>JARGYO010000055.1:53272-1391659 GCA_029206835.1 Rana muscosa | reverse complement strand
GCGCGCAGCGTCACGTCGGTCACATCAGTGAAATCGGAGCCGCGTGAGTCAGCAGTGGAGAAAAGGTAACGGATACACAACAAAGCGTTCCTTCCAGGGACTCGGAGGAAACCCATAAAACAGGTTTAACATCCGAGACTCCGAGAGCTCCATACAAACCTGTCTGCTGCCGGTTCATAGCTGGGAGCGCGGCGTGTACAATACTGTCACTGCAATATGAGGAATACCACAACCAGCTATAGACAATTCAGGTCTTTTACTGCCAAATTTCAGACAACCTCTCCCGTCATATACAGTAAAAAAAAAAATACTAAATTTATATATATATATATATATTGTGGTAGGGTGGTACCCCACCAGTGTATGGATGCAGGATTCTCAACCAGGCAGGTTGAGGGGCTCCAGGGTATTTGCTTGTTTGGGAGGAAACTGGCATTTCAGTTTCCTCATGATTTACTAAAATCCACTTTGGGACCCGGAGCTTGGGGATTTCTTAGAGATCCGGGTGGGATGAAATCCCCAGTCCTGGATCTGGGTTTTGAGGCTCAGCTGCACACTGATTGTTCAGGTGTGTGTGGGCCTGATAGTAGAGTCAGGACCAGCATTCTGGGCCCCACCCTCCCGACGAGTGCAGGTGTGCACTGGGGAAGCCATAGAGTGCAGGTGTGCACTGGAGAAGTCAGAGAGTGCTTGTGTGCACAGTGGAAGCCAGAGACCCAGGTCTGAGGGTCAGAGCAGCAAGGGGCTGCTATCCAAATGGATGGTGTTGCAGATGGAATAGTCTATAGGAGACAGACAAGAGCCTGAAGTGGAAGGCCTGAGCAGCACTGCTGTATGTATAAGCCAGGAGGCTGAATGTCATTTTGTTGTTGAAAAGGAGTACTGAAACCCCTGCGAGGGAAACCTTTCATTTTGTTTTGACTTCTTTTAATAAAAAATGGGCAAACAAAGCCCTTAAAAAGAAGAACCAGCGAGTGGCGGTGTCCTTCAAGCTCTACATTTGATGCTAGTCCTTCACAATATATATATATATACATATATATACATATACACATACACACACACACATATATATATACACATACACACACACACACACATCATAAACTACATCTTTACCCGAGACCATGAAATGCCAGCCACCTGGCTTTCTGGCCTACATTGCTCTGGGTTTGATACAGATTTGAAGCCATTGGGCAGTATGGAGGCCAGGCGCATAACATTTAAAAGGAGCAACAGAACTCTGGAAGCTGTGCCCAAGAGAAGACAAAGGAACAGTCACCAGTATTTCCTGTGGTCTACCTGCTGCTGATCTTGTGGCCTACTGGGTCTTGTCCTGGGCACCGTTTCTCTGTGTGGAGGTTGCCATCTTGGAGGAGTCAGGGCATTGCTTCCTCCTCTCAGAAATGGTGATCTGATGACTGGTGGGCTAATGATAGGGGTGGTGGAAGTACAGATCCACAGAATGGATGAAGCAAAAGCAGGGAGATCCTTGCACTGCAGCTCCTCAGCTATAGCTTCCTCTCCAGCAGGGAGAACAATTCTCCTGAGACTACCAAGCTCGGAAGCAGAGAGAACCTTGTACTGCAGCTCCTCAGCTATAGCTTCCTCTCCAGCAGGGAGAACAATTCTCCTGAGACTACCAGGCTCGGAAGCAGGGAGAACCTTGTACTGCAGCTCCTCAGCTATAGCTTCCTCTCCAGCAGGGAGAACAATTCTCCTGAGACTACCATGCTCGGAAGCAGAGAGAACCTTGTACTGCAGCTCCTCAGCTATAGCTTCCTCTCCAGCAGGGAGAACAATTCTCCTCAGACTACCAGGCTCGGAAGCAGGGAGAACCTTGTACTGCAGGTCCTCAGCTATAGCTTCCTCTCCAGCAGGGAGAACAATTCTCCTCAGACTACCAGGCTCGGAAGCAGGGAGAACCTTGTACTGCAGGCCCTCAGTTATAGCTTTCTCTCCAGCAGGGAGAACAATTCTCCTGCAGCTACTGAGGTAGAGAATCTCCTCCTGCAAGCAAAACCGCAGTGACTTCACCCAATCTCATTCCAATTCTCCCGAGGCTACCAGGCTTGAAAGCAGTGAGATCCTTGCACTGCAGCTCCTATGGTACAGCTTCCTCTCCAGCAAGGAGAACAGTGAGCAAAACAGCAATGATTTCACAGAATCTCACTCCAGATCCGGTGAGACCGTCAGTCAGGGGAAGGAAGAAATGCTTCTTCCTGCCTGCAGCAGACTGATGACATCAGTCAATGATTGGAGTTTAGGGATGGTTTATTATTGATAAAAAGTGGATCTGTATATTCCGACATCAATTTTTTTTTTATTCAGACCTGTAAAGCCATTAATAGGACCACTTTACACTCAATCTTCGATACAGTGGTTCTGATGTCTGGTTTTAAATCTTATCGCTACTCCCGGGCTCCACCACCATAATCAGCTGTGAAAAACCTCATATCATCCATTGGCAGCATATTCAGGAGTCTTTCACAGGGCCCATACAGGAAGGCAGAGAGCGAAGCCTGAGCCGGGGACCACGCAAAGGGACGGCGCCTGAGCGGGGGACCACGCAGAGGGACGGCGCCTGAGCGGGGGACCACGCAGAGGGACGGCGCCTGAGCGGGGGACCACGCAGAGGGACGGCGCCTGAGCGGGGGACCACGCAGAGGGACGGCGCCTGAGCGGGGGACCACGCAGAGGGACGGCGCCTGAGCCGGGGACCACGCAGAGGGACGGCGCCTGAGCCGGGGACCACGCAGAGGGACGGCGCCTGAGCTGGGGACCACGCAGAGGGACGGCGCCTGAGTCGGGGACCACGCAGAGATTTGTGCCCATTATGATGATCTCCCCCCATTCCTGTGCCGAGTTCTCAGGTCTGTACGCCTGCTGCGTCCATTATGATGGGTTCCCACCATCCCTGTGCTGAGTTCCCGGGTCTGTATGCCTGCTGTGTCCATTATGAGGGGTTCCCACCATCCCTGTGCTGAGTTCCCGGGTCTGTATGCCTGCTGTGTCCATTATGAGGGGTTCCCACCATCCCTGTGCTGAGTTCCCGGGTCTGTACACCTGTGACCATTTTGTGGGGGTTCAGGAAAAAATAACATGTGACTCAACCCACCAGACTCCACCCATGATTGAAGTAATCGTTTTGGAAGGATTGGCCTTTTCTTTTGTCTACAGATGACTAACCCCACCTCCACCTCGTTTGTTTACACAGAAATGTCAGCGCTCGTGTGTCTGTACAATGGAATCTGATCAATACAGATTGGAAATGAGTAACCCGACATCAATAGTGACTGCGGCCTCAGCACTGACGGCAGGCTGGCCGACCCAAACCTGTGATATCATCCCCACCCCCACATTCTAAACCAATTACTCAAAATTCTGAGCTAGATGTTCTCTGTACAGCACTGTGGTATATGTCAGAACTATGCAAATGTACAGAGCATCCGGGAAAGTACTCACAGAGCTTCCCTTTTTCCACATTTTGTTATGTTACAGCCTTATTCCAAAATGAATTAAATTCATTATTTTCCTCAAAATTCTACAAACAATCCCCCATAATGTCAACGTGAGAGAAGATTGTTTGAAATCTTTGCAAATTTATTAAAAATAAAAAAGGAAAAAAAATCCCATGTATATAAGTATCACAGGCTCCTCCCATGCACATAAGTATCACAGGCTCCTCCCATGCACATAAGTATCACAGGCTCCTCCCATGCACATAAGTATCACAGGCTCCTCCCATGCACATAAGTATCACAGGCTCCTCCCATGCACATAAGTATCACAGGCTCCTCCCATGTACATAAGTATCACAGGCTCCTCCCATGTACATAAGTATCACAGGCTCCTCCCATGTACATAAGTATCACAGGCTCCTCCCATGTACATAAGTATCACAGGCTCCTCCCATGTATATAAGTATCACAGCCTTTGCTCAATACTTTGGTGAAGCTCCTTTGGCACCAATTACACCCTCCGGTCTTTCTGAGTATGATGCTACAAGGTTGGCACTCCTATTTTTGGGCAGTTTCTCCCATTCTTCTTTGCAGGACCTCTCAAGCTCCATCAGGTTGGATGGGGGGGGGGGGTCGGTGCACAGCCATTTTCAGATCTCTCCAGAGATGCTCAATCGGGTTCAGGTCTGGGCTCTGGCTGGGCCACTTAAGGACATTCGAAGAGTTGTCCCGTAGCCACTCCTTTGTTATCTTGGCTGTGTGCTTAGGGTCGTTGTCCTGTTGGAAGATGAACCTTCACCCCAGTCTGAGGTCCAGAGCGCTCTGGAGAAGGTTTTCATTAAGGATGTCTCTATACATTTCCGCATTGATCTTTCCCTCGATCCTGACTAGTCTCCCAGTTCCTGCTGCTGAAAAACATCCCCACAGCATGATGCTGCCACCACCATGCTTCACAGTAGGGATGGTATTGGCCAGGTGATGAGCAGTGCCTGGTTTCCTCGAAGACATGACAGTTGCCATTCAGATCAAAGAGTTCAATCTTTGTTTCATCAGACCAGAGAATTTTCTTTCTCATGGTCAGAGACCTTCAGGTGCCTTTTAGCAAACTCCAGGCGGCTGTCATGTGTTTTTTACTGAGGAGTGGCTTCTGTCTGGCCACTCCCCCATACAGACCTGATTGGTGGAGTGCTGCAGAGATGGTTGTTCTTCTGGAAGGTTCTCTCTCCAAAGAGAAACACTGGCGTTCTGTCAGAGGGACCATCGGGTTCTTGGTCACCTCCCCGATTAAGGCCCTTCTCCCCCGATCCCTCAGTTTGGCCGGGCGGCCCGCTCTAGGAGGAGTCCTGGTGGTTCCAAACTTCTTCCATTTACCGATGATGGAGACCACTGTGCTCATTGGGACCTTCAATGCCGTTTTCTGTAGCCTTCCCCCAATCTGCGCCTCCATACATACCTGTCTCCGAGGTCTACAGACAATTCCTTGGACTTCATGCCTTGGTTTGTGCTCTGACATGCACTGTTACCTGTGGGACCTTCTATAGACAGGTGTGTGCCTTTCCAAATCATGTCCAATCACCTGAATTTACCACAGGTGGACTCCAATCAAGTTGTAGAAACATCTCAGGGATGGAAACCGGATGCACCTGAGCTCAATTTTTAGTGTCATGGGAGGAGTTTGTGATACTTATGGACATGGGGGGAGCCTGCGATACTTATGGACATGGGAGGAGCCTGCGATACTTATGGACATGGGAGGAGCCTGCGATACTTATGGACATGGGAGGAGCCTGCGATACTTATGGACATGGGAGGAGCCTGCGATACTTATGGACATGGGAGGAGCCTGCGATACTTATGGACATGGGAGGAGCCTGCGATACTTATGGACATGGGGGGAGCCTGCGATACTTATGGACATGGGGGGAGCCTGCGATACTTATGGACATGGGGAGGAGCCTGCGATACTTATGGACATGGGAGGAGCCTGTGATACTTGTGTACATGGGAGGAGCCTGTGATACTTGTGTACATGGGAGGAGCCTGTGATACTTGTGTACATGGGAGGAGCCTGTGATACTTGTGTAAATGGGAGGAGCCTGTGATACTTGTGTACATGGGAGGAGCCTGTGATACTTGTGTACATGGGAGGAGCCTGTGTGTCATGGATATGCATTAATGTCTGTCTGCCATCTTACCTTCCTCCTCATGTGTTCATCTAGAGACCAGACCTCCTTCACCTGGCTTCCTTTATAATCTCCTCCCAGCCTGACTCCACCCCAGGCCCTATCACAGAACACTATATTAACCTGTGCACTGCAAGCCTGCTTTGCTGATCAACGTGTTTGTTAGGCATTGTGTGTTTGGGTTCCTGCCTGCCGTGTGCTACGTCTGTCTCTCTGTTACGTTATTGGCTTATCCCTGACTATCCCTGTCTGCTCGTGACCCTTGACCTTCGGCTCGTTCTTCATTATCCTTGTCTGCTTGTGGCCCCTGACCTTCAGCTTGTTATTCGGTTCTCTCTTATCGTGTGCTGCTGCTTCCCCTCTTTTCCCCTTATCCTACGGGGCGTGAGCTAGGAAACTCCAGGGGCCGTGACCTGGTCCCAGCCTGCAGCATAACATCCTCACCACTAGAGGCCCTGGAGAAGACCAGCTGGGTCTTAGACTCCGCGCCCTGGGGAATCTTGGCTCTAGCTTCCGTTAGGATCCCGGTTGTGCTCCTCTGGTCCCGCTTTCCACAACCACCCAGTTTCCTATCCGCAGAAGCCAGCCATAGGGTTCACTACCTCGCGGTGCACTCCTGTCCCCCTACGGTGTGCATCTGTCACCTGGCCACAGGTGACCCTGACAGTTTGATCAGCCATGAACCCGGCTAACATCCCGCTTCCCGCGGATGATCTATTGCAGGGCATAGTTCGCAGACTTGAGACCCAGGAATCAAATCAGACTCAGGTGATGCGATTCCTCCAGGATCTGGCTTCTCGATTCGAGCAGCTTCAGGTCTCCTTGGGAACCCCGAATCCGCAACCCCAAGTACAACCAGCGGCTGTACCTATCGCACCAGTCGCAGCCTCACACTCACTAAGATTGCCAGCTCCGTTCCGTTTCTCTGGGGACTCCAAGGCCTGCAGGGGGTTTCTCAGCCAATGCACAATTCATTTTGAGCTTCAGCCTCAAAGCTTCCTGTCTGACCGGGCTAAGGTAGCCTATATCATTTCCCTCCTCTCCGGTGAAGCTTTGGCCTGGGCTGCCCCCCTGTGGGAGAGGAACGATCCGGTGGTTTCCAGTCTGTCCGATTTCTTGAAGCTCTTTCGTAATATCTTCGAAGAGCCGGCTCGGGCTTCTTCAGCGGCTAGTGCTGTCTTACGTCTTCGCCAAGAATCTAGTTCAGTGGGGCAATATGCTCTTCAGTTCCGTATCCACACAGCTGAATTGAGCTGGAATAATGAGGCCCTGGTCGCTACCTTTTTACATGGCCTCTCTGACCGAGTGAAAGACGAATTAGCGGGAAGAGCCATTCCCGTCGGTCTGGACGATGTAATTTCATTATGCAACCAGATCGACATTCGTTTTCGAGAGAGGTCCTTAGAAAAAAAGACGCCAGCACTCTCTGGGTCCTAGCCAGTCTGAGCTCCCCTCCCTTCATTCCGTGGAGCATCCTCTACCTGCTGAAGAACCTATGCAGCTGGGCCGGACCAGACTAACCCCCGAAGAACGTGCTAGGCGCAGAACTCTGGGCTTGTGCCTCTATTGTGGGGGCAAGGGTCATTTTCGTGACTCCTGCTCGCTTCGTCCGGGAAACGCTCGGGTCTAATACATTTGGAAGGTGGAGTATTGGACCCAGAAACATCACCTTCTCGCCTGCTCTTGCCGGTGTTCCTTCATGTAGGCACTTCTCCTCAGTCAACCCTTGCATACCTGGATTCCGGGGCTGCCGGCAATTTTATGGATTGGAGAACTGCTTCTTCTATGAAGCTTACCCTTTCACCTCTCACTACCCCATTGGTAGTCTCGGCTATTGATGGCACTGTTCTCCCAGGGGGCCCTATTCGCTTCCAGACACTACCCATTAGGATGTCGGTAGGGATTCTCCACCAGGAGTGGATATCCTTTCTTATTCTACCCAAGGCCTCTACCCCAGTTGTATTGGGCCTCCCTTGGCTACAGCTCCACTCTCCACATGTGGACTGGGTCTCTGGGCAGATCCTGGCCTGGGGTTCCTCATGTTTCTCGTTGTGTCTTCTCAAGGTGACCCCCAAGGAGAGTCTTCCGGTTGCTGCCACTTCTGTTTCTTCTGATCTTCCTGCTGCATACAGCGATTACCGGGATGTGTTCTGTAAGAAATCAGCTGAGGTGCTTCCTCCCCACAGGTCTTTTGACTGTGCTATTGATCTTGTCCCCGGAGCAACTCTACCCAGGGGTCGTACCTACCCTCTGTCCATCCCAGAGACCCAGGCCATGTCGGAGTATGTCGCAGAGAATCTGGAGAGAGGTTTCATCCGGAAATCCTCATCGCCTGCAGGGGCAGGGTTCTTTTTTGTTGCCAAAAAGGATGGTACCTTAAGACCCTGCATCGATTATCGGGGTTTAAATGCGGTTACTATTAAAAATCGATACCCCTTACCCTTAATATCTGAGCTATTCGATAGGTTGAAGGGTGCCTCCATTTTCACCAAGTTGGATCTCAGAGGCGCGTACAATCTCATTTGAATACGGGAGGGTGACGAATGGAAGACTGCATTCAACACTAGAGACGGGCATTACGAATATCTGGTGATGCCTTTTGGTCTGTGTAATGCTCCAGCCGTGTTTCAAAACTTTGTCAATGAAATCTTCAGAGATCTGCTGTACCAGTTTGTTGTCATCTATCTGGATGACATTCTGATCTTTTCTGAAAATCTGCTCGTCCACAGAAACCATGTCCGCACTGTACTTCAACGTCTTAGAGAGAACAATCTCTATGCCAAGCTGGAGAAATGTTCCTTTGAATGTTCTGAGGTCCTGTTTTTGGGGTGCTTCGTCTCATGTTCGGGTCTTCGTATGGACCCTGGGAAGGTCTTGGCTATCACCAACTGGCCTCTTCCTGCTAGCCTCAAGGCCACACAGCGCTTTCTTGGCTTCACTAATTATTATAGGCAGTTCATAAGGAATTACTCTTCCATTGCCGCGCCTATTATCGCTTTGACCAAGAAGGGTGTGAATGCCAGAGACTGGCCTCCCGAAGCTGTCTCTGCATTTCACAACCTGAAACAGGCCTTTGTTTCTGGCCCCCTCTTGAGGAGACCAAATCCTGGGAATGCATTTTTTATTGAAGTGGACGCTTCCTCAATGGGGGTGGGAGCTGTGCTTCTTCAAATCTTTGAGAAGAGACGCCAACCATGTGCGTTCTTCTCCAAAAAAAATTCTCAGGCAGAGAGGAATTATGCCATCGGTGATCGGGAACTTCTCGCAATTAAATTGGCGTTAGAGGAGTGGCGTCATCTCTTGGAGGGTTCCCCTCACTCCATAACGATCTTTACCGATCACAAGAATTTACAGTATCTACAGAATGCTAAACGTCTGAATCCTAGACAGGCCAGGTGGAGTCTCTTCTTTGCCCGTTTTAATTTCACGATTACCTACAAACCTGGTTCCTGCAACGGTCGGGCTGATGCACTCTCTAGGTCATTTGACACTTTGGACGAGGAGTCCGCCCCTGAACCTGAGCCGATCATTCCCACCTCATGCATTGTTGCCCACTCTACCACCCTGAAGTTAAAAATTCCGCCTGGTAAGACCTTTGTCCCCACTGAGCTAAGAGCTAAGATCCTTCATTTGGGACATGATTCCAAGGTGGCAGGGCATTCTGGATTCCTCCGATCCTTCCTACTCATCAGTCGTCACTACTGGTGGCCTAATCTCCGCTCAGACGTCAAAGACTACGTTAAAGCTTGTCATGTCTGTGCTCAGTCCAAATCCTCCACACAAGCTCCTGCTGGTCTCCTCATGCCCTTGCCCATTCCTAAGGAACCCTGGGCCCATATTGCCATGGATTTTATCACCGATCTCCCACTGTCTGAGAATAATACAGTCATTTGGGTGGTAATCGATCGATTCTCCAAGATGGCTCATTTTGTTCCTCTTCCTGGTCTTCCTTCTGCCCCTGCCTTGGTTCCCATTTTCATTCGGGAAATTCTCCGCCTACATGGGGTCCCTTCTCATATTGTTTCCGACAGGGGAGTCCAATTCACGTCTCGTTTTTGGAGAGCCTTTTGCAAATCCCTCAATATTGTCTTGGATTTTTCTTCTTCTTACCATCCCCAATCCAATGGACAGACTGAGAGGGTTAATCCAGAGTTAGAGGTCTTTCTTCGCACCTTTGTGTCTTCTCACCATGACGATTGGTCCTCTCTACTCCCGTGGGCAGAATTCTCCCATAACAATCATGTGAATACCAGTTCGCAGAAGACACCCTTTTTCACAGTTTATGGAAAACACCCTCAACTTCCTCTTCCCATGATCTGTTCTCCAGACATTCCAGCTTTGGCTTCGGTTCAGGAGTCTCTCAATTCCGTTTGGGGTCACGTTCATGATTCCCTCCGGGCAGCTGCTGAAAAATTCAAAGGCTTTGCCGACCGCCGCAGGCGTAAACCGCCTTCTCTTCAGCCAGGGGACAAAGTCTGGCTCTCTACCAGGAACATCAAGCTCCGAGTTCCTTCTCTGAAGTTTGCTCCACGATTCATCGGTCCATACACGGTAACTGCTAAACTGAATCCGGTTTGTTTCAAACTCCAGATTCCTAAGAGCCTTAAAATCACTAACTCCTTTCATGTTGCTCTTCTAAAGCCTTTAGTCCTCAATAAATTCTCTCGTCCTCTCCCTACCGTGGCGCCTGTCTCTGAGGATAATCAGGAGTACGAGATCAGTCAAATTCTGGACTCCCGACTCTGTAAAGGCGTTCTTCAGTACCTCGTTCATTGGAAAGGGTTTGGTCCTGAGGAGAGGTCTTGGATCACTGCATCTGAGGTCTTTGCACCTCGTCTGTTAAAGGAGTTTCATCTGAAGTTTCCCTCTAAACCTGGGCCCAGGCGGGGAAGGGGGAGGCCTCGTTAGAGGGAGGGTACTGTCATGGATATGCATTAATGTCTGTCTGCCATCTTACCTTCCTCCTCATGTGTTCATCTAGAGACCAGACCTCCTTCACCTGGCTTCCTTTATAATCTCCTCCCAGCCTGACTCCACCCCAGGCCCTATCACAGAACACTATATTAACCTGTGCACTGCAAGCCTGCTTTGCTGATCAACGTGTTTGTTAGGCATTGTGTGTTTGGGTTCCTGCCTGCCGTGTGCTACGTCTGTCTCTCTGTTACGTTATTGGCTTGTCCCCGACTATCCCTGTCTGCTCGTGACCCTTGACCTTCAGCTCGTTCTTCGTTATCCTTGTCTGCTTGTGGCCCCTGACCTTCAGCTTGTTATTCGGTTCTCTCTTATCGTGTGCTGCTGCTTCCCCTCTTTTCCCCTTATCCTACGGGGCGTGAGCTAGGAAACTCCAGGGGCCGCGACCTGGTCCCAGCCTGCAGCATAACATCCTCACCACTAGAGGCCCTGGAGAAGACCAGCTGGGTCTTAGACTCCGCGCCCTGGGGAATCTTGGCTCTAGCTTCCGTTAGGATCCCGGTTGTGCTCCTCTGGTCCCGCTTTCCACAACCACCCAGTTTCCTATCCGCAGAAGCCAGCCATAGGGTTCACTACCTCGCGGTGCACTCCTGTCCCCCTACGGTGTGCATCTGTCACCTGGCCACAGGTGACCCTGACACTGTGATACTTGTGTACATGGGAGGAGCCTGTGATACTTGTGTACATGGGAGGAGCCTGTGATACTTGTGTACATGGGAGGAGCCTATGATACTTGTGTACATGGGAGGAGCCTGTGATACTTGTGTACATGGGAGGAGCCTGTGATACTTGTGTACATGGGAGGAGCCTGTGATACTTGTGTACATGGGAGGAGCCTGTGATACTTATGGACATGGGAAATCTTCCTTCTTTATTTTTAATTTGCAAAGATTTCAAAACAAACTTCTCTCCCCTTGTCATTATGGGGGAGTGTTTGTAAAGTTTTGAGGAAAATATTGAATTGAATCCATTTTGGAATGCGGCTCTAACATAACAAAATGTGGAAAAAGTGAAGCGCTGTGAGTACTTTCCGGATGCTCTGTATAATATTGTGAAAAGGCCACAGACTTCCCTTCCCTTCCCTTGGCTCCATGAGGCATATTTGGGTAAAATACAGAAGTGAAAGCAGTAGAAGGTTATTATGGTCAGATCTCTCTCCATTGAAGAAAAACCGCAGACCGGACTCCCCAGCAGGGAAGGCTCAGTGCACTCATTGGGTGTGCGTGTGATGGTGACCGAACTAGACGGGAGAATCTGGTCAGTGATTTCAGCCGGGACCATCGTCACCAAGAAAACAAATCGGTAACACACAACACCACGAAGGACTGAAATCCTGCAGCCCCCACAAGGTCCTCCCGCTCAGGAAATCACATGTACAGCCCGCCTGAAGTCTGATGATGAAGATATGAATGATTCAGAGGAGAACTGGAGGAAAGTGTTGTGGTCAGATGAGACCAAAATCGAGATCTTTGGCATCAACTCAACTCACCATATTTGGAAGAGGAGGAATGCTGCCTATGACCCCAAGAACGCCATCCCCCACCGTCACACATGGAGAACGCCATCCCCCACCGTCACACATGGAGAACGCCATCCCCCACCGTCACACATGGAGAACGCCATCCCCCACCGTCACACATGGAGAACGCCATCCCCCACCGTCACACATGGAGAACGCCATCCCCCACCGTCACACATGGAGAACGCCATCCCCCACCGTCACACATGGAGAACGCCATCCCCCACCGTCACACACGGAGAACGCCATCCCCCACCGTCACACACGGAGAACGCCATCCCCCACCGTCACACACGGAGAACGCCATCCCCCACCGTCACACACGGAGAACGCCATCCCCCACCGTCACACATGAAGAACGCCATTTCCCACCGTCACACACGGAGAACGCCATCCCCCACCGCCATACACGGAGAACGCCATCCCCCACCGTCATACACGGAGAACGCCATCCCCCACCGTCATACATGGAGAGCACTAGAGGTGCGCATCTTCACTGGCCTCACGATTCGATTACGATTATCAGGTCAACGATTCGATTCCGCGATGCATCACGATTACAGCGCAAGTGCGCATGGTTTTCATCAAAAAAATTCAAGCAGTCAGGAGAACTCAATTTTTTTATTCTATCTGTTCTTTTAAAAAAAAGACAACACTCCCTGCATGTAGCAAAGTCTAAACAAAGCAGACAACAACTTGTACATAGTACAGGAGATGGTTGGTGACTGCGGACCTGCTACAGGAGATGGCCAGTGACTGCGGACATGCTACAGGAGATGGCCAGTGACTGCGGACATGCTACAGGAGATGGCCAGTGACTGCGGACATGCTACAGGAGATGGCCGGTGACTGCGGACATGCTACAGGAGATGGCCGGTGACTGCGGACATGCTACAGGAGATGGCCGGTGACTGCGGACATGCTACAGGAGATGGCCGGTGACTGTGGACATGCTACAGGAGATGGTAAGAGAGACTGCGGACATGCTACAGGAGATGGTCAGTGACTGCGGACATGCTACAGGAGATGGCCAGTGACTGCGGACATGCTACAGGAGATGGCCAGTGACTGCGGACATGCTACAGGAGATGGTCAGTGACTGCGGACATGCTACAGGAGATGGTCAGTGACTGCGGACATGCTACAGGAGATGGTCAGTGACTGCGGACATGCTACAGGAGATGGTCGGTGACTGCGGACATGCTACAGGAGATGGTCGGTGACTGCGGACATGCTACAGGAGATGGCCGGTGACTGCGGACATGCTACAGGAGATGGCCGGTGACTGCGGACATGCTACAGGAGATGGTCGGTGACTGCGGACATGCTACAGGAGATGGTCGGTGACTGCGGACATGCTACAGGAGATGGTCGGTGACTGCGGACATGCTACAGGAGATGGCCGGTGACTGCGGACATGCTACAGGAGATGGCCGGTGACTGCGGACATGCTACAGGAGATGGCCGGTGACTGCGGACATGCTACAGGAGATGGCCGGTGACTGCGGACATGCTACAGGAGATGGTCGGTGACTGCGGACATGCTACAGGAGATGGCCGGTGACTGCGGACATGCTACAGGAGATGGTCGGTGACTGCGGACATGCTACAGGAGATGGTCGGTGACTGCGGACATGCTACAGGAGATGGTCGGTGACTGCGGACATGCTACAGGAGATGGTCGGTGACTGCGGACATGCTACAGGAGATGGTCAGAGAGACTGCGGACATGCTACAGGAGATGGTCAGTGACTGCGGACATGGTACAGGAGATGGCCAGTGACTGCGGACATGCTACAGGAGATGGCCAGTGACTGCGGACATGCTACAGGAGATGGCCAGTGACTGCGGACATGCTACAGGAGATGGCCTGTGACTGCGGACATGCTACAGGAGATGGCCAGTGACTGCGGACATGCTACAGGAGATGGCCGGTGACTGCGGACATGCTACAGGAGATGGTCGGTGACTGCGGACATGCTACAGGAGATGGCCGGTGACTGCGGACATGCTACAGGAGATGGCCGGTGACTGCGGACATGCTACAGGAGATGGTCGGTGACTGCGGACATGCTACAGGAGATGGTCTATGACTGCGGACATGCTACAGGAGATGGTCGGTGACTGCGGACATGCTACAGGAGATGGCCGGTGACTGCGGACATGCTACAGGAGATGGCCGGTGACTGCGGACATGCTACAGGAGATGGTCGGTGACTGCGGACATGCTACAGGAGATGGCCGGTGACTGCGGACATGCTACAGGAGATGGTCGGTGACTGCGGACATGCTACAGGAGATGGTCGGTGACTGCGGACATGCTACAGGAGATGGTCGGTGACTGCGGACATGCTACAGGAGATGGTCGGTGACTGCGGACATGCTACAGGAGATGGTCAGAGAGACTGCGGACATGCTACAGGAGATGGCCAGTGACTGCGGACATGCTACAGGAGATGGCCAGTGACTGCGGACATGCTACAGGAGATGGCCAGTGACTGCGGACATGCTACAGGAGATGGCCAGTGACTGCGGACATGCTACAGGAGATGGCCAGTGACTGCGGACATGCTACAGGAGATGGCCAGTGACTGCGGACATGCTACAGGAGATGGCCGGTGACTGCGGACATGCTACAGGAGATGGTCGGTGACTGCGGACATGCTACAGGAGATGGTCGGTGACTGCGGACATGCTACAGGAGATGGTCGGTGACTGCGGACATGCTACAGGAGATGGTCGGTGACTGCGGACATGCTACAGGAGATGGTCGGTGACTGCGGACATGCTACAGGAGATGGTCGGTGACTGTGGACATGCTACAGGAGATGGTCAGAGAGACTGCGGACATGCTACAGGAGATGGCCAGTGACTGCGGACATGCTACAGGAGATGGCCAGTGACTGCGGACATGCTACAGGAGATGGTCGGTGACTGCGGACATGCTACAGGAGATGGTCGGTGACTGCGGACATGCTACAGGAGATGGTCGGTGACTGCGGACATGCTACAGGAGATGGTCGGTGACTGCGGACATGCTACAGGAGATGGCCGGTGACTGCGGACATGCTACAGGAGATGGCCGGTGACTGCGGACATGCTACAGGAGATGGCCGGTGACTGCGGACATGCTACAGGAGATGGTCGGTGACTGCGGACATGCTACAGGAGATGGCCGGTGACTGCGGACATGCTACAGGAGATGGCCGGTGACTGCGGACATGCTACAGGAGATGGTCGGTGACTGCGGACATGCTACAGGAGATGGTCGGTGACTGCGGACATGCTACAGGAGATGGTCGGTGACTGCGAACATGCTACAGGAGATGGTCAGTGACTGCGGACATGCTACAGGAGATGGCCGGTGACTGCGGACATGCTACAGGAGATGGTCGGTGACTGCGGACATGCTACAGGAGATGGTCGGTGACTGCGGACATGCTACAGGAGATGGTCGGTGACTGCGGACATGCTACAGGAGATGGTCGGTGACTGCGGACATGCTACAGGAGATGGCCGGTGACTGCGGACATGCTACAGGAGATGGTCGGTGACTGCGGACATGCTACAGGAGATGGTCGGTGACTGCGGACATGCTACAGGAGATGGTCGGTGACTGCGGACATGCTACAGGAGATGGTCAGAGACTGCGGACATGCTACAGGAGATGATCAGTGACTGCGGACATGCTACAGGAGATGGTTGGTGACTGCGGACATGCTACAGGAGATGGCCGGTGACTGCGGACATGCTACAGGAGATGGCCGGTGACTGCGGACATGCTAGAGGAGATGGTTGGTGACTGCGGACATGCTACAGGAGATGGTTGGTGACTGCGGACATGCTACAGGAGATGGTTGGTGACTGCGGACATGCTACAGGAGATAGTTGGTGACTGCGGACATGCTACAGGAGATGGCCGGTGACTGCGGACATGCTACAGGAGATGGCCGGTGACTGCGGACATGCTACAGGAGATGGCCGGTGACTGCGGACATGCTACAGGAGATGGTCGGTGACTGCGGACATGCTACAGGAGATGGTCGGTGACTGCGGACATGCTACAGGAGATGGCCGGTGACTGCGGACATGCTACAGGAGATGGCCGGTGACTGCGGACATGCTACAGGAGATGGTCAGAGACTGCGGATATGCTACAGTAGATGATCAGTGACTGCGGACATGCTACAGGAGATGGTTGGTGACTGCAGACATGCTACAGGAGATGGCCGGTGACTGCGGACATGCTACAGGAGATGGCCGGTGACTGCGGACATGCTACAGGAGATGGCCGGTGACTGCGGACATGCTACAGGAGATGGCCTGTGACTGCGGACATGCTACAGGAGATGGCCAGTGACTGCGGACATGCTACAGGAGATGGCCAGTGACTGCGGACATGCTACAGGAGATGGCCGGTGACTGCGGACATGCTACAGGAGATGGCCGGTGACTGCGGACATGCTACAGGAGATGGTCGGTGACTGCGGACATGCTACAGAAGATGGTCGGTGACTGCGGACATGCTACAGGAGATGGTCGGTGACTGCGGACATGCTACAGGAGATGGTCGGTGACTGCGGACATGCTACAGGAGATGGCCGGTGACTGCGGACATGCTACAGGAGATGGCCGGTGACTGCGGACATGCTACAGGAGATGGCCGGTGACTGCGGACATGCTACAGGAGATGGCCTGTGACTGCGGACATGCTACAGGAGATGGCCAGTGACTGCGGACATGCTACAGGAGATGGCCAGTGACTGCGGACATGCTACAGGAGATGGCCAGTGACTGCGGACATGCTACAGGAGATGGCCGGTGACTGCGGACATGCTACAGGAGATGGCCGGTGACTGCGGACATGCTACAGGAGATGGTCGGTGACTGCGGACATGCTACAGAAGATGGTCGGTGACTGCGGACATGCTACAGGAGATGGTCGGTGACTGCGGACATGCTACAGGAGATGGTCGGTGACTGCGGACATGCTACAGGAGATGGCCGGTGACTGCGGACATGCTACAGGAGATGGCCGGTGACTGCGGACATGCTACAGGAGATGGTCGGTGACTGCGGACATGCTACAGAAGATGGTCGGTGACTGCGGACATGCTACAGGAGATGGTCGGTGACTGCGGACATGCTACAGGAGATGGTCGGTGACTGCGGACATGCTACAGGAGATGGCCGGTGACTGCGGACATGCTACAGGAGATGGCCGGTGACTGCGGACATGCTACAGGAGATGGCCGGTGACTGCGGACATGCTACAGGAGATGGCCTGTGACTGCGGACATGCTACAGGAGATGGCCAGTGACTGCGGACATGCTACAGGAGATGGTCGGTGACTGCGGACATGCTACAGGAGATGGTCGGTGACTGCGGACATGCTACAGGAGATGGTCGGTGACTGCGGACATGCTACAGGAGATGGTCGGTGACTGCGGACATGCTACAGGAGATGGCCGGTGACTGCGGACATGCTACAGGAGATGGCCGGTGACTGCGGACATGCTACAGGAGATGGCCGGTGACTGCGGACATGCTACAGGAGATGGTCGGTGACTGCGGACATGCTACAGGAGATGGCCGGTGACTGCGGACATGCTACAGGAGATGGCCGGTGACTGCGGACATGCTACAGGAGATGGCCGGTGACTGCGGACATACTACAGGAGATGGCCTGTGACTGCGGACATGCTACAGGAGATGGCCGGTGACTGCGGACATGCTACAGGAGATGGCCAGTGACTGCGGACATGCTACAGGAGATGGCCAGTGACTGCGGACATGCTACAGGAGATGGCCGGTGACTGCGGACATGCTACAGGAGATGGCCGGTGACTGCGGACATGCTACAGGAGATGGTCGGTGACTGCGGACATGCTATAGGAGATGGTCGGTGACTGCGGACATGCTACAGGAGATGGCCGGTGACTGCGGACATGCTACAGGAGATGGTCAGAGACTGCGGACATGCTACAGGAGATGGTCAGAGACTGCGGACATGCTACAGTAGATGATCAGTGACTGCGGACATGCTACAGGAGATGATCAGTGACTGCGGACATGCTACAGGAGATGGTTGGTGACTGCGGACATGCTACAGGAGATGGCCGGTGACTGCGGACATGCTACAGGAGATGGCCGGTGACTGCGGACATGCTACAGGAGATGGCCTGTGACTGCGGACATGCTACAGGAGATGGCCAGTGACTGCGGACATGCTACAGGAGATGGCCAGTGACTGCGGACATGCTACAGGAGATGGCCGGTGACTGCGGACATGCTACAGGAGATGGCCGGTGACTGCGGACATGCTACAGGAGATGGCCGGTGACTGCGGACATGCTACAGGAGATGGCCTGTGACTGCGGACATGCTACAGGAGATGGCCTGTGACTGCGGACATGCTACAGGAGATGGCCAGTGACTGCGGACATGCTACAGGAGATGGCCAGTGACTGCGGACATGCTACAGGAGATGGCCGGTGACTGCGGACATGCTACAGGAGATGGCCGGTGACTGCGGACATGCTACAGGAGATGGCCGGTGACTGCGGACATGCTACAGGAGATGGTCGGTGACTGCGGACATGCTATAGGAGATGGTCGGTGACTGCGGACATGCTACAGGAGATGGCCGGTGACTGCGGACATGCTACAGGAGATGGTCAGAGACTGCGGACATGCTACAGGAGATGGTCAGAGACTGCGGATATGCTACAGTAGATGATCAGTGACTGCGGACATGCTACAGGAGATGATCAGTGACTGCGGACATGCTACAGGAGATGGTTGGTGACTGCGGACATGCTACAGGAGATGGCCGGTGACTGCGGACATGCTACAGGAGATGGCCGGTGACTGCGGACATGCTACAGGAGATGGCCTGTGACTGCGGACATGCTACAGGAGATGGCCAGTGACTGCGGACATGCTACAGGAGATGGCCAGTGACTGCGGACATGCTACAGGAGATGGCCAGTGACTGCGGACATGCTACAGGAGATGGCCAGTGACTGCGGACATGCTACAGGAGATGGCCAGTGACTGCGGACATGCTACAGGAGATGGCCGGTGACTGCGGACATGCTACAGGAGATGGCCGGTGACTGCGGACATGCTACAGGAGATGGTCGGTGACTGCGGACATGCTACAGGAGATGGTCGGTGACTGCGGACATGCTACAGGAGATGGTCGGTGACTGCGGACATGCTACAGGAGATGGTCGGTGACTGCGGACATGCTACAGGAGATGGCCGGTGACTGCGGACATGCTACAGGAGATGGCCGGTGACTGCGGACATGCTACAGGAGATGGTCGGTGACTGCGGACATGCTACAGAAGATGGTCGGTGACTGCGGACATGCTACAGGAGATGGTCGGTGACTGCGGACATGCTACAGGAGATGGTCGGTGACTGCGGACATGCTACAGGAGATGGTCGGTGACTGCGGACATGCTACAGGAGATGGCCGGTGACTGCGGACATGCTACAGGAGATGGCCGGTGACTGCGGACATGCTACAGGAGATGGCCGGTGACTGCGGACATGCTACAGGAGATGGCCTGTGACTGCGGACATGCTACAGGAGATGGCCAGTGACTGCGGACATGCTACAGGAGATGGCCGGTGACTGCGGACATGCTACAGGAGATGGTCGGTGACTGCGGACATGCTACAGAAGATGGTCGGTGACTGCGGACATGCTACAGGAGATGGTCGGTGACTGCGGACATGCTACAGGAGATGGTCGGTGACTGCGGACATGCTACAGGAGATGGTCGGTGACTGCGGACATGCTACAGGAGATGGCCGGTGACTGCGGACATGCTACAGGAGATGGCCGGTGACTGCGGACATGCTACAGGAGATGGTCGGTGACTGCGGACATGCTACAGAAGATGGTCGGTGACTGCGGACATGCTACAGGAGATGGCCGGTGACTGCGGACATGCTACAGGAGATGGTTGGTGACTGCGGACATGCTACAGGAGATGGTTGGTGACTGCGGACATGCTACAGGAGATGGTTGGTGACTGCGGACATGCTACAGGAGATGACCGGTGACTGCGGACATGCTACAGGAGATGGCCGGTGACTGCGGACATGCTACAGGAGATGGCCGGTGACTGCGGACATGCTACAGGAGATGGTCGGTGACTGCGGACATGCTACAGGAGATGGTCGGTGACTGCGGACATGCTACAGGAGATGGCCGGTGACTGCGGACATGCTACAGGAGATGGCCGGTGACTGCGGACATGCTACAGGAGATGGTCAGTGACTGCGGACATGCTACAGTAGATGATCAGTGACTGCGGACATGCTACAGGAGATGGTTGGTGACTGCGGACATGCTACAGGAGATGGCCGGTGACTGCGGACATGCTACAGGAGATGGCCGGTGACTGCGGACATGCTACAGGAGATGGTCGGTGACTGCGGACATGCTACAGGAGATGGTCGGTGACTGCGGACATGCTACAGGAGATGGCCGGTGACTGCGGACATGCTACAGGAGATGGCCGGTGACTGCGGACATGCTACAGGAGATGGTCAGTGACTGCGGACATGCTACAGTAGATGATCAGTGACTGCGGACATGCTACAGGAGATGGTTGGTGACTGCGGACATGCTACAGGAGATGGCCGGTGACTGCGGACATGCTACAGGAGATGGCCGGTGACTGCGGACATGCTACAGGAGATGGCCGGATGGCCGGTGACTGCGGACATGCTACAGGAGATGGCCGGTGACTGCCCTCTCTCCTCTCTGCTTTCACGTCTCTCCTGACGCCAGGAGAGACGTTAGACATGAAAGCAGAGAGGAGAGAGGCGGGCCAGGCAGTCACATGAGTGCGTCATAGAAAAAAATATGACAAATGAGGTAACAGCTCTCCCGGGAGGGGCGGGGCTAGACATCGGGGATAATCGATTATTAGGTTTCCCTGCATCAGTGCCGCATCGGGGACGCCCGAATCGCACCCCTAGAGAACACCATCCCCCACTGTCATACATGGAGAACACCATCCCCCACCGTCATTCATGGAGAACACCATCCCCCACCGTCATCCATGGAGAACACCATCCCCCACCGTCATCCATGGAGAACACCCTCCCCCACCGTCATCCATGGAGAACACCCTCCCCCACCGTCATCCATGGAGAACACCCTACCCCACCGTCATCCATGGAGAACACCCTCCCCCACCGTCATCCATGGAGAACACCCTCCCCCACCGTCATCCATGGAGAACACCCTCCCCCACCGTCATCCATGGAGAACACCCTCCCCCACCGTCATCCATGGAGAACACCCTCCCCCACCGTCATCCATGGAGAACATCATCCCCCACCGTCATACATGGAGAACACCATCCCCCCCACCGTCATACATGGAGAACACCATCCCCCCACTGTCATACATGGATAACACCATCCCCCCCACCGTCATACATGGATAACACCATCCCCCCCACCGTCATTCATGGAGAACACCATCCCCCCCACCGTCATACATGGAGAACACCATTCCCCACCGTCATACACGGAGAACACCATTCCCCACCGTCATACACGGAGAACACCATTCCCCCCACCGTCATCCATGGAGAACACCATCCCCCCCACCGTCATCCATGGAGAACACCATCCCCCCCACCGTCATCCATGGAGAACACCATCCCCCACTGTCAACCATGGAGAACACCATCCCCCCCACCATCATACATGGAGAACACCATCCCCCACCGTCATCCATGGAGAACACCATCCCCCCCCACCGTCATACATGGAGAACACCATTCCCCCCACCGTCATCCATGGAGAACATCATCACCCACCGTCATCCATGGAGAACACCATCCCCCACCGTCATACATGGAGAACACCATCCCCCACCGTCATACATGGAGAACACCATTCCCCCCACCGTCATACATGGAGAACACTATTCCCCCCACCGTCATCCATGGAGAACACCATCCCCCACCGTCATCCATGGAGAACACCATCCCCCCCACCGTCATCCATGGAGAACACCATTTCCCCCACCGTCATCCATGGAGAACACCATCCCCCACCGTCATCCATGGAGAACACCATCCCCCACCGTCATCCATGGAGAACACCATCCCCCACCGTCATCCATGGAGAACACCATCCCCCACCGTCATCCATGTAGAACACCATCCCCCACCGTCATCCATGGAGAACACCATCCCCCACCGTCATCCATGGAGAACACCATCCCCCACCGTCATACATGGAGAACACCATCCCCCACCGTCATCCATGGAGAACACCATCCCCCCACCGTCATCCATGGAGAACACCATCCCCCCACCGTCATCCATGGAGAACACCATCTCCCCACCGTCATCCATGGAGAACACCATCCCCCCACCGTCATCCATGGAGGGGGGAACATTATGCTTTGGGGGGGTTTTTCTGCTAAGGGGACAGGACAACTTCACCCCATCAAAGGGAAGATGGACGGGGCCCATGTACCATCATATCTTGGGTGAGAACCTTCTTCCCTCAGCCAGAACACTGAAGATGGGTCATGGATGGGAATTCCAGCATGACAAATGACCCAAAACATACCGCCATGGCAACAAAGAAGCGGCTCAAGAAGAAGCACCTTAAGGTCCTGGAGTGGCCCAGCCAGTCTCCAGACCTTAATCCCATAGAAAATATGTGGAGGGAGCTGAAGGTTCAAGTTACCAAACGTCAGCCTGGGAACCTTCATGACTTGGAGAGGATCTGCAAAGAGGACAAAATCCCTTCTGAGATGTGTGCGAACCTGGAGGCCAACTCCAAGAAACGTCTGACCTCTGTGATCGCCAACAAGAGTTTCCCCACCAACTACTAAGTCATGTTTTGCGAAGGGTTCACATATTTATTTCACTCATTAAAATGCAAATCAAATTATAACTTTTTTGAAATGTGTTTTTCTGGATATTTTTGTTGTTATTCCGTCTCTCACTGTTATAATAAACCGACCAATAAAATTATAGACTGATCGTTTGTCAGTAGGCAAACGTACAAAATCAGCAGGGGAGCAAATACTTCTTCCCCCTCACTTTAATAGAGAGAGATAGATCTATCTATCTAAACTGGGCCCCAAAAAAAAAAAAAAATCAAATTTTTTTTTTCTTATGGACACCGCGCCGGTCCTAAGTTTTTAGGCGAGGCCGCGGCTTCGGCCTATTCCACCGCGATCCTGGGAAAAGGCCGCGGACTAGGCCGAAGCCGCGGCCTCGCCTAAAAAATCCTGCTCGCAGCTCGCTGCAATCCTGGGAAAAGGCCATGGCTTCGGCCTAGTCCTCGGCGTCCGGCCTCGTGGCCTTCTCCCAGGATCGTTGCGAGCTGCAGGCAGGATTTTTCAGGCGAGGCCACGGCTTCGGCCTAGTCCACGGAGCGCCGGTCCTATGGAAAAAAAAAAAAATTATTGATTTGACCTTGCAACTCGATTCACATAGATTTTTTTCCCCAGCCCTAACAAATATATATACTGTATTTATTGGCGTACAACACTCACTTTTTTCCCCCGAAAAAAGAGGGTAAACTGTGCCTGCGTGTTATACACAGGGGGCTGTGAAAAGTTTTTTTCTTGAAACTTCCCTCTTAAAGTTAGGGTGCGTGTTATACGCCGATAAATACGGTATATATATATATATATATTAGTGCTGTGGAAATTAACTATTAATTCCTCGATTAATCGATTAAAACAATCGATCAAAATTCTTTTGATCGGTACTCACCTCTCCCCCGGCTTCCGGGTCTTCATGGAGATCCGGTGACGTCACGGATACCTGCGGGGCTTGCCGTACCTTCATATCTGCATGCCGGCGGGACCTTACTATCTGCCACACGCAAGGGCTGTTACACTTCCCTCTATCACCCTGGGATTCAACAGCCATCCACTGGGAGTTGTGATAGTTCCCTTCACGGGACACCTACATGCCGACGGACTGATGTTAACCCCTCCTCATCTGGATTCAGCAGTGGTATCGTTGTACACATTTTTATACCAGTATCATACTTGGCTACATGTTTTTATGACTGCTTTTGCTACCATTTGGTATTACTCGCACCATTTTTACAGTTTATGTAGCTACATCGATTTTATCTCCAGTGCAATATTTATTTTGTTACCGACTTGTTACCGACTTGAAGACTATAAAAGTTTTAATGCTATTCCCATCGAGCGCTGCCTTTGTGTGTTTTTTGTATCCTGCTATCCATTTTTCCAGTGGTTGGGAGCTGCACTGGGAATCGGCCTGCAAGGAGATCAGCTAAAAGTAGTTGGATATCTATGCGCGTTATAATTAATTCGAAATTAGTTGATTAATCGATTTAGAAAAAAAAAAAACGATTAATCGAACACGAAAATTTTAATCAGTAACAGCCCTAATATATATATATATATATATATATATATATATATATATATTATATATTAGGGCTGTGGAAATTAACTATTAATTCCTCGATTAATCGATTAAATTCTTTTGATCGATCAAAATTCGATCAAAATTCTTTGTGCTTGCCGTGTCCATCTGAATGGCTCCTTTGCTGTGCCTTCATATCTGCATGCCGGCGGGACCTTACTATCTGCCACACGCAAGGGCTGTTACATTTCCCTCTATCACTTCCCTCTATCAACCTGGGATTCTACAGCCATCCACTGGGAGTTGCGATAGTTCCCTTCACAGGACATCTACATGCCGACGGACTGATGTTAACCCCTCCTCATCTGGATTCAGCAGTGGTATCGTTGTACACATTTTTATACCAGTATCATACTTAGATACATGTTTTTATGGCTGCTTTTGCTACCATAGATTTTATCTCCAGTGCAATATTTATTTTGTTACCTACTTGAAGACTATAAAAGTTTTAATGCTATTCCCATCGAGCGCTGCCTTTGTGTGTTTTTTTTGTATCCTGCTATCGATTTTTCCAGTGGTTGGGAGCTGCACTGGGAATCCATCTGCAAGGAGATCAGCTAAAAGTAGTTGGATATCTATGTGCGTTATAATTAATCGAAATTAGTCGATTAATCGATAAAAAAAAAAACGATTAATCAAACACGAAAATTTTAATCAGTAACAGCCCTAATATATATATAAATTCCCCACAAGAGTGGAGTTACCACTTGCCCTGGGTGGAGGTCATATGACGTGGGAGGGAAGTGGCGATACATGCCGTATAAATACTAATAAAAAAAAAAAAAAAGAAAAAAAAAAACAACACACAACACCACACACAAAAACACATAAAATACAAAAATTATGTATAAATTAAAAAAAAAAAATCCCACACATACATATTACAGAAATCCGTATATAAAAACAAACAAACACGATTTGTATCAATACGTCTGTTCTAATGAATGAATATCTTGATATAAAGAGACCCTGTCACCCCGGTGTAGACATACATAGTAAATGAGACGTTAGGCACTTACTGTGGATCTTTGTTCGGTAATCCTGGAAATGTCGGAGTCTCTCGTCCCCCGGTATCCCGTAGTCTGAGGCCCCCACCAGGGCTCCGGCACATGTAGCAGAATCCCGGCGGGAGACGGGGCCCCGGAGCGCACCGAGCTTTCCATCCACCTCACTCGGCTCAGGCTCCAGGTGACAACACTGGCGGTCACATGACTGAATTGTTTACAATCTTATCACCAGATGACAACACTGAGCAAGGTGGAGGGAAAAAAGGCATCGTCAGTATTGATAGAACACAGACATTGTGGACGCACACAGAGCCTGCTGTACCCAGAATTCTGCTGTGCATGCAAGTGCCGCTCTCAGGAGGAATGGCTGCCGGGTGCTAAATAAACACATTACATAACTGCTGGGAATCCCCAACAACACGGCTGTACAGCGTGCATGACAGGAGGCGAGGAGACTCCGAATACACAGCTGTACATGACGGGAGGAGAGGAGACTCCGAATACACAGCTGTACATGACGGGAGGAGAGGAGACTCCGAATACACAGCTGTACATGACGGGAGGAGAGGAGACTCCGAATACACAGCTGTACATGACGGGAGGAGAGGAGACTCCGAATACACAGCTGTACATGACGGGAGGAGAGGAGACTCCGAATACACAGCTGTACATGACGGGAGGAGAGGAGACTCCGAATACACAGCTGTACATGACGGGAGGAGAGGAGACTCCGAATACACAGCTGTACATGACGGGAGGAGAGGAGACTCCGAATACACAGCTGTATACAAACGGGAGGAGAGGAGACTCCGAATACACAGCTGTATACAAACGGGAGGAGAGGAGACTCCGAATACACAGCTGTATACAAACGGGAGGAGAGGAGACTCAGAATACACAGCTGTATACAAACGGGAGGAGAGGAGACTCCGAATACACAGCTGTACATGACGGGAGGAGAGGAGACTCCGAATACACAGCTGTACATGACGGGAGGAGAGGAGACTCCGAATACACAGCTGTACATGATGGGAGGAGAGGAGACTCTGAATACACAGCTGTACACGATGGGAGGAGAGGAGACTCCGAATACACAGCTGTACATGACGGGAGGAGAGGAGACTCCGAATACACAGCTGTACATGATGGGAGGAGAGGAGACTCCGAATACACAGCTGTACATGACGGGAGGAGAGGAGACTCCGAATACACAGCTGTACATGACGGGAGGAGAGGAGACTCCGAATACACAGCTGTACATGACGGGAGGAGAGGAGACTCCGAATACACAGCTGTACATGACGGGAGGAGAGGAGACTCCGAATACACAGCTGTACATGACGGGAGGAGAGAAGACTCTGAATACACAGCTGTACATGAGGGGAGGAGAGGAGACTCCCAATACACAGCTGTACATGACAGGAGGAGAGGAGACTCCGAATACACAGCTGTACATGACAGGAGGAGAGGAGACTCTGAATACACAGCTGTACATGAGGGGAGGAGAGGAGACTCCGAATACACAGCTGTACATGACGGGAGGAGACTCCGAATACACAGCTGTACATGACGGGAGGAGAGGAGACTCCGAATACACAGCTGTACATGACGGGAGGAGAGGAGACTCCGAATACACAGCTGTACATGACGGGAGGAGAGGAGACTCCGAATACACAGCTGTACATGACGGGAGGGGAGGAGACTCCGAATACACAGCTGTACATGACAGGAGGAAGGGAGACTCCCAACAGCCAGGTGATTAGTATTTTGGGTGGGGGGGGTGGGGGCAGGACAGGGATGATTACTCGCACGCAGCGCTGGGAAGAACGACAATCTGGACTTCTATAAATCGGACATTCGGCCCCGCAGTGCACAGAGCTACACCCCTCACATATAACATACGGGCCCCCCAGAACAGACATCTACAGTGTGCGGTCCCCCGGGGGCTCTGTACACTACCTGTTCCCAGAGGGAACACAAAGGCTGAATGTCTGGCAGAGCCGAGGGTCCCGGGTCCCCCCCCACCCCCCCGGACGAGGAACACTGTGACCTCTGTCTGGCCTCCCTGCGTGCCGGGACAATATCAGACAGAAAATATAATCCCGTTTCTCACGGAGGAAACCTCCAGTCACATTTCTCCTGCATGGCCTACTCTCTGTGGTCCCCACTGACATATGAGGTGTCACCCTCAATCACACCGGGCCCCAATAGTGCCAGCTTTGCCGATACGATTGGACGGGTGTATGCCATGAAGGATCTACAGAACCGCTCAGCAGACCGGTGAACCAACCACCGTCTCATGTGTATTGGGGTCACATACTATATATTCCCATTCCACAACGATGATCTACACGTCCAACACACAAATACTAAACCATTTCCTACAGTGCTACATTCTCCACCTGGATAATCAGGCAGCGCAGTCAGCATCAACTCTGACCAAAACAACTCCAAGACCACAAGGCATATCTCCTACAGGAAACTAAGGGGTCCAGAAGGGCCCGGGCTGCCGAGAAAGACAGAAGGGCCCCGGGCTGCCGAGAAAGACAGAAGGGCCCCGGGCTGCCGAGAAAGCCAGAAGGGCCCCGGGCTGCCGAGAAAGACAGAAGGGCCCCGGGCTGCCGAGAAAGACAGAAGGGCCCCGGGCTGCCGAGAAAGACAGAAGGGCCCCGGGCTGCCGAGAAAGACAGAAAGGGCCCCGGGCTGCCGAGAAAGACAGAAGGGCCCGGGCTGCCGAGAAAGACAGAAGGGCCCGGGCTGCCGAGAAAGACAGAAGGGCCCCGGGCTGCCGAGAAAGACAGAAGGGCCCCGGGCTGCCGAGAAAGACAGAAGGGCCCGGGCTGCCGAGAAAGACAGAAGGGCCCGGGCTGCCGAGAAAGACAGAAGAGCCCGGGCTGCCGAGAAAGACAGAAGGGCCCCCGGCTCAAAGGGAAGAGAAGACAGGAAGAACAGCTCCCGGGAAAGACATAAGGATTGGGGGGGGGGGGGTGGGGGGATTGGAAAGGGCTCAGCCAGTCAGCATAGCTACTAAACAACTCCTGAGTGGAGACCATGAGGCACATCATCTCCTTCAGGGGACTAAGAGGGGTCTAGAATGGCCGGACATACAGTGCCTTGAAAACTTATTCATACCCCTTGTAATTCTCCACATTTTCTCATGTTACAACCAAAAACGTAAATGTATTTCATTGGGATTTTATGTGATGGACCAAAACAAAGTGTCACATAATTGTTTAGTGGAAGGAAAATGATAAATTATACAAATAAATATGTGAAAAAGTGTGTGGGGGGGGATTTGTATGGCGCCCCCCCCCGGAGTCAATACTTTGTAGAACCCCCTTTCTCTACAAGTCTTTTTGGGGGTGTCTCTACCAGCTTTGCACATCTAGAGAGGGACATTTCTGCCCATTCTTCTTTGTAAAATATCTCAAGCTCTGTCAGATTGGATGGAGAGCGTCTGTGATCAGCAATTTTCAAGTCTTGCCACAGATTCTCAATGGGATTTAGGTCTGGACTGTGACTGGGCCATTCTAACACATGAATATGCTTTGATCTAAACCATTCCATTGTAGCTCTGGCTGTACTTTAGGGTCGTTGTCCTGCTGGAAGGTGAACCTCCCCCCCCAGTCTCAAGTCTTTTACAGACTCTAACAGGTTTTCTTCTAAGATTGTCCTGTATTTGTCTCCATCCATCTTCCCATCAACTCTGACCAGCTTCCCTATCCCTGCTGAAGAAAAGCATCCCCACCACATGATGCTGCCACCACCATGTTTCACAGTGGGGATGGTGTGTTCAGGGTGATGTGCAGTGTTCGTTTTCCCCCACACATTGCTTTTAGGCAAAAAAGTTGCATTTTGGTGTCATGTGACCAGAGCACCTTCTTCCACATGTTTGCTGTGTCCCCCACATGATTGCTGTGTCCCCCACATGATTGCTGTGTCCCCCACATGGCTTCTCACAAACTGCACACAGGACTTCTTATGACTTTCTTTCTCCAATGTCTTTCTTCTTGTCACTCTTCCATAAAGGGCAGATTTGTGGAGAAGCACGACTAATAGTTGTCCTGTGGACAGATTCTCCCCCCTGAGCTGTGGATCTCTGCAGCTCCTCCAGAGTTACCGTGGACCTCTTGGCTGCTTCTCTGATGAATGCTCTTCTTGCCCGGCCCGGTCAGTTTAGGTGGACGGCCATGTCTTGGTAGGTTTGCAGTTGTGCCATACTCTTTCCATTTTCCGATGATGGATTGAGCAGAGCTCCGTGAGATGTTCAAAGCTTGGGAGATTTTTTTATAACCTAACCCTGCTTTATACTTCTCCACAACTTTATCCCTGACCTGTCTGGTGTGTTCCTTGGCCTTCATGATGCTGTTTGTTCACTAAGGTTCTCTAACAAACCTCTGAAGGCTTCACAGAACAGCTGTGTTTATACTGAGATTAAATGACACAGGTGGACTCTATTTATTAATTAGATGACTTCTGAAGGCAATTGGTTCCACTAGATTTTAGTTATCAGAGTAAAGGGGGCTGAATACAAATGCACCCCCCCTTTTTACATATTTATTTGTATCATTTATCATTTTCCTTCCACTTCACAATTATGTGACACTTTGGTCCATCACATAAAATCCCAATAAAATACATTTACGTTTTTGGTTGTAACATGACAAAAGGTGGGAAAATTAAGGGGCATGAATACTTTTTCAAGGCACTGTATGCGGGGGACAGATGGGGGCCCCGGCTGCCGAGAAAGACAGAAGGGGCCCTGGGCGCCGAGAAAGACAGAAGGGGCCCCGGGCTACCGAGAAAGACAGAAGGGGCCCCGGGCTACCGAGAAAGACAGAAGGGGCCCCGGGCTACCGAGAAAGACAGAAGGGGCCCCGGGCTACCGAGAAAGACAGAAGGGGCCCGGGCTGCCAAGAAAGACAGAAGGGTACAGGGTTTCATGGGGGGGGGAGAGGGGGGATCAGAGGGGCCCGGGCTCCAGGTGTGGGGGGGGTGGAGACAAAGGTCCCGGGCTCCAAGAGGAGGAATTAAAATTCTAGAAGGGAGATAGTGGGAAAATGTGCAGCTCAGGTGGCATTAGTGGACGGAGAAGGCGACGCTCCTCTCATACCAAATGTCCTCACTCCACCTCTATAAATATTATAACTGGCGCAGACCAAAAGCAAAAAAAAATAACAAAAAAGATTATCCAAAATTCCTTCCCTCTGATCCGATCAACAATGTGAAAGAAACAAAGCTTTGATTCAGGAGAAAACATGCGGGAGAGAAAAAAAAAGCCAAACCCTACAGCCAGACAGAGAAATGCGATCTGCTAGACCACACCAAAGATTCGGGTGACAACCACAGATCATTGTACAGTAAGTTGTAGGTGACAACCTACATTGTTAATGATGGATGGTTGATCAATTATATCGTTTATAAACATTGTACAGACTAATCAGACGAGAGGTAGAGAGATACAAAGTAACTTTGTTTATAAACATTGTTCAGACAGGAGATAGACACCAAGTAACTTTGTTTATAAACATTGACCAGAGAGAGATACAAAGTAACCTCTTCCCACTGGCCGTACATATATGTGGCCCTATGTAAACATCTTTCTGCGATCGGTAGCTTTCTGATCATGTGACCGCTGTGACAGCCAATCACCACGGTCATGTGATCGGAATGCCCACCTCCCGCCATTTAGAACCACTTAAAGGGCCAGGAGGCAGCGGCAGGAAGGGGTATCATTGTTTATAAACATTGATCAGACTAATCAGACAGGAGATAGAGATATACAAAGTAACATTGTTTATAAACATTGATCAGAGGGGATAGAGATACAAAGTAACATTGTTTATCCCCTCTGATCAATGTTTATAAACAATGTTACTTTGTATCTCTCTATCTCCTGTCTGATTAGTCTGATCAATGTTTATAAACAATGATACCCCTTCCTGCCGCTGCCTCCTGGCCCTTTAAGTGGTTCTAAATGGTGGGAGGTGGGCATTCCGATCACATGACCGTGGTGATTGGCTGTCACAGCGGTCACATGATCGGAAAGCTCCTGATCGCAGAAAGATGTTTACATAGGGCCACATATATGTACGGCCGGCGGGAAGATGTTACTTTTTATCTCTCTCTGGTCAATGTTTATACACAATGGTACATTGTATCTCCTGTCTGAACAATGATTATAAACAGAGTACCGTTACATAGTTACATAGTTACATAGTTACATAGTTAGTCAGGTTGAAAAAAGACACAAGTCCATCCAGTTCAACCGTAAAAAAAATAAATAAAAAAAATAAATAAATAAATAAATAAATAAATAAAATAAACATATATCGTACAATCCCATATACCCAATTCTATACCCACAGTTGATCCAGAGGAAGGCAAAAAAAACCCAGAAGAGCATGATCCAATTTGCTACAGCAGGGGAAAAAATTCCTTCCTGATCCCCCGAGAGGCAATCGGATATTCCCTGGATCAACTTTACCTATAAATGTCAGTACCCAGTTATATTATGTACATTTAAGAAAGAATCCAGGCCCTTCTTAAAGCAATCTACTGAGCTGGCCAGAACCACCTCTGCAGGGAGTCTATTCCACATTTTCACAGCTCTTACTGTGAAAAAACCTTTCCGTATTTGGAGGTGAAATCTCTTTTCCTCTAGACGCAAAGAGTGCCCCCTTGTCCTTTGTGTTGACCGTAAAGTGAATAACTGAACACCAAGTTCACTATATGGACCCCTTATGTATTTGTACATGTTGATCATATCCCCCCTTAATCTCCTCTTCTCAAGAGAGAATTCAGTTCCTCTAATCTCTCCTCATAGCTGAGCTCCTCCATGCCTCTTATCAGTTTGGTTGCCCTCCTCTGCACTTTCTCCAGTTCCCCAATATCCTTTTTGAGAACTGGGGCCCAAAACTGAACTGCATATTCCAGATGAGGTCTTACTAATGATTTGAACAGGGGCAAAATGATATCTCTCTCTCTGGAGACCATACCTCTCTTAATACAAGAAAGGACTTTGCTCGCTTTGGAAACCGCAGCTTGGCATTGCATGCCATTATTGAGCTTATGATCTACCAAAACCCCCAGATCCTTCTCCACTACGGATCCCCCCAGTTGTACTCCCCCTAGTATGTATGATGCATTCATATTATTAGCCCCCAAGTGCATAACTTTACATTTATCAACATTAAACCTCATGTGCCACATAGTCGCCCAATTAGACAGAGCATTGAGGTCGGCTTGTAAATTGGCGACATCCTGTAAGGACGTTATTCCACTGCATAGCTTGGTGTCATCTGCAAAGACAGAAATGTTACTTTTGATCTCAGACCCAATATCATTTATAAACATATTAAAAAGTAAGGGTCCCAGCACTGAACCTTGGGGTACACCACTGATAACCTTGGACCATTCAGAGTAAGAATCATTAACCACTACTCTCTGAATTCTGTCTTTTAGCCAGTTTTCTATCCATTTACAAACTGATATTTCCAATCCTGTAGACTTTACCTTACACATGAGCCGTGTGTGGGGAACTGTATCGAACGCTTTTGCAAAATCCAAGTATACCACGTCCACTGCCACCCCTCTGTCCAAGGTCTTACTTACCTCTTCATAAAAAGAAATCAGGTTTGTTTGACAACTTCTGTCTTTCATGAATCCATGCTGTCTGTTGCTTAAATAGTTTTTTTCCAGCAAGAACTCATCTATGTGGTCTTTTATTAATCTCTCCAGTATTTTCCCAACTATAGAAGTTAAACTAACAGGTCTATAGTTGCTTGGTAAACACTTAATTCCCTTTTTAAATATAGGCACCACATTTGCCCTGCGCCAATCCAGTGGTACTATTCCTGTCATTAATGAGTCCCTAAAAATTAAATACAATGGCTTTGAAATTACAGAGCTCAATTCTTTTAGGATCCGTGGGTGTATGCCATCTGGTCCAGGTGCTTTATCCACCTTTATTCCATCTAAATATTTCTGGACCATATCACTTTTGAGCCATTGTGGATTTGGGGCTGTGTCACTACCACCCCCATTTTGGACATGAGCTCCCCCATGCTCCTTTGTATACACAGAACTGAAGAAAGTATTTAATAAATTAGCCTTCTCTTTGTCCCCAGTCACCCACTCTAGATTATTTTGTAAAGGGCCTACATGCTCAGACTTGACCTTTTTACTATTAATATATTTGAAGAATTTTTTGGGGTTTGTCCTACTATCTTTTGCAATCTGTCGTTCATTTTGAATTTTTGCATCCTTGATTTCCTTTTTACATATCCTGTTATATTCTTTGTAACATTTAAATGACACTAGTGTTCCCTCATTTTTATATTTTTTAAAAGCTCTTTTCTTACCGTTGTTTATAAACATTGACCGGAGAGAGATACAAAGTAACCTCTTCCCGCCGGCCGTACACATATGTGGCCCTATGTAAACATCTTTCTGCGATCAGGAGCTTTCCAATCATGTGACCGATGTGACAGCCAATCACCACGGTCATGTGATCGGAATGCCCACCTCCCACCATTTAGAACCACTTAAAGGGCCAGGAGGCAGTGACAAGAAGGGGGTATCATTGTTTATAAACATTGATCAGACAGGAGCTAGAGCAGGGGTAGGCAACCTCGGCCCCCCAGCCGTTTTGAAACTACAAGTCCCATGAGACATTGTAAGACCCTGACAATCACAGGCATGACTCCTGGAGGCAAAGGCTTGATGGGATTTGTAGTTTCACCACAGCTGGAGTGCCGAGGTTGCCTACCCCTGAGCTAGAGAGATACAAAGTAACATTGTTTATAAACATTGATCAGACGGTATAGAAATACAAAGTAACATTGTTTATAAACATTGATCAGACGGTATAGAAATACAAAGTAACATTGTTTATAAACATTGATCAGATGGGAGAGAGACAGAAAGTAACATTGTTTATAAACATTGATCAGACGGAAGAGAGATACAAAGTAATATGGTTTATAAACATTGATCAGACGGAAGAGAGATACAAAGTAACATGGTTTATAAACATTGATCAGACGGAAGAGAGATACAAAGTAACATGGTTTATAAACATTGATCAGACGGAAGAGAGATACAAAGTAACATGGTTTATAAACATTGATCAGACTAATCAGACGGGCGATAGAGAGATACAAAGTAGCATTGTTTATAAACATTGTTCAGACAGGAGGTACAAAGTAACATTGTTTATAAACATTGTTTGGATGGGAGATATTGACAAAATCAGGCCCATAGCAGAAATGTAAACCTTGCTCTGGTCTATAGGGACGTGTACAGGGGTGAGGGTAAAAACCATTACAGGTTCTCTTTAGGATAAGCGCGTGTTGTGCCCATTAATGCTCAGACCGGTGACTCTGCAGAACATCGCACACTGCTGATTCATAGAGGAAATGTCCTGCGACTTATAACCCCTCTGGAGGGGGAAGCGGCACGCGCTCATCCCTTTGAAGTTCCTTATCTGGGACCGGATGAATTTCTCACCAATTATCATTTCCCTTCCTGGTATTTTTGGTAACAAAACGCCTTATTTAAAGGGGAACTCCGCTAAATCAGAAAAATCATTTCAACAGTCCAGCAAAAATTCAGAAAACCAACCGCTCTTCCTGCAGGAAACACACGGACATTAAATATCAATGGCGGCTGTACACACAATGCGCGGCGTACCGGGGCTCATCCAGTCGGGTGCCGTGACCCGTCCTCCACGCACAGGCAGCCCACGGCGACGCACATCAAAACACATGGTGGTAATAAGGCACAGACAGGACAGCTTCCCCTTTTTTATTCACAACATTGCCAATAACTAGGCCCCGCCCCAAATCTTTTGAGGAGTAAAAAAAAAAAAAAAAATCGACAGAAGGAACGTTCCTCGAGGCCGACCATTTCATTCTATTTATGGAATCAGACAACGGCGTGCGGCGTCGCTGCTTGGAGACGATTCTGGGAAGTGGCCATAAAGCCTTGGGGGTGACCGTGACTCCGGAGAGCGCGCCCGTCTGTACTCGCAACTTAAAGGAGAACTCCACCGCTAACAAAAAATTATCAGTAGCTTCAAATATTTCCCCACAACTTATTTTGTAATTTAATATTAACAATGAACTTTCCTTCTCCATCCGCAGCCACCATGACTTTCTACTTTTAATTTTGCCTTCTTGCAACCATGGCGACGACGGCAGGAGTATTCAGTATGCCGTACTCGCATTACAACACTGGGACTGATCATGTGATCACAGCAGACAGACCCACCCCAATGAGCACTCAGGACAGAGGAAATGATGGGACCAGCGCTCTCCCCACCACTGCCATGAAAACAGCACCACCCCCCATGGAACCAGCACTCCCCCAAACCACCACTGAACTGGCACTCCACCACCAAGGAACCAGTGCTCCCCCACCACTGCCACAGGACCAGCACCACATTTCCATGGAACCAGCACTCCCCCCAACATGGAACCAATGTCCCAACCACCACTAAACCGGCACTCCGCCACCACTGCCACGGGACCAGCACCCCCCCCTATGGAACCAGCACTCCCCCAACCACCACTAAACTGGCAGTCCACCACCACCACTGCCACAGGACCAGCACCACCTTTCCATGGAACCAATGCCCCAACCACCACTGAACCAGAACCCCCCCATGGAACCAGCACTCCCCCAACATGGAACCAATGCCCCAACCACCACTGAACCGGCACCCCTGCCATGGGACCAGCACCACCCCCCCTATGGAACCAGCACTCCCCCAACCACCACTAAACTGGCAGTCCACCACCACCACCACCTTTCTATGGAACCAATGCCCCAACCAACACTGCCACAGAACCAGCACCACCACCAACCAAAGCTCCAACCACCACTGAACCAGAACCCCCCCCCCATGGAACCAGCACTCCCCCAACATGGAACCAATGCCCCAACCACCACTGCCACAGAACCAGCACCACCCCCCCATGGAACCAGCACTCCCCCAACCACCACTAAATTGGCACTCCACCACCCTCCATGGAACCAGCACTCCACCACCAGGGGGGGGGGCAGGGGTCCATTACTCCCCCACCACTACCTACCCATGGAACCAGCACTCCCCCAACATGGAACCAATGCCCCAACCACCACTTCCACAGAACCAGCACACCCCCCCCCCCCATGAAACCAGCACTCCCCCAACCACCACTAAATTGGCACTCCACCAACCTCCATGGAACCAGCACTCGCCAACCACCAATGAACCGGCACTCCGCCACTGGGGAACCAGCGCTCTCCCACCACTGCCACGGGACCAGCACCACACCCCATGGAACCAGCACTCCCCCAACCACTACTGAACTGGCACTTCACCACCAATGATCCAGTGCTCCCCCGACTGCCACAGGACCAGCACCACCTTTCCATGGAACCGGCCCCCCACCACTGCCACATGACCAGCACCACCTTTCCATGGAATCAGCGTTCCCCCACCACTGCCACATGACCAGCACCACCTTTCCATGGAATCAGCACTTCCCCACCACTGCCACATGACCAGCACCACCTTTCCATGGAATCAGCACTCCCCCACCACTGCCACATGACCAGCACCACCTTTCCATGGAACCAGCACTCCCCCACCACTGCCACATGACCAGCACCACCTTTCCATGGAATCAGCACTCCCCCACCACTGCCACATGACCAGCACCACCTTTCCATGGAATCAGCACTCCCCCACCACTGCCACAGGAGCATGGAACCACCACTAAACCGGAACTCCACCACCCCAACCACTACTGAACCGGAACTCCACCGCCATGGAATCAGTGGCCCACCACTGCCACAGAACCAACACCACCCCCCCATGGAACCAGTGCCCCACCACCAGGGAACCAATGCCCCAACCACCACTGAACCTGCGCTTCCCCACCACTCCCACGGAACCAGCACCACCCCCCATGGAACCAATGCCCCAACCACCATTGGAATCAAAGCTCCAACCACCACGGAACCAGCACCACCCCCCCCCATGGAACCAATGCCCCAACCACCACTGAACCAGCGTCATACTACATGGAACCAGCACTCCCCAACCACCACTGAACCGGCACTCCACCACCAGGGAACCAATGCCCCAACCACCATGGAACCAAATGCCCCAACCACCACTGAACCGGCACTACCCCACCAGGGAACCAGCGCTCTCCCACCACTCCCACGGAACCAGCACCATCCCCCATGGAACCAATGCCCCAACCACCACGGAACCAGCACTCCCCCAACACAGAACCAATGCCCCAACCACCCACCATGAAACCAGAACTCCCCCAACATGGAAAAAGCGCCCCAGCACCACCACAGAACCAGCACCACCCCCCATGAAACCAGAACTCACCAAACATGGAACCTATGCCTCCACCACCACCCAACATGAAACCAAAACTCCCTCAACATGGAACCAGTGCCCCCACCACCACCATGGAACCAACATTTCTACTGGCAGTGTCCAGGGCTGGCTGAAAGGGTTGGATAGGACAGATGACAACTGTCTTGACAGGTTCTCTTTGCCTTTAGTATATGTACAGAATAGCTGCCTTAGGACACATTGACTGACTACACTCAGAGACGTTTCAGCTCCTCAGGGGTTTCTGACCAATGCTGAATCCTCCAACAATCAGGGTGAACTGTAATGGGATTGGCTGCATCCAGTACTGCTGTCACTCATCTTCACAAAAACAAAGTTTACACGCCGTGACATCAGACCAATTTCCTGGTGGTTAGCTGTCTATTCAGAGTTCTCCTTTATCGGAACAGAAGCATTAGAAATCAGCCATACCTCAACTCACTTCTCCCCAATATGAACATTAAAGAAGAACTCTGGATAAACATTAAACTGCTCAGTCAGCTATTTATTTCCAAAAAAAAAAAATCATTATATGCATTCTAATACCGTTAACATAAGACAGCTGTTCTTAAATTATCTTCCGGCAAAACCCTAATCTTCAGAAATTGGGCTGAAACTGGAGGATCTGCATGGAGGAACAATCAGGTCCTACAATGCCATCAACCTAACATGTCTTAGCCGTTGGAGGCTAAGGGTGAATTGCCAACCGGTGTTCATGCCATTAGGGTAACAGGGAGGAGGTGTTCAGGCCATAGGAGTCAGGTGAAGGAGGGGTGTTTAGGCCATGGGGGGGTCAGAGTAGGGTGCCAAGGCTATGGGGGGGTAGAGGGGGAGGCGCTTAGGTCACAGAGATTTGAGCAGGGCAGAGGGTAAGATGCTTAGGCTATGGGGGTTATAGAGGGGGGTGTTTAAGTCATGACGGTCAGAAGGAGAGGAGCTTAGGCTATGTTGATCAGATGGAGGGGGGTGTTTAGGCCATGGTGGTCAGAAGAGTCAATAAGGACCATGGGGGTCAAATAGGGAAGTGCTTAGACTATGATGGTCAGGAGGAGAGAAACTCAGGCTATGCCGATCAGAGGGAGAGATATTTAGGCCATGGGTGTAGAAGGGAGGCACTGAGGTCTTGGGGAGGTCAAAGGGTGAGATACCAAGACCATGGCGGTCAGAAGAGTCAATTAGGCCACGGGGGTCAAAGAGGGAGGTGCTTACGCCATGACAGTAAAAAGAAGAGGAACTCAGGCCATGCCGATCAGAGGGAAAGACGTTTAGGCCATTGGTGTGGGGGGTGGGGGCACTAAGGTCTTGCGGGTCAAAGGGTGAGATGCCAAGGCAGTCAAAAGAGGCAATCAGGCCATGGGGGTTAAAGAGGGAGGTGCATAGGCTATGATGGCAAGATGAGGAGGAGCTTAGGCCATGCCAATCAGTGGGAGAGGTGTTTAGGCCATGGGGGCTCTTCTGATGGCCATGGCCTTGGCATGTCACCCTTTGACCCCCAAAACCTAAGTGTCCCAACCCTCCGACACCCATGGCCTAAATATCTCTCCCTCTGATCGGCACGGCCTAAACTCCTCTCCATCTGACCGCCATGGGGGTCAAAGAGGGAGGTGCTTAGACCATGACAGTCAGAAGGAGAGGAGCTCAGGCCATGGTAAACAGAGGGAGAGTTGTTTAGGCCATGGGGGATGGAGGGGGGGGGTACTTAGGTCTCAGAGGGTGAGATGGCAAGGCCGTGGCGATCAGAAGAGTCAATAAGGGCCATAGGGGTCAAAGAGGGAGGTGCTTAGGCCATGATGGTAAGACGAAGAGCAGCTTAGGCAATGCCAATCAGAGGGACAGATGTTAAGACCATGGGGGCATTTAGGTTTTGAGGGTCAAAGGGTGAGATGCTAAAGCCATGGCGTTCAGAAGAGGAAATTAGGACAAGGGGATTAGAGGGGGAGGTGCTTAGAACATGGTGGTCAGAAGAGGCACTTTAGCCATAGGGGTCAGTGATTGGGCCATGTAGGGTGGGTAATTACAGGCAGAGGAAGCAAAAGGAAGACCTCACCAAATGGGGTTGGTACTTGAAATCAATACTGCCATAACAGAAAAGCTGCAATTTTTCTGAAAATACCAGTTGCCTGGCTATCATGTGGAACCTCTGACCTTGGTACTTAGAGATAGAACAAGCATACAGATCAGGAAAGTTAGAGATGTTCTTTTCTGCAATCCATTACCTCACCCTTCCACAGCGAAGGGTTCAGCCAGGATGGAGAATATGATTGTGCAGGGAGTAGAAGGTGAACACTCGCCCCCCACTTGGCCCTGACCCACCTGGCCTCACATCAGGCCACATCTTACAGCCGAGAACTCCCAGGGAGAGAACATTTCCATCCCTTACACTATTCCCGGTATGATAGATTCCAGCCAGAATACCGGGACACATTTCCATACGATGTGCCATGGCAGGTGTATCTGTGCTCCTAACCACCCGCTGCCTCCGACCATCGCAGGAAAACCAACTCCTTACAGAAAGGCTGCTCTGCCAAGTCAAAATCTGAGCAATCTGTACACATATACAGCACAATCCATCCATAAGATTTCCTATCCTGACTTCTGGGTGTAAAACATGTGAGCCAAAACTACTGCAGAACGAGCCGAAGAAACATCAGGACAACAGGCAACCCGGAGGTCCGCCGGAGCCCCCGAAGACCCATCCCATACCTACATGTCTAGGTGGGATCATATGCGTGTTTCACACACTTTACCACCAAACTGGGAAATAAGAAAAAGGGAGCACTCACATTGCCACATCCGTAAGTAATTATGGAAACACAGAAGAGGGTCCCAGAAGGTGACCCAGGGTCGGATTTTGAAGTCACAGTAAACAATGGAGGGATATAGAAAAAATATCAAATTTTTTAGGACAAAAAATACATATATGGTATGAAAAAGAGCATGAAAAAGACAAAATTAAAAAGCATATATATTAAGATACATGATATATAGTGCGCCCTTGTGAGTCAACGCGTTTCGCCGATAAGCTTCGTCAGGACACATTCGGGGTTCGTTGGTTGCAAAAAAGAAGAGAAAACGGGTCTCACTATTACGCAAGAGAGTCAGCCTTGTTCAACAAGTAGTTAAAGAAGGAGTGATGTCCCAACAAGTAGGAGGAGAGGCTGGTTCCAGTAGTCTCGTAACAAGGATTCATAAAGGCCAGTGGCTCATGTACTACGGGTATCCTCATATAGTGACCTCCACCAGGGGATGATATACGAGAACTTGACGGGAAAACAGGGGGTAACCATAGGCCAATGGCCGAAATATAAATTGGATATAAACCTCAAGTCCAAAGTATCTCAACGACTGTAAAATCCTCCAGTATATCGGCTCGGCTGTGCCAAAGCAGAATACTGTGGTGCACTCAAAGCCAAATCGTGTCCTTAACTACTTAAGGCCTGGGCTATAGATAAATGACGGCTTCAGCGCGGACCTGAAAATCCGGGAGGCCGTCAATAGACGGCCTCCCCTTTGCGCGCTCCCCTGCGATCACCCGAGTCACTGGGACTCGGGCGATCACCGATCCGAGTAAGGGGCCGAACCCGACCCCTTACCATGTGATCAGCTGTCAGCCAATGACAGCTGATCATGTGATGTAAACAAAGAATCAGTAATCGTCTTTTTTTCCTCCTCACGCTGACAGCGTGAAGAGGAAAATAAGCTGATCACCGGCTCTTTCACAAGGGACATCGGTCCCGAAGAGGAAGGAGGCAGAAGGAGCCTCATCAGTGCCAGATGCCAGTGCCAACCATTGTGAATATAATTGCTCCCTGCCAGTGCCCACAGTGCCACCTATCAATGCCCACAAGTGCCACCTATCAAATGCCCACAAGTGCCGCCAATCAGTGCCACCTAGCAATGCTGCCTATCAGTGTAACCTACCAGTTCCCATCACTGGCACCCATCACTGCCACCTATCATGCCACCTATTAGTGCCACTTCTCAGTGCCCACCAGTGCCACCTACCAATGCTCTTCAGTGCCACCCATCAGTGCCACCTCTGTGCCGCCAATCTGTGCCCACCAGTGCCGCCCTATCAGTGCCCACCAGTGCCACCTTATCGGTGCAGCCCATCGGTGCCCATCAGAGCAGCCTCATCAGCGTACATCAATGAAGGAGAAAAATGACCTGTTTACAAAATTTTATAACAAAATTATAATATATATATATATATATATATATATATATATATTTTTTTTTTTTTATAAATCAGTCTTTTTATTTATTTTTAACAAAAAATAAAAGCCGCAGAGGTGATCAAATACCACCAAAAGAAAGCTCTATTTGTGGAGAAAAAATGATAAAAATTTCATTTGGGTACAGCGTTGTATGACCGCGCAATTGTCATTCAAAGTGCGTCAGCGCTGAAAGCTGAAAATTGGTCTGGGCAGGAGGGGGTTTAAGTGCCCAGTAAGCAAGTGGTTAAGTGAGTTATCAGTATGGAGAGAGCTCAGGTAACCCCTTGGAGAAAGCGGTATGCTCTTCACGGCATGTGTCCTGACGAAGCTTAACAGTGAAACGCGTCAACGCACACAGGCTCACTATACATCATGTATCTTAAAATATATGCTTTTTAATTTGTCTTTTCATACCATAAATGTATTTTTTGTCTTGATAAATGTGATAATTTTTCTATATCCCTCATTGTTTACTGTGCCTTCAAAGTCCGACCCTGGGTCACCTTCTGGGACCCTCTTTTGTGTTTACCACCGAACCATTAGAGTTCGTTTACGTTTCAACATGTGGCATTGGACAACATTTTTTAAAGCACTCCTAATGCCAAGCAAAGTGCCCAACACTAAATAAAATGATCACCTTACAGTCCTGGTCATACGCTGCATTTACTTCAGAAATGATCCCCCATGTCACTTTCTTGGTGCTGCAAAGCGTCTCCAAAGCCTCCATAGAAGCCAATGAGAAAACACTCGCCAACAGTACCCTGCAGCTTTTGAGAAGCTTTTATTCAGCTTTAGCTTTGCTTTGGGAGGTATTGCAGGTATGAGATATCCCAGGATGCACTGGGAAACTAACAAGAGAACCAGAAAGACATCATCAGCAGTCACTTCCAGTTCATGTATATATATTCTGGGAGTGTCTGGTGCAGACGTCACATCTGGTGTGCAGTGTTGGAGAGCTATAGCTGAAGATGAGGGGGCACCGGAGAGAGAGAGGACTGAGCGGCAGAAGATCAGCAGAGCTGGGGGACTGGAGTAACAGAAACTAGCAGATGTCACACATGATGAGCAGCATTGGAGCAATATAGAGGGAGGCGAGTGGAGGGGCCAGAGAGAGGAGGATCAGCAAACCGGAGGATCAGCAGAGCTGGGGGTTACCACTAATTGGGGAGGATCAGCAGACCTGGAGGACCGGAGCAGGAGAAATTAGCAGATGTTACACATGATGAGCAGCATTAGAGCAATATAGAGGGAGGTGAGTGGAAGGGCAAGGGAGGAGGATCAGCAGAGCTGGGGGTTACCACTGAGTGTGGGGGGGGAATCAGCAAACTTGGAGGACCGGAGCAGGAGAAATTAGCAGATGTCACACATGGTGAGCAGCATTAGAGCGGGAGGTGAGTGGGGGGACCCAGAGAGAGGAGAGGATCAGCAGAGCTGGGGGTTACTACTGAGAGGGGGCAGCAGAGCTAGGGGTTACTACCGAGAGGGGGGCAGCAGAGCCAGGGGTTACTACCGAGAGGGGGGCAGCAGAGCCAGGGGTTACTACCGAGAGGGGGGCAGCAGAGCTAGGGGTTACTACCGAGAGGGGGGGAAATCAGCAGAGCTAGGGGTTACTACTGAGTTGGGCATTAGCAGACCTGGGGGTACTACTGAGCAGGGGATCTGCTGAACGAGGGTGCCAATAAGCTGGGGATCTGCTGAACGAGGGTGCCAATAAGCTGGGGATCTGCTAAACGAGGGTGCCAATAAGCTGGGGATCTGCTAAACGAGGGTGCCAATAAGCTGGGGATCTGCTAAACGAGGGTGCCAATAAGCTGGGGATCTGCTAAACGAGGGTGCCAATAAGCTGGGGATCTGCTAAACGAGGGTGCCAATAAGCTGGGGATCTGCTAAACGAGGGTGCCAATAAGCTGGGGATCTGCTAAACGAGGGTGCCAATAAGCTGGGGATCTGCTAAACGAGGGTGCCAATAAGCTGGGGATCTGCTAAACGAGGGTGCCAATAAGCTGGGGATCTGCTAAACGAGGGTGCCAATAAGCTGGGGATCTGCTAAACGAGGGTGCCAATAAGCTGGGGATCTGCTAAACGAGGGTGGCAATAAGCTGGGGATCTGCTAAACGAGGGTGGCAATAAGCTGGGGATCTGCTAAACGAGGGTGCCAATAAGCTGGGGATCTGCTAAACGAGGGTGCCAATAAGCTGGGGATCTGCTAAACGAGGGTGGCAATAAGCTGGGGATCTGTTAAACGAGGGTGCCAATAAGCTGGGGATCTGCTAAACGAGGGTGCCAATAAGCTGGGGATCTGCTAAACGAGGGTGCCAATAAGCTGGGGATCTGCTAAACGAGGGTGCCAATAAGCTGGAGATCTGCTAAACGAGGGTGGCAATAAGCTGGGGATCTGCTAAACGAGGGTGGCAATAAGCTGGGTATCTGCTAAACGAGGGTGGCAATAAGCTGGGGATCTGCTAAACGAGGGTGGCAATAAGCTGGGGATCTGCTAAACGAGGGTGGCAATAAGCTGGGGATCTGCTAAACGAGGGTGGCAATAAGCTGGGGATATGCTAAACGAGGGTGGCAATAAGCTGGGGATCTGCTAAACGAGGGTGGCAATAAGCTGGGGATCTGCTAAACGAGGGTGGCAATAAGCTGGGGATCTGCTAAACGAGGGTGGCAATAAGCTGGGGATCTGCTAAACGAGGGTGGCAATAAGCTGGGGATCTGCTAAACGAGGGTGGCAATAAGCTGGGGATCTGCTAAACGAGGGTGGCAAGTTCTGCACGCAACTACAGGCTCTCGTGTAACTCCTCACCCTAGGTCTGTCCCATCCTCAGTGGGGCTTGGGTTGGAGATACAAGGGAGGCCGACCTCGTCATTCCAGACTCCTACCAGGTACGTGACAGTACCAGTCAGCCAGAGATGGAGTCTGGAAGGGAGGCCTCTCCACCGAAGGACATTTACCAAACTATTTCTGCGCTCTCAAATATTGTGCAGAAGTTACAAGAGCGGGTCACTTTGGGATTCACAAGACGGCTAATTTGATCTCCCGTACATTCTGGTGGCCAAACTTGATGAACGACTGCAAGAAATATGTAAGATCTTGTATTTCATGCCTTCGGAATAAGACAGACAGAGCCAGAACTTGGGGTCTACTTGAGCCCCTTCCTGTACCTGAGAAACCATGGAGCATGATCTCCATGGATTTTATAGTAGAACTTCCCCCATCTGAAGACTTCACTACCATTTTCGTTGTGGTTGATCGTTTGACCAAAATGGCCCACTTTGTACCTCTGCAAGGAACTCCTTCTGCCCCGGAGACTGCCTCAACTTTTATCAAGGAGATTGTAAGGTTGCATGGCATCCCTGACAGCATAGTTTCTGATCGAGGGGTGCAGTTCACTTCTAGATTTTGGAGGGCCTTATGTGAAACTTTGAACATTGAACTCCGCCTCTCCACAGCTTATCACCCACAAACTAATGGACAGACTGAAAGGGTCAATCAAACCCTTGAACAGTACCTATGATGCTTTTCTTCTTTTGCACAGGATGACTGGCTATCACTTCTCCCACTCGCGGAATTTTCATACAATAATTCCACCCATTCGGTAACCAAACAGTCACCTTTTTTCGCCAATTATGGATACCATCCTTCTTTCTTGCCTGAGCTGCCTATTGATTCTTCTGTACCTGCCGTACAAGACAGGTAGAACTTCCTTAACTCCAACTACCAATTACTGCAGGATACAATCTCCAAGACCCAGGCAGATAATAAAAAGTTCTTCGACAAGAAGAGAAGAGGCAATTTGAATCTTGAACCTTTTCCAGTACCTCGCTGCCCGTCTGCTACCGAACCCGGCCACCCTTGTGATCCTGCACCAGCCTCCTGCTTGGCTTAACGCTGTCTCCAGTGCCTGTGCTAGCTGTCCATCCTACCAGCTTTCCTGAGTCCAGTTCCTTACCAGATGCTCTGCCTGCATCTCCACGTCTGCAACTCAGCTGAAAAGTTCTGCACGCAACTACAGGCACTCGTGTAACTCCTCACCCTAGGTCTGTCCCATCCTCAGTGGGGCTTGGGTTGGAGATACAAGGGAGGCCGACCTCGTCATTCCAGACTCCTACCAGGTACGTGACAGTACCAGTCAGCCAGAGATGGAGTCTGGAAGGGAGGCCTCTCCACCGAAGGACATTTACCAAACTATTTCTGCGCTCTCAAATATTGTGCAGAAGTTACAAGAGCGGGTCACTTTGGGATTCACAAGACGGCTAATTTGATCTCCCGTACATTCTGGTGGCCAAATTTGATGAACGACTGCAAGAAATATGTAAGATCTTGTATTTCATGCCTTCGGAATAAGACAGACAGAGCCAGAACTTGGGGTTTACTTGAGCCCCTTCCTGTACCTGAGAAACCATGGAGCATGATCTCCATGGATTTTATAGTAGAACTTTCCCCATCTGAAGACTTCACTACCATTTTTGTTGTGGTTGATCGTTTGACCAAAATGGCCCTCTTTGTACCTCTGCAAGGAACTCCTTCTGCCCCGGAGACTGCCTCAACTTTTATCAAGGAGATTGTAAGGTTGCATGGCATCCCTGACAGCATAGTTTCTGATCGAGGGGTGCAGTTCACTTCTAGATTTTGGAGGGCCTTATGTGAAACTTTGAACATTGAACTCCGCCTCTCCACAGCTTATCACCCACAAACTAATGGACAGACTGAAAGGGTCAATCAAACCCTTGAACGGTACCTACGATGCTTTTCTTCTTTTGCACAGGATGACTGGCTATCACTTCTCCCACTCGCGGAATTTTCATACAATAATTCCACCCATTCGGCAACCAAACAGTCACCTTTTTTCGCCAATTATGGATACCATCCTTCTTTCTTGCCTGAGCTGCCTATTGATTCTTCTGTACCTGCCGTACAAGACAGGTTGAACTTCCTTAACTCCAACTACCAATTACTGCAGGATACAATCTCCAAGACCCAGGCAGATAATAAAAAGTTCTTCGACAAGAAGAGAAGAGGCAATTTGAATCTTGAACCTGGAGATAAGGTCTGGCTTTCCACAGCGAACTTGAAACTAAGTTGCCCCTCGAGGAAGCTTAGCCCAAGATTTTTGGGGCCTTTTCCAGTACCTCGCTGCCCGTCTGCTACCGAACCCGGCCACCCTTGTGATCCTGCACCAGCCTCCTGCTTGGCTTAACGCCGTCTCCAGTGCCTGTGCTAGCTGTCCATCCTACCAGCTTTCCTGAGTCCAGTTCCTTACCAGATGCTCTGCCTGCATCTCCACGTCTGCAACTCAGCTGACAAGTTCTGCACGCAACTACAGGCTCTCGTGTAACTCCTCACCCTAGGTCTGTCCCATCCTCAGTGGGGCTTGGGTTGGAGATACAAGGGAGGCCGACCTCGTCATTCCAGACTCCTACCAGGTACGTGACAGTACCAGTCAGCCAGAGATGGAGTCTGGAAGGGAGGCCTCTCCACCGAAGGACATTTACCAAACTATTTCTGCGCTCTCAAATATTGTGCAGAAGTTACAAGAGCGGGTCACTTTGGGATTCACAAGACGGCTAATTTGATCTCCCGTACATTCTGGTGGCCAAACTTGATGAACGACTGCAAGAAATATGTAAGATCTTGTATTTCATGCCTTCGGAATAAGACAGACAGAGCCAGAACTTGGGGTCTAATTGAGCCCCTTCCTGTACCTGAGAAACCATGGAGCATGATCTCCATGGATTTCTTAGTAGAACTTCCCCCATCTGAAGACTTTACTACCATTTTCGTTGTGGTTGATCGTTTGACCAAAATGGCCCACTTTGTACCTCTGCAAGGAACTCCTTCTGCCCCGGAGACTGCCTCAACTTTTATCAAGGAGATTGTAAGGTTGCATGGCATCCCTGACAGCATAGTTTCTGATCGAGGGGTGCAGTTCACTTCTAGATTTTGGAGGGCCTTATGTGAAACTTTGAACATTGAACTCCGCCTCTCCACAGCTTATCACCCACAAACTAATGGACAGACTGAAAGGGTCAATCAAACCCTTGAACAGTACCTACGATGCTTTTCTTCTTTTGCACAGGATGACTGGCTATCACTTCTCCCACTCGCGGAATTTTCATACAATAATTCCACCCATTCGGTAACCAAACAGTCACCTTTTTTCGCCAATTATGGATACCATCCTTCTTTCTTGCCTGAGCTGCCTATTGATTCTTCTGTACCTGCCGTACAAGACAGGTTGAACTTCCTTAACTCCAAGTACCAATTACTGCAGGTCCCAGAACAGTTCAGAGTTGCCGTCCTAGGGCGATGTCATGATCATCCCCTAGCGGGTCACTTTGGGATTCACAAGACGGCTAATTTGATCTCCCGTACATTCTGGTGGCCAAACTTGATGAACGACTGCAAGAAATATGTAGGATCTTGTATTTCATGCCTTCGGAATAAGACAGACAGAGCCAGAACTTGGGGTCTACTTGAGCCCCTTCCTGTACCTGAGAAACCATGGAGCATGATCTCCATGGATTTTATAGTAGAACTTCCCCCATCTGAAGACTTCACTACCATTTTCGTTGTGGTTGATCGTTTGACCAAAATAGCCCACTTTGTACCTCTGCAAGGAACTCCTTCTGCCCCGGAGACTGCCTCAACTTTTATCAAGGAGATTGTAAGGTTGCATGGCATCCCTGACAGCATAGTTTCTGATCGAGGGGTGCAGTTCACTTCTAGATTTTGGAGGGCCTTATGTGAAACTTTGAACATTGAACTCCGCCTCTCCACAGATTATCACCCACAAACTAATGGACAGACTGAAAGGGTCAATCAAACCCTTGAACAGTACCTACGATGCTTTTCTTCTTTTGCACAGGATGACTGGCTATCACTTCTCCCACTCGCGGAATTTTCATACAATAATTCCACCCATTCGGCAACCAAACAGTCACCTTTTTTCACCAATTATGAATACCATCCTTCTTTCTTGCCTGAGCTGCCTATTGATTCTTCTGTACCTGCCGTACAAGACAGGTTGAACTTCCTTAACTCCAACTACCAATTACTGCAGGATACAATCTCCAAGACCCAGGCAGATAATAAAAAGTTCTTCGACAAGAAGAGAAGAGGCAATTTGAATCTTGAACCTGGAGATAAGGTCTGGCTTTCCACAGCGAACTTGAAACTAAGTTGCCCCTCGAGGAAGCTTGGCCCAAGATTTTTGGGGCCTTTTCCAGTCAAGAGAAAGATTAATGCAGTAGCATTCGAATTAGTGTTACCCAAGAACCTGAGAATCCACCCAGTATTCCATGTTTCTTTGTTGAAGCCTACAGTGCCAAATCCTTTCCCAAATCAGATTTCTGAAACCCCTCCACCGCTACTTATCGAAGGGAATGAGGAATTTGAGGTGGAGGCCGTATTGGACTGTAGGAAGAGAGGTAACCAAACACAGTTTCTCATTAAATGGAAAGGCTACGGGCCGGAAGAAAGTTCCTGGGAACCAGCTTCTGATGTGCATGCTCCAAGACTGGTACGAGCTTTCTTTCTACGCCACCCGGAAAAAGAGGTCCTGAGGGGCATCCAGAGGCTGCCCCTAAGGGGGGGGGCAATGTAAGGAAGCTGCCGGGAATCCGTCTGCGCATGCGCGCATTCGTCAACAGTCTCGGAATGATGGCGCGTGCGCATCCCCAGTACGCAGCGGCCTTTCCGGATTACCATTGCGCATGCGTGTGCGCAATTCGCGCATGCGCGTGCGCACGGGCAACGTGCGCGCGCAGGAGCACGCTCCTAATTCCCTTTGGCACCAGCCTGCCTACTTAAAGGATGCTCTGACTTCTGACAAGTGCTGACTGGTCTTCAGCAAGTACCCTGATACCTGAACTCTGTTTAAACCTGGCTTGATCCCTGTTGCTGAACCTTGGCTTCCCTTTGACCTTGCTTCCGGACTTGAATACTTGATTACTGGTTCCTGATCTCGGCTTCCCATCTGACCTCCCTCCTGCCTGTGCCTTGTACCTCGCTGCCCGTCTGCTACCGAACCCGGCCACCCTTGTGATCCTGCACCAGCCTCCTGCTTGACTTAACGCTGTCTCCAGTGCCTGTGCTAGCTGTCCATCCTACCAGCTTTCCTGAGTCCAGTTCCTTACCAGATGCTCTGCCTGCATCTCCACGTCTGCAACTCAGCTGACAAGTTCTGCACGCAACTACAGGCACTCGTGTAACTCCTCACCCTAGGTCTGTCCCATCCTCAGTGGGGCTTGGGTTGGAGATACAAGGGAGGCCGACCTCGTCATTCCAGACTCCTACCAGGTACGTGACATTACCAGTCAGCCAGAGATGGAGTCTGGAAGGGAGGCCTCTCCACCGAAGGACATTTACCAAACTATTTCTGCGCTCTCAAATATTGTGCAGAAGTTACAAGAGCGGGTCACTTTGGGATTCACAAGACGGCTAATTTGATCTCCCGTACATTCTGGTGGCCAAACTTGATGAACGACTGCAAGAAATATGTAAGATCTTGTATTTCATGCCTTCGGAATAAGACAAACAGAGCCAGAATTTGGGGTCTACTTGAGCCCCTTCCTGTACCTGAGAAACCATGGAGCATGATCTCCATGGATTTTATAGTAGAACTTCCCCCATCTGAAGACTTCACTACCATTTTCGTTGTGGTTGATCGTTTGACCAAAATGGCCCACTTTGTACCTCTGCAAGGAACTCCTTCTGCCCCGGAGACTGCCTCAACTTTTATCAAGGAGATTGTAAGGTTGCATGGCATCCCTGACAGCATAGTTTCTGATCGAGGGGTGCAGTTCACTTCTAGATTTTGGAGGGCCTTGTGTGAAACTTTGAACATTGAACTCCGCCTCTCCACAGCTTATCACCCACAAACTAATGGACAGACTGAAAGGGTCAATCAAACCCTTGAACAGTACCTACGATGCTTTTCTTCTTTTGCACAGGATGACTGGCTATCACTTCTCCCACTCGCGGAATTTTCATACAATAATTCCACCCATTCGGTAACCAAACAGTCACCTTTTTTCGCCAATTATGGATACCATCCTTCTTTCTTGCCTGAGCTGCCTATTGATTCTTCTGTACCTGCCGTACAAGACAGGTTGAACTTCCTTAACTCCAACTACCAATTACTGCAGGTCCCAGAACAGTTCAGAGTTGCCGTCCTAGGGCGATGTCATGATCATCCCCTAGCGGGTCACTTTGGGATTCACAAGACGGCTAATTTGATCTCCCGTACATTCTGGTGGCCAAACTTGATGAACGACTGCAAGAAATATGTAAGATCTTGTATTTCATGCCTTCGGAATAAGACAGACAGAGCCAGAACTTGGGGTCTACTTGAGCCCCTTCCTGTACCTGAGAAACCATGGAGCATGATCTCCATGGATTTTATAGTAGAACTTCCCCCATCTGAAGACTTCACTACCATTTTCGTTGTGGTTGATCGTTTGACCAAAATGGCCCACTTTGTACCTCTGCAAGGAACTCCTTCTGCCCCGGAGACTGCCTCAACTTTTATCAAGGAGATTGTAAGGTTGCATGGCATCCCTGACAGCATAGTTTCTGATCGAGGGGTGCAGTTCACTTCTAGATTTTGGAGGGCCTTGTGTGAAACTTTGAACATTGAACTCCGCCTCTCCACAGCTTATCACCCACAAACTAATGGACAGACTGAAAGGGTCAATCAAACCCTTGAACAGTACCTACGATGCTTTTCTTCTTTTGCACAGGATGACTGGCTATCACTTCTCCCACTCGCGGAATTTTCATACAATAATTCCACCCATTCGGTAACCAAACAGTCACCTTTTTTCGCCAATTATGGATACCATCCTTCTTTCTTGCCTGAGCTGCCTATTGATTCTTCTGTACCTGCCGTACAAGACAGGTTGAACTTCCTTAACTCCAACTACCAATTACTGCAGGTCCCAGAACAGTTCAGAGTTGCCGTCCTAGGGCGATGTCATGATCATCCCCTAGCGGGTCACTTTGGGATTCACAAGACGGCTAATTTGATCTCCCGTACATTCTGGTGGCCAAACTTGATGAACGACTGCAAGAAATATGTAAGATCTTGTATTTCATGCCTTCGGAATAAGACAGACAGAGCCAGAACTTGGGGTCTACTTGAGCCCCTTCCTGTACCTGAGAAACCATGGAGCATGATCTCCATGGATTTTATAGTAGAACTTCCCCCATCTGAAGACTTCACTACCATTTTCGTTGTGGTTGATCGTTTGACCAAAATGGCCCACTTTGTACCTCTGCAAGGAACTCCTTCTGCCCCGGAGACTGCCTCAACTTTTATCAAGGAGATTGTAAGGTTGCATGGCATCCCTGACAGCATAGTTTCTGATCGAGGGGTGCAGTTCACTTCTAGATTTTGGAGGGCCTTATGTGAAACTTTGAACATTGAACTCCGCCTCTCCACAGCTTATCACCCACAAACTAATGGACAGACTGAAAGGGTCAATCAAACCCTTGAACAGTACCTATGATGCTTTTCTTCTTTTGCACAGGATGACTGGCTATCACTTCTCCCACTCGCGGAATTTTCATACAATAATTCCACCCATTCGGTAACCAAACAGTCACCTTTTTTCGCCAATTATGGATACCATCCTTCTTTCTTGCCTGAGCTGCCTATTGATTCTTCTGTACCTGCCGTACAAGACAGGTAGAACTTCCTTAACTCCAACTACCAATTACTGCAGGATACAATCTCCAAGACCCAGGCAGATAATAAAAAGTTCTTCGACAAGAAGAGAAGAGGCAATTTGAATCTTGAACCTTTTCCAGTACCTCGCTGCCCGTCTGCTACCGAACCCGGCCACCCTTGTGATCCTGCACCAGCCTCCTGCTTGGCTTAACGCTGTCTCCAGTGCCTGTGCTAGCTGTCCATCCTACCAGCTTTCCTGAGTCCAGTTCCTTACCAGATGCTCTGCCTGCATCTCCACGTCTGCAACTCAGCTGAAAAGTTCTGCACGCAACTACAGGCACTCGTGTAACTCCTCACCCTAGGTCTGTCCCATCCTCAGTGGGGCTTGGGTTGGAGATACAAGGGAGGCCGACCTCGTCATTCCAGACTCCTACCAGGTACGTGACAGTACCAGTCAGCCAGAGATGGAGTCTGGAAGGGAGGCCTCTCCACCGAAGGACATTTACCAAACTATTTCTGCGCTCTCAAATATTGTGCAGAAGTTACAAGAGCGGGTCACTTTGGGATTCACAAGACGGCTAATTTGATCTCCCGTACATTCTGGTGGCCAAACTTGATGAACGACTGCAAGAAATATGTAAGATCTTGTATTTCATGCCTTCAGAATAAGACAGACAGAGCCAGAACTTGGGGTCTACTTGAGCCTCTTCCTGTACCTGAGAAACCATGGAGCATGATCTCCATGGATTTTATAGTAGAACTTCCCCCATCTGAAGACTTTACTTCCATTTTCGTTGTGGTTGATCGTTTGACCAAAATGGCCCACTTTGTACCTCTGCAAGGAACTCCTTCTGCCCCGGAGACTGCCTCAACTTTTATCAAGGAGATTGTAAGGTTGCATGGCATCCCTGACAGCATAGTTTCTGATCGAGGGGTGCAGTTCACTTCTAGATTTTGGAGGGCCTTATGTGAAACTTTGAACATTGAACTCCGCCTCTCCACAGCTTATCACCCACAAACTAATGGACAGACTGAAAGGGTCAATCAAACCCTTGAACAGTACCTACGATGCTTTACTTCTTTTGCACAGGATGACTGGCTATCACTTCTCCCACTCGCGGAATTTTCATACAATAATTCCACCCATTCGGTAACCAAACAGTCACCTTTTTTCGCCAATTATGGATACCATCCTTCTTTCTTGCCTGAGCTGCCTATTGCTTCTTCTGTACCTGCCGTACAAGACAGGTTGAACTTCCTTAACTCCAACTACCAATTACTGCAGGTCCCAGAACAGTTCAGAGTTGCCGTCCTAGGGCGATGTCATGATCATCCCCTAGCGGGTCACTTTGGGATTCACAAGACGGCTAATTTGATCTCCCGTACATTCTGGTGGCCAAACTTGATGAACAACTGCAAGAAATATGTAAGATCTTGTATTTCATGCCTTCGGAATAAGACAGACAGAGCCAGAACTTGGGGTCTACTTGAGCCCCTTCCTGTACCTGAGAAACCATGGAGCATGATCTCCATGGATTTTATAGTAGAACTTCCCCCATCTGAAGACTTCACTACCATTTTCGTTGTGGTTGATCGTTTGACCAAAATGGCCCACTTTGTACCTCTGCAAGGAACTCCTTCTGCCCCGGAGACTGCCTCAACTTTTATCAAGGAGATTGTAAGGTGGCATGGCATCCCTGACAGCATAGTTTCTGATCGAGGGGTGCAGTTCACTTCTAGATTTTGGAGGGCCTTATGTGAAACTTTGAACATTGAACTCCGCCTCTCCACAGCTTATCACCCACAAACTAATGGACAGACTGAAAGGGTCAATCAAACCCTTGAACAGTACCTACGATGCTTTTCTTCTTTTGCACAGGATGACTGGCTATCACTTCTCCCACTCGCAGAATTTTCATACAATAATTCCACCCATTCGGTAACCAAACAGTCACCTTTTTTCACCAATTATGGATACCATCCTTCTTTCTTGCCTGAGCTGCCTATTGATTCTTCTGTACCTGCCATACAAGACAGGTTGAACTTCCTTAACTCCAACTACCAATTACTGCAGGATACAATCTCCAAGACCCAGGCAGATAATAAAAAGTTCTTCGACAAGAAGAGAAGAGGCAATTTGAATCTTGAACCTTTTCCAGTACCTCGCTGCCCGTCTGCTACCGAACCCGGCCACCCTTGTGATCCTGCACCAGCCTCCTGCTTGGCTTAACGCTGTCTCCAGTGCCTGTGCTAGCTGTCCATCCTACCAGCTTTCCTGAGTCCAGTTCCTTACCAGATGCTCTGCCTGCATCTCCACGTCTGCAACTCAGCTGACAAGTTCTGCACGCAACTACAGGCTCTCGTGTAACTCCTCACCCTAGGTCTGTCCCATCCTCAGTGGGGCTTGGGTTGGAGAAACAAGGGAGGACGACCTCGTCATTCCAGACTCCTACCAGGTACGTGACAGTACCAGTCAGCCAGAGATGGAGTCTGGAAGGGAGGCCTCTCCACCGAAGGACATTTACCAAACTATTTCTGCGCTCTCAAATATTGTGCAGAAGTTACAAGAGCGGGTCACTTTGGGATTCACAAGACGGCTAATTTGATCTCCCGTACATTCTGGTGGCCAAACTTGATGAACGACTGCAAGAAATATGTAAGATCTTGTATTTCATGCCTTCAGAATAAGACAGACAGAGCCAGAACTTGGGGTCTACTTGAGCCTCTTCCTGTACCTGAGAAACCATGGAGCATGATCTCCATGGATTTTATAGTAGAACTTCCCCCATCTGAAGACTTTACTTCCATTTTCGTTGTGGTTGATCGTTTGACCAAAATGGCCCACTTTGTACCTCTGCAAGGAACTCCTTCTGCCCCGGAGACTGCCTCAACTTTTATCAAGGAGATTGTAAGGTTGCATGGCATCCCTGACAGCATAGTTTCTGATCGAGGGGTGCAGTTCACTTCTAGATTTTGGAGGGCCTTATGTGAAACTTTGAACATTGAACTCCGCCTCTCCACAGCTTATCACCCACAAACTAATGGACAGACTGAAAGGGTCAATCAAACCCTTGAACAGTACCTACGATGCTTTACTTCTTTTGCACAGGATGACTGGCTATCACTTCTCCCACTCGCGGAATTTTCATACAATAATTCCACCCATTCGGTAACCAAACAGTCACCTTTTTTCGCCAATTATGGATACCATCCTTCTTTCTTGCCTGAGCTGCCTATTGCTTCTTCTGTACCTGCCGTACAAGACAGGTTGAACTTCCTTAACTCCAACTACCAATTACTGCAGGTCCCAGAACAGTTCAGAGTTGCCGTCCTAGGGCGATGTCATGATCATCCCCTAGCGGGTCACTTTGGGATTCACAAGACGGCTAATTTGATCTCCCGTACATTCTGGTGGCCAAACTTGATGAACAACTGCAAGAAATATGTAAGATCTTGTATTTCATGCCTTCGGAATAAGACAGACAGAGCCAGAACTTGGGGTCTACTTGAGCCCCTTCCTGTACCTGAGAAACCATGGAGCATGATCTCCATGGATTTTATAGTAGAACTTCCCCCATCTGAAGACTTCACTACCATTTTCGTTGTGGTTGATCGTTTGACCAAAATGGCCCACTTTGTACCTCTGCAAGGAACTCCTTCTGCCCCGGAGACTGCCTCAACTTTTATCAAGGAGATTGTAAGGTGGCATGGCATCCCTGACAGCATAGTTTCTGATCGAGGGGTGCAGTTCACTTCTAGATTTTGGAGGGCCTTATGTGAAACTTTGAACATTGAACTCCGCCTCTCCACAGCTTATCACCCACAAACTAATGGACAGACTGAAAGGGTCAATCAAACCCTTGAACAGTACCTACGATGCTTTTCTTCTTTTGCACAGGATGACTGGCTATCACTTCTCCCACTCGCGGAATTTTCATACAATAATTCCACCCATTCGGCAACCAAACAGTCACCTTTTTTCGCCAATTATGGATACCATCCTTGTTTCTTGCCTGAGCTGCCTATTGATTCTTCTGTACCTGCCGTACAAGACAGGTTGAACTTCCTTAACTCCAACTACCAATTACTGCAGGATACAATCTCCAAGACCCAGGCAGATAATAAAAAGTTATTCGACAAGAAGAGAAGAGGCAATTTGAATCTTGAACCTGGAGATAAGGTCTGGCTTTCCACAGCGAACTTGAAACTAAGTTGCCCCTCGAGGAAGCTTGGCCCAAGATTTTTGGGGCCTTTTCCAGTACCTCGCTGCCCGTCTGCTACCGAACCCGGCCACCCTTGTGATCCTGCACCAGCCTCCTGCTTGGCTTAACGCTGTCTCCAGTGCCTGTGCTAGCTGTCCATCCTACCAGCTTTCCTGAGTCCAGTTCCTTACCAGATGCTCTGCCTGCATCTCCACGTCTGCAACTCAGCTGACAAGTTCTGCACGCAACTACAGGCTTTCGTGTAACTCCTCACCCTAGGTCTGTCCCATCCTCAGTGGGGCTTGGGTTGGAGATACAAGGGAGGCCGGCCTCGTCATTCCAGACTCCTACCAGGTACGTGACAGTACCAGTCAGCCAGAGATGGAGTCTGGAAGGGAGGCCTCTCCACCGAAGGACATTTACCAAACTATTTCTGCGCTCTCAAATATTGTGCAGAAGTTACAAGAGCGGGTCACTTTGGGATTCACAAGACGGCTAATTTGATCTCCCGTACATTCTGGTGGCCAAACTTGATGAACGACTGCAAGAAATATGTAAGATCTTGTATTTCATGCCTTCGGAATAAGACAGACAGAGCCAGAACTTGGGGTCTACTTGAGCCCCTTCCTGTACCTGAGAAACCATGGAGCATGATCTCCATGGATTTTATAGTAGAACTTCCCCCATCTGAAGACTTTACTACCATTTTCGTTGTGGTTGATCGTTTGACCAAAATGGCCCACTTTGTACCTCTGCAAGGAACTCCTTCTGCCCCGGAGACTGCCTCAACTTTTATCAAGGAGATTGTAAGGTTGCATGGCATCCCTGACAGCATAGTTTCTGATCGAGGGGTGCAGTTCACTTCTAGATTTTGGAGGGCCTTATGTGAAACTTTGAACATTGAACTCCGCCTCTCCACAGCTTATCACCCACAAACTAATGGACAGATTGAAAGGGTCAATCAAACCCTTGAACAGTACCTACGATGCTTTTCTTCTTTTGCACAGGATGACTGGCTATCACTTCTCCCACTCGCGGAATTTTCATACAATAATTCCACCCATTCGGTAACCAAACAGTCACCTTTTTTTGCCAATTATGGATACCATCCTTCTTTCTTGCCTGAGCTGCCTATTGATTCTTCTGTACCTGCCGTACAAGACAGGTTGAACTTCCTTAACTCCAACTACCAATTACTGCAGGTCCCAGAACAGTTCAGAGTTGCCGTCCTAGGGCGATGTCATGATCATCCCCTAGCGGGTCACTTTGGGATTCACAAGACGGCTAATTTGATCTCCCGTACATTCTGGTGGCCAAACTTGATGAACGACTGCAAGAAATATGTAAGATCTTGTATTTCATGCCTTCGAAATCAGACAGACAGAGCCAGAACTTGGGGTCTACTTGAGCCCCTTCCTGTACCTGAGAAACCATGGAGCATGATCTCCATGGATTTTATAGTAGAACTTCCCCCATCTGAAGACTTCACTACCATTTTCGTTGTGGTTGATCGTTTGACCAAAATGGCCCACTTTGTACCTCTGCAAGGAACTCCTTCTGCCCCGGAGACTGCCTCAACTTTTATCAAGGAGATTGTAAGGTTGCATGGCATCCCTGACAGCATAGTTTCTGATCGAGGGGTGCAGTTCACTTCTAGATTTTGGAGGGCCTTATGTGAAACTTTGAACATTGAACTCCGCCTCTCCACAGCTTATCACCCACAAACTAATGGACAGACTGAAAGGGTCAATCAAACCCTTGAACAGTACCTACGATGCTTTTCTTCTTTTGCACAGGATGACTGGCTATCACTTCTCCTACTCTCGGAATTTTCATACAATAATTCCACCCATTCGGTAACCAAACAGTCACCTTTTTTCGCCAATTATGGATACCATCCTTCTTTCTTGCCTGAGCTGCCTATTGATTCTTCTGTACCTGCCGTACAAGACAGGTTGAACTTCCTTAACTCCAACTACCAATTACTGCAGGTCCCAGAACAGTTCAGAGTTGCCGTCCTAGGGCGATGTCATGATCATCCCCTAGCGGGTCACTTTGGGATTCACAAGACGGCTAATTTGATCTCCCGTACATTCTGGTGGCCAAACTTGATGAACGACTGCAAGAAATATGTAAGATCTTGTATTTCATGCCTTCGGAATAAGACAGACAGAGCCAGAACTTGGGGTCTACTTGAGCCCCTTCCTGTACCTGAGAAACCATGGAGCATGATCTCCATGGATTTTATAGTAGAACTTCCCCCATCTGAAGACTTCACTACCATTTTCGTTGTGGTTGATCGTTTGACCAAAATGGCCCACTTTGTACCTCTGCAAGGAACTCCTTGTGTTTGTGGGTGATAAGCTGTGGAGAGGCGGAGTCCAATGTTCAAAGTTTCACATAAGGCCCTCCAAAATCTAGAAGTGAACTGCACCCCTCGATCAGAAACTATGCTGTCAGGGATGCCATGCAACCTTACAATCTCCTTGATAAAAGTTGAGGCAGTCTCCGGGGCAGAAGGAGTTCCTTGCAGAGGTACAAAGTGGGCCATTTTGGTCAAACGATCAACCACAACGAAAATGGTAGTGAAGTCTTCAGACCAATCAATACACGCTTATTGCGTTTTATTTTTTATTTATTTTTTAACCAAGAATACATATTGGCCTAAACTGATGAAGACAGTTTTTTGGGGGATATTTATTATAGCAAAAAGTAAACAATACTTATTTTTTTCAAAATGTTCTTTTTTTTTTTGTTTATAGCGCAAAAAAATAAAAAATGCAGAGTGGAGCAGTGGACGGTGTCAGTGGATGGTGTCAGTGGGGCAGTGGACGGTGTCAGTGGGGCAGTGGACGGTGTCAGTGGATGGTGTCATTGGGGCAGTGGACGGTGTCAGTGGGGCAGTGGACGGTGTCAGTGGACGGTGTCAGTGGGGCAGTGGACGGTGTCAGTGGATGGTGTCAGTGGGGCAGTGGACAGTGTCAGTGGATGGTGTCAGTGGGGCAGTGGACAGTGTCAGTGGGGCAGTGGACAGTGTCAGTGGATGGTGTCAGTGGGGCAGTGGACGGTGTCAGTGGATGGTGTCAGTGGGGCAGTGGACAGTGTCAGTGGATGGTGTCAGTGGGGCAGAGGACGGTGTCAGTGGGGCAGTGGACAGTGTCAGTGGGGCAGTGGACTGCGTCAGTGGGGCAGTGGACTGCGTCAGTGGGGCAGTGGACGGCATCAGTGGGGCAGTGGACGGCGTCAGTGGGGCAGTGGACGGCGTCAGTGGGGCAGTGGACGGCGTCAGTGGGGCAGTGGACGGTGTCAGTGGGGCAGTGGACGATTTCAGTGTTTTTTTTTTACCATATTTTTTTTATTAGCCCTGTTGGGGGGGCTTTGGTTTTAGGTCTCTGAATGAACACAGGGGGCCCCCTACTGCCTGTACACTATAAGACCCAGCATGTCCAGGACTCACCCCTCCCCCATGCTGGCTTCTGTCACAACCCCAAATATAGGATGTTCCCAGTACAGGGGGAGTCAGGAGAAGTTTCAGTCTCCCTCAGTGTGTAGAAGATCAACCAGCCCTGTGTCCCGCACTGCAGAATGTTCTAACATTCCCACTTCCGCCCGCCCCCACTCCACTCTTACCTAGTCACACTTCTTTCGCTCCAGCTAGAGAGCATGTTAATCCCCCAGCGGGCCCCGCCATGACTGAGGACAGGTGTGGGAGAGGCGGTTGTAAGCGAAGAGGGAGGTGAAAAGACACAAGCGGCGTCTGATTTGAATGGAGAGGTGAGGGGAGGAGACAAGGGGGGAGGGGGTAGGACCAAACTGTTTCTGAGCCAGAGGAGCAGAAACAGGGAGGACACAGAGTTCGGAGGCAGTGTGGAGAAGGCGGGTCTGTGAACCAGGAAGGCAGAACATTCACCGCAGTACTGCCTGTCATTCCACGCCTGTCATTCCACGCAGTACATGACCCGCCTCCTCCATTAAGCAGCCCCATCTCACCTGTGTGAAGGGGAGGGCAGTGGTCTGCCTGTCACAGTCTGGTATCCGAGGTGATGCCTGCCACCCACACAGACGCATTGACATTGAATCTAATGTGAGAGGGAGCCCGCACCGCCCCCCCCCCTGGAGCAGGGGCCGGGTCGCTATGGAAACTCTGCGGCTGTATCCCTTCATGCTGCCTTGTCACTGCCGGCTGCCGCCCCTCTGTAAATGCCGCCTGGGACCATGGGCCCATTGGGTCCCATGGTAGGGCCGGCCCTGCATGTACCCCAGATTCCCCTCTACAAGTGTGCGTTGTTTTCGAGGTCCTAGCACCAAGGGCCGGGGAGATGACCCGTCCCAAGCTGACCTTATTTCCCCATAGACTCCCATTATAAACGGTCACTATTTGGGGACCCGGTACCGGTCGGCCGTAGGTCCCCTTGACTCCACACTTGGTACACATGTACCCCAGAGTCTCCCCTACAATTGTGCGCAGTTTGGAGATCCTAGCACCAAGCACCGGAGAGCTGAGCCGCCCCAAGCTGACCAAGGTTTTGACCAAATCGTTTACTTTCCAAACTTCTGGAACCGATTTCGGGTACTTCCCGAGTGTTTCCAAACACCACACTCGGTGTGCTGGAAGTACTCCTCGACTACTCCCAGTAGTTGTATGAGTTTTCACCGAGCGGTTCACCCAAAACATGAGCTCAAAGTTGGTCACTTGGGTCAAAACTTCACGCCAAGCTGACCGAATATCTGGCCAGCTTGGCGCCCCCACACCCCTTCCCCCCCCCTAGGGGCGCTTCGCGCCATTAACCAACATTTTTACCCCTTTTTTTAACTTATACCCACCCCTGAACAAGTCCTACCCGGTTTAAGTGTCGCTGGTCAGCTTGGGGCGGACACGTGGACACTCCCAAAGCTTAAGTCTCGTTGGTCAGCTTGGGTGGGGAACCGAGGGGCCCATTGGACCAATGGTGCCGCCCTTCAGGCTCCATGGGTCAACCACAGAACCTCTCAGTGTCCCCAGGGTGTGTGGGTAGGTGTCCAGGCTTAAGGTACCCCAATCCTGGGTACTTTGTAAGTTTGACCTGCCATTAACTTGGGACCTGAAGGTTACCGGAGGATCGAGCTCCATGTTTTTGGTGTCCAAAATCGATCGCTACCAGCCTGCCAAGTTTCAAGTCTGTAGCTCAAAGTATGGGGGAGATATGGACCTTCCACGACACCGACCCCTTGTGACCCACTACGCCTGGGTGGTACCGAGAGGTCGCTAGACCGCAGCCGGGTCCATAGTGCCTCCTGGTCGGTATGAACATTTCCATTTAACCGGTCATATCTCCCGAACCATAAGTCCCCCAAACTTCCTGTTTGATAGTTAAGGGTTTTAGGACCCCTTCTACCGTCATGCAAAATTTGGGGTCTCCAGACAAAAAGGGTCAAAAAATAGCTTTTTTTTGGAGCCACAGCAGACTTTCTCTCACCATAACTTTTAAAGTTGCCCTGTTTTCCCTATCAGGAAATGAAAATTCGCGAACCGAAAATGCCAGCAGCACCATATTTGGATATGTTGTAGTGCTAGGTCCTACGAGCTTGCCCAGCAAGTTTGGGGTTCCTAAGTCAAAAGGGCCCCGAGATATGGGGCCCCAAAGTCACTCCGCGGGAGCTAAATCACTTTTTTTTTATGTCCGGTACCAGTACCGGCCGGCCGTATGTCCCAGTGACTCCACACTTGGTAGGCATGACTCCACACAGTGTGCCAAGTTTGGGGTCCCTAGCATTAATGGGCCCTGAGATATTGCGTCCCAAGCTGACCGCCCCCCCCCCCTTTGAAGCCAGTTTCAAAACTCTATTTTTCCCGGTACCATTTTGGGTTTACCGGTCCATTTGGGGAGTCGCTACCGGCCGGCCTTTTGTTCCCCGAAGCCCATACTTGGTACACATGTAGCCCCACTCGTCCTCTACCGGTGCACCGAGTTTGGGGACCAGGGACATTAAGACTGGGGAGCAAGATTTTTTTTAGCCGGGCACCACTTCCATAGACTTCCATTATAAACGGTCATTGTTGATCAGGGAACGTAAGGCCGAATTTCTGCGAATATTTTAGTCCGAAAATCGACCGCCATAGACTTACGCTTTAATCGGTACGGTCGCCGGTTCTGTTTGGGCGATCGGTACCGGTAGGCCAAATGTGCAAATAGTGGTGAAACCACCTATATATAATCATAATAATAAAATGTAAAATATATACATCAAGTGTACATTTTATTATTATCATTATTATGATTATATATAGGTGGCTTTACCACTATTTGCACATTGCAGCTCTGCAATATTTCTTACCTTTTGAGTGATTTTGGGGGAGAGGATATGTTCTAGGGGGCACTTTAGGACTTGTGCTACAAGGGGGCTTGGATATTAAATCCACCCCATTAGCACATATCCTCCCCCCCAAATTAAATAGATGCTGTCTGCCACAGAGGGGGTGGCCCTTGGCACCCCACAAGTGATGTGCAAAATTGCTCCAGGTGCCCAAACTAGTGCCCCCCCTGCAGGTAAGTTACTGCAGCAAAGTGAAAAACACAGGAACATGCTGTGTGATCTGTGCAATGCACGTGTGACCCGGGTACAATTTCAGCCCAATTATGTCTGCACACTCTCTGACCATCTCTTGTGTCATGTCTGCAGTCTCTGACCATCTCTTGTATCATGTATGCAGTCTATGACCATCTCTTATATCATGTCTGCAGTCTATGACCATCTCCTGTAGTATGTCTGCAGTCTCTGACCATCTCCTGTAGTATGTCTGCAGACTCTGACCATCTCCTGTATCATGTATGCAGTCGATGACCATCTCTTATATCATGTCTGCCGTCTCTGACCATCTCCTGTATCATGTATGCAGTCTCTGACCATCTCCTATATCATGTATGCAGTCTCTGACCATCTCCTGTATCATGTATGCAGTCTCTGACCATCTCCTGTATCATGTATGCAGTCTCTGACCATCTCCTGTATCATGTATTGCAGTCTCTGATCATCTCCTGTATCATGTATTGCAGTCTCTGATCATCTTCTGTAGTATGTCTGCAGTCTCTGACAGTGGCGTCTCCAGCTTTCATATTTAGGGGGGGCACATGGGGGGCCAACTATAAAATGCAAATATATATATATATCCTCGGGCCCTTTACTACGGTCCCACAACGGGCCCTTTCACATGTTCTGTAGTGAGCTTCCTTCCTACTATACTGGGGCCCCACCAGGGTGGCAGAAAACAAGAGATATATGTCACCAGCACACCAAGAAAATATAAGGGTCCAAAGCAGTGGGAGAACTATCAGGGTTGCAAAGGTTGTCTTGCCACCGGGCCCTGGTGTTCTGCCACTGTGGGGTTCCCCAGCTGTCCTGTCCCTGTTATTGACAGCGCTGGTCTGGCATCTGTCTCCTTGGCACCGGCGGCAGTCTATTAGGACTTTGTGCTGGTGACATTATGGGTGCATGCAGGGGAAGGCTGGCACTATTGGGTGTAGAGAGCCGAGCCCCCAGCTGGTCACCTAGCAGCAGAAATGCTGTATAACCTTCTCTGTTGACATGCTGATCGGGATGTGATCCTAGTGATGCTCCCAGTCAGATCTAATAAACACAGTATTTATTAGCATCAAGAGTACAACCACATATATATATATATATATATATATATATATATATATATATATATAAACTGTATGTTCAGCGGCCATGTGGGCTCTATGCCTGTAAAGTGTGGGCTTTGATCAATAAAATCACTGATATTTAACACTAGGATTTGACTAGGAGCATCACCTGGATTGCATCCCGATCAGCATGTCAGAGAAGGCGCCACTGCTGCTAAGCAACCTGCAGGGAGCTCAACTGTCTACAACCAATAGAGATGGGCTCGGGTGTGTTTAAAATCCCACATGCCCGATCTCCCACAAGGAAGCCGACACTCCACAGTGCTAATCACAGACAGTGAGACATTTCCTGATCTGTGGAGCTGCGGAGCGGGAAATGTCTCATTGCCTGTGATTAGCGCTGTGCAGTGTGGGCTTTCTGGCAGGCTCTGGCATGTGGAATTTTGAACATGCCCAGCCCATCTCTAACAACAAATTGAGCTGGCCCTCCTGTACATCAGCCCCATAAAGTAACCAGCACTGGGTTCCAATGTGCTGCCGCCGCTGCCATGGAGACAGAGACCAGCGCTGTGAATAGCCGGGACAGGACAGCAACTCTGGTTGTTCCAGCACTGGTCCACACTGGGAACATTCCCCCATCCACCTATAATGTGTAGATGGGGGAATTGGATAATTTCCTTTTTTTTTCATTCAACCTAATAGTTGAATGAAAAAAAGTGATCAATGTATGGGCTGCCTAAGAGCTAAGACCAGCCATAGACAGTTTAAATCTCAGCTGGTTCAGCAGGAACTGGCTGAGATTTGAACCATTAATGAGCAGATTCTCTTATGATTATCACTAGTGGTTGCTATAGTCACTAGTGATAATCACTGTTTGTCGGGGGAATACAATTGCTGGGCAGGAGGGATATTCCCCTGTCAGCACTGTCTGTGTTGATGGGGGAATCATGCAAGTTTCTTTCCTGCAATCTGTGGATGCGTATATTCCCTGCCTAACTGAAAGCGAAAGTAAATTGTGAATGTCTTGAAAGAACAGGAGAGGGGGAGGGAGACAGATGGGGGAGAGAAGGGATGGAGATAATGCAGTTCAGTGATTACAGTGTACTGCAGTCTGCAGTGCACACACTTACCCATGGTCTACGCTAGAATCTCAGGCATCATTCACACACAGCCTGGAATGCTGCTGATTTTCATATTTCCCGCCCACACATCCCCTCTCTTCAGATACAGCACGCTGGGACAGTGTGGGCGGGACTGGAAGGAGGAGGAGGAGCTGTATTCCTCCCTGCTCGTATGTGAGGAGAGTGAGGGGGGGGTGGCTGGACTCGCTGGGCTGTGAAAGAGTGTCATAGACTGACACTCGGCTCAGCTTGCAGTCACCACTCTCGGAATTTATAGGCTGGTTCTCCTGTCCTAAGGACGGGAGAAATCAGTCTGTTTTTTCAGTAACTGAGATGAAGGCTTGGGCCCCCCTCCCCCCCTCCCACAGTGCTTGTGGAGTCCTTCCTGCAACTCGCTCTTCTCCATGCCAATGAGGATGCAGGGAAAGGAGCAGATTGAGCGGCTGTGGTTGTGTGAGCGCTCGCATTATGCAGTGTCAGCGAGCAGAGGGAGGGGGAGGAATCCCCCACAGGAGCTGACTGGGGACGCTCTCCCTCTCAGGAGAGACTATGTTACCCCAACAGAAGCCCGAGCAAAAAAAAAAAAAAATTTTTTTTTTTGGGGGACACATGGTGGGGCACAGCATAATGTTGGGGGGGCCAGGGCCCCCACTGGTCCCCCCCTAGGGATGCCATTGGTCTCTGACCATCTCTTGTATCATGTATGCAGTCTCTGACCATCTCTTGTATCATGTATGCAGTCTCTGACCATCTCTTGTATCATGTATGCAGTCTCTGACCATCTCTTGTATCATGTATGCAGTCTCTGACCATCTCCTGTAGTATATCTGCAGTCTCTGACCGTCTCCTGTAGTATGTCTGCAGTCTCTACCGTCTCCTGTAGTATGTCTGCAGTCTCTGACCGTCTCCTGTAGTATGTCTGCAGTCTCTGACCATCTCCTGTAGTATGTCTGCAGTCTCTGACCGTCTCCTGTAGTATGTCTGCAGTCTCTGACCATCTCCTGTAGTATGTCTGCAGTCTCTGACCGTCTCCTGTCGTATGCCTGCAGTCTCTGACCGTCTCCTGTAGTATGCCTGCAGTCTCTGACCGTCTCCTGTAGTATGCCTGCAGTCTCTTACCGTCTCCTGTAGTATGCCTGCAGTCTCTTACCGTCTCCTGTAGTATGTCTGCAGTCTCTTACCGTCTCCTGTAGTATGCCTGCAGTCTCTGACCGTCTCCTGTATCAGGTATGCAGTCTATGACCATCTCTTGTATCATGTATGCAGTCTCTGACCATCTCCTGTAGTATGTATGCAGTCTCTGACCATCTCCTGTAGTATGTCTGCAGTCTCTGACCATCTCCTGTAGTATGTCTGCAGTCTCTGACCGTCTCCTGTAGTATGTCTGCAGTCTCTGACCGTCTCCTGTAGTATGTCTGCAGTCTCTGATCGTCTCCTGTAGTATATCTGCAGTCTCTGATCGTCTCCTGTAGTATATCTGCAGTCTCTGATCGTCTCCTGTAGTATATCTGCAGTCTCTGATCGTCTCCTGTAGTATATCTGCAGTCTCTGATCGTCTCCTGTAGTATATCTGCAGTCTCTGATCGTCTCCTGTAGTATGTCTGCAGTCTCTGATCGTCTCCTGTAGTATGTCTGCAGTCTCTGATCGTCTCCTGTAGTATGTCTGCAGTCTCTGACCGTCTCCTGTAGTATGTCTGCAGTCTCTTATTGTCTCCTGTAGTATGTCTGCAGTCTCTGATCATCTCTTGTACCATGTATGCAGTCTATGACCATCTCTTGTATCATGTATGCAGTCTCTGACCCTCTCCTGTATCATGTCCACACACTCTGTGACTATCTCCTGTAGTATTTCTGCAGGGTCTGACCCAGTGGTGTTTTTAGGTTTTGTGCTGCCCTAGGCCTGACGAAACTCGCGCACCCCCTACTTTATATATGATGCACCCCTTCCTGTCAAGACTACGCCCCTTCCTTTTTAAGACCCGTCCTGTCATTTTCATGGGAGGACAGAGGGACAGGGTGGGATGAGGACAGGGGGACAGGTTGGGACGGGGACAGAGGAACAGAGTGGGATGAGGAAAGGGGGAAAGGGTGGGATGAGGAAAGGGTGGGATGAGGACAGAGGGACAGGGTGGGATGAGGACAGAGGGACAGGGTGGGATGAGGACAGGGGGACAGGGTGGGATGAGGACAGGGGGACAGGGTGGGATGAGGACAGGGGGACAGGGTGGGATGAGGACAGGGTGGGATGAGGACAGAGGGACAGGGTGGGATGAGGAAAGGGGGTCAGGGTGGGATGAGGACAGTGATTTGGGAGGGGAAAGGATATGTGCTAGTGGGGGGGGGGAATCAGACCCCCACTAGCACATATCTTCTTCCCTCTTAAATCATTAGTTCACCTCTTATCTGCCTGCCCCCCTGCCTGCCTGTGTCCTCTCTCACTGACGTTGTCTCACATACCAGCAGCACGGCTCTCGGCTCTCTCACTGACTGAAGTTGTGTCTCTCCTTGGCTCCTCCTCCTGGCTGTGTACACAGGAACATTGATCCAAGAGGGGGGAGGAGCCGGAGACTGACTGTGCGATGTCAGTGGAGAGAGAGGAGGGACGGCTGCTCGTAAAGCTGATTGACGCTGCGGGACCCCGGGCGGCAGGTGTCCAGGGTGACCGCGCCAGCGCATCTTAGACTGACCAATTACCGGAGCTCAATGCCGAAACTTGTTGTGGCACTGAGCTCCGGGATTCAGCTGTGCGGCTCTCCGTGCGGGAGGAGGGGGAGGGGGGGTGCGGCGGCCCGCCGCCCCCCGCAAAGTGCCGCCCTAGGCCTGGGCCTTGTCGGCCTAGGCCATAATACAGCACTGGTCTGACCATCTCTTTTATCAAGTCCTCACAGTCTCGTAGTGTAATATAGGATGAAACGAGAGCCATCAAGCTGGAGCCCAGAGAGGACCATCTGACTGAGCCCTGCACGGTGCACCTGAGTGGTGGTCAGTAACAGCGTAGCAAGGCCAGTCTGAGGGGGGATCACTGACAGGGGAGGGCTGGCAGCTTTAGGCCAGGGGGGCAAGTCTAGTCAAGTGGCCCATTAACACCTTGGTGATCAGCCATCGTCGTTATACGGCAGCAGGTTGGCTCCCCGGCGCACACGGCGTGCCGCTGGAGCCGATGCGTGTGGCCAGCGGCCGCGATATCTGCCGGTGACCCGCGATTGCTCCTGAGAGAGACAGAAGGGGGATCTGTCAATGTAAACAGACATCCCTGTTCTGACAGGGGAGTTAGAGAGAGATCTGCTGTTCCAAGTGATCAGGAACATCAATCTTTCTACTCCCAGTCACTACACCCCCCCCCAGTTAGAAACACCTCCCTATGGAACACTTAACCGCTTGATCGCCCCCTAGTGTTAGTGTTAAAGTGGTTGTACACTTACACAACATGCACCTACAGGTAAGCCTAGATTAAGGCTTACCTGTAGGTGCATGAAATATCTCCTTAACCTACACGGTTAAGGGGATATTTGCATTTAAAACCAGTACCGCTGACGTCACGCGCATGCGCACTAGCGGGCCGGCTTAGTAGCCGGATTTCTGAATGGAGTTAGCCGGCCCGAGCGCACATGCGTGTGACGTCATCGCCGCTCCTGGGCCAATAACAGCGCCGGAGCGGCGATACACGGAAGGCAGAGGGGAGCAAGATGGCATCGCCACGGAGGTGTCCGAGCACCGCTGCAGGGGCTTCGATCTCAGGTGAGTGATTCATAATGAGCTAGTATGCTATGCATACTAGCTCATTATGTCTTTGTTTTGCAGGTTGTTTAAAAAAAAAAAAAACGGGGTTTACAACCACTTTAACCTCTTCCCTGCCAGTGACATTTATACAAAAATCAGTGGGTATTTTTAGCTCTGATCGCTGTATAAATGTCAATGGTCCCAAAAAAGTGTCAAGTTTCCAATCTGTCCGCCGCAATGTCGCAGTCCTGCTAAAAATTGCTGATCACTGCCATTACTAGAAAAAAATAAAAATGTCATAAATCTATTCCCGATTTTGTAGACACTAACTTTTGCGCAGACCAATCCATGCACAATTATTGCAATTTTTTTTTTTTTTTTTTACCAAAAATAAGTTAAAAAATACATATTGGTCTAGACTGATGAAGAAATATATTTTTTGGGGGGTATTTATTATAGCAAAAATTAAAAAATATTTTTTTTTTTTCAAAATTTCACTCTTTTTTTGTTTATAGCGCAAAAAATAAAAACCGTGACCAAATACCAATAAAAGAGAGCTCCATGTGTGGGAAAAAATGGACGTCAATTATGTTTGGGTACAACATCTCACATCAATTGTCAATTAAAGAAATGCAGTGCAGTATCGCAAAAAATGGCCTGGTCAGGAAGCGGGTAAATCCTTACCTGGCTGAAGTGGTTAAACTTACCATCATTGGTGCCCATCAATGTAGCCTCATCAGTGCAGCCTGATCAGTGCTCATCAGTGCAGCCTGATCAGTGCCGCCTCACCAGTGCAGCCTGATCAGTGCCCATCAGTGCAGCCTCATCAGTGCCCACCCATGCAGCCTCACCAGTGCAGATAGTGCCCATCAGTGCAGCCTCACCAGTGCAGAGAGTGCCCATCAGTGCAGCCTCACCAGTGCAGAGAGTGCCCATAATCTGTGCAGCCTGATCAGTGCCACCTCACCCATGCAGACAGTGCCATCATCAGTACAGCCTGATCAGTGTCCATAGGATGCGAGGGGTCAGCTGGGGGCGTGTCAGGGTCTGGGTATGTGTTACAGCTAGGTACTTTGCTTGCACAGCCTCTTCGGAGGAGGGGGGGGTGATGAATCTCAGTCATGTCTTCTCTGCCTCTCCGGAGACTCTGTTGGAGAATCTGACGAGTTGGAGAATATGACAGAACACCTGGTCCCAGCCCACAACTGCTCAGGTCATGTGTGACGTGCTGGTTGCCTCTGAGACTCCTGGGAGGTGGGAGTTGTAGTTTGCTCCCACTGCCAGGAACTTCAGTGCGGCAATATTACAACTCCTAGAGTGCAGCGCAGGCCAGCCAGTCAGCGACCGCCTTTTAGTACTGTTTAACCCAGACCTGCTAGGGTTTCCATCTTTTCTTCAAGCAAAACCTGACACTTTAGCAGCGGCATTTGTTTTTGGGGGGGGGGTATACCCTATAAGATTGTAAAAGACCTGGGACACTTTTGGTGGCCTGAAAGAGAGTAGTAATGTGGCGCATAGCTCGCCGCAGCAAACAGTTCACGTGGCTGAATTGCGAGTGTTCTGCATGGAATGCAGGGGTCAGATATGTCCTGGGGAGAGGGCTAGTGCTAGCAGGGGGGTGGGGAGAGATAGATATGTGCTGGGGGGCAGTGGCGGTCGGTGATCAAATTTGTTTGGGGGGGCGCAAACAAACAGATTTTGAAAAAAAAGAAACATCAAATGCAGCCACTGTGCCCCATCAAATGCAGCCACTGTCCCCCATCAAATGCAGCCACTGTCCCCCATCAAATGCAGCCACTGTCCCCCATCAAATGCAGCCACTGTGCCCCATCAAATGCAGCCACTGTGCCCCATCAAATGCAGCCACTGTGCCCCATCAAATGCAGCCACTGTGCCCCATCAAATGCAGCCACTGTGCCCATCAAATGCAGCCACTGTCCCCCATAAAACGCAGCCACTGTCCCCATAAAACGCAGCCACTGTCCCCATAAAACGCAGCCACTGTCCCCATAAAACGCAGCCACTGTCCCCATAAAACGCAGCCACTGTCCCCCATCAAATGCAGCCACTGTCCCCATAAAACGCAGCCACTGTCCCCCATCAAATGCAGCCACTGTCCCCCATCAAATGCAGCCACTGTCCCCCATCAAATGCAGCCACTGTCCCCCATCAAATGCAGCCACTGTCCCCATAAAACGCAGCCACTGTCCCCCATCAAATGCAGCCACTGTCCCCCATCAAATGCAGCCACTGTCCCCATCAAACGCAGCCACTGTCCCCATCAAACGCAGCCACTGTCCCCATCAAACGCAGCCACTGTGCCCATCAAACGCAGCCACTGTGCCCATCAAATGCAGCCACTGTCCCCATCAAATGCAGCCACCGTGCCATCAAACGCAGCCACTGTGCCCCATCAAACGCAGCCACTGTGCCCCATCAAACGCAGCCACTGTGCCCCATCAAACGCAGCCATGGTGCCCCATCAAACGCAGCCATGGTGCCCCATCAAACGCAGCCACGGTGCCCCATCAAACGCAGCCACGGTGCCCCATCAAACGCAGCCACCGTGCCCCATCAAACGCAGCCACCGTGCCCCATCAAATGCAGCCACCGTGCCATCAAATGCAGCCACTGTGCCCCATCAAATGCAGCCACTGTGCCCCATCAAACGCAGCCACTGTCCACATCAAATGCAGCCACTGTGCCCATATGTGCTTGGGGGGTCAGATATGTTCTGGGGGGGAGGGCGCTTTGTGAGAGAAAAGAGCCAGTGCAAGGGGGATGGGTAGGGGGTAGGATATGTGCTGGAGGGGTGTTTTGGGAAGGAAGAGAGGGGTTGCCAGATTTCAAATGTAATCCACACTGAAGTTCTAGCATTGCCTTCCCCCTCCCAGCACATCCTCCTAACCCCTCAATCACTCATATGACATCTACCTTGTCCTCCTTTCCAGACACTCTCCCCCTCCGTCCTCCATCTACAGTACAGAGCATAATAAAAACTTTAGTGCAGAGTGCAGACCTGAGATTCAGAGCGTCCCTTCTCCTCCCCCCTCCTCCTCCTCCTCGTGTGTGTACAGAACGGACTGAGAAGGAGGGGAGGAGCTTTGATACACTGCTCTGCTCTGCTCATCCAGCTGCTGTCAGGCAGAGAGGAGACTCGTCACTGGCGAAAAAAAAAAAGTTAAAGTAACAGACAGCGCTGCGGCCGTTCTAATGATAACGAGAAAAGTCAAAAGGAGAGAGCAGAAGAGATCCTGGAGGAGGTGCGGGATGTGCTCACATTCCTCTCCAGCTTCACACTGTCAGGCCTCGTACACACGACCGATTTTCTCGGCAAGAACCAGCAAGAAACTTGCTGGCAGAGAGGTCTTGCCGAGTAAATCGGTCGTGTGTACGCTGCTATCGGGTTTCTCGTCGAGAAAACCGACAAGAAACCTCGACGAGAAAATAGAGAACCTGCTCTCTATTTTCTCGTCGAGATTCTCCTCGGCATGTTTCTCGACGAGAAAAGTGAGTGTGTGTACACTTACCTGTCCTCCCGGAAGCCCGCGCATGTTCGAAATGAATTTGACGCATGTGCGGTAGCTTCCTAGGCATACGTAGGGTAGACCAAGATGGCGGCGACGGCATCGAATGTGACGAGCGCATGCTCGACGTAGTCGATGACGTCACCGCGTACACTCCTTTCAAAGAACCGCGGGTTCTTTGAAACGAGCGTGTGTACACTCGGCCGGGACAAGTTTCTTGTCCAAGAATCTCGTCGAAAAAAACGACATGTTTTTTTCAACGAGAATCTCGGCCGTGTGTACGAGGCCTCACTGTAGCACATACTAGCCCTCCTGCATTGGCACTGTCACATCGGAACTTTACAGGTTGCTTACCCATCCCCCATCTCCTCCCAGCAATGGAAAGGTAAGCAAACTCTGTAAAGTGCCGATCTGACAGCCAGTAGTGTATTGTATCCCATAGTCACGATCCTACCCTTTCAGCAGCGGCATCTCTTTCCCCAGCTGCCCATAGAAAGAGTTAAAAACCGGTGTAGCATGCAGATCACTACCCCGTGTAAGTTGCTACCCCCGGAAGCTACTGCGCATGTGCCGCTTTGAGACATGAGAAGCAGAGTGCAGAGCTGCTCTCGATGTCTACGGCTCACTCGGATTAACCCCTCACTGGAAGACATGAACTCCATCTAGATGGCAACAGCTGCCCGCGGGACATGGCGAGGGTTCACGGCGGACACACAGGTTAGTTGTGAGGAAGGCACAGGGGCCACACTTTATCACACACAGGCTGGATTTGTTTGCCACAGGGGCCACACTCTATCACACACACAGGCTGGATGTTTGCCACAGGGGCCACACTGTATCACATACACACAGGCTGGATTGGTTTGGCACAGGGGCCACACTGTATCACATATATACCATGAATATCACTATCCCCTCAGGATAACAGTGGACACATAGGCTTCTTGTGCGGAGGGGACAGGTGTACCATGAATATCACTATCCCCTCAGGATAACAGCGGACACATAGGCTTCTTGTGAGGAGGGGACAGGTGTACCATGAATATCACTATCCCCTCAGGGTAACAGCGGACACATAGGATTCTTGTGAGGAGGGGACAGGTGTACCATGAATATCACTATCCCCTCAGGGTAACAGCGGACACATAGGCTGCTTCTCATGTCTCAAAGCGGCACATGCGCAGTAGCTTCTGGGGGTAGCAACTTACACGGGGTAGTGATCTGCATGCTACACCGGCTTCCCCCTAGGTCTAGGCTCTGACATGTCTAGAGGACAAGATGATTATTTTTTAGATGGGGGGGGGGTTGTACCCGTCTATTCTCCTTTGGTCTGCACTCTCTCTCCTCCCTGACATCCTGGTTCAGTCACATCTGTTCTCTGCTTTCCTTCCCCACAACGAATTCTCCAGCTCAGATATTCCTTTCTCTGCAATCAGTGACTTTTGTCCCACAGCTCTGTTTATCTCCAATCCCAATACAGATCTCCCCTTCTCAGTCATAAATCATTCCTGTCCTGACACAGCAGACCTCCGTTCTCACAGGCACTCTGCTTCAGTCACCAGCATCCCCCTTTTCCCTGCATTGCCTAGATATTTCCCCATCCACAGCCCAACATCCCTCCACTTACTGTAACATTGTAATCCAGCCTGCAGTATCTCCCCTTTAGCTCCCTACATCCTAAACTTAGGATCCCTGTCCCAGTCCTTATCTATTTTATTCATATCCCCAGCAAACCCCTCCCATGAAAAGATAGGATTCTAATGTGAAAAGAGGACCTCATATGCTAAGTATGTGAAAGGGGAATCCTGATGCTAAGTATAGGGGGCTCCTAATCTAAAGGGCCACTGCTGAGGTGAAGGCAGAACTGCTACTGTAAAGGGGGACTCTGATGTGAAAGGGGAACACCTGATTTAAAGTGTGTCTCTTAATGCAAGAGGGGATTCCTGATATAAAAGGGGGAGTCCTGATATAAAAGGGGGATTGCTGATATAAAAGGGGGATTCCTGATGTAAAAGGGGAACTCTACCATTTGGGGGATTCTGTTGTGAAGGAAGACACTCCTCATGTGAACGGAGGAACTCCTGATATGAAAGGGGGACTAATAATTTGAAGAAGGGACTCCTGATGTAAGGAGGAACTGCTGATGTGAAGGAGGGGACTCAGTGTGAAAGGAGTTTGCTTTAATGTGAAGGAGGACACCTGATGTGAAAGGTCAGACTTCTGATGTGAAGGGTAACTAAATATACACCAGTCCTTGTCTGTATCTGAGTGTATACATGGCAGGTTTATGTCAGTGAGCCTCTCACTCATAGCACAGAAATTAGGGAGTATTTTGTGGGTACAAGGACTGTGTACAGTATATACCATATGTAGACTTAAAGCGTTATTAAACCCCCCCCCCAAAAAAAAATGTCTATTGCAAGCCAGGTTACCAGTCATGCGGTGGCTGCATTCATTTTCTTTTTTAGGCTTTTTTTACCCTCTGTTGTCACCTGGTGATTTGGCCAGTAACACACCTCCTGTATTAGAGTGCCTACACTCTGGAATAAGGAGCACAAGAGGCACCTTTGGACAGCAGCATTTTCAGTCTGGGGGGAGGGGAGTGTTAGCTGGACTAGCAGTTTTAGATACACTAACACTTTATAAGGTGTAGCACACAGATTAAATAAAAGCTGATCATTGTAAGCACCCCTGTCAGTGGTAAATTGTTTGTCTCAACACACTAACTGCTACATCTGCAGGACAGCTTTTTCTTTTGAAAAACAACAGATTTACTGGCTGGATCATCAGGTGAAAATAGAAGAAAGCCTAAAAAAGAAAGAAAAATAAAACAAATGCAGCCATCACATTTAGTCTCTGTTTAACCATGCTTCTTTAAGCCACCTCAATATTAAGCACATTTTATCCACACCCATTTTTGTCGCAGTGCACTCAGCATATGTTTTCCATCCATAGGTGTCCCTCATTCCCTCATTTTTTTTTTTTAAGATTTTTTTTTTTTTTTTTTTTAAGATTTTTTTAAACTGCATTATCTGCGGCTGCCTCTCTGAGTCTCTCTCTCACATCAGCCGATCAGCGGCGCCGAGAGAGAGACTCGTCGTCAGGGATGGATCCCTCAGTGGGCTGATTTTCAGTGACAGCCCTGAGCCCTGGGTCTCTGCGCTCCGCTGACAGTCCTGTGTATAAGCGAGGACTTGCTCTGCTCCTCCCACACATCCACAGCCAGTCAGCAGCCAGTGTAAACCTCCCCCTCTCCAGCCCGCCACATTTGACTGCCCGGGTGCTGGAGCGGGGCTGAATGGGGGAGCTAGGAAGGAGAAATACAATGCAGACAGACACAAGAAGGTATGACCACAGCTACAGGATAGCTAGATCTGCAGCACACAGATCATCAGGACTCATGTCACATCATGATCTCACATGTACACTGGCTGCAGTGTCTTCCAGAAATCTAGGCAGTGTGCAGGTCAGTCCCCTCACTCCTACTTTTTTTTTTTTTATAGCTGCTTATCCTGCACACTGATAAGGTCCTGCTCACATTCTGTGTCCAGTGACCTTGTGACACATGGCTGGCTGTTAACTATTTCAGTTATTTAGCCAGAGCTCTGTCTGTGTGTGTGCTGCATGGTTTGTGTGATGTTTTTTGGAAGGATTAACTGCTAGTTCAGGCTAGAACTTCACAGACCAATTAACTGTTTACTGCCCTCCACTAATCCTGAGCAGATCACTGTATAACAATTAGTATTTTGGAAATTGGGATGTGCTGTTGTCTTCTGTCTTCTGTCACATGGGTGTACTTTCAAAGGAAGATTACCAACTTGATCTTTGCAGAGCTGGTTTAAATGGAGTGGAGCAACCCTGCAATACTATATACTGTTACACTGGGTTCAGCCATAAACGCAGTCTCTGACCATCTCCTGTAGTATGTCCGCAGTACCTGACCATCTCCTGTAGTGTGTCCGCAGTCTCTGACCATCTCCTGTAGTGTGTCCACAGTCTCTGACCATCTCCTGTAGTGTGTCCACAGTCTCTGACCATCTCCTGTAGTGTGTCCACAGTCTCTGACCATCTCCTGTAGTGTGTCCACAGTCTCTGACCATCTCCTGTAGTGTGTCCACAGTCTCTGACCATCTCCTGTAGTGTGTCCACAGTCTCTGACCATCTCCTGTAGTGTATCCGCAGTCTCTGACCATCTCCTGTAGTATGTCTGCAGTCTCTGACCATCTCCTGTAGTATGTCCGCAGTCTTTGACCATCTCCTGTAGTATGTCCGCAGTCTCTGATCATCTCTTGTAGTATGTCCGCAGTCTCTGATCATCTCTTGTAATATGTCCGCAGTCTCTGATCATCTCTTGTAGTATGTCCGCAGTCTCTGACCATCTCCTGTAGTGTGTCTGCAGTCTCTGATCATCTCTTGTAGTATGTCCGCAGTCTCTAAACATCTCCTGTAGTATGTCCGCAGTCTCTGATCATCTCTTGTAGTATGTCCGCAATCTCTGATCATCTCCTGTAGTGTGTCCGCAGTCTCTGATCATCTCCTGTAGTGTGTCCGCAGTCTCTGATCATCTCCTGTAGTATGTCCGCAGTCTCTGACCATCTCCTGTAGTATGTCTGCAGTCTCTGACCATCTCCTGTAGTATGTCCGCAGTCTCTGACCATCTCCTGTAGTATGTCCGCAGTCTCTGAACATCTCCTGTAGTATGTCCGCAGTCTCTGACCATCTCCTGTAGTGTGACGGTGACTAGTGACAGCAGCTGCCTGGATTGAAGCGCGGATCCGATAGCTCCGCGGGTGAGAATGAGAGCGAGTGGGCCGGGCAGCTCGGCAGGCTGGTAAGGGAGCAAACGGGTGAGAGAGCGTGCAGCTCGGGAACTAAAAGCGCGGGCAGCTCCGCTGGCGGGAGAGAGAGCATGCGGGCCAGGCGGCTTGGTGAGTGTGAGCAAGTGGGGGAGCAGAGAGATGACATCATCTCTCACCGCCCACCCTGCACTTCTGCCCTCAATGTGTAGGCAGCCGCGGGCAGCAGAAAGACTACATTATCTCTCTGCTGCCTAACTCTGGGACATAGCATGGGACAATTGGAGCAGTGACAATCCGCAACGTGTGACAGACAGGCAAGTGACAAACATGTGGCAGGTGATGTGGCAAGTGACAATCCGCAATGTGTCAGGCGACGTGGCAAATGGCAATGCGTGGCAGGCGGCGGTGGCAAGTAACACACTCGGGGCTCCCACTGATTCTGCATTATGGTGAGTTGAACCATTTCATTTTATATAACAATGTAATAATAGAAAAAATGCGTTTCAATTATTCTGACACCATAACAACCTTGGTGCCGGGATGATTGAAGCTCCAACACCAGCCATTTCTCCGAAAAATTGCCAAAAAAAAAAATATTTTCTGGAAGTGCCCCTCCCGGGACTAGACTCTGGATCCGCCCCTGGAAGGGGGGAGATTTCCCCCCAGGCCGCCTACCTTATCATTAGAACGGCCGCAGCGCTGTCTGTTACTTTAACTTTTTTTTTTTCGCCAGTGACGAGTCTCCTCTCTGCCTGACAGCAGCTGGATGAGCAGAGCAGAGCAGTGTATCAAAGCTCCTCCCCTCCTTCTCAGTCCGTTCTGTACACACACGAGGAGGAGGAGGAGGGGGGAGGAGAAGGGACGCTCTGAATCTCAGGTCTGCACTCTGCACTAAAGTTTTTATTATGCTCTGTACTGTAGATGGAGGACGGAGGGGGAGAGTGTCTGGAAAGGAGGACAAGGTAGATGTCATATGAGTGATTGAGGGGTTAGGAGGATGTGCTGGGAGGGGGAAGGCAATGCTAGAACTTCAGTGTGGATTACATTTGAAATCTGGCAACCCCTCTCTTCCTTCCCAAAACACCCCTCCAGCACATATCCTACCCCCTACCCATCCCCCTTGCACTGGCTCTTTTCTCTCACAAAGCGCCCTCCCCCCCAGAACATATCTGACCCCCCAAGCACATATGGGCACAGTGGCTGCATTTGATGTGGACAGTGGCTGCATTTGATGGGGCACAGTGGCTGCATTTGATGGCACGGTGGCTGCATTTGATGGGGCACGGTGGCTGCGTTTGATGGGGCACCGTGGCTGCATTTGATGGGGCACCGTGGCTGCGTTTGATGGGGCACCGTGGCTGCGTTTGATGGGGCACTGTGGCTGCGTTTGATGGGGCACCATGGCTGCGTTTGATGGGGCACCATGGCTGCGTTTGATGGGGCACAGTGGCTGCGTTTGATGGGGCACAGTGGCTGCGTTTGATGGGGCACAGTGGCTGCGTTTGATGGCACGGTGGCTGCATTTGATGGGGACAGTGGCTGCATTTGATGGGGACAGTGGCTGCGTTTGATGGGCACAGTGGCTGCGTTTGATGGGGACAGTGGCTGCGTTTGATGGGGACAGTGGCTGCGTTTGATGGGGACAGTGGCTGCATTTGATGGGGGACAGTGGCTGCGTTTTATGGGGACAGTGGCTGCATTTGATGGGGGACAGTGGCTGCGTTTTATGGGGACAGTGGCTGCATTTGATGGGGGACAGTGGCTGCATTTGATGGGGGACAGTGGCTGCGTTTTATGGGGACAGTGGCTGCATTTGATGGGGGACAGTGGCTGCGTTTTATGGGGACAGTGGCTGCGTTTTATGGGGACAGTGGCTGCATTTGATGGGGGACAGTGGCTGCATTTGATGGGGGACAGTGGCTGCATTTGATGGGCACAGTGGCTGCATTTGATGGGGCACAGTGGCTGAATTTGATGGGGCACAGTGGCTGCATTTGATGGGGCACAGTGGCTGCATTTGATGGGGCACAGTGGCTGCATTTGATGGGGGACAGTGGCTGCATTTGATGGGGGACAGTGGCTGCATTTGATGGGGGACAGTGGCTGCATTTGATGGGGCACAGTGGCTGCATTTGATGTTTCTTTTTTTTCAAAATCAGTTTGTTTGCGCCCCCCAAACAAATTTGATCACCGACCGCCACTGCCCCCCAGCACATATCTATCTCTCCCCACCCCCCTGCTAGCACTAGCCCTCTCCCCAGGACATATCTGACCCCTGCATTCCATGCAGAACACTCGCAATTCAGCCACGTGAACTGTTTGCTGCGGTGAGCTATGCGCCACATTACTACTCTCTTTCAGGCCACCAAAAGTGTCCCAGGTCTTTTACAATCTTATAGGGTATACCCCCCCCCCAAAAAACAAATGCCGCTGCTAAAGTGTCAGGTTTTGCTTGAAGAAAAGATGGAAACCCTAGCAGGTCTGGGTTAAACAGTACTAAAAGGCGGTCGCTGACTGGCTGGCCTGCGCTGCACTCTAGGAGTTGTAATATTGCCGCACTGAAGTTCCTGGCAGTGGGAGCAAACTACAACTCCCACCTCCCAGGAGTCTCAGAGGCAACCAGCACGTCACACATGACCTGAGCAGCTGTGGGCTGGGACCAGGTGTTCTGTCATATTCTCCAACTCGTCAGATTCTCCAACAGAGTCTCCGGAGAGGCAGAGAAGACATGACTGAGATTCATCACCCCCCCCCCCCTCCTCCGAAGAGGTTGTGCAAGCAAAGTACCTAGCTGTAACACATACCCAGACCCTGACACGCCCCCAGCTGACCCCTCGCATCCTATGGACACTGATCAGGCTGTACTGATGATGGCACTGTCTGCATGGGTGAGGTGGCACTGATCAGGCTGCACAGATTATGGGCACTCTCTGCACTGGTGAGGCTGCACTGATGGGCACTCTCTGCACTGGTGAGGCTGCACTGATGGGCACTATCTGCACTGGTGAGGCTGCATGGGTGGGCACTGATGAGGCTGCACTGATGGGCACTGATCAGGCTGCACTGGTGAGGCGGCACTGATCAGGCTGCACTGATGAGCACTGATCAGGCTGCACTGATGAGGCTACATTGATGGGCACCAATGATGGTAAGTTTAACCACTTCAGCCAGGTAAGGATTTACCCGCTTCCTGACCAGGCCATTTTTTGCGATACTGCACTGCATTTCTTTAATTGACAATTGATGTGAGATGTTGTACCCAAACATAATTGACGTCCATTTTTTCCCACACATGGAGCTCTCTTTTATTGGTATTTGGTCACGGTTTTTATTTTTTGCGCTATAAACAAAAAAAGAGTGAAATTTTGAAAAAAAAAAATATTTTTTAATTTTTGCTATAATAAATACCCCCCAAAAAATATATTTCTTCATCAGTCTAGACCAATATGTATTTTTTAACTTATTTTTGGTAAAAAAAAAAAAAAAAAATTGCAATAATTGTGCATGGATTGGTCTGCGCAAAAGTTAGTGTCTACAAAATCGGGAATAGATTTATGACATTTTTATTTTTTTCTAGTAATGGCAGTGATCAGCAATTTTTAGCAGGACTGCGACATTGCGGCGGACAGATTGGAAACTTGACACTTTTTTGGGACCATTGACATTTATACAGCGATCAGAGCTAAAAATACCCACTGATTTTTGTATAAATGTCACTGGCAGGGAAGAGGTTAAAGTGGTTGTAAACCCCGTTTTTTTTTTTAAACAACCTGCAAAACAAAGACATAATGAGCTAGTATGCATAGCATACTAGCTCATTATGAATCACTCACCTGAGATCGAAGCCCCTGCAGCGGTGCTCGGACACCTCCGTGGCGATGCCATCTTGCTCCCCTCTGCCTTCCGTGTATCGCCGCTCCGGCGCTGTTATTGGCCCAGGAGCGGCGATGACGTCACACGCATGTGCGCTCGGGCCGGCTAACTCCATTCAGAAATCCGGCTACTAAGCCGGCCCGCTAGTGCGCATGCGCGTGACGTCAGCAGTACTGGTTTTAAATGCAAATATCTCCTTAACCGTGTAGGTTAAGGAGATATTTCATGCACCTACAGGTAAGCCTTAATCTAGGCTTACCTGTAGGTGCATGTTGTGTAAGTGTACAACCACTTTAACACTAACACTAGGGGGCGATCAAGCGGTTAAGTGTTCCATAGGGAGGTGTTTCTAACTGGGGGGGGGGTGTAGTGACTGGGAGTAGAAAGATTGATGTTCCTGATCACTTGGAACAGCAGATCTCTCTCTAACTCCCCTGTCAGAACAGGGATGTCTGTTTACATTGACAGATCCCCCTTCTGTCTCTCTCAGGAGCAATCGCGGCCGCTGGCCACACGCATCGGCTCCAGCGGCACGCCGTGTGCGCCGGGGAGCCAACCTGCTGCCGTATAACGACGATGGCTGATCACCAAGGTGTTAATGGGCCACTTGACTGGACTTGCCCCCCTGGCCTAAAGCTGCCAGCCCTCCCCTGTCAGTGATCCCCCCTCAGACTGGCCTTGCTACGCTGTTACTGACCACCACTCAGGTGCACCGTGCAGGGCTCAGTCAGATGGTCCTCTCTGGGCTCCAGCTTGATGGCTCTCGTTTCATCCTATATTACACTACGAGACTGTGAGGACTTGATAAAAGAGATGGTCAGACCAGTGCTGTATTATGGCCTAGGCCGACAAGGCCCAGGCCTAGGGCGGCACTTTGCGGGGGGCGGCGGGCCGCCGCACCCCCCCTCCCCCTCCTCCCGCACGGAGAGCCGCACAGCTGAATCCCGGAGCTCAGTGCCACAACAAGTTTCGGCATTGAGCCCTGGTAATTGGTCAGTCTAAGATGCGCTGGCGCGGTCACCCGGGACACCTGCCGCCCGGGGTCCCGCAGCGTCAATCAGCTTTACGAGCAGCCGTCCCTCCTCTCTCTCCACTGACATCGCACAGTCAGTCTCCGGCTCCTCCCCCCTCTTGGATCAATGTTCCTGTGTACACAGCCAGGAGGAGGAGCCAAGGAGAGACACAACTTCAGTCAGTGAGAGAGCCGAGAGCCGTGCTGCTGGTATGTGAGACAACGTCAGTGAGAGAGGACACAGGCAGGCAGGGGGGGAGGCAGAAAAGAGGTGAACTAATGATTTAAGAGGGAAGAAGATATGTGCTAGTGGGGGGTCTGATTCCCCCCCCACTAGCACATATCCTTTCCCCTCCCAAATCACTGTCCTCATCCCACCCTGACCCCCTTTCCTCATCCCACCCTGTCCCTCTGTCCTCATCCCACCCTGTCCCCCTGTCCTCATCCCACCCTGTCCCCCTGTCCTCATCCCACCCTGTCCCCCTGTCCTCATCCCACCCTGTCCCTCTGTCCTCATCCCACCCTGTCCCTCTGTCCTCATCCCACCCTTTCCTCATCCCACCCTGACCCCCTTTCCTCATCCCACCCTGTCCCCCTGTCCTCATCCCACCCTGTCCCCCTGTCCTCATCCCACCCTGTCCCCCTGTCCTCATCCCACCCTGTCCCTCTGTCCTCATCCCACCCTGTCCCCCTGTCCTCATCCCACCCTGTCCCCCTGTCCTCATCCCACTCTGTTCCTCTGTCCCCGTCCCAACCTGTCCCCCTGTCCTCATCCCACCCTGTCCCTCTGTCCTCCCATGAAAATGACAGGACGGGTCTTAAAAAGGAAGGAGCGTAGTCTTGACAGGAAGGGGTGCGTCATATATAAAGTAGGGGGTGCGCGAGTTTCGTCAGGCCTAGGGCAGCACAAAACCTAAATACACCACTGGGTCAGACCCTGCAGAAATACTACAGGAGATAGTCACAGAGTGTGTGGACATGATACAGGAGAGGGTCAGAGACTGCATACATGATACAAGAGATGGTCATAGACTGCATACATGGTACAAGAGATGATCAGAGACTGCAGACATACTACAGGAGACGATAAGAGTCTGCAGACATACTACAGGAGACGGTCAGAGACTGCAGACATACTACAGGAGACGATCAGAGACTGCAGACATACTACAGGAGACGATCAGAGACTGCAGACATACTACAGGAGACGATCAGAGACTGCAGATATACTACAGGAGACGATCAGAGACTGCAGATATACTACAGGAGACGATCAGAGACTGCAGATATACTACAGGAGACGATCAGAGACTGCAGATATACTACAGGAGACGATCAGAGACTGCAGATATACTACAGGAGACGATCAGAGACTGCAGATATACTACAGGAGACGGTCAGAGACTGCAGACATACTACAGGAGATGGTCAGAGACTGCAGACATACTACAGGAGATGGTCAGAGACTGCAGACATACTACAGGAGATGGTCAGAGACTGCATACATACTACAGGAGATGGTCAGAGACTGCATACATGATACAAGAGATGGTCATAGACTGCATACCTGATACAGGAGACGGTCAGAGACTGCAGGCATACTACAGGAGACGGTAAGAGACTGCAGACATACTACAGGAGACGGTAAGAGACTGCAGGCATACTACAGGAGACGGTAAGAGACTGCAGGCATACTACAGGAGACGGTAAGAGACTGCAGGCATACTACAGGAGACGGTCAGAGACTGCAGGCATACTACAGGAGACGGTCAGAGACTGCAGACATACTACAGGAGACGGTCCGAGACTGCAGACATACTACAGGAGACGGTAGAGACTGCAGACATACTACAGGAGACGGTCAGAGACTGCAGATATACTACAGGAGATGGTCAGAGACTGCATACATGATACAAGAGATGGTCAGAGACTGCATACATGATACAAGAGATGGTCAGAGACTGCATACATGATACAAGAGATGGTCAGAGACTGCATACATGATACAAGAGATGGTCAGAGACCAATGGCGTCCCTAGGGGGGGACCAGAGGGGGCCCTGGCCCCCCCAACATTATGCTGTGCCCCACCATGTGCCCCCCCCCCCCAAAAAAAAAATATATTTTTTTTTTGCTCGGGCTTCTGCTGGGGTAACATAGTCTCTCCTGAGAGGGAGAGCGTCCCCAGTCAGCTCCTGTGGGGGATTCCTCCCCCTCCCTCTGCTCGCTGACACTGCATAATGCGAGCGCTCACACAACCACAGCCGCTCAATCTGCTCCTTTCCCTGCATCCTCATTGGCATGGAGAAGAGCGAGTTGCAGGAAGGACTCCACAAGCACTGTGGGAGGGGGGGAGGGGGGCCCAAGCCTTCATCTCAGTTACTGAAAAAACAGACTGATTTCTCCCGTCCTTAGGACAGGAGAACCAGCCTATAAATTCAGAGAGTGGTGACTGCAAGCTGAGCCGAGTGTCAGTCTATGACACTCTTTCACAGCCCAGCGAGTCCAGCCACCCCCCCCCTCACTCTCCTCACATACGAGCAGGGAGGAATACAGCGCCTCCTCCTCCTTCCAGTCCCGCCCACACTGTCCCAGCGTGCTGTATCTGAAGAGAGGGGATGTGTCCCGCCCACACTGTCCCAGCGTGCTGTATCTGAAGAGAGGGGATGTGTGGGCGGGAAATATGAAAATCAGCAGCATTCCAGGCTGTGTGTGAATGATGCCTGAGATTCTAGCGTAGACCATGGGTAAGTGTGTGCACTGCAGACTGCAGTACACTGTAATCACTGAACTGCATTATCTCCATCCCTTCTCTGCCCCATCTGTCTCCCTCCCACTCTCCTGTTCTTTCAAGACATTCACAATTTACTTTCGCTTTCAGTTAGGCAGGGAATATACGCATCCACAGATTGCAGGAAAGAAACTTGCATGATTCCCCCATCAACACAGACAGTGCTGACAGGGGAATATCCCTCCTGCCCAGCAATTGTATTCCCCCGACAAACAGTGATTATCACTAGTGACTATAGCAACCACTAGTGATAATCATAAGAGAATCTGCTCATTAATGGTTCAAATCTCAGCCAGTTCCTGCTGAACCAGCTGAGATTTAAACTGTCTATGGCTGGTCTTAGCTCTTAGGCAGCCCATACATTGATCACTTTTTTTCATTCAACTATTAGGTTGAATGAAAAAAAAAGGAAATTATCCAATTCCCCCATCTACACATTATAGGTGGATGGGGGAATGTTCCCAGTGTGGACCAGTGCTGGAACAACCAGAGTTGCTGTCCTGTCCCGGCTATTCACAGCGCTGGTCTCTGTCTCCATGGCAGCGGCGGCAGCACATTGGAACCCAGTGCTGGTTACTTTATGGGGCTGATGTACAGGAGGGCCAGCTCAATTTGTTGTTAGAGATGGGCTGGGCATGTTCAAAATTCCACATGCCAGAGCCTGCCAGAAAGCCCACACTGCACAGCGCTAATCACAGGCAATGAGACATTTCCCGCTCCGCAGCTCCACAGATCAGGAAATGTCTCACTGTCTGTGATTAGCACTGTGGAGTGTCGGCTTCCTTGTGGGAGATCGGGCATGTGGGATTTTAAACACACCCGAGCCCATCTCTATTGGTTGTAGACAGTTGAGCTCCCTGCAGGTTGCTTAGCAGCAGTGGCGCCTTCTCTGACATGCTGATCGGGATGCAATCCAGGTGATGCTCCTAGTCAAATCCTAGTGTTAAATATCAGTGATTTTATTGATCAAAGCCCACACTTTACAGGCATAGAGCCCACATGGCCGCTGAACATACAGTTTATATATATATATATATATATATATATATATATATATGTGGTTGTACTCTTGATGCTAATAAATACTGTGTTTATTAGATCTGACTGGGAGCATCACTAGGATCACATCCCGATCAGCATGTCAACAGAGAAGGTTATACAGCATTTCTGCTGCTAGGTGACCAGCTGGGGGCTCGGCTCTCTATAACCAATAGTGCCAGCCTTCCCCTGCATGCACCCATAATGTCACCAGCACAAAGTCCTAATAGACTGCCGCCGGTGCCAAGGAGACAGATGCCAGACCAGCGCTGTCAATAACAGGGACAGGACAGCTGGGGAACCCCACAGTGGCAGAACACCAGGGCCCAGTGGCAAGACAACCTTTGCAACCCTGATAGTTCTCCCACTGCTTTGGACCCTTATATTTTCTTGGTGTGCTGGTGACATATATCTCTTGTTTTCTGCCACCCTGGTGGGGCCCCAGTATAGTAGGAAGGGAGCTCACTACAGAACATGTGAAAGGGCCCGTTGTGGGACCGTAGTAAAGGGCCAGAGGATATATATATATTTGCATTTTATAGTTGGCCTCCCTACTTTTGTCCCTGTCCCCCCATGTGCCCCCCCTATATATGAAAGCTGGAGACGCCACTGTCAGAGACTGCAGACATACTACAGAAGATGATCAGAGACTGCAATACATGATACAGGAGATGATCAGAGACTGCAATACATGATACAGGAGATAGTCAGAGACTGCATACATGATACAGGAGATGGTCAGAGACTGCATACATGATACAGGAGATGGTCAGAGACTGCATACATGATACAGGAGATGGTCAGAGACTGCATACATGATACAGGAGATGGTCAGAGACTGCAGACATACTACAGGAGATGGTCAGAGACTGCAGACATACTACAGGAGATGGTCAGAGACTGCAGACATACTACAGGAGATGGTCATAGACTGCAGACATACTACAGGAGATGGTCATAGACTGCAGACATACTACAGGAGATGGTCATAGACTGCAGACATGATATAAGAGATGGTCATAGACTGCATACATGATACAAGAGATGGTCAGAGACTGCAGACATACTACAGGAGATGGTCAGAGACTGCAGACATACTACAGGAGATGGTCAGAGACTGCAGACATACTACAGGAGATGGTCATAGACTGCAGACATACTACAGGAGATGGTCATAGACTGCAGACATACTACAGGAGATGGTCATAGACTGCAGACATGATATAAGAGATGGTCATAGACTGCAAACATGATACAAGAGATGGTCAGAGACTGCAGACATGATACAAGAGATGGTCAGAGAGTGTGCAGACATAATTGGGCTGAAATTGTACCCGGGTCACACGTGCATTGCACAGATCACACAGCATGTTCCTGTGTTTTTCACTTTGCTGCAGTAACTTACCTGCAGGGGGGGGCACTAGTTTGGGCACCTGGAGCAATTTTGCACATCACTTGTGGGGTGCCAAGGGCCACCCCCTCTGTGGCAGACAGCATCTATTTAATTTGGGGGGGAGGATATGTGCTAATGGGGTGGATTTAATATCCAAGCCCCCTTGTAGCACAAGTCCTAAAGTGCCCCCTAGAACATATCCTCTCCCCCAAAATCACTCAAAAGGTAAGAAATATTGCAGAGCTGCAATGTGCAAATAGTGGTAAAGCCACCTATATATAATCATAATAATGATAATAATAAAATGTACACTTGATGTATATATTTTATATTTTATTATTATGATTATATATAGGTGGTTTCACCACTATTTGCACATTTGGCCTACTGGTACCGATCGCCCAAACAGAACCGGCGACCGTACCGATTAAAGCGTAAGTCTATGGCGGTCGATTTTCGGACTAAAATATTCGCAGAAATTCGGCCTTACGTTCCCTGATCAACAATGACCGTTTATAATGGAAGTCTATGGAAGTGGTGCCCGGCTAAAAAAAATCTTGCTCCCCAGTCTTAATGTTCCTGGTCCCCAAACTCGGTGCACCGGTAGAGGACGAGTGGGGCTACATGTGTACCAAGTATGGGCTTCGGGGAACAAAAGGCCGGCCGGTAGCGACTCCCCAAATGGACCGGTAAACCCAAAATGGTACCGGGAAAAAAAAGTGATTTAGCTCCCGCGGAGTGACTTTGGGGCCCCATATCTCGGGGCCCTTTTGACTTAGGAACCCCAAACTTGCTGGGCAAGCTCGTAGGACCTAGCACTACAACATATCCAAATATGGTGCTGCTGGCATTTTCGGTTCGCGAATTTTCATTTCCTGATAGGGAAAACAGGGCAACTTTAAAAGTTATGGTGAGAGAAAGTCTGCTGTGGCTCCAAAAAAAGCTATTTTTTGACCCTTTTTGTCTGGAGACCCCAAATTTTGCATGACGGTAGAAGGGGTCCTAAAACCCTTAACTATCAAACAGGAAGTTTGGGGGACTTATGGTTCGGGAGATATGACCGGTTAAATGGAAATGTTCATACCGACCAGGAGGCACTATGGACCCGGCTGCGGTCTAGCGACCTCTCGGTACCACCCAGGCGTAGTGGGTCACAAGGGGTCGGTGTCGTGGAAGGTCCATATCTCCCCCATACTTTGAGCTACAGACTTGAAACTTGGCAGGCTGGTAGCGATCGATTTTAGACACCAAAAACATGGAGCTCGATCCTCCGGTAACCTTCAGGTCCCAAGTTAATGGCAGGTCAAACTTACAAAGTACCCAGGATTGGGGTACCTTAAGCCTGGACACCTACCCACACACCCTGGGGACACTGAGAGGTTCTGTGGTTGACCCATGGAGCCTGAAGGGCGGCACCATTGGTCCAATGGGCCCCTCGGTTCCCCACCCAAGCTGACCAACGAGACTTAAGCTTTGTCCACGTGTCCGCCCCAAGCTGACCAGCGACACTTAAACCGGGTAGGACTTGTTCAGGGGTGGGTATAAGTTAAAAAAAGGGGTAAAAATGTTGGTTAACGGCGCGAAGCGCCCCTAGGGGGGGGAAGGGGTGTGGGGGCGCCAAGCTGGCCAGATATTCGGTCAGCTTGGCGTGAAGTTTTGACCCAAGTGACCAACTTTGAGCTCATGTTTTGGGTGAACCGCTCGGTGAAAACTCATACAACTACTGGGAGTAGTCGAGGAGTACTGCCAGCACACCGAGTGTGGTGTTTGGAAACACTCGGGAAGTACCCGAAATCGGTTCCAGAAGTTTGGAAAGTAAACGATTTGGTCAAAACCTTGGTCAGCTTGGGGGCGGCTCAGCTCTCCGGTGCTTGGTGCTAGGATCTCCAAACTGCGCACAATTGTAGGGGAGATCCTGGGGTACATGTGTACCAAGTGTGGAGTCAAGGGGACCTACGGCCGACCGGTACCGGGTCCCCAAATAGTGACCGTTTATAATGGGAGTCTATGGGGAAATAAGGTCAGCTTGGGACGGGTCATCTCCCCGGCCCTTGGTGCTAGGACCTCGAAAACAACGCACACTTGTAGAGGGGAATCTGGGGTACATGCAGGGCCGGCCCTACCATGGGACCCAATGGGCCCATGGTCCCAGGCGGCATTTACAGAGGGGCGGCAGCCGGCAGTGACAAGGCAGCATGAAGGGATACAGCCGCAGAGTTTCCATAGCGACCCGGCCCCTGCTCCAGGGGGGGGGGGCGGTGCGGGCTCCCTCTCACATTAGATTCAATGTCAATGCGTCTGTGTGGGTGGCAGGCATCACCTCGGATACCAGACTGTGACAGGCAGACCACTGCCCTCCCCTTCACACAGGTGAGATGGGGCTGCTTAATGGAGGAGGCGGGTCATGTACTGCGTGGAATGACAGGCGTGGAATGACAGGCAGTACTGCGGTGAATGTTCTGCCTTCCTGGTTCACAGACCCGCCTTCTCCACACTGCCTCCGAACTCTGTGTCCTCCCTGTTTCTGCTCCTCTGGCTCAGAAACAGTTTGGTCCTACCCCCTCCCCCCTTGTCTCCTCCCCTCACCTCTCCATTCAAATCAGACGCCGCTTGTGTCTTTTCACCTCCCTCTTCGCTTACAACCGCCTCTCCCACACCTGTCCTCAGTCATGGCGGGGCCCGCTGGGGGATTAACATGCTCTCTAGCTGGAGCGAAAGAAGTGTGACTAGGTAAGAGTGGAGTGGGGGCGGGCGGAAGTGGGAATGTTAGAACATTCTGCAGTGCGGGACACAGGGCTGGTTGATCTTCTACACACTGAGGGAGACTGAAACTTCTCCTGACTCCCCCTGTACTGGGAACATCCTATATTTGGGGTTGTGACAGAAGCCAGCATGGGGGAGGGGTGAGTCCTGGACATGCTGGGTCTTATAGTGTACAGGCAGTAGGGGGCCCCCTGTGTTCATTCAGAGACCTAAAACCAAAGCCCCCCCAACAGGGCTAATAAAAAAAAATATGGTAAAAAAAAAACACTGAAACCGTCCACTGCCCCACTGACACCGTCCACTGCCCCACTGACGCCGTCCACTGCCCCACTGACGCCGTCCACTGCCCCACTGACGCCGTCCACTGCCCCACTGACGCCGTCCACTGCCCCACTGACGCCGTCCACTGCCCCACTGACGCCGTCCACTGCCCCACTGACACTGTCCACTGCCCCACTGACACCGTCCTCTGCCCCACTGACACCGTCCACTGACACTGTCCACTGCCCCACTGACACCATCCACTGACACCGTCCACTGCCCCACTGACACCATCCACTGACACTGTCCACTGCCCCACTGACACTGTCCACTGCCCCACTGACACCATCCACTGACACTGTCCACTGCCCCACTGACACCGTCCACTGACACCGTCCACTGCCCCACTGACACCGTCCACTGACACCGTCCACTGCCCCACTGACACCGTCCACTGCCCCAATGACACCATCCACTGACACCATCCACTGCCCCACTGACACCGTCCACTGCCCCACTGACACCATCCACTGACACCGTCCACTGCTCCACTCTGCATTTTTTATTTTTTTGCGCTATAAACAAGAAAAAAACGAACATTTTGAAAAAAATAAGTATTTTTTACTTTTTGCTATAATAAATATCCCCCAAAAAACTGTCTTCATCAGTTTAGGCCAATATGTATTCTTGGTTAAAAAATAAATAAAAAATAAAACGCAATAAGCGTGTATTGATTGGTTTGCGCAATAGCGTCCACAAAATAGGGAATAGATTTTGGTGGGCGGGATTATTTTTTTGGGGGGGTGGGGGGCAGCATTTCATTCTTGGGCCCAGGCAGCACAATGTCTTGGGCCGGCCCTGGGTACATGTGTACCAAGTTTGGGGTCCAGGGAACCTACGACCGGCCGGTACCAGGTCACCGAATATGGAGAGCGGTGTCTCAAATGGATGGATAACAGAGGTCAGTCTACCCGCATCCCTAGATACATACAACCAAAAGTGCCTTGAAACGTTGGGCATCTGTCCTACCTTCGAGACAGTGTTGGGTCCTGAACAGGGCCGTCTTTACCGCAGGGCAAATGGGGGCAGCTGCCCAGGGCCCTGTCACTGTTAGGGGCCCAAAGCAGATCCGCCCATTAAGCCTGCTTGCTGCCCACAAATCGGCGCTGAAAATCATCAGCTGCGCGCAGTCAGGGCCAGTACTGCTTCCCTTCCCAGTGTTATAAAATGTACAGCACCCCTGGCTTCCCTCTGGACGTGCACTTCTCTCTTCCTGCCACTGGGTGCTGCTTGTAAATAAAGGTGAATTAGAATGCGCATCCCCAGTTGCTGTACCCGAGGTTGACTTCCTCTTCATGTCCTACACCCCAAGGTATGCCACTGTTTGCCAATGTTTATTGCAAATAGAAGTTTTCAGTAGACTATTTCCAAAGTCTTTATAATATTTGATGTTACAATGGCAGTCCTAGCATATTCCTCTGTGAAGAGCTGAGTGCTGGGGATATGGCAGGAGAACTTGCCATAATATGACATTATACATTTTATTGCAAATTTGACTTGGTTTCCATGTTCCAGCACTCACAGTTTTGCACTCTCCTTCTCTCTGAAGCAGACAGTACTCATTCAAAAAACATTTACTAGTAAAAAAAAATAAGAGACACAGAATGCCTATGTATGTCAAAAACTGCAAACATTAAAGGGGTTGTAAAAGAAAATGTTTTTTCACCTTAATGCATCCTATGCATTAAGGTGAAAAAATATCCGACAATACCGCCCCCCGAGCCCCCGTTTTACTTACCTAAAGCCCTGTACACACGGTCGGACTTCCATCTGACTTTTCCGTGGTTTTTTGTCCGAACGGAGTTGGTTGGGAACACCCATAGCATACACACGCTCTGACTTTTTTGCAAACTTTCCCAAAACTTTTTCCTACATCACGTGGTTTTTCTGCTCTTTTCTGCTCTTTACTGCCACCCTTTGGTCAACTTCTGCTATTGTTGGTTGATTTTAACATTAGTTGTTTTGTCCATCGGACTAAAGTTCGATGGTTTTCTGTACACACGGTCGGACTTTGCTCCATCGGACTTTTGTTGGGCAAAAGTTTGTCCGTTTGCAGACCGAAACTTTTGTCCGATGAAAACAAAACCAAACGAAAAAAAGTTTGTCCGATGGAGCGTACACACGGTCGGATTGTTGGTCCAACTTGCTTAAAACTAAGTTTGTTGGGCAAAAGTCTGACCGTGTGTACGGGCCTTAAGCCCTCGAAAGTCCCGCGCTCGGCCCCCGACATCCTCGCCGTTCATTGGCTACAGTGGATGGATTGAAAGCAGCGCAGCCATTGGCTGGCGCTGCTGTCAATCACATCCTATGACGTGGCGCACCAGGGGGCGGGGCCGAGTGATACAGCCAGCGGCAATAGCCGCTGGCTGTATCACTGGAGCGCGCCCGCAATCCCTCACCACCATGCTTGCTCGCATATAGGTGGTGAGTTATTGCGGGCAGGAGCCGAGACAGCCACCAAGGGACCCCAGAAGACCAGGTTCGGGGCCACTCTGTGCAAAACAAGCTGCACAGTGGAGGTAAGTATAACATGTTTGTTGTTTTTTTTTTTCCCTTTACAAACCCTTTAATTGCCACTGATCAGGCTGCAATTAATTGGAGGGATGTCGGCGCCGGCGTGGAACGTCACCGCCCTGAAATGAGTTTGCCACCTCCCTGAAACGAGTTTTTGCAGGTTGGGATGTCTGTATTTTACACATGGCATGCGGTCTGGTCAGTGTTTTCTAAAAGTTCTTCTTCTATTTTACACATGCCATGCCATGTGTAAAATAGAGGAACTTTTTAAAACACTGACCAGACGTGCAGTCCAGGCTGAGTGAGGCCTCAGAGGACACGGCATAATTTACAGCACATGGCATTACTGTCTATTTAACTGCTTGTAGGGCTTATTTTGGGCCTGGCTGGTTCACATGTATGTGTTTTGGCGGCCCACATTTGCTCAGGCACAGCAGCCCATTCATTTGAATGGGCTGCCATGCCTGCGTTTCCTGCAAAAAATAAAAGCGCATGCATCATGTAATAGGCTGTGCACACGGCACACCTCTGCCCATCAAGCAATGAAATACAGCACTGTCTGTCCATTCTGCTTTAGCACCATGTGACTTATCTGCAGTTCCTGCACCGGCAAACTTGCTGCATTTTTAGATGTTTAGGTCACGCTTTTAAAAACAGTGCGTTTGTGTGTGCAGGAACTGCAGGTAAGTTGCACGGTGCAAAAGCAGAATGGATTTCAAGGCAACTGCATTTTTAAAATGATGCATGCACCTTTTTTTCTGCAGGAAACGCAGGCATGGCAGCCCATTCAAATGAATGGACTGCTGTGCCTGCGCAAATGAGGGCCGCAAAAACACATACATGTGAACCAGCCAGGCCCAAAATAAGCTAGAGGGGGGGCCCCAAATTTTTTTTTGCCCAGGGCCCAAACCATATTAAAGACGGCCCTGGTCCTGAACCACATTCTTCTCCTTTTTCCTGTGTAATTTATGATATCTGTCTATATGCCTTGTGATTACCTCCCTCTCAGTGTATGCACACTGGCTATGTGGATATATGTTGTGTCTGTACAGTGGTAGCCCCTCATGCTATATATTTATATTTTTTGTAAAACTTTAATAAACCAGTCTTTATGACTAATACTTTTGTACTACATTACTCTATATAGAGGTTTTCAACAGTTACCCTAAAAAGTCCCACTGAGGAATCGCTCTCTTCGGAGTGCACTTTTGGTTGTCAGGTCACCGAACAGGTTGTACGATTTTTCGGTTGGGTGTTTGAAAACCTTGGTCAGCTTGGGACGGGATTTTTTTTGAGATTTGGTGCTAGGACCTCCAAACTGGGCACACTTGTAGTATGGACTCTTGGCTGCCGGTGTGCCAAGTGGGTGGTCCAGGGGACCTACGGTCGGCCGGTACCGGGTCCCCAAAGGCCTAGGACACCGATTTATCTCTCTTTGTCCTCCCCCCCCACCCACCCCCCACAACTCTCTCTTTGTCCTACCCCCCCTATCTCTCTCTCTTTGTCCTACCCCCCCATATCTCTCTTTGTCCTACCCCCCCATCTCTCTCTTTGTCCTACACCCCCCATCTCTCTCTTTGTCCTACACCCCCCATCTCTCTCTTTGTCCTCCCCCCATCTCTCTCTTTGTCCTACCCCCCATCTCTCTCTTTGTCCTCTCTCTCCCCCCCACATCTCTCTCTCTTTGTCCTCCCCCTCCCACATCTCTCGCTTTGTCCTACCCCCCCACATCTCTCTTTGTCCTACACCCCCCCATCTCTCTCTTTGTCCTCCTCCCACCCCCAATTTTTTGTGCGTTGTTTTCGAGGTCCTAGCACCAAGGGCCGGGGAGATGACCCGTCCCAAGCTGACCTTATTTCCCCATAGACTCCCATTATAAACAGTCACTTTTTGGGGACCCGGTACCGGTCGGCCGTAGGTCCCCTTGACTCCACACTTGGTACACATGTACCCCAGAGTCTCCCCTACAATTGTGCACAGTTTGGAGATCCTAGCACCAAGCACCGGAGAGCTGAGCCGCCCCAAGCTGACCAAGGTTTTGACCGAATCGGTTACTTTCCGAACTTGTGGAACCGATTTTGGGTACTTCACGAGTGTTTCCGAACACCAAACTCGGTGTGCTCGCAGTACTCCTCGACTTCTCCAGGCACCAGTAGTTGTATGAGTTTTCACCAAGTGGTTCGCCCAAAACATGAGCTCAATTCGGTCACTTGGGTCAAAACTTCACGCCAAGCTGACCGAAAATCTGGCCAGCTTGGCGTGCTTCGCGCCGTTAACCAACATTTTTACCCCTTTTTTTAACTTATACCCATCCCTGAACAAGTCCTACCCGGTTTAAGTGTCGCTGGTCAGCTTGGGGCGGACACGTGGACACTCCCAAAGCTTAAGTCTCGTTGGTCAGCTTGGGTGGGGAACCGAGGGGCCCATTGACCAATGGTGCCGCCCTTCAGGCTCCATGGGTCGGCCACAGAACCTCTCAGTGTCCCCAGGGTGTGTGGGTAGGTGTCCAGGCTTAAGGTACCCCAATCCTGGGAAAGGAAGCCATCCATTGTTTACAATTGTCATGTGATCTGCTGTGACTGGCCACAGTAGTCACATGGTCCTGGCAGCGGGCCGGTACACTGATCAGTCGTGGACACAGCTGGTGATCCTGCTGCTCTCTATCTCCCCCTTCTGTCCATGCCCCCACTGCAGTTGGGGGATTTTGCAGAGCAGTGTTGGCAGCTCTGCACATGCTCAGTTTTCAGTGAGTATTTCCTCCATATCATATCTGAGCGGCCCATGTGACTATAGAGTCACACATGTGGGCGTATACACAATGTCAGCCCACCCCCTTCCTCCTCCTCCATGCCCGCTAACCACAATGGGGAGGGCGGGATATTACATGTAGATTGATGGAGGCTTCACCTCCCCTTTATTCTAAGACACAGGCGGGAGGGGAGTGACACATCCTGTGAAGAAATCCACCCACACCGTGTTATTGCCAAAAAATAATAAAGATTTGATTTCAAAAATATATTTCTATGACAGTTTATTAATAATAATGTTTTCATTTTACTCTGTATTCCAAAGGCTGTTTTTTTTTTTTTTAACATGTGATCAGCAGCAGAGGATGAGAAGCTCCTCCTGCTTTTGTTTCCCTGCAGACAGGCTGGGAGAGAGCCGGGTCATGTGACAGCTGGATATCCATTAGGAAAAAGGTATTTTTTTTATTTTTTTTTAATTAAAATAATTACAGAGCCGTCATCCACATACAGAAATAGAAGGGACAATGTAAGTTACACAGTGTGTGTTTAGTATCACTTTCAGGTTGGGTTTAAGGACCAGCAGAGGTCATGGTGGTGGCTTTGAAGAACCTGATTCTAAAGCCTCGTACACACGGCCGAGATTCTCGTCAGGAAAAAAAACTGTCGTTTTTCCTGACAAGAATCTTGTCCCGGCCGAGTGTACACACACACTCCAGTCAAAAGAACCGCCGTTCTTTTGAATGGAACAAACGTGGTGATGTCATTGACTACGACACATGCGCTCGTCACATTCAATGCCGTCGCCGCCATCTTGCAACACCCTACCTATTGCCTAGGAAGCTACCGCGCATGCGTCAAAGTCATTTCCAGCATGCGCGGGCTTACCGAAGGACAGGTAAGCTTGTTGCCGCATACACACACACACAGTTTTCTCGTCGGGAAACAGGCCGACGAGGATCCTGACGAGAAAATAGAGAGCAGGTTCTCTATTTTTCTCGTCGACATTCCCGGCAGTTTTCCAGACGAGAAACCGTACACACGAACGGTTTTATCGGCAAGAAAGCTCTCCCAGCAGTTTTCTTGTCGTTTCTTGCCGAGAAAACCGGCCGTGTGTACGAGGCCTAAAGCCCCATACACACGGTCGGACTTCTATCGGACTTTTCCGTGGTTTTTTGTCCAAACGGAGTTGGTCGGGAACACCCATAGCATACACACGCTCGGACTTTTCTGCAAACTTTCCCAAAACTTTTTGCAACATCACATGGTTTTTCTGCTCTTTTCTTTACCCTTTGGTCAACTTCTGCTATTGTTGGTTGATTTTAACATTAGTTGTTTTGTCAATCGGACAAAAGTCCGATGGTTTTCTGTACACACGGTCGGACTTTGCTCCATCGGACTTTTGTTGGGCAAAAGTTTGTCCGTTTGCAGACCCAACTTTTGTCCGATGAAAACAAGAAAAAAGCAAAAAAAGTTTGTCCGATGGAGCGTACACACGGTCGGATTGTTGGTCCAACTTGCTCAAAATGAAGTTTGTTGGCCAAAAGTCCGACCGTGTGTACGGGGCTTTAGACTCGGGTGTCTTTATTGGTTTGGGAATTGGTTGTACTTCCAGAAGAGGATGAGAAACTCGTTGGACATGGAGTGATGGCGGCTGTTGTGTAGCAGATGTGATCTCTGGAGGAGAAGTTTCTGCTGCTTGTTCCAAGATGGATTTTGGCCACACATAGGTTCTTGGGTCATCTTAGCCTTGGATCTGGATATGAAGACAGCAATACACAACAAGCACTTTCTCACCAGGCATCCCGAAATGAGAACTTGGAACAAATATATGAATAACTACTCTACACTCTACTCTCCACTACACGCTTCTACACTCTACTCTCCACTACACACTACACGCTTCTACTCTCTACTCTCCACTACACACTACACGCCTCTACACTCTACTCCAGGGATATGCAATTAGCGGACCTCCAGCTGTTGCAAAACTACAAGTCCCATCATGCCTCTGGGTGTCATACTTGTGGCTGCCAGAGTCTTGCTATGCCTCATGAGGCTTGTAGTTCTGCAACAGCTGGAGGTCTGCTAATTGCATATCCCTGCTCTTCTCTCTACTCTCCACTACACGCCTCTACTCTCTACACTCTACTCTCCACTACACGCCTCTACTCTCTACTCACCACTACACACTACACGCCTCTACTCTCTACTCTCCACTACACACTACACGCCTCTACACTCTACTCTCCACTACACGCCTCTACTCTCCACTACACGCCTCTACTCTCTACTCTCCACTACACACTACACGCCTCTACTCTCTACTCTCCACTACACGCCTCTACTCTCTACTCTCCACTACACACTACACGCCTCTACTCTCTACTACACGCCTCTACTCTCTACTCTCCACTACACGCCTCTACTCTCTACTCTCCACTACACGCCTCTACTCTCTACTCTCCACTACACACTACACGCCTCTACTCTCTACTCTCCACTACACGCCTCTACTCTCCACTACACACTACACGCCTCTACTCTCTACTCTCCACTACACACTACACACTACACGCCACTCTACTCTACTCTATCCTCTGTGCACTCTGGACATGTCTCTGGGCCTCCATCCTTTCTAATCTACTCCATGTATACTCTGTGTTCTCTGGACATGTCTCTGTGCCTCCATCCCTTTTAGGCCCCTTTCATACGGGCGGACCGTTGAGGTCCGCCTGTCAGTTTTTTCAGCGGACCTGTACCGGCGCTCAATGAAAGTCTATTGAGCGTCGGATGTCAGCGGTGACCATGTTCGCTGACATCGGATCCGATCCGTGAAAATCAGACGTATGGCGATACGTCGCCATTCGTCCTGGTAGATCGGATCGGGTGAGATCTGATGAAAACGGACATGCTGTCTGTTTTCGTCCAATATCTCCATAGACAAGCCCCTCTCTGCTCAGTGAGAAAAGAGGGACCTGTCATCCGCCAGCTTAGTGGAGATCAACGGAGAGATCTCCCGTTGAGCTGGCGACTAGTGGCAACAGATCCGCCTCGTGTGAATGAGGCCTTGATTTTACAGGGGGAACTCTGTGAACCCTGATGTAAAGGGGAACACTGATGTAAAGGGCAATGCTGCAGACCCTGATGTAAGTGGGAACGCTGATGTAAATGGGAATTTAGTGGACTCTGACATAAGGTGGTCTCTGATGACCAGAGCACACCTTACATCAGAGTTTCTCCTTAGATCATGCTCTGCAGTATTTTCTTTTACATCTGAGTTCCCTTGCACTGTAAGGGGGAATCCTGCAGACTTGGATGTAAAGGGTAATGCTGGAAACTGTTATGTGGGGGGGGGGAGACTCTGGTGACCAGAGACCACCTTCCGCATAGTGAATACAGTAAGGTAGGGGGGGTACTGATATTAGGGGAAACTTTTATATCAGTGCCCCATTACATTATTGTATTCACTCCCCCTTACATCAGTGACCCCACCCCCATCAGACTGGCCTGACAGCGCTGTCACTGACCTCCTCTCAGGTGCACTGTGCAGGGCTCAGTTAGACGGCTCCAAGTTGGTGGCTCTGGTTTTTTCTATAGTCTCTTCTCCACAGTCCATACACATCTGACTCCTCCAGTAATCCCCATTCCGGTGGCGCTCTTACTCTTGATTCCTCTCCAGACTTCCCCTTAGAGAATGCAGACATGATAAAAGACAAGAGATAGCCAGAGATTGCAGGCATTATACAAGAGATGATTAGAGGCTGTGGACAGGATACAGGAGGTGGTTAGAGGCTGCAGACATAGTACAGGAGGTGGTCAGAGGATGCGCACAGGATACAGGAGGTGGTCAGATAATGTGGAAATGGTACACGTGGAGGTCAGAGTATGCAGACATGTTTGGGGAGCACACAGAGGGGTTCCCCGTGTAGGGAGAGCACACGGAGGGGTCAGTCGTGTAGGGAGAGGACACAGAGAGGTCCCCCATGTAGGGGGAGCACACAGAGAGGTCCCCCATGTAGGGGGAGCACACAGAGTGGTCAGTTATGTAGGGAGAGGACACAGAGAGGTCCCCTATGTAGGGGGATCACACAGAGAGGTCCCCCATGTAGGGGGAACACACAGAGGGGTCAGTCGTGCAGTGGGAGCACATCCATGTAATGGGAGCACACAGTGGGGTGAAGTCCTGATAAAAGCTGTCACAGGAGGGCCTTCACATAAAGGTCGGGGGTTAGATTTCAGACCATTTTGGGGACAAAAGGGCCGGCGGTTCGATTTTGGACCATTTTCAAGAAAAAGGGCCGGAGGTCAGATTTTGGACCATTTCGGGGCAAAGGGGTCGGGGGTTAGATCTTGGACCATTTTAAACCCTTTTGGGGACATAAAGGCCTGGGGTTAGATTACGGACCATTTTGGGGACAAAAGGGCCGGGGGTTAGATTTTGGACCATTTTAAACTATTTTTGGGACAAAGTGGCCGGGGGTTAGATTTTGGACCATTTTCGACAAAAGGGCTGGGGGTTAGATTTTGGACCATTTTAAACCATTTTGGGGACAAAAAGGGCGGGGGTTAGATTTCGGACCATTTTGGGGACAAAAGGGCCGGGGGTTAGATTTTGGACCATGTTCAACAAAAGGGCCGGAGGTTAGATTTTGGACCATTTCGGGACAAAGGGGCCGGGGGTTTTATTTTGGACCATTTTAAACCATTTTGGAGACAAAAAGGCCGGGGGTTAGATTTCGGACCATTTTGGGGACAAAAGGGCCGGGGGTTAGATTTTGAACCATTTTCAACAAAAAAGGCCAGAGATTAGATTTTGGACCATTTCGGGGCAAAGGGGCCGGGGGGTTATATATTGGACCATTTTAACCCATTTTGGGGACAAAAAGGCCGGGGGAACCTGCTCTCTATTTTCTCGTCAGGATCCTCGTCGGCCTGTTTCCCGACGAGAAAACTGTGTGTGTGTGTATGCGGCAACAAGCTTACCTGTCCTTCGGTAAGCCCGCGCATGCTGGAAATCACTTTGACGCATGCGCGGTAGCTTCCTAGGCAATAGGTAGGGTGTTGCAAGATGGCGGCGACGGCATTGAATGTGACGAGCGCATGTGTCGTAGTCAATGACATCACCACGTTTGTTCCATTCAAAAGAACGGCGGTTCTTTTGACTGGAATGTGTGTGTACACTCGGCCGGGACAAGATTCTTGTCAGGAAAAACGACAGTTTTTTTCCTGACGAGAATCTCGGCCGTGTGTACGAGGCTTTAGAATCAGGTTCTTCAAAGCCACCACCATGACCTCTGCTGGTCCTTAAACCCAACCTGAAAGTGATACTAAACACACACTGTGTAACTTACATTGTCCCTTCTATTTCTGTATGTGGATGACGGCTCTGTAATTATTTTAATTAAAAAAAAATAAAAAAAATACCTTTTTCCTAATGGATATCCAGCTGTCACATGACCCGGCTCTCTCCCAGCCTGTCTGCAGGGAAACAAAAGCAGGAGGAGCTTCTCATCCTCTGCTGCTGATCACATGTTAAAAAAAAAAAACAGCCTTTGGAATACAGAGTAAAATGAAAACATTATTATTAATAAACTGTCATAGAAATATATTTTTGAAATCAAATCTTTATTATTTTTTGGCAATAACACGGTGTGGGTGGATTTCTTCACAGGATGTGTCACTCCCCTCCCGCCTGTGTCTTAGAATAAAGGGGAGGTGAAGCCTCCATCAATCTACATGTAATATCCCGCCCTCCCCATTGTGGTTAGCGGGCATGGAGGAGGAGGAAGGGGGTGGGCTGACATTGTGTATACGCCCACATGTGTGACTCTATAGTCACATGGGCCGCTCAGATATGATATGGAGGAAATACTCACTGAAAACTGAGCATGTGCAGAGCTGCCAACACTGCTCTGCAAAATCCCCCAACTGCAGTGGGGACATGGACAGAAGGGGGAGATAGAGAGCAGCAGGATCACCAGCTGTGTCCACGACTGATCAGTGTACCGGCCCGCTGCCAGGACCATGTGACTACTGTGGCCAGTCACAGCAGATCACATGACAATTGTAAACAATGGATGGCTTCCTTTCCCAGGATTGGGGTACCTTAAGCCTGGACACCTACCCACACACCATGGGGACACTGAGAGGTTCTGTGGCCGACCCATGGAGCCTGAAGGGCGGCACCATTGGTCAATGGGCCCCTCGGTTCCCCACCCAAGCTGACCAACGAGACTTAAGCTTTGGGAGTGTCCACGTGTCCGCCCCAAGCTGACCAGCGACACTTAAACCGGGTAGGACTTGTTCAGGGATGGGTATAAGTTAAAAAAGGGGTAAAAATGTTGGTAAACGGCGCGAAGCACGCCAAGCTGGCCAGATTTTCGGTCAGCTTGGCGTGAAGTTTTGACCCAAGTGACCGAATTGAGCTCATGTTTTGGGCGAACCACTTGGTGAAAACTCATACAACTACTGGAGCCTGGAGTAGTCGAGGAGTACTGCCAGCACACCGAGTTTGGTGTTCGGAAACACTCGTGAAGTACCCAAAATCGGTTCCAGAAGTTCGGAAAGTAACCGATTCGGTCAAAACCTTGGTCAGCTTGGGGCGGCTCAGCTCTCCGGTGCTTGGTGCTAGGATCTCCAAACTGCGCACAATTGTAGGGGAGACTCTGGGGTACATGTGTACCAAGTGTGGAGTCAAGGGGACCTACGGCCGACCGGTACCGGGTCCCCAAAAAGTGACTGTTTATAATGGGAGTCTATGGGGAAATAAGGTCAGCTTGGGACGGGTCATCTCCCCGGCCCTTGGTGCTAGGACCTCGAAAACAACGCACAAAAAATTGGGGGTGGGAGGAGGACAAAGAGAGAGATGGGGGGGGTGTAGGACAAAGAGAGATGTGGGGGGGTAGGACAAAGCGAGAGATGTGGGAGGGGGAGGACAAAGAGAGAGAGATGTGGGGGGGAGAGAGAGGACAAAGAGAGAGATGGGGGGGTAGGACAAAGAGAGAGATGGGGGAGGACAAAGAGAGAGATGGGGGGTGTAGGACAAAGAGAGAGATGGGGGGTGTAGGACAAAGAGAGAGATGGGGGGGTAGGACAAAGAGAGATATGGGGGGGTAGGACAAAGAGAGAGAGATAGGGGGGGTAGGACAAAGAGAGAGTTGTGGGGGGTGGGTGGGGGGGAGGACAAAGAGAGATAAATCGGTGTCCTAGGCCTTTGGGGACCCGGTACCGGCCGACCGTAGGTCCCCTGGACCACCCACTTGGCATACCGGCAGCCAAGAGTCCATACTACAAGTGTGCCCAGTTTGGAGGTCCTAGCACCAAATCTCAAAAAAAATCCCGTCCCAAGCTGACCAAGGTTTTCAAACACCCAACCGAAAAATCGTACAACCTATTCGGTGACCTGACAACCAAAAGTGCACTCCGAAGAGAGCGATTCCTCAGTGGGACTTTTTAGGGTAACTGTTGAAAACCTCTATATAGAGTAATGTAGTACAAAAGTATTAGTCATAAAGACTGGTTTATTAAAGTTTTACAAAAAATATAAATATATAGCATGAGGGGCTACCACTGTACAGACACAACATATATCCACATAGCCAGTGTGCATACACTGAGAGGGAGGTAATCACAAGGCATATAGACAGATATCATAAATTACACAGGAAAAAGGAGAAGAATGTGGTTCAGGACCAGGGCCGTCTTTAATATGGTTTGGGCCCTGGGCAAAAAAAATTTTGGGGCCCCCCCTCTAGCTTATTTTGGGCCTGGCTGGTTCACATGTATGTGTTTTTGCGGCCCTCATTTGCGCAGGCACAGCAGTCCATTCATTTGAATGGGCTGCCATGCCTGCGTTTCCTGCAGAAAAAAAGGTGCATGCATCATTTTAAAAATGCAGTTGCCTTGAAATCCATTCTGCTTTTGCACCGTGCAACTTACCTGCAGTTCCTGCACACACACACGCACTGTTTTTAAAAGCGTGACCTAAACATCTAAAAATGCAGCAAGTTTGCCGGTGCAGGAACTGCAGATAAGTCACATGGTGCTAAAGCAGAATGGACAGACAGTGCTGTATTTCATTGCTTGATGGGCAGAGGTGTGCCGTGTGCACAGCCTATTACATGATGCATGCGCTTTTATTTTTTGCAGGAAACGCAGGCATGGCAGCCCATTCAAATGAATGGGCTGCTGTGCCTGAGCAAATGTGGGCCGCCAAAACACATACATGTGAACCAGCCAGGCCCAAAATAAGCCCTACAAGCAGTTAAATAGACAGTAATGCCATGTGCTGTAAATTATGCCGTGTCCTCTGAGGCCTCACTCAGCCTGGACTGCACGTCTGGTCAGTGTTTTAAAAAGTTCCTCTATTTTACACATGGCATGGCATGTGTAAAATAGAAGAAGAACTTTTAGAAAACACTGACCAGACCGCATGCCATGTGTAAAATACAGACATCCCAACCTGCAAAAACTCGTTTCAGGGAGGTGGCAAACTCATTTCAGGGCGGTGACGTTCCACGCCGGCGCCGACATCCCTCCAATTAATTGCAGCCTGATCAGTGGCAATTAAAGGGTTTGTAAAGGGAAAAAAAAAAACAACAAACATGTTATACTTACCTCCACTGTGCAGCTTGTTTTGCACAGAGTGGCCCCGAACCTGGTCTTCTGGGGTCCCTCGGTGGCTGTCTCGGCTCCTGCCCGCAATAACTCACCACCTATATGCGAGCAAGCATGGTGGTGAGGGATTGCGGGCGCGCTCCAGTGATACAGCCAGCGGCTATTGCCGCTGGCTGTATCACTCGGCCCCGCCCCCTGGTGCGCCACGTCATAGGATGTGATTGACAGCAGCGCCAGCCAATGGCTGCGCTGCTTTCAATCCATCCACTGTAGCCAATGAACGGCGAGGATGTCGGGGGCCGAGCGCGGGACTTTCGAGGGCTTAAGGCCCGTACACACGGTCAGACTTTTGCCCAACAAACTTAGTTTTAAGCAAGTTGGACCAACAATCCGACCGTGTGTACGCTCCATCGGACAAACTTTTTTTCGTTTGGTTTTGTTTTCATCGGACAAAAGTTTCGGTCTGCAAACGGACAAACTTTTGCCCAACAAAAGTCCGATGGAGCAAAGTCCGACCGTGTGTACAGAAAACCATCAAACTTTAGTCCGATGGACAAAACAACTAATGTTAAAATCAACCAACAATAGCAGAAGTTGACCAAAGGGTGGCAGTAAAGAGCAGAAAAGAGCAGAAAAACCACGTGATGTAGGAAAAAGTTTTGGGAAAGTTTGCAAAAAAGTCAGAGCGTGTGTATGCTATGGGTGTTCCCAACCAACTCCGTTCGGACAAAAAACCACGGAAAAGTCAGATGGAAGTCCGACCGTGTGTACAGGGCTTTAGGTAAGTAAAACGGGGGCTCGGGGGGCGGTATTGTCGGATATTTTTTCACCTTAATGCATAGGATGCATTAAGGTGAAAAAACATTTTCTTTTACAACCCCTTTAATGTTTGCAGTTTTGACATACATAGGCATTCTGTGTCTCTTATTTTTTTTTACTAGTAAATGTTTTTTGAATGAGTTCTGTCTGCTTCAGAGAGAAGGAGAGTGCAAAACTGTGAGTGCTGGAACATGGAAACCAAGTCAAATTTGCAATAAAATGTATAATGTCATATTATGGCAAGTTCTCCTGCCATATCCCCAGCACTCAGCTCTTCACAGAGGAATATGCTAGGACTGCCATTGTAACATCAAATATTATAAAGACTTTGGAAATAGTCTACTGAAAACTTCTATTTGCAATAAACATTGGCAAACAGTGGCATACCTTGGGGTGTAGGACATGAAGAGGAAGTCAACCTCGGGTACAGCAACTGGGGATGCGCATTCTAATTCACCTTTATTTACAAGCAGCACCCAGTGGCAGGAAGAGAGAAGTGCACGTCCAGAGGGAAGCCAGGGGTGCTGTACATTTTATAACACTGGGAAGGGAAGCAGTACTGGCCCTGGCTGCGCGCAGCTGATGATTTTCAGCGCCGATTTGTGGGCAGCAAGCAGGCTTAATGGGCGGCTCTGCTTTGGGCCCCTAACAGTGACAGGGCCCTGGGCAGCTGCCCCCATTTGCCCTGCGGTAAAGACGGCCCTGTTCAGGACCCAACACTGTCTCGAAGGTAGGACAGATGCCCAACGTTTCAAGGCACTTTTGGTTGTATGTATCTAGGGATGCGGGTAGACTGACCTCTGTTATCCATCCATTTGAGACACCGCTCTCCATATTCGGTGACCTGGTACCGGCCGGTCGTAGGTTCCCTGGACCCCAAACTTGGTACACATGTACCCAGGGCCGGCCCAAGACATTGTGCTGCCTGGGCCCAAGAATGAAATGCTGCCCCCCACCCCCCCAAAAAAATAATCCCGCCCACCAAAATCTATTCCCTATTTTGTGGACGCTATTGCGCAAACCAATCAACACACGCTTATTGCGTTTTATTTTTTATTTATTTTTTAACCAAGAATACATATTGGCCTAAACTGATGAAGACAGTTTTTTGGGGGATATTTATTATAGCAAAAAGTAAAAAATACTTATTTTTTTCAAAATGTTCGTTTTTTTCTTGTTTATAGCGCAAAAAAATAAAAAATGCAGAGTGGAGCAGTGGACGGTGTCAGTGGATGGTGTCAGTGGGGCAGTGGACGGTGTCAGTGGGGCAGTGGATGGTGTCAGTGGATGGTGTCATTGGGGCAGTGGACGGTGTCAGTGGGGCAGTGGACGGTGTCAGTGGACGGTGTCAGTGGGGCAGTGGACGGTGTCAGTGGACGGTGTCAGTGGGGCAGTGGACAGTGTCAGTGGATGGTGTCAGTGGGGCAGTGGACAGTGTCAGTGGATGGTGTCAGTGGGGCAGTGGACGGTGTCAGTGGACGGTGTCAGTGGGGCAGTGGACGGTGTCAGTGGACGGTGTCAGTGGGGCAGTGGACAGTGTCAGTGGATGGTGTCAGTGGGGCAGTGGACAGTGTCAGTGGATGGTGTCAGTGGGGCAGTGGACGGTGTCAGTGGATGGTGTCAGTGGGGCAGTGGACAGTGTCAGTGGACGGTGTCAGTGGGGCAGAGGACGGTGTCAGTGGGGCAGAGGACGGTGTCAGTGGGGCAGTGGACAGTGTCAGTGGGGCAGTGGACTGCGTCAGTGGGGCAGTGGACGGCGTCAGTGGGGCAGTGGACGGCGTCAGTGGGGCAGTGGACGGCGTCAGTGGGGCAGTGGACGGCGTCAGTGGGGCAGTGGACGGTGTCAGTGGGGCAGTGGACGGTTTCAGTGGTTTTTTTTTACCATATTTTTTTTATTAGCCCTGTTGGGGGGGCTTTGGTTTTAGGTCTCTGAATGAACACAGGGGGCCCCCTACTGCCTGTACACTATAAGACCCAGCATGTCCAGGACTCACCCCTCCCCCATGCTGGCTTCTGTCACAACCCCAAATATAGGATGTTCCCAGTACAGGGGGAGTCAGGAGAAGTTTCAGTCTCCCTCAGTGTGTAGAAGATCAACCAGCCCTGTGTCCCGCACTGCAGAATGTTCTAACATTCCCACTTCCGCCCGCCCCCACTCCACTCTTACCTAGTCACACTTCTTTCGCTCCAGCTAGAGAGCATGTTAATCCCCCAGCGGGCCCCGCCATGACTGAGGACAGGTGTGGGAGAGGCGGTTGTAAGCGAAGAGGGAGGTGAAAAGACACAAGCGGCGTCTGATTTGAATGGAGAGGTGAGGGGAGGAGACAAGGGGGGAGGGGGTAGGACCAAACTGTTTCTGAGCCAGAGGAGCAGAAACAGGGAGGACACAGAGTTCGGAGGCAGTGTGGAGAAGGCGGGTCTGTGAACCAGGAAGGCAGAACATTCACCGCAGTACTGCCTGTCATTCCACGCCTGTCATTCCACGCAGTACATGACCCGCCTCCTCCATTAAGCAGCCCCATCTCACCTGTGTGAAGGGGAGGGCAGTGGTCTGCCTGTCACAGTCTGGTATCCGAGGTGATGCCTGCCACCCACACAGACGCATTGACATTGAATCTAATGTGAGAGGGAGCCCGCACCGCCCCCCCCCTGGAGCAGGGGCCGGGTTGCTATGGAAACTCTGCGGCTGTATCCCTTCATGCTGCCTTGTCACTGCCGGCTGCCGCCCCTCTGTAAATGCCGCCTGGGACCATGGGCCCATTGGGTCCCATGGTAGGGCCGGCCCTGCATGTACCCCAGATTCCCCTCTACAAGTGTGCGTTGTTTTCGAGGTCCTAGCACCAAGGGCCGGGGAGATGACCCGTCCCAAGCTGACCTTATTTCCCCATAGACTCCCATTATAAACGGTCACTATTTGGGGACCCGGTACCGGTCGGCCGTAGGTCCCCTTGACTCCACACTTGGTACACATGTACCCCAGAGTCTCCCCTACAATTGTGCGCAGTTTGGAGATCCTAGCACCAAGCACCGCCGAGTGTTTCCAAACACCACAGTCGGTGTGCTGGAAGTACTCCTCGACTACTCCCAGTAGTTGTATGAGTTTTCACCGAGCGGTTCACCCAAAACATGAGCTCAAAGTTGGTCACTTGGGTCAAAACTTCACGCCAAGCTGACCGAATATCTGGCCAGCTTGGCGCCCCCCACACCCCTTCCCCCCCCTAGGGGCGCTTCGCGCCGTTAACCAACATTTTTACCCCTTTTTTTAACTTATACCCACCCCTGAACAAGTCCTACCCGGTTTAAGTGTCGCTGGTCAGCTTGGGGCGGACACGTGGACACTCCCAAAGCTTAAGTCTCGTTGGTCAGCTTGGGTAGGGAACCGAGGGGCCCATTGGACCAATGGTGCCGCCCTTCAGGCTCCATGGGTCAACCACAGAACCTCTCAGTGTCCCCAGGGTGTGTGGGTAGGTGTCCAGGCTTAAGGTACCCCAATCCTGGGTACTTTGTAAGTTTGACCTGCCATTAACTTGGGACCTGAAGGTTACCGGAGGATCGAGCTCCATGTTTTTGGTGTCTAAAATCGATCGCTACCAGCCTGCCAAGTTTCAAGTCTGTAGCTCAAAGTATGGGGGAGATATGAACCTTCCACGACACCGACCCCTTGTGACCCACTACGCCTGGGTGGTACCGAGAGGTCGCTAGACCGCAGCCGGGTCCATAGTGCCTCCTGGTCGGTATGAACATTTCCATTTAACCGGTCATATCTCCCGAACCATAAGTCCCCCAAACTTCCTGTTTGATAGTTATAGGGTTTTAGGACCCCTTCTACCGTCATGCAAAATTTGCGGTCTCCAGACAAAAAGGGTCAAAAAATAGCTTTTTTTTGGAGCCACAGCAGACTTTCTCTCACCATAACTTTTAAAGTTGCCCTGTTTTCCCTATCAGGAAATGAAAATTCGCGAACCGAAAATGCCAGCAGCACCATATTTGGATATGTTGTAGTGCTAGGTCCTACGAGCTTGCCCAGCAAGTTTGGGGTTCCTAAGTCAAAAGGGCCCCGAGATATGGGGCCCCAAATTCACTCCGCGGGAGCTAAATCACTTTTTTTTTATGTCCGGTACCGGTACCGGCCGGCCGTATGTCCCAGTGACTCCACACTTGGTAGGCATGACTCCACACAGTGTGCCAAGTTTGGGGTCCCTAGCATTAATGGGCCCTGAGATATTGCATCCCAAGCTGACCGCCCCCCCCCCCCCCTTTGAAGCCAGTTTCAAAACTCTATTTTTCCCGGTACCATTTTGGGTTTACCGGTCCATTTGGGGAGTCGCTACCGGCCGGCCTTTTGTTCCCCGAAGCCCATACTTGGTACACATGTAGCCCCACTCGTCCTCTACCGGTGCACCGAGTTTGGGGACCAGGGACATTAAGACTGGGGAGCAAGATTTTTTTTTAGCCGGGCACCACTTCCATAGACTTCCATTATAAACGGTCATTGTTGATCAGGGAACGTAAGGCCGAATTTCTGCGAATATTTTAGTCCGAAAATCGACCGCCATAGACTTACGCTTTAATCGGTACGGTCGCCGGTTCTGTTTGGGCGATCGGTACCGGTAGGCCAAATGTGCAAATAGTGGTGAAACCACCTATATATAATCATAATAATAAAATGTAAAATATATACATCAAGTGTACATTTTATTATTATCATTATTATGATTATATATAGGTGGCTTTACCACTATTTGCACATTGCAGCTCTGCAATATTTCTTACCTTTTGAGTGATTTTGGGGGAGAGGATATGTTCTAGGGGGCACTTTAGGACTTGTGCTACAAGGGGGCTTGGATATTAAATCCACCCCATTAGCACATATCCTCCCCCCCAAATTAAATAGATGCTGTCTGCCACAGAGGGGGTGGCCCTTGGCACCCCACAAGTGATGTGCAAAATTGCTCCAGGTGCCCAAACTAGTGCCCCCCCCCTGCAGGTAAGTTACTGCAGCAAAGTGAAAAACACAGGAACATGCTGTGTGATCTGTGCAATGCACGTGTGACCCGGGTACAATTTCAGCCCAATTATGTCTGCACACTCTCTGACCATCTCTTGTATCATGTCTGCAGTCTCTGACCATCTCTTGTATCATGTATGCAGTCCATGACCATCTCTTATATCATGTCTGCAGTCTATGACCATCTCCTGTAGTATGTCTGCAGTCTATGACCATCTCCTGTAGTATGTCTGCAGTCTATGACCATCTCCTGTAGTATGTCTGCAGTCTCTGACCATCTCCTGTAGTATGTCTGCAGTCTCTGACCATCTCCTGTAGTATGTCTGCAGTCTCTGACCATCTCTTGTATCATGTATGCAGTCTATGACCATCTCTTATATCATGTCTGCAGTCTATGACCATCTCCTGTAGTATGTCTGCAGTCTCTGACCATCTCCTGTAGTATGTCTGCAGACTCTGACCATCTCCTGTATCATGTATGCAGTCTATGACCATCTCTTATATCATGTCTGCAGTCTCTGACCATCTCCTGTATCATGTATGCAGTCTCTGACCATCTCCTGTATCATGTATGCAGTCTCTGACCATCTCCTGTATCATGTATGCAGTCTCTGACCATCTCCTGTATCATGTATTGCAGTCTCTGATCATCTCCTGTATCATGTATTGCAGTCTCTGATCATCTTCTGTAGTATGTCTGCAGTCTCTGACAGTGGCGTCTCCAGCTTTCATATTTAGGGGGGGCACATGGGGGGACAGGGACAAAAGTAGGGGGGCCAACTATAAAATGCAAATATATATATATCCTCGGGCCCTTTACTACGGTCCCACAACGGGCCCTTTCACATGTTCTGTAGTGAGCTCCCTTCCTACTATACTGGGGCCCCACCAGGGTGGCAGAAAACAAGAGATATATGTCACCAGCACACCAAGAAAATATAAGGGTCCAAAGCAGTGGGAGAACTATCAGGGTTGCAAAGGTTGTCTTGCCACCGGGCCCTGGTGTTCTGCCACTGTGGGGTTCCCCAGCTGTCCTGTCCCTGTTATTGACAGCGCTGGTCTGGCATCTGTCTCCTTGGCACCGGCGGCAGTCTATTAGGACTTTGTGCTGGTGACATTATGGGTGCATGCAGGGGAAGGCTGGCACTATTGGTTATAGAGAGCCGAGCCCCCAGCTGGTCACCTAGCAGCAGAAATGCTGTATAACCTTCTCTGTTGACATGCTGATCGGGATGTGATCCTAGTGATGCTCCCAGTCAGATCTAATAAACACAGTATTTATTAGCATCAAGAGTACAACCACATATATATATATATATATATATATAAACTGTATGTTCAGTGGCCATGTGGGCTCTATGCCTGTAAAGTGTGGGCTTTGATCAATAAAATCACTGATATTTAACACTAGGATTTGACTAGGAGCATCACCTGGATTGCATCCCGATCAGCATGTCAGAGAAGGCGCCACTGCTGCTAAGCAACCTGCAGGGAGCTCAACTGTCTACAACCAATAGAGATGGGCTCGGGTGTGTTTAAAATCCCACATGCCCGATCTCCCACAAGGAAGCCGACACTCCACAGTGCTAATCACAGACAGTGAGACATTTCCTGATCTGTGGAGCTGCGGAGCGGGAAATGTCTCATTGCCTGTGATTAGCGCTGTGCAGTGTGGGCTTTCTGGCAGGCTCTGGCATGTGGAATTTTGAACATGCCCAGCCCATCTCTAACAACAAATTGAGCTGGCCCTCCTGTACATCAGCCCCATAAAGTAACCAGCACTGGGTTCCAATGTGCTGCCGCCGCTGCCATGGAGACAGAGACCAGCGCTGTGAATAGCCGGGACAGGACAGCAACTCTGGTTGTTCCAGCACTGGTCCACACTGGGAACATTCCCCCATCCACCTATAATGTGTAGATGGGGGAATTGGATAATTTCCTTTTTTTTTCATTCAACCTAATAGTTGAATGAAAAAAAGTGATCAATGTATGGGCTGCCTAAGAGCTAAGACCAGCCATAGACAGTTTAAATCTCAGCTGGTTCAGCAGGAACTGGCTGAGATTTGAACCATTAATGAGCAGATTCTCTTATGATTATCACTAGTGGTTGCTATAGTCACTAGTGATAATCACTGTTTGTCGGGGGAATACAATTGCTGGGCAGGAGGGATATTCCCCTGTCAGCACTGTCTGTGTTGATGGGGGAATCATGCAAGTTTCTTTCCTGCAATCTGTGGATGCGTATATTCCCTGCCTAACTGATAGCGAAAGTAAATTGTGAATGTCTTGAAAGAACAGGAGAGGGGGAGGGAGACAGATGGGGGAGAGAAGGGATGGAGATAATGCAGTTCAGTGATTACAGTGTACTGCAGTCTGCAGTGCACACACTTACCCATGGTCTACGCTAGAATCTCAGGCATCATTCACACACAGCCTGGAATGCTGCTGATTTTCATATTTCCCGCCCACACATCCCCTCTCTTCAGATACAGCACGCTGGGACAGTGTGGGCGGGACTGGAAGGAGGAGGAGGAGCTGTATTCCTCCCTGCTCGTATGTGAGGAGAGTGAGGGGGGGGTGGCTGGACTCGCTGGGCTGTGAAAGAGTGTCATAGACTGACACTCGGCTCAGCTTGCAGTCACCACTCTCGGAATTTATAGGCTGGTTCTCCTGTCCTAAGGACGGGAGAAATCAGTCTGTTTTTTCAGTAACTGAGATGAAGGCTTGGGCCCCCCTCCCCCCTCCCACAGTGCTTGTGGAGTCCTTCCTGCAACTCGCTCTTCTCCATGCCAATGAGGATGCAGGGAAAGGAGCAGATTGAGCGGCTGTGGTTGTGTGAGCGCTCGCATTATGCAGTGTCAGCGAGCAGAGGGAGGGGGAGGAATCCCCCACAGGAGCTGACTGGGGACGCTCTCCCTCTCAGGAGAGACTATGTTACCCCAGCAGAAGCCCGAGCAAAAAAAAAAAAAATTTTTTTTTTGGGGGGGCACATGGTGGGGCACAGCATAATGTTGGGGGGGCAGGGCCCCCTCTGGTCCCCCCCTAGGGACGCCATTGGTCTCTGACCATCTCTTGTATCATGTATGCAGTCTCTGACCATCTCTTGTATCATGTATGCAGTCTCTGACCATCTCTTGTATCATGTATGCAGTCTCTGACCATCTCTTGTATCATGTATGCAGTCTCTGACCATCTCCTGTAGTATATCTGCAGTCTCTGACCGTCTCCTGTAGTATGTCTGCAGTCTCTACCGTCTCCTGTAGTATGTCTGCAGTCTCTGACCGTCTCCTGTAGTATGTCTGCAGTCTCTGACCGTCTCCTGTAGTATGTCTGCAGTCTCTGACCATCTCCTGTAGTATGTCTGCAGTCTCTGACCGTCTCCTGTAGTATGCCTGCAGTCTCTGACCGTCTCCTGTCGTATGCCTGCAGTCTCTTACCGTCTCCTGTAGTATGCCTGCAGTCTCTTACCGTCTCCTGTAGTATGCCTGCAGTCTCTTACCGTCTCCTGTAGTATGTCTGCAGTCTCTTACCGTCTCCTGTAGTATGCCTGCAGTCTCTGACCGTCTCCTGTATCAGGTATGCAGTCTATGACCATCTCTTGTATCATGTATGCAGTCTCTGACCATCTCCTGTAGTATGTATGCAGTCTCTGACCATCTCCTGTAGTATGTCTGCAGTCTCTGACCATCTCCTGTAGTATGTCTGCAGTCTCTGACCGTCTCCTGTAGTATGTCTGCAGTCTCTGACCGTCTCCTGTAGTATATCTGCAGTCTCTGATCGTCTCCTGTAGTATATCTGCAGTCTCTGATCGTCTCCTGTAGTATATCTGCAGTCTCTGATCGTCTCCTGTAGTATATCTGCAGTCTCTGATCGTCTCCTGTAGTATATCTGCAGTCTCTGATCGTCTCCTGTAGTATATCTGCAGTCTCTGATCGTCTCCTGTAGTATGTCTGCAGTCTCTGATCGTCTCCTGTAGTATGTCTGCAGTCTCTGATCGTCTCCTGTAGTATGTCTGCAGTCTCTGACCGTCTCCTGTAGTATGTCTGCAGACTCTTATCGTCTCCTGTAGTATGTCTGCAGTCTCTGATCATCTCTTGTACCATGTATGCAGTCTATGACCATCTCTTGTATCATGTATGCAGTCTCTGACCCTCTCCTGTATCATGTCCACACACTCTGTGACTATCTCCTGTAGTATTTCTGCAGGGTCTGACCCAGTGGTGTATTTAGGTTTTGTGCTGCCCTAGGCCTGACGAAACTCGCGCACCCCCTACTTTATATATGACGCACCCCTTCCTGTCAAGACTACGCCCCTTCCTTTTTAAGACCCGTCCTGTCATTTTCATGGGAGGACAGAGGGACAGGGTGGGATGAGGACAGGGGGACAGGTTGGGACGGGGACAGAGGAACAGAGTGGGATGAGGAAAGGGGGAAAGGGTGGGATGAGGAAAGGGTGGGATGAGGACAGAGGGACAGGGTGGGATGAGGACAGAGGGACAGGGTGGGATGAGGACAGGGGGACAGGGTGGGATGAGGACAGGGGGACAGGGTGGGATGAGGACAGGGGGACAGGGTGGGATGAGGACAGAGGGACAGGGTGGGATGAGGAAAGGGGGTCAGGGTGGGATGAGGACAGTGATTTGGGAGGGGAAAGGATATGTGCTAGTGGGGGGGGGAATCAGACCCCCCACTAGCACATATCTTCTTCCCTCTTAAATCATTAGTTCACCTCTTATCTGCCTGCCCCCCTGCCTGCCTGTGTCCTCTCTCACTGACGTTGTCTCACATACCAGCAGCACGGCTCTCGGCTCTCTCACTGACTGAAGTTGTGTCTCTCCTTGGCTCCTCCTCCTGGCTGTGTACACAGGAACATTGATCCAAGAGGGGGGAGGAGCCAGAGACTGACTGTGCGATGTCAGTGGAGAGAGAGGAGGGACGGCTGCTCGTAAAGCTGATTGACGCTGCGGGACCCCGGGCGGCAGGTGTCCCGGGTGACCACGCCAGCGCATCTTAGACTGACCAATTACCGGAGCTCAATGCCGAAACTTGTTGTGGCACTGAGCTCCGGGATTCAGCTGTGCGCCTCTCCGTGCGGGAGGAGGGGGAGGGGGGGTGCGGCGGCCCGCCGCCCCCCGCAAAGTGCCGCCCTAGGCCTGGGCCTTGTCGGCCTAGGCCATAATACAGCACTGGTCTGACCATCTCTTTTATCAAGTCCTCACAGTCTCGTAGTGTAATATAGGATGAAACGAGAGCCATCAAGCTGGAGCCCAGAGAGGACCATCTGACTGAGCCCTGCACGGTGCACCTGAGTGGTGGTCAGTAACAGCGTAGCAAGGCCAGTCTGAGGGGGGATCACTGACAGGGGAGGGCTGGCAGCTTTAGGCCAGGGGGGCAAGTCCAGTCAAGTGGCCCATTAACACCTTGGTGATCAGCCATCGTCGTTATACGGCAGCAGGTTGGCTCCCCGGCGCACACGGCGTGCCGCTGGAGCCGATGCGTGTGGCCAGCGGCCGCGATATCTGCCGGTGACCCGCGATTGCTCCTGAGAGAGACAGAAGGGGGATCTGTCAATGTAAACAGACATCCCTGTTCTGACAGGGGAGTTAGAGAGAGATCTGCTGTTCCAAGTGATCAGGAACATCAATCTTTCTACTCCCAGTCACTACACCCCCCCCCAGTTAGAAACACCTCCCTATGGAACACTTAACCGCTTGATCGCCCCCTAGTGTTAGTGTTAAAGTGGTTGTACACTTACACAACATGCACCTACAGGTAAGCCTAGATTAAGGCTTACCTGTAGGTGCATGAAATATCTCCTTAACCTACACGGTTAAGGAGATATTTGCATTTAAAACCAGTACCGCTGACGTCACGCGCATGCGCACTAGCGGGCCGGCTTAGTAGCCGGATTTCTGAATGGAGTTAGCCGGCCCGAGCGCACATGCGTGTGACGTCATCGCCGCTCCTGGGCCAATAACAGCGCCGGAGCGGCGATACACGGAAGGCAGAGGGGAGCAAGATGGCATCGCCACGGAGGTGTCCGAGCACCGCTGCAGGGGCTTCGATCTCAGGTGAGTGATTCATAATGAGCTAGTATGCTATGCATACTAGCTCATTATGTCTTTGTTTTGCAGGTTGTTTCAAAAAAAAAAAACGGGGTTTACAACCACTTTAACCTCTTCCCTGCCAGTGACATTTATACAAAAATCAGTGGGTATTTTTAGCTCTGATCGCTGTATAAATGTCAATGGTCCCAAAAAAGTGTCAAGTTTCCAATCTGTCCGCCGCAATGTCGCAGTCCTGCTAAAAATTGCTGATCACTGCCATTACTAGAAAAAAATAAAAATGTCATAAATCTATTCCCGATTTTGTAGACACTAACTTTTGCGCAGACCAATCCATGCACAATTATTGCAATTTTTTTTTTTTTTTTTACCAAAAATAAGTTAAAAAATACATATTGGTCTAGACTGATGAAGAAATATATTTTTTTGGGGGTATTTATTATAGCAAAAATTAAAAAATATTTTTTTTTTTTCAAAATTTCACTCTTTTTTTGTTTATAGCGCAAAAAATAAAAACCGTGACCAAATACCAATAAAAGAGAGCTCCATGTGTGGGAAAAAATGGACGTCAATTATGTTTGGGTACAACATCTCACATCAATTGTCAATTAAAGAAATGCAGTGCAGTATCGCAAAAAATGGCCTGGTCAGGAAGCGGGTAAATCCTTACCTGGCTGAAGTGGTTAAACTTACCATCATTGGTGCCCATCAATGTAGCCTCATCAGTGCAGCCTGATCAGTGCTCATCAGTGCAGCCTGATCAGTGCCGCCTCACCAGTGCAGCCTGATCAGTGCCCATCAGTGCAGCCTCATCAGTGCCCACCCATGCAGCCTCACCAGTGCAGATAGTGCCCATCAGTGCAGCCTCACCAGTGCAGAGAGTGCCCATCAATGCAGCCTCACCAGTGCAGAGAGTGCCCATAATCTGTGCAGCCTGATCAGTGCCACCTCACCCATGCAGACAGTGCCATCATCAGTACAGCCTGATCAGTGTCCATAGGATGCGAGGGGTCAGCTGGGGGCGTGTCAGGGTCTGGGTATGTGTTACAGCTAGGTACTTTGCTTGCACAGCCTCTTCGGAGGAGGGGGGGGGGGGTGATGAATCTCAGTCATGTCTTCTCTGCCTCTCCGGAGACTCTGTTGGAGAATCTGACGAGTTGGAGAATATGACAGAACACCTGGTCCCAGCCCACAACTGCTCAGGTCATGTGTGACGTGCTGGTTGCCTCTGAGACTCCTGGGAGGTGGGAGTTGTAGTTTGCTCCCACTGCCAGGAACTTCAGTGCGGCAATATTACAACTCCTAGAGTGCAGCGCAGGCCAGCCAGTCAGCGACCGCCTTTTAGTACTGTTTAACCCAGACCTGCTAGGGTTTCCATCTTTTCTTCAAGCAAAACCTGACACTTTAGCAGCGGCATTTGTTTTTTGGGGGGGGGTATACCCTATAAGATTGTAAAAGACCTGGGACACTTTTGGTGGCCTGAAAGAGAGTAGTAATGTGGCGCATAGCTCGCCGCAGCAAACAGTTCACGTGGCTGAATTGCGAGTGTTCTGCATGGAATGCAGGGGTCAGATATGTCCTGGGGAGAGGGCTAGTGCTAGCAGGGGGGTGGGGAGAGATAGATATGTGCTGGGGGGCAGTGGCGGTCGGTGATCAAATTTGTTTGGGGGGGCGCAAACAAACTGATTTTGAAAAAAAAGAAACATCAAATGCAGCCACTGTGCCCCATCAAATGCAGCCACTGTCCCCCATCAAATGCAGCCACTGTCCCCCATCAAATGCAGCCACTGTGCCCCATCAAATGCAGCCACTGTGCCCCATCAAATGCAGCCACTGTGCCCCATCAAATGCAGCCACTGTGCCCCATCAAATGCAGCCACTGTGCCCATCAAATGCAGCCACTGTCCCCCATCAAATGCAGCCACTGTCCCCCATCAAATGCAGCCACTGTCCCCATAAAACGCAGCCACTGTCCCCATAAAACGCAGCCACTGTCCCCCATCAAATGCAGCCACTGTCCCCATAAAACGCAGCCACTGTCCCCCATCAAATGCAGCCACTGTCCCCCATCAAATGCAGCCACTGTCCCCATAAAACGCAGCCACTGTCCCCCATCAAATGCAGCCACTGTCCCCATAAACCGCAGCCACTGTCCCCCATCAAATGCAGCCACTGTCCCCATCAAACGCAGCCACTGTCCCCATCAAACGCAGCCACTGTCCCCATCAAACGCAGCCACTGTGCCCATCAAACGCAGCCACTGTGCCCATCAAATGCAGCCACTGTCCCCATCAAATGCAGCCACTGTCCCCATCAAATGCAGCCACCGTGCCATCAAACGCAGCCACCGTGCCCCATCAAACGCAGCCACTGTGCCCCATCAAACGCAGCCACTGTGCCCCATCAAACGCAGCCATGGTGCCCCATCAAACGCAGCCATGGTGCCCCATCAAACGCAGCCACGGTGCCCCATCAAATGCAGGCACGGTGCCCCATCAAACGCAGCCACGGTGCCCCATCAAATGCAGCCACGGTGCCCCATCAAACGCAGCCACCGTGCCCCATCAAATGCAGCCACCGTGCCATCAAATGCAGCCACTGTGCCCCATCAAATACAGCCAATGTGCCCCATCAAACGCAGCCACTGTCCACATCAAATGCAGCCACTGTGCCCATATGTGCTTGGGGGGTCAGATATGTTCTGGGGGGGAGGGCGCTTTGTGAGAGAAAAGAGCCAGTGCAAGGGGGATGGGTAGGGGGTAGGATATGTGCTGGAGGGGTGTTTTGGGAAGGAAGAGAGGGGTTGCCAGATTTCAAATGTAATCCACACTGAAGTTCTAGCATTGCCTTCCCCCTCCCAGCACATCCTCCTAACCCCTCAATCACTCATATGACATCTACCTTGTCCTCCTTTCCAGACACTCTCCCCCTCCGTCCTCCATCTACAGTACAGAGCATAATAAAAACTTTAGTGCAGAGTGCAGACCTGAGATTCAGAGCGTCCCTTCTCCTCCCCCTCCTCCTCCTCCTCGTGTGTGTACAGAACGGACTGAGAAGGAGGGGAGGAGCTTTGATACACTGCTCTGCTCTGCTCATCCAGCTGCTGTCAGGCAGAGAGGAGACTCGTCACTGGCGAAAAAAAAAAAGTTAAAGTAACAGACAGCGCTGCGGCCGTTCTAATGATAACGAGAAAAGTCAAAAGGAGAGAGCAGAAGAGATCCTGGAGGAGGTGCGGGATGTGCTCACATTCCTCTCCAGCTTCACACTGTCAGGCCTCGTACACACGACCGATTTTCTCGGCAAGAACCAGCAAGAAACTTGCTGGCAGAGAGGTCTTGCCGAGTAAATCGGTCGTGTGTACGCTGCTATCGGGTTTCTCGTCGAGAAAACCGACAAGAAACCTCGACGAGAAAATAGAGAACCTGCTCTCTATTTTCTCGTCGAGATTCTCCTCGGCATGTTTCTCGACGAGAAAAGTGAGTGTGTGTACACTTACCTGTCCTCCCGGAAGCCCGCGCATGTTCGAAATGAATTTGACGCATGCGCGGTAGCTTCCTAGGCATACGTAGGGTAGACCAAGATGGCGGCGACGGCATCGAATGTGACGAGCGCATGCTCGACGTAGTCGATGACGTCACCGCGTACACTCCTTTCAAAGAACCGCGGGTTCTTTGAAACGAGCGTGTGTACACTCGGCCGGGACAAGTTTCTTGTCCAAGAATCTCGTCGAAAAAAACGACATGTTTTTTTCAACGAGAATCTCGGCCGTGTGTACGAGGCCTCACTGTAGCACATACTAGCCCTCCTGCATTGGCACTGTCACATCGGAACTTTACAGGTTGCTTACCCATCCCCCATCTCCTCCCAGCAATGGAAAGGTAAGCAAACTCTGTAAAGTGCCGATCTGACAGCCAGTAGTGTATTGTATCCCATAGTCACGATCCTACCCTTTCAGCAGCGGCATCTCTTTCCCCAGCTGCCCATAGAAAGAGTTAAAAACCGGTGTAGCATGCAGATCACTACCCCGTGTAAGTTGCTACCCCCGGAAGCTACTGCGCATGTGCCGCTTTGAGACATGAGAAGCAGAGTGCAGAGCTGCTCTCGATGTCTACGGCTCACTCGGATTAACCCCTCACTGGAAGACATGAACTCCATCTAGATGGCAACAGCTGCCCGCGGGACATGGCGAGGGTTCACGGCAGACACACAGGTTAGTTGTGAGGAAGGCACAGGGGCCACACTTTATCACACACAGGCTGGATTTGTTTGCCACAGGGGCCACACTCTATCACACACACAGGCTGGATGTTTGCCACAGGGGCCACACTGTATCACATACACACAGGCTGGATTGGTTTGGCACAGGGGCCACACTGTATCACATATATACCATGAATATCACTATCCCCTCAGGATAACAGTGGACACATAGGCTTCTTGTGTGGAGGGGACAGGTGTACCATGAATATCACTATCCCCTCAGGATAACAGTGGACACATAGGCTTCTTGTAAGGAGGGGACAGGTGTACCATGAATATCACTATCCCCTCAGGGTAACAGCGGACACATAGGATTCTTGTGAGGAGGGGACAGGTGTACCATGAATATCACTATCCCCTCAGGGTAACAGCGGACACATAGGCTTCTTGTGAGGAGGGGACAGGTATACCATGAATATCACTATCCCCTCAGGATAACAGCGGACACATAGGCTTCTTGTGCGGAGGGGACAGGTGTACCATGAATATCACTATCCCCTCAGGATAACAGCGGACACATAGGATTCTTGTGAGGAGGGGACAGCTCTACCATGAATATCACTATCCCCTGTGGCTCACGGCGGACACATAGGCTTCTTGTGAGGAGGGGACAGGTCTACCATGAATATCAGAGGGTGTGTGTTCCCGGCTTTCCCTATGACGTGGGCGCGGGTGACTTCCAGATTTCGATAAGCCCCCCGCCCGCAGACCCCAACAACTACCTGGCAAGGTTTGTGAGGATGAGGCGCTCCTCCCCAGCAACATGGGGACAGGGTGCTTTGTGGGGCACAGACCCCCAAAACATCATCCCCATGTTTATGGCATGTGGCCTGGTACGGTTCAGGAGGGGTGGGTTGGTCTCGCATCCCCCCCCTCTTTTCCTGCGGCATGCCAGGTTGCGTGCTCGGATAAGGCTCTTATGTTATTTTGGGGGGGGAACCCCACGCCTTTTTTTTTTTTTAATTACGGGTGTTTCCCCTTAATATCTATACCAGACCTGAAGGCCTTGTTAATGGTTTTTTGTGGGGACGCTCACTTATTATTTTAAAGCATGCATATCACTACCCCGTCTAAGACGCTACCCCCCCCCCCCCCAGACACTACTGCTCATGCGCCGGTTTGAGAAAATAAACCGACCGCAGAGCAGCTCTCGAAGTCTACAGCTGACTCGTATTAACCCCTCACACGCCGATCTATCGGCTACACACAACGTACTAGAAATAACCCCTTACATGACAGAGCGTGCCCACAGGATCGTGCTTTACAGGACAAAGTGGGTTAGAGGATACTGATCTTCATGCTACAATCCTGTGTGCAGATCTGTATCCCATGAAAGATTGTATCCCCTCACGCTCCTATCAGCATGTGTGCCCCGTTACTGTCCTCCTGTGTGCATATAGAACTTTCACTTTATTTGCTATTCGCACCATCTTTCATGGTATACCAATCTGCACGCAGGATCAATTAATCACTTGAATGATGATTGTTTAGTGCTTATCTCTGGGGATTTCACTTGGGTTTAGGATTCTATTGGTGGTCAGTGGGGCGTGTGTTAGTTGGTTGGCGTGTTAGATTTGATGGGTGGTCTGTCAGTGGCCATTACTGGTGTGGTGGATTTTTTTTGTGGGAGTGGGGCAGTAGTTGGTGGGGTCAGGATTTGTGGGGGGGGGTTAATGGCGGAGCGTTAGGGGGCTGGTAGTGGGAGTGTGGCAATAGTTGGCTGGGGTGGTGTCTGTGGGGAGTGGTGGAGCGGTAGTTGTGGAGTAACGGAACAGTAGTCCGGGGGGGGAGGGTCAGCCTGGAGGATGTCATGGCGTGTGTAGTTGTAGTGGTCCTATTTTATCAGACTGCATTATGAGTGGATATAGATGGGATACAGAATTTCATGGTCTGTATGGGTCATTCTGTGTTGTCATTACTTGTGGGCGACGTGTATTAGTGTTAGGGTCTCACTCTGGTGTTTCTTTTGGATGGTTGTCAGTCAGAGCTGTCAGTTATTTTTTTAGGGGGATGTCAGGCTGGCTGTGGTGTAGGTCTTCCAGTCTTGGGTATCAACAGGGGTTTAAGTCTGGGGTGTCTGTATTTGTTAGTGGGTGTTGTCAGTCTGGGAAGTGGTGACCTATCTATAAACTGCGTAGCCAGCCACCAGGAATTAATAATTTTTATTGTTTTGGTGCAAGTATGTTTCCTCACTCACTTAGTGTATTTATTATATTTAAATTAAAAAATGTATAAGTGCGCATCTCTGTGTTTCCGATGATATTCTTTTCATTATGTTGTACAGAACACACCCTTCTTTAGCGTTCATCAATGCACCCTTCTGTTTTATTGTTCTGCAATGTCATTTATCGTTTGGGGTGCCATTTATATCATTGAGGCTAAACAAGAGTAAGTATTTTATGACATATTTATCAATTTTATGCAGTTTCTTACTCTAATTTTTATTTTTCAGGTTCCCCATTTGTTTTGGCTGTCACCAGGCAGATCTGCAATTTTGACATCCAACAAATGACTACCAGTTCTTTATCCAGTTCAACTTAAAAATTTTCCACCTTTTGTATCAGCTGTCATAAGATGGATTATCGATCAAGCTGACCTGGCCCACCCTTCCTTTTCATGGGCATAACTATTCTTTGTTATTGATGCCCACCTTTTTTGTTACACCTTTTGATAAAATACTTCATTGGACTATTATTATATACATGTAGTATGAGTCTTGCTAGCGTTTGTGTCGGATATTTATGTACTTTTATTTTTGTTTTCATGTCCCGTTCATTAAATCGAATAGATTGTTCTGAAGAATTTGACAATTATATATTTTTTGCAATAAAATGGCAATGTTATTTTTCTTTCTGATACTGTAGTAATGTTTCTTATTTACTTAATTTTTCTCTTTATTTAAATATTTTTTTATCTCATGATCATGGTAATGTTTGCTATTCAGCACAGTGCTACTTTAAATGCCAACCGATTGGTCATGTAATGGGATACAGATTTCACAGCCTGCATTTTTAGCATCGGTTTAGTTATAATGAGAGGTACACATAATATCACAGCCTGTATTAGTAACAGAGTGTGTAAAAATTCATGTCGAAAACCATAATGATGCCTGTGACAAATCAAGCATCACCCTACAGAAATGTGTGGGGCCCCTTGGGTCTTCTATACATTACTGTGAACAGTGGTTCAGTTAGTACAAGGCCCTAGACTTTGGCCTGTCACGTTATCATTGGTGCAGTAACACGACCAAACTTTTTTGTGTGGGGCTCCAGCTCAGGCCCAGAATAAATCGGGGTCCTCTAGTATCTATCCCTGTGACAAGTTCGGTGCCTTCAACTCATGTTGGTTTGTGTATTACAGGATACTGACCTTCAGTCAGTTTGCCATGTTATGTCTAGTTAGAAGCAGGCACAGTTGGAGTACCAGAGGTTTGGCCTTGAACATGTCAGGTGGCTCAAATTTGTCACATAAGTAGGGTAGGTCATTCTCTACCACCTTGTAAATTTTTAGGTCACTAGGCAGGTCAAAATTTCATGGTCTATTTTGGACCTTGGACATTGAGAGTATGTGGCTCCAAGGGACGGTACCAGGCAATAGGGAGTTCTGGGTACCATATTAATCTCCATAGTCTTACGTATGTAATGGTACCTGCATAGTGGGGCTATGCCATACCTGTTCACCACAATTTCTCCAACGTCGACCCCTATGTCAGTCCCTGTCAAACAAAAACAAAAAAAAACTTTGTTTCCTGGGGGTACTCTAGTATCTCTGTGCCAAGTTTGGTGCCTCTAACTCCTGTTGTTCAGGTACCACAAGACCCTCACTTTTGTTTGTTATGGTAATCTTGTACTGCGCACAGTAGCAGGGCCACAGCATGTGCCTATAATGAGTCTGGTTGCCAAAATTTAGCACAGAGGTAGGAGAGCTCTTCCTTTACAACCCCAACATTTAGGTGTCACTATCCTGATTTTTCACAGTACCATTGGAAGTATGTGGCCTTCGGTGGGTAAGGTGGACAGGTTAGTGCTTGGTTCCGCATGAATCTCTGTGCTCTTCGTTAACCAACTGTAAACGGAAGAGCAGGGCTCTACAGTTCATGTGTCCTGCAGTGTTTATCCAATTCCCATCAACATTCTAGTACAATTACAGTTGAGCATTGTCCCTCTAAAATGTGTGTGGCCCCTGGTGATCCTATATTATATATCTGCAAAGTTTGGTTCCGTGTGTTTTCCCTAGCATGGTGTCCTAAATGTAGGCTACCTTTACCCGCTATGTTAATCTATGGCACAGTTGTGGTAGTGAACTTTGAGGGGCCACATACATGTCCAGGGCCCCGAGCTGTGGGGGGCCAGAGCTGTGGTCTCTTAAAGTTCTGTACATTGACCGCATCGAATGTAATATCACTATTACAAGGTGGCAGAAATTTCTGGACTAGAGGCACAGAAATACTACAGGAACTCTATAGTGTCTACACATTTTTTTTTTGTGGCCTACGCAAAATTAAATTTGGGACCAGGCAGGGGATAGAGTATGCCCCCTCCCCCCCCATGGTCCATGTATTCTGGTGGAACACAGCATTTTATTATTTGTTGCTGCCAGAGGCCCACAAGTTCTTCAAGGGCCACAGAAATAGTAAATCTGTTAATTTCAGGCTAGCAACCACAGATATCTTTGGGTGGTAGATGTAGACCTCCCCTACCTCTGTAAAACATTTGGGCTCATGGGCCACGGAAATGTTTGCTACTGTGACCACGCTGACAGTAACATGATTGGCCATAGTTGCCGAACTTTAGGACCCCACAACAGCCAAAACAAAGGGCCCAGGGTAAAAAAAAATAGCAAAAATATTATAGGACCCCCCAAAGACAAAAAATAATTTTTGTGGTCTAAGGTTCAATTTTTTAAGTGGGGGGGGGGGTGTCGGTCTGCACCCCCTTTGGTTAAAATACAGGTCATGCAATTCTGAATCCCCCTCCAATTCTCCTGTTATTTTTATCATGCAGCCTGTGAAATTGTGTACATCATAATATCCCTCACCCCTACAGAAAGAACCCAAACTGACATCCCCCATGCCAAACTATTGCCCCCTGCCCCTCACTGATAGACACCCACCCCTCAACTAACTACCCCTGCACCCCTTCCACAGAGAGGACCACCCACCAACTAATGACCAAAAACCCTCACTGACAGACCACCCCATCCCCAAAAGTATTGGCCCTCTAACCACTGACAATCCCCCACCCCTCAACTGTTGTGGCCTACAGTCACTCCCTCTCCCAGGGAAATGTTACACACTTTGACAATGTTGTTAAAACCACATTTTTAGTCGACAAATGTGCACCTTATGTTAACTCAACATTTCAGCTTGGTTACTACTGCTGTGAATGCAATTTAAAGGTGACTTTGATGTTGTAAAAAAAGAAAAATTTTTTTTTAGAGCAATACAGAGTGTGACACAATTTATTTTAATCTGCCATGCTTTATTTTACCTTTTTAGGTCTTTGTATACGGCTCCATGTACACATAAGCTGATAAACTGTAGTTTGACGTTTTTTTAAAAAGCACATTAACTGCACTGCTATGTTGGCCTATGTGTTCATGTACACAAAGTTTTTTTAGCTTTAATGAGCAGTGGAGTTAGTGTGCTTTTTTCTGAATGCAATAAATTTTCGTTCAAAGTGCCATTTTTCGACAGAAAAAACGCAAATCGCTCAAATTCTCCAAAACGCTGGTCTTTAGCGTTTTTTGTTCCATAGTAAAAAAAAAAAAAAAATGAAAACATACACTGAAAAACGCTATTAAAAAAAATGCTGATGAAAGCTATCTTTTTCTGCTGTTTTTAAAACAACCGTTTTTTAGCTTCTGTGTACATGGAGCCTAAGACCCCTGGATGGTGCTTAGCAGTCTTGTCACAACTAAGGCTCCATGTAAACAGTACTTCAAAAACGGTTGTTTTGAAAGCAGCAGAAAAAGCTAGCTTTTATCAGCATTTTTTTGTTTAAAAAAAATAGAAACTGGAAAACGCTAATAATGTATCAAAAGACGCTCACGACCAGCATTTTTTACAGCCAAAAAAACTTAAATTTCTTGCGTTCACAAAAAAGCCCAATAACTCCACTGCTCATTAACGCTAAAAAACGTTGTGTACATGAACACATAGGCTAACATAGAGTGTAGTTAACGGTCTTTTTAAAAAAACACCAATAAAATACAGTTTATCAGCTTCTGTGTACATGGAGCCTAAGGCTGTCACGCCTGGTCTATGAATGATTGCACAGTCTGCACAAGTTCAATTCTCATGGCCAATTTATTCACATGCCACATTATTTTTAAACACGCCTAAGAGAAATGTATTACATTCAGTGTGCTCAGGAAGATGCAACTGCATTTTTATAGGACATCAGCTGCTGAACCCATATTAATTTAGGCAGTGTGTAGTTTGACAAGGCCCATTCACTTTGAAGATCTTCTAGAGTACTTTGGTCCAATGCTGTGGGTCGTGCATAGGATGCCCTAGCCCCGGGCACAACATTTAGGGGGGATACATTTCATGAGCCGCTGTGGCCGCTGTCTTTTCCTTTGACTGTCCCTCTGGTGCGGGGCTTGGAGGAGATGGGAGCATGGAGGTGCAGTGTCTGTTAACTGCCCTAACGCCCGGCGGGGACACCATGGAGCGGGTGTGGATGGCACTGGTCTGGCCCCAGCAGGGACACCATGGAGCAGGTAGATGTCGGGGGCGGGGACTCCGAAGCACTTCTGCACACCCTGTGATGAAAGAGGATAGGTAAGGGGGGAGGATGGATCTTCACCGAGCTGTGTGTAGTGGTGGAGGGTGTGAGTAATGCAGGAAGTAGGAGTCATTTGGGTCTGTGTCAGGCAGGTTGCTCTGTTTATTGTTTAGGTAGGTCAGTGTAGGCGTCAGGAAGTTGGTGCCAGTGTGCGTGCAGTGTCGTGGTCAGTGTAGTAATCGGGTAGTTAAGTGCAGTGGTCAGATAGGTAAGTGTAACGGTTAGTATATCAATTATGTAGGTCTGTGTAGAGGTTAGTGTAGTTGTCATGTAGGTTAGTGTAGTGTTCTGTATAGCAATCAGTCTGGTCAGTACTATTGTAGTAAGGTACTCAGGGAGTGAGAAAAGTCCATAGGTTAGGGGGAGAAAATTTGTTGCCTTACACCTGGGCACTGACAACACACGTTACGCCACTGTTGCTCCTGCAGCCTCCTCTGCCACAAACAGTGTCACAGAACATGTTATGGGATTAGATTATCTTTAACCTTATTGTTTTTACACGTTAATAGGGTCCATCTGCTCTTCCTCCTGTTTTTGCTCCTCTTCTTAAGCCGCATTTTTTTTTAGATCTCGCTTGTGTTCTGAAAAATACATAGTTATTAATTTATAATAAGCAATATACAAAACGCAGTGTTCCATTCCAATCACCATATTGACAGATGCTATATTACGGTTTGATTTGCATTAGTGCTATCATAAGTCAAAACTCACAGGTATGTGGCAATTACTTTTCACCTAAACCACTCCTTTACTCCACATTTTCATAAAAATAACAACTGCAGCTTACAAAGCCTGATTTGATGAGACACACAGCAGTCGCCATTGGCTCATGCTGCTGTCAATCAAAATCTGAGTCGTGGCTTCATGTCCGAATCGACACACAGACAAGCGACTTGGCTCGGGATCCCCCCTTGCAAGACTATAGCTGTGGGGGCACTATGCAGGAGGGAGGTGCCAGGAGCGCTGGCGATCGAACCGAGAAAAGGAAGATCGAGGCTGCTTTGTGCAAAATCACTGCACAGATCAGGCACGTAAGACATGTTTGTTATTTCAAATAATTAATACATTTAGAGCCCTATGACACTGAGCCAACACGGGCGTCGGCGCTAAAAAACCCGCTATTTTTAGCTACGCTTTACAGTTGTTTTTGCGGCGCTATTTGGTCAATAGCTGGGCGCTTTTAACCCCCCTATAGAACAAAAAAACGTTAAAACCAACCACAAAGTGCTGATAGAGCGTCGCTTTGCCGGCAGTTAGGCGTCGCCATCCATTGATTTCAATGGGCAGTGGCGCTTTAGGAGCGGTTAGTTGACCGCTCATAATGCTCTCCAAAAAAGCTGCTGCCAGGATTTTTTTGAAAAGTTCTGCAAGCGAACCACTCCAGTTTGAAAGTCATCGGGCTTTGACACTGGAGTCAATGTAGACGCTTTTTCAGGGAGCTTTGCAGGTGCTATTTGTAACACTGTAACGCCTTCAAATCGCCTCAGTGTCAAAGCTGTGTAAGGGCTCTTTCACATGGGGCGGATCAGTCATGATCCGCCCCGTGAATCTCCGCTTGCTCAGCGGGGATCGCTCTGTTGATCCCCGCTGAGCCGGCGGATGACTGGGCGGTCCCCGCACACTGTGCAGGGACCGCCCTGTCAGAGCGCCGCTCTCCCCTATGGGGGATCGGATGATGATGGACCGTAGAGTCCGTTGTCATCCGATCCGCTCTGCCGACGGAAGGAAAAATAGGGGTTTTCCTCCGTCACACTTTGGCGGAGCAGAGCGGATGTCAGCGGACATGTCTCCACTGACATCCGTGCCTCCATAGGGCTACATGGAGCGTCCGTGCAGGTCCGCCTAAAAAACTGACAGGTGGACCTGAACGGATCCTCTGTGTGAAAGGGGCCTAAGGCCACTTTCACACTGACACATTTTTCAGGCTTCAGGCGGTTTAGCTACTCAATTCGTGGCAACCCCCCCCTTCTCAATTTCCAGCTGCAGAACCCCCCCCCCCGTTCTCCTATGATGCAGGGGGCCCATGCCTGAAGCTGTGTAAGGGTAAAATTCATGATGGCGGCCCTGCAGCTACTTAAGTCACTTCAATAAATATGGCATCCATGAAATCACGTTTTTCTCCTGACTTGACATTCTGTGTCACCCATAATTCTAAAGCCAACAATAAATCTTGGTAGTCTAAACCAGGGCTAAATGTATAGATGACATGAATTTCACATTTACCTTTTTCCGCCTACCTGCTGCAGTCATTGCCACTCCTGGCATTGTGCCTGTACATCGCCGCTGATCTTCAGTGTTTGTGGTGTGGCACTTCCAGACCTGCATTGCGATTGGACACAGCGCAAGTTTTAGATATCATTTTAGGGAATGATTTGTGCCCAAAGTGGAAACTGGCTGTTAATTTTACCTGAAAATGAAAGACAAGAAAGCTTAAACCCAGATGTACAAGCAGGAGACTTTTAGACCCCTTTCACCCTGTGGTGTTTTTCATGCGCTTTAGAGTTCAAAAAAGAGACTGTAAACCGTCTGAAAGAAGCTGCATCTGCAATCCCAATGTGAAAGCCAGGCCTCCACCGCTACTTATCGAAGGGAATGAGGAATTTGAGGTGGAGGCCGTATTGGACTGTAGGAAGAGAGGTAACCAAACACAGTTTCTCATTAAATGGAAAGGCTACGGGCCGGAAGAAAGTTCCTGGGAACCAGCTTCTGATGTGCATGCTCCAAGACTGGTACGAGCTTTCTTTCTACGCCACCCGGAAAAAGAGGTCCTGAGGGGCATCCAGAGGCTGCCCCTAAGGGGGGGGCAATGTACGGAAGCTGCCGGGAATCCGTCTGCGCATGCGTGCATTCGTCAACAGTCTCGGAATGCTGGTGGGCGCGCGCATCCCCGGGACGCAGCGGCCTTTCCGGAGTAACGTGCGCGCGCAGGAGCACGCTCCTAATTCCCTTTGGCACCAGCCTGCCTACTTAAAGGATGCTCTGACTTCTGACAAGTGCTAACTGGTCTTCAGCAAGTACCCTGATACCTGAACTCTGTTTAAACCTGGCTTGATCCCTGTTGCTGAACCTTGGCTTCCCTTTGACCTTGCTTCCGGACTTGAATACTTGATTACTGGTTCCTGATCTCGGCTTCCCATCTGACCTCCCTCCTGCCTGTGCCTTGTACCTCGCTGCCCGTCTGCTACCGAACCCGGCCACCCTTGTGATCCTGCACCAGCCTCCTGCTTGGCTTAACGCTGTCTCCAGTGCCTGTGCTAGCTGTCCATCCTACCAGCTTTCCTGAGTCCAGTTCCTTACCAGATGCTCTGCCTGCATCTCCACGTCTGCAACTCAGCTGACAAGTTCTGCACGCAACTACAGGCACTCGTGTAACTCCTCACCCTAGGTCTGTCCCATCCTTAGTGGGGCTTGGGTTGGAGATACAAGGGAGGCCGACCACGTCATTCCAGACTCCCACCAGGTACATGACAGTACCAGTCAGCCAGAGATGGAGTCTGGAAGGGAGGCCTCTCCACCGAAGGACATTTACCAAACTATTTCTGCGCTCTCAAATATTGTGCAGAAGTTACAAGAGAATCTTGGTCGCATGGAAGAGCGACTTCCGCATGAGGTGACCGTCGCATCGGCCTGTGCTCCTTTCACCGCCATGGATTCTTCTACTCAAACAGAGTCTGGTCTGTTCCGTGATGCCACTCCCCCTCCGGAACCCAAAGTGCCTATCCCTGAACGGTTTTCTGGAGAACGCAAGAAGTTTCGTACCTTCCGGAATTCTTGTGAACTTTATTTTTCTCTGCTACCCCGATCCTTTGCATCAGAGGACATCAAGGTAGGGTTTATTATTACACTACTACTGAACGAACCACTCTCCTGGGCTCATCACCTTCGGGAACAACATGACCCTGTTCTGACTGCCACGGGTTCATTCTTCTCAGCCATGGCTCAGTTATACACTGACCCCTTTTCCCAGCAAACTGCCGAATCCATGCTTGACAAATTACAGCAAGGGCCAAGGCCTGTTGAAGATTACGTAACTGACTTTCGTGTTTGGAGCGCAGATACCCAATGGAATCACTCTGCACTTCGTCACCAGTTCCGTCTAGGACTCTCTGACACCGTAAAAGATGAACTTGCCAGAGTGGGAATACCCGCGTCCCTGGAAGATCTGATAAATTTAACTATTCAGATCGATCGGCGGTTTCGAGAAAGGCAATCGGAAAAATCTAAAGGGACTCTTTCTGTGGTTTCAAGGCCAGCCGCCCCTGCTCCTCTACCTGTTCCTTCCCCCAGAAGGAGGGAACAGCATAAGGCACCTCACAGCAGTTTTCGTAGGTTACCTCTTTCTCCTGCTGAACGTCTACGTCGAGTCCAAGGCAGTCTGTGTCTCTACTGCGGGGAGGTTGGCCACTTCATACGAACTTGTCCGGCAGAGACCTGCAGGGTCTCTTCCCGTCAGCCTCTTGTGATGCATCTCCCTGGGAAGGATCAGTCACATGTCTCTCTTCCCATCAAGCTTCAGCTCCCCGAAAAGACGGTTTCAGTACTTGCAATCATAGACTCTGGGGCCTGCAGCTGTTTTGTGGACTCTGCATTTGCTTCTCTTCAGCAGCTGCCCTTGGGTACCAAGAGGCAAGGGTTCCATGTCCATCTGGCTGACGGCTCTGGTATTAAATCAGGCCCTGTTACTCAAGAGACCTTGCCTATTCTCTGCCAGACTTCTTCAGGCCATAGCGAACTCCTCCGTTTGGATGTCATAGCTTCTCCCATGTTTCCCGTTATCCTCGGCATTCCATGGTTGAAGGCACACAACCCTCACGTTGACTGGCTTACCGGAGATATCTCTTTTTCATCCAACTACTGCCAGACGCACTGCCTCTTGGGAGGAACTGTCAACTCCACGCCCCTCCTGGGTATCCACCCTGACCATGAAGCCTCTAAACTGATCCCGGTTGCTTATCACGAATTTCTGGACGTCTTTAATAAAAAGGGTGCAGACACTCTTCCACCTCATAGAACTTACGATTGCCCCATTGAACTTCTACCGGGAGCCGAGATCCCGTTTGGTCGGATTTACCCTGTCTCTGAGCCTGAATTGGAAGCCCTGCGTACCTATATCGACGAGAGCCTTGAAAAGCAGTTCATTCGGCCTTCCACTTCACCAGCAGGAGCCGGTATTTTCTTCGTTGAGAAAAAAGACCACACCTTGAGGCCCTGTGTGGACTATCGTGACCTTAACAGGGTCACTGTCAAGAATCGGTACCCTCTTCCTCTGATTCCCGAACTATTCCAGAGGCTGCGAGGGGCACGTATGTTCTCCAAACTGGACTTGAGGGGTGCCTATAATCTTGTCAGAATCAGGGAGGGAGACGATTGGAAGACGGCTTTCCGGACACGCTTTGGCCACTTTGAGTATTTAAGTCATTCCATTCGGGCTCTGCAATGCTCCAGCCACATTCCAGCATCTGGTAAACGATGTTTTTCGGGACTTACTTGATTTATTCGTCATCGTGTATCTGGATGACATCCTTGTATTCTCTGAAACGTTAGAATCCCATCGGACTCATGTAAAAAAGGTATTAGCTCGATTGCGGGAACACCGACTTTACGCAAAGGCTGAAAAATGCGACTTTGAAAAGCAAGTTGTGCATTTCCTAGGGCTTGTCATCTCCGCCGAGGGAATCTCCATGGACCCTCAGAAAGTTGCTTCTGTCTTGGAATGGCCTGCTCCTACTGACAGAAAAGCTGTACAGAGGTTCGTGGGGTTTGCTAACTTTTATAGAAAATTTATTAAGGACTTTTCTGGCATCATCACTCATTACTCAGCGAAACAGCATGTTCCCTTTCGATGGACCCCAGAGGCTCAGACAGCGTTTGAACAGTTGAAAGCCTTATTCACCTCAGCTCCCATCTTGAAACATCCCGATCCCTCCTTAGCTTATGTTTTGGAGGTAGACGCCTCGGAAAATGCAGTTGGGGCTATTATTTCCCAACGCCAAGGGCCCAAATCATTGCTCCACCCTGTGGCCTTCTTCTCTAAAAAATTAAATCCTTCCGAAAGGAATTATGATGTTGGTGACCGAGAGCTACTGGCTATCAAGGCCGCTCTTGAAGAATGGCGTTACCTTTTGGAGGGAGCTTCCCACCCAATTCTTATCTTCACAGATCACAAGAATCTTGAGTATTTGAAGACAGCTAAACGCCTAAGACCTCGACAGGCAAGATGGGCACTTTTTTTCTCTCGTTTCATGTTTCATATAACCTACCGTCCTGGCTCAAAGAACGGGAAACCAGATGCCTTGTCCCGCATGTTCAGTGATCCAGTTGTATCCTCGGAACCTGATACTATTCTACCAGCCAATAATTATTTACTTCTTCAGGCGGATCTGATGTCACAAATAAGAAAATATGTGGAAGACCAACCGCCTTCCAAGGACCTGGCTCTTCAACTAAGGGATGGCCTGTACTTCCATAAGAGGCAAATCTTTATCCCAGAACAGTTCAGAGTTGCTGTCCTAGGGCGATGTCATGATCATCCCCTAGCGGGTCACTTTGGGATTCACAAGACGGCTAATTCGATCTCCCGTACATTCTGGTGGCCAAACTTGATGAACGACTGCAAGAAATATGTAAGATCTTGTATTTCATGCCTTCGGAATAAGACAGACAGAGCCAGAACTTGGGGTCTACTTGAGCCCCTTCCTGTACCTGAGAAACCATGGAGCATGATCTCCATGGATTTTATAGTAGAACTTCCCCCATCTGAAGACTTCACTACCATTTTCGTTGTGGTTGATCGTTTGACCAAAATGGCCCACTTTGTACCTCTGCAAGAAACTCCTTCTGCCCCGGAGACTGCCTCAACTTTTATCAAGGAGATTGTAAGGTTGCATGGCATCCCTGACAGCATAGTTTCTGATCGAGGGGTGCAGTTCACTTCTAGATTTTGGAGGGCCTTATGTGAAACGTTGAACATTGAACTCCGCCTCTCCACAGCTTATCACCCACAAACTAATGGACAGACTGAAAGGGTCAATCAAACCCTTGAACAGTACCTACGATGCTTTTCTTCTTTTGCACAGGATGACTGGCTATCACTTCTCCCACTCGCGGAATTTTCATACAATAATTCCACCCATTCGGCAACCAAACAGTCACCTTTTTTCGCCAATTATGGATACCATCCTTCTTTCTTGCCTGAGCTGCCTATTGATTCTTCTGTACCTGCCGTACAAGACAGGTTGAACTTCCTTAACCCCAACTACCAATTACTGCAGGATACAATCTCCAAGACCCAGGCAGATAATAAAAAGTTCTTCGACAAGAAGAGAAGAGGCAATTTGAATCTTGAACCTGGAGATAAGGTCTGGCTTTCCACAGCGAACTTGAAACTAAGTTGCCCCTCGAGGAAGCTTGGCCCAAGATTTTTGGGGCCTTTTCCAGTACCTCGCTGCCCGTCTGCTACCGAACCCGGCCACCCTTGTGATCCTGCACCAGCCTCCTGCTTGGCTTAACGCTGTCTCCAGTGCCTGTGCTAGCTGTCCATCCTACCAGCTTTCCTGAGTCCAGTTCCTTACCAGATGCTCTGCCTCCATCTCCACGTCTGCAACTCAGCTGACAAGTTCTGCACGCAACTACAGGCTCTCGTGTAACTCCTCACCCTAGGTCTGTCCCATTCTCAGTGGGGCTTGGGTTGGAGATACAAGGGAGGCCGACCTCGTCATTCCAGACTCCTACCAGGTACGTGACAGTACCAGTCAGCCAGAGATGGAGTCTGGAAGGGAGGCCTCTCCACCGAAGGACATTTACCAAACTATTTCTGCGCTCTCAAATATTGTGCAGAAGTTACAAGAGCGGGTCACTTTGGTCATGCTCCATGGTTTCTCAGGTACAGGAAGGGGCTCAAGTAGACCCCAAGTTCTGGCTCTGTCTGTCTTATTCCGAAGGCATGAAATACAAGATCTTACATATTTCTTGCAGTCGTTCATCAAGTTTGGCCACCAGAATGTACGGGAGATCAAATTAGCCGTCTTGTGAATCCCAAAGTGACCCACTCTTGTAACTTCTGCACAATATTTGAGAGCGCAGAAATAGTTTGGTAAATGTCCTTCGGTGGAGAGGCCTCCCTTCCAGACTCCATCTCTGGCTGACTGGTACTGTCACGTACCTGGTAGGAGTCTGGAATGACGAGGTCGGCCTCCCTTGTATCTCCAACCCAAACCCCACTGAGAATGGGACAGACCTAGGGTGAGGAGTTACACGAGAGCCTGTAGTTGCGTGCAGAACTTGTCAGCTGAGTTGCAGACGTGGAGATGCAGGCAGAGCATCTGGTAAGGAACTGGACTCAGGAAAGCTGGTAGGATGGACAGCTAGCACAGGCACTGGAGACAGCGTTAAGCCAAGCAGGAGGCTGGTGCAGGATCACAAGGGTGGCCGGGTTCGGTAGCAGACGGGCAGCGAGGTACTGGAAAAGGCCCCAAAAATCTTGGGCCAAGCTTCCTCGAGGGGCAACTTAGTTTCAAGTTCGCTGTGGAAAGCCAGACCTTATCTCCAGGTTCAAGATTCAAATTGCCTCTTCTCTTCTTGTCGAAGAACTTTTTATTATCTGCCTGGGTCTTGGAGATTGTATCCTGCAGTAATTGGTAGTTGGAGTTAAGGAAGTTCAACCTGTCTTGTACGGCAGGTACAGAAGAATCAATAGGCAGCGCAGGCAAGAAAGAAGGATGGTATCCATAATTGGCGAAAAAAGGTGACTGTTTGGTTACCGAATGGGTGGAATTATTGTATGAAAATTCCGCGAGTGGGAGAAGTGATAGCCAGTCATCCTGTGCAAAAGAAGAAAAGCATCGTAGGTACTGTTCAAGGGTTTGATTGACCCTTTCAGTCTGTCCATTAGTTTGTGGGTGATAAGCTGTGGAGAGGCGGAGTTCAATGTTCAAAGTTTCACATAAGGCCCTCCAAAATCTAGAAGTAAACTGCACCCCTCGATCAGAAACTATGCTGTCAGGGATGCCATGCAACCTTACAATCTCCTTGATAAAAGTTGAGGCAGTCTCCGGGGCAGAAGGAGTTCCTTGCAGAGGTACAAAGTGGGCCATTTTGGTCAAACGATCAACCATAACGAAAATGGTAGTAAAGTCTTCAGATGGGGGAAGTTCTACTATAAAATCCATGGAGATCATGCTCCATGGTTTCTCAGGTACAGGAAGGGGCTCAAGTAGACCCCAAGTTCTGGCTCTGTCTGTCTTATTCCGAAGGCATGAAATTCAAGATCTAACATATTTCTTGCAGTCGTTCATCAAGTTTGGCCACCAGAATGTATGGGAGATCAAATTAGCCATCTTGTGAATCCCAAAGTGACCCGCTCTTGTAACTTCTGCACAATATTTGAGAGCGCAGAAATAGTTTGGTAAATGTCCTTCGGTGGAGAGGCCTCCCTTCCAGACTCCATCTCTGGCTGACTGGTACTGTCACGTACCTGGTAGGAGTCTGGAATGACGAGGTCGGCCTCCCTTGTATCTCCAACCCAAGCCCCACTGAGGATGGGACAGACCTAGGGTGAGGAGTTACACGAGTGCCTGTAGTTGCGTGCAGAACTTGTCAGCTGAGTTGCAGACGTGGAGATGCAGGCAGAGCATCTGGTAAGGAACTGGACTCAGGAAAGCTGGTAGGATGGACAGCTAGCACAGGCACTGGAGACAGCGTTAAGCCAAGCAGGAGGCTGGTGCAGGATCACAAGGGTGGCCGGGTTCGGTAGCAGACGGGCAGCGAGGTACTGGAAAAGGCCCCAAAAATCTTGGGCCAAGCTTCCTCGAGGGGCAACTTAGTTTCAAGTTCGCTGTGGAAAGCCAGACCTTATCTCCAGGTTCAAGATTCAAATTGCCTCTTCTCTTCTTGTCGAAGAACTTTTTATTATCTGCCTGGGTCTTGGAGATTGTATCCTGCAGTAATTGGTAGTTGGAGTTAAGGAAGTTCAACCTGTCTTGTACGGCAGGTACAGAAGAATCAATAGGCAGCTCAGGCAAGAAACAAGGATGGTATCCATAATTGGCGAAAAAAGGTGACTGTTTGGTTGCCGAATGGGTGGAATTATTGTATGAAAATTCCGCGAGTGGGAGAAGTGATAGCCAGTCATCCTGTGCAAAAGAAGAAAAGCATCGTAGGTACTGTTCAAGGGTTTGATTGACCCTTTCAGTCTGTCCATTAGTTTGTGGGTGATAAGCTGTGGAGAGGCGGAGTTCAATGTTCAAAGTTTCACATAAGGCCCTCCAAAATCTAGAAGTGAACTGCACCCCTCGATCAGAAACTATGCTGTCAGGGATGCCATGCAACCTTACAATCTCCTTGATAAAAGTTGAGGCAGTCTCCGGGGCAGAAGGAGTTCCTTGCAGAGGTACAAAGTGGGCCATTTTGGTCAAACGATCAACCACAACGAAAATGGTAGTGAAGTCTTCAGATGGGGGAAGTTCTACTATAAAATCCATGGAGATCATGCTCCATGGTTTCTCAGGTACAGGAAGGGGCTCAAGTAGACCCCAAGTTCTGGCTCTGTCTGTCTTATTCCGAAGGCATGAAATACAAGATCTTACATATTTCTTGCAGTCGTTCATCAAGTTTGGCCACCAGAATGTACGGGAGATCAAATTAGCCGTCTTGTGAATCCCAAAGTGACCCGCTAGGGGATGATCATGACATCGCCCTAGGACGGCAACTCTGAACTGTTCTGGGACCTGCAGTAATTGGTAGTTGGAGTTAAGGAAGTTCAACCTGTCTTGTACGGCAGGTACAGAAGAATCAATAGGCAGCTCAGGCAAGAAAGAAGGATGGTATCCATAATTGGCAAAAAAAGGTGACTGTTTGGTTACCGAATGGGTGGAATTATTGTATGAAAATTTCGCGAGTGGGAGAAGTGATAGCCAGTCATCCTGTGCAAAAGAAGTAAAGCATCGTAGGTACTGTTCAAGGGTTTGATTGACCCTTTCAGTCTGTCCATTAGTTTGTGGGTGATAAGCTGTGGAGAGGTGGAGTTCAATGTTCAAAGTTTCACATAAGGCCCTCCAAAATCTAGAAGTGAACTGCACCCCTCGATCAGAAACTATGCTGTCAGGGATGCCATGCAACCTTACAATCTCCTTGATAAAAGTTGAGGCAGTCTCCGGGGCAGAAGGAGTTCCTTGCAGAGGTACAAAGTGGGCCATTTTGGTCAAACGATCAACCACAACGAAAATGGTAGTAAAGTCTTCAGATGGGGGAAGTTCTACTATAAAATCCATGGAGATCATGCTCCATGGTTTCTCAGGTACAGGAAGGGGCTCAAGTAGACCCCAAGTTCTGGCTCTGTCTGTCTTATTCCGAAGGCATGAAATACAAGATCTTACATATTTCTTGCAGTCGTTCATCAAGTTTGGCCACCAGAATGTACGGGAGATCAAATTAGCCGTCTTGTGAATCCCAAAGTGACCCGCTCTTGTAACTTCTGCACAATATTTGAGAGCGCAGAAATAGTTTGGTAAATGTCCTTCGGTGGAGAGGCCTCCCTTCCAGACTCCATCTCTGGCTGACTGGTACTGTCACGTACCTGGTAGGAGTCTGGAATGACGAGGTCGGCCTCCCTTGTATCTCCAACCCAAGCCCCACTGAGGATGGGACGGACCTAGGGTGAGGAGTTACACGAGAGCCTGTAGTTGCGTGCAGAACTTGTCAGCTGAGTTGCAGACGTGGAGATGCAGGCAGAGCATCTGGTAAGGAACTGGACTCAGGAAAGCTGGTAGGATGGACAGCTAGCACAGGCACTGGAGACAGCGTTAAGCCAAGCAGGAGGCTGGTGCAGGATCACAAGGGTGGCCGGGTTCGGTAGCAGACGGGCAGCGAGGTACTGGAAAAGGCCCCAAAAATCTTGGGCCAAGCTTCCTCGAGGGGCAACTTAGTTTCAAGTTCGCTGTGGAAAGCCAGACCTTATCTCCAGGTTCAAGATTCAAATTGCCTCTTCTCTTCTTGTCGAAGAACTTTTTATTATCTGCCTGGGTCTTGGAGATTGTATCCTGCAGTAATTGGTAGTTGGAGTTAAGGAAGTTCAACCTGTCTTGTACGGCAGGTACAGAAGAATCAATAGGCAGCTCAGGCAAGAAACAAGGATGGTATCCATAATTGGCGAAAAAAGGTGACTGTTTGGTTGCCGAATGGGTGGAATTATTGTATGAAAATTCCGCGAGTGGGAGAAGTGATAGCCAGTCATCCTGTGCAAAAGAAGAAAAGCATCGTAGGTACTGTTCAAGGGTTTGATTGACCCTTTCAGTCTGTCCATTAGTTTGTGGGTGATAAGCTGTGGAGAGGCGGAGTTCAATGTTCAAAGTTTCACATAAGGCCCTCCAAAATCTAGAAGTGAACTGCACCCCTCGATCAGAAACTATGCTGTCAGGGATGCCATGCAACCTTACAATCTCCTTGATAAAAGTTGAGGCAGTCTCCGGGGCAGAAGGAGTTCCTTGCAGAGGTACAAAGTGGGCCATTTTGGTCAAACGATCAACCACAACGAAAATGGTAGTAAAGTCTTCAGATGGGGGAAGTTCTACTATAAAATCCATGGAGATCATGCTCCATGGTTTCTCAGGTACAGGAAGGGGCTCAAGTAGACCCCAAGTTCTGGCTCTGTCTGTCTTATTCCGAAGGCATGAAATACAAGATCTTACATATTTCTTGCAGTCGTTCATCAAGTTTGGCCACCAGAATGTACGGGAGATCAAATTAGCCGTCTTGTGAATCCCAAAGTGACCCGCTCTTGTAACTTCTGCACAATATTTGAGAGCGCAGAAATAGTTTGGTAAATGTCCTTCGGTGGAGAGGCCTCCCTTCCAGACTCCATCTCTGGCTGACTGGTACTGTCACGTACCTGGTAGGAGTCTGGAATGACGAGGTCGGCCTCCCTTGTATCTCCAACCCAAGCCCCACTGAGGAAGGGACGGACCTAGGGTGAGGAGTTACACGAGAGCCTGTAGTTGCGTGCAGAACTTGTCAGCTGAGTTGCAGACGTGGAGATGCAGGCAGAGCATCTGGTAAGGAACTGGACTCAGGAAAGCTGGTAGGATGGACAGCTAGCACAGGCACTGGAGACAGCGTTAAGCCAAGCAGGAGGCTGGTGCAGGATCACAAGGGTGGCCGGGTTCGGTAGCAGACGGGCAGCGAGGTACTGGAAAAGGCCCCAAAAATCTTGGGCCAAGCTTCCTCGAGGGGCAACTTAGTTTCAAGTTCGCTGTGGAAAGCCAGACCTTATCTCCAGGTTCAAGATTCAAATTGCCTCTTCTCTTCTTGTCGAAGAACTTTTTATTATCTGCCTGGGTCTTGGAGATTGTATCCTGCAGTAATTGGTAGTTGGAGTTAAGGAAGTTCAACCTGTCTTGTACGGCAGGTACAGAAGAATCAATAGGCAGCTCAGGCAAGAAACAAGGATGGTATCCATAATTGGCGAAAAAAGGTGACTGTTTGGTTGCCGAATGGGTGGAATTATTGTATGAAAATTCCGCGAGTGGGAGAAGTGATAGCCAGTCATCCTGTGCAAAAGAAGAAAAGCATCGTAGGTACTGTTCAAGGGTTTGATTGACCCTTTCAGTCTGTCCATTAGTTTGTGGGTGATAAGCTGTGGAGAGGCGGAGTTCAATGTTCAAAGTTTCACATAATGCCCTCCAAAATCTAGAAGTGAACTGCACCCCTCGATCAGAAACTATGCTGTCAGGGATGCCATGCAACCTTACAATCTCCTTGATAAAAGTTGAGGCAGTCTCCGGGGCAGAAGGAGTTCCTTGCAGAGGTACAAAGTGTGCCATTTTGGTCAAACGATCAACCACAACGAAAATGGTAGTAAAGTCTTCAGATGGGGTAAGTTCTACTATAAAATCCATGGAGATCATGCTCCATGGTTTCTCAGGTACAGGAAGGGGCTCAAGTAGACCCCAAGTTCTGGCTCTGTCTGTCTTATTCCGAAGGCATGAAATACAAGATCTTACATATTTCTTGCAGTCGTTCATCAAGTTTGGCCACCAGAATGTACAGGAGATCAAATTAGCCGTCTTGTGAATCCCAAAGTGACCCGCTCTTGTAACTTCTGCACAATATTTGAGAGCGCAGAAATAGTTTGGTAAATGTCCTTCGGTGGAGAGGCCTCCCTTCCAGACTCCATCTCTGGCTGACTGGTACTGTCACGTACCTGGTAGGAGTCTGGAATGACGAGGTCGGCCTCTCTTGTATCTCCAACCCAAGCCCCACTGAGGATGGGACAGACCTAGGGTGAGGAGTTACACGAGAGCCTGTAGTTGCGTGCAGAACTTGTCAGCTGAGTTGCAGACGTGGAGATGCAGGCAGAGCATCTGGTAAGGAACTGGACTCAGGAAAGCTGGTAGGATGGACAGCTAGCACAGGCACTGGAGACAGCGTTAAGCCAAGCAGGAGGCTGGTGCAGGATCACAAGGGTGGCCGGGTTCGGTAGCAGACGGGCAGCGAGGTACTGGAAAAGGCCCCAAAAATCTTGGGCCAAGCTTCCTCGAGGGGCAACTTAGTTTCAAGTTCGCTGTGGAAAGCCAGACCTTATCTCCAGGTTCAAGATTCAAATTGCCTCTTCTCTTCTTGTCGAAGAACTTTTTATTATCTGCCTGGGTCTTGGAGATTGTATCCTGCAGTAATTGGTAGTTGGAGTTAAGGAAGTTCAACCTGTCTTGTACGGCAGGTACAGAAGAATTAATAGGCAGCTCAGGCAAGAAACAAGGATGGTATCCATAATTGGCGAAAAAAGGTGACTGTTTGGTTGCCGAATGGGTGGAATTATTGTATGAAAATTCCGCGAGTGGGAGAAGTGATAGCCAGTCATCCTGTGCAAAAGAAGAAAAGCATCGTAGGTACTGTTCAAGGGTTTGATTGACCCTTTCAGTCTGTCCATTAGTTTGTGGGTGATAAGCTGTGGAGAGGCGGAGTTCAATGTTCAAAGTTTCACATAAGGCCCTCCAAAATCTAGAAGTGAACTGCACCCCTCGATCAGAAACTATGCTGTCAGGGATGCCATGCAACCTTACAATCTCCTTGATAAAAGTTGAGGCAGTCTCCGGGGCAGAAGGAGTTCCTTGCAGAGGTACAAAGTGGGCCATTTTGGTCAAACGATCAACCACAACGAAAATGGTAGTGAAGTCTTCAGATGGGGGAAGTTCTACTATAAAATCCATGGAGATCATGCTCCATGGTTTCTCAGGTACAGGAAGGGGCTCAAGTAGACCCCAAGTTCTGGCTCTGTCTGTCTTATTCCGAAGGCATGAAATACAAGATCTTACATATTTCTTGCAGTCGTTCATCAAGTTTGGCCACCAGAATGTACGGGAGATCAAATTAGCCGTCTTGTGAATCCCAAAGTGACCCGCTCTTGTAACTTCTGCACAATATTTGAGAGCGCAGAAATAGTTTGGTAAATGTCCTTCGGTGGAGAGGCCTCCCTTCCAGACTCCATCTCTGGCTGACTGGTACTGTCACGTACCTGGTAGGAGTCTGGAATGACGAGGTCGGCCTCCCTTGTATCTCCAACCCAAGCCCCACTGAGGATGGGACAGACCTAGGGTGAGGAGTTACACGAGTGCCTGTAGTTGCGTGCAGAACTTGTCAGCTGAGTTGCAGACGTGGAGAGGCAGGCAGAGCATCTGGTAAGGAACTGGACTCAGGAAAGCTGGTAGGATGGACAGCTAGCACAGGCACTGGAGACAGCGTTAAGCCAAGCAGGAGGCTGGTGCAGGATCACAAGGGTGGCCGGGTTCGGTAGCAGACGGGCAGCGAGGTACAAGGCACAGGCAGGAGGGAGGTCAGATGGGAAGCCGAGATCAGGAACCAGTAATCAAGTATTCAAGTCCGGAAGCAAGGTCAAAGGGAAGCCAAGGTTCAGCAACAGGGATCAAGCCAGGTTTAAACAGAGTTCAGGTATCAGGGTACTTGCTGAAGACCAGTCAGCACTTGTCAGAAGTCAGAGCATCCTTTAAGTAGGCAGGCTGGTGCCAAAGGGAATTAGGAGCGTGCTCCTGCGTGCGCACGTTGCCCGTGCGCACGCGCATGCGCGAATTGCGCACACGCATGCGCAATGGTACTCCGGAAAGGCCGCTGCGTACTGGGGATGCGCGCGCGCGCGCCAGCATTCCAAGACTGTTGACGAATGCGCGCATGCGCAGACGGATTCCCGGCAGCTTCCTTACATTGCCCCCCCTTAGGGGCAGCCTCTGGATGCCCCTCAGGACCTCTTTTTCCGGGTGGCGTAGAAAGAAAGCTCGTACCAGTCTTGGAGCATGCACATCAGAAGCTGGTTCCCAGGAACTTTCTTCCGGCCCGTAGCCTTTCCATTTAATGAGAAACTGTGTTTGGTTACCTCTCTTCCTACAGTCCAATACGGCCTCCACCTCAAATTCCTCATTCCCTTCGATAAGTAGCGGTGGAGGGGTTTCAGAACTCTGATTTGGGAAAGGATTTGGCACTGTAGGCTTCAACAAAGAAACATGGAATACTGGGTGGATTCTCAGGTTCTTGGGTAACACTAATTCGAATGCTACTGCATTAATCTTTCTCTTGACTGGAAAAGGCCCCAAAAATCTTGGGCCAAGCTTCCTCGAGGGGCAACTTAGTTTCAAGTTCGCTGTGGAAAGCCAGACCTTATCTCCAGGTTCAAGATTCAAATTGCCTCTTCTCTTCTTGTCGAAGAACTTTTTATTATCTGCCTGGGTCTTGGAGATTGTATCCTGCAGTATTTGGTAGTTGGAGTTAAGGAAGTTCAACCTGTCTTGTACGGCAGGTACAGAAGAATCAATAGGCAGCTCAGGCAAGAAAGAAGGATGGTATCCATAATTGGCGAAAAAAGGTGACTGTTTGGTTACCGAATGGGTGGAATTATTGTATGAAAATTCCACGAGTGGGAGAAGTGATAGCCAGTCATCCTGTGCAAAAGAAGTAAAGCATCTTAGGTACTGTTCAAGGGTTTGATTGACCCTTTCAGTCTGTCCATTAGTTTGTGGGTGATAAGCTGTGGAGAGGCGGAGTTCAATGTTCAAAGTTTCACATAAGGCCCTCCAAAATCTAGAAGTGAACTGCACCCCTCGATCAGAAACTATGCTGTCAGGGATGCCATGCAACCTTACAATCTCCTTGATAAAAGTTGAGGCAGTCTCCGGGGCAGAAGGAGTTCCTTGCAGAGGTACAAAGTGGGCCATTTTGGTCAAACGATCAACCACAACGAAAATGGTAGTGAAGTCTTCAGATGGGGGAAGTTCTACTATAAAATCCATGGAGATCATGCTCCATGGTTTCTCAGGTACAGGAAGGGGCTCAAGTAGACCCCAAGTTCTGGCTCTGTCTGTCTTATTCCGAAGGCATGAAATACAAGATCTTACATATTTCTTGCAGTCGTTCATCAAGTTTGGCCACCAGAATGTACGGGAGATCAAATTAGCCGTCTTGTGAATCCCAAAGTGACCCGCTAGGGGATGATCATGACATCGCCCTAGGACGGCAACTCTGAACTGTTCTGGGACCTGCAGTAATTGGTAGTTGGAGTTAAGGAAGTTCAACCTGTCTTGTACGGCAGGTACAGAAGAATCAATAGGCAGCTCAGGCAAGAAAGAAGGATGGTATCCATAATTGGCGAAAAAAGGTGACTGTTTGGTTACCGAATGGGTGGAATTATTGTACGAAAATTCCGCGAGTGGGAGAAGTGATAGCCAGTCATCCTGTGCAAAAGAAGTAAAGCATCGTAGGTACTGTTCAAGGGTTTGATTGACCCTTTCAGTCTGTCCATTAGTTTGTGGGTGATAAGCTGTGGAGAGGCGGAGTTCAATGTTCAAAGTTTCACATAAGGCCCTCCAAAATCTAGAAGTGAACTGCACCCCTCGATCAGAAACTATGCTGTCAGGGATGCCATGCAACCTTACAATCTCCTTGATAAAAGTTGAGGCAGTCTCCGGGGCAGAAGGAGTTCCTTGCAGAGGTACAAAGTGGGCCATTTTGGTCAAACGATCAACCACAACGAAAATGGTAGTAAAGTCTTCAGATGGGGGAAGTTCTACTATAAAATCCATGGAGATCATGCTCCATGGTTTCTCAGGTACAGGAAGGGGCTCAAGTAGACCCCAAGTTCTGGCTCTGTCTGTCTTATTCCGAAGGCATGAAATACAAGATCTTACATATTTCTTGCAGTCGTTCATCAAGTTTGGCCACCAGAATGTACGGGAGATCAAATTAGCCGTCTTGTGAATCCCAAAGTGACCCGCTCTTGTAACTTCTGCACAATATTTGAGAGCGCAGAAATAGTTTGGTAAATGTCCTTCGGTGGAGAGGCCTCCCTTCCAGACTCCATCTCTGGCTGACTGGTACTGTCACGTACCTGGTAGGAGTCTGGAATGACGAGGTCGGCCTTCCTTGTATCTCCAACCCAAGCCCCACTGAGGATGGGACAGACCTAGGGTGAGGAGTTACACGAGAGCCTGTAGTTGCGTGCAGAACTTGTCAGCTGAGTTGCAGACGTGGAGATGCAGGCAGAGCATCTGGTAAGGAACTGGACTCAGGAAAGCTGGTAGGATGGACAGCTAGCACAGGCACTGGAGACAGCGTTAAGCCAAGCAGGAGGCTGGTGCAGGATCACAAGGGTGGCCGGGTTCGGTAGCAGACGGGCAGCGAGGTACTGGAAAAGGCCCCAAAAATCTTGGGCCAAGCTTCCTCGAGGGGCAACTTAGTTTCAAGTTCGCTGTGGAAAGCCAGACCTTATCTCCAGGTTCAAGATTCAAATTGCCTCTTCTCTTCTTGTCGAAGAACTTTTTATTATCTGCCTGGGTCTTGGAGATTGTATCCTGCAGTAATTGGTAGTTGGAGTTAAGGAAGTTCAACCTGTCTTGTACGGCAGGTACAGAAGAATCAATAGGCAGCTCAGGCAAGAAACAAGGATGGTATCCATAATTGGCGAAAAAAGGTGACTGTTTGGTTGCCGAATGGGTGGAATTATTGTATGAAAATTCCGCGAGTGGGAGAAGTGATAGCCAGTCATCCTGTGCAAAAGAAGAAAAGCATCGTAGGTACTGTTCAAGGGTTTGATTGACCCTTTCAGTCTGTCCATTAGTTTGTGGGTGATAAGCTGTGGAGAGGCGGAGTTCAATGTTCAAAGTTTCACATAAGGCCCTCCAAAATCTAGAAGTGAACTGCACCCCTCGATCAGAAACTATGCTGTCAGGGATGCCATGCAACCTTACAATCTCCTTGATAAAAGTTGAGGCAGTCTCCGGGGCAGAAGGAGTTCCTTGCAGAGGTACAAAGTGGGCCATTTTGGTCAAACGATCAACCACAACGAAAATGGTAGTGAAGTCTTCAGATGGGGGAAGTTCTACTATAAAATCCATGGAGATCATGCTCCATGGTTTCTCAGGTACAGGAAGGGGCTCAAGTAGACCCCAAGTTCTGGCTCTGTCTGTCTTATTCCGAAGGCATGAAATACAAGATCTTACATATTTCTTGCAGTCGTTCATCAAGTTTGGCCACCAGAATGTACGGGAGATCAAATTAGCCGTCTTGTGAATCCCAAAGTGACCCGCTCTTGTAACTTCTGCACAATATTTGAGAGCGCAGAAATAGTTTGGTAAATGTCCTTCGGTGGAGAGGCCTCCCTTCCAGACTCCATCTCTGGCTGACTGGTACTGTCACGTACCTGGTAGGAGTCTGGAATGACGAGGTCGGCCTCCCTTGTATCTCCAACCCAAGCCCCACTGAGGATGGGACAGACCTAGGGTGAGGAGTTACACGAGAGCCTGTAGTTGCGTGCAGAACTTGTCAGCTGAGTTGCAGACGTGGAGATGCAGGCAGAGCATCTGGTAAGGAACTGGACTCAGGAAAGCTGGTAGGATGGACAGCTAGCACAGGCACTGGAGACATGGTTAAGCCAAGCAGGAGGCTGGTGCAGGATCACAAGGGTGGCCGGGTTCGGTAGCAGACGGGCAGCGAGGTACTGGAAAAGGCCCCAAAAATCTTGGGCCAAGCTTCCTCGAGGGGCAACTTAGTTTCAAGTTCGCTGTGGAAAGCCAGACCTTATCTCCAGGTTCAAGATTCAAATTGCCTCTTCTCTTCTTGTCGAAGAACTTTTTATTATCTGCCTGGGTCTTGGAGATTGTATCCTGCAGTAATTGGTAGTTGGAGTTAAGGAAGTTCAACCTGTCTTGTACGGCAGGTACAGAAGAATCAATAGGCAGCTCAGGCAAGAAACAAGGATGGTATCCATAATTGGCGAAAAAAGGTGACTGTTTGGTTGCCGAATGGGTGGAATTATTGTATGAAAATTCCGCGAGTGGGAGAAGTGATAGCCAGTCATCCTGTGCAAAAGAAGAAAAGCATCGTAGGTACTGTTCAAGGGTTTGATTGACCCTTTCAGTCTGTCCATTAGTTTGTGGGTGATAAGCTGTGGAGAGGCGGAGTTCAATGTTCAAAGTTTCACATAAGGCCCTCCAAAATCTAGAAGTGAACTGCACCCCTCGATCAGAAACTATGCTGTCAGGGATGCCATGCAACCTTACAATCTCCTTGATAAAAGTTGAGGCAGTCTCCGGGGCAGAAGGAGTTCCTTGCAGAGGTACAAAGTGGGCCATTTTGGTCAAACGATCAACCACAACGAAAATGGTAGTAAAGTCTTCAGATGGGGGAAGTTCTACTATAAAATCCATGGAGATCATGCTCCATGGTTTCTCAGGTACAGGAAGGGGCTCAAGTAGACCCCAAGTTCTGGCTCTGTCTGTCTTATTCCGAAGGCATGAAATACAAGATCTTACATATTTCTTGCAGTCGTTCATCAAGTTTGGCCACCAGAATGTACAGGAGATCAAATTAGCCGTCTTGTGAATCCCAAAGTGACCCGCTCTTGTAACTTCTGCACAATATTTGAGAGCGCAGAAATAGTTTGGTAAATGTCCTTCGGTGGAGAGGCCTCCCTTCCAGACTCCATCTCTGGCTGACTGGTACTGTCACGTACCTGGTAGGAGTCTGGAATGACGAGGTCGGCCTCTCTTGTATCTCCAACCCAAGCCCCACTGAGGATGGGACAGACCTAGGGTGAGGAGTTACACGAGAGCCTGTAGTTGCGTGCAGAACTTGTCAGCTGAGTTGCAGACGTGGAGATGCAGGCAGAGCATCTGGTAAGGAACTGGACTCAGGAAAGCTGGTAGGATGGACAGCTAGCACAGGCACTGGAGACAGCGTTAAGCCAAGCAGGAGGCTGGTGCAGGATCACAAGGGTGGCCGGGTTCGGTAGCAGACGGGCAGCGAGGTACTGGAAAAGGCCCCAAAAATCTTGGGCCAAGCTTCCTCGAGGGGCAACTTAGTTTCAAGTTCGCTGTGGAAAGCCAGACCTTATCTCCAGGTTCAAGATTCAAATTGCCTCTTCTCTTCTTGTCGAAGAACTTTTTATTATCTGCCTGGGTCTTGGAGATTGTATCCTGCAGTAATTGGTAGTTGGAGTTAAGGAAGTTCAACCTGTCTTGTACGGCAGGTACAGAAGAATCAATAGGCAGCTCAGGCAAGAAACAAGGATGGTATCCATAATTGGCGAAAAAAGGTGACTGTTTGGTTGCCGAATGGGTGGAATTATTGTATGAAAATTCCGCGAGTGGGAGAAGTGATAGCCAGTCATCCTGTGCAAAAGAAGAAAAGCATCGTAGGTACTGTTCAAGGGTTTGATTGACCCTTTCAGTCTGTCCATTAGTTTGTGGGTGATAAGCTGTGGAGAGGCGGAGTTCAATGTTCAAAGTTTCACATAAGGCCCTCCAAAATCTAGAAGTGAACTGCACCCCTCGATCAGAAACTATGCTGTCAGGGATGCCATGCAACCTTACAATCTCCTTGATAAAAGTTGAGGCAGTCTCCGGGGCAGAAGGAGTTCCTTGCAGAGGTACAAAGTGGGCCATTTTGGTCAAACGATCAACCACAACGAAAATGGTAGTGAAGTCTTCAGATGGGGGAAGTTCTACTATAAAATCCATGGAGATCATGCTCCATGGTTTCTCAGGTACAGGAAGGGGCTCAAGTAGACCCCAAGTTCTGGCTCTGTCTGTCTTATTCCGAAGGCATGAAATACAAGATCTTACATATTTCTTGCAGTCGTTCATCAAGTTTGGCCACCAGAATGTACGGGAGATCAAATTAGCCGTCTTGTGAATCCCAAAGTGACCCGCTCTTGTAACTTCTGCACAATATTTGAGAGCACAGAAATAGTTTGGTAAATGTCCTTCGGTGGAGAGGCCTCCCTTCCAGACTCCATCTCTGGCTGACTGGTACTGTCACGTACCTGGTAGGAGTCTGGAATGACGAGGTCGGCCTCCCTTGTATCTCCAACCCAAGCCCCACTGAGGATGGGACAGACCTAGGGTGAGGAGTTACACGAGTGCCTGTAGTTGCGTGCAGAACTTGTCAGCTGAGTTGCAGACGTGGAGAGGCAGGCAGAGCATCTGGTAAGGAACTGGACTCAGGAAAGCTGGTAGGATGGACAGCTAGCACAGGCACTGGAGACAGCGTTAAGCCAAGCAGGAGGCTGGTGCAGGATCACAAGGGTGGCCGGGTTCGGTAGCAGACGGGCAGCGAGGTACAAGGCACAGGCAGGAGGGAGGTCAGATGGGAAGCCGAGATCAGGAACCAGTAATCAAGTATTCAAGTCCGGAAGCAAGGTCAAAGGGAAGCCAAGGTTCAGCAACAGGGATCAAGCCAGGTTTAAACAGAGTTCAGGTATCAGGGTACTTGCTGAAGACCAGTCAGCACTTGTCAGAAGTCAGAGCATCCTTTAAGTAGGCAGGCTGGTGCCAAAGGGAATTAGGAGCGTGCTCCTGCGCGCGCACGTTGCCCGTGCGCACGCGCATGCGCGAATTGCGCACACGCATGCGCAATGGTACTCCGGAAAGGCCGCTGCGTACTGGGGATGCGCGCGCGCGCGCCAGCATTCCAAGACTGTTGATGAATGCGCGCATGCGCAGACGGATTCCCGGCAGCTTCCTTACATTGCCCCCCCTTAGGGGCAGCCTCTGGATGCCCCTCAGGACCTCTTTTTCCGGGTGGCGTAGAAAGAAAGCTCGTACCAGTCTTGGAGCATGCACATCAGAAGCTGGTTCCCAGGAACTTTCTTCCGGCCCGTAGCCTTTCCATTTAATGAGAAACTGTGTTTGGTTACCTCTCTTCCTACAGTCCAATACGGCCTCCACCTCAAATTCCTCATTCCCTTCGATAAGTAGCGGTGGAGGGGTTTCAGAACTCTGATTTGGGAAAGGATTTGGCACTGTAGGCTTCAACAAAGAAACATGGAATACTGGGTGGATTCTCAGGTTCTTGGGTAACACTAATTCGAATGCTACTGCATTAATCTTTCTCTTGACTGGAAAAGGCCCCAAAAATCTTGGGCCAAGCTTCCTCGAGGGGCAACTTAGTTTCAAGTTCGCTGTGGAAAGCCAGACCTTATCTCCAGGTTCAAGATTCAAATTGCCTCTTCTCTTCTTGTCGAAGAACTTTTTATTATCTGCCTGGGTCTTGGAGATTGTATCCTGCAGTATTTGGTAGTTGGAGTTAAGGAAGTTCAACCTGTCTTGTACGGCAGGTACAGAAGAATCAATAGGCAGCTCAGGCAAGAAAGAAGGATGGTATCCATAATTGGCGAAAAAAGGTGACTGTTTGGTTACCGAATGGGTGGAATTATTGTATGAAAATTCCACGAGTGGGAGAAGTGATAGCCAGTCATCCTGTGCAAAAGAAGTAAAGCATCGTAGGTACTGTTCAAGGGTTTGATTGACCCTTTCAGTCTGTCCATTAGTTTGTGGGTGATAAGCTGTGGAGAGGCGGAGTTCAATGTTCAAAGTTTCACATAAGGCCCTCCAAAATCTAGAAGTGAACTGCACCCCTCGATCAGAAACTATGCTGTCAGGGATGCCATGCAACCTTACAATCTCCTTGATAAAAGTTGAGGCAGTCTCCGGGGCAGAAGGAGTTCCTTGCAGAGGTACAAAGTGGGCCATTTTGGTCAAACGATCAACCACAACGAAAATGGTAGTAAAGTCTTCAGATGGGGGAAGTTCTACTATAAAATCCATGGAGATCATGCTCCATGGTTTCTCAGGTACAGGAAGGGGCTCAAGTAGACCCCAAGTTCTGGCTCTGTCTGTCTTATTCCGAAGGCATGAAATACAAGATCTTACATATTTCTTGCAGTCGTTCATCAAGTTTGGCCACCAGAATGTACGGGAGATCAAATTAGCCGTCTTGTGAATCCCAAAGTGACCCGCTCTTGTAACTTCTGCACAATATTTGAGAGCGCAGAAATAGTTTGGTAAATGTCCTTCGGTGGAGAGGCCTCCCTTCCAGACTCCATCTCTGGCTGACTGGTACTGTCACGTACCTGGTAGGAGTCTGGAATGACAAGGTCGGCCTCCCTTGTATCTCCAACCCAAGCCCCACTGAGGATGGGACAGACCTAGGGTGAGGAGTTACACGAGTGCCTGTAGTTGCGTGCAGAACTTGTCAGCTGAGTTGCAGACGTGGAGATGCAGGCAGAGCATCTGGTAAGGAACTGGACTCAGGAAAGCTGGTAGTATGGACAGCTAGCACAGGCACTGGAGACAGCGTTAAGCCAAGCAGGAGGCTGGTGCAGGATCACAAGGGTGGCCGGGTTCGGTAGCAGACGGGCAGCGAGGTACAAGGCACAGGCAGGAGGGAGGTCAGATGGGAAGCCGAGATCAGGAACCAGTAATCAAGTATTCAAGTCCGGAAGCAAGGTCAAAGGGAAGCCAAGGTTCAGCAACAGGGATCAAGCCAGGTTTAAACAGAGTTCAGGTATCAGGGTACTTGCTGAAGACCAGTCAGCACTTGTCAGAAGTCAGAGCATCCTTTAAGTAGGCAGGCTGGTGCCAAAGGGAATTAGGAGCGTGCTCCTGCGCGCGCACGTTGCCCGTGCGCACGCGCATGCGCGAATTGCGCACACGCATGCGCAATGGTACTCCGGAAAGGCCGCTGCGTACTGGGGATGCGCGCGCGCCAGCATTCCAAGACTGTTGACGAATGCGCGCATGCGCAGACGGATTCCCGGCAGCTTCCTTACATTGCCCCCCCTTAGGGGCAGCCTCTGGATGCCCCTCAGGACCTCTTTTTCCGGGTGGCGTAGAAAGAAAGCTCGTACCAGTCTTGGAGCATGCACATCAGAAGCTGGTTCCCAGGAACTTTCTTCCGGCTCGTAGCCTTTCCATTTAATGAGAAACTGTGTTTGGTTACCTCTCTTCCTACAGTCCAATACGGCCTCCACCTCAAATTCCTCATTCCCTTCGATAAGTAGCGGTGGAGGGGTTTCAGAAATCTGATTTGGGAAAGGATTTGGCACTGTAGGCTTCAACAAAGAAACATGGAATACTGGGTGGATTCTCAGGTTCTTGGGTAACACTAATTCGAATTCTACTGCATTAATCTTTCTCTTGACTGGAAAAGGCCCCAAAAATCTTGGGCCAAGCTTCCTCGAGGGGCAACTTAGTTTCAAGTTCGCTGTGGAAAGCCAGACCTTATCTCCAGGTTCAAGATTCAAATTGCCTCTTCTCTTCTTGTCGAAGAACTTTTTATTATCTGCCTGGGTCTTGGAGATTGTATCCTGCAGTAATTGGTAGTTGGAGTTAAGGAAGTTCAACCTGTCTTGTACGGCAGGTACAGAAGAATCAATAGGCAGCTCAGGCAAGAAAGAAGGATGGTATCCATAATTGGCGAAAAAAGGTGACTGTTTGGTTGCCGAATGGGTGGAATTATTGTATGAAAATTCCGCGAGTGGGAGAAGTGATAGCCAGTCATCCTGTGCAAAAGAAGAAAAGCATCGTAGGTACTGTTCAAGGGTTTGATTGACCCTTTCAGTCTGTCCATTAGTTTGTGGGTGATAAGCTGTGGAGAGGCGGAGTTCAATGTTCAAAGTTTCACATAAGGCCCTCCAAAATCTAGAAGTGAACTGCACCCCTCGATCAGAAACTATGCTGTCAGGGATGCCATGCAACCTTACAATCTCCTTGATAAAAGTTGAGGCAGTCTCCGGGGCAGAAGGAGTTCCTTGCAGAGGTACAAAGTGGGCCATTTTGGTCAAACGATCAACCACAACGAAAATGGTAGTGAAGTCTTCAGATGGGGGAAGTTCTACTATAAAATCCATGGAGATCATGCTCCATGGTTTCTCAGGTACAGGAAGGGGCTCAAGTAGACCCCAAGTTCTGGCTCTGTCTGTCTTATTCCGAAGGCATGAAATACAAGATCTTACATATTTCTTGCAGTCGTTCATCAAGTTTGGCCACCAGAATGTACGGGAGATCAAATTAGCCGTCTTGTGAATCCCAAAGTGACCCGCTCTTGTAACTTCTGCACAATATTTGAGAGCGCAGAAATAGTTTGGTAAATGTCCTTCGGTGGAGAGGCCTCCCTTCCAGACTCCATCTCTGGCTGACTGGTACTGTCACGTACCTGGTAGGAGTCTGAAATGACGAGGTCGGCCTCCCTTGTATCTCCAACCCAAGCCCCACTGAGGATGGGACAGACCTAGGGTGAGGAGTTACACGAGTGCCTGTAGTTGCGTGCAGAACTTGTCAGCTGAGTTGCAGACGTGGAGAGGCAGGCAGAGCATCTGGTAAGGAACTGGACTCAGGAAAGCTGGTAGGATGGACAGCTAGCACAGGCACTGGAGACAGCGTTAAGCCAAGCAGGAGGCTGGTGCAGGATCACAAGGGTGGCCGGGTTCGGTAGCAGACGGGCAGCGAGGTACAAGGCACAGGCAGGAGGGAGGTCAGATGGGAAGCCGAGATCAGGAACCAGTAATCAAGTATTCAAGTCCGGAAGCAAGGTCAAAGGGAAGCCAAGGTTCAGCAACAGGGATCAAGCCAGGTTTAAACAGAGTTCAGGTATCAGGGTACTTGCTGAAGACCAGTCAGCACTTGTCAGAAGTCAGAGCATCCTTTAAGTAGGCAGGCTGGTGCCAAAGGGAATTAGGAGCGTGCTCCTGCGCGCGCACGTTGCCCGTGCGCACGCGCATGCGCGAATTGCGCACACGCATGCGCAATGGTACTCCGGAAAGGCCGCTGCGTACTGGGGATGCGCGCGCGCGCGCCAGCATTCCAAGACTGTTGACGAATGCGCGCATGCGCAGACGGATTCCCGGCAGCTTCCTTACATTGCCCCCCCTTAGGGGCAGCCTCTGGATGCCCCTCAGGACCTCTTTTTCCGGGTGGCGTAGAAAGAAAGCTCGTACCAGTCTTGGAGCATGCACATCAGAAGCTGGTTCCCAGGAACTTTCTTCCGGCCCGTAGCCTTTCCATTTAATGAGAAACTGTGTTTGGTTACCTCTCTTCCTACAGTCCAATACGGCCTCCACCTCAAATTCCTCATTCCCTTCGATAAGTAGCGGTGGAGGGGTTTCAGAACTCTGATTTGGGAAAGGATTTGGCACTGTAGGCTTCAACAAAGAAACATGGAATACTGGGTGGATTCTCAGGTTCTTGGGTAACACTAATTCGAATGCTACTGCATTAATCTTTCTCTTGACTGGAAAAGGCCCCAAAAATCTTGGGCCAAGCTTCCTCGAGGGGCAACTTAGTTTCAAGTTCGCTGTGGAAAGCCAGACCTTATCTCCAGGTTCAAGATTCAAATTGCCTCTTCTCTTCTTGTCGAAGAACTTTTTATTATCTGCCTGGGTCTTGGAGATTGTATCCTGCAGTATTTGGTAGTTGGAGTTAAGGAAGTTCAACCTGTCTTGTACGGCAGGTACAGAAGAATCAATAGGCAGCTCAGGCAAGAAAGAAGGATGGTATCCATAATTGGCGAAAAAAGGTGACTGTTTGGTTACCGAATGGGTGGAATTATTGTATGAAAATTCCACGAGTGGGAGAAGTGATAGCCAGTCATCCTGTGCAAAAGAAGTAAAGCATCGTAGGTACTGTTCAAGGGTTTGATTGACCCTTTCAGTCTGTCCATTAGTTTGTGGGTGATAAGCTGTGGAGAGGCGGAGTTCAATGTTCAAAGTTTCACATAAGGCCCTCCAAAATCTAGAAGTGAACTGCACCCCTCGATCAGAAACTATGCTGTCAGGGATGCCATGCAACCTTACAATCTCCTTGATAAAAGTTGAGGCAGTCTCCGGGGCAGAAGGAGTTCCTTGCAGAGGTACAAAGTGGGCCATTTTGGTCAAACGATCAACCACAACGAAAATGGTAGTAAAGTCTTCAGATGGGGGAAGTTCTACTATAAAATCCATGGAGATCATGCTCCATGGTTTCTCAGGTACAGGAAGGGGCTCAAGTAGACCCCAAGTTCTGGCTCTGTCTGTCTTATTCCGAAGGCATGAAATACAAGATCTTACATATTTCTTGCAGTCGTTCATCAAGTTTGGCCACCAGAATGTACGGGAGATCAAATTAGCCGTCTTGTGAATCCCAAAGTGACCCGCTCTTGTAACTTCTGCACAATATTTGAGAGCGCAGAAATAGTTTGGTAAATGTCCTTCGGTGGAGAGGCCTCCCTTCCAGACTCCATCTCTGGCTGACTGGTACTGTCACGTACCTGGTAGGAGTCTGGAATGACGAGGTCGGCCTCCCTTGTATCTCCAACCCAAGCCCCACTGAGGATGGGACAGACCTAGGGTGAGGAGTTACACGAGAGCCTGTAGTTGCGTGCAGAACTTGTCAGCTGAGTTGCAGACGTGGAGATGCAGGCAGAGCATCTGGTAAGGAACTGGACTCAGGAAAGCTGGTAGGATGGACAGCTAGCACAGGCACTGGAGACAGCGTTAAGCCAAGCAGGAGGCTGGTGCAGGATCACAAGGGTGGCCGGGTTCGGTAGCAGACAGGCAGCGAGGTACTGGAAAAGGCCCCAAAAATCTTGGGCCAAGCTTCCTCGAGGGGCAACTTAGTTTCAAGTTCGCTGTGGAAAGCCAGACCTTATCTCCAGGTTCTAGATTCAAATTGCCTCTTCTCTTCTTGTCGAAGAACTTTTTATTATCTGCCTGGGTCTTGGAGATTGTATCCTGCAGTAATTGGTAGTTGGAGTTAAGGAAGTTCAACCTGTCTTGTACGGCAGGTACAGAAGAATCAATAGGCAGCTCAGGCAAGAAAGAAGGATGGTATCCATAATTGGCGAAAAAAGGTGACTGTTTGGTTGCCGAATGGGTGGAATTATTGTATGAAAATTCCGCGAGTGGGAGAAGTGATAGCCAGTCATCCTGTGCAAAAGAAGAAAAGCATCGTAGGTACTGTTCAAGGGTTTGATTGACCCTTTCAGTCTGTCCATTAGTTTGTGGGTGATAAGCTGTGGAGAGGCGGAGTTCAATGTTCAAAGTTTCACATAAGGCCCTCCAAAATCTAGAAGTGAACTGCACCCCTCGATCAGAAACTATGCTGTCAGGGATGCCATGCAACCTTACAATCTCCTTGATAAAAGTTGAGGCAGTCTCCGGGGCAGAAGGAGTTCCTTGCAGAGGTACAAAGTGGGCCATTTTGGTCAAACGATCAACCACAACGAAAATGGTAGTGAAGTCTTCAGATGGGGGAAGTTCTACTATAAAATCCATGGAGATCATGCTCCATGGTTTCTCAGGTACAGGAAGGGGCTCAAGTAGACCCCAAGTTCTGGCTCTGTCTGTCTTATTCCGAAGGCATGAAATACAAGATCTTACATATTTCTTGCAGTCGTTCATCAAGTTTGGCCACCAGAATGTACGGGAGATCAAATTAGCCGTCTTGTGAATCCCAAAGTGACCCGCTCTTGTAACTTCTGCACAATATTTGAGAGCGCAGAAATAGTTTGGTAAATGTCCTTCGGTGGAGAGGCCTCCCTTCCAGACTCCATCTCTGGCTGACTGGTACTGTCACGTACCTGGTAGGAGTCTGGAATGACAAGGTCGGCCTCCCTTGTATCTCCAACCCAAGCCCCAGTGAGGATGGGACAGACCTAGGGTGAGGAGTTACACGAGTGCCTGTAGTTGCGTGCAGAACTTGTCAGCTGAGTTGCAGACGTGGAGATGCAGGCAGAGCATCTGGTAAGGAACTGGACTCAGGAAAGCTGGTAGGATGGACAGCTAGCACAGGCACTGGAGACAGCGTTAAGCCAAGCAGGAGGCTGGTGCAGGATCACAAGGGTGGCCGGGTTCGGTAGCAGACGGGCAGCGAGGTACAAGGCACAGGCAGGAGGGAGGTCAGATGGGAAGCCGAGATCAGGAACCAGTAATCAAGTATTCAAGTCCGGAAGCAAGGTCAAAGGGAAGCCAAGGTTCAGCAACAGGGATCAAGCCAGGTTTAAACAGAGTTCAGGTATCAGGGTACTTGCTGAAGACCAGTCAGCACTTGTCAGAAGTCAGAGCATCCTTTAAGTAGGCAGGCTGGTGCCAAAGGGAATTAGGAGCGTGCTCCTGCGCGCGCACGTTGCCCGTGCGCACGCGCATGCGCGAATTGCGCACACGCATGCGCAATGGTACTCCGGAAAGGCCGCTGCGTACTGGGGATGCGCGCGCGCCAGCATTCCAAGACTGTTGACGAATGCGCGCATGCGCAGACGGATTCCCGGCAGCTTCCTTACATTGCCCCCCCTTAGGGGCAGCCTCTGGATGCCCCTCAGGACCTCTTTTTCCGGGTGGCGTAGAAAGAAAGCTCGTACCAGTCTTGGAGCATGCACATCAGAAGCTGGTTCCCAGGAACTTTCTTCCGGCTCGTAGCCTTTCCATTTAATGAGAAACTGTGTTTGGTTACCTCTCTTCCTACAGTCCAATACGGCCTCCACCTCAAATTCCTCATTCCCTTCGATAAGTAGCGGTGGAGGGGTTTCAGAAATCTGATTTGGGAAAGGATTTGGCACTGTAGGCTTCAACAAAGAAACATGGAATACTGGGTGGATTCTCAGGTTCTTGGGTAACACTAATTCGAATTCTACTGCATTAATCTTTCTCTTGACTGGAAAAGGCCCCAAAAATCTTGGGCCAAGCTTCCTCGAGGGGCAACTTAGTTTCAAGTTCGCTGTGGAAAGCCAGACCTTATCTCCAGGTTCAAGATTCAAATTGCCTCTTCTCTTCTTGTCGAAGAACTTTTTATTATCTGCCTGGGTCTTGGAGATTGTATCCTGCAGTAATTGGTAGTTGGAGTTAAGGAAGTTCAACCTGTCTTGTACGGCAGGTACAGAAGAATCAATAGGCAGCTCAGGCAAGAAACAAGGATGGTATCCATAATTGGCGAAAAAAGGTGACTGTTTGGTTGCCGAATGGGTGGAATAATTGTATGAAAATTCCGCGAGTGGGAGAAGTGATAGCCAGTCATCCTGTGCAAAAGAAGAAAAGCATCGTAGGTACTGTTCAAGGGTTTGATTGACCCTTTCAGTCTGTCCATTAGTTTGTGGGTGATAAGCTGTGGAGAGGCGGAGTTCAATGTTCAAAGTTTCACATAAGGCCCTCCAAAATCTAGAAGTGAACTGCACCCCTCGATCAGAAACTATGCTGTCAGGGATGCCATGCAACCTTACAATCTCCTTGATAAAAGTTGAGGCAGTCTCCGGGGCAGAAGGAGTTCCTTGCAGAGGTACAAAGTGGGCCATTTTGGTCAAACGATCAACCACAACGAAAATGGTAGTGAAGTCTTCAGATGGGGGAAGTTCTACTATAAAATCCATGGAGATCATGCTCCATGGTTTCTCAGGTACAGGAAGGGGCTCAAGTAGACCCCAAGTTCTGGCTCTGTCTGTCTTATTCCGAAGGCATGAAATACAAGATCTTACATATTTCTTGCAGTCGTTCATCAAGTTTGGCCACCAGAATGTACGGGAGATCAAATTAGCCGTCTTGTGAATCCCAAAGTGACCCGCTAGGGGATGATCATGACATCGCCCTAGGACGGCAACTCTGAACTGTTCTGGGACCTGCAGTAATTGGTAGTTGGAGTTAAGGAAGTTCAACCTGTCTTGTACGGCAGGTACAGAAGAATCAATAGGCAGCTCAGGCAAGAAAGAAGGATGGTATCCATAATTGGCGAAAAAAGGTGACTGTTTGGTTACCGAATGGGTGGAATTATTGTATGAAAATTCCGCAAGTGGGAGAAGTGATAGCCAGTCATCCTGTGCAAAAGAAGAAAAGCATTGTAGGTACTGTTCAAGGGTTTGATTGACCCTTTCAGTCTGTCCATTAGTTTGTGGGTGATAAGCTGTGGAGAGGCGGAGTTCAATGTTCAAAGTTTCACATAAGGCCCTCCAAAATCTAGAAGTGAACTGCACCCCTCGATCAGAAACTATGCTGTCAGGGATGCCATGCAACCTTACAATCTCCTTGATAAAAGTTGAGGCAGTCTCCGGGGCAGAAGGAGTTCCTTGCAGAGGTACAAAGTGGGCCATTTTGGTCAAACGATCAACCACAACGAAAATGGTAGTAAAGTCTTCAGATGGGGGAAATTCTACTATAAAATCCATGGAGATCATGCTCCATGGTTTCTCAGGTACAGGAAGGGGCTCAAGTAGACCCCAAGTTCTGGCTCTGTCTGTCTTATTCCGAAGGCATGAAATACAAGATCTCACATATTTCTTGCAGTCGTTCATCAAGTTTGGCCACCAGAATGTACGGGAGATCAAATTAGCCGTCTTGTGAATCCCAAAGTGACCCGCTCTTGTAACTTCTGCACAATATTTGAGAGCGCAGAAATAGTTTGGTAAATGTCCTTCGGTGGAGAGGCCTCCCTTCCAGACTCCATCTCTGGCTGACTGGTACTGTCACGTATCTGGTAGGAGTCTGGAATGACGAGGTCGGCCTCCCTTGTATCTCCAACCCAAGCCCCACTGAGAATGGGACAGACCTAGGGTGAGGAGTTACACGAGAGCCTGTAGTTGCGTGCAGAACTTGTCAGCTGAGTTGCAGACGTGGAGATGCAGGCAGAGCATCTGGTAAGGAACTGGACTCAGGAAAGCTGGTAGGATGGACAGCTAGCACAGGCACTGGAGACAGCGTTAAGCCAAGCAGGAGGCTGGTGCAGGATCACAAGGGTGGCCGGGTTCGGTAGCAGACGGGCAGCAAGGTACTGGAAAAGGCCCCAAAAATCTTGGGCCAAGCTTCCTCGAGGGGCAACTTAGTTTCAAGTTCGCTGTGGAAAGCCAGACCTTATCTCCAGGTTCAAGATTCAAATTGCCTCTTCTCTTCTTGTCGAAGAACTTTTTATTATCTGCCTGGGTCTTGGAGATTGTATCCTGCAGTAATTGGTAGTTGGAGTTAAGGAAGTTCAACCTGTCTTGTACGGCAGGTACAGAAGAATCAATAGGCAGCTCAGGCAAGAAAGAAGGATGGTATCCATAATTGGCGAAAAAAGGTGACTGTTTGGTTGCCGAATGGGTGGAATTATTGTATGAAAATTCCGCGAGTGGGAGAAGTGATAGCCAGTCATCCTGTGCAAAAGAAGAAAAGCATCGTAGGTACTGTTCAAGGGTTTGATTGACCCTTTCAGTCTGTCCATTAGTTTGTGGGTGATAAGCTGTGGAGAGACGGAGTTCAATGTTCAAAGTTTCACATAAGGCCCTCCAAAATCTAGAAGTGAACTGCACCCCTCGATCAGAAACTATGCTGTCAGGGATGCCATGCAACCTTACAATCTCCTTGATAAAAGTTGAGGCAGTCTCCGGGGCAGAAGGAGTTCCTTGCAGAGGTACAAAGTGGGCCATTTTGGTCAAACGATCAACCACAACGAAAATGGTAGTGAAGTCTTCAGATGGGGGAAGTTCTACTATAAAATCCATGGAGATCATGCTCCATGGTTTCTCAGGTACAGGAAGGGGCTCAAGTAGACCCCAAGTTCTGGCTCTGTCTGTCTTATTCCGAAGGCATGAAATACAAGATCTTACATATTTCTTGCAGTCGTTCATCAAATTTGGCCACCAGAATGTACGGGAGATCAAATTGGCCGTCTTGTGAATCCCAAAGTGACCCGCTCTTGTAACTTCTGCACAATATTTGAGAGCGCAGAAATAGTTTGGTAAATGTCCTTCGGTGGAGAGGCCTCCCTTCCAGACTCCATCTCTGGCTGACTGGTACTGTCACGTACCTGGTAGGAGTCTGGAATGACGAGGTCGGCCTCCCTTGTATCTCCAACCCAAGCCCCACTGAGGATGGGACAGACCTAGGGTGAGGAGTTACACGAGTGCCTGTAGTTGCGTGCAGAACTTGTCAGCTGAGTTGCAGACGTGGAGATGCAGGCAGAGCATCTGGTAAGGAACGGGACTCAGGAAAGCTGGTAGGATGGACAGCTAGCACAGGCACTGGAGACAGCGTTAAGCCAAGCAGGAGGCTGGTGCAGGATCACAAGGGTGGCCGGGTTCGGTAGCAGACGGGCAGCGAGGTACTGGAAAAGGTTCAAGATTCAAATTGCCTCTTCTCTTCTTGTCGAAGAACTTTTTATTATCTGCCTGGGTCTTGGAGATTGTATCCTGCAGTAATTGGTAGTTTGAGTTAAGGAAGTTCAACCTGTCTTGTACGGCAGGTACAGAAGAATCAATAGGCAGCTTAGGCAAGAAAGAAGGATGGTATCCATAATTGGCGAAAAAAGGTGACTGTTTGGTTGCCGAATGGGTGAAATTATTGTATGAAAATTCCGCGAGTGGGAGAAGTGATAGCCAGTCATCCTGCGCAAAAGAAGAAAAGCATCGTAGGTACTGTTCAAGGGTTTGATTGACCCTTTCAGTCTGTCCATTAGTTTGTGGGTGATAAGCTGTGGAGAGGCGGAGTTCAATGTTCAAAGTTTCACATAAGGCCCTCCAACATCTAGAAGTGAACTGCACCCCTCGATCAGAAACTATGCTGTCAGGGATGCCATGCAACCTTACAATCTCCTTGATAAAAGTTGAGGCAGTCTCCGGGGCAGAAGGAGTTCCTTGCAGAGGTACAAAGTGGGCCATTTTGGTCAAACGATCAACCACAACGAAAATGGTAGTGAAGTCTTCAGATGGGGGAAGTTCTACTATAAAATCCATGGAGATCATGCTCCATGGTTTCTCAGGTACAGGAAGGGGCTCAAGTAGACCCCAAGTTCTGGCTCTGTCTGTCTTATTCCGAAGGCATGAAATACAAGATCTTACATATTTCTTGCAGTCGTTCATCAAGTTTGGCCACCAGAATGTACGGGAGATCAAATTAGCCGTCTTGTGAATCCCAAAGTGACCCGCTAGGGGATGATCATGACATCGCCCTAGGACGGCAACTCTGAACTGTTCTGGGACCTGCAGTAATTAGTAGTTGGAGTTAAGGAAGTTCAACCTGTCTTGTACGGCAGGTACAGAAGAATCAATAGGCAGCTCAGGCAAGAAAGAAGGATGGTATCCATAATTGGCGAAAAAAGGTGACTGTTTGGTTACCGAATGGGTGGAATTATTGTATGAAAATTCCATGAGTGGGAGAAGTGATAGCCAGTCATCCTGTGCAAAAGAAGAAAAGCATCGTAGGTACTGTTCAAGGGTTTGATTGACCCTTTCAGTCTGTCCATTAGTTTGTGGGTGATAAGCTGTGGAGAGGCGGAGTTCAATGTTCAAAGTTTCACATAAGGCCCTCAAAATCTAGAAGTGAACTGCACCCCTCGATCAGAAACTATGCTGTCAGGGATGCCATGCAACCTTACAATCTCCTTGATAAAAGTTGAGGCAGTCTCCGGGGCAGAAGGAGTTCCTTGCAGAGGTACAAAGTGGGCCATTTTGGTCAAACGATCAACCACAACGAAAATGGTAGTAAAGTCTTCAGATGGGGGAAGTTCTACTATAAAATCCATGGAGATCATGCTCCATGGTTTCTCAGGTACAGGAAGGGGCTCAAGTAGACCCCAAGTTCTGGCTCTGTCTGTCTTATTCCGAAGGCATGAAATACAAGATCTTACATATTTCTTGCAGTCGTTCATCAAGTTTGGCCACCAGAATGTACGGGAGATCAAATTAGCCGTCTTGTGAATCCCAAAGTGACCCGCTAGGGGATGATCATGACATCGCCCTAGGACGGCAACTCTGAACTGTTCTGGGACCTGCAGTAATTGGTAGTTGGAGTTAAGGAAGTTCAACCTGTCTTGTACGGCAGGTACAGAAGAATCAATAGGCAGCTCAGGCAAGAAAGAAGGATGGTATCCATAATTGGCGAAAAAAGGTGACTGTTTGGTTACCGAATGGGTGGAATTATTGTATGAAAATTCCGCGAGTGGGAGAAGTGATAGCCAGTCATCCTGTGCAAAAGAAGAAAAGCATTGTAGGTACTGTTCAAGGGTTTGATTGACCCTTTCAATCTGTCCATTAGTTTGTGGGTGATAAGCTGTGGAGAGGCGGAGTTCAATGTTCAAAGTTTCACATAAGGCCCTCCAAAATCTAGAAGTGAACTGCACCCCTCGATCAGAAACTATGCTGTCAGGGATGCCATGCAACCTTACAATCTCCTTGATAAAAGTTGAGGCAGTCTCCGGGGCAGAAGGAGTTCCTTGCAGCGGTACAAAGTGGGCCATTTTGGTCAAACGATCAACCACAACGAAAATGGTAGTAAAGTCTTCAGATGTGGGAAGTTCTACTATAAAATCCATGGAGATCATGCTCCATGGTTTCTCAGGTACAGGAAGGGGCTCAAGTAGACCCCAAGTTCTGGCTCTGTCTGTCTTATTCCGAAGGCATGAAATACAAGATCTTACATATTTCTTGCAGTCGTTCATCAAGTTTGGCCACCAGAATGTACGGGAGATCAAATTAGCCGTCTTGTGAATCCCAAAGTGACCTGCTCTTGTAACTTCTGCACAATATTTGAGAGCGCATAAATAGTTTGGTAAATGTCCTTCGGTGGTGAGGCCTCCCTTCCAGACTCCATCTCTGGCTGACTGGTACTGTCACGTACCTGGTAGGAGTCTGGAATGACGAGGTCGGCCTCCCTTGTATCTCCAACCCAAGCCCCACTGAGGATGGGACAGACCTAGGGTGAGGAGTTACACGAGAGCCTGTAGTTGCGTGCAGAACTTGTCAGCTGAGTTGCAGACGTGGAGATGCAGGCAGAGCATCTGGTAAGGAACTGGACTCAGGAAAGCTGGTAGGATAGACAGCTAGCACAGGCACTGGAGACAGCGTTAAGCCAAGCAGGAGGCTGGTGCAGGATCACAAGGGTGGCCGGGTTCGGTAGCAGACGGGCAGCGAGGTACTGGAAAAGGCCCCAAAAATCTTGGGCCAAGCTTCCTCGAGGGGCAACTTAGTTTCAAGTTCGCTGTGGAAAGCCAGACCTTATCTCCAGGTTCAAGATTCAAATTGCCTCTTCTCTTCTTGTCGAAGAACTTTTTATTATCTGCCTGGGTCTTGGAGATTGTATCCTGCAGTAATTGGTAGTTGGAGTTAAGGAAGTTCAACCTGTCTTGTATGGCAGGTACAGAAGAATCAATAGGCAGCTCAGGCAAGAAACAAGGATGGTATCCATAATTGGCGAAAAAAGGTGACTGTTTGGTTGCCGAATGGGTGGAATTATTGTATGAAAATTCCGCGAGTGGGAGAAGTGATAGCCAGTCATCCTGTGCAAAAGAAGAAAAGCATCGTAGGTACTGTTCAAGGGTTTGATTGACCCTTTCAGTCTGTCCATTAGTTTGTGGGTGATAAGCTGTGGAGAGGCGGAGTTCAGTGTTCAAAGTTTCACATAAGGCCCTCCAAAATCTAGAAGTGAACTGCACCCCTCGATCAGAAACTATGCTGTCAGGGATGCCATGCAACCTTACAATCTCCTTGATAAAAGTTGAGGCAGTCTCCGGGGCAGAAGGAGTTCCTTGCAGAGGTACAAAGTGGGCCATTTTGGTCAAACGATCAACCACAACGAAAATGGTAGTAAAGTCTTCAGATGGGGGAAGTTCTACTATAAAATCCATGGAGATCATGCTCCATGGTTTCTCAGGTACAGGAAGGGGCTCAAGTAGACCCCAAGTTCTGGCTCTGTCTGTCTTATTCCGAAGGCATGAAATACAAGATCTTACATATTTCTTGCAGTCGTTCATCAAGTTTGGCCACCAGAATGTACGGGAGATCAAATTAGCCGTCTTGTGAATCCCAAAGTGACCCGCTCTTGTAACTTCTGCACAATATTTGAGAGCGCAGAAATAGTTTGGTAAATGTCCTTCGGTGGAGAGGCCTCCCTTCCAGACTCCATCTCTGGCTGACTGGTACTGTCACGTACCTGGTAGGAGTCTGGAATGACGAGGTCGGCCTCCCTTGTATCTCCAACCCAAGCCCCACTGAGGATGGGACAGACCTAGGGTGAGGAGTTACACGAGAGCCTGTAGTTGCGTGCAGAACTTGTCATTTGAGTTGCAGACGTGGAGATGCAGGCAGAGCATCTGGTAAGGAACTGGACTCAGGAAAGCTGGTAGGATGGACAGCTAGCACAGGCACTGGAGACAGCGTTAAGCCAAGCAGGAGGCTGGTGCAGGATCACAAGGGTGGCCGGGTTCGGTAGCAGACAGGCAGCGAGGCACTGGAAAAGGCCCCAAAAATCTTGGGCCAAGCTTCCTCGAGGGGCAACTTAGTTTCAAGTTCGCTGTGGAAAGCCAGACCTTATCTCCAGGTTCAAGATTCAAATTGCCTCTTCTCTTCTTGTCGAAGAACTTTTTATTATCTGCCTGGGTCTTGGAGATTGTATCCTGCAGTAATTGGTAGTTGGAGTTAAGGAAGTTCAACCTGTCTTGTACGGCAGGTACAGAAGAATCAATAGGCAGCTCAGGCAAGAAAGAAGGATGGTATCCATAATTGGCGAAAAAAGGTGACTGTTTGGTTGCCGAATGGGTGGAATTATTGTATGAAAATTCCGCGAGTGGGAGAAGTGATAGCCAGTCATCCTGTGCAAAAGAAGAAAAGCATCGTAGGTACTGTTCAAGGGTTTGATTGACCCTTTCAGTCTGTCCATTAGTTTGTGGGTGATAAGCTGTGGAGAGGCGGAGTTCAATGTTCAAAGTTTCACATAAGGCCCTCCAAAATCTAGAAGTGAACTGCACCCCTCGATCAGAAACTATGCTGTCAGGGATGCCATGCAACCTTACAATCTCCTTGATAAAAGTTGAGGCAGTCTCCGGGGCAGAAGGAGTTCCTTGCAGAGGTACAAAGTGGGCCATTTTGGTCAAACGATCAACCACAACGAAAATGGTAGTGAAGTCTTCAGATGGGGGAAGTTCTACTATAAAATCCATGGAGATCATGCTCCATGGTTTCTCAGGTACAGGAAGGGGCTCAAGTAGACCCCAAGTTCTGGCTCTGTCTGTCTTATTCCGAAGGCATGAAATACAAGATCTTACATATTTCTTGCAGTCGTTCATCAAGTTTGGCCACCAGAATGTACGGGAGATCAAATTAGCCGTCTTGTGAATCCCAAAGTGACCCGCTAGGGGATGATCATGACATCGCCCTAGGACGGCAACTCTGAACTGTTCTGGGACCTGCAGTAATTGGTAGTTGGAGTTAAGGAAGTTCAACCTGTCTTGTACGGCAGGTACAGAAGAATCAATAGGCAGCTCAGGCAAGAAAGAAGGATGGTATCCATAATTGGCGAAAAAAGGTGACTGTTTGGTTACCGAATGGGTGGAATTATTGTATGAAAATTCCGCGAGTGGGAGAAGTGATAGCCAGTCATCCTGTGCAAAAGAAGAAAAGCATCGTAGGTACTGTTCAAGGGTTTGATTGACCCTTTCAATCTGTCCATTAGTTTGTGGGTGATAAGCTGTGGAGAGGCGGAGTTCAATGTTCAAAGTTTCACATAAGGCCCTCCAAAATCTAGAAGTGAACTGCACCCCTCGATCAGAAACTATGCTGTCAGGGATGCCATGCAACCTTACAATCTCCTTGATAAAAGTTGAGGCAGTCTCCGGGGCAGAAGGAGTTCCTTGCAGCGGTACAAAGTGGGCCATTTTGGTCAAACGATCAACCACAACGAAAATGGTAGTAAAGTCTTCAGATGTGGGAAGTTCTACTATAAAATCCATGGAGATCATGCTCCATGGTTTCTCAGGTACAGGAAGGGGCTCAAGTAGACCCCAAGTTCTGGCTCTGTCTGTCTTATTCCGAAGGCATGAAATACAAGATCTTACATATTTCTTGCAGTCGTTCATCAAGTTTGGCCACCAGAATGTACGGGAGATCAAATTAGCCGTCTTGTGAATCCCAACGTGACCTGCTCTTGTAACTTCTGCACAATATTTGAGAGCGCAGAAATAGTTTGGTAAATGTCCTTCGGTGGAGAGGCCTCCCTTCCAGACTTCATCTCTGGCTGACTGGTACTGTCACGTACCTGGTAGGAGTCTGGAATGACGAGGTCGGCCTCCCTTGTATCTCCAACCCAAGCCCCACTGAGGATGGGACAGACCTAGGGTGAGGAGTTACACGAGAGCCTGTAGTTGCGTGCAGAACTTGTCAGCTGAGTTGCAGACGTGGAGATGCAGGCAGAGCATCTGGTAAGGAACTGGACTCAGGAAAGCTGGTAAGATAGACAGCTAGCACAGGCACTGGAGACAGCGTTAAGCCAAGCAGGAGGCTGGTGCAGGATCACAAGGGTGGCCGGGTTCGGTAGCAGACGGGCAGCGAGGTACTGGAAAAGGCCCCAAAAATCTTGGGCCAAGCTTCCTCGAGGGGCAACTTAGTTTCAAGTTCGCTGTGGAAAGCCAGACCTTATCTCCAGGTTCAAGATTCAAATTGCCTCTTCTCTTCTTGTCGAAGAACTTTTTATTATCTGCCTGGGTCTTGGAGATTGTATCCTGCAGTAATTGGTAGTTGGAGTTAAGGAAGTTCAACCTGTCTTGTACGGCAGGTACAGAAGAATCAATAGGCAGCTCAGGCAAGAAACAAGGATGGTATCCATAATTGGCGAAAAAAGGTGACTGTTTGGTTGCCGAATGGGTGGAATTATTGTATGAAAATTCCGCGAGTGGGAGAAGTGATAGCCAGTCATCCTGTGCAAAAGAAGAAAAGCATCGTAGGTACTGTTCAAGGGTTTGATTGACCCTTTCAGTCTGTCCATTAGTTTGTGGGTGATAAGCTGTGGAGAGGCGGAGTTCAGTGTTCAAAGTTTCACATAAGGCCCTCCAAAATCTAGAAGTGAACTGCACCCCTCGATCAGAAACTATGCTGTCAGGGATGCCATGCAACCTTACAATCTCCTTGATAAAAGTTGAGGCAGTCTCCGGGGCAGAAGGAGTTCCTTGCAGAGGTACAAAGTGGGCCATTTTGGTCAAACGATCAACCACAACGAAAATGGTAGTGAAGTCTTCAGATGGGGGAAGTTCTACTATAAAATCCATGGAGATCATGCACCATGGTTTCTCAGGTACAGGAAGGGGCTCAAGTAGACCCCAAGTTCTGGCTCTGTCTGTCTTATTCCGAAGGCATGAAATACAAGATCTTACATATTTCTTGCAGTCGTTTATCAAGTTTGGCCACCAGAATGTACGGGAGATCAAATTGGCCGTCTTGTGAATCCCAAAGTGACCCGCTCTTGTAACTTCTGCACAATATTTGAGAGCGCAGAAATAGTTTGGTAAATGTCCTTCGGTGGAGAGGCCTCCCTTCCAGACTCCATCTCTGGCTGACTGGTACTGTCACGTACCTGGTAGGAGTCTGGAATGACGAGGTCGGCCTCCCTTGTATCTCCAACCCAAGCCCCACTGAGGATGGGACAGACCTAGGGTGAGGAGTTACACGAGTGCCTGTAGTTGCGTGCAGAACTTGTCAGCTGAGTTGCAGACGTGGAGATGCAGGCAGAGCATCTGGTAAGGAACTGGACTCAGGAAAGCTGGTAGGATGGACAGCTAGCACAGGCACTGGAGACAGCGTTAAGCCAAGCAGGAGGCTGGTGCAGGATCACAAGGGTGGCCGGGTTCGGTAGCAGACGGGCAGCGAGGTACTGGAAAAGGTTCAAGATTCAAATTGCCTCTTCTCTTCTTGTCGAAGAACTTTTTATTATCTGCCTGGGTCTTGGAGATTGTATCCTGCAGTAATTGGTAGTTTGAGTTAAGGAAGTTCAACCTGTCTTGTACGGCAGGTACAGAAGAATCAATAGGCAGCTCAGGCAAGAAAGAAGGATGGTATCCATAATTGGCGAAAAAAGGTGACTGTTTGGTTGCCGAATGGGTGAAATTATTGTATGAAAATTCCGCGAGTGGGAGAAGTGATAGCCAGTCATCCTGCGCAAAAGAAGAAAAGCATCGTAGGTACTGTTCAAAGGTTTGATTGACCCTTTCAGTCTGTCCATTAGTTTGTGGGTGATAAGCTGTGGAGAGGCGGAGTTCAATGTTCAAAGTTTCACATAAGGCCCTCCAACATCTAGAAGTGAACTGCACCCCTCGATCAGAAACTATGCTGTCAGGGATGCCATGCAACCTTACAATCTCCTTGATAAAAGTTGAGGCAGTCTCCGGGGCAGAAGGAGTTCCTTGCAGAGGTACAAAGTGGGCCATTTTGGTCAAACGATCAACCACAACGAAAATGGTAGTGAAGTCTTCAGATGGGGGAAGTTCTACTATAAAATCCATGGAGATCATGCTCCATGGTTTCTCAGGTACAGGAAGGGGCTCAAGTAGACCCCAAGTTCTGACTCTGTCTGTCTTATTCCGAAGGCATGAAATACAAGATCTTACATATTTCTTTGCAGTCGTTCATCAAGTTTGGCCACCAGAATGTAAGGGAGATCAAATTAGCCGTCTTGTGAATCCCAAAGTGACCCGCTAGGGGATGATCATGACATCGCCCTAGGACGGCAACTCTGAACTGTTCTGGGACCTGCAGTAATTGGTAGTTGGAGTTAAGGAAGTTCAACCTGTCTTGTACGGCAGGTACAGAAGAATCAATAGGCAGCTCAGGCAAGAAAGAAGGATGGTATCCATAATTGGCGAAAAAAGGTGACTGTTTGGTTACCGAATGGGTGGAATTATTGTATGAAAATTCCGCGAGTGGGAGAAGTGATAGCCAGTCATCCTGTGCAAAAGAAGAAAAGCATCGTAGGTACTGTTCAAGGGTTTGATTGACCCTTTCAGTCTGTCCATTAGTTTGTGGGTGATAAGCTGTGGAGAGGCGGAGTTCAATGTTCAATGTTTCACATAAGGCCCTCCAAAATCTAGAAGTGAACTGCACCCCTCGATCAGAAACTATGCTGTCAGGGATGCCATGCAACCTTACAATCTCCTTGATAAAAGTTGAGGCAGTCTCCGGGGCAGAAGGAGTTCCTTGCAGAGGTACAAAGTGGGCCATTTTGGTCAAACGATCAACCACAACGAAAATGGTAGTAAAGTCTTCAGATGGGGGAAGTTCTACTATAAAATCCATGGAGATCATGCTCCATGGTTTCTCAGGTACAGGAAGGGGCTCAAGTAGACCCCAAGTTCTGGCTCTGTCTGTCTTATTCCGAAGGCATGAAATACAAGATCTTACATATTTCTTGCAGTCGTTCATCAAGTTTGGCCACCAGAATGTACGGGAGATCAAATTAGCCGTCTTGTGAATCCCAAAGTGACCCGCTCTTGTAACTTCTGCACAATATTTGAGAGCGCAGAAATAGTTTGGTAAATGTCCTTCGGTGGAGAGGCCTCCCTTCCAGACTCCATCTCTGGCTGACTGGTACTGTCACGTACCTGGTAGGAGTCTGGAATGACGAGGTCAGCCTCCCTTGTATCTCCAACCCAAGCCCCACTGAGGATGGGACAGACCTAGGGTGAGGAGTTACACGAGTGCCTGTAGTTGCGTGCAGAACTTGTCAGCTGAGTTGCAGACGTGGAGATGCAGGCAGAGCATCTGGTAAGGAACTGGACTCAGGAAAGCTGGTAGGATGGACAGCTAGCACAGGCACTGGAGACAGCGTTAAGCCAAGCAGGAGGCTGGTGCAGGATCACAAGGATGGCCGGGTTCGGTAGCAGACGGGCAGCGAGGTACTGGAAAAGGTTCAAGATTCAAATTGCCTCTTCTCTTCTTGTCGAAGAACTTTTTATTATCTGCCTGGGTCTTGGAGATTGTATCCTGCAGTAATTGGTAGTTTGAGTTAAGGAAGTTCAACCTGTCTTGTACGGCAGGTACAGAAGAATCAATAGGCAGCTCAGGCAAGAAAGAAGGATGGTATCCATAATTGGCGAAAAAAGGTGACTGTTTGGTTGCCGAATGGGTGAAATTATTGTATGAAAATTCCGCGAGTGGGAGAAGTGATAGCCAGTCATCCTGCGCAAAAGAAGAAAAGCATCGTAGGTACTGTTCAAGGGTTTGATTGACCCTTTCAGTCTGTCCATTAGTTTGTGGGTGATAAGCTGTGGAGAGGCGGAGTTCAATGTTCAAAGTTTCACATAAGGCCCTCCAACATCTAGAAGTGAACTGCACCCCTCGATCAGAAACTATGCTGTCAGGGATGCCATGCAACCTTACAATCTCCTTGATAAAAGTTGAGGCAGTCTCCGGGGCAGAAGGAGTTCCTTGCAGAGGTACAAAGTGGGCCATTTTGGTCAAACGATCAACCACAACGAAAATGGTAGTGAAGTCTTCAGATGGGGGAAGTTCTACTATAAAATCCATGGAGATCATGCTCCATGGTTTCTCAGGTACAGGAATGGGCTCAAGTAGACCCCAAGTTCTGACTCTGTCTGTCTTATTCCGAAGGCATGAAATACAAGATCTTACATATTTCTTTGCAGTCGTTCATCAAGTTTGGCCACCAGAATGTAAGGGAGATCAAATTAGCCGTCTTGTGAATCCCAAAGTGACCCGCTAGGGGATGATCATGACATCGCCCTAGGACGGCAACTCTGAACTGTTCTGGGACCTGCAGTAATTGGTAGTTGGAGTTAAGGAAGTTCAACCTGTCTTGTACGGCAGGTACAGAAGAATCAATAGGCAGCTCAGGCAAGAAAGAAGGATGGTATCCATAATTGGCGAAAAAAGGTGACTGTTTGGTTACCGAATGGGTGGAATTATTGTATGAAAATTCCGCGAGTGGGAGAAGTGATAGCCAGTCATCCTGTGCAAAAGAAGAAAAGCATCGTAGGTACTGTTCAAGGGTTTGATTGACCCTTTCAGTCTGTCCATTAGTTTGTGGGTGATAAGCTGTGGAGAGGCGGAGTTCAATGTTCAATGTTTCACATAAGGCCCTCCAAAATCTAGAAGTGAACTGCACCCCTCGATCAGAAACTATGCTGTCAGGGATGCCATGCAACCTTACAATCTCCTTGATAAAAGTTGAGGCAGTCTCCGGGGCAGAAGGAGTTCCTTGCAGAGGTACAAAGTGGGCCATTTTGGTCAAACGATCAACCACAACGAAAATGGTAGTAAAGTCTTCAGATGGGGGAAGTTCTACTATAAAATCCATGGAGATCATGCTCCATGGTTTCTCAGGTACAGGAAGGGGCTCAAGTAGACCCCAAGTTCTGGCTCTGTCTGTCTTATTCCGAAGGCATGAAATACAAGATCTTACATATTTCTTGCAGTCGTTCATCAAGTTTGGCCACCAGAATGTACGGGAGATCAAATTAGCCGTCTTGTGAATCCCAAAGTGACCCGCTCTTGTAACTTCTGCACAATATTTGCGAGCGCAGAAATAGTTTGGTAAATGTCCTTCGGTGGAGAGGCCTCCCTTCCAGACTCCATCTCTGGCTGACTGGTACTGTCACGTACCTGGTAGGAGTCTGGAATGACGAGGTCGGCCTCCCTTGTATCTCCAACCCAAGCCCCACTGAGGATGGGACAGACCTAGGGTGAGGAGTTACACGAGTGCCTGTAGTTGCGTGCAGAACTTGTCAGCTGAGTTGCAGACGTGGAGATGCAGGCAGAGCATCTGGTAAGGAACTGGACTCAGGAAAGCTGGTAGGATGGACAGCTAGCACAGGCACTGGAGAAAGCGTTAAGCCAAGCAGGAGGCTGGTGCAGGATCACAAGGGTGGCCGGGTTCGGTAGCAGACGGGCAGCGAGGTACTGGAAAATGTTCAAGATTCAAATTGCCTCTTCTCTTCTTGTCGAAGAACTTTTTATTATCTGCCTGGGTCTTGGAGATTGTATCCTGCAGTAATTGGTAGTTGGAGTTAAGGAAGTTCAACCTGTCTTGTACGGCAGGTACAGAAGAATCAATAGGCTGCTCAGGCAAGAAAGAAGGATGGTATCCATAATTGGCGAAAAAAGGTGACTGTTTGGTTGCCGAATGGGTGGAATTATTGTATGTAAATTCCGCGAGTGGGAGAAGTGATAGCCAGTCATCCTGTGCAAAAGAAGAAAAGCATCGTAGGTACTGTTCTAGGGTTTGATTGACCCTTTCAGTCTGTCCATTAGTTTGTGGGTGATAAGCTGTGGAGAGGCGGAGTTCAATGTTCAAAGTTTCACATAAGGCCCTCCAAAATCTAGAAGTGAACTGCACCCCTCGATCAGAAACTATGCTGTCAGGGATGCCATGCAACCTTACAATCTCCTTGATAAAAGTTGAGGCAGTCTCCGGGGCAGAAGGAGTTCCTTGCAGAGGTACAAAGTGGGCCATTTTGGTCAAACGATCAACCACAACGAAAATGGTAGTGAAGTCTTCAGATGGGGGAAGTTCTACTATAAAATCCATGGAGATCATGCTCCATGGTTTCTCAGGTACAGGAAGGGGCTCAAGTAGACCCCAAGTTCTGGCTCTGTCTGTCTTATTCCGAAGGCATGAAATACAAGATCTTACATATTTCTTGCAGTCGTTCATCAAGTTTGGCCACCAGAATGTACGGGAGATCAAATTAGCCGTCTTGTTAATCCCAAAGTGACCCGCTAGGGGATGATCATGACATCGCCCTAGGACGGCAACTCTGAACTGTTCTGGGACCTGCAGTAATTGGTAGTTGGAGTTAAGGAAGTTCAACCTGTCTTGTACGGCAGGTACAGAAGAATCAATAGGCAGCTCAGGCAAGAAAGAAGGATGGTATCCATAATTGGCGAAAAAAGGTGACTGTTTGGTTGCCGAATGGGTGGAATTATTGTATGAAAATTCCGCGAGTGGGAGAAGTGATAGCCAGTCATCCTGTGCAAAAGAAGAAAAGCCTCGTAGGTACTGTTCAAGGGTTTGATTGACCCTTTCAGTCTGTCCATTAGTTTGTGGGTGATAAGCTGTGGAGAGGCGGAGTTCAATGTTCAAAGTTTCACATAAGGCCCTCCAAAATCTAGAAGTGAACTGCACCCCTCGATTAGAAACTATGCTGTCAGGGATGCCATGCAACCTTACAATCTCCTTGATAAAAGTTGAGGCAGTCTCCGGGGCAGAAGGAGTTCCTTGCAGAGGTACAAAGTGGGCCATTTTGGTCAAACGATCAACCACAACGAAAATGGTAGTAAAGTCTTCAGATGGGGGAAGTTCTACTATAAAATCCATGGAGATCATGCTCCATGGTTTCTCAGGTACAGGAAGGGGCTCAAGTAGACCCCAAGTTCTGTCTCTGTCTGTCTTATTCCGAAGGCATGAAATACAAGATCTTACATATTTCTTGCAGTCGTTCATCAAGTTTGGCCACCAGAATGTACGGGAGATCAAATTAGCCGTCTTGTGAATCCCAAAGTGACCCGCTCTTGTAACTTCTGCACAATATTTGAGAGCGCAGAAATAGTTTGGTAAATGTCCTTCGCTGGAGAGGCCTCCCTTCCAGACTCCATCTCTGGCTGACTGGTACTGTCACGTACCTGGTAGGAGTCTGGAATGACGAGGTCGGCCTCCCTTGTATCTCCAACCCAAGCCCCACTGAGAATGGGACAGACCTAGGGTGAGGAGTTACACGAGTGCCTGTAGTTGCGTGCAGAACTTGTCAGCTGAGTTGCAGACGTGGAGATGCAGGCAGAGCATCTGGTAAGGAACTGGACTCAGGAAAGCTGGTAGGATGGACAGCTAGCACAGGCACTGGAGAAAGCGTTAAGCCAAGCAGGAGGCTGGTGCAGGATCACAAGGGTGGCTGGGTTCGGTAGCAGACGGGCAGCGAGGTACTGGAAAAGGTTCAAGATTCAAATTGCCTCTTCTCTTCTTGTCGAAGAACTTTTTATTATCTGCCTGGGTCTTGGAGATTGTATCCTGCAGTAATTGGTAGTTGGAGTTAAGAAAGTTCAACCTGTCTTGTACGGCAGGTACAGAAGAATCAATAGGCAGCTCAGGCAAGAAAGAAGGATGGTATCCATAATTGGCGAAAAAAGGTGACTGTTTGGTTGCTGAATGGGTGGAATTATTGTATGAAAATTCCGCGAGTGGGAGAAGTGATAGCCAGTCATCCTGTGCAAAAGAAGAAAAGCATCGTAGGTACTGTTCTAGGGTTTGATTGACCCTTTCAGTCTGTCCATTAGTTTGTGGGTGATAAGCTGTGGAGAGGCGGAGTTCAATGTTCAAAGTTTCACATAAGGCCCTCCAAAATCTAGAAGTGAACTGCACCCCTCGATCAGAAACTATGCTGTCAGGGATGCCATGCAACCTTACAATCTCCTTGATAAAAGTTGAGGCAGTCTCCGGGGCAGAAGGAGTTCCTTGCAGAGGTACAAAGTGGGCCATTTTGGTCAGACGATCAACCACAACGAAAATGGTAGTGAAGTCTTCAGATGGGGGAAGTTCTACTATAAAATCCATGGAGATCATGCTCCATGGTTTTTCAGGTACAGGAAGGGGCTCAAGTAGACCCCAAGTTCTGGCTCTGTCTGTCTTATTCCGAAGGCATGAAATACAAGATCTTACATATTTCTTGCAGTCGTTCATCAAGTTTGGCCACCAGAATGTACGGGAGATCAAATTAGCCGTCTTGTGAATCCCAAAGTGACCCGCTAGGGGATGATCATGACATCGCCCTAGGACGGCAACTCTGAACTGTTCTGGGATAAAGATTTGCCTCTTATGGAAGTACAGGCCATCCCTTAGTTGAAGAGCCAGGTCCTTGGAAGGCGGTTGGTCTTCCACATATTTTCTTATTTGTGACATCAGATCCGCCTGAAGAAGTAAAAAATTATTGGCTGGTAGAATAGTATCAGGTTCCGAGGATACAAATGGATCACTGAACATGCGGGACAAGGCATCTGGTTTCCCGTTCTTTGAGCCAGGAAGGTAGGTTATATGAAATATGAAACGAGAGAAAAAAAGTGCCCATCTTGCCTGCCGAGGTCTTAGGCGTTTAGTTGTCTTCAAATACTCAAGATTCTTGTGATCTGTGAAGATAAGAATTGGGTGAGAAGCTCCCTCCAAAAGGTAACGCCATTCTTCAAGAGCGGCCTTGATAGCCAGTAGCTCTCGGTCACCAACTTCATAATTCCTTTCGGAAGGATTTAATTTTTTAGAGAAGAAGGCCACAGGGTGGAGCAATGATTTGGGCCCTTGGCGTTGGGAAATGCATTTTCCCCAACTGCATTTTCCGAGGCGTCTACCTCCAAAACATAAGCTAAGGAGGGATCGGGATGTTTCAAGATGGGAGCTGAGGTGAATAAGGCTTTCAACTGTTCAAACGCTGTCTGAGCCTCTGGGGTCCATCGAAAGGGAACATGCTGTTTCGTTAGCTGAGTAATGGGAGTGATGATGCCAGAAAAGTCCTTAATAAATTTTCTATAAAAGTTAGCAAACCCCACGAACCTCTGTACAGCTTTTCTGTCAGTAGGAGCAGGCCATTCCAAGACAGAAGCGACTTTCTGAGGGTCCATGGAGATTCCCTCGGCGGAGATGACAAGCCCTAGGAAATGCACGACTTGCTTTTCAAAGTCGCATTTTTCAGCCTTTGCGTAAAGTCGGTGTTCCCGCAATCGAGCTAATACCTTTTTTACATGAGTCCGATGGGATTCTAAAGTTTCAGAGAATACAAGGATGTCATCCAGATACACGATGACGAATAAATCAAGAAAGTCCCGAAAAACATCGTTTACCAGATGCTGGAATGTGGCTGGAGCATTGCAGAGCCCGAATGGCATGACTAAATACTCAAAGTGGCCAAAGCGTGTCCGGAAGGCCGTCTTCCATTCGTCTCCCTCCCTGATTCTGACAAGATTATAGGCACCCCTCAAGTCCAGTTTGGAGAACACTCGTGCCCCTCGCAGCCTCTGGAATAGTTCGGGAATCAGAGGAAGAGGGTACCGATTCTTGACAGTGACCCTGTTAAGGTCACGATAGTCCACACAGGGCCTCAAGGTGTGGTCTTTTTTCTCAACGAAGAAAATAGCGGCTCCTGCTGGTGAAGTGGAAGGCCGAATGAACTGCTTTTCAAGGCTCTCGTCGATATAGGTACGCAGGGCTTCCAATTCAGGCTCAGAGAGAGGGTAAATCCGACCAAACGGGATCTCGGCTCCCGGTAGAAGTTCAATGGGGCAATCGTAAGTTCTATGAGGTGGAAGAGTGTCTGCACCCTTTTTATTAAAGACGTCCAGAAATTCGTGATAAGCAACCGGGATCAGTTTAGAGGCTTCATGGTCAGGGTGGATACCCAGGAGGGGCGTGGAGTTGACAGTTCCTCCAAAGAGGCAGTGCGTCTGGCAGTAGTTGGACGGAAAAAAAAAATATCTCCGGTAAGCCAGTCAACGTGAGGGTTGTGTGCCTTCAACCATGGAATGCCGAGGATAACGGGAAACATGGGATAAGCTATGACATCCAAACGGAGGAGTTCGCTATGGCCTGAAGAAGTCTGGCAGAGAATAGGCAAGGTCTCTTGAGTTTTTGTAGTTTACCTCTTTCTCCTGCTGAACGTCTACGTCGAGTCCAAGGCAGTCTGTGTCTCTTCTGCGGGGAGGTTGGCCACTTCATACGAACTTGTCTGGCAGAGACCTGCAGGGTCAGTGATGATCCACAGTACATCAGGGATGGTCCATAGTACATCAGGGATGATCCATAGTACATCAGGGATGGTCCATAGTACACCAGTGATGGCCCATAGTACATCAGTGATGAGCCACAGTACATCAGTGATTATCTATAGTACATCAGTGATGATCCACAGTACACCAGTGATGATTCACAGTACATCAGTGATGGTCCGTAGAACATCAGGGATGGTCCATAGTACATTAGGGATGATCCATAGTACACCAGTGATGGCCCATAGTACATCAGTGATGATCTATAGTACATCAGTGATGATCCATAGTACACCAGTGATAATTAATAGTACACCAGTGATGATTCATAGTACACCAGTGATGGTCCATAGTACATCGGTGATGATCTATAGTACATCAGTGATGATCCACAGTACATCAGTGATGATCCACAGTACACCAGTGATGGCCCATAGTACATCAGTGATGATCTATAGTACATCAGTGATGATCATCAGTACATCAGTGATGATCCACAGTACATCAGTGATGATCCACAGTACATCAGTGATGATCCACAGTACATCAGGGATGGTCCACAGTACATCACTGATGATCCATAGCACATCAGTGATGGCCCATAGTACATCAGTGATGGCCCATAGTACATCAGTGATGACCCATAGTACATCAGTGATGATCCATAGTACACCAGTGATGATCCATAGTACACCAGGGATGATCCACAGTACATCAGTGATGATCCACAGTACATCAGTGATGGTCCATAGTAAATTAGTGATGGTCCATAGTACACCAGTAATGATCCATAGTACTCCAGTGATGGCCCATAGTACACCAGTGATGGCCCATAGTACATCAGTGATGATCTATAGTACATCAGTGATGATCCACAGTACATCAGGGAAGGTCCATAGTACATCAGGGATGATCCATAGTACATCAGTGATGATCCACAGTACATCAGTGATGATCCACAGTACATCAGTGATGATCCACAGTACATCAGGGATGGTCCACAGTCCATCAGTGATGATCCATAGTACACCAGTCATGAACCATAGTACATCAGTGATAATCCATAGTACATCAGTGATGGCCCACAGTACATCAGGGATGATCCACAGTACATCAGTGATGATCCATAGTACACCAGTGATGGCCCATAGTACACCAGTGATGGCCCATAGTACATCAGTGATGATCCACAGTACATCAGTGATGATCTATAGTACACCAGTGATGATTCACAGTACATCAGGGATGGTCCATAGTACATCAGGGATGGTCCAAAAGTCATCAGGGATGATCCATAGTACACCAGTGATGATCCATAGTACACAAGTGATGGCCCATAGTACATCAGTGATGATCTATAGTACATCAGTGATGATCCATAGTACACCAGTGATGATCCATAGTACACCAGTGATGATTCATAGTACACCAGTGATGGTCCATAGTACATCAGTGATGATCTATAGTACATCAGTGATGATCCATAGTACACCAGTGATGATTAATAGTACACCAGTGATGATTCATAATACACCAGTGATGGTCCATAGTACATCAGTGATGATCTATAGTACATCAGTGATGATCCACAGTACATCAGTGATGATCCACAGTACACCAGTGATGGCCCATAGTACATCAGTGATGATCTATAGTACATCAGTGATGATCCTCAGTACATCAGTGATGATCCACAGTACATCAGTGATGATCCACAGTACATCAAGGATGGTCCACAGTACATCAGTGATGATCCATAGTACATCAGTGATGGCCCATAGCACATCAGTGATGATCCATAGTACACCAGTGATTATCCATAGTACACCAGGGATGATCCACAGTACATCAGTGATGATCCACAGTACATCAGTGATGGTCCATAGTAAATTAGTGATGGTCCATAGTACACCAGTGATGATCCATAGTACTCCAGTGATGGCCCATAGTACACCAGTGATGGCCCATAGTACATCAGTGATGATCTATAGTACATCAGTGATGATCCACAGTACATCAGGGATGGTCCATAGTACATCAGTGATGATCCACAGTACATCAGTGATGATCCACAATACATCAGTGATGATCCACAGTACATCAGGGATGGTCCACAGTACATCAGTGATGATCCATAGTACACCAGTCATGATCCATAGTACATCAGTGATGATCCATAGTACATCAGTGATGGCCCACAGTACATCAGGGATGATCCACAGTACATCAGTGATGATCCATAGTACACCAGTGATGGCCCATAGTACATCAGTGATGATCCACAGTACATCAGTGATGATCTATAGTACATCAGTGATGATCCACAGTACACCAGTGATGATTCACAGTACATCAGGGATGGTCCATAGTACATCAGGGATGGTCCATAGTACATCAGGGATGATCCATAGTACACCAGTGATGATCCATAGTACACAAGTGATGACCCATAGTATATCAGTGATGATCTATAGTACATCAGTGATGACCCATAGTACTTCAGTGATGATCTATAGTACATCAGTGATGATCCACAGTACATCAGTGATGATCCACAATACATCAGGGATGGTCCACAGTATATCAGTGATGATCCATAGTACATCAGTGATGGCCCACAGTACATCAGTGATGATCCACAGTATATCAGTGATGATCCATAGTACACCAGTGATGGTCCATAGTACACCAGTGATGGTCCATAGTACATCAGTGATGATCCATAGTACATCGGTGATGATCCACAGTACATCAGGGATGGTCCACAGTACATCAGTGATGATCCATAGTACACCAGTGATGGCCCAAAGCACATCAGTGATGGTCCATAGTACACCAGGGATGATCCATAGTAATCCAGTGATGATCCATAGTACACCAGTGATGGCCCATAGTACACCAGTGATGGCCCATAGTACATCAGTGATGATCCACAGTACATCAGTGATGATCTATAGTACATCAGGGATGGTCCACAGTACATCAGTGATGATCCATAGTACACCAGTGATGATCCATAGTACATCAGTGATGATCCATAGTACACCTGTGATGGCCCACAGTACACCTGTGATGGCCCACAGTACATCAGTGATGATCCACAGTACATCAGGGATGATCCACAGTATATCAGGGATGGTCCACAGTATATCAGTGATGATCCATAGTACACCAGTGATGATCCATAGTACACCAGGGATGATCCATAGTACACCAGTGATGATCCATAGTACACCAGTGATGATCCATAGTACATCAGTGATGGTCCATAGTACACCAGTGATGATCCATAGTACACCAGTGATGGCCCATAGTACACCAGTGATGGCCCATAGTACACCAGTGATGATCCATAGTACACCAGTGATGGCCCATAGTACACCAGTGATGTCCCATAGTACATCAGTGATGATCCACAGTACATCAGTGATGATCCATAGTACACCAGGGATGGCCCATAGTACATCAGTGATGGCTCATAGTACATCAGTGATGATCCATAGTACATCAGTGGTGATCCATTGTACACCAGTGATGATCCATAGTACATCAGTGATGGCTCATAGTACATCAGTGATGATCCATAGTACACCAGTGATGATCCATAGTACATCAGTGATGGCTCATAGTACATTAGTGATGATCCATAGTACACCAGTCATGGCCCATAGTACTACAGTGATGATCTATAGTACATCAGTGATGATCCACAGTACATCAGTGATGATCCACAGTACATCAGTGATGATCCAAGCTACATCAGTGATGATCCATAGTACATCAGTGATGATCCTCAGTACATCAGTGATGATCCACAGTACATCAGTGATGATCCACAGTACATCAGTGATGATCCACAGTACATCAGGGATGGTCCACAGTACATCAGTGATGATCCATAGTACACCAGTCATGATCCATAGTACATCAGTGATGATCCATAGTACATCAGTGATGATCCATAGTACACCAGTGATGATCCATAGTACACCAGTGATGGCCCATAGTACTTCAGTGATGATTTATAGTACATCAGTGATGATCCACAGTACATCAGTGATGATCCACAATACATCAGGGATGGTCCACAGTATATCAGTGATGATCCATAGTACATCAGTGATGGCCCACAGTACATCAGTGATGATCCACAGTACATCAGTGATGATCCATAGTACACCAGTGATGGCCCATAGTACATCAGTGATGGTCCATAGTACATCAGTGATGATCCATAGTACATCAGTGATGATCCATAGTACATCAATGATGATCCATAGTACACCAGTGATGGCCCATAGTACATCAGTAATGATCTATAGTACATCAGTGATGATCCACAGTACATCAGTGATGATCCACAGTACATCAGTTATGATCCACAGTACATCAGTGATGATCCACAGTACATCAGTGATGATCCACAATACTTCAGTGATGATCCACAGTACATCAGTGATGATCCACAGTACATCAGGGATGGTCCACAGTATATCAGTGATGATCCATAGTACATCAGTGATGGCCCATAGTACATCAGTGATGATCCATAGTACACCAGTGATGATCCATAGTACACCAGTGATGTTCCATAGTACACCAGGGATGATCCACAGTACATCAGTGATGATCCACAGTACATCAGTGATGATCCACAGTACATCAGTGGTGGTCCACAGTACATCAGTGATGGTCCATAGTACATCAGTGATGATCCATAGTACACCAGTGATGATCCATAGTACACCAGTGATGGCCCATAGTACATCAGTGATGAACTATAGTACATCAGTGATGATCCACAGTACATCAGGGATGGTCCATAGTACATCAGTGATGATCCATAGTACACCAGTGATGATCCATAGTACACCAGTGATGGCCCATAGTACATCAGTGATGAACTATAGTACATCAGTGATGATCCACAGTACATCAGTGATGATCCACAGTACATCAGGGATGGTCCATAGTACACCAGTGATGATCCACAGTACACCAGTGATGATCCATAGTACACCAGTGATGGTCCATAGTACATCAGTGATGATCTATAGTACATCAGTGATGGTCCATAGTACATCAGTGATGATCTATATACATAGTACACCAGTGATGATCTATAGTACATCAGTGATGATCTACAGTACATCAGTTATGATCCACAGTACATTAGTGATGATCCACAGTACATCAGTGATGATCCACAGTACATCAGTGATGATCCACAATACTTCAGTGATGATCCACAGTACATCAGTGATGGTCCACAGTATATCAGTGATGATCCATAGTACATCAGTGATGGTCCATAGTACATCAGTGATGGTCCATAGTACATCAGTGATGGTCCATAGTACACCAGTGATGATCCATAGTACACCAGTGATGGCCCATAGTACACCAGTGATGGCCCATAGTACACCAGTGATGGCCCATAGTACATCAGTGATGATCCACAGTACATCAGTGATGATCCACAGTACATCAGTGATGATCCACAGTGCATCAGTGATGATCCATAGTACACCAGTGATGGCCCATAGTACATCAGTGATGAACTATAGTACATCAGAGATGATCCACAGTACATCAGGGATGGTCCATAGTACATCAGTGATGATCCATAGTACACCAGTGATGATCCATAGTACACCAGTGATGGCCCATAGTACATCAGTGATGAACTATAGTACATCAGTGATGATCCACAGTACATCAGTGATGATCCATAGTACATCAGTGATGATCCACAGTACAACAGTGATGATCCACAGTACATCAGGGATGGTCCATAGTACATCAGTGATGATCCATAGTACACCAGTGATGGCCCATAGTACATCAGTGATGAACTATAGTACATCAGTGATGATCCACAGTACATCAGTGATGATCCACAGTACATCAGGGATGGTCCATAGTACACCAGTGATGATCCACAGTACACCAGTGATGATCCATAGTACACCAGTGATGGTCCATAGTACATCAGTGATGATCTATAGTACATCAGTGATGGTCCATGGTACATCAGTGATGATCTATAGTACATCAGTGATGATCTATAGTACATCAGTGATGATCCACAGTACATCAGTTATGATACACAGTACATCAGTGATGATCCACAGTACATCAGTGATGATCCACAGTACATCAGTGATGATCCACAATACTTCAGTGATGATCCACAGTACATCAGTGATGATCCACAGTACATCAGGGATGGTCCACAGTATATCAGTGATGATCCATAGTACATCAGTGATGATCCATAGTACACCAGTGATGGCCCATAGTACACCAGTGATGGCCCATAGTACATCAGTGATGATCCATAGTACATCAGTGATGATCCACAGTACATCAGTGATGATCCACAGTACATCAGGGATGGTCCACAGTACATCAGTGATGATCCATAGTACACCAGTGATGATCCATAGTACACCAGTGATGGCCCATAGTACACCAGTGATGATCCATAGTACACCAGTGATGGCCCATAGTACATCAGTGATGAACTATAGTACATCAGTGATGATCCACAGTACATCAGTGATGATCCATAGTACACCAGTGATGGCCCATAGTACACCAGTGATGATCCATAGTACACCAGTGATGGCCCATAGTACATCAGTGATGAACTATAGTACATCAGTGATGATCCACAGTACATCAGTGATGATCCACAGTACATCAGGGATGGTCCATAGTACATCAGTGATGATCCATAGTACACCAGTGATGATCCATAGTACACCAGTGATGGCCCATAGTACATCAGTGATGAACTATAGTACATCAGTGATGATCCACAGTACATCAGTGATGATCCACAGTACATCAGGGATGGTCCATAGTACACCAGTGATGATCCACAGTACACCAGTGATGATCCATAGTACACCAGTGATTGTCCATAGTACATCAGTGATGATCTATAGTACACCAGTGATGGTCCATAGTACATCAGTGATGATCTATAGTACATCAGTGATAAACTATAGTACATCAGTGATGATCTATAGTACATCAGTGATGATCCATAGTACACCAGTGATGATCCATAGTACACCAGTGATGGCCCATAGTACATCAGTGATGAACTATAGTACATCAGTGATGATCCACAGTACATCAGGGATGGTCCATAGTACATCAGTGATGATCCATAGTACACCAGTGATGATCCATAGTACACCAGTGATGGCCCATAGTACATCAGTGATGAACTATAGTACATCAGTGATGATCCACAGTACATCAGTGATGATCCACAGTACATCAGGGATGGTCCATAGTACATCAGTGATGATCCATAGTACACCAGTGATGATCCATAGTACACCAGTGATGGCCCATAGTACATCAGTGATGAACTATAGTACATCAGCGATGATCCATAGTACATCAGTGATGATCCATAGTATATCAGTGATGATCCACAGTACATCAGGGATGGTCCATAGTACACCAGTGATGATCCACAGTACACCAGTGATGATCCATAGTACACCAGTGATGGTCCATAGTACATCAGTGATGATCTATAGTACATCAGTGATGGTCCATAGTACATCAGTGATGATCTATAGTACATCAGTGATGATCTATAGTACATCAGTGATGATCCACAGTACATCAGTGATGATCCACAGTACATCAGTGATGGTCCACAGTACATCAGGGATGGTCCACAGTACATCGGTGATGATCCATAGTACACCAGTGATGGCCCATAGTACATCAGTGATGGTCCATAGTACATCAGTTATGATCCATAGTACATCAGTGATGATCCATAGTACACCAGTGATGGCCCATAGTACACTAGTGATGGCCCATAGTACATCAGTGATGATCCACAGTACATCAGTGATGATCCATAGTACATCAGTGATGATCCACAGTACATCAGTGATGATCCACAGTACATCAGGGATGGTCCATAGTACATCAGTGATGATCCATAGTACACCAGTGATGATCCATAGTACACCAGTGATGGCCCATAGTACATCAGTGATGAACTATAGTACATCAGTGATGATCCACAGTACATCAGTGATGATCCACAGTACATCAGGGATGGTCCATAGTACACCAGTGATGATCCACAGTACACCAGTGATGATCCATAGTACACCAGTGATGGTCCATAGTACACCAGTGATGATCCATAGTACACCAGTGATGGCCCATAGTACATCAGTGATGAACTATAGTACATCAGTGATGATCCACAGTACATCAGTGATGATCCACAGTACATCAGGGATGGTCCATAGTACACCAGTGATGATCCACAGTACACCAGTGATGATCCATAGTACACCAGTGATGGTCCATAGTACATCAGTGATGATCTATAGTACATCAGTGATGGTCCATAGTCCATCAGTGATGATCTATAGTACATCAGTGATGATCTATAGTACATCAGTGATGATCCACAATACATCAGTTATGATACACAGTACATCAGTGATGATCCACAGTACATCAGTGATGATCCACAATACTTCAGTGATGATCCACAGTACATCAGTGATGATCCACAGTACATCAGGGATGGTCCACAGTATATCAGTGATGATCCATAGTACATCAGTGATGGTCCATAGTACATCAGTGATGGTCCATAGTACACCAGTGATGATCCATAGTACACCAGTGATGGCCCATAGTACACCAGTGATGGCCCATAGTACATCAGTGATGATCCATAGTACATCAGTGATGATCCACAGTACATCAGTGATGATCCACAGTACATCAGGGATGGTCCATAGTACATCAGTGATGATCCATAGTACACCAGTGATGATCCATAGTACACCAGTGATGGCCCATAGTACATCAGTGATGAACTATAGTACATCAGTGATGATCCACAGTACATCAGGGATGGTCCATAGTACATCAGTGATGATCCATAGTACACCAGTGATGATCCATAGTACACCAGTGATGGCCCATAGTACATCAGTGATGAACTATAGTACATCAGTGATGATCCACAGTACATCAGTGATGATCCATAGTACATCAGTGATGATCCACAGTACATCAGTGATGATCCACAGTACATCAGGGATGGTCCATAGTACATCAGTGATGATCCATAGTACACCAGTGATGATCCATAGTACACCAGTGATGGCCCATAGTACATCAGTGATGAACTATAGTACATCAGTGATGATCCACAGTACATCAGTGATGATCCACAGTACATCAGGGATGGTCCATAGTACACCAGTGATGATCCACAGTACACCAGTGATGATCCATAGTACACCAGTGATGGTCCATAGTACATCAGTGATGATCTATAGTACATCAGTGATGGTCCATAGTACATCAGTGATGAGATATAGTACATCAGTGATGATCTATAGTACATCAGTGATGATCCATAGTACACCAGTGATGATCCATAGTACACCAGTGATGGCCCATAGTACATCAGTGATGATCCATAGTACACCAGTGATGATCCATAGTACACCAGTGATGGCCCATAGTACATCAGTGATGAACTATAGTACATCAGTGATGATCCACAGTACATCAGTGATGATCCATAGTACATCAGTGATGATCCACAGTACATCAGTGATGATCCACAGTACATCAGGGATGGTCCATAGTACATCAGTGAAGATCCATAGTACACCAGTGATGATCCATAGTACACCATTGATGGCCCACAGTATATCAGTGATGAACTATAGTACATCAGTGATGATCCACAGTACATCAGTGATGATCCACAGTACATCAGGGATGGTCCATAGTACACCAGTGATGATCCACAGTACACCAGTGATGATCCATAGTACACCAGTGATGGTCCATAGTACATCAGTGAAAATCTATAGTACATCAGTGATGGTCCATAGTACATCAGTGATGATCTATAGTACATCAGTGATGATCTATAGTACATCAGTGATGATCCATAGTACATCAGTGATGATCCACAGTACATCAGTGATGGTCCACAGTACATCAGGGATGGTCCACAGTACATCGGTGATGATCCATAGTACACCAGTGATGGCCCATAGTACATCAGTGATGGTCCATAGTACATCAGTGATGATCCATAGTACATCAGTGATGATCCATAGTACACCAGTGATGGCCCATAGTACATCAGTGATGATCCATAGTACATCAGTGATGATCCACAGTACATCAGTGATGATCCACAGTACATCAGGGATGGTTCATAGTACATCAGTGATGATCCATAGTACACCAGTGATGATCCATAGTACACCAGTGATGGCCCATAGTACATCAGTGATGAACTATAGTACATCAGTGATGATCCACAGTACATCAGTGATGATCCACAGTACATCAGGGATGGTCCATAGTACACCAGTGATGATCCACAGTACATCAGTTATGATCCACAGTACATTAGTGATGATCCACAGTACATCAGTGATGATCCACAGTACATCAGTGATGATCCACAATACTTCAGTGATGATCCACAGTACATCAGGGATGGTCCACAGTACATCAGTGATGGTCCACAGTATATCAGTGATGATCCATAGTACATCAGTGATGGTCCATAGTACATCAGTGATGGTCCATAGTACACCAGTGATGATCCATAGTACACCAGTGATGGCCCATAGTACACCAGTGATGGCCCATAGTACATCAGTGATGATCCATAGTACATCAGTGATGATCCACAGTACATCAGTGATGATCCACAGTACATCAGGGAAGGTCCATAGTACATCAGTGATGATCCATAGTACACCAGTGATGATCCATAGTACACCAGTGATGGCCCATAGTACATCAGTGATGAACTATAGTACATCAGAGATGATCCACAGTACATCAGGGATGGTCCATAGTACATCAGTCATGATCCATAGTACACCAGTGATGATCCATAGTACACCAGTGATGGCCCATAGTACATCAGTGATGAACTATAGTACATCAGTGATGATCCACAGTACATCAGTGATGATCCATAGTACATCAGTGATGATCCACAGTACATCAGGGATGGTCCATAGTACATCAGTGATGATCCATAGTACACCAGTGATGATCCATAGTACACCAGTGATGGCCCATAGTACATCAGTGATGAACTATAGTACATCAGTGATGATCCACAGTACATCAGTGATGATCCACAGTACATCAGGGATGGTCCATAGTACACCAGTGATGATCCACAGTACACCAGTGATGGTCCATAGTACATCAGTGATGATCTATAGTACAACAGTGATGATCTATAGTACATCAGTGATGATCCACAGTACATCAGTTATGATACACAGTACATCAGTGATGATCCACAGTACATCAATGATGATCCACAATACTTCAGTGATGATCCACAGTACATCAGTGATGATCCACAGTACATCAGGGATGGTCCACAGTATATCAGTGATGATCCATAGTACATCAGTGATGGTCCATAGTACATCAGTGATGGTCCATAGTACACCAGTGATGATCCATAGTACACCAGTGATGGCCCATAGTACACCAGTGATGGCCCATAGTACATCAGTGATGATCCATAGTACATCAGTGATGATCCACAGTACATCAGTGATGATCCACAGTACATCAGGGATGGTCCATAGTACATCAGTGATGATCCATAGTACACCAGTGATGATCCATAGTACACCAGTGATGGCCCATAGTACATCAGTGATGAACTATAGTACATCAGAGATGATCCACAGTACATCAGGGATGGTCCATAGTACATCAGTGATGGCCCACAGTACATCAGTGATGATCCACAGTATATCAGTGATGATCCATAGTACACCAGTGATGGTCCATAGTACACCAGTGATGGTCCATAGTACATCAGTGATGATCCATAGTACATCGGTGATGATCCACAGTACATCAGGGATGGTCCACAGTACATCAGTGATGATCCATAGTACACCAGTGATGGCCCAAAGCACATCAGTGATGGTCCATAGTACACCAGGGATGATCCATAGTAATCCAGTGATGATCCATAGTACACCAGTGATGGCCCATAGTACACCAGTGATGGCCCATAGTACATCAGTGATGATCCACAGTACATCAGTGATGATCTATAGTACATCAGGGATGGTCCACAGTACATCAGTGATGATCCATAGTAAACCAGTGATGATCCATAGTACATCAGTGATGATCCATAGTACACCTGTGATGGCCCACAGTACACCTGTGATGGCCCACAGTACATCAGTGATGATCCACAGTACATCAGGGATGATCCACAGTATATCAGGGATGGTCCACAGTATATCAGTGATGATCCATAGTACACCAGTGATGATCCATAGTACACCAGGGATGATCCATAGTACACCAGTGATGATCCATAGTACACCAGTGATGATCCATAGTACATCAGTGATGGTCCATAGTACACCAGTGATGATCCATAGTACACCAGTGATGGCCCATAGTACACCAGTGATGGCCCATAGTACACCAGTGATGATCCATAGTACACCAGTGATGGCCCATAGTACACCAGTGATGTCCCATAGTACATCAGTGATGATCCACAGTACATCAGTGATGATCCATAGTACACCAGGGATGGCCCATAGTACATCAGTGATGGCTCATAGTACATCAGTGATGATCCATAGTACATCAGTGGTGATCCATTGTACACCAGTGATGATCCATAGTACATCAGTGATGGCTCATAGTACATCAGTGATGATCCATAGTACACCAGTGATGATCCATAGTACATCAGTGATGGCTCATAGTACATTAGTGATGATCCATAGTACACCAGTCATGGCCCATAGTACTACAGTGATGATCTATAGTACATCAGTGATGATCCACAGTACATCAGTGATGATCCACAGTACATCAGTGATGATCCAAGCTACATCAGTGATGATCCATAGTACATCAGTGATGATCCTCAGTACATCAGTGATGATCCACAGTACATCAGTGATGATCCACAGTACATCAGTGATGATCCACAGTACATCAGGGATGGTCCACAGTACATCAGTGATGATCCATAGTACACCAGTCATGATCCATAGTACATCAGTGATGATCCATAGTACATCAGTGATGATCCATAGTACACCAGTGATGATCCATAGTACACCAGTGATGGCCCATAGTACTTCAGTGATGATTTATAGTACATCAGTGATGATCCACAGTACATCAGTGATGATCCACAATACATCAGGGATGGTCCACAGTATATCAGTGATGATCCATAGTACATCAGTGATGGCCCACAGTACATCAGTGATGATCCACAGTACATCAGTGATGATCCATAGTACACCAGTGATGGCCCATAGTACATCAGTGATGGTCCATAGTACATCAGTGATGATCCATAGTACATCAGTGATGATCCATAGTACATCAATGATGATCCATAGTACACCAGTGATGGCCCATAGTACATCAGTAATGATCTATAGTACATCAGTGATGATCCACAGTACATCAGTGATGATCCACAGTACATCAGTTATGATCCACAGTACATCAGTGATGATCCACAGTACATCAGTGATGATCCACAATACTTCAGTGATGATCCACAGTACATCAGTGATGATCCACAGTACATCAGGGATGGTCCACAGTATATCAGTGATGATCCATAGTACATCAGTGATGGCCCATAGTACATCAGTGATGATCCATAGTACACCAGTGATGATCCATAGTACACCAGTGATGTTCCATAGTACACCAGGGATGATCCACAGTACATCAGTGATGATCCACAGTACATCAGTGATGATCCACAGTACATCAGTGGTGGTCCACAGTACATCAGTGATGGTCCATAGTACATCAGTGATGATCCATAGTACACCAGTGATGATCCATAGTACACCAGTGATGGCCCATAGTACATCAGTGATGAACTATAGTACATCAGTGATGATCCACAGTACATCAGGGATGGTCCATAGTACATCAGTGATGATCCATAGTACACCAGTGATGATCCATAGTACACCAGTGATGGCCCATAGTACATCAGTGATGAACTATAGTACATCAGTGATGATCCACAGTACATCAGTGATGATCCACAGTACATCAGGGATGGTCCATAGTACACCAGTGATGATCCACAGTACACCAGTGATGATCCATAGTACACCAGTGATGGTCCATAGTACATCAGTGATGATCTATAGTACATCAGTGATGGTCCATAGTACATCAGTGATGATCTATATACATAGTACACCAGTGATGATCTATAGTACATCAGTGATGATCTACAGTACATCAGTTATGATCCACAGTACATTAGTGATGATCCACAGTACATCAGTGATGATCCACAGTACATCAGTGATGATCCACAATACTTCAGTGATGATCCACAGTACATCAGTGATGGTCCACAGTATATCAGTGATGATCCATAGTACATCAGTGATGGTCCATAGTACATCAGTGATGGTCCATAGTACATCAGTGATGGTCCATAGTACACCAGTGATGATCCATAGTACACCAGTGATGGCCCATAGTACACCAGTGATGGCCCATAGTACACCAGTGATGGCCCATAGTACATCAGTGATGATCCACAGTACATCAGTGATGATCCACAGTACATCAGTGATGATCCACAGTGCATCAGTGATGATCCATAGTACACCAGTGATGGCCCATAGTACATCAGTGATGAACTATAGTACATCAGAGATGATCCACAGTACATCAGGGATGGTCCATAGTACATCAGTGATGATCCATAGTACACCAGTGATGATCCATAGTACACCAGTGATGGCCCATAGTACATCAGTGATGAACTATAGTACATCAGTGATGATCCACAGTACATCAGTGATGATCCATAGTACATCAGTGATGATCCACAGTACAACAGTGATGATCCACAGTACATCAGGGATGGTCCATAGTACATCAGTGATGATCCATAGTACACCAGTGATGGCCCATAGTACATCAGTGATGAACTATAGTACATCAGTGATGATCCACAGTACATCAGTGATGATCCACAGTACATCAGGGATGGTCCATAGTACACCAGTGATGATCCACAGTACACCAGTGATGATCCATAGTACACCAGTGATGGTCCATAGTACATCAGTGATGATCTATAGTACATCAGTGATGGTCCATGGTACATCAGTGATGATCTATAGTACATCAGTGATGATCTATAGTACATCAGTGATGATCCACAGTACATCAGTTATGATACACAGTACATCAGTGATGATCCACAGTACATCAGTGATGATCCACAGTACATCAGTGATGATCCACAATACTTCAGTGATGATCCACAGTACATCAGTGATGATCCACAGTACATCAGGGATGGTCCACAGTATATCAGTGATGATCCATAGTACATCAGTGATGATCCATAGTACACCAGTGATGGCCCATAGTACACCAGTGATGGCCCATAGTACATCAGTGATGATCCATAGTACATCAGTGATGATCCACAGTACATCAGTGATGATCCACAGTACATCAGGGATGGTCCACAGTACATCAGTGATGATCCATAGTACACCAGTGATGATCCATAGTACACCAGTGATGGCCCATAGTACACCAGTGATGATCCATAGTACACCAGTGATGGCCCATAGTACATCAGTGATGAACTATAGTACATCAGTGATGATCCACAGTACATCAGTGATGATCCATAGTACACCAGTGATGGCCCATAGTACACCAGTGATGATCCATAGTACACCAGTGATGGCCCATAGTACATCAGTGATGAACTATAGTACATCAGTGATGATCCACAGTACATCAGTGATGATCCACAGTACATCAGGGATGGTCCATAGTACATCAGTGATGATCCATAGTACACCAGTGATGATCCATAGTACACCAGTGATGGCCCATAGTACATCAGTGATGAACTATAGTACATCAGTGATGATCCACAGTACATCAGTGATGATCCACAGTACATCAGGGATGGTCCATAGTACACCAGTGATGATCCACAGTACACCAGTGATGATCCATAGTACACCAGTGATTGTCCATAGTACATCAGTGATGATCTATAGTACACCAGTGATGGTCCATAGTACATCAGTGATGATCTATAGTACATCAGTGATAAACTATAGTACATCAGTGATGATCTATAGTACATCAGTGATGATCCATAGTACACCAGTGATGATCCATAGTACACCAGTGATGGCGCATAGTACATCAGTGATGAACTATAGTACATCAGTGATGATCCACAGTACATCAGGGATGGTCCATAGTACATCAGTGATGATCCATAGTACACCAGTGATGATCCATAGTACACCAGTGATGGCCCATAGTACATCAGTGATGAACTATAGTACATCAGTGATGATCCACAGTACATCAGTGATGATCCACAGTACATCAGGGATGGTCCATAGTACATCAGTGATGATCCATAGTACACCAGTGATGATCCATAGTACACCAGTGATGGCCCATAGTACATCAGTGATGAACTATAGTACATCAGCGATGATCCATAGTACATCAGTGATGATCCATAGTATATCAGTGATGATCCACAGTACATCAGGGATGGTCCATAGTACACCAGTGATGATCCACAGTACACCAGTGATGATCCATAGTACACCAGTGATGGTCCATAGTACATCAGTGATGATCTATAGTACATCAGTGATGGTCCATAGTACATCAGTGATGATCTATAGTACATCAGTGATGATCTATAGTACATCAGTGATGATCCACAGTACATCAGTGATGATCCACAGTACATCAGTGATGGTCCACAGTACATCAGGGATGGTCCACAGTACATCGGTGATGATCCATAGTACACCAGTGATGGCCCATAGTACATCAGTGATGGTCCATAGTACATCAGTTATGATCCATAGTACATCAGTGATGATCCATAGTACACCAGTGATGGCCCATAGTACACTAGTGATGGCCCATAGTACATCAGTGATGATCCACAGTACATCAGTGATGATCCATAGTACATCAGTGATGATCCACAGTACATCAGTGATGATCCACAGTACATCAGGGATGGTCCATAGTACATCAGTGATGATCCATAGTACACCAGTGATGATCCATAGTACACCAGTGATGGCCCATAGTACATCAGTGATGAACTATAGTACATCAGTGATGATCCACAGTACATCAGTGATGATCCACAGTACATCAGGGATGGTCCATAGTACACCAGTGATGATCCACAGTACACCAGTGATGATCCATAGTACACCAGTGATGGTCCATAGTACACCAGTGATGATCCATAGTACACCAGTGATGGCCCATAGTACATCAGTGATGAACTATAGTACATCAGTGATGATCCACAGTACATCAGTGATGATCCACAGTACATCAGGGATGGTCCATAGTACACCAGTGATGATCCACAGTACACCAGTGATGATCCATAGTACACCAGTGATGGTCCATAGTACATCAGTGATGATCTATAGTACATCAGTGATGGTCCATAGTCCATCAGTGATGATCTATAGTACATCAGTGATGATCTATAGTACATCAGTGATGATCCACAATACATCAGTTATGATACACAGTACATCAGTGATGATCCACAGTACATCAGTGATGATCCACAATACTTCAGTGATGATCCACAGTACATCAGTGATGATCCACAGTACATCAGGGATGGTCCACAGTATATCAGTGATGATCCATAGTACATCAGTGATGGTCCATAGTACATCAGTGATGGTCCATAGTACACCAGTGATGATCCATAGTACACCAGTGATGGCCCATAGTACACCAGTGATGGCCCATAGTACATCAGTGATGATCCATAGTACATCAGTGATGATCCACAGTACATCAGTGATGATCCACAGTACATCAGGGATGGTCCATAGTACATCAGTGATGATCCATAGTACACCAGTGATGATCCATAGTACACCAGTGATGGCCCATAGTACATCAGTGATGAACTATAGTACATCAGTGATGATCCACAGTACATCAGGGATGGTCCATAGTACATCAGTGATGATCCATAGTACACCAGTGATGATCCATAGTACACCAGTGATGGCCCATAGTACATCAGTGATGAACTATAGTACATCAGTGATGATCCACAGTACATCAGTGATGATCCATAGTACATCAGTGATGATCCACAGTACATCAGTGATGATCCACAGTACATCAGGGATGGTCCATAGTACATCAGTGATGATCCATAGTACACCAGTGATGATCCATAGTACACCAGTGATGGCCCATAGTACATCAGTGATGAACTATAGTACATCAGTGATGATCCACAGTACATCAGTGATGATCCACAGTACATCAGGGATGGTCCATAGTACACCAGTGATGATCCACAGTACACCAGTGATGATCCATAGTACACCAGTGATGGTCCATAGTACATCAGTGATGATCTATAGTACATCAGTGATGGTCCATAGTACATCAGTGATGAGATATAGTACATCAGTGATGATCTATAGTACATCAGTGATGATCCATAGTACACCAGTGATGATCCATAGTACACCAGTGATGGCCCATAGTACATCAGTGATGATCCATAGTACACCAGTGATGATCCATAGTACACCAGTGATGGCCCATAGTACATCAGTGATGAACTATAGTACATCAGTGATGATCCACAGTACATCAGTGATGATCCATAGTACATCAGTGATGATCCACAGTACATCAGTGATGATCCACAGTACATCAGGGATGGTCCATAGTACATCAGTGAAGATCCATAGTACACCAGTGATGATCCATAGTACACCATTGATGGCCCACAGTATATCAGTGATGAACTATAGTACATCAGTGATGATCCACAGTACATCAGTGATGATCCACAGTACATCAGGGATGGTCCATAGTACACCAGTGATGATCCACAGTACACCAGTGATGATCCATAGTACACCAGTGATGGTCCATAGTACATCAGTGAAAATCTATAGTACATCAGTGATGGTCCATAGTACATCAGTGATGATCTATAGTACATCAGTGATGATCTATAGTACATCAGTGATGATCCATAGTACATCAGTGATGATCCACAGTACATCAGTGATGGTCCACAGTACATCAGGGATGGTCCACAGTACATCGGTGATGATCCATAGTACACCAGTGATGGCCCATAGTACATCAGTGATGGTCCATAGTACATCAGTGATGATCCATAGTACATCAGTGATGATCCATAGTACACCAGTGATGGCCCATAGTACATCAGTGATGATCCATAGTACATCAGTGATGATCCACAGTACATCAGTGATGATCCACAGTACATCAGGGATGGTTCATAGTACATCAGTGATGATCCATAGTACACCAGTGATGATCCATAGTACACCAGTGATGGCCCATAGTACATCAGTGATGAACTATAGTACATCAGTGATGATCCACAGTACATCAGTGATGATCCACAGTACATCAGGGATGGTCCATAGTACACCAGTGATGATCCACAGTACATCAGTTATGATCCACAGTACATTAGTGATGATCCACAGTACATCAGTGATGATCCACAGTACATCAGTGATGATCCACAATACTTCAGTGATGATCCACAGTACATCAGGGATGGTCCACAGTACATCAGTGATGGTCCACAGTATATCAGTGATGATCCATAGTACATCAGTGATGGTCCATAGTACATCAGTGATGGTCCATAGTACACCAGTGATGATCCATAGTACACCAGTGATGGCCCATAGTACACCAGTGATGGCCCATAGTACATCAGTGATGATCCATAGTACATCAGTGATGATCCACAGTACATCAGTGATGATCCACAGTACATCAGGGAAGGTCCATAGTACATCAGTGATGATCCATAGTACACCAGTGATGATCCATAGTACACCAGTGATGGCCCATAGTACATCAGTGATGAACTATAGTACATCAGAGATGATCCACAGTACATCAGGGATGGTCCATAGTACATCAGTCATGATCCATAGTACACCAGTGATGATCCATAGTACACCAGTGATGGCCCATAGTACATCAGTGATGAACTATAGTACATCAGTGATGATCCACAGTACATCAGTGATGATCCATAGTACATCAGTGATGATCCACAGTACATCAGGGATGGTCCATAGTACATCAGTGATGATCCATAGTACACCAGTGATGATCCATAGTACACCAGTGATGGCCCATAGTACATCAGTGATGAACTATAGTACATCAGTGATGATCCACAGTACATCAGTGATGATCCACAGTACATCAGGGATGGTCCATAGTACACCAGTGATGATCCACAGTACACCAGTGATGGTCCATAGTACATCAGTGATGATCTATAGTACAACAGTGATGATCTATAGTACATCAGTGATGATCCACAGTACATCAGTTATGATACACAGTACATCAGTGATGATCCACAGTACATCAATGATGATCCACAATACTTCAGTGATGATCCACAGTACATCAGTGATGATCCACAGTACATCAGGGATGGTCCACAGTATATCAGTGATGATCCATAGTACATCAGTGATGGTCCATAGTACATCAGTGATGGTCCATAGTACACCAGTGATGATCCATAGTACACCAGTGATGGCCCATAGTACACCAGTGATGGCCCATAGTACATCAGTGATGATCCATAGTACATCAGTGATGATCCACAGTACATCAGTGATGATCCACAGTACATCAGGGATGGTCCATAGTACATCAGTGATGATCCATAGTACACCAGTGATGATCCATAGTACACCAGTGATGGCCCATAGTACATCAGTGATGAACTATAGTACATCAGAGATGATCCACAGTACATCAGGGATGGTCCATAGTACATCAGTGATGGCCCACAGTACATCAGTGATGATCCACAGTATATCAGTGATGATCCATAGTACACCAGTGATGGTCCATAGTACACCAGTGATGGTCCATAGTACATCAGTGATGATCCATAGTACATCGGTGATGATCCACAGTACATCAGGGATGGTCCACAGTACATCAGTGATGATCCATAGTACACCAGTGATGGCCCAAAGCACATCAGTGATGGTCCATAGTACACCAGGGATGATCCATAGTAATCCAGTGATGATCCATAGTACACCAGTGATGGCCCATAGTACACCAGTGATGGCCCATAGTACATCAGTGATGATCCACAGTACATCAGTGATGATCTATAGTACATCAGGGATGGTCCACAGTACATCAGTGATGATCCATAGTAAACCAGTGATGATCCATAGTACATCAGTGATGATCCATAGTACACCTGTGATGGCCCACAGTACACCTGTGATGGCCCACAGTACATCAGTGATGATCCACAGTACATCAGGGATGATCCACAGTATATCAGGGATGGTCCACAGTATATCAGTGATGATCCATAGTACACCAGTGATGATCCATAGTACACCAGGGATGATCCATAGTACACCAGTGATGATCCATAGTACACCAGTGATGATCCATAGTACATCAGTGATGGTCCATAGTACACCAGTGATGATCCATAGTACACCAGTGATGGCCCATAGTACACCAGTGATGGCCCATAGTACACCAGTGATGATCCATAGTACACCAGTGATGGCCCATAGTACACCAGTGATGTCCCATAGTACATCAGTGATGATCCACAGTACATCAGTGATGATCCATAGTACACCAGGGATGGCCCATAGTACATCAGTGATGGCTCATAGTACATCAGTGATGATCCATAGTACATCAGTGGTGATCCATTGTACACCAGTGATGATCCATAGTACATCAGTGATGGCTCATAGTACATCAGTGATGATCCATAGTACACCAGTGATGATCCATAGTACATCAGTGATGGCTCATAGTACATTAGTGATGATCCATAGTACACCAGTCATGGCCCATAGTACTACAGTGATGATCTATAGTACATCAGTGATGATCCACAGTACATCAGTGATGATCCACAGTACATCAGTGATGATCCAAGCTACATCAGTGATGATCCATAGTACATCAGTGATGATCCTCAGTACATCAGTGATGATCCACAGTACATCAGTGATGATCCACAGTACATCAGTGATGATCCACAGTACATCAGGGATGGTCCACAGTACATCAGTGATGATCCATAGTACACCAGTCATGATCCATAGTACATCAGTGATGATCCATAGTACATCAGTGATGATCCATAGTACACCAGTGATGATCCATAGTACACCAGTGATGGCCCATAGTACTTCAGTGATGATTTATAGTACATCAGTGATGATCCACAGTACATCAGTGATGATCCACAATACATCAGGGATGGTCCACAGTATATCAGTGATGATCCATAGTACATCAGTGATGGCCCACAGTACATCAGTGATGATCCACAGTACATCAGTGATGATCCATAGTACACCAGTGATGGCCCATAGTACATCAGTGATGGTCCATAGTACATCAGTGATGATCCATAGTACATCAGTGATGATCCATAGTACATCAATGATGATCCATAGTACACCAGTGATGGCCCATAGTACATCAGTAATGATCTATAGTACATCAGTGATGATCCACAGTACATCAGTGATGATCCACAGTACATCAGTTATGATCCACAGTACATCAGTGATGATCCACAGTACATCAGTGATGATCCACAATACTTCAGTGATGATCCACAGTACATCAGTGATGATCCACAGTACATCAGGGATGGTCCACAGTATATCAGTGATGATCCATAGTACATCAGTGATGGCCCATAGTACATCAGTGATGATCCATAGTACACCAGTGATGATCCATAGTACACCAGTGATGTTCCATAGTACACCAGGGATGATCCACAGTACATCAGTGATGATCCACAGTACATCAGTGGTGGTCCACAGTACATCAGTGATGGTCCATAGTACATCAGTGATGATCCATAGTACACCAGTGATGATCCATAGTACACCAGTGATGGCCCATAGTACATCAGTGATGAACTATAGTACATCAGTGATGATCCACAGTACATCAGGGATGGTCCATAGTACATCAGTGATGATCCATAGTACACCAGTGATGATCCATAGTACACCAGTGATGGCCCATAGTACATCAGTGATGAACTATAGTACATCAGTGATGATCCACAGTACATCAGTGATGATCCACAGTACATCAGGGATGGTCCATAGTACACCAGTGATGATCCACAGTACACCAGTGATGATCCATAGTACACCAGTGATGGTCCATAGTACATCAGTGATGATCTATAGTACATCAGTGATGGTCCATAGTACATCAGTGATGATCTATATACATAGTACACCAGTGATGATCTATAGTACATCAGTGATGATCTACAGTACATCAGTTATGATCCACAGTACATTAGTGATGATCCACAGTACATCAGTGATGATCCACAGTACATCAGTGATGATCCACAATACTTCAGTGATGATCCACAGTACATCAGGGATGGTCCACAGTACATCAGTGATGGTCCACAGTATATCAGTGATGATCCATAGTACATCAGTGATGGTCCATAGTACATCAGTGATGGTCCATAGTACATCAGTGATGGTCCATAGTACACCAGTGATGATCCATAGTACACCAGTGATGGCCCATAGTACACCAGTGATGGCCCATAGTACATCAGTGATGATCCACAGTACATCAGTGATGATCCACAGTACATCAGTGATGATCCACAGTGCATCAGTGATGATCCATAGTACACCAGTGATGGCCCATAGTACATCAGTGATGAACTATAGTACATCAGAGATGATCCACAGTACATCAGGGATGGTCAATAGTACATCAGTGATGATCCATAGTACACCAGTGATGATCCATAGTACACCAGTGATGGCCCATAGTACATCAGTGATGAACTATAGTACATCAGTGATGATCCACAGTACATCAGTGATGATTCATAGTACATCAGTGATGATCCACAATACATCAGTGATGATCCACAGTACATCAGGGATGGTCCATAGTACATCAGTGATGATCCATAGTACACCAGTGATGGCCCATAGTACATCAGTGATGAACTATAGTACATCAGTGATGATCCACAGTACATCAGTGATGATCCACAGTACATCAGGGATGGTCCATAGTACACCAGTGATGATCCACAGTACACCAGTGATGATCCATAGTACACCAGTGATGGTCCATAGTACATCAGTGATGATCTATAGTACATCAGTGATGGTCCATGGTACATCAGTGATGATCTATAGTACATCAGTGATGATCTATAGTACATCAGTGATGATCCACAGTACATCAGTTATGATACACAGTACATCAGTGATGATCCACAGTACATCAGTGATGATCCACAGTACATCAGTGATGATCCACAATACTTCAGGGATGGTCCACAGTATATCAGTGATGATCCATAGTACATCAGTGATGATCCATAGTACACCAGTGATGGCCCATAGTACACCAGTGATGGCCCATAGTACATCAGTGATGATCCATAGTACATCAGTGATGATCCACAGTACATCAGTGATGATCCACAGTACATCAGGGATGGTCCACAGTACATCAGTGATGATCCATAGTACACCAGTGATGATCCATAGTACACCAGTGATGGCCCATAGTACACCAGTGATGATCCATAGTACACCAGTGATGGCCCATAGTACATCAGTGATGAACTATAGTACATCAGTGATGATCCACAGTACATCAGTGATGATCCATAGTACACCAGTGATGGCCCATAGTACACCAGTGATGATCCATAGTACACCAGTGATGGCCCATAGTACATCAGTGATGAACTATAGTACATCAGTGATGATCCACAGTACATCAGTGATGATCCACAGTACATCAGGGATGGTCCATAGTACATCAGTGATGATCCATAGTACACCAGTGATGATCCATAGTACACCAGTGATGGCCCATAGTACATCAGTGATGAACTATAGTACATCAGTGATGATCCACAGTACATCAGTGATGATCCACAGTACATCAGGGATGGTCCATAGTACACCAGTGATGATCCACAGTACACCAGTGATGATCCATAGTACACCAGTGATGGTCCATAGTACATCAGTGATGATCTATAGTACACCAGTGATGGTCCATAGTACATCAGTGATGATCTATAGTACATCAGTGATAAACTATAGTACATCAGTGATGATCTATAGTACATCAGTGATGATCCATAGTACACCAGTGATGATCCATAGTACACCAGTGATGGCCCATAGTACATCAGTGATGAACTATAGTACATCAGTGATGATCCACAGTACATCAGGGATGGTCCATAGTACATCAGTGATGATCCATAGTACACCAGTGATGATCCATAGTACACCAGTGATGGCCCATAGTACATCAGTGATGACCTATAGTACATCAGTGATGATCCACAGTACATCAGTGATGATCCACAGTACATCAGGGATGGTCCATAGTACATCAGTGATGATCCATAGTACACCAGTGATGATCCATAGTACACCAGTGATGGCCCATAGTACATCAGTGATGAACTATAGTACATCAGCGATGATCCATAGTACATCAGTGATGATCCATAGTATATCAGTGATGATCCACAGTACATCAGGGATGGTCCATAGTACACCAGTGATGATCCACAGTACACCAGTGATGATCCATAGTACACCAGTGATGGTCCATAGTACATCAGTGATGATCTATAGTACATCAGTGATGGTCCATAGTACATCAGTGATGATCTATAGTACATCAGTGATGATCCACAGTACATCAGTGATGATCCACAGTACATCAGTGATGGTCCACAGTACATCAGGGATGGTCCACAGTACATCGGTGATGATCCATAGTACACCAGTGATGGCCCATAGTACATCAGTGATGGTCCATAGTACATCAGTTATGATCCATAGTACATCAGTGATGATCCATAGTACACCAGTGATGGCCCATAGTACACTAGTGATGGCCCATAGTACATCAGTGATGATCCACAGTACATCAGTGATGATCCATAGTACATCAGTGATGATCCACAGTACATCAGTGATGATCCACAGTACATCAGGGATGGTCCATAGTACATCAGTGATGATCCATAGTACACCAGTGATGATCCATAGTACACCAGTGATGGCCCATAGTACATCAGTGATGAACTATAGTACATCAGTGATGATCCACAGTACATCAGTGATGATCCACAGTACATCAGGGATGGTCCATAGTACACCAGTGATGATCCACAGTACACCAGTGATGATCCATAGTACACCAGTGATGGTCCATAGTACACCAGTGATGATCCATAGTACACCAGTGATGGCCCATAGTACATCAGTGATGAACTATAGTACATCAGTGATGATCCACAGTACATCAGTGATGATCCACAGTACATCAGGGATGGTCCATAGTACACCAGTGATGATCCACAGTACACCAGTGATGATCCATAGTACACCAGTGATGGTCCATAGTACATCAGTGATGATCTATAGTACATCAGTGATGGTCCATAGTCCATCAGTGATGATCTATAGTACATCAGTGATGATCTATAGTACATCAGTGATGATCCACAATACATCAGTTATGATACACAGTACATCAGTGATGATCCACAGTACATCAGTGATGATCCACAATACTTCAGTGATGATCCACAGTACATCAGTGATGATCCACAGTACATCAGGGATGGTCCACAGTATATCAGTGATGATCCATAGTACATCAGTGATGGTCCATAGTACATCAGTGATGGTCCATAGTACACCAGTGATGATCCATAGTACACCAGTGATGGCCCATAGTACACCAGTGATGGCCCATAGTACATCAGTGATGATCCATAGTACATCAGTGATGATCCACAGTACATCAGTGATGATCCACAGTACATCAGGGATGGTCCATAGTACATCAGTGATGATCCATAGTACACCAGTGATGATCCATAGTACACCAGTGATGGCCCATAGTACATCAGTGATGAACTATAGTACATCAGTGATGATCCACAGTACATCAGGGATGGTCCATAGTACATCAGTGATGATCCATAGTACACCAGTGATGATCCATAGTACACCAGTGATGGCCCATAGTACATCAGTGATGAACTATAGTACATCAGTGATGATCCACAGTACATCAGTGATGATCCATAGTACATCAGTGATGATCCACAGTACATCAGTGATGATCCACAGTACATCAGGGATGGTCCATAGTACATCAGTGATGATCCATAGTACACCAGTGATGATCCATAGTACACCAGTGATGGCCCATAGTACATCAGTGATGAACTATAGTACATCAGTGATGATCCACAGTACATCAGTGATGATCCACAGTACATCAGGGATGGTCCATAGTACACCAGTGATGATCCACAGTACACCAGTGATGATCCATAGTACACCAGTGATGGTCCATAGTACATCAGTGATGATCTATAGTACATCAGTGATGGTCCATAGTACATCAGTGATGAGATATAGTACATCAGTGATGATCTATAGTACATCAGTGATGATCCATAGTACACCAGTGATGATCCATAGTACACCAGTGATGGCCCATAGTACATCAGTGATGATCCATAGTACACCAGTGATGATCCATAGTACACCAGTGATGGCCCATAGTACATCAGTGATGAACTATAGTACATCAGTGATGATCCACAGTACATCAGTGATGATCCATAGTACATCAGTGATGATCCACAGTACATCAGTGATGATCCACAGTACATCAGGGATGGTCCATAGTACATCAGTGAAGATCCATAGTACACCAGTGATGATCCATAGTACACCAGTGATGGCCCACAGTATATCAGTGATGAACTATAGTACATCAGTGATGATCCACAGTACATCAGTGATGATCCACAGTACATCAGGGATGGTCCATAGTACACCAGTGATGATCCACAGTACACCAGTGATGATCCATAGTACACCAGTGATGGTCCATAGTACATCAGTGAAAATCTATAGTACATCAGTGATGGTCCATAGTACATCAGTGATGATCTATAGTACATCAGTGATGATCTATAGTACATCAGTGATGATCCATAGTACATCAGTGATGATCCACAGTACATCAGTGATGGTCCACAGTACATCAGGGATGGTCCACAGTACATCGGTGATGATCCATAGTACACCAGTGATGGCCCATAGTACATCAGTGATGGTCCATAGTACATCAGTGATGATCCATAGTACATCAGTGATGATCCATAGTACACCAGTGATGGCCCATAGTACATCAGTGATGATCCATAGTACATCAGTGATGATCCACAGTACATCAGTGATGATCCACAGTACATCAGGGATGGTCCATAGTACATCAGTGATGATCCATAGTATACCAGTGATGATCCATAGTACACCAGTGATGGCCCATAGTACATCAGTGATGAACTATAGTACATCAGTGATGATCCACAGTACATCAGTGATGATCCACAGTACATCAGGGATGGTCCATAGTACACCAGTGATGATCCACAGTACATCAGTTATGATCCACAGTACATTAGTGATGATCCACAGTACATCAGTGATGATCCACAGTACATCAGTGATGATCCACAATACTTCAGTGATGATCCACAGTACATCAGGGATGGTCCACAGTACATCAGTGATGGTCCACAGTATATCAGTGATGATCCATAGTACATCAGTGATGGTCCATAGTACATCAGTGATGGTCCATAGTACACCAGTGATGATCCATAGTACACCAGTGATGGCCCATAGTACACCAGTGATGGCCCATAGTACATCAGTGATGATCCATAGTACATCAGTGATGATCCACAGTACATCAGTGATGATCCACAGTACATCAGGGAAGGTCCATAGTACATCAGTGATGATCCATAGTACACCAGTGATGATCCATAGTACACCAGTGATGGCCCATAGTACATCAGTGATGAACTATAGTACATCAGAGATGATCCACAGTACATCAGGGATGGTCCATAGTACATCAGTCATGATCCATAGTACACCAGTGATGATCCATAGTACACCAGTGATGGCCCATAGTACATCAGTGATGAACTATAGTACATCAGTGATGATCCACAGTACATCAGTGATGATCCATAGTACATCAGTGATGATCCACAGTACATCAGGGATGGTCCATAGTACATCAGTGATGATCCATAGTACACCAGTGATGATCCATAGTACACCAGTGATGGCCCATAGTACATCAGTGATGAACTATAGTACATCAGTGATGATCCACAGTACATCAGTGATGATCCACAGTACATCAGGGATGGTCCATAGTACACCAGTGATGATCCACAGTACACCAGTGATGGTCCATAGTACATCAGTGATGATCTATAGTACAACAGTGATGATCTATAGTACATCAGTGATGATCCACAGTACATCAGTTATGATACACAGTACATCAGTGATGATCCACAGTACATCAATGATGATCCACAATACTTCAGTGATGATCCACAGTACATCAGTGATGATCCACAGTACATCAGGGATGGTCCACAGTATATCAGTGATGATCCATAGTACATCGGTGATGGTCCATAGTACATCAGTGATGGTCCATAGTACACCAGTGATGATCCATAGTACACCAGTGATGGCCCATAGTACACCAGTGATGGCCCATAGTACATCAGTGATGATCCATAGTACATCAGTGATGATCCACAGTACATCAGTGATGATCCACAGTACATCAGGGATGGTCCATAGTACATCAGTGATGATCCATAGTACACCAGTGATGATCCATAGTACACCAGTGATGGCCCATAGTACATCAGTGATGAACTATAGTACATCAGAGATGATCCACAGTACATCAGGGATGGTCCATAGTACATCAGTGATGATCCATAGTACACCAGTGATGATCCATAGTACACCAGTGATGGCCCATAGTACATCAGTGATGAACTATAGTACATCAGTGATGATCCACAGTACATCAGTGATGATCCATAGTACATCAGTGATGATCCACAGTACATCAGTGATGATCCACAGTACATCAGGGATGGTCCATAGTACATCAGTGATGATCCATAGTACACCAGTGATGATCCATAGTACACCAGTGATGGCCCATAGTACATCAGTGATGAACTATAGTACATCAGTGATGATCCACAGTACATCAGTGATGATCCACAGTACATCAGGGATGGTCCATAGTACACCAGTGATGATCCACAGTACACCAGTGATGATCCATAGTACACCAGTGATGGTCCATAGTACATCAGTGATGATCTATAGTACATCAGTGATGGTCCATAGTACATCATTGATGATCTATAGTACATCAGTGATGATCTATAGTACATCAGTGATGATCCACAGTACATCAGTTATGATACACAGTACATCAGTGATGTTCCACAGTACATCAGTGATGATCCACAGTACATCAGTGACGATCCACAATACTTCAGTGATGATCCACAGTACATCAGTGATGATCCACAGTACATCAGGGATGGTCCACAGTATATCAGTGATGATCCATAGTACATCAGTGATGATCCATAGTACACCAGTGATGGCCCATAGTACACCAGTGATGGCCCATAGTACATCAGTGATGATCCATAGTACATCAGTGATGATCCACAGTACATCAGTGATGATCCACAGTACATCAGGGATGGTCCACAGTACATCAGTGATGATCCATAGTACACCAGTGATGATCCATAGTACACCAGTGATGGCCCATAGTACACCAGTGATGATCCATAGTACACCAGTGATGGCCCATAGTACATCAGTGATGAACTATAGTACATCAGTGATGATCCACAGTACATCAGTGATGATCCATAGTACACCAGTGATGGCCCATAGTACACCAGTGATGATCCATAGTACACCGTTGATGGCCCATAGTACATCAGTGATGAACTATAGTACATCAGTGATGATCCACAGTACATCAGTGATGATTCACTGTACATCAGGGATGGTCCATAGTAAATCAGTGATGATCCATAGTACACCAGTGATGATCCATAGTACACCAGTGATGGCCCATAGTACATCAGTGATGAACTATAGTACATCAGTGATGATCCACAGTACATCAGTGATGATCCACAGTACATCAGGGATGGTCCATAGTACACCAGTGATGATCCACAGTACACCAGTGATGATCCATAGTACACCAGTGATGGTCCATAGTACATCAGTGATGATCTATAGTACACCAGTGATGGTCCATAGTACATCAGTGATGATCTATAGTACATCAGTGATGAACTATAGTACATCAGTGATGATCTATAGTACATCAGTGATGATCCATAGTACACCAGTGATGATCCATAGTACACAAGTGATGGCCCATAGTACATCAGTGATGAACTATAGTACATCAGTGATGATCCACAGTACATCAGGGATGGTCCATAGTACATCAGTGATGATACATAGTACACCAGTGATGGCCCATAGTACATCAGTGATGAACTATAGTACATCAGTGATGATCCACAGTACATCAGTGATGATCAGCAGTACATCAGGGATGGTCCATAGTACATCAGTGATGATCCATAGTACACCAGTGATGATCCATAGTACACCAGTGATGGCCCATAGTACATCAGTGATGAACTATAGTACATCAGTGATGATCCATAGTACATCAGTGATGATCCATAGTATATCAGTGATGATCCACAGTACATCAGGGATGGTCCATAGTACACCAGTGATGATCCACAGTACACCAGTGATGATCCATAGTACACCAGTGATGGTCCATAGTACATCAGTGATGATCTATAGTACATCAGTGATGATCTATAGTACATCAGTGATGATCCATAGTGCATCAGTGATGATCCACAGTACATCAGTGATGGTCCACAGTATATCAGGGATGGTCCACAGTACATCGGTGATGATCCATAGTACACCAGTGATGGCCCATAGCACATCAGTGATGGTCCATAGTACATCAGTGATGATCCACAGTACATCAGGGATGGTCCATAGTACATCAGTGATGATCCATAGTACACCAGTGATGATCCATAGTACACCAGTGATGGCCCATAGTACATCAGTGATGAACTATAGTACATCAGTGATGATCCACAGTACATCAGTGATGATCCACAGTACATCAGGGATGGTCCATAGTACACCAGTGATGATCCACAGTACATCAGTTATGATCCACAGTACATTAGTGATGATCCACAGTACATCAGTGATGATCCACAGTACATCAGTGATGATCCACAATACTTCAGTGATGATCCACAGTACATCAGGGATGGTCCACAGTACATCAGTGATGGTCCACAGTATATCAGTGATGATCCATAGTACATCAGTGATGGTCCATAGTACATCAGTGATGGTCCATAGTACACCAGTGATGATCCATAGTACACCAGTGATGGCCCATAGTACACCAGTGATGGCCCATAGTACATCAGTGATGATCCATAGTACATCAGTGATGATCCACAGTACATCAGTGATGATCCACAGTACATCAGGGAAGGTCCATAGTACATCAGTGATGATCCATAGTACACCAGTGATGATCCATAGTACACCAGTGATGGCCCATAGTACATCAGTGATGAACTATAGTACATCAGAGATGATCCACAGTACATAAGGGATGGTCCATAGTACATCAGTCATGATCCATAGTACACCAGTGATGATCCATAGTACACCAGTGATGGCCCATAGTACATCAGTGATGAACTATAGTACATCAGTGATGATCCACAGTACATCAGTGATGATCCATAGTACATCAGTGATGATCCACAGTACATCAGGGATGGTCCATAGTACATCAGTGATGATCCATAGTACACCAGTGATGATCCATAGTACACCAGTGATGGCCCATAGTACATCAGTGATGAACTATAGTACATCAGTGATGATCCCCAGTACATCAGTGATGATCCACAGTACATCAGGGATGGTCCATAGTACACCAGTGATGATCCACAGTACACCAGTGATGGTCCATAGTACATCAGTGATGATCTATAGTACAACAGTGATGATCTATAGTACATCAGTGATGATCCACAGTACATCAGTTATGATACACAGTACATCAGTGATGATCCACAGTACATCAATGATGATCCACAATACTTCAGTGATGATCCACAGTACATCAGTGATGATCCACAGTACATCAGGAATGGTCCACAGTATATCAGTGATGATCCATAGTACATCAGTGATGGTCCATAGTACATCAGTGATGGTCCATAGTACACCAGTGATAATCCATAGTACACCAGTGATGGCCCATAGTACACCAGTGATGGCCCATAGTACATCAGTGATGATCCATAGTACATCAGTGATGATCCACAGTACATCAGTGATGATCCACAGTACATCAGGGATGGTCCATAGTACATCAGTGATGATCCATAGTACACCAGTGATGATCCATAGTACACCAGTGATGGCCCATAGTACATCAGTGATGAACTATAGTACATCAGAGATGATCCACAGTACATCAGGGATGGTCCATAGTACATCAGTGATGATCCATAGTACACCAGTGATGATCCATAGTACACCAGTGATGGCCCATAGTACATCAGTGATGAACTATAGTACATCAGTGATGATCCACAGTACATCAGTGATGATCCATAGTACATCAGTGATGATCCACAGTACATCAGTGATGATCCACAGTACATCAGGGATGGTCCATAGTACATCAGTGATGATCCATAGTACACCAGTGATGATCCATAGTACACCAGTGATGGCCCATAGTACATCAGTGATGAACTATAGTACATCAGTGATGATCCACAGTACATCAGTGATGATCCACAGTACATCAGGGATGGTCCATAGTACACCAGTGATGATCCACAGTACACCAGTGATGATCCATAGTACACCAGTGATGGTCCATAGTACATCAGTGATGATCTATAGTACATCAGTGATGGTCCATAGTACATCATTGATGATCTATAGTACATCAGTGATGATCTATAGTACATCAGTGATGATCCACAGTACATCAGTTATGATACACAGTACATCAGTGATGTTCCACAGTACATCAGTGATGATCCACAGTACATCAGTGACGATCCACAATACTTCAGTGATGATCCACAGTACATCAGTGATGATCCACAGTACATCAGGGATGGTCCACAGTATATCAGTGATGATCCATAGTACATCAGTGATGATCCATAGTACACCAGTGATGGCCCATAGTACACCAGTGATGGCCCATAGTACATCAGTGATGATCCATAGTACATCAGTGATGATCCACAGTACATCAGTGATGATCCACAGTACATCAGGGATGGTCCACAGTACATCAGTGATGATCCATAGTACACCAGTGATGATCCATAGTACACCAGTGATGGCCCATAGTACACCAGTGATGATCCATAGTACACCAGTGATGGCCCATAGTACATCAGTGATGAACTATAGTACATCAGTGATGATCCACAGTACATCAGTGATGATCCATAGTACACCAGTGATGGCCCATAGTACACCAGTGATGATCCATAGTACACCGTTGATGGCCCATAGTACATCAGTGATGAACTATAGTACATCAGTGATGATCCACAGTACATCAGTGATGATTCACAGTACATCAGGGATGGTCCATAGTAAATCAGTGATGATCCATAGTACACCAGTGATGATCCATAGTACACCAGTGATGGCCCATAGTACATCAGTGATGAACTATAGTACATCAGTGATGATCCACAGTACATCAGTGATGATCCACAGTACATCAGGGATGGTCCATAGTACACCAGTGATGATCCACAGTACACCAGTGATGATCCATAGTACACCAGTGATGGTCCATAGTACATCAGTGATGATCTATAGTACACCAGTGATGGTCCATAGTACATCAGTGATGATCTATAGTACATCAGTGATGAACTATAGTACATCAGTGATGATCTATAGTACATCAGTGATGATCCATAGTACACCAGTGATGATCCATAGTACACAAGTGATGGCCCATAGTACATCAGTGATGAACTATAGTACATCAGTGATGATCCACAGTACATCAGGGATGGTCCATAGTACATCAGTGATGATCCATAGTACACCAGTGATGATCCATAGTACACCAGTGATGGCCCATAGTACATCAGTGATGAACTATAGTACATCAGTGATGATCCACAGTACATCAGTGATGATCCACAGTACATCAGGGATGGTCCATAGTACATCAGTGATGATCCATAGTACACCAGTGATGATCCATAGTACACCAGTGATGGCCCATAGTACATCAGTGATGAACTATAGTACATCAGTGATGATCCATAGTACATCAGTGATGATCCATAGTATATCAGTGATGATCCACAGTACATCAGGGATGGTCCATAGTACACCAGTGATGATCCACAGTACACCAGTGATGATCCATAGTACACCAGTGATGGTCCATAGTACATCAGTGATGATCTATAGTACATCAGTGATGATCTATAGTACATCAGTGATGATCCATAGTGCATCAGTGATGATCCACAGTACATCAGTGATGGTCCACAGTACATCAGGGATGGTCCACAGTACATCGGTGATGATCCATAGTACACCAGTGATGGCCCATAGCACATCAGTGATGGTCCATAGTACATCAGTGATGATCCATAGTACATCAGTGATGATCCATAGTACACCAGTGATGGCCCATAGTACACCAGTGATGGCCCATAGTACATCAGTGATGATCCACAGTACATCAGTGATGATCCATAGTACATCAGTGATGATCCACAGTACATCAGTGATGATCCACAGTACATCAGGGATGGTCCATAGTACATCAGTGATGATCCATAGTACACCAGTGATGATCCATAGTACACCAGTGATGGCCCATAGTACATCAGTGATGAACTATAGTACATCAGTGATGATCCACAGTACATCAGTGATGATCCACAGTACATCAGGGATGGTCCATAGTACACCAGTGATGATCCACAGTACACCAGTGATGATCCATAGTACACCAGTGATGGTCCATAGTACACCAGTGATGATCCATAGTACACCAGTGATGGCCCATAGTACATCAGTGATGAACTATAGTACATCAGTGATGATCCACAGTACATCAGTGATGATCCACAGTACATCAGGGATGGTCCATTGTACACCAGTGATGATCCACAGTACACCAGTGATGATCCATAGTACACCAGTGATGGTCCATAGTACATCAGTGATGATCTATAGTACATCAGTGATGGTCCATAGTCCATCAGTGATGATCTATAGTACATCAGTGATGATCTATAGTACATCAGTGATGATCCACAATACATCAGTTATGATACACAGTACATCAGTGATGATCCACAGTACATCAGTGATGATCCACAATACTTCAGTGATGATCCACAGTACATCAGTGATGATCCACAGTACATCAGGGATGGTCCACAGTATATCAGTGATGATCCATAGTACATCAGTGATGGTCCATAGTACATCAGTGATGGTCCATAGTACACCAGTGATGATCCATAGTACACCAGTGATGGCCCATAGTACACCAGTGATGGCCCATAGTACATCAGTGATGATCCATAGTACATCAGTGATGATCCACAGTACATCAGTGATGATCCACAGTACATCAGGGATGGTCCATAGTACATCAGTGATGATCCATAGTACACCAGTGATGATCCATAGTACACCAGTGATGGCCCATAGTACATCAGTGATGAACTATAGTACATCAGTGATGATCCACAGTACATCAGTGATGATCCATAGTACATCAGTGATGATCCACAGTACATCAGTGATAATCCACAGTACATCAGGGATGGTCCATAGTACATCAGTGATGATCCATAGTACACCAGTGATGATCCATAGTACACCAGTGATGGCCCATAGTACATCAGTGATGAACTATAGTACATCAGTGATGATCCACAGTACATCAGTGATGATCCACAGTACATCAGGGATGGTCCATAGTACACCAGTGATGATCCACAGTACACCAGTGATGATCCATAGTACACCAGTGATGGTCCATAGTACATCAGTGATGATCTATAGTACATCAGTGATGGTCCATAGTACATCATTGATGATCTATAGTACATCAGTGATGATCTATAGTACATCAGTGATGATCCACAGTACATCAGTTATGATACACAGTACATCAGTGATGTTCCACAGTACATCAGTGATGATCCACAGTACATCAGTGACGATCCACAATACTTCAGTGATGATCCACAGTACATCAGTGATGATCCACAGTACATCAGGGATGGTCCACAGTATATCAGTGATGATCCATAGTACATCAGTGATGATCCATAGTACACCAGTGATGGCCCATAGTACACCAGTGATGGCCCATAGTACATCAGTGATGATCCATAGTACATCAGTGATGATCCACAGTACATCAGTGATGATCCACAGTACATCAGGGATGGTCCACAGTACATCAGTGATGATCCATAGTACACCAGTGATGATCCATAGTACACCAGTGATGGCCCATAGTACACCAGTGATGATCCATAGTACACCAGTGATGGCCCATAGTACATCAGTGATGAACTATAGTACATCAGTGATGATCCACAGTACATCAGTGATGATCCATAGTACACCAGTGATGGCCCATAGTACACCAGTGATGATCCATAGTACACCGTTGATGGCCCATAGTACATCAGTGATGAACTATAGTACATCAGTGATGATCCACAGTACATCAGTGATGATTCACAGTACATCAGGGATGGTCCATAGTAAATCAGTGATGATCCATAGTACACCAGTGATGATCCATAGTACACCAGTGATGGCCCATAGTACATCAGTGATGAACTATAGTACATCAGTGATGATCCACAGTACATCAGTGATGATCCACAGTACATCAGGGATGGTCCATAGTACACCAGTGATGATCCACAGTACACCAGTGATGATCCATAGTACACCAGTGATGGTCCATAGTACATCAGTGATGATCTATAGAACACCAGTGATGGTCCATAGTACATCAGTGATGATCTATAGTACATCAGTGATGAACTATAGTACATCAGTGATGATCTATAGTACATCAGTGATGATCCATAGTACACCAGTGATGATCCATAGTACACAAGTGATGGCCCATAGTACATCAGTGATGAACTATAGTACATCAGTGATGATCCACAGTACATCAGGGATGGTCCACAGTACATCGGTGATGATCCATAGTACACCAGTGATGGCCCATAGCACATCAGTGATGGTCCATAGTACATCAGTGATGATCCATAGTACATCAGTGATGATCCATAGTACACCAGTGATGGCCCATAGTACACCAGTGATGGCCCATAGTACATCAGTGATGATCCACAGTACATCAGTGATGATCCATAGTACATCAGTGATGATCCACAGTACATCAGTGATGATCCACAGTACATCAGGGATGGTCCATAGTACATCAGTGATGATCCATAGTACACCAGTGATGATCCATAGTACACCAGTGATGGCCCATAGTACATCAGTGATGAACTATAGTACATCAGTGATGATCCACAGTACATCAGTGATGATCCACAGTACATCAGGGATGGTCCATAGTACACCAGTGATGATCCACAGTACACCAGTGATGATCCATAGTACACCAGTGATGGTCCATAGTACACCAGTGATGATCCATAGTACACCAGTGATGGCCCATAGTACATCAGTGATGAACTATAGTACATCAGTGATGATCCACAGTACATCAGTGATGATCCACAGTACATCAGGGATGGTCCATTGTACACCAGTGATGATCCACAGTACACCAGTGATGATCCATAGTACACCAGTGATGGTCCATAGTACATCAGTGATGATCTATAGTACATCAGTGATGGTCCATAGTCCATCAGTGATGATCTATAGTACATCAGTGATGATCTATAGTACATCAGTGATGATCCACAATACATCAGTTATGATACACAGTACATCAGTGATGATCCACAGTACATCAGTGATGATCCACAATACTTCAGTGATGATCCACAGTACATCAGTGATGATCCACAGTACATCAGGGATGGTCCACAGTATATCAGTGATGATCCATAGTACATCAGTGATGGTCCATAGTACATCAGTGATGGTCCATAGTACACCAGTGATGATCCATAGTACACCAGTGATGGCCCATAGTACACCAGTGATGGCCCATAGTACATCAGTGATGATCCATAGTACATCAGTGATGATCCACAGTACATCAGTGATGATCCACAGTACATCAGGGATGGTCCATAGTACATCAGTGATGATCCATAGTACACCAGTGATGATCCATAGTACACCAGTGATGGCCCATAGTACATCAGTGATGAACTATAGTACATCAGTGATGATCCACAGTACATCAGTGATGATCCATAGTACATCAGTGATGATCCACAGTACATCAGTGATGATCCACAGTACATCAGGGATGGTCCATAGTACATCAGTGATGATCCATAGTACACCAGTGATGATCCATAGTACACCAGTGATGGCCCATAGTACATCAGTGATGAACTATAGTACATCAGTGATGATCCACAGTACATCAGTGATGATCCACAGTACATCAGGGATGGTCCATAGTACACCAGTGATGATCCACAGTACACCAGTGATGATCCATAGTACACCAGTGATGGTCCATAGTACATCAGTGATGATCTATAGTACATCAGTGATGGTCCATAGTACATCATTGATGATCTATAGTACATCAGTGATGATCTATAGTACATCAGTGATGATCCACAGTACATCAGTGATGTTCCACAGTACATCAGTGATGATCCACAGTACATCAGTGACGATCCACAATACTTCAGTGATGATCCACAGTACATCAGTGATGATCCACAGTACATCAGGGATGGTCCACAGTATATCAGTGATGATCCATAGTACATCAGTGATGATCCATAGTACACCAGTGATGGCCCATAGTACACCAGTGATGGCCCATAGTACATCAGTGATGATCCATAGTACATCAGTGATGATCCACAGTACATCAGTGATGATCCACAGTACATCAGGGATGGTCCACAGTACATCAGTGATGATCCATAGTACACCAGTGATGATCCATAGTACACCAGTGATGGCCCATAGTACACCAGTGATGATCCATAGTACACCAGTGATGGCCCATAGTACATCAGTGATGAACTATAGTACATCAGTGATGATCCACAGTACATCAGTGATGATCCATAGTACACCAGTGATGGCCCATAGTACACCAGTGATGATCCATAGTACACCGTTGATGGCCCATAGTACATCAGTGATGAACTATAGTACATCAGTGATGATCCACAGTACATCAGTGATGATTCACAGTACATCAGGGATGGTCCATAGTAAATCAGTGATGATCCATAGTACACCAGTGATGATCCATAGTACACCAGTGATGGCCCATAGTACATCAGTGATGAACTATAGTACATCAGTGATGATCCACAGTACATCAGTGATGATCCACAGTACATCAGGGATGGTCCATAGTACACCAGTGATGATCCACAGTACACCAGTGATGATCCATAGTACACCAGTGATGGTCCATAGTACATCAGTGATGATCTATAGAACACCAGTGATGGTCCATAGTACATCAGTGATGATCTATAGTACATCAGTGATGAACTATAGTACATCAGTGATGATCTATAGTACATCAGTGATGATCCATAGTACACCAGTGATGATCCATAGTACACAAGTGATGGCCCATAGTACATCAGTGATGAACTATAGTACATCAGTGATGATCCACAGTACATCAGGGATGGTCCATAGTACATCAGTGATGATCCATAGTACACAAGTGATGATCCATAGTACACCAGTGATGGCCCATAGTACATCAGTGATGAACTATAGTACATCAGTGATGATCCACAGTACATCAGTGATGATCCACAGTACATCAGGGATGGTCCATAGTACATCAGTGATGATCCATAGTACACCAGTGATGATCCATAGTACACCAGTGATGGCCCATAGTACATCAGTGATGAACTATAGTACATCAGTGATGATCCATAGTACATCAGTGATGATCCATAGTATATCAGTGATGATCCACAGTACATCAGGGATGGTCCATAGTACACCAGTGATGATCCACAGTACACCAGTGATGATCCATAGTACACCAGTGATGGTCCATAGTACATCAGTGATGATCTATAGTACATCAGTGATGATCTATAGTACATCAGTGATGATCCATAGTGCATCAGTGATGATCCACAGTACATCAGTGATGGTCCACAGTACATCAGGGATGGTCCACAGTACATCGGTGATGATCCATAGTACACCAGTGATGGCCCATAGCACATCAGTGATGGTCCATAGTACATCAGTGATGATCCATAGTACATCAGTGATGATCCATAGTACACCAGTGATGGCCCATAGTACACCAGTGATGGCCCATAGTACATCAGTGATGATCCACAGTACATCAGTGATGATCCATAGTACATCAGTGATGATCCACAGTACATCAGTGATGATCCACAGTACATCAGGGATGGTCCATAGTACATCAGTGATGATCCATAGTACACCAGTGATGATCCATAGTACACCAGTGATGGCCCATAGTACATCAGTGATGAACTATAGTACATCAGTGATGATCCACAGTAGATCAGTGATGATCCACAGTACATCAGGGATGGTCCATAGTACACCAGTGATGATCCACAGTACACCAGTGATGATCCATAGTACACCAGTGATGGTCCATAGTACACCAGTGATGATCCATAGTACACCAGTGATGGCCCATAGTACATCAGTGATGAACTATAGTACATCAGTGATGATCCACAGTACATCAGTGATGATCCACAGTACATCAGGGATGGTCCATTGTACACCAGTGATGATCCACAGTACACCAGTGATGATCCATAGTACACCAGTGATGGTCCATAGTACATCAGTGATGATCTATAGTACATCAGTGATGGTCCATAGTCCATCAGTGATGATCTATAGTACATCAGTGATGATATATAGTACATCAGTGATGATCCACAATACATCAGTTATGATACACAGTACATCAGTGATGATCCACAGTACATCAGTGATGATCCACAATACTTCAGTGATGATCCACAGTACATCAGTGATGATCCACAGTACATCAGGGATGGTCCACAGTATATCAGTGATGATCCATAGTACATCAGTGATGGTCCATAGTACATCAGTGATGGTCCATAGTACACCAGTGATGATCCATAGTACACCAGTGATGGCCCATAGTACACCAGTGATGGCCCATAGTACATCAGTGATGATCCATAGTACATCAGTGATGATCCACAGTACATCAGTGATGATCCACAGTACATCAGGGATGGTCCATAGTACATCAGTGATGATCCATAGTACACCAGTGATGATCCATAGTACACCAGTGATGGCCCATAGTACAACAGTGATGAACTATAGTACATCAGTGATGATCCACAGTACATCAGGGATGGTCCATAGTACATCAGTGATGATCCATAGTACACCAGTGATGATCCATAGTACACCAGTGATGGCCCATAGTACATCAGTGATGAACTATAGTACATCAGTGATGATCCACAGTACATCAGTGATGATCCATAGTACATCAGTGATGATCCACAGTACATCAGTGATGATCCACAGTACATCAGGGATGGTCCATAGTACATCAGTGATGATCCATAGTACACCAGTGATGATCCATAGTACACCAGTGATGGCCCATAGTACATCAGTGATGAACTATAGTACATCAGTGATGATCCACAGTACATCAGTGATGATCCACAGTACATCAGTGATGATCCATAGTACACCAGTGATGATCCATAGTACACCAGTGATGGCCCATAGTACATCAGTGATGAACTATAGTACATCAGTGATGATCCACAGTACATCAGTGATGATCCACAGTACATCAGGGATGGTCCATAGTACACCAGTGATGATCCACAGTACACCAGTGATGATCCATAGTACACCAGTGATGGTCCATAGTACATCAGTGATGATCTATAGTACACCAGTGATGGTCCATAGTACATCAGTGATGATCTATAGTACATCAGTGATGAACTATAGTACATCAGTGATGATCTATAGTACATCAGTGATGATCCATAGTACACCAGTGATGATCCATAGTACACCAGTGATGGCCCATAGTACATCAGTGATGAACTATAGTACATCAGTGATGATCCACAGTACATCAGGGATGGTCCATAGTACATCAGTGATGATCCATAGTACACCAGTGATGATCCATAGTACACCAGTGATGGCCCATAGTACATCAGTGATGAACTATAGTACATCAGTGATGATCCACAGTACATCAGTGATGATCCACAGTACATCAGGGATGGTCCATAGTACATCAGTGATGATCCATAGTACACCAGTGATGATCCATAGTACACCAGTGATGGCCCATAGTACATCAGTGATGAACTATAGTACATCAGTGATGATCCATAGTACATCAGTGATGATCCATAGTATATCAGTGATGATCCACAGTACATCAGGGATGGTCCATAGTACACCAGTGATGATCCACAGTACACCAGTGATGATCCATAGTACACCAGTGATGGTCCATAGTACATCAGTGATGATCTATAGTACATCAGTGATGATCTATAGTACATCAGTGATGATCCATAGTACATCAGTGATGATCCACAGTACATCAGTGATGGTCCACAGTACATCAGGGATGGTCCACAGTACATCGGTGATGATCCATGGTACACCAGTGATGGCCCATAGCACATCAGTGATGGTCCATAGTACATCAGTGATGGTCCATAGTACATCAGTGATGATCCATAGTACACCAGTGATGGCCCATAGTACACCAGTGATGGCCCATAGTACATCAGTGATGATCCACAGTACATCAGTGATGATCCATAGTACATCAGTGATGATCCACAGTACATCAGTGATGATCCACAGTACATCAGGGATGGTCCATAGTACATCAGTGATGATCCATAGTACACCAGTGATGATCCATAGTACACCAGTGATGGCCCATAGTACATCAGTGATGAACTATAGTACATCAGTGATGATCCACAGTACATCAGTGATGATCCACAGTACATCAGGGATGGTCCATAGTACACCAGTGATGATCCACAGTACACCAGTGATGATCCATAGTACACCAGTGATGGTCCATAGTACATCAGTGATGAACTATAGTACATCAGTGATGGTCCATAGTCCATCAGTAATGATCTATAGTACATCAGTGATGATCTATAGTACATCAGTGATGATCCACAATACATCAGTTATGATACACAGTACATCAGTGATGATCCACAGTACATCAGTGATGATCCACAATACTTCAGTGATGATCCACAGTACATCAGTGATGATCCACAGTACATCAGGGATGGTCCACAGTATATCAGTGATGATCCATAGTACATCAGTGATGGTCCATAGTACATCAGTGATGGTCCATAGTACACCAGTGATGATCCATAGTACACCAGTGATGGCCCATAGTACACCAGTGATGGCCCATAGTACATCAGTGATGATCCATAGTACATCAGTGATGATCCACAGTACATCAGTGATGATCCACAGTACATCAGGGATGGTCCATAGTACATCAGTGATGATCCATAGTACACCAGTGATGATCCATAGTACACCAGTGATGGCCCATAGTACATCAGTGATGAACTATAGTACATCAGTGATGATCCACAGTACATCAGGGATGGCCCATAGTACATCAGTGATGATCCATAGTACACCAGTGATGATCCATAGTACACCAGTGATGGCCCATAGTACATCAGTGATGAACTATAGTACATCAGTGATGATCCACAGTACATCAGTGATGATCCACAGTACATCAGGGATGGTCCATAGTACACCAGTGATGATCCACAGTACACCAGTGATGATCCATAGTACACCAGTGATGGTCCATAGTACATCAGTGATGATCTATAGTACATCAGTGATGGTCCATAGTACATCAGTGATGAGCTATAGTACATCAGTGATGATCTATAGTACATCGGTGATGATCCATAGTACACCAGTGATGATCCATAGTACACCAGTGATGGCCCATAGTACATCAGTGATGATCCATAGTACATCAGTGATGATCCATAGTACACCAGTGATGGCCCATAGTACATCAGTGATGAACTATAGTACATCAGTGATGATCCACAGTACATCAGTGATGATCCATAGTACATCAGTGATGATCCACAGTACATCAGTGATGATCCACAGTACATCAGGGATGGTCCATAGTACATCAGTGATGATCCATAGTACACCAGTGATGATCCATAGTACACCAGTGATGGCCCACAGTATATCAGTGATGAACTATAGTACATCAGTGATGATCCACAGTACATCAGTGATGATCCACAGTACATCAGGGATGGTCCATAGTACACCAGTGATGATCCACAGTACACCAGTGATGATCCATAGTACACCAGTGATGGTCCATAGTACATCAGTGATGATCTATAGTACATCAGTGATGGTCCATAGTACATCAGTGATGATCTATAGTACATCAGTGATGATCTATAGTACATCAGTGATGATCCAGAGTACATCAGTGATGATCCACAGTACATCAGTGATGGTCCACAGTACATCAGGATTGGTCCACAGTACATCGGTGATGATCCATAGTACACCAGTGATGGCCCATAGTACATCAGTGATGGTCCATAGTACATCAGTGATGATCCATAGTACATCAGTGATGATCCATAGTACACCAGTGATGGCCCATAGTACATCAGTGATGATCCATAGTACATCAGTGATGATTCACAGTACATCAGTGATGATCCACAGTACATCAGGGATGGTCCATAGTACATCAGTGATGATCCATAGTACACCAGTGATGATCCATAGTACACCAGTGATGGCCCATAGTACATCAGTGATGAACTATAGTACATCAGTGATGATCCACAGTACATCAGTGATGATCCACAGTACATCAGGGATGGTCCATAGTACACCAGTGATGATCCACAGTACATCAGTTATGATCCACAGTACATTAGTGATGATCCACAGTACATCAGTGATGATCCACAGTACATCAGTGATGATCCACAATACTTCAGTGATGATCCACAGTACATCAGGGATGGTCCACAGTACATCAGTGATGGTCCACAGTATATCAGTGATGATCCATAGTACATCAGTGATGGTCCATAGTACATCAGTGATGGTCCATAGTACACCAGTGATGATCCATAGTACACCAGTGATGGCCCATAGTACACCAGTGATGGCCCATAGTACATCAGTGATGATCCATAGTACATCAGTGATGATCCACAGTACATCAGTGATGATCCACAGTACATCAGGGATGGTCCATAGTACATCAGTGATGATCCATAGTACACCAGTGATGATCCATAGTACACCAGTGATGGCCCATAGTACATCAGTGATGAACTATAGTACATCAGAGATGATCCACAGTACATCAGGGATGGTCCATAGTACATCAGTCATGATCCATAGTACACCAGTGATGATCCATAGTACACCAGTGATGGCCCATAGTACATCAGTGATGAACTATAGTACATCAGTGATGATCCACAGTACATCAGTGATGATCTATAGTACATCAGTGATGATCCACAGTACACCAGTGATGATTCACAGTACATCAGGGATGGTCCATAGTACATCAGGGATGGTCCATAGTACATCAGTGATGATCCACAGTACATCAGGGATGGTCCACACTACATCAGTGATGATCCATAGTACATCAGTGATGGCCCATAGTACATCAGTGATGATCCATATTACACCAGTGATGATCCATAGTACACCAGGGATGACCCACAGTACATCAGTGATGATCCACAGTACATCAGTGATGGTCCATAGTAAATCAGTGATGGTCCATAGTACACCAGTGATGATCCATAGTTCAACAGTGATGGCCCATAGTACACCAGTGATGATCCATAGTACACCAGAGATGGCCCATAGTATACCAGTGATGTCCCATAGTACATCAGTGATGATCCACAGTACATCAGTGATGATCCATTGTACACCAGGGATGACCCATAGTACATCAGTGATGGCTCATAGTACATCAGTGATGATCCATAGTACATCAGTGATGATCCATAGTACACCAGTGATGATCCATAGTACATCAGTGATGGCTCATAGTACATCAGTGATGATCCATAGTACATCAGTGATGATCCATAGTACACCAGTGATGATCCATAGTACATCAGTGATGGCTCATAGTACATCAGTGATGATCCATAATACATCAGTGATGATCCATAGTACACCAGTGATGGCCCATAGTACTTCAGTGATGATCTATAGTACATCAGTGATGATCCACAGTACATCAGTGATGATCCACAGTACATCAGTGATGATCCACGGTACATCAGTGATGATCCATAGTACATCAGTGATGATCCTCAGTACATCCATGATGATCCACAGTACATCAGTGATGATCCACAGTACATCAGTGATGATCCACAGTACATCAGTGATGATCCACAGGACATCAGGGATGGTCCACAGTACATCAGTGATGATCCATAGTAAACCAGTCATGATCCATAGTACATCAGTGATGATCCATAGTACATCAGTGATGATCCATAGTACACCAGTGATGGCCCATAGTACACCAGTGATGATCCATAGTACACCAGTGATGGCCCATAGTACTTCAGTGATGATCTATAGTACATCAGTGATGATCCACAGTACATCAGTGATGATCCACAATACATCAGGGATTGTCCACAGTATATCAGTGATGATCCATAGTATATCAGTGATGGCCCACAGTACATCAGTGATGATCCACAGTACATCAGTGATGATCCATAGTACACCAGTGATGGTCCATAGTACACCAGTGATGGTCCATAGTACATCAGTGATGATCCATAGTACATCAGTGATGATCCACAGTACATCAGGGATGGTCCACAGTACATCAGTGATGATCCATAGTACACCAGTGATGGCCCAAAGCACATCAGTGATGGTCCATAGTACACCAGGGATGATCCATAGTAATCCAGTGATGATCCATAGTACACCAGTGATGGCCCATAGTACACCAGTGATGGCCCATAGTACATCAGTGATGATCCACAGTACATCAGTGATGATCTATAGTACATCAGGGATGGTCCACAGTACATCAGTGATGATCCATAGTACACCAGTGATGATCCATAGTACATCAGTGATGCTCCATAGTACACCTGTGATGGCCCACAGTACACCTGTGATGGCCCACAGTAGATCAGTGATGATCCACAGTACATCAGGGATGATCCACAGTATATCAGGGATGGTCCACAGTATATCAGTGATGAGCCATAGTACATCAGTGATGGTCCATAGTACACCAGTGATGATCCATAGTACACCAGTGATGGCCCATAGTACACCAGTGATGGCCCATAGTACACCAGTGATGATCCATAGTACACCAGTGATGGCCCATAGTACACCAGTGATGTCCCATAGTACATCAGTGATGATCCACAGTACATCAGTGATGATCCATAGTACACCAGGGATGGCCCATAGTACATCAGTGATGGCTCATAGTACATCAGTGATGATCCATAGTACATCAGTGATGATCCATAGTACACCAGTGATGATCCATAGTACATCAGTGATGGCTCATAGTACATCAGTGATGATCCATAGTACACCAGTAATGATCCATAGTACATCAGTGATGGCTCATAGTACATCAGTGATGATCCATAATACATCAGTGATGATCCATAGTACATCAGTGATGATCCATAGTACACCAGTCATGGCCCATAGTACTACAGTGATGATCTATAGTACATCAGTGATGATCCACAGTACATCAGTGATGATCCACAGTACATCAGTGATGATCCAAGGTACATCAGTGATGATCCATAGTACATCAGTGATGATCCTCAGTACATCAGTGATGATCCACAGTACATCAGTGATGATCCACAGTACATCAGTGATGATCCACAGTACATCAGGGATGGTCCACAGTACATCAGTGATGATCCATAGTACACCAGTCATGATCCATAGTACATCAGTGATGATCCATAGTACATCAGTGATGATCCATAGTACACCAGTGATGATCCATAGTACACCAGTGATGGCCCATAGTAATTCAGTGATAATTAATAGTACATCAGTGATGATCCACAGTACATCAGTGATGATCCACAATACATCAGGGATGGTCCACAGTATATCAGTGATGATCCATAGTACATCAGTGATGGCCCACAGTACATCAGTGATGATCCACAGTACATCAGTGATGATCCATAGTACACCAGTGATGGCCCATAGTACATCAGTGATGGTCCATAGTACATCAGTGATGATCCATAGTACATCAGTGATGATCCATAGTACACCAGTGATGATCCACAGTACATCAGTTATGATCCACAGTACATCAGTGATGATCCACAGTACATCAGTGATGATCCACAATACTTCAGTGATGATCCACAGTACATCAGTGATGATCCACAGTACATCAGGGATGGTCCACAGTATATCAGTGATGATCCATAGTACATCAGTGATGGCCCATAGTACATCAGTGATGGCCCATAGTACATCAGTGATGATCCATAGTACACCAGTGATGATCCATAGTACACCAGTAATGTTCCATAGTACACCAGGGATGATCCACAGTACATCAGTGATGATCCACAGTACATCAGTGGTGGTCCACAGTACATCAGTGATGGTCCATAGTACACCAGTGATGATCCATAGTACACCAGTGATGATCCATAGTACACCAGTGATGGCCCGTAGTACACCAGTGATGGCCCATAGTACATCAGTGATGATCCATAGTACATCAATGATGATCCACAGTACATCAGTGATGATCCACAGTACATCAGGGATGGTCCATAGTACATCAGTGATGATCCATAGTACACCAGTGATGATCCATAGAACACCAGTGATGGCCCATAGTACATCAGTGATGAACTATAGTACATCAGTGATGATCCACAGTACATCAGGGATGGTCCATAGTACATCAGTGATGATCCATAGTACACCAGTGATGATCCATAGTACACCAGTGATGGCCCATAGTACATCAGTGATGAACTATAGTACATCAGTGATGATCCACAGTACATCAGTGATGATCCACAGTACATCAGGGATGGTCCATAGTACACCAGTGATGATCCACAGTACACCAGTGATGATCCATAGTACACCAGTGATGGTCCATAGTACATCAGTGATGATCTATAGTACATCAGTGATGGTCCATAGTACATCAGTGATGATCTATATATATAGTACACCAGTGATGATCTATAGTACATCAGTGATGATCTACAGTACATCAGTTATGATCCACAGTACATTAGTGATGATCCACAGTACATCAGTGATGATCCACAATACTTCAGTGATGATCCACAGTACATCAGTGATGATCCACAGTACATCAGGGATGGTCCACAGTATATCATTGATGATCCATAGTACATCAGTGATGGTCCATAGTACATCAGTGATGGTCCATAGTACACCAGTGATGATCCATAGTACACCAGTGATGATCCATAGTACATCAGTGATGGTCCATAGTACATCAGTGATGGCTCATAGTACATCAGTGATGATCTATAGTACATCAGTGATGATCCATAGTACACCAGTGATGATCCATAGTACATCAGTGATGGCTCATAGTACATCAGTGATGATCCATAGTACACCAGTGATGATCCATAGTACATCAGTGATGGCTCATAGTACATCAGTGATGATCCATAATACATCAGTGATGATCCATAGTACATCAGTGATGATCCATAGTACATCAGTGATGATCCATAGTACAAAAGTGATGATCCATAGTACATCAGTGATGGCTCATAGTACATCAGTGATGATCCATAGTACACCAGTGATGATCCATAGTACATCAGTGATGGCTCATAGTACATCAGTGATGATCCATAATACATCAGTGATGATCCATAGTACATCAGTGATGATCCATAGTACACCAGTCATGGCCCATAGTACTACAGTGATGATCTATAGTACATCAGTGATGATCCACAGTACATCAGTGATGATCCACAGTACATCAGTGATGATCCAAGGTACATCAGTGATGATCCATAGTACATCAGTGATGATCCTCAGTACATCAGTGATGATCCACAGTACATCAGTGATGATCCACAGTACATCAGTGATGATCCACAGTACATCAGGGATGGTCCACAGTACATCAGTGATGATCCATAGTACACCAGTCATGATCCATAGTACATCAGTGATGATCCATAGTACATCAGTGATGATCCATAGTACACCAGTGATGATCCATAGTACACCAGTGATGGCCCATAGTAATTCAGTGATAATTAATAGTACATCAGTGATGATCCACAGTACATCAGTGATAATCCACAATACATCAGGGATGGTCCACAGTATATCAGTGATGATCCATAGTACATCAGTGATGGCCCACAGTACATCAGTGATGATCCACAGTACATCAGTGATGATCCATAGTACACCAGTGATGGCCCATAGTACATCAGTGATGGTCCATAGTACATCAGTGATGATCCATAGTACATCAGTGATGATCCATAGTACACCAGTGATGATCCACAGTACATCAGTTATGATCCACAGTACATCAGTGATGATCCACAGTACATCAGTGATGATCCACAATACTTCAGTGATGATCCACAGTACATCAGTGATGATCCACAGTACATCAGGGATGGTCCACAGTATATCAGTGATGATCCATAGTACATCAGTGATGGCCCATAGTACATCAGTGATGATCCATAGTACACCAGTGATGATCCATAGTACACCAGTAATGTTCCATAGTACACCAGGGATGATCCACAGTACATCAGTGATGATCCACAGTACATCAGTGGTGGTCCACAGTACATCAGTGATGGTCCATAGTACACCAGTGATGATCCATAGTACACCAGTGATGATCCATAGTACACCAGTGATGGCCCGTAGTACACCAGTGATGGCCCATAGTACATCAGTGATGATCCATAGTACATCAATGATGATCCACAGTACATCAGTGATGATCCACAGTACATCAGGGATGGTCCATAGTACATCAGTGATGATCCATAGTACACCAGTGATGATCCATAGTACACCAGTGATGGCCCATAGTACATCAGTGATCCATAGTACATCAATGATGATCCACAGTACATCAGTGATGATCCACAGTACATCAGGGATGGTCCATAGTACATCAGTGATGATCCATAGTACACCAGTGATGATCCATAGTACACCAGTGATGGCCCATAGTACATCAGTGATGAACTATAGTACATCAGTGATGATCCACAGTACATCAGGGATGGTCCATAGTACATCAGTGATGATCCATAGTACACCAGTGATGATCCATAGTACACCAGTGATGGCCCATAGTACATCAGTGATGAACTATAGTACATCAGTGATGATCCACAGTACATCAGTGATGATCCACAGTACATCAGGGATGGTCCATAGTACACCAGTGATGATCCACAGTACACCAGTGATGATCCATAGTACACCAGTGATGGTCCATAGTACATCAGTGATGATCTATAGTACATCAGTGATGGTCCATAGTACATCAGTGATGATCTATATACATAGTACACCAGTGATGATCTATAGTACATCAGTGATGATCTACAGCACATCAGTTATGATCCACAGTACATTAGTGATGATCCACAGTACATCAGTGATGATCCACAATACTTCAGTGATGATCCACAGTACATCAGTGATGATCCACAGTACATCAGGGATGGTCCACAGTATATCATTGATGATCCATAGTACATCAGTGATGGTCCATAGTACATCAGTGATGGTCCATAGTACACCAGTGATGATCCATAGTACACCAGTGATGATCCATAGTACATCAGTGATGGTCCATAGTACATCAGTGATGGCTCATAGTACATCAGTGATGATCTATAGTACATCAGTGATGATCCATAGTACACCAGTGATGATCCATAGTACATCAGTGATGGCTCATAGTACATCAGTGATGATCCATAGTACACCAGTGATGATCCATAGTACATCAGTGATGGCTCATAGTACATCAGTGATGATCCATAATACATCAGTGATGATCCATAGTACATCAGTGATGATCCATAGTACATCAGTGATGATCCATAGTACACCAGTCATGGCCCATAGTACTACAGTGATGATCTATAGTACATCAGTGATGATCCACAGTACATCAGTGATGATCCACAGTACATCAGTGATGATCCAAGGTACATCAGTGATGATCCATAGTACATCAGTGATGATCCTCAGTACATCAGTGATGATCCACAGTACATCAGTGATGATCCACAGTACATCAGTGATGATCCACAGTACATCAGGGATGGTCCACAGTACATCAGTGATGATCCATAGTACATCAGTGATGATCCATAGTACACCAGTGATGATCCATAGTACACCAGTGATGGCCCATAGTACTTCAGTGATGATTTATAGTACATCAGTGATGATCCACAGTACATCAGTGATGATCCACAATACATCAGGGATGGTCCACAGTATATCAGTGATGATCCATAGTTCCATCAGTGATGGCCCACAGTACATCAGTGATGATCCACAGTACATCAGTGATGATCCATAGTACACCAGTGATGGCCCATAGTACATCAGTGATGGTCCATAGTACATCAGTGATGATCCATAGTACATCAGTGATGATCCATAGTACATCAGTGATGATCCATAGTACACCAGTGATGGCCCATAGTACATCAGTAATGATCTATAGTACATCAGTGATGATCCACAGTACATCAGTGATGATCCACAGTACATCAGTTATGATCCACAGTACATCAGTGATGATCCACAGTACATCAGTGATGATCCACAATACTTCAGTGATGATCCACAGTACATCAGTGATGATCCACAGTACATCAGGGATGGTCCACAGTATATCAGTGATGATCCATAGTACATCAGTGATGGCCCATAGTACATCAGTGATGATCCATAGTACACCAGTGATGATCCATAGTACACCAGTGATGTTCCATAGTACACCAGGGATGATCCACAGTACATCAGTGATGATCCACAGTACATCAGTGGTGGTCCACAGTACATCAGTGATGGTCCATAGTACACCAGTGATGATCCATAGTACACCAGTGATGATCCATAGTACACCAGTGATGGCCCATAGTACACAAGTGATGGCCCATAGTACATCAGTGATGATCCATAGTACATCAGTGATGATCCACAGTACATCAGTGATGATCCACAGTACATCAGGGATGGTCCATAGTACATCAGTGATGATCCATAGTACACCAGTGATGATCCATAGTACACCAGTGATGGCCCATAGTACATCAGTGATGAACTATAGTACATCAGTGATGATCCACAGTACATCAGGGATGGTCTATAGTACATCAGTGATGATCCATAGTACACCAGTGATGATCCATAGTACACCAGTGATGGCCCATAGTACATCAGTGATGAACTATAGTACATCAGTGATGATCCACAGTACATCAGTGATGATCCACAGTACATCAGGGCTGGTCCATAGTACACCAGTGATGATCCACAGTACACCAGTGATGATCCATAGTACACCAGTGATGGTCCATAGTACATCAGTGATGATCTATAGTACATCAGTGATGGTCCATAGTACATCAGTGATGATCTATATACATAGTACACCAGTGATGATCTATAGTACATCAGTGATGATCTACAGTACATCAGTTATGATCCACAGTACATTAGTGAGGATCCACAGTACATCAGTGATGATCCACAATACTTCAGTGATGATCCACAGTACATCAGTGATGATCCACAGTACATCAGGGATGGTCCACCGTATATCAGTGATGATCCATAGTACATCAGTGATGGTCCATAGTACATCAGTGATGATCCATAGTACACCAGTGATGATCCATAGTACACCAGTGATGATCCATAGTACACCAGTGATGGCCCATAGTACACCAGTGATAGCCCATAGTACATCAGTGATGATCCATAGTACATCAGTGATGATCCACAGTACATCAGTGATGATCCACAGTACATCAGGGATGGTCCATAGTACATCAGTGATGATCCATAGTACACCAGTGATGATCCATAGTACACCAGTGATGGCCCATAGTACATCAGTGATGAACTATAGTACATCAGTGATGATCCACAGTACATCAGGGATGGTCCATAGTACATCAGTGATGATCCATAGTACACCAGTGATGATCCATAGTACACCAGTGATGGTCCATAGTACATCAGTGATGAACTATAGTACATCAGTGATGATCCACAGTACATCAGTGATGATCCATAGTACATCAGTGATGATCCACAGTACATCAGTGATGATCCACAGTACATCAGGGATGGTCCATAGTACATCAGTGATGATCCATAGTACACCAGTGATGATCCATAGTACACCAGTGATGGCCCATAGTACATCAGTGATGAACTATAGTACATCAGTGATGATCCACAGTACATCAGTGATGATCCACAGTACATCAGGGATGGTCCATAGTACACCAGTGATGATCCACAGTACACCAGTCATGATCCATAGTACACCAGTGATGGTCCATAGTACATCAGTGATGATCTATAGTACATCAGTGATGGTCCATAGTACATCAGTGATGATCTATAGTACATCAGTGATGATCTATAGTACATCAGTGATGATCCACAGTACATCAGTTATGATACACAGTACATCAGTGATGATCCACAGTACATCAGTGATGATCCACAATACTTCAGTGATGATCCACAGTACATCAGTGATGATCCACAGTACATCAGGGATGGTCCACAGTATATCAGTGATGATCAATAGTACATCAGTGATGGTCCAAAGTCCATCAGTGATGGTCCATAGTACACCAGTGATGATCCATAGTACACCAGTGATGGCCCATAGTACACCAGTGATGGCCCATAGTACATCAGTGATGATCCATAGTACATCAGTGATGATCCACAGTACATCAGTGATGATCCACAGTACATCAGTGATGATCCACAGTACATCAGGGATGGTCCATAGTACATCAGTGATGATCCATAGTACACCAGTGATGATCCATAGTACACCAGTGATGGCCCATAGTACATCAGTGATGAACTATAGTACATCAGTGATGATCCACAGTACATTAGGGATGGTCCATAGTACATCAGTGATGATCCATAGTACACCAGTGATGATCCATAGTACACCAGTGATGGCCCATAGTACATCAGTGATGAACTATAGTACATCAGTGATGATCCACAGTACATCAGTGATGATCCATAGTACATCAGTGATGATCCACAGTACATCAGTGATGATCCACAGTACATCAGGGATGGTCCATAGTACATCAGTGATGATCCATAGTACACCAGTGATGGTCCATAGTACATCAGTGATGAACTATAGTACATCAGTGATGATCCACAGTACATCAGTGATGATCCATAGTACATCAGTGATGATCCACAGTACATCAGTGATGATCCACAGTACATCAGGGATGGTCCATAGTACATCAGTGATGATCCATAGTACACCAGTGATGATCCATAGTACACCAGTGATGGCCCATAGTACATCAGTGATGAACTATAGTACATCAGTGATGATCCACAGTACATCAGTGATGATCCACAGTACATCAGGGATGGTCCATAGTACACCAGTGATGATCCACAGTACACCAGTCATGATCCATAGTACACCAGTGATGGTCCATAGTACATCAGTGATGATCTATAGTACATCAGTGATGGTCCATAGTACATCAGTGATGATCTATAGTACATCAGTGATGATCTATAGTACATCAGTGATGATCCACAGTACATCAGTTATGATACACAGTACATCAGTGATGATCCACAGTACATCAGTGATGATCCACAATACTTCAGTGATGATCCACAGTACATCAGTGATGATCCACAGTACATCAGGGATGGTCCACAGTATATCAGTGATGATCAATAGTACATCAGTGATGGTCCAAAGTCCATCAGTGATGGTCCATAGTACACCAGTGATGATCCATAGTACACCAGTGATGGCCCATAGTACACCAGTGATGGCCCATAGTACATCAGTGATGATCCATAGTACATCAGTGATGATCCACAGTACATCAGTGATGATCCACAGTACATCAGTGATGATCCACAGTACATCAGGGATGGTCCATAGTACATCAGTGATGATCCATAGTACACCAGTGATGATCCATAGTACACCAGTGATGGCCCATAGTACATCAGTGATGAACTATAGTACATCAGTGATGATCCACAGTACATTAGGGATGGTCCATAGTACATCAGTGATGATCCATAGTACACCAGTGATGATCCATAGTACACCAGTGATGGCCCATAGTACATCAGTGATGAACTATAGTACATCAGTGATGATCCACAGTACATCAGTGATGATCCATAGTACATCAGTGATGATCCACAGTACATCAGTGATGATCCACAGTACATCAGGGATGGTCCATAGTACATCAGTGATGATCCATAGTACACCAGTGATGATCCATAGTACACCAGTGATGGCCCATAGTACATCAGTGATGAACTATAGTACATCAGTGATGATCCACAGTACATCAGTGATGATCCACAGTACATCAGGGATGGTCCATAGTACACCAGTGATGGTCCACAGTACACCAGTGATGATCCATAGTACACCAGTGATGGCCCATAGTACACCAGTGATGATCCATAGTACACCAGAGATGGTCCATAGTATACCAGTGATGAGCTATAGTACATCAGTGATGATCTATAGTACATCAGTGATGATCCATAGTACACCAGTGATGATCCATAGTACATCAGTGATGGCCCATAGTACACCAGTGATGATCCATAGTACACCAGTGATGATCCATAGTACTTCAGTGATGGCCCATAGTACACCAGTGATGATCCATAGTACATCAGTGATGGCTCATAGTACATCAGTGATGATCCATAATACATCAGTGATGATCCATAGTACACCAGTGATGGCCCATAGTACTTCAGTGATGATCTATAGTACATCAGTGATGATCCACAGTACATCAGTGATGATCCACAGTACATCAGTGATGATCCACGGTACATCAGTGATGATCCATAGTACATCAGTGATGATCCACAGTACATCAGTGATGATCCACAGTACATCAGTGATGATCCACAGTACATCAGTGATGATCCACAGGACATCAGGGATGGTCCACAGTACATCAGTGATGATCCATAGTACACCAGTCATGATCCATAGTACATCAGTGATGATCCATAGTACATCAGTGATGATCCATAGTACACCAGTGATGGCCCATAGTACACCAGTGATGATCCATAGTACACCAGTGATGGCCCATAGTACTTCAGTGATGATCTATAGTACATCAGTGATGATCCACAGTACATCAGTGATGATCCACAATACATCAGGGATGGTCCACAGTATATCAGTGATGATCCATAGTACATCAGTGATGGCCCACAGTACATCAGTGATGATCCACAGTATATCAGTGATGATCCATAGTACACCAGTGATGGTCCATAGTACACCAGTGATGGTCCATAGTACATCAGTGATGATCCATAGTACATCAGTGATGATCCACAGTACATCAGGGATGGTCCACAGTACATCAGTGATGATCCATAGTACACCAGTGATGGCCCAAAGCACATCAGTGATGGTCCATAGTACACCAGGGATGATCCATAGTAATCCAGTGATGATCCATAGTACACCAGTGATGGCCGATAGTACACCAGTGATGGCCCATAGTACATCAGTGATGATCCACAGTACATCAGTGATGATCTATAGTACATCAGGGATGGTCCACAGTACATCAGTGATGATCCATAGTACACCAGTGATGATCCATAGTACATCAGTGATGATCCATAGTACACCTGTGATGGCCCACAGTACACCTGTGATGGCCCACAGTACATCAGTGATGATCCACAGTACATCAGGGATGATCCACAGTATATCAGGGATGGTCCACAGTATATCAGTGATGATCCATAGTACACCAGTGATGATCCATAGTACACCAGGGATGATCCATAGTACACCAGTGATGATCCATAGTACACCAGTGATGATCCATAGTACATCAGTGATGGTCCATAGTACACCAGTGATGATCCATAGTACACCAGTGATGGCCCATAGTACACCAGTGATGGCCCATAGTACACCAGTGATGATCCATAGTACACCAGTGATGGCCCATAGTACACCAGTGATGTCCCATAGTACATCAGTGATGATCCACAGTACATCAGTGATGATCCATAGTACACCAGGGATGGCCCATAGTACATCAGTGATGGCTCATAGTACATCAGTGATGATCCATAGTACATCAGTGGTGATCCATTGTACACCAGTGATGATCCATAGTACATCAGTGATGGCTCATAGTACATCAGTGATGATCCATAGTACACCAGTGATGATCCATAGTACATCAGTGATGGCTCATAGTACATCAGTGATGATCCATAGTACACCAGCCATGGCCCATAGTACTACAGTGATGATCTATAGTACATCAGTGATGATCCACAGTACATCAGTGATGATCCACAGTACATCAGTGATGATCCAAGCTACATCAGTGATGATCCATAGTACATCAGTGATGATCCTCAGTACATCAGTGATGATCCACAGTACATCAGTGATGATCCACAGTACATCAGTGATGATCCACAGTACATCAGGGATGGTCCACAGTACATCAGTGATGATCCATAGTACACCAGTCATGATCCATAGTACATCAGTGATGATCCATAGTACATCAGTGATGATCCATAGTACATCAGTGATGATCCATAGTACACCAGTGATGATCCATAGTACACCAGTGATGGCCCATAGTACTTCAGTGATGATTTATAGTACATCAGTGATGATCCACAGTACATCAGTGATGATCCACAATACATCAGGGATGGTCCACAGTATTTCAGTGATGATCCATAGTACATCAGTGATGGCCCACAGTACATCAGTGATGATCCACAGTACATCAGTGATGATCCATAGTACACCAGTGATGGCCCATAGTACATCAGTGATGGTCCATAGTACATCAGTAATGATCCATAGTACATCAGTGATGATCCATAGTACATCAATGATGATCCATAGTACACCAGTGATGGCCCATAGTACATCAGTAATGATCTATAGTACATCAGTGATGATCCACAGTACATCAGTAATGATCCACAGTACATCAGTTATGATCCACAGTACATCAGTGATGATCCACAGTACATCAGTGATGATCCACAATACTTCAGTGATGATCCACAGTACATCAGTGATGATCCACAGTACATCAGGGATGGTCCACAGTATATCAGTGATGATCCATAGTACATCAGTGATGGCCCATAGTACATCAGTGATGATCCATAGTACACTAGTGATGATCCATAGTACACCAGTGATGTTCCATAGTACACCAGGGATGATCCACAGTACATCAGTGATGATCCACAGTACATCAGTGGTGGTCCACAGTACATCAGTGATGGTCCATAGTACATCAGTGATGATCCATAGTACACCAGTGATGATCCATAGTACACCAGTGATGGCCCATAGTACATCAGTGATGAACTATAGTACATCAGTGATGATCCACAGTACATCAGGGATGGTCCATAGTACATCAGTGATGATCCATAGTACACCAGTGATGATCCATAGTACACCAGTGATGGCCCATAGTACATCAGTGATGAACTATAGTACATCAGTGATGATCCACAGTACATCAGTGATGATCCACAGTACATCAGGGATGGTCCATAGTACACCAGTGATGATCCACAGTACACCAGTGATGATCCATAGTACACCAGTGATGGTCCATAGTACATCAGTGATGATCTATAGTACATCAGTGATGGTCCATAGTACATCAGTGATGATCTATATACATAGTACACCAGTGATGATCTATAGTACATCAGTGATGATCTACAGTACATCAGTTATGATCCACAGTACATTAGTGATGATCCACAGTACATCAGTGATGATCCACAGTACATCAGTGATGATCCACAATACTTCAGTGATGATCCACAGTACATCAGGGATGGTCCACAGTACATCAGTGATGGTCCACAGTATATCAGTGATGATCCATAGTACATCAGTGATGGTCCATAGTACATCAGTGATGGTCCATAGTACATCAGTGATGGTCCATAGTACACCAGTGATGATCCATAGTACACCAGTGATGGCCCATAGTACACCAGTGATGGCCCATAGTACATCAGTGATGATCCACAGTACATCAGTGATGATCCACAGTACATCAGTGATGATCCACAGTACATCAGTGATGATCCATAGTACACCAGTGATGGCCCATAGTACATCAGTGATGAACTATAGTACATCAGAGATGATCCACAGTACATCAGGGATGGTCCATAGTACATCAGTGATGATCCATAGTACACCAGTGATGATCCATAGTACACCAGTGATGGCCCATAGTACATCAGTGATGAACTATAGTACATCAGTGATGATCCACAGTACATCAGTGATGATCCACAGTACATCAGTGATGATCCATAGTACATCAGTGATGATCCACAGTACATCAGTGATGATCCACAGTACATCAGGGATGGTCCATAGTACATCAGTGATGATCCATAGTACACCAGTGATGGCCCATAGTACATCAGTGATGAACTATAGTACATCAGTGATGATCCACAGTACATCAGTGATGATCCACAGTACATCAGGGATGGTCCATAGTACACCAGTGATGATCCACAGTACACCAGTGATGATCCATAGTACACCAGCGATGGTCCATAGTACATCAGTGATGATCTATAGTACATCAGTGATGGTCCATGGTACATCAGTGATGATCTATAGTACATCAGTGATGATCTATAGTACATCAGTGATGATCCACAGTACATCAGTTATGATACACAGTACATCAGTGATGATCCACAGTACATCAGTGATGATCCACAGTACATCAGTGATGATCCACAATACTTCAGTGATGATCCACAGTACATCAGTGATGATCCACAGTACATCAGGGATGGTCCACAGTATATCAGTGATGATCCATAGTACATCAGTGATGATCCATAGTACACCAGTGATGGCCCATAGTACACCAGTGATGGCCCATAGTACATCAGTGATGATCCATAGTACATCAGTGATGATCCACAGTACATCAGTGATGATCCACAGTACATCAGGGATGGTCCACAGTACATCAGTGATGATCCATAGTACACCAGTGATGATCCATAGTACACCAGTGATGGCCCATAGTACACCAGTGATGATCCATAGTACACCAGTGATGGCCCATAGTACATCAGTGATGAACTATAGTACATCTGTGATGATCCACAGTACATCAGTGATGATCCATAGTACACCAGTGATGGCCCATAGTACACCAGTGATGATCCATAGTACACCAGTGATGGCCCATAGTACATCAGTGATGAACTATAGTACATCAGTGATGATCCACAGTACATCAGTGATGATCCACAGTACATCAGGGATGGTCCATAGTACATCAGTGATGATCCATAGTACACCAGTGATGATCCATAGTACACCAGTGATGGCCCATAGTACATCAGTGATGAACTATAGTACATCAGTGATGATCCACAGTACATCAGTGATGATCCACAGTACATCAGGGATGGTCCATAGTACACCAGTGATGATCCACAGTACACCAGTGATGATCCATAGTACACCAGTGATGGTCCATAGTACATCAGTGATGATCTATAGTACACCAGTGATGGTCCATAGTACATCAGTGATGATCTATAGTACATCAGTGATAAACTATAGTACATCAGTGATGATCTATAGTACATCAGTGATGATCCATAGTACACCAGTGATGATCCATAGTACACCAGTGATGGCCCATAGTACATCAGTGATGAACTATAGTACATCAGTGATGATCCACAGTACATCAGGGATGGTCCATAGTACATCAGTGATGATCCATAGTACACCAGTGATGATCCATAGTACACCAGTGATGGCCCATAGTGCATCAGTGATGAACTATAATACATCAGTGATGATCCACAGTACATCAGTGATGATCCACAGTACATCAGGGATGGTCCATAGTACATCAGTGATGATCCATAGTACACCAGTGATGATCCATAGTACACCAGTGATGGCCCATAGTACATCAGTGAGGAACTATAGTACATCAGTGATGATCCATAGTACATCAGTGATGATCCATAGTATATCAGTGATGATCCACAGTACATCAGGGATGGTCCATAGTACACCAGTGATGATCCACAGTACACCAGTGATGATCCATAGTACACCAGTGATGGTCCATAGTACATCAGTGATGATCTATAGTACACCAGTGATGGTCCATAGTACATCAGTGATGATCTATAGTACATCAGTGATAAACTATAGTACATCAGTGATGATCTATAGTACATCAGTGATGATCCATAGTACACCAGTGATGATCCATAGTACACCAGTGATGGCCCATAGTACATCAGTGATGAACTATAGTACATCAGTGATGATCCACAGTACATCAGGGATGGTCCATAGTACATCAGTGATGATCCATAGTACACCAGTGATGATCCATAGTACACCAGTGATGGCCCATAGTGCATCAGTGATGAACTATAGTACATCAGTGATGATCCACAGTACATCAGTGATGATCCACAGTACATCAGGGATGGTCCATAGTACATCAGTGATGATCCATAGTACACCAGTGATGATCCATAGTACACCAGTGATGGCCCATAGTACATCAGTGATGAACTATAGTACATCAGTGATGATCCATAGTACATCAGTGATGATCCAGAGTATATCAGTGATGATCCACAGTACATCAGGGATGGTCCATAGTACACCAGTGATGATCCACAGTACACCAGTGATGATCCATAGTACACCAGTGATGGTCCATAGTACATCAGTGATGATATATAGTACATCAGTGATGGTCCATAGTACATCAGTTAGTTGTAAGCAAAAATCACATACAGGAAAGATAAAAACACTTAATTTCAAGAGAGCAAATTTTCCAAGGATGAGTGCTGCTCTCCAGGACTTAGACTGGGAAGGAATATTGGCATCAATGGGCACAGAACAGAAATGGGAATTCTTCAAAAAGACTGTTTGGGAACTCACTGCAAAGTATATTCCCATGGGCAATAAGTTTAAAAGGCTAAAAATAAAACCTATGTGGCTCACTGACAAAGTTAAAAAAGCTATAAACTATAAGAAAAGAGCTTTTAAAAAATATAAAAATGAGGGAACACTAGTGTCATTTAAATGTTACAAAGAATATAACAGGATATGTAAAAAGGAAATCAAGGATGCAAAAATTCAAAACGAACGACAGATTGCAAAAGATAGTAGGACAAACCCCAAAAAATTCTTCAAATATATTAATAGTAAAAAGGTCAAGTCTGAGCATGTAGGCCCTTTACAAAATAATCTAGAGTGGGTGACTGGGGACAAAGAGAAGGCTAATTTATTAAATACTTTCTTCAGTTCTGTGTATACAAAGGAGCATGGGGGAGCTCATGTCCAAAATGGGGGTGGTAGTGACACAGCCCCAAATCCACAATGGCTCAAAAGTGATATGGTCCAGAAATATTTAGATGGAATAAAGGTGGATAAAGCACCTGGACCAGATGGCATACACCCACGGATCCTAAAAGAATTGAGCTCTGTAATTTCAAAGCCATTGTATTTAATTTTTAGGGACTCATTAATGACAGGAATAGTACCACTGGATTGGCGCAGGGCCAATGTGGTGCCTATATTTAAAAAGGGAATTAAGTGTTTACCAAGTAACTATAGACCTGTTAGTTTAACTTCTATAGTTGGGAAAATACTGGAGAGATTAATAAAAGACCACATAGATGAGTTCTTGCTGGAAAAAAACTATTTAAGCAACAGACAGCATGGATTCATGAAAGACAGAAGTTGTCAAACAAACCTGATTTCTTTTTATGAAGAGGTAAGTAAGACCTTGGACAGAGGGGTGGCAGTGGACGTGGTATACTTGGATTTTGCAAAAGCGTTCGATACAGTTCCCCACACACGGCTCATGTGTAAGGTAAAGTCTACAGGATTGGAAATATCAGTTTGTAAATGGATAGAAAACTGGCTAAAAGACAGAATTCAGAGAGTAGTGGTTAATGATTCTTACTCTGAATGGTCCAAGGTTATCAGTGGTGTACCCCAAGGTTCAGTGCTGGGACCCTTACTTTTTAATATGTTTATAAATGATATTGGGTCTGAGATCAAAAGTAACATTTCTGTCTTTGCAGATGACACCAAGCTATGCAGTGGAATAACGTCCTTACAGGATGTCGCCAATTTACAAGCCGACCTCAATGCTCTGTCTAATTGGGCGACTATGTGGCAGATGAGGTTTAATGTTGATAAATGTAAAGTTATGCACTTGGGGGCTAATAATATGAATGCATCATACATACTAGGGGGAGTACAACTGGGGGGATCCGTAGTGGAGAAGGATCTGGGGGTTTTGGTAGATCATAAGCTCAATAATGGCATGCAATGCCAAGCTGCGGTTTCCAAAGCGAGCAAAGTCCTTTCTTGTATTAAGAGAGGTATGGTCTCCAGAGAGAGAGATATCATTTTGCCCCTGTTCAAATCATTAGTAAGACCTCATCTGGAATATGCAGTTCAGTTTTGGGCCCCAGTTCTCAAAAAGGATATTGGGGAACTGGAGAAAGTGCAGAGAAGGGCAACCAAACTGATAAGAGGCATGGAGGAGCTCAGCTATGAGGAGAGATTAGAGGAACTGAATTTATTCTCTCTTGAGAAGAGGAGATTAAGGGGGGATATGATCAACATGTACAAATATATAAGGGGTCCATATAGTGAACTTGGTGTTCAGTTATTCACTTTACGGTCAACACAAAGGACAAGGGGGCACTCTTTGCGTCTAGAGGAAAAGAGATTTCACCTCCAAATACGGAAAGGTTTTTTCACAGTAAGAGCTGTGAAAATGTGGAATAGACTCCCTGCAGAGGTGGTTCTGGCCAGCTCAGTAGATTGCTTTAAGAAGGGCCTGGATTCTTTCTTAAATGTACATAATATAACTGGGTACTGACATTTATAGGTAAAGTTGATCCAGGGAATATCCGATTGCCTCTCGGGGGATCAGGAAGGAATTTTTTCCCCTGCTGTAGCAAATTGGATAATGCTCTTCTGGGTTTTTTTGCCTTCCTCTGGATCAACTGTGGGTATAGAATTGGGTATATGGGATTGTACGATATATGTTTATTTTTATTTTTTTATTTTTATTTTTTACGGTTGAACTGGATGGACTTGTGTCTTTTTTCAACCTGACTAACTATGTAACTATGTAACTATCTATAGTACATCAGTGATGATCTATAGTACATCAGTGATGATCCATAGTACATCAGTGATGATCCACAGTACATCAGTGATGGTCCACAGTACATCAGGGATGGTCCACAGTACATCGGTGATGATCCATAGCACACCAGTGATGGCCCATAGTACATCAGTGATGGTCCATAGTACATCAGTTATGATCCATAGTACATCAGTGATGATCCAAAGTACACCAGTGATGGCCCATAGTACACTAGTGATGGCCCATAGTACATCAGTGATGATCCACAGTACATCAGTGATGATCCATAGTACATCAGTGATGATCCACAGTACATCAGTGATGATCCACAGTACATCAGGGATGGTCCATAGTACATCAGTGATGATCCATAGTACACCAGTGATGATCCATAGTACACCAGTGATGGCCCATAGTACATCAGTGATGAACTATAGTACATCAGTGATGATCCACAGTACATCAGTGATGATCCACAGTACATCAGGGATGGTCCATAGTACACCAGTGATGATCCACAGTACACCAGTGATGATCCATAGTACACCAGTGATGGTCCATAGTACACCAGTGATGATCCATAGTACACCAGTGATGGCCCATAGTACATCAGTGATGAACTATAGTACATCAGTGATGATCCACAGTACATCAGTGATGATCCACAGTACATCAGGGATGGTCCATAGTACACCAGTGATGATCCACAGTACACCAGTGATGATCCATAGTACACCAGTGATGGTCCATAGTACATCAGTGATGATCTATAGTACATCAGTGATGGTCCATAGTCCATCAGTGATGATCTATAGTACATCAGTGATGATCTATAGTACATCAGTGATGATCCACAATACATCAGTTATGATACACAGTACATCAGTGATGATCCACAGTACATCAGTGATGATCCACAATACTTCAGTGATGATCCACAGTACATCAGTGATGATCCACAGTACATCAGGGATGGTCCACAGTATATCAGTGATGATCCATAGTACATCAGTGATGGTCCATAGTACATCAGTGATGGTCCATAGTACACCAGTGATGATCCATAGTACACCAGTGATGGCCCATAGTACACCAGTGATGGCCCATAGTACATCAGTGATGATCCATAGTACATCAGTGATGATCCACAGTACATCAGTGATGATCCACAGTACATCAGGGATGGTCCATAGTACATCAGTGATGATCCATAGTACACCAGTGATGATCCATAGTACACCAGTGATGGCCCATAGTACATCAGTGATGAACTATAGCACTTCAGTGATGATCCACAGTACATCAGTGATGATCCATAGTACATCAGTGATGATCCACAGTACATCAGTGATGATCCACAGTACATCAGGGATGGTCCATAGTACATCAGTGATGATCCATAGTACACCAGTGATGATCCATAGTACACCAGTGATGGCCCATAGTACATCAGTGATGAACTATAGTACATCAGTGATGATCCACAGTACATCAGTGATGATCCACAGTACATCAGGGATGGTCCATAGTACACCAGTGATGATCCACAGTACACCAGTGATGATCCATAGTACACCAGTGATGGTCCATAGTACATCAGTGATGATCTATAGTACATCAGTGATGGTCCATAGTACATCAGTGATGAGATATAGTACATCAGTGATGATCTATAGTACATCAGTGATGATCCATAGTACACCAGTGATGATCCATAGTACACCAGTGATGGCCCATAGTACATCAGTGATGATCCATAGTACACCAGTGATGATCCATAGTACACCAGTGATGGCCCATAGTACATCAGTGATGAACTATAGTACATCAGTGATGATCCATAGTACATCAGTGATGATCCACAGTACATCAGGGATGGTCCATAGTACATCAGTGATGATCCACAGTACATCAGGGATGGTCCATAGTACATCAGTGATGATCCATAGTACACCAGTGATGATCCATAGTACACCAGTGATGGCCCACAGTATATCAGTGATGAACTATAGTACATCAGTGATGATCCACAGTACATCAGTGATGATCCACAGTACATCAGGGATGGTCCATAGTACACCAGTGATGATCCACAGTACACCAGTGATGATCCATAGTACACCAGTGATGGTCCATAGTACATCAGTGATAATCTATAGTACATCAGTGATGGTCCATAGTACATCAGTGATGATCTATAGTACATCAGTGATGATCTATAGTACATCAGTGATGATCCATAGTACATCAGTGATGATCCACAGTACATCAGTGATGGTCCACAGTACATCAGGGATGGTCCACAGTACATCGGTGATGATCCATAGTACACCAGTGATGGCCCATAGTACATCAGTGATGGTCCATAGTACATCAGTGATGATCCATAGTACATCAGTGATGATCCATAGTACACCAGTGATGGCCCATAGTACATCAGTGATGATCCATAGTACATCAGTGATGATCCACAGTACATCAGTGATGATCCACAGTACATCAGGGATGGTCCATAGTACATCAGTGATGATCCATAGTACACCAGTGATGATCCATAGTACACCAGTGATGGCCCATAGTACATCAGTGATGAACTATATTACATCAGTGATGATCCACAGTACATCAGTGATGATCCACAGTACATCAGGGATGGTCCATAGTACACCAGTGATGATCCACAGTACATCAGTTATGATCCACAGTACATTAGTGATGATCCACAGTACATCAGTGATGATCCACAGTACATCAGTGATGATCCACAATACTTCAGTGATGATCCACAGTACATCAGGGATGGTCCACAGTACATCAGTGATGGTCCACAGTATATCAGTGATGATCCATAGTACATCAGTGATGGTCCATAGTACATCAGTGATGGTCCATAGTACACCAGTGATGATCCATAGTACACCAGTGATGGCCCATAGTACACCAGTGATGGCCCATAGTACATCAGTGATGATCCATAGTACATCAGTGATGATCCACAGTACATCAGTGATGATCCACAGTACATCAGGGAAGGTCCATAGTACATCAGTGATGATCCATAGTACACCAGTGATGATCCATAGTACACCAGTGATGGCCCATAGTACATCAGTGATGAACTATAGTACATCAGAGATGATCCACAGTACATCAGGGATGGTCCATAGTACATCAGTCATGATCCATAGTACACCAGTGATGATCCATAGTACACCAGTGATGGCCCATAGTACATCAGTGATGAACTATAGTACATCAGTGATGATCCACAGTACATCAGTGATGATCCATAGTACATCAGTGATGATCCACAGTACATCAGGGATGGTCCATAGTACATCAGTGATGATCCATAGTACACCAGTGATGATCCATAGTACACCAGTGATGGCCCATAGTACATCAGTGATGAACTATAGTACATCAGTGATGATCCACAGTACATCAGTGATGATCCACAGTACATCAGGGATGGTCCATAGTACACCAGTGATGATCCACAGTACACCAGTGATGGTCCATAGTACATCAGTGATGATCTATAGTACAACAGTGATGATCTATAGTACATCAGTGATGATCCACAGTACATCAGTTATGATACACAGTACATCAGTGATGATCCACAGTACATCAATGATGATCCACAATACTTCAGTAATGATCCACAGTACATCAGTGATGATCCACAGTACATCAGGGATGGTCCACAGTATATCAGTGATGATCCATAGTACATCAGTGATGGTCCATAGTACATCAGTGATGGTCCATAGTACACCAGTGATGATCCATAGTACATCAGTGATGGCCCATAGTACACCAGTGATGGCCCATAGTACATCAGTGATGATCCATAGTACATCAGTGATGATCCACAGTACATCAGTGATGATCCACAGTACATCAGGGATGGTCCACAGTACATCAGTGATGATCCATAGTACACCAGTGATGATCCATAGTACACCAGTGATGGCCCATAGTACACCAGTGATGATCCATAGTACACCAGTGATGGCCCATAGTACATCAGTGATGAACTATAGTACATCAGTGATGATCCACAGTACATCAGTGATGATCCATAGTACACCAGTGATGGCCCATAGTACACCAGTGATGATCCATAGTACACCGTTGATGGCCCATAGTACATCAGTGATGAACTATAGTACATCAGTGATGATCCACAGTACATCAGTGATGATTCACAGTACATCAGGGATGGTCCATAGTAAATCAGTGATGATCCATAGTACACCAGTGATGATCCATAGTACACCAGTGATGGCCCATAGTACATCAGTGATGAACTATAGTACATCAGTGATGATCCACAGTACATCAGTGATGATCCACAGTACATCAGGGATGGTCCATAGTACACCAGTGATGATCCACAGTACACCAGTGATGATCCATAGTACACCAGTGATGGTCCATAGTACATCAGTGATGATCTATAGTACACCAGTGATGGTCCATAGTACATCAGTGATGATCTATAGTACATCAGTGATGAACTATAGTACATCAGTGATGATCTATAGTACATCAGTGATGATCCATAGTACACCAGTGATGATCCATAGTACACAAGTGATGGCCCATAGTACATCAGTGATGAACTATAGTACATCAGTGATGATCCACAGTACATCAGGGATGGTCCATAGTACATCAGTGATGATCCATAGTACACCAGTGATGATCCATAGTACACCAGTGATGGCCCATAGTACATCAGTGATGAACTATAGTACATCAGTGATGATCCACAGTACATCAGTGATGATCCACAGTACATCAGGGATGGTCCATAGTACATCAGTGATGATCCATAGTACACCAGTGATGATCCATAGTACACCAGTGATGGCCCATAGTACATCAGTGATGAACTATAGTACATCAGTGATGATCCATAGTACATCAGTGATGATCCATAGTATATCAGTGATGATCCACAGTACATCAGGGATGGTCCATAGTACACCAGTGATGATCCATAGTACACCAGTTATGGTCCATAGTACATCAGTGATGATCTATAGTACATCAGTGATGATCTATAGTACATCAGTGATGATCCATAGTGCATCAGTGATGATCCACAGTACATCAGTGATGGTCCACAGTACATCAGGGATGGTCCACAGTACATCGGTGATGATCCATAGTACACCAGTGATGGCCCATAGCACATCAGTGATGGTCCATAGTACATCAGTGATGATCCATAGTACATCAGTGATGATCCATAGTACACCAGTGATGGCCCATAGTACACCAGTGATGGCCCATAGTACATCAGTGATGATCCACAGTACATCAGTGATGATCCATAGTACATCAGTGATGATCCACAGTACATCAGTGATGATCCACAGTACATCAGGGATGGTCCATAGTACATCAGTGATGATCCATAGTACACCAGTGATGATCCATAGTACACCAGTGATGGCCCATAGTACATCAGTGATGAACTATAGTACATCAGTGATGATCCACAGTACATCAGTGATGATCCACAGTACATCAGGAAAGGTCCATAGTACACCAGTGATGATCCACAGTACACCAGTGATGATCCATAGTACACCAGTGATGGTCCATAGTACACCAGTGATGATCCATAGTACACCAGTGATGGCCCATAGTACATCAGTGATGAACTATAGTACATCAGTGATGATCCACAGTACATCAGTGATGATCCACAGTACATCAGGGATGGTCCATTGTACACCAGTGATGATCCACAGTACACCAGTGATGATCCATAGTACACCAGTGATGGTCCATAGTACATCAGTGATGATCTATAGTACATCAGTGATGGTCCATAGTCCATCAGTGATGATCTATAGTACATCAGTGATGATCTATAGTACATCAGTGATGATCCACAATACATCAGTTATGATACACAGTACATCAGTGATGATCCACAGTACATCAGTGATGATCCACAATACTTCAGTGATGATCCACAGTACATCAGTGATGATCCACAGTACATCAGGGATGGTCCACAGTATATCAGTGATGATCCATAGTACATCAGTGATGGTCCATAGTACATCAGTGATGGTCCATAGTACACCAGTGATGATCCATAGTACACCAGTGATGGCCCATAGTACACCAGTGATGGCCCATAGTACATCAGTGATGATCCATAGTACATCAGTGATGATCCACAGTACATCAGTGATGATCCACAGTACATCAGGGATGGTCCATAGTACATCAGTGATGATCCATAGTACACCAGTGATGATCCATAGTACACCAGTGATGGCCCATAGTACATCAGTGATGAACTATAGTACATCAGTGATGATCCACAGTACATCAGGGATGGTCCATAGTACATCAGTGATGATCCATAGTACACCAGTGATGATCCATAGTACACCAGTGATGGCCCATAGTACATCAGTGATGAACTATAGTACATCAGTGATGATCCACAGTACATCAGTGATGATCCATAGTACATCAGTGATGATCCACAGTACATCAGTGATGATCCACAGTACATCAGTGATGATCCATAGTACACCAGTGATGATCCATAGTACACCAGTGATGGCCCATAGTACATCAGTGATGAACTATAGTACATCAGTGATGATCCACAGTACATCAGTGATGATCCACAGTACATCAGGGATGGTCCATAGTACACCAGTGATGATCCACAGTACACCAGTGATGATCCATAGTACACCAGTGATGGTCCATAGTACATCAGTGATGATCTATAGTACACCAGTGATGGTCCATAGTACATCAGTGATGATCTATAGTACATCAGTGATGAACTATAGTACATCAGTGTTGATCTATAGTACATCAGTGATGATCCATAGTACACCAGTGATGATCCATAGTACACCAGTGATGGCCCATAGTACATCAGTGATGAACTATAGTACATCAGTGATGATCCACAGTACATCAGGGATGGTCCATAGTACATCAGTGATGATCCATAGTACACCAGTTATGATCCATAGTACACCAGTGATGGCCCATAGTACACCAGTGATGGCCCATAGTACATCAGTGATGAGCTATAGTACATCAGTGATGATCCACAGTACATCAGTGATGATCCACAGTACATCAGGGATGGTCCATAGTACATCAGTGATGATCCATAGTACACCAGTGATGATCCATAGTACACCAGTGATGGCCCATAGTACATCAGTGATGAACTATAGTACATCAGTGATGATCCATAGTACATCAGTGATGATCCATAGTATATCAGTGATGATCCACAGTACATCAGGGATGGTCCATAGTACACCAGTGATGATCCACAGTACACCAGTGATGATCCATAGTACACCAGTGATGGTCCATAGTACATCAGTGATGATCTATAGTACATCAGTGATGATCTATAGTACATCAGTGATGATCCATAGTACATCAGTGATGATCCACAGTACATCAGTGATGGTCCACAGTACATCAGGGATGGTCCACAGTACATCGGTGATGATCCATAGTACACCAGTGATGGCCCATAGCACATCAGTGATGGTCCATAGTACATCAGTGATGGTCCATAGTACATCAGTGATGATCCATAGTACACCAGTGATGGCCCATAGTACACCAGTGATGGCCCATAGTACATCAGTGATGATCCACAGTACATCAGTGATGATCCATAGTACATCAGTGATGATCCACAGTACATCAGTGATGATCCACAGTACATCAGGGATGGTCCATAGTACATCAGTGATGATCCATAGTACACCAGTGATGATCCATAGTACACCAGTGATGGCCCATAGTACATCAGTGATGAACTATAGTACATCAGTGATGATCCACAGTACATCAGTGATGATCCACAGTACATCAGGGATGGTCCATAGTACACCAGTGATGATCCACAGTACACCAGTGATGATCCATAGTACACCAGTGATGGTCCATAGTACACCAGTGATGATCCATAGTACACCAGTGATGGCCCATAGTACATCAGTGATGAACTATAGTACATCAGTGATGATCCACAGTACATCAGTGATGATCCACAGTACATCAGGGATGGTCCATAGTACACCAGTGATGATCCACAGTACACCAGTGATGATCCATAGTACACCAGTGATGGTCCATAGTACATCAGTGATGAACTATAGTACATCAGTGATGGTCCATAGTCCATCAGTAATGATCTATAGTACATCAGTGATGATCTATAGTACATCAGTGATGATCCACAATACATCAGTTATGATACACAGTACATCAGTGATGATCCACAGTACATCAGTGATGATCCACAATACTTCAGTGATGATCCACAGTACATCAGTGATGATCCACAGTACATCAGGGATGGTCCACAGTATATCAGTGATGATCCATAGTACATCAGTGATGGTCCATAGTACATCAGTGATGGTCCATAGTACACCAGTGATGATCCATAGTACACCAGTGATGGCCCATAGTACACCAGTGATGGCCCATAGTACATCAGTGATGATCCATAGTACATCAGTGATGATCCACAGTACATCAGTGATGATCCACAGTACATCAGGGATGGTCCATAGTACATCAGTGATGATCCATAGTACACCAGTGATGATCCATAGTACACCAGTGATGGCCCATAGTACATCAGTGATGAACTATAGTACATCAGTGATGATCCACAGTACATCAGGGATGGTCCATAGTACATCAGTGATGATCCATAGTACACCAGTGATGATCCATAGTACACCAGTGATGGCCCATAGTACATCAGTGATGAACTATAGTACATCAGTGATGATCCACAGTACATCAGTGATGATCCATAGTACATCAGTGATGATCCACAGTACATCAGTGATGATCCACAGTACATCAGGGATGGTCCATAGTACATCAGTGATGATCCATAGTACACCAGTGATGATCCATAGTACACCAGTGATGGCCCATAGTACATCAGTGATGAACTATAGTACATCAGTGATGATCCACAGTACATCAGTGATGATCCACAGTACATCAGGGATGGTCCATAGTACACCAGTGATGATCCACAGTACACCAGTGATGATCCATAGTACACCAGTGATGGTCCATAGTACATCAGTGATGATCTATAGTACATCAGTGATGGTCCATAGTACATCAGTGATGAGCTATAGTACATCAGTGATGATCTATAGTACATCAGTGATGATCCATAGTACACCAGTGATGATCCATAGTACACCAGTGATGGCCCATAGTACATCAGTGTTGATCCATAGTACATCAGTGATGATCCATAGTACACCAGTGATGGCCCATAGTACATCAGTGATGAACTATAGTACATCAGTGATGATCCACAGTACATCAGTGATGATCCATAGTACATCAGTGATGATCCACAGTACATCAGTGATGATCCACAGTACATCAGGGATGGTCCATAGTACATCAGTGATGATCCATAGTACACCAGTGATGATCCATAGTACACCAGTGATGGCCCACAGTATATCAGTGATGAACTATAGTACATCAGTGATGATCCACAGTACATCAGTGATGATCCACAGTACATCAGGGATGGTCCATAGTACACCAGTGATGATCCACAGTACACCAGTGATGATCCATAGTACACCAGTGATGGTCCATAGTACATCAGTGATGATCTATAGTACATCAGTGATGGTCCATAGTACATCAGTGATGATCTATAGTACATCAGTGATGATCTATAGTACATCAGTGATGATCCAGAGTACATCAGTGATGATCCACAGTACATCAGTGATGGTCCACAGTACATCAGGGATGGTCCACAGTACATCGGTGATGATCCATAGTACACCGGTGATGGCCCATAGTACATCAGTGATGGTCCATAGTACATCAGTGATGATCCATAGTACATCAGTGATGATCCATAGTACACCAGTGATGGCCCATAGTACATCAGTGATGATCCATAGTACATCAGTGATGATTCACAGTACATCAGTGATGATCCACAGTACATCAGGGATGGTCCATAGTACATCAGTGATGATCCATAGTACACCAGTGATGATCCATAGTACACCAGTGATGGCCCATAGTACATCAGTGATGAACTATAGTACATCAGTGATGATCCACAGTACATCAGTGATGATCCACAGTACATCAGGGATGGTCCATAGTACACCAGTGATGATCCACAGTACATCAGGGATGGTCCACAGTACATCAGTGATGGTCCACAGTATATCAGTGATGATCCATAGTACATCAGTGATGGTCCATAGTACATCAGTGATGGTCCATAGTACATCAGTGATGATCCATAGTACACCAGTGATGATCCATAGTACACCAGTGATGGCCCATAGTACATCAGTTATGATCCACAGTACATTAGTGATGATCCACAGTACATCAGTGATGATCCACAGTACATCAGTGATGATCCACAATACTTCAGTGATGATCCACAGTACATCAGGGATGGTCCACAGTACATCAGTGATGGTCCACAGTATATCAGTGATGATCCATAGTACATCAGTGATGGTCCATAGTACATCAGTGATGGTCCATAGTACACCAGTGATGATCCATAGTACACCAGTGATGGCCCATAGTACACCAGTGATGGCCCATAGTACATCAGTGATGATCCATAGTACATCAGTGATGATCCACAGTACATCAGTGATGATCCACAGTACATCAGGGATGGTCCATAGTACATCAGTGATGATCCATAGTACACCAGTGATGATCCATAGTACACCAGTGATGGCCCATAGTACATCAGTGATGAACTATAGTACATCAGAGATGATCCACAGTACATCAGGGATGGTCCATAGTACATCAGTCATGATCCATAGTACACCAGTGATGATCCATAGTACACCAGTGATGGCCCATAGTACATCAGTGATGAACTATAGTACATCAGTGATGATCCACAGTACATCAGTGATGATCTATAGTACATCAGTGATGATCCACAGTACACCAGTGATGATTCACAGTACATCAGGGATGGTCCATAGTACATCAGTGATGGCCCATAGTACATCAGTGATGATCCATATTACACCAGTGATGACCCATAGTACACCAGGGATGACCCACAGTACATCAGTGATGATCCACAGTACATCAGTGATGGTCCATAGTAAATCAGTGATGGTCCATAGTACACCAGTGATGATCCATAGTTCACCAGTGATGGCCCATAGTACACCAGTGATGATCCATAGTACACCAGAGATGGCCCATAGTATACCAGTGATGTCCCATAGTACATCAGTGATGATCCACAGTACATCAGTGATGATCCATAGTACACCAGGGATGACCCATAGTACATCAGTGATGGCTCATAGTACATCAGTGATGATCCATAGTACATCAGTGATGATCCATAGTACACCAGTGATGATCCATAGTACATCAGTGATGGCTCATAGTACATCAGTGATGATCCATAGTACATCAGTGATGATCCATAGTACACCAGTGATGATCCATAGTACATCAGTGATGGCTCATAGTACATCAGTGATGATCCATAATACATCAGTGATGATCCATAGTACACCAGTGATGGCCCATAGTACTTCAGTGATGATCTATAGTACATCAGTGATGATCCACAGTACATCAGTGATGATCCACAGTACATCAGTGATGATCCACGGTACATCAGTGATGATCCATAGTACATCAGTGATGATCCTCAGTACATCAATGATGATCCACAGTACATCAGTGATGATCCACAGTACATCAGTGATGATCCACAGTACATCAGTGATGATCCACAGGACATCAGGGATGGTCCACAGTACATCAGTGATGATCCATAGTAAACCAGTCATGATCCATAGTACATCAGTGATGATCCATAGTACATCAGTGATGATCCATAGTACATCAGTGATGATCCATAGTACACCAGTGATGGCCCATAGTACACCAGTGATGATCCATAGTACACCAGTGATGGCCCATAGTACTTCAGTGATGATCTATAGTACATCAGTGATGATCCACAGTACATCAGTGATGATCCACAATACATCAGGGATTGTCCACAGTATATCAGTGATGATCCATAGTACATCAGTGATGGCCCACAGTACATCAGTGATGATCCACAGTACATCAGTGATGATCCATAGTACACCAGTGATGGTCCATAGTACACCAGTGATGGTCCATAGTACATCAGTGATGATCCATAGTACATCAGTGATGATCCACAGTACATCAGGGATGGTCCACAGTACATCAGTGATGATCCATAGTACACCAGTGATGGCCCAAAGCACATCAGTGATGGTCCATAGTACACCAGGGATGATCCATAGTAATCCAGTGATGATCCATAGTACACCAGTGATGGCCCATAGTACACCAGTGATGGCCCATAGTACATCAGTGATGATCCACAGTACATCAGTGATGATCTATAGTACATCAGGGATGGTCCACAGTACATCAGTGATGATCCATAGTACACCAGTGATGATCCATAGTACATCAGTGATGCTCCATAGTACACCTGTGATGGCCCACAGTACACCTGTGATGGCCCACAGTAGATCAGTGATGATCCACAGTACATCAGGGATGATCCACAGTATATCAGGGATGGTCCACAGTATATCAGTGATGAGCCATAGTACATCAGTGATGGTCCATAGTACACCAGTGATGATCCATAGTACACCAGTGATGGCCCATAGTACACCAGTGATGGCCCATAGTACACCAGTGATGATCCATAGTACACCAGTGATGGCCCATAGTACACCAGTGATGTCCCATAGTACATCAGTGATGATCCACAGTACATCAGTGATGATCCATAGTACACCAGGGATGGCCCATAGTACATCAGTGATGGCTCATAGTACATCAGTGATGATCCATAGTACATCAGTGATGATCCATAGTACACCAGTGATGATCCATAGTACATCAGTGATGGCTCATAGTACATCAGTGATGATCCATAGTACACCAGTGATGATCCATAGTACATCAGTGATGGCTCATAGTACATCAGTGATGATCCATAATACATCAGTGATGATCCATAGTACATCAGTGATTATCCATAGTACACCAGTCATGGCCCATAGTACTACAGTGATGATCTATAGTACATCAGTGATGATCCACAGTACATCAGTGATGATCCACAGTACATCAGTGATGATCCAAGGTACATCAGTGATGATCCATAGTACATCAGTGATGATCCTCAGTACATCAGTGATGATCCACAGTACATCAGTGATGATCCACAGTACATCAATGATGATCCACAGTACATCAGGGATGGTCCACAGTACATCAGTGATGATCCATAGTACACCAGTCATGATCCATAGTACATCAGTGATGATCCATAGTACATCAGTGATGATCCATAGTACACCAGTGATGATCCATAGTACACCAGTGATGGCCCATAGTAATTCAGTGATAATTAATAGTACATCAGTGATGATCCACAGTACATCAGTGATGATCCACAATACATCAGGGATGGTCCACAGTATATCAGTGATGATCCATAGTACATCAGTGATGGCCCACAGTACATCAGTGATGATCCACAGTACATCAGTGATGATCCATAGTACACCAGTGATGGCCCATAGTACATCAGTGATGGTCCATAGTACATCAGTGATGATCCATAGTACATCAGTGATGATCCATAGTACACCAGTGATGATCCACAGTACATCAGTTATGATCCACAGTACATCAGTGATGATCCACAGTACATCAGTGATGATCCACAATACTTCAGTGATGATCCACAGTACATCAGTGATGATCCACAGTACATCAGGGATGGTCCACAGTATATCAGTGATGATCCATAGTACATCAGTGATGGCCCATAGTACATCAGTGATGATCCATAGTACACCAGTGATGATCCATAGTACACCAGTAATGTTCCATAGTACACCTGGGATGATCTACAGTACATCAGTGATGATCCACAGTACATCAGTGGTGGTCCACAGTACATCAGTGATGGTCCATAGTACACCAGTGATGATCCATAGTACACCAGTGATGATCCATAGTACACCAGTGATGGCCCGTAGTACACCAGTGATGGCCCATAGTACATCAGTGATGATCCATAGTACATCAATGATGATCCACAGTACATCAGTGATGATCCACAGTACATCAGGGATGGTCCATAGTACATCAGTGATGATCCATAGTACACCAGTGATGATCCATAGTACACCAGTGATGGCCCATAGTACATCAGTGATGAACTATAGTACATCAGTGATGATCCACAGTACATCAGGGATGGTCCATAGTACATCAGTGATGATCCATAGTACACCAGTGATGATCCATAGTACACCAGTGATGGCCCATAGTACATCAGTGATGAACTATAGTACATCAGTGATGATCCACAGTACATCAGTGATGATCCACAGTACATCAGGGATGGTCCATAGTACACCAGTGATGATCTACAGTACACCAGTGATGATCCATAGTACACCAGTGATGGTCCATAGTACATCAGTGATGATCTATAGTACATCAGTGATGGTCCATAGTACATCAGTGATGATCTATATACATAGTACACCAGTGATGATCTATAGTACATCAGTGATGATCTACAGTACATCAGTTATGATCCACAGTACATTAGTGATGATCCACAGTACATCAGTGATGATCCACAATACTTCAGTGATGATCCACAGTACATCAGTGATGATCCACAGTACATCAGGGATGGTCCCCAGTATATCATTGATGATCCATAGTACATCAGTGATGGTCCATAGTACATCAGTGATGGTCCATAGTACATCAGGGATGGTCCATAGTACATCAGTGATGATCCATAGTACACCAGGGATGGTCCATAGTACATCAGTGATGGCCCATAGTACATCAGTGATGAACAATAGTACATCAGTGATGATCCATAGTACATCAGTGATGATCCATAGTACATCAGTGATGATCCACAGTACATCAGTGATGATCCACAGTACATCAGGGATGGTCCATAGTACATCAGTGATGATCCATAGTACACCAGTGATGATCCATAGTACACCAGTGATGGCCCATAGTACATCAGTGATGATCTATAGTACATCAGTGATGGTCCATAGTACATCAGTGATGATCTATAGTACATCAGTGATGATCCACAGTACATCAGTTATGATACACAGTACATCAGTGATGATCCACAGTACATCAGTGATGATCCACAATACTTCAGTGATGATCCACAGTACATCAGTGATGATCCACAGTACATCAGGGATGGTCCACAGTATATCAGTGATGATCCATAGTACATCAGTGATGGTCCATAGTACACCAGTGATGATCTATAGTACACCAGTGATGGCCCATAGTACACCAGTGATGGCCCATAGTACATCAGTGATGATCCATAGTACATCAGTGATGATCCACAGTACATCAGTGATGATCCACAGTACATCAGGGATGGTCCATAGTACATCAGTGATGATCCATAGTACACCAGTGATGATCCATAGTACACCAGTGATGGCCCATAGTACATCAGTGATAAACTATAGTACATCAGTGAAGATCCACAGTACATCAGTGATGATCCATAGTACATCAGTGATGATCCACAGTATATCAGTGATGATCCACAGTACATCAGGGATGGTCCATAGTACATCAGTGATGATCCATAGTATATCAGTGATGATCCACAGTACATCAGGGATGGTCCATAGTACACCAGTGATGATCCACAGTACACCAGTGATGATCCATAGTACACCAGTGATGGTCCATAGTACATCAGTGATGATATATAGTACATCAGTGATGGTCCATAGTACATCAGTAATGATCTATAGTACATCAGTGATGATCTATAGTACATCAGTGATGATCCATAGTACATCAGTGATGATCCACAGTACATCAGTGATGGTCCACAGTACATCAGGGATGGTCCACAGTACATCGGTGATGATCCATAGTACACCAGTGATGGCCCATAGTACATCAGTGATGGTCCATAGTACATCAGTTATGATCCATAGTACATCAGTGATGATCCATAGTACACCAGTGATGGCCCATAGTACACTAGTGATGGCCCATAGTACATCAGTGATGATCCACAGTACATCAGTGATGATCCATAGTACATCAGTGATGATCCACAGTACATCAGTGATGATCCACAGTACATCAGGGATGGTCCATAGTACATCAGTGATGATCCATAGTACACCAGTGATGATCCATAGTACACCAGTGATGGCCCACAGTATATCAGTGATGAACTATAGTACAATAGTGATGATCCACAGTACATCAGTGATGATCCACAGTACATCAGGGATGGTCCATAGTACACCAGTGATGATCCACAGTACACCAGTGATGATCCATAGTACACCAGTGATGGTCCATAGTACATCAGTGATGATCTATAGTACATCAGTGATGGTCCATAGTACATCAGTGATGATCTATAGTACATCAGTGATGATCTATAGTACATCAGTGATGATCCAGAGTACATCAGTGATGATCCACAGTACATCAGTGATGGTCCACAGTACATCAGGGATGGTCCACAGTACATCGGTGATGATCCATAGTACACCGGTGATGGCCCATAGTACATCAGTGATGGTCCATAGTACATCAGTGATGATCCATAGTACATCAGTGATGATCCATAGTACACCAGTGATGGCCCATAGTACATCAGTGATGATCCATAGTACATCAGTGATGATTCACAGTACATCAGTGATGATCCACAGTACATCAGGGATGGTCCATAGTACATCAGTGATGATCCATAGTACACCAGTGATGATCCATAGTACACCAGTGATGGCCCATAGTACATCAGTGATGAACTATAGTACATCAGTGATGATCCACAGTACATCAGTGATGATCCACAGTACATCAGGGATGGTCCATAGTACACCAGTGATGATCCACAGTACATCAGGGATGGTCCACAGTACATCAGTGATGGTCCACAGTATATCAGTGATGATCCATAGTACATCAGTGATGGTCCATAGTACATCAGTGATGGTCCATAGTACATCAGTGATGATCCATAGTACACCAGTGATGATCCATAGTACACCAGTGATGGCCCATAGTACATCAGTTATGATCCACAGTACATTAGTGATGATCCACAGTACATCAGTGATGATCCACAGTACATCAGTGATGATCCACAATACTTCAGTGATGATCCACAGTACATCAGGGATGGTCCACAGTACATCAGTGATGGTCCACAGTATATCAGTGATGATCCATAGTACATCAGTGATGGTCCATAGTACATCAGTGATGGTCCATAGTACACCAGTGATGATCCATAGTACACCAGTGATGGCCCATAGTACACCAGTGATGGCCCATAGTACATCAGTGATGATCCATAGTACATCAGTGATGATCCACAGTACATCAGTGATGATCCACAGTACATCAGGGATGGTCCATAGTACATCAGTGATGATCCATAGTACACCAGTGATGATCCATAGTACACCAGTGATGGCCCATAGTACATCAGTGATGAACTATAGTACATCAGAGATGATCCACAGTACATCAGGGATGGTCCATAGTACATCAGTCATGATCCATAGTACACCAGTGATGATCCATAGTACACCAGTGATGGCCCATAGTACATCAGTGATGAACTATAGTACATCAGTGATGATCCACAGTACATCAGTGATGATCTATAGTACATCAGTGATGATCCACAGTACACCAGTGATGATTCACAGTACATCAGGGATGGTCCATAGTACATCAGTGATGGCCCATAGTACATCAGTGATGATCCATATTACACCAGTGATGACCCATAGTACACCAGGGATGACCCACAGTACATCAGTGATGATCCACAGTACATCAGTGATGGTCCATAGTAAATCAGTGATGGTCCATAGTACACCAGTGATGATCCATAGTTCACCAGTGATGGCCCATAGTACACCAGTGATGATCCATAGTACACCAGAGATGGCCCATAGTATACCAGTGATGTCCCATAGTACATCAGTGATGATCCACAGTACATCAGTGATGATCCATAGTACACCAGGGATGACCCATAGTACATCAGTGATGGCTCATAGTACATCAGTGATGATCCATAGTACATCAGTGATGATCCATAGTACACCAGTGATGATCCATAGTACATCAGTGATGGCTCATAGTACATCAGTGATGATCCATAGTACATCAGTGATGATCCATAGTACACCAGTGATGATCCATAGTACATCAGTGATGGCTCATAGTACATCAGTGATGATCCATAATACATCAGTGATGATCCATAGTACACCAGTGATGGCCCATAGTACTTCAGTGATGATCTATAGTACATCAGCGATGATCCACAGTACATCAGTGATGATCCACAGTACATCAGTGATGATCCACGGTACATCAGTGATGATCCATAGTACATCAGTGATGATCCTCAGTACATCAATGATGATCCACAGTACATCAGTGATGATCCACAGTACATCAGTGATGATCCACAGTACATCAGTGATGATCCACAGGACATCAGGGATGGTCCACAGTACATCAGTGATGATCCATAGTAAACCAGTCATGATCCATAGTACATCAGTGATGATCCATAGTACATCAGTGATGATCCATAGTACACCAGTGATGGCCCATAGTACACCAGTGATGATCCATAGTACACCAGTGATGGCCCATAGTACTTCAGTGATGATCTATAGTACATCAGTGATGATCCACAGTACATCAGTGATGATCCACAATACATCAGGGATTGTCCACAGTATATCAGTGATGATCCATAGTACATCAGTGATGGCCCACAGTACATCAGTGATGATCCACAGTACATCAGTGATGATCCATAGTACACCAGTGATGGTCCATAGTACACCAGTGATGGTCCATAGTACATCAGTGATGATCCATAGTACATCAGTGATGATCCACAGTACATCAGGGATGGTCCACAGTACATCAGTGATGATCCATAGTACACCAGTGATGGCCCAAAGCACATCAGTGATGGTCCATAGTACACCAGGGATGATCCATAGTAATCCAGTGATGATCCATAGTACACCAGTGATGGCCCATAGTACACCAGTGATGGCCCATAGTATATCAGTGATGATCCACAGTACATCAGTGATGATCTATAGTACATCAGGGATGGTCCACAGTACATCAGTGATGATCCATAGTACACCAGTGATGATCCATAGTACATCAGTGATGCTCCATAGTACACCTGTGATGGCCCACAGTACACCTGTGATGGCCCACAGTAGATCAGTGATGATCCACAGTACATCAGGGATGATCCACAGTATATCAGGGATGGTCCACAGTATATCAGTGATGAGCCATAGTACATCAGTGATGGTCCATAGTACACCAGTGATGATCCATAGTACACCAGTGATGGCCCATAGTACACCAGTGATGGCCCATAGTACACCAGTGATGATCCATAGTACACCAGTGATGGCCCATAGTACACCAGTGATGTCCCATAGTACATCAGTGATGATCCACAGTACATCAGTGATGATCTATAGTACATCAGGGATGGTCCACAGTACATCAGTGATGATCCATAGTACACCAGTGATGATCCATAGTACATCAGTGATGCTCCATAGTACACCTGTGATGGCCCACAGTACACCTGTGATGGCCCACAGTAGATCAGTGATGATCCACAGTACATCAGGGATGATCCACAGTATATCAGGGATGGTCCACAGTATATCAGTGATGAGCCATAGTACATCAGTGATGGTCCATAGTACACCAGTGATGATCCATAGTACACCAGGGATGGCCCATAGTACATCAGTGATGGCTCATAGTACATCAGTGATGATCCATAGTACATCAGTGATGATCCATAGTACACCAGTGATGATCCATAGTACATCAGTGATGGCTCATAGTACATCAGTGATGATCCATAGTACACCAGTGATGATCCATAGTACATCAGTGATGGCTCATAGTACATCAGTGATGATCCATAATACATCAGTGATTATCCATAGTACACCAGTCATGGCCCATAGTACTACAGTGATGATCTATAGTACATCAGTGATGATCCACAGTACATCAGTGATGATCCACAGTACATCAGTGATGATCCAAGGTACATCAGTGATGATCCATAGTACATCAGTGATGATCCTCAGTACATCAGTGATGATCCACAGTACATCAGTGATGATCCACAGTACATCAATGATGATCCACAGTACATCAGGGATGGTCCACAGTACATCAGTGATGATCCATAGTACACCAGTCATGATCCATAGTACATCAGTGATGATCCATAGTACATCAGTGATGATCCATAGTACACCAGTGATGATCCATAGTACACCAGTGATGGCCCATAGTAATTCAGTGATAATTAATAGTACATCAGTGATGATCCACAGTACATCAGTGATGATCCACAATACATCAGGGATGGTCCACAGTATATCAGTGATGATCCATAGTACATCAGTGATGGCCCACAGTACATCAGTGATGATCCACAGTACATCAGTGATGATCCATAGTACACCAGTGATGGCCCATAGTACATCAGTGATGGTCCATAGTACATCAGTGATGATCCATAGTACATCAGTGATGATCCATAGTACACCAGTGATGATCCATAGTACACCAGTGATGATCCACAGTACATCAGTTATGATCCACAGTACATCAGTGATGATCCACAGTACATCAGTGATGATCCACAATACTTCAGTGATGATCCACAGTACATCAGTGATGATCCACAGTACATCAGGGATGGTCCACAGTATATCAGTGATGATCCATAGTACATCAGTGATGGCCCATAGTACATCAGTGATGATCCATAGTACACCAGTGATGATCCATAGTACACCTGTAATGTTCCATAGTACACCTGGGATGATCTACAGTACATCAGTGATGATCCACAGTACATCAGTGGTGGTCCACAGTACATCAGTGATGGTCCATAGTACACCAGTGATGATCCATAGTACACCAGTGATGATCCATAGTACACCAGTGATGGCCCGTAGTACACCAGTGATGGCCCATAGTACATCAGTGATGATCCATAGTACATCAATGATGATCCACAGTACATCAGTGATGATCCACAGTACATCAGGGATGGTCCATAGTACATCAGTGATGATCCATAGTACACCAGTGATGATCCATAGTACACCAGTGATGGCCCATAGTACATCAGTGATGAACTATAGTACATCAGTGATGATCCACAGTACATCAGGGATGGTCCATAGTACATCAGTGATGATCCATAGTACACCAGTGATGATCCATAGTACACCAGTGATGGCCCATAGTACATCAGTGATGAACTATAGTACATCAGTGATGATCCACAGTACATCAGTGATGATCCACAGTACATCAGGGATGGTCCATAGTACACCAGTGATGATCTACAGTACACCAGTGATGATCCATAGTACACCAGTGATGGTCCATAGTACATCAGTGATGATCTATAGTACATCAGTGATGGTCCATAGTACATCAGTGATGATCTATATACATAGTACACCAGTGATGATCTATAGTACATCAGTGATGATCTACAGTACATCAGTTATGATCCACAGTACATTAGTGATGATCCACAGTACATCAGTGATGATCCACAATACTTCAGTGATGATCCACAGTACATCAGTGATGATCCACAGTACATCAGGGATGGTCCCCAGTATATCATTGATGATCCATAGTACATCAGTGATGGTCCATAGTACATCAGTGATGGTCCATAGTACATCAGGGATGGTCCATAGTACATCAGTGATGATCCATAGTACACCAGGGATGGTCCATAGTACATCAGTGATGGCCCATAGTACATCAGTGATGAACAATAGTACATCAGTGATGATCCATAGTACATCAGTGATGATCCATAGTACATCAGTGATGATCCACAGTACATCAGTGATGATCCACAGTACATCAGGGATGGTCCATAGTACATCAGTGATGATCCGTAGTACACCAGTGATGATCCATAGTACACCAGTGATGGCCCATAGTACATCAGTGATGATCTATAGTACATCAGTGATGGTCCATAGTACATCAGTGATGATCTATAGTACATCAGTGATGATCCACAGTACATCAGTTATGATACACAGTACATCAGTGATGATCCACAGTACATCAGTGATGATCCACAATACTTCAGTGATGATCCACAGTACATCAGTGATGATCCACAGTACATCAGGGATGGTCCACAGTATATCAGTGATGATCCATAGTACATCAGTGATGGTCCATAGTACACCAGTGATGATCTATAGTACACCAGTGATGGCCCATAGTACACCAGTGATGGCCCATAGTACATCAGTGATGATCCATAGTACATCAGTGATGATCCACAGTACATCAGTGATGATCCACAGTACATCAGGGATGGTCCATAGTACATCAGTGATGATCCATAGTACACCAGTGATGATCCATAGTACACCAGTGATGGCCCATAGTACATCAGTGATAAACTATAGTACATCAGTGAAGATCCACAGTACATCAGTGATGATCCATAGTACATCAGTGATGATCCACAGTATATCAGTGATGATCCACAGTACATCAGGGATGGTCCATAGTACATCAGTGATGATCCATAGTATATCAGTGATGATCCACAGTACATCAGGGATGGTCCATAGTACACCAGTGATGATCCACAGTACACCAGTGATGATCCATAGTACACCAGTGATGGTCCATAGTACATCAGTGATGATATATAGTACATCAGTGATGGTCCATAGTACATCAGTGATGATCTATAGTACATCAGTGATGATCTATAGTACATCAGTGATGATCCATAGTACATCAGTGATGATCCACAGTACATCAGTGATGGTCCACAGTACATCAGGGATGGTCCACAGTACATCGGTGATGATCCATAGTACACCAGTGATGGCCCATAGTACATCAGTGATGGTCCATAGTACATCAGTTATGATCCATAGTACATCAGTGATGATCCATAGTACACCAGTGATGGCCCATAGTACACTAGTGATGGCCCATAGTACATCAGTGATGATCCACAGTACATCAGTGTTGATCCATAGTACATCAGTGATGATCCACAGTACATCAGTGATGATCCACAGTACATCAGGGATGGTCCATAGTACATCAGTGATGATCCATAGTACACCAGTGATGGTCCATAGTACATCAGTGATGATCCATAGTACACCAGTGATGGTCCATAGTACACCAGTGATGATCCATAGTACACCAGTGATGGCCCATAGTACATCAGTGATGAACTATAGTACATCAGTGATGATCCACAGTACATCAGTGATGATCCACAGTACATCAGGGATGGTCCATAGTACTTCAGTGATGATCTATAGTACATCAGTGATGATCCACAGTACATCAGTGATGATCCACAGTACATCAGTGATGATCCACGGTACATCAGTGATGATCCATAGTACATCAGTGATGATCCTCAGTACATCAATGATGATCCACAGTACATCAGTGATGATCCACAGTACATCAGTGATGATCCACAGGACATCAGGGATGGTCCACAGTACATCAGTGATGATCCATAGTAAACCAGTCATGATCCATAGTACATCAGTGATGATCCATAGTACATCAGTGATGATCCATAGTACACCAGTGATGGCCCACAGTACACCAGTGATGGTCCATAGTACACCAGTGATGATCCATAGTACACCAGTGATGGCCCATAGTACACCAGTGATGGCCCATAGTACATCAGTGATGATCCATAGTACATCAGTGATGATCCACAGTACATCAGTGATGATCCACAGTACATCAGTGATGGTCCATAGTACATCAGTGATGATCCATAGTACACCAGTGATGATCCATAGTACACCAGTGATGGCCCATAGTACATCAGTGATGAACTATAGTACATCAGTGATGATCCACAGTACATCAGGGATGGTCCATAGTACATCAGTGATGATCCATAGTACACCAGTGATGATCCATAGTACACCAGTGATGGCCCATAGTACATCAGTGATGAACTATAGTACATCAGTGATGATCCACAGTACATCAGTGATGATCCATAGTACATCAGTGATGATCCACAGTACATCAGTGATGATCCACAGTACATCAGGGATGGTCCATAGTACATCAGTGATGATCCATAGTACACCAGTGATGATCCATAGTACACCAGTGATGGCCCATAGTACATCAGTGATGAACTATATTACATCAGTGATGATCCACAGTACATCAGTGATGATCCACAGTACATCAGGGATGGTCAATAGTACACCAGTGATGATCCACAGTACACCAGTGATGATCCATAGTACACCAGTGATGGTCCATAGTACATCAGTGATGATCTATAGTACATCAGTGATGGTCCATAGTACATCAGTGATGAGATATAGTACATCAGTGATGATCTATAGTACATCAGTGATGATCCATAGTACACCAGTGATGATCCATAGTACACCAGTGATGGCCCATAGTACATCAGTGATGATCCATAGTACACCAGTGATGATCCATAGTACACCAATGATGGCCCATAGTACATCAGTGATGAACTATAGTACATCAGTGATGATCCACAGTACATCAGTGATGATCCATAGTACATCAGTGATGATCCACAGTACATCAGTGATGATCCACAGTACATCAGGGATGGTCCATAGTACATCAGTGATGATCCATAGTACACCAGTGATGATCCATAGTACACCAGTGATGGCCCATAGTACATCAGTGATGAACTATAGTACATCAGAGATGATCCACAGTACATCAGGGATGGTCCATAGTACATCAGTCATGATCCATAGTACACCAGTGATGATCCATAGTACACCAGTGATGGCCCATAGTACATCAGTGATGAACTATAGTACATCAGTGATGATCCACAGTACATCAGTGATGATCTATAGTACATCAGTGATGATCCACAGTACACCAGTGATGATTCACAGTACATCAGGGATGGTCCATAGTACATCAGTGATGGCCCATAGTACATCAGTGATGATCCATATTACACCAGTGATGACCCATAGTACACCAGGGATGACCCACAGTACATCAGTGATGATCCACAGTACATCAGTGATGGTCCATAGTAAATCAGTGATGGTCCATAGTACACCAGTGATGATCCATAGTTCACCAGTGATGGCCCATAGTACAAAAGTGATGATCCATAGTACACCAGAGATGGCCCATAGTATACCAGTGATGTCCCATAGTACATCAGTGATGATCCACAGTACATCAGTGATGATCCATAGTACACCAGGGATGACCCATAGTACATCAGTGATGGCTCATAGTACATCAGTGATGATCCATAGTACATCAGTGATGATCCATAGTACACCAGTGATGATCCATAGTACATCAGTGATGGCTCATAGTACATCAGTGATGATCCATAGTACATCAGTGATGATCCATAGTACACCAGTGATGATCCATAGTACATCAGTGATGGCTCATAGTACATCAGTGATGATCCATAATACATCAGTGATGATCCATAGTACACCAGTGATGGCCCATAGTACTTCAGTGATGATCTATAGTACATCAGTGATGATCCACAGTACATCAGTGATGATCCACAGTACATCAGTGATGATCCACGGTACATCAGTGATGATCCATAGTACATCAGTGATGATCCTCAGTACATCAATGATGATCCACAGTACATCAGTGATGATCCACAGTACATCAGTGATGATCCACAGTACATCAGTGATGATCCACAGGACATCAGGGATGGTCCACAGTACATCAGTGATGATCCATAGTAAACCAGTCATGATCCATAGTACATCAGTGATGATCCATAGTACATCAGTGATGATCCATAGTACATCAGTGATGATCCATAGTACACCAGTGATGGCCCATAGTACACCAGTGATGATCCATAGTACACCAGTGATGGCCCATAGTACTTCAGTGATGATCTATAGTACATCAGTGATGATCCACAGTACATCAGTGATGCTCCACAATACATCAGGGATTGTCCACAGTATATCAGTGATGATCCATAGTACATCAGTGATGGCCCACAGTACATCAGTGATGATCCACAGTACATCAGTGATGATCCATAGTACACCAGTGATGGTCCATAGTACACCAGTGATGGTCCATAGTACATCAGTGATGATCCATAGTACATCAGTGATGATCCACAGTACATCAGGGATGGTCCACAGTACATCAGTGATGATCCATAGTACACCAGTGATGGCCCAAAGCACATCAGTGATGGTCCATAGTACACCAGGGATGATCCATAGTAATCCAGTGATGATCCATAGTACACCAGTGATGGCCCATAGTACACCAGTGATGGCCCATAGTACATCAGTGATGATCCACAGTACATCAGTGATGATCTATAGTACATCAGGGATGGTCCACAGTACATCAGTGATGATCCATAGTACACCAGTGATGATCCATAGTACATCAGTGATGCTCCATAGTACACCTGTGATGGCCCACAGTACACCTGTGATGGCCCACAGTAGATCAGTGATGATCCACAGTACATCAGGGATGATCCACAGTATATCAGGGATGGTCCACAGTATATCAGTGATGAGCCATAGTACATCAGTGATGGTCCATAGTACACCAGTGATGATCCATAGTACACCAGTGATGGCCCATAGTACACCAGTGATGGCCCATAGTACACCAGTGATGATCCATAGTACACCAGTGATGGCCCATAGTACACCAGTGATGTCCCATAGTACATCAGTGATGATCCACAGTACATCAGTGATGATCCATAGTACACCAGGGATGGCCCATAGTACATCAGTGATGGCTCATAGTACATCAGTGATGATCCATAGTACATCAGTGATGATCCATAGTACACCAGTGATGATCCATAGTACATCAGTGATGGCTCATAGTACATCAGTGATGATCCATAGTACACCAGTGATGATCCATAGTACATCAGTGATGGCTCATAGTACATCAGTGATGATCCATAATACATCAGTGATGATCCATAGTACATCAGTGATTATCCATAGTACACCAGTCATGGCCCATAGTACTACAGTGATGATCTATAGTACATCAGTGATGATCCACAGTACATCAGTGATGATCCACAGTACATCAGTGATGATCCAAGGTACATCAGTGATGATCCATAGTACATCAGTGATGATCCTCAGTACATCAGTGATGATCCACAGTACATCAGTGATGATCCACAGTACATCAATGATGATCCACAGTACATCAGGGATGGTCCACAGTACATCAGTGATGATCCATAGTACACCAGTCATGATCCATAGTACATCAGTGATGATCCATAGTACATCAGTGATGATCCATAGTACACCAGTGATGATCCATAGTACACCAGTGATGGCCCATAGTAATTCAGTGATAATTAATAGTACATCAGTGATGATCCACAGTACATCAGTGATGATCCACAATACATCAGGGATGGTCCACAGTATATCAGTGATGATCCATAGTACATCAGTGATGGCCCACAGTACATCAGTGATGATCCACAGTACATCAGTGATGATCCATAGTACACCAGTGATGGCCCATAGTACATCAGTGATTTTCCATAGTACATCAGTGATGATCCATAGTACATCAGTGATGATCCATAGTACACCAGTGATGATCCACAGTACATCAGTTATGATCCACAGTACATCAGTGATGATCCACAGTACATCAGTGATGATCCACAATACTTCAGTGATGATCCACAGTACATCAGTGATGATCCACAGTACATCAGGGATGGTCCACAGTATATCAGTGATGATCCATAGTACATCAGTGATGGCCCATAGTACATCAGTGATGATCCATAGTACACCAGTGATGATCCATAGTACACCAGTAATGTTCCATAGTACACCTGGGATGATCTACAGTACATCAGTGATGATCCACAGTACATCAGTGGTGGCCCACAGTACATCAGTGATGGTCCATAGTACACCAGTGATGATCCATAGTACACCAGTGATGATCCATAGTACACCAGTGATGGCCCGTAGTACACCAGTGATGGCCCATAGTACATCAGTGATGATCCATAGTACATCAATGATGATCCACAGTACATCAGTGATGATCCACAGTACATCAGGGATGGTCCATAGTACATCAGTGATGATCCATAGTACACCAGTGATGATCCATAGTACACCAGTGATGGCCCATAGTACATCAGTGATGAACTATAGTACATCAGTGATGATCCACAGTACATCAGGGATGGTCCATAGTACATCAGTGATGATCCATAGTACACCAGTGATGATCCATAGTACACCAGTGATGGCCCATAGTACATCAGTGATGAACTATAGTACATCAGTGATGATCCACAGTACATCAGTGATGATCCACAGTACATCAGGGATGGTCCATAGTACACCAGTGATGATCTACAGTACACCAGTGATGATCCATAGTACACCAGTGATGGTCCATAGTACATCAGTGATGATCTATAGTACATCAGTGATGGTCCATAGTACATCAGTGATGATCTATATACATAGTACACCAGTGATGATCTATAGTACATCAGTGATGATCTACAGTACATCAGTTATGATCCACAGTACATTAGTGATGATCCACAGTACATCAGTGATGATCCACAATACTTCAGTGATGATCCACAGTACATCAGTGATGATCCACAGTACATCAGGGATGGTCCCCAGTATATCATTGATGATCCATAGTACATCAGTGATGGTCCATAGTACATCAGTGATGGTCCATAGTACATCAGGGATGGTCCATAGTACATCAGTGATGATCCATAGTACACCAGGGATGGTCCATAGTACATCAGTGATGGCCCATAGTACATCAGTGATGAACAATAGTACATCAGTGATGATCCATAGTACATCAGTGATGATCCATAGTACATCAGTGATGATCCACAGTACATCAGTGATGATCCACAGTACATCAGGGATGGTCCATAGTACATCAGTGATGATCCATAGTACACCAGTGATGATCCATAGTACACCAGTGATGGCCCATAGTACATCAGTGATGATCTATAGTACATCAGTGATGGTCCATAGTACATCAGTGATGATCTATAGTACATCAGTGATGATCCACAGTACATCAGTTATGATACACAGTACATCAGTGATGATCCACAGTACATCAGTGATGATCCACAATACTTCAGTGATGATCCACAGTACATCAGTGATGATCCACAGTACATCAGGGATGGTCCACAGTATATCAGTGATGATCCATAGTACATCAGTGATGGTCCATAGTACACCAGTGATGATCTATAGTACACCAGTGATGGCCCATAGTACACCAGTGATGGCCCATAGTACATCAGTGATGATCCATAGTACATCAGTGATGATCCACAGTACATCAGTGATGATCCACAGTACATCAGGGATGGTCCATAGTACATCAGTGATGATCCATAGTACACCAGTGATGATCCATAGTACACCAGTGATGGCCCATAGTACATCAGTGATAAACTATAGTACATCAGTGAAGATCCACAGTACATCAGTGATGATCCATAGTACATCAGTGATGATCCACAGTATATCAGTGATGATCCACAGTACATCAGGGATGGTCCATAGTACATCAGTGATGATCCATAGTATATCAGTGATGATCCACAGTACATCAGGGATGGTCCATAGTACACCAGTGATGATCCACAGTACACCAGTGATGATCCATAGTACACCAGTGATGGTCCATAGTACATCAGTGATGATATATAGTACATCAGTGATGGTCCATAGTACATCAGTGATGATCTATAGTACATCAGTGATGATCTATAGTACATCAGTGATGATCCATAGTACATCAGTGATGATCCACAGTACATCAGTGATGGTCCACAGTACATCAGGGATGGTCCACAGTACATCGGTGATGATCCATAGTACACCAGTGATGGCCCATAGTACATCAGTGATGGTCCATAGTACATCAGTTATGATCCATAGTACATCAGTGATGATCCATAGTACACCAGTGATGGCCCATAGTACACTAGTGATGGCCCATAGTACATCAGTGATGATCCACAGTACATCAGTGATGATCCATAGTACATCAGTGATGATCCACAGTACATCAGTGATGATCCACAGTACATCAGGGATGGTCCATAGTACATCAGTGATGATCCATAGTACACCAGTGATGGTCCATAGTACATCAGTGATGATCCATAGTACACCAGTGATGGTCCATAGTACACCAGTGATGATCCATAGTACACCAGTGATGGCCCATAGTACATCAGTGATGAACTATAGTACATCAGTGATGATCCACAGTACATCAGTGATGATCCACAGTACATCAGGGATGGTCCATAGTACTTCAGTGATGATCTATAGTACATCAGTGATGATCCACAGTACATCAGTGATGATCCACAGTACATCAGTGATGATCCACGGTACATCAGTGATGATCCATAGTACATCAGTGATGATCCTCAGTACATCAATGATGATCCACAGTACATCAGTGATGATCCACAGTACATCAGTGATGATCCACAGGACATCAGGGATGGTCCACAGTACATCAGTGATGATCCATAGTAAACCAGTCATGATCCATAGTACATCAGTGATGATCCATAGTACATCAGTGATGATCCATAGTACACCAGTGATGGCCCATAGTACACCAGTGATGGTCCATAGTACACCAGTGATGATCCATAGTACACCAGTGATGGCCCATAGTACACCAGTGATGGCCCATAGTACATCAGTGATGATCCATAGTACATCAGTGATGATCCACAGTACATCAGTGATGATCCACAGTACATCAGTGATGGTCCATAGTACATCAGTGATGATCCATAGTACACCAGTGATGATCCATAGTACACCAGTGATGGCCCATAGTACATCAGTGATGAACTATAGTACATCAGTGATGATCCACAGTACATCAGGGATGGTCCATAGTACATCAGTGATGATCCATAGTACACCAGTGATGATCCATAGTACACCAGTGATGGCCCATAGTACATCAGTGATGAACTATAGTACATCAGTGATGATCCACAGTACATCAGTGATGATCCATAGTACATCAGTGATGATCCACAGTACATCAGTGATGATCCACAGTACATCAGGGATGGTCCATAGTACATCAGTGATGATCCATAGTACACCAGTGATGATCCATAGTACACCAGTGATGGCCCATAGTACATCAGTGATGAACTATATTACATCAGTGATGATCCACAGTACATCAGTGATGATCCACAGTACATCAGGGATGGTCCATAGTACACCAGTGATGATCCACAGTACACCAGTGATGATCCATAGTACACCAGTGATGGTCCATAGTACATCAGTGATGATCTATAGTACATCAGTGATGGTCCATAGTACATCAGTGATGAGATATAGTACATCAGTGATGATCTATAGTACATCAGTGATGATCCATAGTACACCAGTGATGATCCATAGTACACCAGTGATGGCCCATAGTACATCAGTGATGATCCATAGTACACCAGTGATGATCCATAGTACACCAATGATGGCCCATAGTACATCAGTGATGAACTATAGTACATCAGTGATGATCCACAGTACATCAGTGATGATCCATAGTACATCAGTGATGATCCACAGTACATCAGTGATGATCCACAGTACATCAGGGATGGTCCATAGTACATCAGTGATGATCCATAGTACACCAGTGATGATCCATAGTACACCAGTGATGGCCCACAGTATATCAGTGATGAACTATAGTACATCAGTGATGATCCACAGTACATCAGTGATGATCCACAGTACATCAGGGATGGTCCATAGTACACCAGTGATGATCCACAGTACACCAGTGATGATCCATAGTACACCAGTGATGCTCCATAGTACATCAGTGATAATCTATAGTACATCAGTGATGGTCCATAGTACATCAGTGATGATCTATAGTACATCAGTGATGATCTATAGTACATCAGTGATGATCCATAGTACATCAGTGAAGATCCACAGTACATCAGTGATGGTCCACAGTACATCAGGGATGGTCCACAGTACATCGGTGATGATCCATAGTACACCAGTGATGGCCCATAGTACATCAGTGATGGTCCATAGTACATCAGTGATGATCCATAGTACATCAGTGATGATCCATAGTACACCAGTGATGGCCCATAGTACATCAGTGATGATCCATAGTACATCAGTGATGATCCACAGTACATCAGTGATGATCCACAGTACATCAGGGATGGTCCATAGTACATCAGTGATGATACATAGTACACCAGTGATGATCCATAGTACACCAGTGATGGCCCATAGTACATCAGTGATGAACTATAGTACATCAGTGATGATCCACAGTACATCAGTGATGATCCACAGTACATCAGGGATGGTCCATAGTACACCAGTGATGATCCACAGTACATCAGTTATGATCCACAGTACATTAGTGATGATCCACAGTACATCAGTGATGATCCACAGTACATCAGTGATGATCCACAATACTTCAGTGATGATCCACAGTACATCAGGGATGGTCCACAGTACATCAGTGATGGTCCACAGTATATCAGTGATGATCCATAGTACATCAGTGATGGTCCATAGTACATCAGTGATGGTCCATAGTACACCAGTGATGATCCATAGTACACCAGTGATGGCCCATAGTACACCAGTGATGGCCCATAGTACATCAGTGATGATCCATAGTACATCAGTGATGATCCACAGTACATCAGTGATGATCCACAGTACATCAGGGAAGGTCCATAGTACATCAGTGATGATCCATAGTACACCAGTGATGATCCATAGTACACCAGTGATGGCCCATAGTGCATCAGTGATGAACTATAGTACATCAGAGATGATCCACAGTACATCAGGGATGGTCCATAGTACATCAGTCATGATCCATAGTACACCAGTGATGATCCATAGTACACCAGTGATGGCCCATAGTACATCAGTGATGAACTATAGTACATCAGTGATGATCCACAGTACATCAGTGATGATCCATAGTACATCAGTGATGATCCACAGTACATCAGGGATGGTCCATAGTACATCAGTGATGATCCATAGTACACCAGTGATGATCCATAGTACACCAGTGATGATCCATAGTACACCAGTGATGGCCCATAGTACATCAGTGATGAACTATAGTACATCAGTGATGATCCACAGTACATCAGTGATGATCCACAGTACATCAGGGATGGTCCATAGTACACCAGTGATGATCCATAGTACACCAGTGATGGCCCATAGTACACCAGTGATGGCCCATAGTACATCAGTGATGATCCATAGTACATCAGTGATGATCCACAGTACATCAGTGATGATCCACAGTACATCAGGGATGGTCCATAGTACATCAGTGATGATCCATAGTACACCAGTGATGATCCATAGTACACCAGTGATGGCCCATAGTACATCAGTGATGAACTATAGTACATCAGAGATGATCCACAGTACATCAGGGATGGTCCATAGTACATCAGTGATGATCCATAGTACACCAGTGATGATCCATAGTACACCAGTGATGGCCCATAGTACATCAGTGATGAACTATAGTACATCAGTGATGATCCACAGTACATCAGTGATGATCCATAGTACATAAGTGATGATCCACAGTACATCAGTGATGATCCACAGTACATCAGGGATGGTCCATAGTACATCAGTGATGATCCATAGTACACCAGTGATGATCCATAGTACACCAGTGATGGCCCATAGTACATCCGTGATGAACTGTAGTACGTCAGTGATGATCCACAGTACATCAGTGATGATCCACAGTACATCAGGGATGGTCCATAGTACACCAGTGATGATCCACAGTACACCAGTGATGATCCATAGTACACCAGTGATGGTCCATAGTACATCAGTGATGATCTATAGTACATCAGTGATGGTCCATAGTACATCATTGATGATCTATAGTACATCAGTGATGATCTATAGTACATCAGTGATGATCCACAGTACATCAGTTATGATCCACAGTACATCAGTGATGATCCACAGTACATCAGTGATGATCCACAGTACATCAGTGACGATCCACAATACTTCAGTGATGATCCACAGTACATCAGTGATGATCCACAGTACATCAGGGATGTCCACAGTATATCAGTGATGATCCATAGTACATCAGTGATGATCCATAGTACACCAGTGATGGCCCATAGTACACCAGTGATGGCCCATAGTACATCAGTGATGATCCATAGTACATCAGTGATGATCCACAGTACATCAGTGATGATCCACAGTACATCAGGGATGGTCCACAGTACATCAGTGATGATCCATAGTACACCAGTGATAATCCATAGTACACCAGTGATGGCCCATAGTACACCAGTGATGATCCATAGTACACCAGTGATGGCCCATAGTACATCAGTGATGAACTATAGTACATCAGTGATGATCCACAGTACATCAGTGATGATCCATAGTACACCAGTGATGGCCCATAGTACACCAGTGATGATCCATAGTACACCGTTGATGGCCCATAGTACATCAGTGATGAACTATAGTACATCAGTGATGATCCACAGTACACCAGTGATGATTCACAGTACATCAGGGATGGTCCATAGTAAATCAGTGATGATCCATAGTACACCAGTGATGATCCATAGTACACCAGTGATGGCCCATAGTACATCAGTGATGAACTATAGTACATCAGTGATGATCCACAGTACATCAGTGATGATCCACAGTACATCAGGGATGGTCCATAGTACACCAGTGATGATCCACAGTACACCAGTGATGATCCATAGTACACCAGTGATGGTCCATAGTACATCAGTGATGATCTATAGTACACCAGTGATGGTCCATAGTACATCAGTGATGATCTATAGTACATCAGTGATGAACTATAGTACATCAGTGATGATCTATAGTACATCAGTGATGATCCATAGTACACCAGTGATGATCCATAGTACACAAGTGATGGCCCATAGTACATCAGTGATGAACTATAGTACATCAGTGATGATCCACAGTACATCAGGGATGGTCCATAGTACATCAGTGATGATCCATAGTACACCAGTGATGATCCATAGTACACCAGTGATGATCCATAGTACACCAGTGATGGCCCATAGTACATCAGTGATGAACTATAGTACATCAGTGATGATCCACAGTACATCAGTGATGATCCACAGTACATCAGGGATGGTCCATAGTACATCAGTGATGATCCATAGTACACCAGTGATGATCCATAGTACACCAGTGATGGCCCATAGTACATCAGTGATGAACTATAGTACATCAGTGATGATCCATAGTACATCAGTGATGATCCATAGTATATCAGTGATGATCCACAGTACATCAGGGATGGTCCATAGTACACCAGTGATGATCCACAGTACACCAGTGATGATCCATAGTACACCAGTTATGGTCCATAGTACATCAGTGATGATCTATAGTACATCAGTGATGATCTATAGTACATCAGTGATGATCCATAGTGCATCAGTGATGATCCACAGTACATCAGTGATGGTCCACAGTACATCAGGGATGGTCCACAGTACATCGGTGATGATCCATAGTACACCAGTGATGGCCCATAGCACATCAGTGATGGTCCATAGTACATCAGTGATGATCCATAGTACATCAGTGATGATCCATAGTACACCAGTGATGGCCCATAGTACACCAGTGATGGCCCATAGTACATCAGTGAAGATCCACAGTACATCAGTGATGATCCATAGTACATCAGTGATGATCAACAGTACATCAGTGATGATCCACAGTACATCAGGGATGGTCCATAGTACATCACTGATGATCCATAGTACACCAGTGATGATCCATAGTACACCAGTGATGGCCCATAGTACATCAGTGATGAACTATAGTACATCAGTGATGATCCACAGTACATCAGTGATGATCCACAGTACATCAGGGATGGTCCATAGTACACCAGTGATGATCCACAGTACACCAGTGATGATCCATAGTACACCAGTGATGGTCCATAGTACACCAGTGATGATCCATAGTACACCAGTGATGGCCCATAGTACATCAGTGATGAACTATAGTACATCAGTGATGATCCACAGTACATCAGTGATGATCCACAGTACATCAGGGATGGTCCATTGTACACCAGTGATGATCCACAGTACACCAGTGATGATCCATAGTACACCAGTGATGGTCCATAGTACATCAGTGATGATCTATAGTACATCAGTGATGGTCCATAGTCCATCAGTGATGATCTATAGTACATCAGTGATGATCTATAGTACATCAGTGATGATCCACAATACATCAGTTATGATACACAGTACATCAGTGATGATCCACAGTACATCAGTGATGATCCACAATACTTCAGTGATGATCCACAGTACATCAGTGATGATCCACAGTACATCAGGGATGGTCCACAGTATATTAGTGATGATCCATAGTACATCAGTGATGATCCACAGTACATCAGTGATGATCCACAGTACATCAGGGATGGTCCATAGTACATCAGTGATGATCCATAGTACACCAGTGATGATCCATAGTACACCAGTGATGGCCCATAGTACATCAGTGATGAACTATAGTACATCAGTGATGATCCACAGTACATCAGGGATGGTCCATAGTACATCAGTGATGATCCATAGTACACCAGTGATGATCCATAGTACACCAGTGATGGCCCATAGTACATCAGTGATGAACTATAGTACATCAGTGATGATCCACAGTACATCAGTGATGATCCATAGTACATCAGTGATGATCCACAGTACATCAGTGATGATCCACAGTACATCAGGGATGGTCCATAGTACATCAGTGATGATCCATAGTACACCAGTGATGATCCATAGTACACCAGTGATGGCCCATAGTACATCAGTGATGAACTATAGTACATCAGTGATGATCCACAGTACATCAGTGATGATCCACAGTACATCAGTGATGATCCATAGTACACCAGTGATGATCCATAGTACACCAGTGATGGCCCATAGTACATCAGTGATGAACTATAGTACATCAGTGATGATCCACAGTACATCAGTGATGATCCACAGTACATCAGGGATGGTCCATAGTACACCAGTGATGATCCACAGTACACCAGTGATGATCCATAGTACACCAGTGATGGTCCATAGTACATCAGTGATGATCTATAGTACACCAGTGATGGTCCATAGTACATCAGTGATGATCTATAGTACATCAGTGATGAACTATAGTACATCAGTGATGATCTATAGTACATCAGTGATGATCCATAGTACACCAGTGATGATCCATAGTACACCAGTGATGGCCCATAGTACATCAGTGATGAACTATAGTACATCAGTGATGATCCACAGTACATCAGGGATGGTCCATAGTACATCAGTGATGATCCATAGTACACCAGTTATGATCCATAGTACACCAGTGATGGCCCATAGTACATCAGTGATGAACTATAGTACATCAGTGATGATCCACAGTACATCAGTGATGATCCACAGTACATCAGGGATGGTCCATAGTACATCAGTGATGATCCATAGTACACCAGTGATGATCCATAGTACACCAGTGATGGCCCATAGTACATCAGTGATGAACTATAGTACATCAGTGATGATCCATAGTACATCAGTGATGATCCATAGTATATCAGTGATGATCCACAGTACATCAGGGATGGTCCATAGTACACCAGTGATGATCCACAGTACACCAGTGATGATCCATAGTACACCAGTGATGGTCCATAGTACATCAGTGATGATCTATAGTACATCAGTGATGATCTATAGTACATCAGTGATGATCCATAGTACATCAGTGATGATCCACAGTACATCAGTGATGGTCCACAGTACATCAGGGATGGTCCACAGTACATCGGTGATGATCCATAGTACACCAGTGATGGCCCATAGCACATCAGTGATGGTCCATAGTACATCAGTGATGGTCCATAGTACATCAGTGATGATCCATAGTACACCAGTGATGGCCCATAGTACACCAGTGATGGCCCATAGTACATCAGTGATGATCCACAGTACATCAGTGATGATCCATAGTACATCAGTGATGATCCACAGTACATCAGTGATGATCCACAGTACATCAGGGATGGTCCATAGTACATCAGTGATGATCCATAGTACACCAGTGATGATCCATAGTACACCAGTGATGGCCCATAGTACATCAGTGATGAACTATAGTACATCAGTGATGATCCACAGTAGGGATGAGCTTCGTGTTCGAGTCGAACATACGTTCGACTCGAACATTGGCTGTTCGATCGTTCGACGAAGATCGAACGATTTGGGCCGTTCGCGCCAAATTCGAGTGACGCGAACGGCCCACAATGCACTACGCCATCGCAGTGTCATCCAGGCGCTGTGATTGGCCAAGCATGCACTGTGACCCCGCATGCTTGGCCAATCACAGCGCCGGCAGCGAGGAGAGCAATGATTGGCCACAGGCAGGATGCCTGTGGCCAATTATTGCTGAGGGTGTTTAGTACACGCCCCACACTATAAAAGGCCGCCAGCACGGCGGCCTAGTGTAGTGTGTTCCGGAGCAGGGATAGAGTAGCATAGGCAGGGACAGTGACTGTTATTTCTTTCTTGCTTAACCTGGATTCCTTTAGTTTAGGGAAAGAGAAGGATAGGTAGGGAGAGTGTCAGTGTGTTTTGTGCTTCTGCTATAGTGTGCTTAAAAAAAACATTTATTCTAGGGACAGAAAACTCTAGGTAGGGACAGTGTCAGTTTCTTTCACTCTGCAAGTCCTTGTTTCCAGGGACCTGTAAGGACAGTGAGTTAATTGTCCTTGTGCTATATTGTGCTTAAAAAAAACATTTATTCTAGGGACAGAAAACTCTAGGTAGGGACAGTGTCAGTTTCTTTCACTCTGCAAGTCCTTGTTTCCAGGGACCTGTAAGGACAGTGAGTTAATTGTCCTTGTGCTATATTGTGATTAAAAAAAACATTTATTCTAGGGACAGAAAACTGTAGGTAGGGAGAGTGTTTTTTTTCTTTCACTCTGCAAGTCCTTGTTTCCAGGGACCTGTAAGGACAGTGAGTTAATTGTCCTTGTGCTATATTGTGCTTAAAAAAAACATTTATTCTAGGGACAGAAAACTCTAGGTAGGGACAGTGTCAGTTTCTTTCACTCTGCAAGTCCTTGTTTCCAGGGACCTGTAAGGACAGTGAGTTAATTTTCCTTGTGCTATATTGTGATTAAAAAAAACATTTATTCTAGGGACAGAAAACTCTAGGTAGGGACAGTGTCAGTTTCTTTCACTCTGCAAGTCCTTGTTTCCAGGGACCTGTAAGGACAGTGAGTTAATTTTCCTTGTGCTATATTGTGATTAAAAAAAACATTTTTTCTAGGGACAGAAAACTGTAGGTAGGGAGAGTGTTTTTTTTCTTTCACTCTGCAAGTCCTTGTTTCCAGGGACCTGTAAGGACAGTGAGTTAATTTTCCTTGTGCTATATTGTGCTTAAAAAAAACATTTTTTCTAGGGACAGAAAACTGTAGGTAGGGAGAGTGTTTTTTTTCTTTCACTCTGCAAGTCCTTGTTTCCAGGGACCTGTAAGGACAGTGAGTTAATTGTCCTTGTGCTATATTGTGCTTAAAAAAAACATTTATTCTAGGGACAGAAAACTCTAGGTAGGGACAGTGTCAGTTTCTTTCACTCTGCAAGTCCTTGTTTCCAGGGACCTGTAAGGACAGTGAGTTAATTTTCCTTGTGCTATATTGTGCTTAAAAAAAACATTTATTCTAGGGACAGAAAACTCTAGGTAGGGACAGTGTCAGTTTCTTTCACTCTGCAAGTCCTTGTTTCCAGGGACCTGTAAGGACAGTGAGTTAATTGTCCTTGTGCTATATTGTGCTTAAAAAAAACATTTATTCTAGGGACAGAAAACTCTAGGTAGGGACAGTGTCAGTTTCTTTCACTCTGCAAGTCCTTGTTTCCAGGGACCTGTAAGGACAGTGAGTTAATTTTCCTTGTGCTATATTGTGATTAAAAAAAACATTTTTTCTAGGGACAGAAAACTGTAGGTAGGGAGAGTGTTTTTTTTCTTTCACTCTGCAAGTCCTTGTTTCCAGGGACCTGTAAGGACAGTGAGTTAATTTTCCTTGTGCTATATTGTGATTAAAAAAAACATTTTTTCTAGGGACAGAAAACTGTAGGTAGGGAGAGTGTTTTTTTTCTTTCACTCTGCAAGTCCTTGTTTCCAGGGACCTGTAAGGACAGTGAGTTAATTGTCCTTGTGCTATATTGTGCTTAAAAAAAACATTTTTTCTAGGGACAGAAAACTCTAGGTAGGGAGAGTGTTTTTTTTTTTTCACTCTGCAAGTCCTTGTTTCCAGGGACCTGTAAGGACAGTGAGTTAATTGTCCTTGTGCTATATTGTGCTTAAAAAAAACATTTATTCTAGGGACAGAAAACTCTAGGTAGGGACAGTGTCAGTTTCTTTCACTCTGCAAGTCCTTGTTTCCAGGGACCTGTAAGGACAGTGAGTTAATTTTCCTTGTGCTATATTGTGCTTAAAAAAAACATTTATTCTAGGGACAGAAAACTCTAGGTAGGGACAGTGTCAGTTTCTTTCACTCTGCAAGTCCTTGTTTCCAGGGACCTGTAAGGACAGTGAGTTAATTTTCCTTGTGCTATATTGTGATTAAAAAAAACATTTTTTCTAGGGACAGAAAACTGTAGGTAGGGAGAGTGTTTTTTTTCTTTCACTCTGCAAGTCCTTGTTTCCAGGGACCTGTAAGGACAGTGAGTTAATTTTCCTTGTGCTATATTGTGATTAAAAAAAACATTTTTTCTAGGGACAGAAAACTGTAGGTAGGGAGAGTGTTTTTTTTCTTTCACTCTGCAAGTCCTTGTTTCCAGGGACCTGTAAGGACAGTGAGTTAATTGTCCTTGTGCTATATTGTGCTTAAAAAAAACATTTTTTCTAGGGACAGAAAACTCTAGGTAGGGAGAGTGTTTTTTTTTTTTCACTCTGCAAGTCCTTGTTTCCAGGGACCTGTAAGGACAGTGAGTTAATTGTCCTTGTGCTATATTGTGCTTAAAAAAAACATTTATTCTAGGGACAGAAAACTCTAGGTAGGGACAGTGTCAGTTTCTTTCACTCTGCAAGTCCTTGTTTCCAGGGACCTGTAAGGACAGTGAGTTAATTTTCCTTGTGCTATATTGTGCTTAAAAAAAACATTTATTCTAGGGACAGAAAACTCTAGGTAGGGACAGTGTCAGTTTCTTTCACTCTGCAAGTCCTTGTTTCCAGGGACCTGTAAGGACAGTGAGTTAATTTTCCTTGTGCTATATTGTGATTAAAAAAAACATTTTTTCTAGGGACAGAAAACTGTAGGTAGGGAGAGTGTTTTTTTTCTTTCACTCTGCAAGTCCTTGTTTCCAGGGACCTGTAAGGACAGTGAGTTAATTTTCCTTGTGCTATATTGTGATTAAAAAAAACATTTTTTCTAGGGACAGAAAACTGTAGGTAGGGAGAGTGTTTTTTTTCTTTCACTCTGCAAGTCCTTGTTTCCAGGGACCTGTAAGGACAGTGAGTTAATTGTCCTTGTGCTATATTGTGCTTAAAAAAAACATTTTTTCTAGGGACAGAAAACTCTAGGTAGGGAGAGTGTTTTTTTTTTTTCACTCTGCAAGTCCTTGTTTCCAGGGACCTGTAAGGACAGTGAGTTAATTGTCCTTGTGCTATATTGTGATTAAAAAAAACATTTATTCTAGGGACAGAAAACTCTAGGTAGGGACAGTGTCAGTTTCTTTCACTCTGCAAGTCCTTGTTTCCAGGGACCTGTAAGGACAGTGAGTTAATTGTCCTTGTGCTATATTGTGCTTAAAAAAAACATTTATTCTAGGGACAGAAAACTCTAGGTAGGGACAGTGTCAGTTTCTTTCACTCTGCAAGTCCTTGTTTCCAGGGACCTGTAAGGACAGTGAGTTAATTTTCCTTGTGCTATATTGTGCTTAAAAAAAACATTTATTCTAGGGACAGAAAACTCTAGGTAGGGACAGTGTCAGTTTCTTTCACTCTGCAAGTCCTTGTTTCCAGGGACCTGGAGAGACATTGAGTGAATTGTCCTTGTGCTATATTGTGATTAAAAAAAACATTTATTCTAGGGACAGAAAACTCTAGGTAGGGACAGTGTCAGTTTCTTTCACTGTGAAAGTCCTTGTTTCAAGGGACAGAGAAGGACACCTGAAGGTAGCCCTTATTGCTTTTTTCCCATCTCCCTGCAGGCCATCTATTAGAATGTCTGGAAGGCAAACAAGGAGAGGCAGACAGTCAGGAGGCAATAAAAGAGGGCAAGCAGGCTCTGTGTCTGGGGGCAACAGTGCTGGTCGTGGACGCGGTGCATTGTCATCAGCACATGGCCATGGGACACGCTTGTCCTTCTTTTCGGCAGCTGGACATGTTGAGCCACATCATGCCGAAGACTTGGTAGAGTGGATGACCAAGCCCTCCTCCTCCTCCTCATCCTCTCTCACCCAGGCTCAGGGTACTGGAAAAGCAGCTGCCAAAGCGTCATCTTCCCTGGTATCAATGTCAGACAAATCATCAGTCACTCCTTCCCTAGACCCACCATGTCCTCCTCCTGAGGAGTCCCCCGAACTGTTTCAGCACAGTGTTGGGTACATGCTCCAGGAGGATGCCCAGCGTTTCGAAGGGTCTGATGATGAAACCCAGCTAGAGGAAGGCAGTAGCGTGAGAGCAGACAGAGGGGATGCTCAAGAAGGACACCAATCTGGCAGTCATGTTCCAGCAGCTGCAGCATACTGCCAGATTGGCTCCAGTGATGAGGAGGGAGGGGATGATGAGGTCAATGACTCCACGTGGGTGCCTAATAGGAGAGAGGAGGAGGAGGAGGAGGAGGCACATCTCCAACGAGGCAGGATGCCCTTTGGTGGCCAGCGTAAGGGCAGTACACCGACGGAATCACACCGCAGAGCTCCGCCTGTGCAGGGCGCTGCCTCTGCCCGTCATTCAAAAAGTTCTTTGGTGTGGGCCTTTTTTGAGGCTAGTGCATCAGATCGCACAGCTGCTGTTTGCAACATATGTCTCAAGCGTATATCGCGTGGCCAAAACATCAGCCGCTTGGGTACCACATGCCTGACCAGACATATGTTGACCTGCCATGCAGCTCGTTGGCAAGCCTACCTCAAAGACCCACACCAAAGAACAAAGCGGACCTCTCCTTGCACCGCATCAGCTGGGATCTCCAACCCCACTATAACTTCAGTCCTCTCTGAAACATGCACTGAGAGGAATGAAGGTGTAGAATTAGGTGTGTCACAGCCAAGTACTTGCGCCCACTCTGCTAGCAGTACACCGACGTCCGATTCTAGCAGGCAAATTTCCCTGCCCCAGCTGCTGGACCGTCGAAAGAAGTTCACTCCCAGCCATCCACATGCCCAGCGGTTGAATGCTAGCTTGGCTAAATTGCTAGCGCTTCAACTGCTGCCTTTTCAGTTGGTAGACTCGGCCCCCTTCCGTGAGTTTGTGCAATGTGCGGTTCCTCAGTGGCAGGTTCCCAAACGCCACTTTTTCTCACGGAAGGCTATTCCGGCTCTCTACCGGCATGTGGAAGGCAATGTCTTGGCCTCGCTGGACAGGGCGGTCAGCGGTAAGGTGCATATTACCGCTGACTCATGGTCCAGCAGGCATGGACAGGGACGTTACCTTTCTTTCACGGCCCATTGGGTCACTCTTTTGGCAGCTGGGAAGGATTCAGGACAAGGTGCAGTAGTGTTGGAGGTTGTCCCACCGCCACGCCTCCAAAATGCTACTACTGGTTGTGACACACCTCTCTCCTCCACCCCCTCCTCTTCTTCTTCCTCCATGGCCTCTTCCTGTGGTTTGTCCTATGAACCAGCGGTGCTCCGTAGCCGTTCACGGGGCTACGCAAGTACGCAGGCAAAAAGATGCCATGCCGTGCTTGCGCTGGTGTGTTTGGGGGACAGAAGCCACACTGGGGCAGAGGTCCTGTCTGCTCTGCAGGGCCAGGCCGAGAGGTGGTTGACGCCACGCCAGCTTAAGCCAGGAATGGTGGTTTGCGACAATGGCACCAACCTCCTCTCCGCCCTCCGACAGGGACAACTGTCCCATGTGCCCTGTGTGGCTCACGTCCTTAACCTGGTGGTGCAGCGCTTCTTGGGCAGGTACCCGGGCTTACAGGATGTCCTGAGGCAGGCCAGGAAAGTCTGTGTGCATTTCCGCAGATCTTATAATGCCAGTGCTCGCCTGGCTGAGCTGCAAAAGGAGTTGAACCTGCCCAAGAACCGCCTTATATGTGACATGCCCACCAGGTGGAACTCAACGTTGGCCATGCTGCAGCGGCTGCACACGCAGCAGAGGGCCATCAATGAGTACCTGTGCGACTACGGCACCAGGACAGGGTCAGGGGAGCTTGGTTTTTTTTCTCCACGCCAGTGGGGCATGATCAGGGATGCATGCACTGTCCTGGCACCATTTGAGGAGGCCACGAGGATGGTGAGCAGTGACAGTGCATGCATCAGTGACACTGTACCTCTTGTCCACCTGTTGGAGCACACGCTGCGTGGAATAATGGACAGGGCACTTGAGGCAGAACAGAGGCAGGAAGAGGAGGACTTCCTTGCCTCTCAAGGCCCCCTTTACCCAGACAGTGTTCCTTCTGTCCCACCCATCGCACAGGAAGAGGAGGAGGAGGAGGAGGAGGAGGAGGAGGAGGAGGATTGTGTCAGCATGGAGGTGGAGGCTGGCACTCAGCATCATCAGCAGCAGTCTTTTAGGGATGATTTACAGTCCCAAGAAACCAGTGGACTTGTACGTGGCTGGGAGGAGGTGGCTGCGGATCATGTCGTCCTTAGTGACCCAGAGGACTCCGGAGCGAATGCCTCAGCAAACCTACGCTGCATGGCCTCCCTGATCCTGCAAAGTCTGCGGAAGGATCCTCGTATTCTTCGGATCAAGGAGAGGGACCATTACTGGCTGGCCACTCTCCTTGATCCACGGTACAAGGGTAAGGTTGCGGACCTTATGTTACCGTCGCAGAGGGAGCAGAGGATGAGACAACTCCGGGAGGCCTTGCAGAAAGGTCTGTGCAACGCGTTCCCAGAGACTGGGAGGTTGCAAACTCCTGGTCCTGGACAACGAGTTGCTGAGGCTTCGGCCAGTCAAAGAAGGAGCGGTGGGGAAGGTGGCCGTCTGACCGATGCGTTCAGACAATTCTTTAGTCCGCAGCCCCAAAGTATGATCGGTTCCAGCAACCATCGCCAGCGTCTGATAAACATGGTGCAGGAATATCTAGGGGCAAGGTCAGACTTGGACACCTTCCCCACCGAAAATCCTCTGGCTTACTGGGTCTTGAGGATGGATCACTGGCCAGAGCTTGCACAGTATGCAATTGAGCTACTGGCCTGTCCTGCATCCAGCGTTCTTTCGGAACGCACATTCAGTGCTGCTGGAGGATTTGTCACGGATCACAGGGTGCGCCTGTCCACCGACTCGGTTGATCGACTGACTTTCATCAAGATGAACCAGTCTTGGATCACCACCAGCTACCACACACCTGATGCTGATATAACAGACTAATTGATTTTAAAATGTCACATCCCTTCAAGACTGATGCTGATGCTGAGTGCCTGTGCTGTTATGTTGACTGGCTATCCTCCTCCTCCGAGTCCTCAATGGTACGATTGATGATGATAGCTTGGAAGATCATTTTTGTTTATGGGTGCCGCCACCAGTGCCTAACGCCCAATTTTTCAGCCCCTGTTTAACAGTGGCGTGTAATTACAATTTTTGAAGCAATACTTTGCAACAGGGCTCATTGCTGTGCTCCAAGTACAGTATCTGTGAGGAGTTGCAGTGTTGTGCCACCAGTGCCTAAGGCCCAATTTTTCAGCCCCTGTTTAACAGGGGCGTGTCATTACAATTTTTGAAGCAATACTTTGCAACAGGGCTCATTGCTGTGCTCCAAGTACAGTATCTGTGAAGGGTTGCAGTGTTGTGCCACCAGTGCCTAAGGCCCAATTTTTCAGCCCCTGTTCAACAGGGGCATGTAATTACAATTCTTGATCTAATAATTCACAGCAGGGCCCATTGCTGCACCCACCAAGAGTAACTGTCAGGGCTTACAGTGTTGTGGCACCAGCACCACCATCAAAGGCCCAATTTTTACTACCACTGTTCAACAATTATATGTAATTAAAATTCCTGATATAATAGTTGACAGCAGGGCGTTCCAGCACCAACCAAGAGTAACTGTGAGTGCTTACAGTGTTGTGCCAACACCAACAACTAAGGGGCCTATTTCTGCAGAGTATATACGGCAGGTCCCTACTTTCAAACATCCAACTTACAAACGACTCCTACTTGCAAACGCAAGAAGACAACAGGAAGTGAGAGGAAATCTACCACTAGGAAGGAAAATTCTCTCCTGTAAGAATAAATATGGGAGAAAGGTGTCTCCTCTGTACTGATGCTTTATCAGCAATCCTTGTTTCAAGAAAAACACCACATTTCAAAAACAGTTGTCATTAGGACGGAAAGTGAGGTGAAATGTTCTGAACAGGGGCACAGACAGCAAAACAAATGTTACAGGGGTGATAACCCTTACCTATGTTTTCCAAAAAGTTTAAAAATAGATTTTTGGTCTGGAGCTACACTTCAACAATGTACCTGTTCAAAATTACAAACAGATTCTACATAAGAACAAACCTACAGTCCCTGTCTTGTATGCACCGCCTGTATACGGCTGTTCAGAGTATATAGGGCCTTTTTTATTTTATGTGCGGGGTTCCCCTTAATATCCATACAAGACCCCAAAGGGGCTGGTAATGGGCTGGGGTAGGGGGGGGGTCATGGGGTAGCTATGCCATTTTTCTTAAAGATTTTCATCCATATTACCGGGACCAGACATTACATTAAAGCCGCAAGCAGTTTTAAATGGCTTTTTTTTCCTTTAGAAGTGTCATTTTGTGCAGGGACAGTTCTAAACACGGGAAACACGTGGCACTTCACAGGCATACTTTAGACACCCCCCAGGTACGATATTTAAAGGAATATTTGACTTTTTTTTTTTCACTTTATGCATCATTAAAATGACTGCTCCCGGAAAACGACCGTTTTTAAAACTTATTTTTGCATTGATACATGTCCCCTGGTGCAGAACCCGGGTTCCCAAACCCTTTTTAGGACAATAACATGCATAATAGTTGTTATAATTAGCACTTTAGAATTCGAACGTTCGCATCCATTGTATTTAATAGGGTTCTAATGTTCGTTCGAACTTTCGGTCCGTTCGCGGGTTCTGGTGCGAACCGAACCCGGGGGTGTTCGGCTCATCACTAATCCACAGTACATCAGTGATGATCCACAGTACATCAGGGATGGTCCATAGTACACCAGTGATGATCCACAGTACACCAGTGATGATCCATAGTACACCAGTGATGGTCCATAGTACACCAGTGATGATCCATAGTACACCAGTGATGGCCCATAGTACATCAGTGATGAACTATAGTACATCAGTGATGATCCACAGTACATCAGTGATGATCCACAGTACATCAGGGATGGTCCATAGTACACCAGTGATGATCCACAGTACACCAGTGATGATCCATAGTACACCAGTGATGGTCCATAGTACATCAGTGATGAACTATAGTACATCAGTGATGGTCCATAGTCCATCAGTAATGATCTATAGTACATCAGTGATGATCTATAGTACATCAGTGATGATCCACAATACATCAGTTATGATACACAGTACATCAGTGATGATCCACAGTACATCAGTGATGATCCACAATACTTCAGTGATGATCCACAGTACATCAGTGATGATCCACAGTACATCAGGGATGGTCCACAGTATATCAGTGATGATCCATAGTACATCAGTGATGGTCCATAGTACATCAGTGATGGTCCATAGTACACCAGTGATGATCCATAGTACACCAGTGATGGCCCATAGTACACCAGTGATGGCCCATAGTACATCAGTGATGATCCATAGTACATCAGTGATGATCCACAGTACATCAGTGATGATCCACAGTACATCAGGGATGGTCCATAGTACATCAGTGATGATCCATAGTACACCAGTGATGATCCATAGTACACCAGTGATGGCCCATAGTACATCAGTGATGAACTATAGTACATCAGTGATGATCCACAGTACATCAGGGATGGTCCATAGTACATCAGTGATGATCCATAGTACACCAGTGATGATCCATAGTACACCAGTGATGGCCCATAGTACATCAGTGATGAACTATAGTACATCAGTGATGATCCACAGTACATCAGTGATGATCCATAGTACATCAGTGATGATCCACAGTACATCAGTGATGATCCACAGTACATCAGGGATGGTCCATAGTACATCAGTGATGATCCATAGTACACCAGTGATGATCCATAGTACACCAGTGATGGCCCATAGTACATCAGTGATGAACTATAGTACATGAGTGATGATCCACAGTACATCAGTGATGATCCACAGTACATCAGGGATGGTCCATAGTACACCAGTGATGATCCACAGTACACCAGTGATGATCCATAGTACACCAGTGATGGTCCATAGTACATCAGTGATGATCTATAGTACATCAGTGATGGTCCATAGTACATCAGTGATGAGCTATAGTACATCAGTGATGATCTATAGTACATCAGTGATGATCCATAGTACACCAGTGATGATCCATAGTACACCAGTGATGGCCCATAGTACATCAGTGATGATCCATAGTACATCAGTGATGATCCATAGTACACCAGTGATGGCCCATAGTACATCAGTGATGAACTATAGTACATCAGTGATGATCCACAGTACATCAGTGATGATCCATAGTACATCAGTGATGATCCACAGTACATCAGTGATGATCCACAGTACATCAGGGATGGTCCATAGTACATCAGTGATGATCCATAGTACACCAGTGATGATCCATAGTACACCAGTGATGGCCCACAGTATATCAGTGATGAACTATAGTACATCAGTGATGATCCACAGTACATCAGTGATGATCCACAGTACATCAGGGATGGTCCATAGTACACCAGTGATGATCCACAGAACACCAGTGATGATCCATAGTACACCAGTGATGGTCCATAGTACATCAGTGATGATCTATAATACATCAGTGATGGTCCATAGTACATCAGTGATGATCTATAGTACATCAGTGATGATCTATAGTACATCAGTGATGATCCAGAGTACATCAGTGATGATCCACAGTACATCAGTGATGGTCCACAGTACATCAGGGATGGTCCACAGTACATCGGTGATGATCCATAGTACACCAGTGATGGCCCATAGTACATCAGTGATGGTCCATAGTACATCAGTGATGATCCATAGTACATCAGTGATGATCCATAGTACACCAGTGATGGCCCATAGTACATCAGTGATGATCCATAGTACATCAGTGATGATTCACAGTACATCAGTGATGATCCACAGTACATCAGGGATGGTCCATAGTACATCAGTGATGATCCATAGTACACCAGTGATGATCCATAGTACACCAGTGATGGCCCATAGTACATCAGTGATGAACTATAGTACATCAGTGATGATCCACAGTACATCAGTGATGATCCAAAGTACATCAGGGATGGTCCATAGTACACCAGTGATGATCCACAGTACATCAGTTATTATCCACAGTACATTAGTGGTGATCCACAGTACATCAGTGATGATCCACAGTACATCAGTGATGATCCACAATACTTCAGTGATGATCCACAGTACATCAGGGATGGTCCACAGTACATCAGTGATGGTCCACAGTATATCAGTGATGATCCATAGTACATCAGTGATGGTCCATAGTACATCAGTGATGGTCCATAGTACACCAGTGATGATCCATAGTACACCAGTGATGGCCCATAGTACACCAGTGATGGCCCATAGTACATCAGTGATGATCCATAGTACATCAGTGATGATCCACAGTACATCAGTGATGATCCACAGTACATCAGGGATGGTCCATAGTACATCAGTGATGATCCATAGTACACCAGTGATGATCCATAGTACACCAGTGATGGCCCATTGTACATCAGTGATGAACTATAGTACATCAGAGATGATCCACAGTACATCAGGGATGGTCCATAGTACATCAGTCATGATCCATAGTACACCAGTGATGATCCATAGTACACCAGTGATAGCCCATAGTACATCAGTGATGAACTATAGTACATCAGTGATGATCCACAGTACATCAGTGATGATCTATAGTACATCAGTGATGATCCACAGTACACCAGTGATGATTCACAGTACATCAGGGATGGTCCATAGTACATCAGGGATGGTCCATAGTACATCAGTGATGATCCACAGTACATCAGGGATGGTCCACACTACATCAGTGATGATCCATAGTACATCAGTGATGGCCCATAGTACATCAGTGATGATCCATATTACACCAGTGATGATCCATAGTACACCAGGGATGACCCACAGTACATCAGTGATGATCCACAGTACATCAGTGATGGTCCATAGTAAATCAGTGATGGTCCATAGTACACCAGTGATGATCCATAGTTCACCAGTGATGGCCCATAGTACACCAGTGATGATCCATAGTACACCAGAGATGGCCCATAGTATACCAGTGATGTCCCATAGTACATCAGTGATGATCCACAGTACATCAGTGATGATCCATAGTACACCAGGGATGACCCATAGTACATCAGTGATGGCTCATAGTACATCAGTGATGATCCATAGTACATCAGTGATGATCCATAGTACACCAGTGATGATCCATAGTACATCAGTGATGGCTCATAGTACATCAGTGATGATCCATAGTACATCAGTGATGATCCATAGTACACCAGTGATGATCCATAGTACATCAGTGATGGCTCATAGTACATCAGTGATGATCCATAATACATCAGTGATGATCCATAGTACACCAGTGATGGCCCATAGTACTTCAGTGATGATCTATAGTACATCAGTGATGATCCACAGTACATCAGTGATGATCCACAGTACATCAGTGATGATCCACGGTACATCAGTGATGATCCATAGTACATCAGTGATGATCCTCAGTACATCAATGATGATCCACAGTACATCAGTGATGATCCACAGTACATCAGTGATGATCCACAGTACATCAGTGATGATCCACAGGACATCAGGGATGGTCCACAGTACATCAGTGATGATCCATAGTAAACCAGTCATGATCCATAGTACATCAGTGATGATCCATAGTACATCAGTGATGATCCATAGTACACCAGTGATGGCCCATAGTACACCAGTGATGATCCATAGTACACCAGTGATGGCCCATAGTACTTCAGTGATGATCTATAGTACATCAGTGATGATCCACAGTACATCAGTGATGATCCACAATACATCAGGGATTGTCCACAGTATATCAGTGATGGCCCATAGTACTTCAGTGATGATCTATAGTACATCAGTGATGGCCCACAGTACATCAGTGATGATCCACAGTACATCAGTGATGATCCATAGTACACCAGTGATGGTCCATAGTACACCAGTGATGGTCCATAGTACATCAGTGATGATCCATAGTACATCAGTGATGATCCACAGTACATCAGGGATGGTCCACAGTACATCAGTGATGATCCATAGTACACCAGTGATGGCCCAAAGCACATCAGTGATGGTCCATAGTACACCAGGGATGATCCATAGTAATCCAGTGATGATCCATAGTACACCAGTGATGGCCCATAGTACACCAGTGATGGCCCATAGTACATCAGTGATGATCCACAGTACATCAGTGATGATCCATAGTACACCAGTGATGGCCCATAGTACATCAGTGATGATCCATAGTACATCAGTGATGATTCACAGTACATCAGTGATGATCCACAGTACATCAGGGATGGTCCATAGTACATCAGTGATGATCCATAGTACACCAGTGATGATCCATAGTACACCAGTGATGGCCCATAGTACATCAGTGATGAACTATAGTACATCATTGATGATCCACAGTACATCAGTGATGATCCATAGTACATCAGTGATGATCCACAGTACATCAGTGATGATCCACAGTACATCAGGGATGGTCCATAGTACATCAGTGATGATCCATAGTACACCAGTGATGATCCATAGTACACCAGTGATGGCCCATAGTACTTCAGTGATGATCTATAGTACATCAGTGATGATCCACAGTACATCAGTGATGATCCACAGTACATCAGTGATGATCCACGGTACATCAGTGATGATCCATAGTACATCAGTGATGATCCTCAGTACATCAATGATGATCCACAGTACATCAGTGATGATCCACAGTACATCAGTGATGATCCACAGTACATCAGTGATGATCCACAGGACATCAGGGATGGTCCACAGTACATCAGTGATGATCCATAGTAAACCAGTCATGATCCATAGTACATCAGTGATGATCCATAGTACATCAGTGATGATCCATAGTACACCAGTGATGGCCCATAGTACACCAGTGATGATCCATAGTACACCAGTGATGGCCCATAGTACTTCAGTGATGATCTATAGTACATCAGTGATGATCCACAGTACATCAGTGATGATCCACAATACATCAGGGATTGTCCACAGTATATCAGTGATGGCCCATAGTACTTCAGTGATGATCTATAGTACATCAGTGATGGCCCACAGTACATCAGTGATGATCCACAGTACATCAGTGATGATCCATAGTACACCAGTGATGGTCCATAGTACACCAGTGATGGTCCATAGTACATCAGTGATGATCCATAGTACATCAGTGATGATCCACAGTACATCAGGGATGGTCCACAGTACATCAGTGATGATCCATAGTACACCAGTGATGGCCCAAAGCACATCAGTGATGGTCCATAGTACACCAGGGATGATCCATAGTAATCCAGTGATGATCCATAGTACACCAGTGATGGCCCATAGTACACCAGTGATGGCCCATAGTACATCAGTGATGATCCACAGTACATCAGTGATGATCCATAGTACACCAGTGATGGCCCATAGTACATCAGTGATGATCCATAGTACATCAGTGATGATTCACAGTACATCAGTGATGATCCACAGTACATCAGGGATGGTCCATAGTACATCAGTGATGATCCATAGTACACCAGTGATGATCCATAGTACACCAGTGATGGCCCATAGTACATCAGTGATGAACTATAGTACATCAGTGATGATCCACAGTACATCAGTGATGATCCATAGTACATCAGTGATGATCCACAGTACATCAGTGATGATCCACAGTACATCAGGGATGGTCCATAGTACATCAGTGATGATCCATAGTACACCAGTGATGATCCATAGTACACCAGTGATGGCCCATAGTACATCAGTGATGAACTATAGTACATGAGTGATGATCCACAGTACATCAGTGATGATCCACAGTACATCAGGGATGGTCCATAGTACACCAGTGATGATCCACAGTACACCAGTGATGATCCATAGTACACCAGTGATGGTCCATAGTACATCAGTGATGATCTATAGTACATCAGTGATGGTCCATAGTACATCAGTGATGAGCTATAGTACATCAGTGATGATCTATAGTACATCAGTGATGATCCATAGTACACCAGTGATGATCCATAGTACACCAGTGATGGCCCATAGTACATCAGTGATGATCCATAGTACATCAGTGATGATCCATAGTACACCAGTGATGGCCCATAGTACATCAGTGATGAACTATAGTACATCAGTGATGATCCACAGTACATCAGTGATGATCCATAGTACATCAGTGATGATCCACAGTACATCAGTGATGATCCACAGTACATCAGGGATGGTCCATAGTACATCAGTGATGATCCATAGTACACCAGTGATGATCCATAGTACACCAGTGATGGCCCACAGTATATCAGTGATGAACTATAGTACATCAGTGATGATCCACAGTACATCAGTGATGATCCACAGTACATCAGGGATGGTCCATAGTACACCAGTGATGATCCACAGTACACCAGTGATGATCCATAGTACACCAGTGATGGTCCATAGTACATCAGTGATGATCTATAATACATCAGTGATGGTCCATAGTACATCAGTGATGATCTATAGTACATCAGTGATGATCTATAGTACATCAGTGATGATCCAGAGTACATCAGTGATGATCCACAGTACATCAGTGATGGTCCACAGTACATCAGGGATGGTCCACAGTACATCGGTGATGATCCATAGTACACCAGTGATGGCCCATTTTACATCAGTGATGGTCCATAGTACATCAGTGATGATCCATAGTACATCAGTGATGATCCATAGTACACCAGTGATGGCCCATAGTACATCAGTGATGATCCATAGTACATCAGTGATGATTCACAGTACATCAGTGATGATCCACAGTACATCAGGGATGGTCCATAGTACATCAGTGATGATCCATAGTACACCAGTGATGGCCCATAGTACATCAGTGATGAACTATAGTACATCAGTGATGATCCACAGTACATCAGTGATGATCCACAGTACATCAGGGATGGTCCATAGTACACCAGTGATGATCCACAGTACATCAGTTATGATCCACAGTACATTAGTGGTGATCCACAGTACATCAGTGATGATCCACAGTACATCAGTGATGATCCACAATACTTCAGTGATGATCCACAGTACATCAGGGATGGTCCACAGTACATCAGTGATGGTCCACAGTATATCAGTGATGATCCACAGTACATCAGTGATGGTCCATAGTACATCAGTGATGGTCCATAGTACACCAGTGATGATCCATAGTACACCAGTGATGGCCCATAGTACACCAGTGATGGCCCATAGTACATCAGTGATGATCCATAGTACATCAGTGATGATCCACAGTACATCAGTGATGATCCACAGTACATCAGGGATGGTCCATAGTACATCAGTGATGATCCATAGTACACCAGTGATGATCCATAGTACACCAGTGATGGCCCATAGTACATCAGTGATGAACTATAGTACATCAGAGATGATCCACAGTACATCAGGGATGGTCCATAGTACATCAGTCATGATCCATAGTACACCAGTGATGATCCATAGTACACCAGTGATAGCCCATAGTACATCAGTGATGAACTATAGTACATCAGTGATGATCCACAGTACATCAGTGATGATCTATAGTACATCAGTGATGATCCACAGTACACCAGTGATGATTCACAGTACATCAGGGATGGTCCATAGTACATCAGGGATGGTCCATAGTACATCAGTGATGATCCACAGTACATCAGGGATGGTCCACACTACATCAGTGATGATCCATAGTACATCAGTGATGGCCCATAGTACATCAGTGATGATCCATATTACACCAGTGATGATCCATAGTACACCAGGGATGACCCACAGTACATCAGTGATGATCCACAGTACATCAGTGATGGTCCATAGTAAATCAGTGATGGTCCATAGTACACCAGTGATGATCCATAGTTCACCAGTGATGGCCCATAGTACACCAGTGAAGATCCATAGTACACCAGAGATGGCCCATAGTATACCAGTGATGTCCCATAGTACATCAGTGATGATCCACAGTACATCAGTGATGATCCATAGTACACCAGGGATGACCCATAGTACATCAGTGATGGCTCATAGTACATCAGTGATGATCCATAGTACATCAGTGATGATCCATAGTACACCAGTGATGATCCATAGTACATCAGTGATGGCTCATAGTACATCAGTGATGATCCATAGTACATCAGTGATGATCCATAGTACACCAGTGATGATCCATAGTACATCAGTGATGGCTCATAGTACATCAGTGATGATCCATAATACATCAGTGATGATCCATAGTACACCAGTGATGGCCCATAGTACTTCAGTGATGATCTATAGTACATCAGTGATGATCCACAGTACATCAGTGATGATCCACAGTACATCAGTGATGATCCACGGTACATCAGTGATGATCCATAGTACATCAGTGATGATCCTCAGTACATCAATGATGATCCACAGTACATCAGTGATGATCCACAGTACATCAGTGATGATCCACAGTACATCAGTGATGATCCACAGGACATCAGGGATGGTCCACAGTACATCAGTGATGATCCATAGTAAACCAGTCATGATCCATAGTACATCAGTGATGATCCATAGTACATCAGTGATGATCCATAGTTCACCAGTGATGGCCCATAGTACACCAGTGATGATCCATAGTACACCAGTGATGGCCCATAGTACTTCAGTGATGATCTATAGTACATCAGTGATGATCCACAGTACATCAGTGATGATCCACAATACATCAGGGATTGTCCACAGTATATCAGTGATGGCCCATAGTACTTCAGTGATGATCTATAGTACATCAGTGATGGCCCACAGTACATCAGTGATGATCCACAGTACATCAGTGATGATCCATAGTACACCAGTGATGGTCCATAGTACACCAGTGATGGTCCATAGTACATCAGTGATGATCCATAGTACATCAGTGATGATCCACAGTACATCAGGGATGGTCCACAGTACATCAGTGATGATCCATAGTACACCAGTGATGGCCCAAAGCACATCAGTGATGGTCCATAGTACACCAGGGATGATCCATAGTAATCCAGTGATGATCCATAGTACACCAGTGATGGCCCATAGTACACCAGTGATGGCCCATAGTACATCAGTGATGATCCACAGTACATCAGTGATGATCCATAGTACACCAGTGATGGCCCATAGTACATCAGTGATGATCCATAGTACATCAGTGATGATTCACAGTACATCAGTGATGATCCACAGTACATCAGGGATGGTCCATAGTACATCAGTGATGATCCATAGTACACCAGTGATGATCCATAGTACACCAGTGATGGCCCATAGTACATCAGTGATGAACTATAGTACATCAGTGATGATCCACAGTACATCAGTGATGATCCACAGTACATCAGGGATGGTCCATAGTACACCAGTGATGATCCACAGTACATCAGTTATGATCCACAGTACATTAGTGATGATCCACAGTACATCAGTGATGATCCACAGTACATCAGTGATGATCCACAATACTTCAGTGATGATCCACAGTACATCAGGGATGGTCCACAGTACATCAGTGATGGTCCACAGTATATCAGTGATGATCCATAGTACATCAGTGATGGTCCATAGTACATCAGTGATGGTCCATAGTACACCAGTGATGATCCATAGTACACCAGTGATGGCCCATAGTACACCAGTGATGGCCCATAGTACATCAGTGATGATCCATAGTACATCAGTGATGATCCACAGTACATCAGTGATGATCCACAGTACATCAGGGATGGTCCATAGTACATCAGTGATGATCCATAGTACACCAGTGATGATCCATAGTACACCAGTGATGGCCCATAGTACATCAGTGATGAACTATAGTACATCAGAGATGATCCACAGTACATCAGGGATGGTCCATAGTACATCAGTCATGATCCATAGTACACCAGTGATGATCCATAGTACACCAGTGATGGCCCATAGTACATCAGTGATGAACTATAGTACATCAGTGATGATCCACAGTACATCAGTGATGATCTATAGTACATCAGTGATGATCCACAGTACACCAGTGATGATTCACAGTACATCAGGGATGGTCCATAGTACATCAGGGATGGTCCATAGTACATCAGTGATGATCCACAGTACATCAGGGATGGTCCACACTACATCAGTGATGATCCATAGTACATCAGTGATGGCCCATAGTACATCAGTGATGATCCATATTACACCAGTGATGATCCATAGTACACCAGGGATGACCCACAGTACATCAGTGATGATCCACAGTACATCAGTGATGGTCCATAGTAAATCAGTGATGGTCCATAGTACACCAGTGATGATCCATAGTTAACCAGTGATGGCCCATAGTACACCAGTGATGATCCATAGTACACCAGAGATGGCCCATAGTATACCAGTGATGTCCCATAGTACATCAGTGATGATCCACAGTACATCAGTGATGATCCATAGTACACCAGGGATGACCCATAGTACATCAGTGATGGCTCATAGTACATCAGTGATGATCCATAGTACATCAGTGATGATCCATAGTACACCAGTGATGATCCATAGTACATCAGTGATGGCTCATAGTACATCAGTGATGATCCATAGTACATCAGTGATGATCCATAGTACACCAGTGATGATCCATAGTACATCAGTGATGGCTCATAGTACATCAGTGATGATCCATAATACATCAGTGATGATCCATAGTACACCAGTGATGGCCCATAGTACTTCAGTGATGATCTATAGTACATCAGTGATGATCCACAGTACATCAGTGATGATCCACAGTACATCAGTGATGATCCACGGTACATCAGTGATGATCCATAGTACATCAGTGATGATCCTCAGTACATCAATGATGATACACAGTACATCAGTGATGATCCACAGTACATCAGTGATGATCCACAGTACATCAGTGATGATCCACAGGACATCAGGGATGGTCCACAGTACATCAGTGATGATCCATAGTAAACCAGTCATGATCCATAGTACATCAGTGATGATCCATAGTACATCACTGATGATCCATAGTACACCAGTGATGGCCCATAGTACACCAGTGATGATCCATAGTACACCAGTGATGGCCCATAGTACTTCAGTGATGATCTATAGTACATCAGTGATGATCCACAGTACATCAGTGATGATCCACAATACATCAGGGATTGTCCACAGTATATCAGTGATGATCCATAGTACATCAGTGATGGCCCACAGTACATCAGTGATGATCCACAGTACATCAGTGATGATCCATAGTACACCAGTGATGGTCCATAGTACACCAGTGATGGCCCAAAGCACATCAGTGATGGTCCATAGTACACCAGGGATGATCCATAGTAATCCAGTGATGATCCATAGTACACCAGTGATGGCCCATAGTACACCAGTGAAGGCCCATAGTACATCAGTGATGATCCACAGTACATCAGTGATGATCTATAGTACATCAGGGATGGTCCACAGTACATCAGTGATGATCCATAGTACACCAGTGATGATCCATAGTACATCAGTGATGCTCCATAGTACACCTGTGATGGCCCACAGTACACCTGTGATGGCCCACAGTAGATCAGTGATGATCCACAGTACATCAGGGATGATCCACAGTATATCAGGGATGGTCCACAGTATATCAGTGATGAGCCATAGTACATCAGTGATGGTCCATAGTACACCAGTGATGATCCATAGTACACCAGTGATGGCCCATAGTACACCAGTGATGGCCCATAGTACACCAGTGATGATCCATAGTACACCAGTGATGGCCCATAGTACACCAGTGATGTCCCATAGTACATCAGTGATGATCCACAGTACATCAGTGATGATCCATAGTACACCAGGGATGGCCCATAGTACATCAGTGATGGCTCATAGTACATCAGTGATGATCCATAGTACATCAGTGATGATCCATAGTACACCAGTGATGATCCATAGTACATCAGTGATGGCTCATAGTACATCAGTGATGATCCATAGTACACCAGTGATGATCCATAGTACATCAGTGATGGCTCATAGTACATCAGTGATGATCCATAATACATCAGTGATGATCCATAGTACATCAGTGATGATCCATAGTACACCAGTCATGGCCCATAGTACTACAGTGATGATCTATAGTACATCAGTGATGATCCACAGTACATCAGTGATGATCCACAGTACATCAGTGATGATCCAAGGTACATCAGTGATGATCCATAGTACATCAGTGATGATCCTCAGTACATCAGTGATGATCCACAGTACATCAGTGATGATCCACAGTACATCAGTGATGATCCACAGTACATCAGGGATGGTCCACAGTACATCAGTGATGATCCATAGTACACCAGTCATGATCCATAGTACATCAGTGATGATCCATAGTACATCAGTGATGATCCATAGTACACCAGTGATGATCCATAGTACACCAGTGATGGCCCATAGTAATTCAGTGATAATTAATAGTACATCAGTGATGATCCACAGTACATCAGTGATGATCCACAATACATCAGGGATGGTCCACAGTATATCAGTGATGATCCATAGTACATCAGTGATGGCCCACAGTACATCAGTGATGATCCACAGTACATCAGTGATGATCCATAGTACACCAGTGATGGCCCATAGTACATCAGTGATGGTCCATAGTACATCAGTGATGATCCATAGTCCATCAGTGATGATCCATAGTACACCAGTGATGATCCACAGTACATCAGTTATGATCCACAGTACATCAGTGATGATCCACAGTACATCAGTGATGATCCACAATACTTCAGTGATGATCCACAGTACATCAGTGATGATCCACAGTACATCAGGGATGGTCCACAGTATATCAGTGATGATCCATAGTACATCAGTGATGGCCCATAGTACATCAGTGATGATCCATAGTACACCAGTGATGATCCATAGTACACCAGTAATGTTCCATAGTACACCTGGGATGATCCACAGTACATCAGTGATGATCCACAGTACATCAGTGGTGGTCCACAGTACATCAGTGATGGTCCATAGTACACCAGTGATGATCCATAGTACACCAGTGATGATCCATAGTACACCAGTGATGGCCCGTAGTACACCAGTGATGGCCCATAGTACATCAGTGATGATCCATAGTACATCAATGATGATCCACAGTACATCAGTGATGATCCACAGTACATCAGGGATGGTCCATAGTACATCAGTGATGATCCATAGTACACCAGTGATGATCCATAGTACACCAGTGATGGCCCATAGTACATCAGTGATGAACTATAGTACATCAGTGATGATCCACAGTACATCAGGGATGGTCCATAGTACATCAGTGATGATCCATAGTACACCAGTGATGATCCATAGTACACCAGTGATGGCCCATAGTACATCAGTGATGAACTATAGTACATCAGTGATGATCCACAGTACATCAGTGATGATCCACAGTACATCAGGGATGGTCCATAGTACACCAGTGATGATCCACAGTACACCAGTGATGATCCATAGTACACCAGTGATGGTCCATAGTACATCAGTGATGATCTATAGTACATCAGTGATGGTCCATAGTACATCAGTGATGATCTATATACATAGTACACCAGTGATGATCTATAGTACATCAGTGATGATCTACAGTACATCAGTTATGATCCACAGTACATTAGTGATGATCCACAGTACATCAGTGATGATCCACAATACTTCAGTGATGATCCACAGTACATCAGTGATGATCCACAGTACATCAGGGATGGTCCACAGTATATCATTGATGATCCATAGTACATCAGTGATGGTCCATAGTACATCAGTGATGGTCCATAGTACACCAGTGATGATCCATAGTACACCAGTGATGATCCATAGTACACCAGTGATGGCCCATAGTACACCAGTGAGGGCCCATAGTACATCAGTGATGATCCATAGTACATCAGTGATGATCCACAGTACACCAGTGATGATCCACAGTACATCAGGGATGGTCCATAGTACATCAGTGATGATCCATAGTACACCAGTGATGATCCATAGTACACCAGTGATGGCCCATAGTACATCAGTGATGAACTATAGTACATCAGTGATGATCCACAGTACATCAGGGATGGTCCATAGTACATCAGTGATGATCCATAGTACACCAGGGATGGTCCATAGTACATCAGTGATGGCCCATAGTACATCAGTGATGAACAATAGTACATCAGTGATGATCCATAGTACATCAGTGATGATCCATAGTACATCAGTGATGATCCACAGTACATCAGTGATGATCCACAGTACATCAGGGATGGTCCATAGTACATCAGTGATGATCCATAGTACACCAGTGATGATCCATAGTACACCAGTAATGGCCCATAGTACATCAGTGATGATCTATAGTACATCAGTGATGGTCCATAGTACATCAGTGATGATCTATAGTACATCAGTGATGATCCACAGTACATCAGTTATGATACACAGTACATCAGTGATGATCCACAGTACATCAGTGATGATCCACAATACTTCAGTGATGATCCACAGTACATCAGTGATGATCCACAGTACATCAGGGATGGTCCACAGTATATCAGTGATGATCCATAGTACATCAGTGATGGTCCATAGTACACCAGTGATGATCTATAGTACACCAGTGATGGCCCATAGTACACCAGTGATGGCCCATAGTACATCAGTGATGATCCATAGTACATCAGTGATGATCCACAGTACATCAGTGATGATCCACAGTACATCAGGGATGGTCCATAGTACATCAGTGATGATCCATAGTACACCAGTGATGATCCATAGTACACCAGTGATGGCCCAAAGTACATCAGTGATGAACTATAGTACATCAGTGAAGATCCACAGTACATCAGTGATGATCCATAGTACATCAGTGATGATCCACAGTATATCAGTGATGATCCACAGTACATCAGGGATGGTCCATAGTACATCAGTGATGATCCATAGTATATCAGTGATGATCCACAGTACATCAGGGATGGTCCATAGTACACCAGTGATGATCCACAGTACACCAGTGATGATCCATAGTACACCAGTGATGGTCCATAGTACATCAGTGATGATATATAGTACATCAGTGATGGTCCATAGTACATCAGTGATGATCTATAGTACATCAGTGATGATCTATAGTACATCAGTGATGATCCATAGTACATCAGTGATGATCCACAGTACATCAGTGATGGTCCACAGTACATCAGGGATGGTCCACAGTACATCGGTGATGATCCATAGTACACCAGTGATGGCCCATAGTACATCAGTGATGGTCCATAGTACATCAGTTATGATCCATAGTACATCAGTGATGATCCATAGTACACCAGTGATGGCCCATAGTACACTAGTGATGGCCCATAGTACATCAGTGATGATCCACAGTACATCAGTGATGATCCATAGTACATCAGTGATGATCCACAGTACATCAGTGATGATCCACAGTACATCAGGGATGGTCCATAGTACATCAGTGATGATCCATAGTACACCAGTGATGATCCATAGTACACCAGTGATGGCCCATAGTACATCAGTGATGAACTATAGTACATCAGTGATGATCCACAGTACATCAGTGATGATCCACAGTACATCAGGGATGGTCCATAGTACACCAGTGATGATCCACAGTACACCAGTGATGATCCATAGTACATCAGTGATGGTCCATAGTACACCAGTGATGATCCATAGTACACCAGTGATGGCCCATAGTACATCAGTGATGAACTATAGTACATCAGTGATGATCCACAGTACATCAGTGATGATCCACAGTACATCAGGGATGGTCCATAGTACACCAGTGATGATCCACAGTACACCAGTGATGATCCATAGTACACCAGTGATGGTCCATAGTACATCAGTGATGATCTATAGTACATCAGTGATGGTCCATAGTCCATCAGTGATGATCTATAGTACATCAGTGATGATCTATAGCACATCAGTGATGATCCACAATACATCAGTTATGATACACAGTACATCAGTGATGATCCACAGTACATCAGTGATGATCCACAATAATTCAGTGATGATCCACAGTACATCAGTGATGATCCACAGTACATCAGGGATGGTCCACAGTATATCAGTGATGATCCATAGTACATCAGTGATGGTCCATAGTACACCAGTGATGATCCATAGTACACCAGTGATGGCCCATAGTACACCAGTGATGGCCCATAGTACATCAGTGATGATCCATAGTACATCAATGATGATCCACAGTACATCAGTGATGATCCACAGTACATCAGGGATGGTCCATAGTACATCAGTGATGATCCATAGTACATCAGTGATGATCCATAGTACACCAGTGATGGCCCATAGTACACCAGTGATGGTCCATAGTACATCAGTGATGATCCATAGTACATCAGGGATGGTCCATAGTACATCAGTGATGATCCATAGTACACCAGTGATGATCCATAGTACACCAGTGATGGCCCATAGTACACCAGTGATGGCCCATAGTACATCAGTGATGATCCACAGTACATCAGTGATGATCTATAGTACATCAGGGATGGTCCACAGTACATCAGTGATGATCCATAGTACACCAGTGATGATCCATAGTACATCAGTGATGCTCCATAGTACACCTGTGATGGCCCACAGTACACCTGTGATGGCCCACAGTAGATCAGTGATGATCCACAGTACATCAGGGATGATCCACAGTATATCAGGGATGGTCCACAGTATATCAGTGATGAGCCATAGTACATCAGTGATGGTCCATAGTACACCAGTGATGATCCATAGTACACCAGTGATGGCCCATAGTACACCAGTGATGGCCCATAGTACACCAGTGATGATCCATAGTACACCAGTGATGGCCCATAGTACACCAGTGATGTCCCATAGTACATCAGTGATGATCCACAGTACATCAGTGATGATCCATAGTACACCAGGGATGGCCCATAGTACATCAGTGATGGCTCATAGTACATCAATGATGATCCATAGTACATCAGTGATGATCCATAGTACACCAGTGATGATCCATAGTACATCAGTGATGGCTCATAGTACATCAGTGATGATCCATAGTACACCAGTGATGATCCATAGTACATCAGTGATGGCTCATAGTACATCAGTGATGATCCATAATACATCAGTGATGATCCATAGTACATCAGTGATGATCCATAGTACACCAGTCATGGCCCATAGTACTACAGTGATGATCTATAGTACATCAGTGATGATCCACAGTACATCAGTGATGATCCACAGTACATCAGTGATGATCCAAGGTACATCAGTGATGATCCATAGTACATCAGTGATGATCCTCAGTACATCAGTGATGATCCACAGTACATCAGTGATGATCCACAGTACATCAGTGATGATCCACAGTACATCAGGGATGGTCCACAGTACATCAGTGATGATCCATAGTACACCAGTCATGATCCATAGTACATCAGTGATGATCCATAGTACATCAGTGATGATCCATAGTACACCAGTGATGATCCATAGTACACCAGTGATGGCCCATAGTAATTCAGTGATAATTAATAGTACATCAGTGATGATCCACAGTACATCAGTGATGATCCACAATACATCAGGGATGGTCCACAGTATATCAGTGATGATCCATAGTACATCAGTGATGGCCCACAGTACATCAGTGATGATCCACAGTACATCAGTGATGATCCATAGTACACCAGTGATGGCCCATAGTACATCAGTGATGGTCCATAGTACATCAGTGATGATCCATAGTACATCAGTGATGATCCATAGTACACCAGTGATGATCCACAGTACATCAGTTATGATCCACAGTACATCAGTGATGATCCACAGTACATCAGTGATGATCCACAATACTTCAGTGATGATCCACAGTACATCAGTGATGATCCACAGTACATCAGGGATGGTCCACAGTATATCAGTGATGATCCATAGTACATCAGTGATGGCCCATAGTACATCAGTGATGATCCATAGTACACCAGTGATGATCCATAGTACACCAGTAATGTTCCATAGTACACCAGGGATGATCCACAGTACATCAGTGATGATCCACAGTACATCAGTGGTGGTCCACAGTACATCAGTGATGGTCTATAGTACACCAGTGATGATCCATAGTACGCCAGTGATGATCCATAGTACACCAGTGATGGCCCGTAGTACACCAGTGATGGCCCATAATACATCAGTGATGATCCATAGTACATCAATGATGATCCACAGTACATCAGTGATGATCCACAGTACATCAGGGATGGTCCATAGTACATCAGTGATGATCCATAGTACACCAGTGATGATCCATAGTACACCAGTGATGGTCCATAGTACATCAGTGATGAACTATAGTACATCAGTGATGATCCACAGTACATCAGGGATGGTCCATAGTACATCAGTGATGATCCATAGTACACCAGTGATGATCCATAGTACACCAGTGATGGCCCATAGTACATCAGTGATGAACTATAGTACATCAGTGATGATCCACAGTACATCAGTGATGATCCACAGTACATCAGGGATGGTCCATAGTACACCAGTGATGATCCACAGTACACCAGTGATGATCCATAGTACACCAGTGATGGTTCATAGTACATCAGTGATGATCTATAGTACATCAGTGATGGTCCATAGTACATCAGTGATGATCTATATACATAGTACACCAGTGATGATCTATAGTACATCAGTGATGATCTACAGTACATCAGTTATGATCCACAGTACATTAGTGATGATCCACAGTACATCAGTGATGATCCACAATACTTCAGTGATGATCCACAGTACATCAGTGATGATCCACAGTACATCAGGGATGGTCCACAGTATATCATTGATGATCCATAGTACATCAGTGATGGTCCATAGTACATCAGTGATGGTCCATAGTACACCAGTGATGGTCCATAGTACACCAGTGATGGCCCATAGTACATCAGTGATGATCCACAGTACATCAGTGATGATCTATAGTACATCAGGGATGGTCCACAGTACATCAGTGATGATCCATAGTACACCAGTGATGATCCATAGTACATCAGTGATGCTCCATAGTACACCTGTGATGGCCCACAGTACACCTGTGATGGCCCACAGTAGATCAGTGATGATCCACAGTACATCAGGGATGATCCACAGTATATCAGGGATGGTCCACAGTATATCAGTGATGAGCCATAGTACATCAGTGATGGTCCATAGTACACCAGTGATGATCCATAGTACACCAGTGATGGCCCATAGTACACCAGTGATGGCCCATAGTACACCAGTGATGATCCATAGTACACCAGTGATGGCCCATAGTACACCAGTGATGTCCCATAGTACATCAGTGATGATCCACAGTACATCAGTGATGATCCATAGTACACCAGGGATGGCCCATAGTACATCAGTGATGGCTCATAGTACATCAGTGATGATCCATAGTACATCAGTGATGATCCATAGTACACCAGTGATGATCCATAGTACATCAGTGATGGCTCATAGTACATCAGTGATGATCCATAGTACACCAGTGATGATCCATAGTACATCAGTGATGGCTCATAGTACATCAGTGATGATCCATAATACATCAGTGATGATCCATAGTACATCAGTGATGATCCATAGTACACCAGTCATGGCCCATAGTACTACAGTGATGATCTATAGTACATCAGTGATGATCCACAGTACATCAGTGATGATCCACAGTACATCAGTGATGATCCAAGGTACATCAGTGATGATCCATAGTACATCAGTGATGATCCTCAGTACATCAGTGATGATCCACAGTACATCAGTGATGATCCACAGTACATCAGTGATGATCCACAGTACATCAGGGATGGTCCACAGTACATCAGTGATGATCCATAGTACACCAGTCATGATCCATAGTACATCAGTGATGATCCATAGTACATCAGTGATGATCCATAGTACACCAGTGATGATCCATAGTACACCAGTGATGGCCCATATTAATTCAGTGATAATTAATAGTACATCAGTGATGATCCACAGTACATCAGTGATGATCCACAATACATCAGGGATGGTCCACAGTATATCAGTGATGATCCATAGTACATCAGTGATGGCCCACAGTACATCAGTGATGATCCACAGTACATCAGTGATGATCCATAGTACACCAGTGATGGCCCATAGTACATCAGTGATGGTCCATAGTACATCAGTGATGATCCATAGTACATCAGTGATGATCCATAGTACACCAGTGATGATCCACAGTACATCAGTTATGATCCACAGTACATCAGTGATGATCCACAGTACATCAGTGATGATCCACAATACTTCAGTGATGATCCACAGTACATCAGTGATGATCCACAGTACATCAGGGATGGTCCACAGTATATCAGTGATGATCCATAGTACATCAGTGATGGCCATAGTACATCAGTGATGATCCATAGTACACCAGTGATGATCCATAGTACACCAGTAATGTTCCATAGTACACCAGGGATGATCCACAGTACATCAGTGATGATCCACAGTACATCAGTGGTGGTCCACAGTACATCAGTGATGGTCCATAGTACACCAGTGATGATCCATAGTACGCCAGTGATGATCCATAGTACACCAGTGATGATCCACAGTACATCAGTTATGATCCACAGTACATCAGTGATGATCCACAGTACATCAGTGATGATCCACAATACTTCAGTGATGATCCACAGTACATCAGTGATGATCCACAGTACATCAGGGATGGTCCACAGTATATCAGTGATGATCCATAGTACATCAGTGATGGTCCATAGTACATCAGTTATGATCCATAGTACATCAGTGATGATCCATAGTACACCAGTGATGGCCCATAGTACACTAGTGATGGCCCGTAGTACATCAGTGATGATCCACAGTACATCAGTGATGATCCATAGTACATCAGTGATGATCCACAGTACATCAGTGATGATCCACAGTACATCAGGGATGGTCCATAGTATATCAGTGATGATCCATAGTACACCAGTGATGATCCATAGTACACCAGTGATGGCCCATAGTACATCAGTGATGAACTATAGTACATCAGTGATGATCCACAGTACATCAGTGATGATCCACAGTACATCAGGGATGGTCCATAGTACACCAGTGATGATCCACAGTACACCAGTGATGATCCATAGTACATCAGTGATGGTCCATAGTACACCAGTGATGATCCATAGTACACCAGTGATGGCCCATAGTACATCAGTGATGAACTATAGTACATCAGTGATGATCCACAGTACATCAGTGATGATCCACAGTACATCAGGGATGGTCCATAGTACACCAGTGATGATCCACAGTACACCAGTGATGATCCATAGTACACCAGTGATGGTCCATAGTACATCAGTGATGATCTATAGTACATCAGCGATGGTCCATAGTCCATCAGTGATGATCTATAGTACATCAGTGATGATCTATAGCACATCAGTGATGATCCACAATACATCAGTTATGATACACAGTACATCAGTGATGATCCACAGTACATCAGTGATGATCCACAATAATTCAGTGATGATCCACAGTACATCAGTGATGATCCACAGTACATCAGGGATGGTCCACAGTATATCAGTGATGATCCATAGTAAATCAGTGATGGTCCATAGTACACCAGTGATGATCCATAGTACACCAGTGATGGCCCATAGTACACCAGTGATGGCCCATAGTACATCAGTGATGATCCATAGTACATCAATGATGATCCACAGTACATCAGTGATGATCCACAGTACATCAGGGATGGTCCATAGTACATCAGTGATGATCCATAGTACATCAGTGATGATCCATAGTACACCAGTGATGGCCCATAGTACACCAGTGATGGTCCATAGTACATCAGTGATGATCCATAGTACATCAGGGATGGTCCATAGTACATCAGTGATGATCCATAGTACACCAGTGATGATCCATAGTACACCAGTGATGGCCCATAGTACACCAGTGATGGCCCATAGTACATCAGTGATGATCCACAGTACATCAGTGATGATCTATAGTACATCAGGGATGGTCCACAGTACATCAGTGATGATCCATAGTACACCAGTGATGATCCATAGTACATCAGTGATGCTCCATAGTACACCTGTGATGGCCCACAGTACACCTGTGATGGCCCACAGTAGATCAGTGATGATCCACAGTACATCAGGGATGATCCACAGTATATCAGGGATGGTCCACAGTATATCAGTGATAAGCCATAGTACATCAGTGATGGTCCATAGTACACCAGTGATGATCCATAGTACACCAGTGATGGCCCATAGTACACCAGTGATGATCCATAGTACACCAGTGATGGCCCATAGTACACCAGTGATGTCCCATAGTACATCAGTGATGATCCACAGTACATCAGTGATGATCCATAGTACACCAGGGATGGCCCATAGTACATCAGTGATGGCTCATAGTACATCAGTGATGATCCATAGTACATCAGTGATGATCCATAGTACACCAGTGATGATCCATAGTACATCAGTGATGGCTCATAGTACATCAGTGATGATCCATAGTACACCAGTGATGATCCATAGTACATCAGTGATGGCTCATAGTACATCAGTGATGATCCATAATACATCAGTGATGATCCATAGTACATCAGTGATGATCCATAGTACACCAGTCATGGCCCATAGTACTACAGTGATGATCTATAGTACATCAGTGATGATCCACAGTACATCAGTGATGATCCAAGGTACATCAGTGATGATCCATAGTACATCAGTGATGATCCTCAGTACATCAGTGATGATCCACAGTACATCAGTGATGATCCACAGTACATCAGTGATGATCCACAGTACATCAGGGATGGTCCACAGTACATCAGTGATGATCCATAGTACACCAGTCATGATCCATAGTACATCAGTGATGATCCATAGTACATCAGTGATGATCCATAGTACACCAGTGATGATCCATAGTACACCAGTGATGGCCCATAGTAATTCAGTGATAATTAATAGTACATCAGTGATGATCCACAGTACATCAGTGATGATCCACAATACATCAGGGATGGTCCACAGTATATCAGTGATGATCCATAGTACATCAGTGATGGCCCACAGTACATCAGTGATGATCCACAGTACATCAGTGATGATCCATAGTACACCAGTGATGGCCCATAGTACATCAGTGATGGTCCATAGTACATCAGTGATGATCCATAGTACATCAGTGATGATCCATAGTACACCAGTGATGATCCACAGTACATCAGTTATGATCCACAGTACATCAGTGATGATCCACAGTACATCAGTGATGATCCACAATACTTCAGTGATGATCCACAGTACATCAGTGATGATCCACAGTACATCAGGGATGGTCCACAGTATATCAGTGATGATCCATAGTACATCAGTGATGGCCCATAGTACATCAGTGATGATCCATAGTACACCAGTGATGATCCATAGTACACCAGTAATGTTCCATAGTACACCAGGGATGATCCACAGTACATCAGTGATGATCCACAGTACATCAGTGGTGGTCCACAGTACATCAGTGATGGTCCATAGTACACCAGTGATGATCCATAGTACGCCAGTGATGATCCATAGTACACCAGTGATGGCCCGTAGTACACCAGTGATGGCCCATAATACATCAGTGATGATCCATAGTACATCAATGATGATCCACAGTACATCAGTGATGATCCACAGTACATCAGGGATGGTCCATAGTACATCAGTGATGATCCATAGTACACCAGTGATGATCCATAGTACACCAGTGATGGCCCATAGTACATCAGTGATGAACTATAGTACATCAGTGATGATCCACAGTACATCAGGGATGGTCCATAGTACATCAGTGATGATCCATAGTACACCAGTGATGATCCATAGTACACCAGTGATGGCCCATAGTACATCAGTGATGAACTATAGTACATCAGTGATGATCCACAGTACATCAGTGATGATCCACAGTACATCAGGGATGGTCCATAGTACACCAGTGATGATCCACAGTACACCAGTGATGATCCATAGTACACCAGTGATGGTTCATAGTACATCAGTGATGATCTATAGTACATCAGTGATGGTCCATAGTACATCAGTGATGATCTATATACATAGTACACCAGTGATGATCTATAGTACATCAGTGATGATCTACAGTACATCAGTTATGATCCACAGTACATTAGTGATGATCCACAGTACATCAGTGATGATCCACAATACTTCAGTGATGATCCACAGTACATCAGTGATGATCCACAGTACATCAGGGATGGTCCACAGTATATCATTGATGATCCATAGTACATCAGTGATGGTCCATAGTACATCAGTGATGGTCCATAGTACACCAGTGATGGTCCATAGTACACCAGTGATGGCCCATAGTACATCAGTGATGAACTATAGTACATCAGTGATGATCCACAGTACATCAGGGATGGTCCATAGTACATCAGTGATGATCCATAGTACACCAGGGATGGTCCATAGTACATCAGTGATGGCCCATAGTACATCAGTGATGAACAATAGTACATCAGTGATGATCCATAGTACATCAGTGATGATCCATAGTACATCAGTGATGATCCACAGTACATCAGTGATGATCCACAGTACATCAGGGATGGTCCACAGTACATCAGTGATGATCCATAGTACATCAGTGATGATCCATAGTACACCAGTGATGGCCCATAGTACATCAGTGATGATCTATAGTACATCAGTGATGGTCCATAGTACATCAGTGATGATCTATAGTACATCAGTGATGATCCACAGTACATCAGTTATGATACACAGTACATCAGTGATGATCCACAGTACATCAGTGATGATCCACAATACTTCAGTGATGATCCACAGTACATCAGTGATGATCCACAGTACATCAGGGATGGTCCACAGTATATCAGTGATGATCCATAGTACATCAGTGATGGTCCATAGTACACCAGTGATGATCTATAGTACACCAGTGATGGCCCATAGTACACCAGTGATGGCCCATAGTACATCAGTGATGATCCATAGTACATCAGTGATGATCCACAGTACATCAGTGATGATCCACAGTACATCAGGGATGGTCCATAGTACATCAGTGATGATCCATAGTACACCAGTGATGGCCCATAGTACATCAGTGATGAACTATAGTACATCAGTGAAGATCCACAGTACATCAGTGATGATCCATAGTACATCAGTGATGATCCACAGTATATCAGTGATGATCCACAGTACATCAGGGATGGTCCATAGTACATCAGTTATGATCCATAGTACACCAGTGATGATCCATAGTACACCAGTGATGGCCCATAGTACATCAGTGATGAACTATAGTACATCAGTGATGATCCACAGTACATCAGTGATGATCCACAGTACACCAGTGATGATCCACAGTACACCAGTGATGATCCATAGTACACCAGTGATGGTCCATAGTACATCAGTGATGATCTATAGTACATCAGTGATGGTCCATAGTACATCAGTGATGAGCTATAGTACATGAGTGATGATCTATAGTACATCAGTGATGATCCATAGTACACCAGTGATGATCCATAGTACACCAGTGATGGCCCATAGTACATCAGTGATGAACTATAGTACATCAGTGATGATCCACAGTACATCAGGGATGGTCCATAGTACATCAGTGATGATCCATAGTACACCAGTGATGGCCCATAGTACATCAGTGATGAACTATAGTACATCAGTGATGATCCACAGTACATCAGTGATGATCCACAGTACATCAGGGATGGTCCATAGTACACCAGTGATGATCCACAGTACACCAGTGATGATCCATAGTACACCAGTGATGGTCCATAGTACATCAGTGATGATCTATAGTACATCAGTGATGGTCCATAGTACATCAGTGATGATCTATATACATAGTACACCAGTGATGATCTATAGTACATCAGTGATGATCTACAGTACATCAGTTATGATCCACAGTACATTAGTGATGATCCACAGTACATCAGTGATGATCCACAATACTTCAGTGATGATCCACAGTACATCAGTGATGATCCACAGTACATCAGGGATGGTCCACAGTATATCAGTGATGATCCATAGTACATCAGTGATGGTCCATAGTACATCAGTGATGGTCCATAGTACACCAGTGATGATCCATAGTACACCAGTGATGGCCCATAGTACACCAGTGATGGCCCATAGTACATCAGTGATGATCCATAGTACATCAGTGATGATCCACAGTACATCAGTGATGATCCACAGTACATCAGGGATGGTCCATAGTACATCAGTGATGATCCATAGTACACCAGTGATGATCCATAGTACACCAGTGATGGCCCATAGTACATCAGTGATGAACTATAGTACATCAGTGATGATCCACAGTACATCAGGGATGGTCCATAGTACATCAGTGATGATCCATAGTACACCAGTGATGATCCATAGTACACCAGTGATGGCCCATAGTACATCAGTGATGAACAATAGTACATCAGTGATGATCCACAGTACATCAGTGATGATCCATAGTACATCAGTGATGATCCACAGTACATCAGTGATGATCCACAGTACATCAGGGATGGTCCATAGTACATCAGTGATGATCCATAGTACACCAGTGATGATCCATAGTACACCAGTGATGGCCTATAGTACATCAGTGATGAACTATAGTACATCAGTGATGATCCACAGTACATCAGGGATGGTCCATAGTACACCAGTGATGATCCACAGTACACCAGTGATGATCCATAGTACACCAGTGATGGTCCATAGTACATCAGTGATGATCTATAGTACATCAGTGATGGTCCATAGTACATCAGTGATGATCTATAGTACATCAGTGATGATCCACAGTACATCAGTTATGATACACAGTACATCAGTGATGATCCACAGTACATCAGTGATGATCCACAATACTTCAGTGATGATCCACAGTACATCAGTGATGATCCACAGTACATCAGGGATGGTCCACAGTATATCAGTGATGATCCATAGTACATCAGTGATGGTCCATAGTACACCAGTGATGATCTATAGTACACCAGTGATGGCCCATAGTACACCAGTGATGGCCCATAGTACACCAGTGATGGCCCATAGTACATCAGTGATGATCCACAGTATATCAGTGATGATCCATAGTACATCAGTGATGGTCCATAGTACACCAGTGATGATCTATAGTACACCAGTGATGATCTATAGTACACCAGTGATGGCCCATAGTACATCAGTGATGAACTATAGTACATCAGTGATGATCCACAGTACATCAGTGATGATCCATAGTACATCAGTGATGATCCACAGTATATCAGTGATGATCCACAGTACATCAGGGATGGTCCATAGTACATCAGTGATGATCCATAGTACACCAGTGATGATCCATAGTACACCAGTGATGGCCCATAGTACATCAGTGATGAACTATAGTACATCAGTGATGATCCACAGTACATCAGTGATGATCCATAGTACATCAGTGATGATCCACAGTACATCAGTGATGATCCACAGTACATCAGGGATGGTCCATAGTACATCAGTGATGATCCATAGTACACCAGTGATGATCCATAGTACACCAGTGATGGCCCATAGTACATCAGTGATGAACTAAAGTACATCAGTGATGATCCACAGTACATCAGTGATGATCCACAGTACATCAGGGATGGTCCATAGTACACCAGTGATGATCCACAGTACACCAGTGATGATCCATAGTACACCAGTGATGGTCCATAGTACATCAGTGATGATCTATAGTACATCAGTGATGGTCCATAGTACATCAGTGATGATCTATATACATAGTACACCAGTGATGATCTATAGTACATCAGTGATGATCTACAGTACATCAGTTATGATCCACACTACATTAGTGATGATCCACAGTACATCAGTGATGATCCACAATACTTCAGTGATGATCCACAGTACATCAGTGATGATCCACAGTACATCAGGGATGGTCCACAGTATATCAGTGATGATCCATAGTACATCAGTGATGGTCCATAGTACATAAGTGATGGTCCATAGTACACCAGTGATGATCCATAGTACACCAGTGATGGCCCATAGTACACCAGTGATGGCCCATAGTACATCAGTGATGATCCATAGTACATCAGTGATGATCCACAGTACATCAGTGATGATCCACAGTACATCAGGGATGGTCCATAGTACTTCAGTGATGATCCATAGTACACCAGTGATGATCCATAGTACACCAGTGATGGCCCATAGTACATCAGTGATGAACTATAGTACATCAGTGATGATCCACAGTACATCAGGGATGGTCCATAGTACATCAGTGATGATCCATAGTACACCAGTGATGATCCATAGTACACCAGTGATGGCCCATAGTACATCAGTGATGAACAATAGTACATCAGTGATGATCCACAGTACATCAGTGATGATCCATAGTACATCAGTGATGATCCACAGTACATCAGTGATGATCCACAGTACATCAGGGATGGTCCATAGTACATCAGTGATGATCCATAGTACACCAGTGATGATCCATAGTACACCAGTGTTAGCCTATAGTACATCAGTGATGAACTATAGTACATCAGTGATGATCCACAGTACATCAGTGATGATCCACAGTACATCAGGGATGGTCCATAGTACACCAGTGATGATCCACAGTACACCAGTGATGATCCATAGTACACCAGTGATGGTCCATAGAGTACATCAGTGATGATCTATAGTACATCAGTGATGGTCCATAGTACATCAGTGATGATCTATAGTACATCAGTGATGATCCACAGTACATCAGTTATGATACACAGTACATCAGTGATGATCCACAGTACATCAGTGATGATCCACAATACTTCAGTGATGATCCACAGTACATCAGTGATGATCCACAGTACATCAGGGATGGTCCACAGTATATCAGTGATGATCCATAGTACATCAGTGATGGTCCATTGTACACCAGTGATGATCTATAGTACACCAGTGATGGCCCATAGTACACCAGTGATGGCCCATAGTACATCAGTGATGATCCATAGTACATCAGTGATGATCCACAGTACATCAGTGATGATCCACAGTACATCAGGGATGGTCCATAGTACATCAGTGATGATCCATAGTACACCAGTGATGATCCATAGTACACCAGTGATGGCCCATAGTACATCAGTGATGAACTATAGTACATCAGTGATGATCCACAGTACATCAGGGATGGTCCATAGTACATCAGTGATGATCTATAGTACATCAGTGATGGTCCATAGTACATCAGTGATGATCTATAGTACATCAGTGATGATCTACAGTACATCAGTTATGATCCACAGTACATTAGTGATGATCCACAGTACATCAGTGATGATCCACAATACTTCAGTGATGATCCACAGTACATCAGTGATGATCCACAGTACATCAGGGATGGTCCACAGTATATCAGTGATGATCCATAGTACATCAGTGATGGTCCATAGTACATCAGTGATGGTCCATAGTACACCAGTGATGATCCATAGTACACCAGTGATGGCCCATAGTACACCAGTGATGGCCCATAGTACATCAGTGATGATCCATAGTACATCAGTGATGATCCACAGTACATCAGTGATGATCCACAGTACATTAGGGATGGTCCATAGTACATCAGTGATGATCCATAGTACACCAGTGATGATCCATAGTACACCAGTGATGGCCCATAGTACATCAGTGATGAACTATAGTACATCAGTGATGATCCACAGTACATCAGGGATGGTCCATAGTACATCAGTGATGATCCATAGTACACCAGTGATGATCCATAGTACACCAGTGATGGCCCATAGTACATCAGTGATGAACAATAGTACATCAGTGATGATCCACAGTACATCAGTGATGATCCATAGTACATCAGTGATGATCCACAGTACATCAGTGATGATCCACAGTACATCAGGGATGGTCCATAGTACATCAGTGATGATCCATAGTACACCAGTGATGATCAATAGTACACCAGTGATGGCCTATAGTACATCAGTGATGAACTATAGTACATCAGTGATGATCCACAGTACATCAGTGATGATCCACAGTACATCAGGGATGGTCCATAGTACACCAGTGATGATCCACAGTACACCAGTGATGATCCATAGTACACCAGTGATGGTCCATAGTACATCAGTGATGATCTATAGTTCATCAGTGATGGTCCATAGTACATCAGTGATGATCTATAGTACATCAGTGATGATCCACAGTACATCAGTTATGATACACAGTACATCAGTGATGATCCACAGTACATCAGTGATGATCCACAATACTTCAGTGATGATCCACAGTACATCAGTGATGATCCACAGTACATCAGGGATGGTCCACAGTATATCAGTGATGATCCATAGTACATCAGTGATGGTCCATAGTACACCAGTGATGATCTATAGTACACCAGTGATGGCCCATAGTACACCAGTGATGGCCCATAGTACATCAGTGATGATCCATAGTACATCAGTGATGATCCACAGTACATCAGTGATGATCCACAGTACATCAGGGATGGTCCATAGTACATCAGTGATGATCCATAGTACACCAGTGATGATCCATAGTACACCAGTGATGGCCCATAGTACATCAGTGATGAACTATAGTACATCAGTGATGATCCACAGTACATCAGGGATGGTCCATAGTACATCAGTGATGATCTATAGTACATCAGTGATGGTCCATAGTACATCAGTGATGATCTATAGTACATCAGTGATGATCCACAGTACATCAGTTATGATACACAGTACATCAGTGATGATCCACAGTACATCAGTGATGATCCACAATACTTCAGTGATGATCCACAGTACATCAGTGATGATCCACAGTACATCAGTGATGATCCACAGTACATCAGGGATGGTCCACAGTATATCAGTGATGATCCATAGTACATCAGTGATGGTCCATAGTACACCAGTGATGGCCCATAGTACACCAGTGATGGCCCATAGTACATCAGTGATGATCCATAGTACATCAGTGATGATCCACAGTACATCAGTGATGATCCACAGTACATCAGGGATGGTCCATAGTACATCAGTGATGATCCATAGTACACCAGTGATGATCCATAGTACACCAGTGATGGCCCATAGTACATCAGTGATGAACTATACTACATCAGTGATGATCCACAGTACATCAGGGATGGTCCATAGTACATCAGTGATGATCCATAGTACACCAGTGATGATCCATAGTACACCAGTGATGGCCCATAGTACATCAGTGATGAACTATAGTACATCAGTGATGATCCACAGTACATCAGTGATGATCCATAGTACATCAGTGATGATCCACAGTATATCAGTGATGATCCACAGTACATCAGGGATGGTCCATAGTACATCAGTGATGATCCATAGTACACCAGTGATGATCCATAGTACACCAGTGATGGCCCATAGTACATCAGTGATGAACTATAGTACATCAGTGATGATCCACAGTACATCAGTGATGATCCATAGTACATCAGTGATGATCCACAGTACATCAGTGATGATCCACAGTACATCAGGGATGGTCCATAGTACATCAGTGATGATCCATAGTACACCAGTGATGATCCATAGTACACCAGTGATGGCCCATAGTACATCAGTGATGAACTATAGTACATCAGTGATGATCCACAGTACATCAGTGATGATCCACAGTACATCAGGGATGGTCCATAGTACACCAGTGATGATCCACAGTACACCAGTGATGATCCATAGTACACCAGTGATGGTCCATAGTACATCAGTGATGATCTATAGTACATCAGTGATGGTCCATAGTACATCAGTGATGAGCTATAGTACATCAGTGATGATCTATAGTACATCACTGATGATCCATAGTACACCAGTGATGATCCATAGTACACCAGTGATGGCCCATAGTACATCAGTGATGAACTATAGTACATCAGTGATGATCCACAGTACATCAGGGATGGTCCATAGTACATCAGTGATGATCCATAGTACATCAGTGATGATCCATAGTACACCAGTGATGGCCCATAGTACATCAGTGATGAACTATAGTACATCAGTGATGATCCACAGTACATCAGTGATGATCCATAGTACATCAGTGATGATCCACAGTACATCAGTGATGATCCACAGTACATCAGGTATGGTCCATAGTACATCAGTGATGGTCCATAGTACATCAGTGATGAACTATAGTACATCAGTGATGATCCACAGTACATCAGTGATGATCCACAGTACATCAGGGATGGTCCATAGTACACCAGTGATGATCCACAGTACACCAGTGATGATCCATAGTACACCAGTGATGGTCCATAGTACATCAGTGATGATCTATAGTACATCAGTGATGGTCCATAGTACATCAGTGATGATCTATAGTACATCAGTGATGATCTATAGTACATCAGTGATGATCCATAGTACATCAGTGATGATCCACAGTACATCAGTGATGGTCCACAGTACATCAGGGATGGTCCACAGTACATCGGTGATGATCCATAGTACACCAGTGATGGCCCATAGTACATCAGTGATGGTCCATAGTACATCAGTGATGATCCATAGTAGATCAGTGATGATCCATAGTACACCAGTGATGGCCCATAGTACACCAGTGATGGCCCATAGTACATCAGTGATGATCCACAGTACATCAGTGATGATCCATAGTACATCAGTGATGATCCACAGTACATCAGTGATGATCCACAGTACATCAGGGATGGTCCATAGTACATCAGTGATGATCCATAGTACACCAGTGATGATCCATAGTACACCAGTGATGGCCCATAGTACATCAGTGATGAACTATAGTACATCAGTGATGATCCACAGTACATCAGTGATGATCCACAGTACATCAGGGATGGTCCATAGTACACCAGTGATGATCCACAGTACACCAGTGATGATCCATAGTACACCAGTGATGGTCCATAGTACATCAGTGATGATCTATAGTACATCAGTGATGGTCCATAGTACATCAGTGATGATCTATAGTACATCAGTGATGATCTATAGTACATCAGTGATGATCCACAGTACATCAGTTATGATACACAGTACATCAGTGATGATCCACAGTACATCAGTGATGATCCACAATACTTCAGTGATGATCCACAGTACATCAGTGATGATCCACAGTACATCAGGGATGGTCCACAGTATATCAGTGATGATCCATAGTACATCAGTGATGGTCCATAGTGCATCAGTGATGGTCCATAGTACACCAGTGATGATCCATAGTACACCAGTGATGATCCATAGTACACCAGTGATGGCCCATAGTACACCAGTGATGGCCCATAGTACATCAGTGATGATCCATAGTACATCAGTGATGATCCACAGTACATCAGTGATGATCCACAGTACATCAGGGATGGTCCATAGTACATCAGTGATGATCCATAGTACACCAGTGATGATCCATAGTACACCAGTGATGGCCCATAGTACATCAGTGATGAACTATAGTACATCAGTGATGATCCACAGTACATCAGGGATGGTCCATAGTACATCAGTGATGATCCATAGTACACCAGTGATGATCCATAGTACACCAGTGATGGCCCATAGTACATCAGTGATGAACTATAGTACATCAGTGCTGATCCACAGTACATCAGTGATGATCCATAGTACATCAGTGATGATCCACAGTACATCAGTGATGATCCACAGTACATCATTGATGGTCCATAGTACATCAGTGATGATCCATAGTACACCAGTGATGATCCATAGTACACCAGTGATGGCCCATAGTACTTCAGTGATGAACTATAGTACATCAGTGATGATCCACAGTACATCAGTGATGATCCACAGTACATCAGGGATGGTCCATAGTACACCAGTGATGATCCACAGTACACCAGTGATGATCCATAGTACACCAGTGATGGTCCATAGTACATCAGGGATGGTCCATAGTACATCAGTGATGATCCATAGTACACCAGTGATGATCCATAGTACACCAGTGATGGCCCATAGTACATCAGTGATGAACTATAGTACATCAGTGATGATCCACAGTACATCAGTGATGATCCACAGTACATCAGGGATGGTCCATAGTACACCAGTGATGATCCACAGTACACCAGTGATGATCCATAGTACACCAGTGATGGTCCATAGTACATCAGTGATGATCTATAGTACATCAGTGATGGTCCATAGTACATCAGTGATGATCTATAGTACATCAGTGATGATCTATAGTACATCAGTGATGATCCACAGTACATCAGTTATGATACACAGTACATCAGTGATGATCCACAGTACATCAGTGATGATCCACAATACTTCAGTGATGATCCACAGTACATCAGTGATGATCCACAGTACATCAGGGATGGTCCACAGTATATCAGTGATGATCCACAGTACATCAGTGATGGTCCATAGTACATCAGTGATGGTCCATAGTACACCAGTGATGATCCATAGTACACCAGTGATGGCCCATAGTACACCAGTGATGGCCTATAGTACATCAGTGATGAACTATAGTACATCAGTGATGATCCACAGTACATCAGGGATGGTCCATAGTACATCAGTGATGATCCATAGTACACCAGTGATGATCCATAGTACACCAGTGATGGCCCATAGTACATCAGTGATGAACTATAGTACATCAGTGATGATCCATAGTACATCAGTGATGATCCACAGTACATCAGTGATGATCCACAGTACATCAGGGATGGTCCATAGTACATCAGTGATGATCCATAGTACACCAGTGATGATCCATAGTACACCAGTGATGGCCCATAGTACATCAGTGATGACCTATAGTACATCAGTGATGATCCACAGTACATCAGTGATGATCCACAGTACATCAGGGATGGTCCATAGTACACCAGTGATGATCCACAGTACACCAGTGATGATCCATAGTACACCAGTGATGGTCCATAGTACATCAGTGATGATCTATAGTACATCAGTGATGGTCCATAGTACATCAGTGATGAGCTATAGTACATCAGTGATGATCTATAGTACATCAGTGATGATCCATAGTACACCAGTGATGATCCATAGTACACCAGTGATGGCCCATAGTACATCAGTGATGATCCATAGTACACCAGTGATGATCCATAGTACACCAGTGATGGCCCATAGTACATCAGTGATGAACTATAGTACATCAGTGATGATCCACAGTACATCAGTGATGATCCATAGTACATCAGTGATGATCCACAGTACATCAGTGATGATCCACAGTACATCAGGGATGGTCCATAGTACATCAGTGATGATCCATAGTACACCAGTGATGATCCATAGTACACCAGTGATGGCCCACAGTATATCAGTGATGAACTATAGTACATCGGTGATGATCCACAGTACATCAGTGATGATCCACAGTACATCAGGGATGGTCCATAGTACACCAGTGATGATCCACAGTACACCAGTGATGATCCATAGTACACCAGTGATGGTCCATAGTACATCAGTGATGATCTATAGTACATCAGTGATGGTTCATAGTACATCAGTGATGATCTATAGTACATCAGTGATGATCTATAGTACATCAGTGATGATCCATAGTACATCAGTGATGATCCACAGTACATCAGTGATGTTCCACAGTACATCAGGGATGGTCCACAGTACATCGGTGATGATCCATAGTACACCAGTGATGGCCCATAGTACATCAGTGATGGTCCATAGTATATCAGTGATGATCCATAGTACATCAGTAAGGATCCATAGTACACCAGTGATGGCCCATAGTACATCAGTGATGATCCATAGTACATCAGTGATGATCCACAGTACATCAGTGATGATCCACAGTGCATCAGGGATGGTCCATAGTACATCAGTGATGATCCATAGTACACCAGTGATGATCCATAGTACACCAGTGATGGCCCATAGTACATCAGTGATGAACTATAGTACATCAGTGATGATCCACAGTACATCAGTGATGATCCACAGTACATCAGGGATGGTCCATAGTACACCAGTGATGATCCACAGTACATCAGTTATGATCCACAGTACATTAGTGATGATCCACAGTACATCAGTGATGATCCACAGTACATCAGTGATGATCCACAATACTTCAGTGATGATCCACAGTACATCAGGGATGGTCCACAGTACATCAGTGATGGTCCACAGTATATCAGTGATGATCCATAGTACATCAGTGATGGTCCATAGTACATCAGTGATGGTCCATAGTACACCAGTGATGATCCATAGTACACCAGTGATGGCCCATAGTACACCAGTGATGGCCCATAGTACATCAGTGATGATCCATAGTACATCAGTGATGATCCACAGTACATCAGAGATGATCCACAGTACATCAGGGATGGTCCATAGTACATCAGTGATGATCCATAGTACACCAGTGATGATCCATAGTACACCAGTGATGGCCCATAGTACATCAGTGATGAACTATAGTACATCAGAGATGATCCACAGTACATCAGGGATGGTCCATAGTACATCAGTCATGATCCATAGTACACCAGTGATGATCCATAGTACACCAGTGATGGCCCATAGTACATCAGTGATGAACTATAGTACATCAGTGATGATCCACAGTACATCAGTGATGATCCATAGTACATCAGTGATGATCCACAGTACATCAGGGATGGTCCATAGTACATCAGTGATGATCCATAGTACACCAGTGATGATCCATAGTACACCAGTGATGGCCCATAGTACATCAGTGATGAACTATAGTACATCAGTGATGATCCACAGTACATCAGTGATGATCCACAGTACATCAGGGATGGTCCATAGTACACCAGTGATGATCCACAGTACACCAGTGATGGTCCATAGTACATCAGTGATGATCTATAGTACATCAGTGATGATCTATAGTACATCAGTGATGATCCACAGTACATCAGTTATGATACACAGTACATCAGTGATGATCCACAGTACATCAGTGATGATCCACAATACTTCAGTGATGATCCACAGTAGATCAGTGATGATCCACAGTACATCAGGGATGGTCCACAGTATATCAGTGATGATCCATAGTACATCAGTGATGGTCCATAGTACATCAGTGATGGTCCATAGTACATCAGTGATGATCCATAGTACACCAGTGATGATCAATAGTACACCAGTGATGGCCTATAGTACATCAGTGATGAACTATAGTACATCAGTGATGATCCACAGTACATCAGTGATGATCCACAGTACATCAGGGATGGTCCATAGTACACCAGTGATGATCCACAGTACACCAGTGATGATCCATAGTACACCAGTGATGGTCCATAGTACATCAGTGATGATCTATAGTTCATCAGTGATGGTCCATAGTACATCAGTGATGATCTATAGTACATCAGTGATGATCCACAGTACATCAGTTATGATACACAGTACATCAGTGATGATCCACAGTACATCAGTGATGATCCACAATACTTCAGTGATGATCCACAGTACATCAGTGATGATCCACAGTACATCAGGGATGGTCCACAGTATATCAGTGATGATCCATAGTACATCAGTGATGGTCCATAGTACACCAGTGATGATCTATAGTACACCAGTGATGGCCCATAGTACACCAGTGATGGCCCATAGTACATCAGTGATGATCCATAGTACATCAGTGATGATCCACAGTACATCAGTGATGATCCACAGTACATCAGGGATGGTCCATAGTACATCAGTGATGATCCATAGTACACCAGTGATGATCCATAGTACACCAGTGATGGCCCATAGTACATCAGTGATGAACTATAGTACATCAGTGATGATCCACAGTACATCAGGGATGGTCCATAGTACATCAGTGATGATCTATAGTACATCAGTGATGGTCCATAGTACATCAGTGATGATCTATAGTACATCAGTGATGATCCACAGTACATCAGTTATGATACACAGTACATCAGTGATGATCCACAGTACATCAGTGATGATCCACAATACTTCAGTGATGATCCACAGTACATCAGTGATGATCCACAGTACATCAGTGATGATCCACAGTACATCAGGGATGGTCCACAGTATATCAGTGATGATCCATAGTACATCAGTGATGGTCCATAGTACACCAGTGATGGCCCATAGTACACCAGTGATGGCCCATAGTACATCAGTGATGATCCATAGTACATCAGTGATGATCCACAGTACATCAGTGATGATCCACAGTACATCAGGGATGGTCCATAGTACATCAGTGATGATCCATAGTACACCAGTGATGATCCATAGTACACCAGTGATGGCCCATAGTACATCAGTGATGAACTATACTACATCAGTGATGATCCACAGTACATCAGGGATGGTCCATAGTACATCAGTGATGATCCATAGTACACCAGTGATGATCCATAGTACACCAGTGATGGCCCATAGTACATCAGTGATGAACTATAGTACATCAGTGATGATCCACAGTACATCAGTGATGATCCATAGTACATCAGTGATGATCCACAGTATATCAGTGATGATCCACAGTACATCAGGGATGGTCCATAGTACATCAGTGATGATCCATAGTACACCAGTGATGATCCATAGTACACCAGTGATGGCCCATAGTACATCAGTGATGAACTATAGTACATCAGTGATGATCCACAGTACATCAGTGATGATCCATAGTACATCAGTGATGATCCACAGTACATCAGTGATGATCCACAGTACATCAGGGATGGTCCATAGTACATCAGTGATGATCCATAGTACACCAGTGATGATCCATAGTACACCAGTGATGGCCCATAGTACATCAGTGATGAACTATAGTACATCAGTGATGATCCACAGTACATCAGTGATGATCCACAGTACATCAGGGATGGTCCATAGTACACCAGTGATGATCCACAGTACACCAGTGATGATCCATAGTACACCAGTGATGGTCCATAGTACATCAGTGATGATCTATAGTACATCAGTGATGGTCCATAGTACATCAGTGATGAGCTATAGTACATCAGTGATGATCTATAGTACATCACTGATGATCCATAGTACACCAGTGATGATCCATAGTACACCAGTGATGGCCCATAGTACATCAGTGATGAACTATAGTACATCAGTGATGATCCACAGTACATCAGGGATGGTCCATAGTACATCAGTGATGATCCATAGTACATCAGTGATGATCCATAGTACACCAGTGATGGCCCATAGTACATCAGTGATGAACTATAGTACATCAGTGATGATCCACAGTACATCAGTGATGATCCATAGTACATCAGTGATGATCCACAGTACATCAGTGATGATCCACAGTACATCAGGTATGGTCCATAGTACATCAGTGATGGTCCATAGTACATCAGTGATGAACTATAGTACATCAGTGATGATCCACAGTACATCAGTGATGATCCACAGTACATCAGGGATGGTCCATAGTACACCAGTGATGATCCACAGTACACCAGTGATGATCCATAGTACACCAGTGATGGTCCATAGTACATCAGTGATGATCTATAGTACATCAGTGATGGTCCATAGTACATCAGTGATGATCTATAGTACATCAGTGATGATCTATAGTACATCAGTGATGATCCATAGTACATCAGTGATGATCCACAGTACATCAGTGATGGTCCACAGTACATCAGGGATGGTCCACAGTACATCGGTGATGATCCATAGTACACCAGTGATGGCCCATAGTACATCAGTGATGGTCCATAGTACATCAGTGATGATCCATAGTAGATCAGTGATGATCCATAGTACACCAGTGATGGCCCATAGTACACCAGTGATGGCCCATAGTACATCAGTGATGATCCACAGTACATCAGTGATGATCCATAGTACATCAGTGATGATCCACAGTACATCAGTGATGATCCACAGTACATCAGGGATGGTCCATAGTACATCAGTGATGATCCATAGTACACCAGTGATGATCCATAGTACACCAGTGATGGCCCATAGTACATCAGTGATGAACTATAGTACATCAGTGATGATCCACAGTACATCAGTGATGATCCACAGTACATCAGGGATGGTCCATAGTACACCAGTGATGATCCACAGTACACCAGTGATGATCCATAGTACACCAGTGATGGTCCATAGTACATCAGTGATGATCTATAGTACATCAGTGATGGTCCATAGTACATCAGTGATGATCTATAGTACATCAGTGATGATCTATAGTACATCAGTGATGATCCACAGTACATCAGTTATGATACACAGTACATCAGTGATGATCCACAGTACATCAGTGATGATCCACAATACTTCAGTGATGATCCACAGTACATCAGTGATGATCCACAGTACATCAGGGATGGTCCACAGTATATCAGTGATGATCCATAGTACATCAGTGATGGTCCATAGTGCATCAGTGATGGTCCATAGTACACCAGTGATGATCCATAGTACACCAGTGATGATCCATAGTACACCAGTGATGGCCCATAGTACACCAGTGATGGCCCATAGTACATCAGTGATGATCCATAGTACATCAGTGATGATCCACAGTACATCAGTGATGATCCACAGTACATCAGGGATGGTCCATAGTACATCAGTGATGATCCATAGTACACCAGTGATGATCCATAGTACACCAGTGATGGCCCATAGTACATCAGTGATGAACTATAGTACATCAGTGATGATCCACAGTACATCAGGGATGGTCCATAGTACATCAGTGATGATCCATAGTACACCAGTGATGATCCATAGTACACCAGTGATGGCCCATAGTACATCAGTGATGAACTATAGTACATCAGTGCTGATCCACAGTACATCAGTGATGATCCATAGTACATCAGTGATGATCCACAGTACATCAGTGATGATCCACAGTACATCATTGATGGTCCATAGTACATCAGTGATGATCCATAGTACACCAGTGATGATCCATAGTACACCAGTGATGGCCCATAGTACTTCAGTGATGAACTATAGTACATCAGTGATGATCCACAGTACATCAGTGATGATCCACAGTACATCAGGGATGGTCCATAGTACACCAGTGATGATCCACAGTACACCAGTGATGATCCATAGTACACCAGTGATGGTCCATAGTACATCAGGGATGGTCCATAGTACATCAGTGATGATCCATAGTACACCAGTGATGATCCATAGTACACCAGTGATGGCCCATAGTACATCAGTGATGAACTATAGTACATCAGTGATGATCCACAGTACATCAGTGATGATCCACAGTACATCAGGGATGGTCCATAGTACACCAGTGATGATCCACAGTACACCAGTGATGATCCATAGTACACCAGTGATGGTCCATAGTACATCAGTGATGATCTATAGTACATCAGTGATGGTCCATAGTACATCAGTGATGATCTATAGTACATCAGTGATGATCTATAGTACATCAGTGATGATCCACAGTACATCAGTTATGATACACAGTACATCAGTGATGATCCACAGTACATCAGTGATGATCCACAATACTTCAGTGATGATCCACAGTACATCAGTGATGATCCACAGTACATCAGGGATGGTCCACAGTATATCAGTGATGATCCACAGTACATCAGTGATGGTCCATAGTACATCAGTGATGGTCCATAGTACACCAGTGATGATCCATAGTACACCAGTGATGGCCCATAGTACACCAGTGATGGCCTATAGTACATCAGTGATGAACTATAGTACATCAGTGATGATCCACAGTACATCAGGGATGGTCCATAGTACATCAGTGATGATCCATAGTACACCAGTGATGATCCATAGTACACCAGTGATGGCCCATAGTACATCAGTGATGAACTATAGTACATCAGTGATGATCCATAGTACATCAGTGATGATCCACAGTACATCAGTGATGATCCACAGTACATCAGGGATGGTCCATAGTACATCAGTGATGATCCATAGTACACCAGTGATGATCCATAGTACACCAGTGATGGCCCATAGTACATCAGTGATGACCTATAGTACATCAGTGATGATCCACAGTACATCAGTGATGATCCACAGTACATCAGGGATGGTCCATAGTACACCAGTGATGATCCACAGTACACCAGTGATGATCCATAGTACACCAGTGATGGTCCATAGTACATCAGTGATGATCTATAGTACATCAGTGATGGTCCATAGTACATCAGTGATGAGCTATAGTACATCAGTGATGATCTATAGTACATCAGTGATGATCCATAGTACACCAGTGATGATCCATAGTACACCAGTGATGGCCCATAGTACATCAGTGATGATCCATAGTACACCAGTGATGATCCATAGTACACCAGTGATGGCCCATAGTACATCAGTGATGAACTATAGTACATCAGTGATGATCCACAGTACATCAGTGATGATCCATAGTACATCAGTGATGATCCACAGTACATCAGTGATGATCCACAGTACATCAGGGATGGTCCATAGTACATCAGTGATGATCCATAGTACACCAGTGATGATCCATAGTACACCAGTGATGGCCCACAGTATATCAGTGATGAACTATAGTACATCGGTGATGATCCACAGTACATCAGTGATGATCCACAGTACATCAGGGATGGTCCATAGTACACCAGTGATGATCCACAGTACACCAGTGATGATCCATAGTACACCAGTGATGGTCCATAGTACATCAGTGATGATCTATAGTACATCAGTGATGGTTCATAGTACATCAGTGATGATCTATAGTACATCAGTGATGATCTATAGTACATCAGTGATGATCCATAGTACATCAGTGATGATCCACAGTACATCAGTGATGTTCCACAGTACATCAGGGATGGTCCACAGTACATCGGTGATGATCCATAGTACACCAGTGATGGCCCATAGTACATCAGTGATGGTCCATAGTATATCAGTGATGATCCATAGTACATCAGTAAGGATCCATAGTACACCAGTGATGGCCCATAGTACATCAGTGATGATCCATAGTACATCAGTGATGATCCACAGTACATCAGTGATGATCCACAGTGCATCAGGGATGGTCCATAGTACATCAGTGATGATCCATAGTACACCAGTGATGATCCATAGTACACCAGTGATGGCCCATAGTACATCAGTGATGAACTATAGTACATCAGTGATGATCCACAGTACATCAGTGATGATCCACAGTACATCAGGGATGGTCCATAGTACACCAGTGATGATCCACAGTACATCAGTTATGATCCACAGTACATTAGTGATGATCCACAGTACATCAGTGATGATCCACAGTACATCAGTGATGATCCACAATACTTCAGTGATGATCCACAGTACATCAGGGATGGTCCACAGTACATCAGTGATGGTCCACAGTATATCAGTGATGATCCATAGTACATCAGTGATGGTCCATAGTACATCAGTGATGGTCCATAGTACACCAGTGATGATCCATAGTACACCAGTGATGGCCCATAGTACACCAGTGATGGCCCATAGTACATCAGTGATGATCCATAGTACATCAGTGATGATCCACAGTACATCAGAGATGATCCACAGTACATCAGGGATGGTCCATAGTACATCAGTGATGATCCATAGTACACCAGTGATGATCCATAGTACACCAGTGATGGCCCATAGTACATCAGTGATGAACTATAGTACATCAGAGATGATCCACAGTACATCAGGGATGGTCCATAGTACATCAGTCATGATCCATAGTACACCAGTGATGATCCATAGTACACCAGTGATGGCCCATAGTACATCAGTGATGAACTATAGTACATCAGTGATGATCCACAGTACATCAGTGATGATCCATAGTACATCAGTGATGATCCACAGTACATCAGGGATGGTCCATAGTACATCAGTGATGATCCATAGTACACCAGTGATGATCCATAGTACACCAGTGATGGCCCATAGTACATCAGTGATGAACTATAGTACATCAGTGATGATCCACAGTACATCAGTGATGATCCACAGTACATCAGGGATGGTCCATAGTACACCAGTGATGATCCACAGTACACCAGTGATGGTCCATAGTACATCAGTGATGATCTATAGTACATCAGTGATGATCTATAGTACATCAGTGATGATCCACAGTACATCAGTTATGATACACAGTACATCAGTGATGATCCACAGTACATCAGTGATGATCCACAATACTTCAGTGATGATCCACAGTAGATCAGTGATGATCCACAGTACATCAGGGATGGTCCACAGTATATCAGTGATGATCCATAGTACATCAGTGATGGTCCATAGTACATCAGTGATGGTCCATAGTACACCAGTGATGATCCATAGTACACCAGTGATGGCCCATAGTACACCAGTGATGGCCCATAGTACATCAGTGATGATCCATAGTACATCAGTGATGATCCACAGTACATCAGTGATGATCCACAGTACATCAGGGATGGTCCATAGTACATCAGTGATGATCCATAGTACACCAGTGATGATCCATAGTACACCAGTGATGGCCCATAGTACATCAGTGATGAACTATAGTACATCAGTGATGATCCACAGTACATCAGGGATGGTCCATAGTACATCAGTGATGATCCATAGTACACCAGTGATGATCCATAGTACACCAGTGATGGCCCATAGTACATCAGTGATGAACTATAGTACATCAGTGATGATCCACAGTACATCAGTGATGATCCATAGTACATCAGTGATGATCCACAGTACATCAGTGATGATCCACAGTACATCAGGGATGGTCCATAGTACATCAGTGATGATCCATAGTACACCAGTGATGATCCATAGTACACCAGTGATGGCCCATAGTACATCAGTGATAAACTATAGTACATCAGTGATGATCCACAGTACATCAGTGATGATCCACAGTACATCAGGGATGGTCCATAGTACACCAGTGATGATCCACAGTACACCAGTGATGATCCTTAGTACACCAGTGATGGTCCATAGTACATCAGTGATGATCTATAGTACATCAGTGATGGTCCATAGTACATCAGTGATGATCTATAGTACATCAGTGATGATCTATAGTACATCAGTGATGATCCATAGTACATCAGTGATGATCCACAGTACATCAGTGATGGTCCACAGTACATCAGGGATGGTCCACAGTACATCGGTGATGATCCATAGTACACCAGTGATGGCCCATAGTACATCAGTGATGGTCCATAGTACATCAGTGATGATCCATAGTAGATCAGTGATGATCCATAGTACACCAGTGATGGCCCATAGTACACCAGTGATGGCCCATAGTACATCAGTGATGATCCACAGTACATCAGTGATGATCCATAGTACATTAGTGATGATCCACAGTACATCAGTGATGATCCACAGTACATCAGGGATGGTCCATAGTACATCAGTGATGATCCATAGTACACCAGTGATGATCCATAGTACACCAGTGATGGCCCATAGTACATCAGTGATGAACTATAGTACATCAGTGATGATCCACAGTACATCAGTGATGATCCACAGTACATCATGGATGGTCCATAGTACACCAGTGATGATCCACAGTACACCAGTGATGATCCATAGTACACCAGTGATGGTCCATAGTACATCAGTGATGATCTATAGTACATCAGTGATGGTCCATAGTACATCAGTGATGATCTATAGTACATCAGTGATGATCCACAGTACATCAGTTATGATACACAGTACATCAGTGATGATCCACAGTACATCAGTGATGATCCACAATACTTCAGTGATGATCCACAGTACATCAGTGATGATCCACAGTACATCAGGGATGGTCCACAGTATATCAGTGATGATCCATAGTACATCAGTGATGGTCCATAGTACATCAGTGATGGTCCATAGTACACCAGTGATGATCCATAGTACACCAGTGATGATCCATAGTACACCAGTGATGGCCCATAGTACACCAGTGATGGCCCATAGTACATCAGTGATGATCCATAGTACATCAGTGATGATCCACAGTACATCAGTGATGATCCACAGTACATCAGGGATGGTCCATAGTACATCAGTGATGATCCATAGTACACCAGTGATGATCCATAGTACACCAGTGATGGCCCATAGTACATCAGTGATGAACTATAGTACATCAGTGATGATCCACAGTACATCAGTGATGATCCACAGTACATCAGGGATGGTCCATAGTACACCAGTGATGATCCACAGTACACCAGTGATGATCCATAGTACACCAGTGATGGTCCATAGTACATCAGTGATGATCTATAGTACATCAGTGATGGTCCATAGTACATCAGTGATGATCTATAGTACATCAGTGATGATCCACAGTACATCAGTTATGATACACAGTACATCAGTGATGATCCACAGTACATCAGTGATGATCCACAATACTTCAGTGATGATCCACAGTACATCAGTGATGATCCACAGAACATCAGGGATGGTCCACAGTATATCAGTGATGATCCATAGTACATCAGTGATGGTCCATAGTACATCAGTGATGGTCCATAGTACACCAGTGATGATCCATAGTACACCAGTGATGATCCATAGTACACCAGTGATGACCCATAGTACACCAGTGATGGCCCATAGTACATCAGTGATGATCCATAGTACATCAGTGATGATCCACAGTACATCAGTGATGATCCACAGTACATCAGGGATGGTCCATAGTACATCAGTGATGATCCATAGTACACCAGTGATGATCCATAGTACACCAGTGATGGCCCATAGTACATCAGTGATGAACTATAGTACATCAGTGATGATCCACAGTACATCAGTGATGATCCATAGTACATCAGTGATGATCCACAGTACATCAGTGATGATCCACAGTACATCAGGGATGGTCCATAGTACATCAGTGATGATCCATAGTACACCAGTGATGATCCATAGTACACCAGTGATGGCCCATAGTACATCAGTGATGATCTATAGTACATCAGTGATGATCCACAGTACATCAGGGATGGTCCATAGTACATCAGGGATGATCCATAGTACATCAGTGATGATCCACAGTACATCAGTGATGATCCACAGTACATCAGTGATGATCCACAGTACATCAGTGATGATCCACAGTACATCAGGGATGGTCCACAGTACATCAGTGATGATCCATAGTACACCAGTCATGATCCATAGTACATCAGTGATGATCCATAGTACATCAGTGATGGCCCACAGTACATCAGGGATGATCCACAGTACATCAGTGATGATCCATAGTACACCAGTGATGGCCCATAGTACACCAGTGATGGCCCATAGTACATCAGTGATGATCCACAGTACATCAGTGATGATCTATAGTACATCAGTGATGATCCACAGTACACCAGTGATGATTCACAGTACATCAGGGATGGTCCATAGTACATCAGGGATGGTCCATAGTACATCAGTGATGATCCACAGTACATCAGGGATGGTCCACAGTACATCAGTGATGATCCATAGTACATCAGTGATGGCCCATAGTACATCAGTGATGATCCATATTACACCAGTGATGATCCATAGTACACCAGGGATGACCCACAGTACATCAGTGATGATCCACAGTACATCAGTGATGGTCCATAGTAAATCAGTGATGGTCCATAGTACACCAGTGATGATCCATAGTTCACCAGTGATGGCCCATAGTACACCAGTGATGATCCATAGTACACCAGAGATGGCCCATAGTATACCAGTGATGTCCCATAGTACATCAGTGATGATCCACAGTACATCAGTGATGATCCATAGTACACCAGGGATGGCCCATAGTACATCAGTGATGGCTCATAGTACATCAGTGATGATCCATAGTACATCAGTGATGATCCATAGTACACCAGTGATGATCCATAGTACATCAGTGATGGCTCATAGTACATCAGTGATGATCCATAGTACATCAGTGATGATCCATAGTACACCAGTGATGATCCATAGTACATCAGTGATGGCTCATAGTACATCAGTGATGATCCATAATACATCAGTGATGATCCATAGTACACCAGTGATGGCCCATAGTACTTCAGTGATGATCTATAGTACATCAGTGATGATCCACAGTACATCAGTGATGATCCACAGTACATCAGTGATGATCCACGGTACATCAGTGATGATCCATAGTACATCAGTGATGATCCTCAGTACATCAATGATGATCCACAGTACATCAGTGATGATCCACAGTACATCAGTGATGATCCACAGTACATCAGTGATGATCCACAGGACATCAGGGATGGTCCACAGTACATCAGTGATGATCCATAGTAAACCAGTCATGATCCATAGTACATCAGTGATGATCCATAGTACATCACTGATGATCCATAGTACACCAGTGATGGCCCATAGTACACCAGTGATGATCCATAGTACACCAGTGATGGCCCATAGTACTTCAGTGATGATCTATAGTACATCAGTGATGATCCACAGTACATCAGTGATGATCCACAATACATCAGGGATGGTCCACAGTATATCAGTGATGATCCATAGTACATCAGTGATGGCCCACAGTACATCAGTGATGATCCACAGTACATCAGTGATGATCCATAGTACACCAGTGATGGTCCATAGTACACCAGTGATGGTCCATAATACATCAGTGATGATCCACAGTACATCAGGGATGGTCCACAGTACATCAGTGATGATCCATAGTACACCAGTGATGGCCCAAAGCACATCAGTGATGGTCCATAGTACACCAGGGATGATCCATAGTAATCCAGTGATGATCCATAGTACACCAGTGATGGCCCATAGTACACCAGTGATGGCCCATAGTACATCAGTGATGATCCACAGTACATCAGTGATGATCTATAGTACATCAGGGATGGTCCACAGTACATCAGTGATGATCCATAGTACACCAGTGATGATCCATAGTACATCAGTGATGCTCCATAGTACACCTGTGATGGCCCACAGTACACCTGTGATGGCCCACAGTAGATCAGTGATGATCCACAGTACATCAGGGATGATCCACAGTATATCAGGGATGGTCCACAGTATATCAGTGATGAGCCATAGTACATCAGTGATGGTCCATAGTACACCAGTGATGATCCATAGTACACCAGTGATGGCCCATAGTACACCAGTGATGGCCCATAGTACACCAGTGATGATCCATAGTACACCAGTGATGGCCCATAGTACACCAGTGATGTCCCATAGTACATCAGTGATGATCCACAGTGCATCAGTGATGATCCATAGTACACCAGGGATGGCCCATAGTACATCAGTGATGGCTCATAGTACATCAGTGATGAACCATAGTACATCAGTGATGATCCATAGTACACCAGTGATGATCCATAGTACATCAGTGATGGCTCATAGTACATCAGTGATGATCCATAGTACACCAGTGATGATCCATAGTACATCAGTGATGGCTCATAGTACATCAGTGATGATCCATAATACATCAGTGATGATCCATAGTACATCAGTGATGATCCATAGTACACCAGTCATGGCCCATAGTACTACAGTGATGATCTATAGTACATCAGTGATAATCCACAGTACATCAGTGATGATCCACAGTACATCAGTGATGATCCAAGGTACATCAGTGATGATCCATAGTACATCAGTGATGATCCTCAGTACATCAGTGATGATCCACAGTACATCAGTGATGATCCACAGTACATCAGTGATGATCCACAGTACATCAGGGATGGTCCACAGTACATCAGTGATGATCCATAGTACACCAGTCATGATCCATAGTACATCAGTGATGATCCATAGTACATCAGTGATGATCCATAGTACACCAGTGATGATCCATAGTACACCAGTGATGGCCCATAGTACTTCAGTGATAATTAATAGTACATCAGTGATGATCCACAGTACATCAGTGATGATCCACAATACATCAGGGATGGTCCACAGTATATCAGTGATGACCCATAGTACATCAGTGATGGCCCACAGTACATCAGTGATAATCCACAGTACATCAGTGATGATCCATAGTACACCAGTGATGGCCCATAGTACATCAGTGATGGTCCATAGTACATCAGTGATGATCCATAGTACATCAGTGATGATCCATAGTACACCAGTGATGATCCACAGTACATCAGTTATGATCCACAGTACATCAGTGATGATCCACAGTACATCAGTGATGATCCACAATACTTCAGTGATGATCCACAGTACATCAGTGATGATCCACAGTACATCAGGGATGGTCCACAGTATATCAGTGATGATCCATAGTACATCAGTGATGGCTCATAGTACATCAGTGATGATCCATAGTACACCAGTGATGATCCATAGTACACCAGTAATGGCCCGTAGTACACCAGGGATGATCCACAGTACATCAGTGGTGATCCACAGTACATCAGTGGTGGTCCACAGTACATCAGTGATGGTCCATAGTACACCAGTGATGATCCATAGTACACCAGTGATGATCCATAGTACACCAGTGATGGCCCGTAGTACACCAGTGATGGCCCATAGTACATCAGTGATGATCCATAGTACATCAATGATGATCCACAGTACATCAGTGATGATCCACAGTACATCAGGGATGGTCCATAGTACATCAGTGATGATCCATAGTACACCAGTGATGATCCATAGTACACCAGTGATGGCCCATAGTACATCAGTGATGAACTATAGTACATCAGTGATGATCCACAGTACATCAGGGATGGTCCATAGTACACCAGTGATGATCCATAGTACACCAGTGATGATCCATAGTACACCAGTGATGGCCCATAGTACATCAGTGATGAACTATAGTACATCAGTGATGATCCACAGTACATCAGTGATGATCCACAGTACATCAGGGATGGTCCATAGTACACCAGTGATGATCCACAGTACACCAGTGATGATCCATAGTACACCAGTGATGATCCATAGTACATCAGTGATGGCTCATAGTACATCAGTGATGATCCATAGTACATCAGTGATGATCCATAGTACACCAGTGATGATACATAGTACATCAGTGATGGCTCATAGTACATCAGTGATGATCCGTAATACATCAGTGATGATCCATAGTACACCAGTGATGGCCCATAGTACTTCAGTGATGATCTATAGTACATCAGTGATGATCCACAGTACATCAGTGATGATCCACAGTACATCAGTGATGATCCACGGTACATCAGTGATGATCCATAGTACATCAGTGATGATCCTCAGTACATCAATGATGATCCACAGTACATCAGTGATGATCCACAGTACATCAGTGATGATCCACAGTACATCAGTGATGATCCACAGGACATCAGGGATGGTCAACAGTACATCAGTGATGATCCATAGTAAACCAGTCATGATCCATAGTACATCAGTGATGATCCATAGTACATCACTGATGATCCATAGTACACCAGTGATGGCCCATAGTACACCAGTGATGATCCATAGTACACCAGTGATGGCCCATAGTACTTCAGTGATGATCTATAGTACATCAGTGATGATCCACAGTACATCAGTGATGATCCACAATACATCAGTGATGATCCACAGTACATCAGTGATGATCCATAGTACACCAGTGATGGTCCATAGTACACCAGTGATGGTCCATAGTACATCAGTGATGATCCACAGTACATCAGGGATGGTCCACAGTACATCAGTGATGATCCATAGTACACCAGTGATGGCCCAAAGCACATCAGTGATGGTCCATAGTACACCAGGGATGATCCATAGTAATCCAGTGATGATCCATAGTACACCAGTGATGGCCCATAGTACACCAGTGATGGCCCATAGTACATCAGTGATGATCCACAGTACATCAGTGATGATCTATAGTACATCAGGGATGGTCCACAGTACATCAGTGATGATCCATAGTACACCAGTGATGATCCATAGTACATCAGTGATGCTCCATAGTACACCTGCGATGGCCCACAGTACACCTGTGATGGCCCACAGTAGATCAGTGATGATCCACAGTACATCAGGGATGATCCACAGTATATCAGGGATGGTCCACAGTATATCAGTGATGAGCCATAGTACATCAGTGATGGTCCATAGTACACCAGTGATGATCCATAGTACACCAGTGATGGCCCATAGTACACCAGTGATGGCCCATAGTACACCAGTGATGATCCATAGTACACCAGTGATGGCCCATAGTACACCAGTGATGTCCCATAGTACATCAGTGATGATCCACAGTACATCAGTGATGATCCATAGTACACCAGGGATGGCCCATAGTACATCAGTGATGGCTCATAGTACATCAGTGATGATCCATAGTACATCAGTGATGATCCATAGTACACCAGTGATGATCCATAGTACATCAGTGATGGCTCATAGTACATCAGTGATGATCCATAGTACACCAGTGATGATCCATAGTACATCAGTGATGGCTCATAGTACATCAGTGATGATCCATAATACATCAGTGATGATCCATAGTACATCAGTGATGATCCATAGTACACCAGTCATGGCCCATAGTACTACAGTGATGATCTATAGTACATCAGTGATGATCCACAGTACATCAGTGATGATCCACAGTACATCAGTGATGATCCAAGGTACATCAGTGATGATCCATAGTACATCAGTGATGATCCTCAGTACATCAGTGATGATCCACAGTACATCAGTGATGATCCACAGTACATCAGTGATGATCCACAGTACATCAGGGATGGTCCACAGTACATCAGTGATGATCCATAGTACACCAGTCATGATCCATAGTACATCAGTGATGATCCATAGTACATCAGTGATGATCCATAGTACATCAGTGATGATCCATAGTACACCAGTGATGGCCCATAGTACTTCAGTGATAATTGATAGTACATCAGTGATGATCCACAGTACATCAGTGATGATCCACAATACATCAGGGATGGTCCACAGTATATCAGTGATGATCCATAGTACATCAGTGATGGCCCACAGTACATCAGTGATGATCCACAGTACATCAGTGATGATCCATAGTACACCAGTGATGGCCCATAGTACATCAGTGATGGTCCATAGTACATCAGTGATGATCCATAGTACATCAGTGATGATCCATAGTACACCAGTGATGATCCACAGTACATCAGTTATGATCCACAGTACATCAGTGATGATCCACAGTACATCAGTGATGATCCACAATACTTCAGTGATGATCCACAGTACATCAGTGATGATCCACAGTACATCAGGGATGGTCCACAGTATATCAGTGATGATCCATAGTACATCAGTGATGGCTCATAGTACATCAGTGATGATCCATAGTACACCAGTGATGATCCATAGTACACCAGTAATGTTCCATAGTACACCAGGGATGATCCACAGTACATCAGTGATGATCCACAGTACATCAGTGGTGGTCCACAGTACATCAGTGATGGTCCATAGTACACCAGTGATGATCCATAGTACACCAGTGATGATCCATAGTACACCAGTGATGGCCCGTAGTACACCAGTGATGGCCCATAGTACATCAGTGATGATCCATAGTACATCAATGATGATCCACAGTACATCAGTGATGATCCACAGTACATCAGGGATGGTCCATAGTACATCAGTGATGATCCATAGTACACCAGTGATGATCCATAGTACACCAGTGATGGCCCATAGTACATCAGTGATGAACTATAGTACATCAGTGATGATCCACAGTACATCAGGGATGGTCCATAGTACACCAGTGATGATCCATAGTACACCAGTGATGATCCATAGTACACCAGTGATGGCCCATAGTACATCAGTGATGAACTATAGTACATCAGTGATGATCCACAGTACATCAGTGATGATCCACAGTACATCAGGGATGGTCCATAGTACACCAGTGATGATCCACAGTACACCAGTGATGATCCATAGTACACCAGTGATGGTCCATAGTACATCAGTGATGATCTATAGTACATCAGTGATGGTCCATAGTACATCAGTGATGATCTATATACATAGTACACCAGTGATGATCTATAGTACATCAGTGATGATCTACAGTACATCAGTTATGATCCACAGTACATTAGTGATGATCCACAGTACATCAGTGATGATCCACAATACTTCAGTGATGATCCACAGTACATCAGTGATGATCCACAGTACATCAGGGATGGTCCACAGTATATCAGTGATGATCCATAGTACATCAGTGATGGTCCATAGTACATCAGTGATGGTCCATAGTACACCAGTGATGATCCATAGTACACCAGTGATGATCCATAGTACACCAGTGATGGCCCATAGTACACCAGTGATGGCCCATAGTACATCAGTGATGATCCATAGTACATCAGTGATGATCCACAGTACATCAGTGATGATCCACAGTACATCAGGGATGGTCCATAGTACATCAGTGATGATCCATAGTACACCAGTGATGATCCATAGTACACCAGTGATGGCCCATAGTACATCAGTGATGAACTATAGTACATCAGTGATGATCCACAGTACATCAGGGATGGTCCATAGTACATCAGTGATGATCCATAGTACACCAGTGATGATCCATAGTACACCAGTGATGGCCCATAGTACATCAGTGATGAACAATAGTACATCAGTGATGATCCACAGTACATCAGTGATGATCTATATACATAGTACACCAGTGATGATCTATAGTACATCAGTGATGATCTACAGTACATCAGTTATGATCCACAGTACATTAGTGATGATCCACAGTACATCAGTGATGATCCACAATACTTCAGTGATGATCCACAGTACATCAGTGATGATCCACAGTACATCAGGGATGGTCCACAGTATATCAGTGATGATCCATAGTACATCAGTGATGGTCCATAGTACATCAGTGATGGTCCATAGTACACCAGTGATGATCCATAGTACACCAGTGATGATCCATAGTACACCAGTGATGGCCCATAGTACACCAGTGATGGCCCATAGTACATCAGTGATGATCCATAGTACATCAGTGATGATCCACAGTACATCAGTGATGATCCACAGTACATCAGCGATGGTCCATAGTACATCAGTGATGATCCATAGTACACCAGTGATGATCCATAGTGCACCAGTGATGGCCCATAGTACGTCAGTGATGAACTATAGTACATCAGTGATGATCCACAGTACATCAGGGATGGTCCATAGTACATCAGTGATGATCCATAGTACACCAGTGATGATCCATAGTACACCAGTGATGGCCCATAGTACATCAGTGATGAACAATAGTACATCAGTGATGATCCACAGTACATCAGTGATGATCCATAGTACATCAGTGATGATCCACAGTACATCAGTGATGATCCACAGTACATCAGGGATGGTCCATAGTACATCAGTGATGATCCATAGTACACCAGTGATGATCCATAGTACACCAGTGATGGCCCATAGTACATCAGTGATGAACTATAGTACATCAGTGATGATCCACAGTACATCAGTGATGATCCACAGTACATCAGGGATGGTCCATAGTACACCAGTGATGATCCACAGTACACCAGTGATGATCCATAGTACACCAGTGATGGTCCATAGTACATCAGTGATGATCTATAGTACATCAGTGATGGTCCATAGTACATCAGTGATGATCTATAGTACATCAGTGATGATCCACAGTACATCAGTTATGATACACAGTACATCAGTGATGATCCACAGTACATCAGTGATGATCCACAATACTTCAGTGATGATCCACAGTACATCAGTGATGATCCACAGTACATCAGGGATGGTCCACAGTATATCAGTGATGATCCATAGTACATCAGTGATGGTCCATAGTACACCAGTGATGATCTATAGTACACCAGTGATGGCCCATAGTACACCAGTGATGGCCCATAGTACATCAGTGATGATCCATAGTACATCAGTGATGATCCACAGTACATCAGTGATGGCCCACAGTACATCAGGGATGATCCACAGTACATCAGTGATGATCCATAGTACACCAGTGATGGCCCATAGTACACCAGTGATGGCCCATAGTACATCAGTGATGATCCACAGTACATCAGTGATGATCTATAGTACATCAGTGATGATCCACAGTACACCAGTGATGATTCACAGTACATCAGGGATGGTCCATAGTACATCAGGGATGGTCCATAGTACATCAGTGATGATCCACAGTACATCAGGGATGGTCCACAGTACATCAGTGATGATCCATAGTACATCAGTGATGGCCCATAGTACATCAGTGATGATCCATATTACACCAGTGATGATCCATAGTACACCAGGGATGACCCACAGTACATCAGTGATGATCCACAGTACATCAGTGATGGTCCATAGTAAATCAGTGATGGTCCATAGTACACCAGTGATGATCCATAGTTCACCAGTGATGCCCCATAGTACACCAGTGATGATCCATAGTACACCAGAGATGGCCCATAGTATACCAGTGATGTCCCATAGTACATCAGTGATGATCCACAGTACATCAGTGATGATCCATAGTACACCAGGGATGGCCCATAGTACATCAGTGATGGCTCATAGTACATCAGTGATGATCCATAGTACATCAGTGATGATCCATAGTACACCAGTGATGATCCATAGTACATCAGTGATGGCTCATAGTACATCAGTGATGATCCATAGTACATCAGTGATGATCCATAGTACACCAGTGATGATCCATAGTACATCAGTGATGGCTCATAGTACATCAGTGATGATCCATAATACATCAGTGATGATCCATAGTACACCAGTGATGGTCCATAGTACTTCAGTGATGATCTATAGTACATCAGTGATGATCCACAGTACATCAGTGATGATCCACAGTACATCAGTGATGATCCACGGTACATCAGTGATGATCCATAGTACATCAGTGATGATCCTCAGTACATCAATGATGATCCACAGTACATCAGTGATGATCCACAGTACATCAGTGATGATCCACAGTACATCAGTGATGATCCACAGTACATCAGTGATGATCCACAGGACATCAGGGATGGTCCACAGTACATCAGTGATGATCCATAGTAAACCAGTCATGATCCATAGTACATCAGTGATGATCCATAGTACATCAGTGATGATCCATAGTACACCAGTGATGGCCCATAGTACACCAGTGATGATCCATAGTACACCAGTGATGGCCCATAGTACTTCAGTGATGATCTATAGTACATCAGTGATGATCCACAGTACATCAGTGATGATCCACAATACATCAGGGATTGTCCACAGTATATCAGTGATGATCCATAGTACATCAGTGATGGCCCACAGTACATCAGTGATGATCCACAGTACATCAGTGATGATCCATAGTACACCAGTGATGGTCCATAGTACACCAGTGATGGTCCATAGTACATCAGTGATGATCCATAGTACATCAGTGATGATCCACAGTACATCAGGGATGGTCCACAGTACATCAGTGATGATCCATAGTACACCAGTGAAGGCCCAAAGCACATCAGTGATGGTCCATAGTACACCAGTGATGATCCATAGTACACCAGTGATGATCCATAGTACACCAGTGATGGCCCATAGTACACCAGTGATGGCCCATAGTACATCAGTGATGATCCATAGTACATCAGTGATGATCCACAGTACATCAGTGATGATCCACAGTACATCAGGGATGGTCCATAGTATCAGTGATGATCCATAGTACACCAGTGATGGCCCATAGTACACCAGTGATGATCCATAGTACACCAGTGATGGCCCATAGTACTTCAGTGATGATCTATAGTACATCAGTGATGATCCACAGTACATCAGTGATGATCCACAATACATCAGGGATTGTCCACAGTATATCAGTGATGATCCATAGTACATCAGTGATGGCCCACAGTACATCAGTGATGATCCACAGTACATTAGGGATGATCCATAGTACACCAGTGATGGTCCATAGTACACCAGTGATGGTCCATAGTACATCAGTGATGATCCATAGTACATCAGTGATGATCCACAGTACATCAGGGATGGTCCACAGTACATCAGTGATGATCCATAGTACACCAGTGAAGGCCCAAAGCACATCAGTGATGGTCCATAGTACACCAGGGATGATCCATAGTAATCCAGTGATGATCCATAGTACACCAGTGATGGCCCATAGCACACCAGTGATGGCCCATAGTACACCAGGGATGACCCACAGTACATCAGTGATGATCCACAGTACATCAGTGATGGTCCATAGTAAATCAGTGATGGTCCATAGTACACCAGTGATGATCCATAGTTCACCAGTGATGGCCCATAGTACACCAGTGATGATCCATAGTACACCAGAGATGGCCCATAGTATACCAGTGATGTCCCATAGTACATCAGTGATGATCTACAGTACATCAGTGATGATCCATAGTACACCAGGGATGGCCCATAGTACATCAGTGATGGCTCATAGTACATCAGTGATGATCCATAGTACATCAGTGATGATCCATAGTACACAAGTGATGATCCATAGTACATCAGTGATGGCTCATAGTACATCAGTGATGATCCATAGTACATCAGTGATGATCCATAGTACACCAGTGATGATCCACAGTACATCAGTGATGATCCACAGTACATCAGGGATGGTCCATAGTACATCAATGATGATCCACAGTACATCAGTGATGATCCATAGTACATCAGTGATGATCCATAGTACATCAGTGATGATCCATAGTACACCAGTGATGATCTACAGTACATCAGTTATGATCCACAGTACATTAGTGATGATCCACAGTACATCAGTGATGATCCACAATACTTCAGTGATGATCCACAGTACATCAGTGATGATCCACAGTACATCAGGGATGGTCCACAGTATATCAGTGATGATCCATAGTACATCAGTGATGGTCCATAGCACATCAGTGATGGTCCATAGTACACCAGTGATGATCCATAGTACACCAGTGATGATCCATAGTACACCAGTGATGGCCCATAGTACACCAGTGATGGCCCATAGTACATCAGTGATGATCCATAGTACATCAGTGATGATCCACAGTACATCAGTGATGATCCACAGTACATCAGGGATGGTCCATAGTATCAGTGATGATCCATAGTACACCAGTGATGGCCCATAGTACACCAGTGATGATCCATAGTACACCAGTGATGGCCCATAGTACTTCAGTGATGATCCACAGTACATCAGGGATGGTCCATAGTACATCAGTGATGATCCATAGTACACCAGTGATGATCCATAGTACACCAGTGATGGCCCATAGTACATCAGTGATGAACAATAGTACATCAGTGATGATCCACAGTACATCAGTGATGATCCATAGTACATCAGTGATGATCCACAGTACATCAGTGATGATCCACAGTACATCAGGGATGGTCCATAGTACATCAGTGATGATCCATAGTACACCAGTGATGATCCATAGTACACCAGTGATGGCCCATAGTACATCAGTGATGAACTATAGTACATCAGTGATGATCCACAGTACATCAGTGATGATCCACAGTACATCAGGGATGGTCCATAGTACACCAGTGATGATCCACAGTACACCAGTGATGATCCATAGTACACCAGTGATGGTCCATAGTACATCAGTGATGATCTATAGTACATCAGTGATGGTCCATAGTACATCAGTGATGATCTATAGTACATCAGTGATGATCCACAGTACATCAGTTATGATACACAGTACATCAGTGATGATCCACAGTACATCAGTGATGATCCACAATACTTCAGTGATGATCCACAGTACATCAGTGATGATCCACAGTACATCAGGGATGGTCCACAGTATATCAGTGATGATCCATAGTACATCAGTGATGATCCACAGTACATCAGGGATGGTCCACAGTATATCAGTGATGATCCATAGTACATCAGTGATGGTCCATAGTACACCAGTGATGATCTATAGTACACCAGTGATGGCCCATAGTACACCAGTGATGGCCCATAGTACATCAGTGATGGCCCATAGTACATCAGTGATGATCCATATTACACCAGTGATGATCCATAGTACACCAGGGATGACCCACAGTACATCAGTGATGATCCACAGTACATCAGTGATGGTCCATAGTAAATCAGTGATGGTCCATAGTACACCAGTGATGATCCATAGTTCACCAGTGATGCCCCATAGTACACCAGTGATGATCCATAGTACACCAGAGATGGCCCATAGTATACCAGTGATGTCCCATAGTACATCAGTGATGATCCACAGTACATCAGTGATGATCCATAGTACACCAGGGATGGCCCATAGTACATCAGTGATGGCTCATAGTACATCAGTGATGATCCATAGTACATCAGTGATGATCCATAGTACACCAGTGATGATCCATAGTACATCAGTGATGGCTCATAGTACATCAGTGATGATCCATAGTACATCAGTGATGATCCATAGTACACCAGTGATGATCCATAGTACATCAGTGATGGCTCATAGTACATCAGTGATGATCCATAATACATCAGTGATGATCCATAGTACACCAGTGATGGCCCATAGTACTTCAGTGATGATCTATAGTACATCAGTGATGATCCACAGTACATCAGTGATGATCCACAGTACATCAGTGATGATCCACGGTACATCAGTGATGATCCATAGTACATCAGTGATGATCCTCAGTACATCAATGATGATCCACAGTACATCAGTGATGATCCACAGTACATCAGTGATGATCCACAGTACATCAGTGATGATCCACAGGACATCAGGGATGGTCCACAGTACATCAGTGATGATCCATAGTAAACCAGTCATGATCCATAGTACATCAGTGATGATCCATAGTACATCAGTGATGATCCATAGTACACCAGTGATGGCCCATAGTACACCAGTGATGATCCATAGTACACCAGTGATGGCCCATAGTACTTCAGTGATGATCTATAGTACATCAGTGATGATCCACAGTACATCAGTGATGATCCACAATACATCAGGGATTGTCCACAGTATATCAGTGATGATCCATAGTACATCAGTGATGGCCCACAGTACATCAGTGATGATCCACAGTACATCAGTGATGATCCATAGTACACCAGTGATGGTCCATAGTACACCAGTGATGGTCCATAGTACATCAGTGATGATCCATAGTACATCAGTGATGATCCACAGTACATCAGGGATGGTCCACAGTACATCAGTGATGATCCATAGTACACCAGTGAAGGCCCAAAGCACATCAGTGATGGTCCATAGTACACCAGGGATGATCCATAGTAATCCAGTGATGATCCATAGTACACCAGTGATGGCCCATAGTACACCAGTGATGGCCCATAGTACACCAGGGATGACCCACAGTACATCAGTGATGATCCACAGTACATCAGTGATGGTCCATAGTAAATCAGTGATGGTCCATAGTACACCAGTGATGATCCATAGTTCACCAGTGATGGCCCATAGTACACCAGTGATGATCCATAGTACACCAGAGATGGCCCATAGTATACCAGAGATGGCCCATAGTATACCAGTGATGTCCCATAGTACATCAGTGATGATCCACAGTACATCAGTGATGATCCATAGTACACCAGGGATGGCCCATAGTACATCAGTGATGGCTCATAGTACATCAGTGATGATCCATAGTACATCAGTGATGATCCATAGTACACCAGTGATGATCCATAGTACATCAGTGATGGCTCATAGTACATCAGTGATGATCCATAGTACATCAGTGATGATCCATAGTACACCAGTGATGATCCATAGTACATCAGTGATGGCTCATAGTACATCAGTGATGATCCATAATACATCAGTGATGATCCATAGTACACCAGTGATGGCCCATAGTACTTCAGTGATGATCTATAGTACATCAGTGATGATCCACAGTACATCAGTGATGATCCACAGTACATCAGTGATGATCCACGGTACATCAGTGATGATCCAGAGTACATCAGTGATGATCCTCAGTACATCAATGATGATCCACAGTACATCAGTGATGATCCACAGTACATCAGTGATGATCCACAGTACATCAGTGATGATCCCCAGGACATCAGGGATGGTCCACAGTACATCAGTGATGATCCATAGTAAACCAGTCATGATCCATAGTACATCAGTGATGATCCATAGTACATCAGTGATGATCCATAGTACACCAGTGATGGCCCATAGTACACCAGTGATGGCCCATAGTACACCAGTGATGATCCATAGTACACCAGTGATGGCCCATAGTACTTCAGTGATGATCTATAGTACATCCGTGATGATCCACAGTACATCAGTGATGATCCACAATACATCAGGGATTGTCCACAGTATATCAGTGATGATCCATAGTACATCAGTGATGGCCCACAGTACATCAGTGATGATCCACAGTACATCAGTGATGATCCATAGTACACCAGTGATGGTCCATAGTACACCAGTGATGGTCCATAGTACATCAGTGATGATCCATAGTACATCAGTGATGATCCACAGTACATCAGGGATGGTCCACAGTACATCAGTGATGATCCATAGTACACCAGTGAAGGCCCAAAGCACATCAGTGATGGTCCATAGTACACCAGGGATGATCCATAGTAATCCAGTGATGATCCATAGTACACCAGTGATGGCCCATAGTACACCAGTGATGGCCCATAGTACATCAGTGATGATCCACAGTACATCAGTGATGATCTATAGTACATCAGGGATGGTCCACAGTACATCAGTGATGATCCATAGTACACCAGTGATGATCCATAGTACATCAGTGATGCTCCATAGTACACCTGTGATGGCCCACAGTACACCTGTGATGGCCCACAGTAGATCAGTGATGATCCACAGTACATCAGGGATGATCCACAGTATATCAGGGATGGTCCACAGTATATCAGTGATGAGCCATAGTACATCAGTGATGGTCGATAGTACACCAGTGATGATCCATAGTACACCAGTGATGGCCCATAGTACACCAGTGATGGCCCATAGTACACCAGTGATGATCCATAGTACACCAGTGATGGCCCATAGTACACCAGTGATGTCCCATAGTACATCAGTGATGATCCACAGTACATCAGTGATGATCCATAGTACACCAGGGATGGCCCATAGTACATCAGTGATGGCTCATAGTACATCAGTGATGATCCATAGTACATCAGTGATGATCCATAGTACACCAGTGATGATCCATAGTACATCAGTGATGGCTCATAGTACATCAGTGATGATCCATAGTACACCAGTGATGATCCATAGTACATCAGTGATGGCTCATAGTACATCAGTGATGATCCATAATACATCAGTGATGATCCATAGTACATCAGTGATGATCCATAGTACACCAGTCATGGCCCATAGTACTACAGTGATGATCTATAGTACATCAGTGATGATCCACAGTACATCAGTGATGATCCACAGTACATCAGTGATGATCCAAGGTACATCAGTGATGATCCATAGTACATCAGTGATGATCCTCAGTACATCAGTGATGATCCACAGTACATCAGTGATGATCCACAGTACATCAGGGATGGTCCACAGTACATCAGTGATGATCCATAGTACACCAGTCATGATCCATAGTACATCAGTGATGATCCATAGTACATCAGTGATGATCCATAGTACACCAGTGATGATCCATAGTACACCAGTGATGGCCCATAGTACTTCAGTGATAATTAATAGTACATCAGTGATGATCCACAGTACATCAGTGATGATCCACAATACATCAGGGATGGTCCACAGTATATCAGTGATGATCCATAGTACATCAGTGATGGCCCACAGTACATCAGTGATGATCCACAGTACATCAGTGATGATCCATAGTACACCAGTGATGGCCCATAGTACATCAGTGATGGTCCATAGTACATCAGTGATGATCCATAGTACATCAGTGATGATCCATAGTACATCAGTGATGATCCATAGTACACCAGTGATGATCCACAGTACATCAGTTATGATCCACAGTACATCAGTGATGATCCACAGTACATCAGTGATGATCCACAATACTTCAGTGATGATCCACAGTACATCAGTGATGATCCACAGTACATCAGGGATGGTCCACAGTATATCAGTGATGATCCATAGTACATCAGTGATGGCACATAGTACATCAGTGATGATCCATAGTACACCAGTGATGATCCATAGTACACCAGTAATGTTCCATAGTACACCAGGGATGATCCACAGTACATCAGTGATGATCCACAGTACATCAGTGGTGGTCCACAGTACATCAGTGATGGTCCATAGTACACCAGTGATGATCCATAGTACACCAGTGATGATCCATAGTACACCAGTGATGGCCCGTAGTACACCAGTGATGGCCCATAGTACATCAGTGATGACCCATAGTACATCAATGATGATCCACAGTACATCAGTGATGATCCACAGTACATCAGGGATGGTCCATAGTACATCAGTGATGATCCATAGTACACCAGTGATGATCCATAGTACACCAGTGATGGCCCATAGTACATCAGTGATGAACTATAGTACATCAGTGATGATCCACAGTACATCAGGGATGGTCCATAGTACATCAGTGATGATCCATAGTACACCAGTGATGATCCATAGTACACCAGTGATGGCCCATAGTACATCAGTGATGAACTATAGTACATCAGTGATGATCCACAGTACATCAGGGATGGTCCATAGTACACCAGTGATGATCCACAGTACACCAGTGATGATCCATAGTACACCAGTGATGGTCCATAGTACATCAGTGATGATCTATAGTACATCAGTGATGGTCCATAGTACATCAGTGATGATCTATATACATAGTACACCAGTGATGATCTATAGTACATCAGTGATGATCTACAGTACATCAGTTATGATCCACAGTACATTAGTGATGATCCACAGTACATCAGTGATGATCCACAATACTTCAGTGATGATCCACAGTACATCAGTGATGATCCACAGTACATCAGGGATGGTCCACAGTATATCAGTGATGATCCATAGTACATCAGTGATGGTCCATAGTACATCAGTGATGGTCCATAGTACACCAGTGATGATCCATAGTACACCAGTGATGATCCATAGTACACCAGTGATGGCCCATAGTACACCAGTGATGGCCCATAGTACATCAGTGATGATCCATAGTACATCAGTGATGATCCACAGTACATCAGTGATGATCCACAGTACATCAGGGATGGTCCATAGTACATCAGTGATGATCCATAGTACACCAGTGATGATCCATAGTACACCAGTGATGGCCCATAGTACATCAGTGATGATCCACAGTACATCAGTGATGATCCATAGTACATCAGTGATGATCCACAGTACATCAGTGATGATCCACAGTACATCAGGGATGGTCCATAGTACATCAGTGATGATCCATAGTACACCAGTGATGATCCATAGTACACCAGTGATGGCCCATAGTACATCAGTGATGAACTAAAGTACATCAGTGATGATCCACAGTACATCAGTGATGATCCACAGTACATCAGGGATGGTCCATAGTACACCAGTGATGATCCACAGTACACCAGTGATGATCCATAGTACACCAGTGATGGTCCATAGTACATCAGTGATGATCTATAGTACATCAGTGATGGTCCATAGTACATCAGTGATGATCTATAGTACATCAGTGATGATCCACAGTACATCAGTTATGATACACAGTACATCAGTGATGATCCACAGTACATCAGTGATGATCCACAATACTTCAGTGATGATCCACAGTACATCAGTGATGATCCACAGTACATCAGGGATGGTCCACAGTATATCAGTGATGATCCATAGTACATCAGTGATGGTCCATAGTACACCAGTGATGATCTATAGTACACCAGTGATGGCCCATAGTACACCAGTGATGGCCCATAGTACATCAGTGATGATCCATAGTACATCAGTGATGATCCACAGTACATCAGTGATGATCCACAGTACATCAGGGATGGTCCATAGTACATCAGTGATGATCCATAGTACACCAGTGATGATCCATAGTACACCTGTGATGATCCATAGTACACCAGTGATGGCCCATAGTACATCAGTGATGAACTATAGTACATCAGTGATGATCCACAGTACATCAGGGATTGTCCATAGTACATCAGTGATGATCCATAGTACACCAGTGATGATCCATAGTACACCAGTGATGGCCCATAGTACATCAGTGATGAACTATAGTACATCAGTGATGATCCACAGTACATCAGTGATGATCCATAGTACATCAGTGATGATCCACAGTATATCAGTGATGATCCACAGTACATCAGGGATGGTCCATAGTACATCAGTGATGATCCATAGTACACCAGTGATGATCCATAGTACACCAGTGATGGCCCATAGTACATCAGTGATGAACTATAGTACATCAGTGATGATCCACAGTACATCAGTGATGATCCACAGTACACCAGTGATGATCCACAGTACACCAGTGATGATCCATAGTACACCAGTGATGGTCCATAGTACATCAGTGATGATCTATAGTACATCAGTGATGGTCCATAGTACATCAGTGATGAGCCATAGTACATGAGTGATGATCTATAGTACATCAGTGATGATCCATAGTACACCAGTGATGATCCATAGTACACCAGTGATGGCCCATAGTACATCAGTGATGAACTATAGTACATCAGTGATGATCCACAGTACATCAGGGATGGTCCATAGTACATCAGTGATGATCCATAGTACACCAGTGATGGCCCATAGTACATCAGTGATGAACTATAGTACATCAGTGATGATCCACAGTACATAAGTGATGATCCACAGTACATCAGGGATGGTCCATAGTACACCAGTGATGATCCACAGTACACCAGTGATGATCCATAGTACACCAGTGATGGTCCATAGTACATCAGTGATGATCTATAGTACATCAGTGATGGTCCATAGTACATCAGTGATGATCTATATATATAGTACACCAGTGATGATCTATAGTGCATCAGTGATGATCTACAGTACATCAGTTATGATCCACAGTACATTAGTGATGATCCACAGTACATCAGTGATGATAAACAATACTTCAGTGATGATCCACAGTACATCAGTGATGATCCACAGTACATCAGGGATGGTCCACAGTATATCAGTGATGATCCATAGTACATCAGTGATGGTCCATAGTACATCAGTGATGGTCCATAGTACACCAGTGATGATCCATAGTACACCAGTGATGGCCCATAGTACACCAGTGATGGCCCATAGTACATCAGTGATGATCCATAGTACATCAGTGATGATCCACAGTACATCAGTGATGATCCACAGTACATCAGGGATGGTCCATAGTACATCAGTGATGATCCATAGTACACCAGTGATGATCCATAGTACACCAGTGATGGCCCATAGTACATCAGTGATGAACTATAGTACATCAGTGATGATCCACAGTACATCAGGGATGGTCCATAGTACATCAGTGATGATCCATAGTACACCAGTGATGATCCATAGTACACCAGTGATGGCCCATAGTACATTAGTGATGAACAATAGTACATCAGTGATGATCCACAGTACATCAGTGATGATCCATAGTACATCAGTGATGATCCACAGTACATCAGTGATGATCCACAGTACATCAGTGATGATCCACAGTACATCAGGGATGGTCCATAGTACATCAGTGATGATCCATAGTACACCAGTGATGATCCATAGTACACCAGTGATGGCCTATAGTACATCAGTGATGAACTATAGTACATCAGTGATGATCCACAGTACATCAGTGATGATCCACAGTACATCAGGGATGGTCCATAGTACACCAGTGATGATCCACAGTACACCAGTGATGATCCATAGTACACCAGTGATGGTCCATAGTACATCAGTGATGATCTATAGTACATCAGTGATGGTCCATAATACATCAGTGATGATCTATAGTACATCAGTGATGATCCACAGTACATCAGTTATGATACACAGTACACCAGTGATGATCCACAGTACATCAGTGATGATCCACAATACTTCAGTGATGATCCACAGTACATCAGTGATGATCCACAGTACATCAGGGATGGTCCACAGTATATCAGTGATGATCCATAGTACATCAGTAATGGTCCATAGTACACCAGTTATGATCTATAGTACACCAGTGATGGCCCATAGTACACCAGTGATGGCCCATAGTACATCAGTGATGATCCATAGTACATCAGTGATGATCCACAGTACATCAGTGATGATCCACAGTACATCAGGGATGGTCCATAGTACATCAGTGATGATCCATAGTACACCAGTGATGATCCATAGTACACCAGTGATGGCCCATAGTACATCAGTGATGAACTATAGTACATCAGTGATGATCCACAGTACATCAGGGATGGTCCATAGTACATCAGTGATGATCCATAGTACACCAGTGATGATCCATAGTACACCAGTGATGGCCCATAGTACATCAGTGATGAACTATAGTACATCAGTGATGATCCACAGTACATCAGTGATGATCCATAGTACATCAGTGATGATCCACAGTATATCAGTGATGATCCACAGTACATCAGGGATGGTCCATAGTACATCAGTGATGATCCATAGTACACCAGTGATGATCCATAGTACACCAGTGATGGCCCATAGTACATCAGTGATGAACTATAGTACATCAGTGATGATCCACAGTACATCAGTGATGATCCACAGTACACCAGTGATGATCCACAGTACACCAGTGATGATCCATAGTACACCAGTGATGGTCCATAGTACATCAGTGATGATCTATAGTACATCAGTGATGGTCCATAGTACATCAGTGATGAGCTATAGTACATGAGTGATGATCTATAGTACATCAGTGATGATCCATAGTACACCAGTGATGATCCATAGTACACCAGTGATGGCCCATAGTACATCAGTGATGAACTATAGTACATCAGTGATGATCCACAGTACATCAGGGATGGTCCATAGTACATCAGTGATGATCCATAGTACACCAGTGATGATCCATAGTACACCAGTGATGGCCCATAGTACATCAGTGATGAACTATAGTACATCAGTGATGATCCACAGTACATCAGTGATGATCCATAGTACATCAGTGATGATCCACAGTACATCAGTGATGATCCACAGTACATCAGGGATGGTCCATAGTACATCAGTGATGATCAATAGTACACCAGTGATGATCCATAGTACACCAGTGATGGCCCATAGTACATCAGTGATGAACTATAGTACATCAGTGATGATCCACAGTACATCAGTGATGATCCACAGTACACCAGGGATGGTCCATAGTACACCAGTGATGATCCACAGTACACCAGTGATGATCCATAGTACACCAGTGATGGTCCATAGTACATCAGTGATGATCTATAGTACATCAGTGATGGTCCATAGTACATCAGTGATGATCTATAGTACATCAGTGATGATCTATAGTACATCAGTGATGATCCATAGTACATCAGTGATGATCCACAGTACATCAGTGATGGTCCACAGTACATCAGGGATGGTCCACAGTACATCGGTGATGATCCATAGTACACCAGTGATGGCCCATAGTACATCAGTGATGGTCCATAGTACATCAGTGATGATCCATAGTACATCAGTGATGATCCATAGTACACCAGTGATGGCCCATAGTACACCAGTGATGGCCCATAGTACATCAGTGATGATCCACAGTACATCAGTGATGATCCATAGTACATCAGTGATGATCCACAGTACATCAGTGATGATCCACAGTACATCAGGGATGGTCCATAGTACATCAGTGATGATCCATAGTACACCAGTGATGATCCATAGTACACCAGTGATGGCCCATAGTACATCAGTGATGAACTATAGTACATCAGTGATGATCCACAGTACATCAGTGATGATCCACAGTACATTAGGGATGGTCCATAGTACACCAGTGATGATCCACAGTACACCAGTGATGATCCATAGTACACCAGTGATGGTCCATAGTACATCAGTGATGATCTATAGTACATCAGTGATGGTCCATAGTACATCAGTGATGAGCTATAGTACATCAGTGATGATCTATAGTACATTAGTGATGATCCATAGTACACCAGTGATGATCCATAGTACACCAGTGATGGCCCATAGTACATCAGTGATGAACTATAGTACATCAGTGATGATCCACAGTACATCAGGGATGGTCCATAGTACATCAGTGATGATCCATAGTACATCAGTGATGATCCATAGTACACCAGTGATGGCCCATAGTACATCAGTGATGAACTATAGTACATCAGTGATGATCCACAGTACATCAGTGATGATCCATAGTACATCAGTGATGATCCACAGTACATCAGTGATGATCCACAGTACATCAGGGATGGTCCATAGTACATCAGTGATGATCCATAGTACACCAGTGATGATCCATAGTACACCAGTGATGGCCTATAGTACATCAGTGATGAACTATAGTACATCAGTGATGATCCACAGTACATCAGTGATGATCCACAGTACATCAGGGATGGTCCATAGTACACCAGTGATGATCCACAGTACACCAGTGATGATCCATAGTACACCAGTGATGGTCCATAGTACATCAGTGATGATCTATAGTACATCAGTGATGGTCCATAGTACATCAGTGATGATCTATAGTACATCAGTGATGATCCACAGTACATCAGTTATGATACACAGTACATCAGTGATGATCCACAGTACATCAGTGATGATCCACAATACTTCAGTGATGATCCACAGTACATCAGTGATGATCCACAGTACATCAGGGATGGTCCACAGTATATCAGTGATGATCCATAGTACATTAGTGATGGTCCTTAGTACACCAGTGATGATCTATAGTACACCAGTGATGGCCCATAGTACACCAGTGATGGCCCATAGTACATCAGTGATGATCCATAGTACATCAGTGATGATCCACAGTACATCAGTGATGATCCACAGTACATCAGGGATGGTCCATAGTACATCAGTGATGATCCATAGTACACCAGTGATGATCCATAGTACACCAGTGATGGCCCATAGTACATCAGTGATGAACTATAGTACATCAGTGATGATCCACAGTACATCAGGGATGGTCCATAGTACATCAGTGATGATCCATAGTACACCAGTGATGATCCATAGTACACCAGTGATGGCCCATAGTACATCAGTGATGAACTATAGTACATCAGTGATGATCCACAGTACATCAGTGATGATCCATAGTACATCAGTGATGATCCCCAGTATATCAGTGATGATCCACAGTACATCAGGGATGGTCCATAGTACATCAGTGATGATCCATAGTACACCAGTGATGATCCATAGTACACCAGTGATGGCCCATAGTACATCAGTGATGAACTATAGTACATCAGTGATGATCCACAGTACATCAGTGATGATCCACAGTACACCAGTGATGATCCACAGTACACCAGTGATGGTCCATAGTACACCAGTGATGGTCCATAGTACATCAGTGATGATCTATAGTACATCAGTGATGGTCCATAGTACATCAGTGATGAGCTATAGTACATGAGTGATGATCTATAGTACATCAGTGATGATCCATAGTACACCAGTGATGATCCATAGTACACCAGTGATGGCCCATAGTACATCAGTGATGAACTATAGTACATCAGTGATGATCCACAGTACATCAGGGATGGTCCATAGTACATCAGTGATGATCCATAGTACACCAGTGATGATCCATAGTACACCAGTGATGGCCCATAGTACATCAGGGATGGTCCACAATACATCGGTGATGATCCATAGTACACCAGTGATGGCCCATAGTACATCAGTGATGGTCCATAGTACATCAGTGATGATCCATAGTACATCAGTGATGATCCATAGTACACCAGTGATGGCCCATAGTACACCAGTGATGGCCCATAGTACATCAGTGATGATCCACAGTACATCAGTGATGATCCATAGTACATCAGTGATGATCCACAGTACATCAGTGATGATCCACAGTACATCAGGGATGGTCCATAGTACATCAGTGATGATCCATAGTACACCAGTGATGATCCATAGTACACCAGTGATGGCCCATAGTACATCAGTGATGAACTATAGTACATCAGTGATGATCCACAGTACATCAGTGATGATCCACAGTACACCAGTGATGATCCACAGTACACCAGTGATGATCCATAGTACACCAGTGATGGTCCATAGTACATCAGTGATGATCTATAGTACATCAGTGATGGTCCATAGTACATCAGTGATGAGCTATAGTACATGAGTGATGATCTATAGTACATCAGTGATGATCCATAGTACACCAGTGATGATCCATAGTACACCAGTGATGGCCCATAGTACATCAGTGATGAACTATAGTACATCAGTGATGATCCACAGTACATCAGGGATGGTCCATAGTACATCAGTGATGATCCATAGTACACCAGTGATGATCCATAGTACACCAGTGATGGCCCATAGTACATCAGTGATGAACTATAGTACATCAGTGATGATCCACAGTACATCAGTGATGATCCATAGTACATCAGTGATGATCCACAGTACATCAGTGATGATCCACAGTACATCAGGGATGGTCCATAGTACATCAGTGATGATCAATAGTACACCAGTGATGATCCATAGTACACCAGTGATGGCCCATAGTACATCAGTGATGAACTATAGTACATCAGTGATGATCCACAGTACATCAGTGATGATCCACAGTACACCAGGGATGGTCCATAGTACACCAGTGATGATCCACAGTACACCAGTGATGATCCATAGTACACCAGTGATGGTCCATAGTACATCAGTGATGATCTATAGTACATCAGTGATGGTCCATAGTACATCAGTGATGATCTATAGTACATCAGTGATGATCTATAGTACATCAGTGATGATCCATAGTACATCAGTGATGATCCACAGTACATCAGTGATGGTCCACAGTACATCAGGGATGGTCCACAGTACATCGGTGAGGATCCATAGTACACCAGTGATGGCCCATAGTACATCAGTGATGATCCATAGTACATCAGTGATGATCCATAGTACACCAGTGATGGCCCATAGTACACCAGTGATGGCCCATAGTACATCAGTGATGATCCACAGTACATCAGTGATGATCCATAGTACATCAGTGATGATCCACAGTACATCAGTGATGATCCACAGTACATCAGGGATGGTCCATAGTACATCAGTGATGATCCATAGTACACCAGTGATGATCCATAGTACACCAGTGATGGCCCATAGTACATCAGTGATGAACTATAGTACATCAGTGATGATCCACAGTACATCAGTGATGATCCACAGTACATCAGGGATGGTCCATAGTACACCAGTGATGATCCACAGTACACCAGTGATGATCCATAGTACACCAGTGATGGTCCATAGTACATCAGTGATGATCTATAGTACATCAGTGATGGTCCATAGTACATCAGTGATGAGCTATAGTACATCAGTGATGATCTATAGTACATCAGTGATGATCCATAGTACACCAGTGATGATCCATAGTACACCAGTGATGGCCCATAGTACATCAGTGATGAACTATAGTACATCAGTGATGATCCACAGTACATCAGGGATGGTCCATAGTACATCAGTGATGATCCATAGTACATCAGTGATGATCCATAGTACACCAGTGATGGCCCATAGTACATCAGTGATGAACTATAGTACATCAGTGATGATCCACAGTACATCAGTGATGATCCATAGCACATCAGTGATGATCCACAGTACATCAGTGATGATCCACAGTACATCAGGGATGGTCCATAGTACATCAGTGATGATCCATAGTACACCAGTGATGATCCATAGTACACCAGTGATGGCCTATAGTACATCAGTGATGAACCATAGTACATCAGTGATGATCCACAGTACATCAGTGATGATCCACAGTACATCAGGGATGGTCCATAGTACACCAGTGATGATCCACAGTACACCAGTGATGATCCATAGTACACCAGTGATGGTCCATAGTACATCAGTGATGATCTATAGTACATCAGTGATGGTCCATAGTACATCAGTGATGATCTATAGTACATCAGTGATGATCCACAGTACATCAGTTATGATACACAGTACATCAGTGATGATCCACAGTACATCAGTGATGATCCACAATACTTCAGTGATGATCCACAGTACATCAGTGATGATCCACAGTACATCAGGGATGGTCCACAGTATATCAGTGATGATCCATAGTACATCAGTGATGGTCCATAGTACACCAGTGATGATCTATAGTACACCAGTGATGGCCCATAGTACACCAGTGATGGCCCATAGTACATCAGTGATGATCCATAGTACATCAGTGATGATCCACAGTACATCAGTGATGATCCACAGTACATCAGGGATGGTCCATAGTACATCAGTGATGATCCATAGTACACCAGTGATGATCCATAGTACACCAGTGATGGCCCATAGTACATCAGTGATGAACTATAGTACATCAGTGATGATCCACAGTACATCAGGGATGGTCCATAGTACATCAGTGATGATCCATAGTACACCAGTGATGATCCATAGTACACCAGTGATGGCCCATAGTACATCAGTGATGAACTATAGTACATCAGTGATGATCCACAGTACATCAGTGATGATCCATAGTACATCAGTGATGATCCCCAGTATATCAGTGATGATCCACAGTACATCAGGGATGGTCCATAGTACATCAGTGATGATCCATAGTACACCAGTGATGATCCATAGTACACCAGTGATGGCCCATAGTACATCAGTGATGAACTATAGTACATCAGTGATGATCCACAGTACATCAGTGATGATCCACAGTACACCAGTGATGATCCACAGTACACCAGTGATGATCCATAGTACACCAGTGATGGTCCATAGTACATCAGTGATGATCTATAGTACATCAGTGATGGTCCATAGTACATCAGTGATGAGCTATAGTACATGAGTGATGATCTATAGTACATCAGTGATGATCCATAGTACACCAGTGATGATCCATAGTACACCAGTGATGGCCCATAGTACATCAGTGATGAACTATAGTACATCAGTGATGATCCACAGTACATCAGGGATGGTCCATAGTACATCAGTGATGATCCATAGTACACCAGTGATGATCCATAGTACACCAGTGATGGCCCATAGTACATCAGGGATGGTCCACAATACATCGGTGATGATCCATAGTACACCAGTGATGGCCCATAGTACATCAGTGATGGTCCATAGTACATCAGTGATGATCCATAGTACATCAGTGATGATCCATAGTACACCAGTGATGGCCCATAGTACACCAGTGATGGCCCATAGTACATCAGTGATGATCCACAGTACATCAGTGATGATCCATAGTACATCAGTGATGATCCACAGTACATCAGTGATGATCCACAGTACATCAGGGATGGTCCATAGTACATCAGTGATGATCCATAGTACACCAGTGATGATCCATAGTACACCAGTGATGGCCCATAGTACATCAGTGATGAACTATAGTACATCAGTGATGATCCACAGTACATCAGTGATGATCCACAGTACACCAGTGATGATCCACAGTACACCAGTGATGATCCATAGTACACCAGTGATGGTCCATAGTACATCAGTGATGATCTATAGTACATCAGTGATGGTCCATAGTACATCAGTGATGAGCTATAGTACATGAGTGATGATCTATAGTACATCAGTGATGATCCATAGTACACCAGTGATGATCCATAGTACACCAGTGATGGCCCATAGTACATCAGTGATGAACTATAGTACATCAGTGATGATCCACAGTACATCAGGGATGGTCCATAGTACATCAGTGATGATCCATAGTACACCAGTGATGATCCATAGTACACCAGTGATGGCCCATAGTACATCAGTGATGAACTATAGTACATCAGTGATGATCCACAGTACATCAGTGATGATCCATAGTACATCAGTGATGATCCACAGTACATCAGTGATGATCCACAGTACATCAGGGATGGTCCATAGTACATCAGTGATGATCAATAGTACACCAGTGATGATCCATAGTACACCAGTGATGGCCCATAGTACATCAGTGATGAACTATAGTACATCAGTGATGATCCACAGTACATCAGTGATGATCCACAGTACACCAGGGATGGTCCATAGTACACCAGTGATGATCCACAGTACACCAGTGATGATCCATAGTACACCAGTGATGGTCCATAGTACATCAGTGATGATCTATAGTACATCAGTGATGGTCCATAGTACATCAGTGATGATCTATAGTACATCAGTGATGATCTATAGTACATCAGTGATGATCCATAGTACATCAGTGATGATCCACAGTACATCAGTGATGGTCCACAGTACATCAGGGATGGTCCACAGTACATCGGTGAGGATCCATAGTACACCAGTGATGGCCCATAGTACATCAGTGATGATCCATAGTACATCAGTGATGATCCATAGTACACCAGTGATGGCCCATAGTACACCAGTGATGGCCCATAGTACATCAGTGATGATCCACAGTACATCAGTGATGATCCATAGTACATCAGTGATGATCCACAGTACATCAGTGATGATCCACAGTACATCAGGGATGGTCCATAGTACATCAGTGATGATCCATAGTACACCAGTGATGATCCATAGTACACCAGTGATGGCCCATAGTACATCAGTGATGAACTATAGTACATCAGTGATGATCCACAGTACATCAGTGATGATTCACAGTACATCAGGGATGGTCCATAGTACACCAGTGATGATCCACAGTACACCAGTGATGATCCATAGTACACCAGTGATGGTCCATAGTACATCAGTGATGATCTATAGTACATCAGTGATGGTCCATAGTACATCAGTGATGAGCTATAGTACATCAGTGATGATCTATAGTACATCAGTGATGATCCATAGTACACCAGTGATGATCCATAGTACACCAGTGATGGCCCATAGTACATCAGTGATGAACTATAGTACATCAGTGATGATCCACAGTACATCAGGGATGGTCCATAGTACATCAGTGATGATCCATAGTACATCAGTGATGATCCATAGTACACCAGTGATGGCCCATAGTACATCAGTGATGAACTATAGTACATCAGTGATGATCCACAGTACATCAGTGATGATCCATAGCACATCAGTGATGATCCACAGTACATCAGTGATGATCCACAGTACATCAGGGATGGTCCATAGTACATCAGTGATGATCCATAGTACACCAGTGATGATCCATAGTACACCAGTGATGGCCTATAGTACATCAGTGATGAACTATAGTACATCAGTGATGATCCACAGTACATCAGTGATGATCCACAGTACATCAGGGATGGTCCATAGTACACCAGTGATGATCCACAGTACACCAGTGATGATCCATAGTACACCAGTGATGGTCCATAGTACATCAGTGATGATCTATAGTACATCAGTGATGGTCCATAGTACATCAGTGATGATCTATAGTACATCAGTGATGATCCACAGTACATCAGTTATGATACACAGTACATCAGTGATGATCCACAGTACATCAGTGATGATCCACAATACTTCAGTGATGATCCACAGTACATCAGTGATGATCCACAGTACATCAGGGATGGTCCACAGTATATCAGTGATGATCCATAGTACATCAGTGATGGTCCATAGTACACCAGTGATGATCTATAGTACACCAGTGATGGCCCATAGTACACCAGTGATGGCCCATAGTACATCAGTGATGATCCATAGTACATCAGTGATGATCCACAGTACATCAGTGATGATCCACAGTACATCAGGGATGGTCCATAGTACATCAGTGATGATCCATAGTACACCAGTGATGATCCATAGTACACCAGTGATGGCCCATAGTACATCAGTGATGAACTATAGTACATCAGTGATGAGCCACAGTACATCAGGGATGGTCCATAGTACATCAGTGATGATCCATAGTACACCAGTGATGATCCATAGTACACCAGTGATAGCCCATAGTACATCAGTGATGAACTATAGTACATCAGTGATGATCCACAGTACATCAGTGATGATCCATAGTACATCAGTGATGATCCACAGTATATCAGTGATGATCCACAGTACATCAGGGATGGTCCATAGTACATCAGTGATGATCCATAGTACACCAGTGATGATCCATAGTACACCAGTGATGGCCCATAGTACATCAGTGATGAACTATAGTACATCAGTGATGATCCACAGTACATCAGTGATGATCCACAGTACACCAGTGATGATCCACAGTACACCAGTGATGATCCATAGTACACCAGTGATGGTCCATAGTACATCAGTGATGATCTATAGTACATCAGTGATGGTCCATAGTACATCAGTGATGAGCTATAGTACATGAGTGATGATCTATAGTACATGAGTGATGATCCATAGTACACCAGTGATGATCCATAGTACACCAGTGATGGCCCATAGTACATCAGTGATGAACTATAGTACATCAGTGATGATCCACAGTACATCAGGGATGGTCCATAGTACATCAGTGATGATCCATAGTACACCAGTGATGATCCATAGTACACCAGTGATGGCCCATAGTACATCAGTGATGAACTATAGTACATCAGTGATGATCCACAGTACATCAGTGATGATCCATAGTACATCAGTGATGATCCACAGTACATCAGTGATGATCCACAGTACATCAGGGATGGTCCATAGTACATCAGTGATGATCAATAGTACACCAGTGATGATCCATAGTACACCAGTGATGGCCCATAGTACATCAGTGATGAACTATAGTACATCAGTGATGATCCACAGTACATCAGTGATGATCCACAGTACACCAGGGATGGTCCATAGTACACCAGTGATGATCCACAGTACACCAGTGATGATCCATTGGAACACCAGTGATGGTCCATAGTACATCAGTGATGATCTATAGTACATCAGTGATGGTCCATAGTACATCAGTGATGATCTATAGTACATCAGTGATGATCTATAGTACATCAGTGATGATCCATAGTACATTAGTGATGATCCACAGTACATCAGTGATGGTCCACAGTACATCAGGGATGGTCCACAGTACATCGGTGATGATCCATAGTACACCAGTGATGATCCACAGTACATCAGTGATGGTCCACAGTACATCAGGGATGGTCCACAGTACATCGATGATGATCCATAGTACACCAGTGATGGCCCATAGTGCATCAGTGATGGTCCATAGTACATCAGTGATGATCCATAGTACATCAGTGATGATCCATAGTACACCAGTGATGGCCCATAGTACACCAGTGATGGCCCATAGTACATCAGTGATGATCCACAGTACATCAGTGATGATCCATAGTACATCAGTGATGATCCACAGTACATCAGTGATGATCCACAGTACATCAGGGATGGTCCATAGTACATCAGTGATGATCCATAGTACACCAGTGATGATCCATAGTACACCAGTGATGGCCCATAGTACATCAGTGATGAACTATAGTACATCAGTGATGATCCACAGTACATCAGTGATGATCCACAGTACATCAGTGATGGTCCATAGTACACCAGTGATGATCCATAGTACACCAGTGATGGCCCATAGTACACCAGTGATGGCCCATAGTACACCAGTGATGATCCATAGTACACCAGTGATGGCCCATAGTACACCAGTGATGTCCCATAGTACATCAGTGATGATCCACAGTACATCAGTGATGATCCATAGTACACCAGGGATGGCCCATAGTACATCAGTGATGGCTCATAGTACATCAGTGATGATCCATAGTACATCAGTGATGATCCATAGTACACCAGTGATGATCCATAGTACATCAGTGATGGCTCATAGTACATCAGTGATGATCCATAGTACACCAGTGATGGTCCATAGTACATCAGTGATGGCTCATAGTACATCAGTGATGATCCATAATACATCAGTGATGATCCATAGTACATCAGTGATGATCCATAGTACACCAGTCATGGCCCATAGTACTACAGTGATGATCTATAGTACATCAGTGATGATCCACAGTACATCAGTGATGATCCACAGTACATCAGTGATGATCCAAGGTACATCAGTGATGATCCATAGTACATCAGTGATGATCCTCAGTACATCAGTGATGATCCACAGTACATCAGTGATGATCCACAGTACATCAGTGATGATCCACTGTACATCAGGGATGGTCCACAGTACATCAGTGATGATCCATAGTACACCAGTCATGATCCATAGTACATCAGTGATGATCCATAGTACATCAGTGATGATCCATAGTACACCAGTGATGATCCATAGTACACCAGTGATGGCCCATAGTACTTCAGTGATAATTAATAGTACATCAGTGATGATCCACAGTACATCAGTGATGATCCACAATACATCAGGGATGGTCCACAGTATATCAGTGATGATCCATAGTACATCAGTGATGGCCCACAGTACATCAGTGATGATCCACAGTACATCAGTGATGATCCATAGTACACCAGTGATGGCCCATAGTACATCAGTGATGGTCCATAGTACATCAGTGATGATCCATAGTACATCAGTGATGATCCATAGTACACCAGTGATGATCCACAGTACATCAGTTATGATCCACAGTACATCAGTGATGATCCACAATACTTCAGTGATGATCCACAGTACATCAGTGATGATCCACAGTACATCAGGGATGGTCCACAGTATATCAGTGTTGATCCATAGTACATCAGTGATGGCTCATAGTACATCAGTGATGATCCATAGTACACCAGTGATGATCCATAGTACACCAGTAATGTTCCATAGTACACCAGGGATGATCCACAGTACATCAGTGATGATCCACAGTACATCAGGGATGGTCCATAGTACATCAGTGATGATCCATAGTACACCAGTGATGATCCATAGTACACCAGTGATGGCCCATAGTACATCAGTGATGATCTATAGTACATCAGTGATGGTCCATAGTACATCAGTGATGAGCTATAGTACATGAGTGATGATCTATAGTACATCAGTGATGATCCATAGTACACCAGTGATGATCCATAGTACACCAGTGATGGCCCATAGTACATCAGTGATGAACTATAGTACATCAGTGATGATCCACAGTACATCAGGGATGGTCCATAGTACATCAGTGATGATCCATAGTACACCAGTGATGATCCATAGTACACCAGTGATGGCCCATAGTACATCAGTGATGAACTATAGTACATCAGTGATGATCCACAGTACATCAGTGATGATCCATAGTACATCAGTGATGATCCACAGTACATCAGTGATGATCCACAGTACATCAGGGATGGTCCATAGTACATCAGTGATGATCAATAGTACACCAGTGATGATCCATAGTACACCAGTGATGGCCCATAGTACATCAGTGATGAACTATAGTACATCAGTGATGATCCACAGTACATCAGTGATGATCCACAGTACACCAGGGATGGTCCATAGTACACCAGTGATGATCCACAGTACACCAGTGATGATCCATAGTACACCAGTGATGGTCCATAGTACATCAGTGATGATCTATAGTACATCAGTGATGGTCCATAGTACATCAGTGATGATCTATAGTACATCAGTGATGATCTATAGTACATCAGTGATGATCCATAGTACATCAGTGATGATCCACAGTACATCAGTGATGGTCCACAGTACATCAGGGATGGTCCACAGTACATCGGTGAGGATCCATAGTACACCAGTGATGGCCCATAGTACATCAGTGATGGTCCATAGTACATCAGTGATGATCCATAGTACATCAGTGATGATCCATAGTACACCAGTGATGGCCCATAGTACACCAGTGATGGCCCATAGTACATCAGTGATGATCCGCAGTACATCAGTGATGATCCATAGTACATCAGTGATGATCCACAGTACATCAGTGATGATCCACAGTACATCAGGGATGGTCCATAGTACATCAGTGATGATCCATAGTACACCAGTGATGATCCATAGTACACCAGTGATGGCCCATAGTACATCAGTGATGAACTATAGTACATCAGTGATGATCCACAGTACATCAGTGATGATCCACAGTACATCAGGGATGGTCCATAGTACACCAGTGATGATCCACAGTACACCAGTGATGATCCATAGTACACCAGTGATGGTCCATAGTACATCAGTGATGATCTATAGTACATCAGTGATGGTCCATAGTACATCAGTGATGAGCTATAGTACATCAGTGATGATCTATAGTACATCAGTGATGATCCATAGTACACCAGTGATGATCCATAGTACACCAGTGATGGCCCATAGTACATCAGTGATGAACTATAGTACATCAGTGATGATCCACAGTACATCAGGGATGGTCCATAGTACATCAGTGATGATCCATAGTACATCAGTGATGATCCATAGTACACCAGTGATGGCCCATAGTACATCAGTGATGAACTATAGTACATCAGTGATGATCCACAGTACATCAGTGATGATCCATAGCACATCAGTGATGATCCACAGTACATCAGTGATGATCCACAGTACATCAGGGATGGTCCATAGTACATCAGTGATGATCCATAGTACACCAGTGATGATCCATAGTACACCAGTGATGGCCTATAGTACATCAGTGATGAACTATAGTACATCAGTGATGATCCACAGTACATCAGTGATGATCCACAGTACATCAGGGATGGTCCATAGTACACCAGTGATGATCCACAGTACACCAGTGATGATCCATAGTACACCAGTGATGGTCCATAGTACATCAGTGATGATCTATAGTACATCAGTGATGGTCCATAGTACATCAGTGATGATCTATAGTACATCAGTGATGATCCACAGTACATCAGTTATGATACACAGTACATCAGTGATGATCCACAGTACATCAGTGATGATCCAGAATACTTCAGTGATGATCCACAGTACATCAGTGATGATCCACAGTACATCAGGGATGGTCCACAGTATATCAGTGATGATCCATAGTACATCAGTGATGGTCCATAGTACACCAGTGATGATCTATAGTACACCAGTGATGGCCCATAGTACACCAGTGATGGCCCATAGTACATCAGTGATGATCCATAGTACATCAGTGATGATCCACAGTACATCAGTGATGATCCACAGTACATCAGGGATGGTCCATAGTACATCAGTGATGATCCATAGTACACCAGTGATGATCCATAGTACACCAGTGATGGCCCATAGTACATCAGTGATGAACTATAGTACATCAGTGATGATCCACAGTACATCAGGGATGGTCCATAGTACATCAGTGATGATCCATAGTACACCAGTGATGATCCATAGTACACCAGTGATAGCCCATAGTACATCAGTGATGAACTATAGTACATCAGTGATGATCCACAGTACATCAGTGATGATCCATAGTACATCAGTGATGATCCACAGTATATCAGTGATGATCCACAGTACATCAGGGATGGTCCATAGTACATCAGTGATGATCCATAGTACACCAGTGATGATCCATAGTACACCAGTGATGGCCCATAGTACATCAGTGATGAACTATAGTACATCAGTGATGATCCACAGTACATCAGTGATGATCCACAGTACACCAGTGATGATCCACAGTACACCAGTGATGATCCATAGTACACCAGTGATGGTCCATAGTACATCAGTGATGATCTATAGTACATCAGTGATGGTCCATAGTACATCAGTGATGAGCTATAGTACATGAGTGATGATCTATAGTACATCAGTGATGATCCATAGTACACCAGTGATGATCCATAGTACACCAGTGATGGCCCATAGTACATCAGTGATGAACTATAGTACATCAGTGATGATCCACAGTACATCAGGGATGGTCCATAGTACATCAGTGATGATCCATAGTACACCAGTGATGATCCATAGTACACCAGTGATGGCCCATAGTACATCAGTGATGAACTATAGTACATCAGTGATGATCCACAGTACATCAGTGATGATCCATAGTACATCAGTGATGATCCACAGTACATCAGTGATGATCCACAGTACATCAGGGATGGTCCATAGTACATCAGTGATGATCAATAGTACACCAGTGATGATCCATAGTACACCAGTGATGGCCCATAGTACATCAGTGATGAACTATAGTACATCAGTGATGATCCACAGTACATCAGTGATGATCCACAGTACACCAGGGATGGTCCATAGTACACCAGTGATGATCCACAGTACACCAGTGATGATCCATTGGAACACCAGTGATGGTCCATAGTACATCAGTGATGATCTATAGTACATCAGTGATGGTCCATAGTACATCAGTGATGATCTATAGTACATCAGTGATGATCTATAGTACATCAGTGATGATCCATAGTACATTAGTGATGATCCACAGTACATCAGTGATGGTCCACAGTACATCAGGGATGGTCCACAGTACATCGGTGATGATCCATAGTACACCAGTGATGATCCACAGTACATCAGTGATGGTCCACAGTACATCAGGGATGGTCCACAGTACATCGGTGATGATCCATAGTACACCAGTGATGATCCACAGTACATCAGTGATGATCCACAGTACATCAGGGATGGTCCACAGTATATCAGTGATGATCCATAGTACATCAGTGATGGTCCATAGTACACCAGTGATGATCTATAGTACACCAGTGATGGCCCATAGTACACCAGTGATGGCCCATAGTACATCAGTGATGATCCATAGTACATCAGTGATGATCCACAGTACATCAGTGATGATCCACAGTACATCAGGGATGGTCCATAGTACATCAGTGATGATCCATAGTACACCAGTGATGATCCATAGTACACCAGTGATGGCCCATAGTACATCAGTGATGAACTATAGTACATCAGTGATGATCCACAGTACATCAGGGATGGTCCATAGTACATCAGTGATGATCCATAGTACACCAGTGATGATCCATAGTACACCAGTGATAGCCCATAGTACATCAGTGATGAACTATAGTACATCAGTGATGATCCACAGTACATCAGTGATGATCCATAGTACATCAGTGATGATCCACAGTATATCAGTGATGATCCACAGTACATCAGGGATGGTCCATAGTACATCAGTGATGATCCATAGTACACCAGTGATGATCCATAGTACACCAGTGATGGCCCATAGTACATCAGTGATGAACTATAGTACATCAGTGATGATCCACAGTACATCAGTGATGATCCACAGTACACCAGTGATGATCCACAGTACACCAGTGATGATCCATAGTACACCAGTGATGGTCCATAGTACATCAGTGATGATCTATAGTACATCAGTGATGGTCCATAGTACATCAGTGATGAGCTATAGTACATGAGTGATGATCTATAGTACATCAGTGATGATCCATAGTACACCAGTGATGATCCATAGTACACCAGTGATGGCCCATAGTACATCAGTGATGAACTATAGTACATCAGTGATGATCCACAGTACATCAGGGATGGTCCATAGTACATCAGTGATGATCCATAGTACACCAGTGATGATCCATAGTACACCAGTGATGGCCCATAGTACATCAGTGATGAACTATAGTACATCAGTGATGATCCACAGTACATCAGTGATGATCCATAGTACATCAGTGATGATCCACAGTACATCAGTGATGATCCACAGTACATCAGGGATGGTCCATAGTACATCAGTGATGATCAATAGTACACCAGTGATGATCCATAGTACACCAGTGATGGCCCATAGTACATCAGTGATGAACTATAGTACATCAGTGATGATCCACAGTACATCAGTGATGATCCACAGTACACCAGGGATGGTCCATAGTACACCAGTGATGATCCACAGTACACCAGTGATGATCCATTGGAACACCAGTGATGGTCCATAGTACATCAGTGATGATCTATAGTACATCAGTGATGGTCCATAGTACATCAGTGATGATCTATAGTACATCAGTGATGATCTATAGTACATCAGTGATGATCCATAGTACATTAGTGATGATCCACAGTACATCAGTGATGGTCCACAGTACATCAGGGATGGTCCACAGTACATCGGTGATGATCCATAGTACACCAGTGATGATCCACAGTACATCAGTGATGGTCCACAGTACATCAGGGATGGTCCACAGTACATCGGTGATGATCCATAGTACACCAGTGATGGCCCATAGTGCATCAGTGATGGTCCATAGTACATCAGTGATGATCCATAGTACATCAGTGATGATCCATAGTACACCAGTGATGGCCCATAGTACACCAGTGATGGCCCATAGTACATCAGTGATGATCCACAGTACATCAGTGATGATCCATAGTACATCAGTGATGATCCACAGTACATCAGTGATGATCCACAGTACATCAGGGATGGTCCATAGTACATCAGTGATGATCCATAGTACACCAGTGATGATCCATAGTACACCAGTGATGGCCCATAGTACATCAGTGATGAACTATAGTACATCAGTGATGATCCACAGTACATCAGTGATGATCCACAGTACATCAGTGATGGTCCATAGTACACCAGTGATGATCCATAGTACACCAGTGATGGCCCATAGTACACCAGTGATGGCCCATAGTACACCAGTGATGATCCATAGTACACCAGTGATGGCCCATAGTACACCAGTGATGTCCCATAGTACATCAGTGATGATCCACAGTACATCAGTGATGATCCATAGTACACCAGGGATGGCCCATAGTACATCAGTGATGGCTCATAGTACATCAGTGATGATCCATAGTACATCAGTGATGATCCATAGTACACCAGTGATGATCCATAGTACATCAGTGATGGCTCATAGTACATCAGTGATGATCCATAGTACACCAGTGATGGTCCATAGTACATCAGTGATGGCTCATAGTACATCAGTGATGATCCATAATACATCAGTGATGATCCATAGTACATCAGTGATGATCCATAGTACACCAGTCATGGCCCATAGTACTACAGTGATGATCTATAGTACATCAGTGATGATCCACAGTACATCAGTGATGATCCACAGTACATCAGTGATGATCCAAGGTACATCAGTGATGATCCATAGTACATCAGTGATGATCCTCAGTACATCAGTGATGATCCACAGTACATCAGTGATGATCCACAGTACATCAGTGATGATCCACTGTACATCAGGGATGGTCCACAGTACATCAGTGATGATCCATAGTACACCAGTCATGATCCATAGTACATCAGTGATGATCCATAGTACATCAGTGATGATCCATAGTACACCAGTGATGATCCATAGTACACCAGTGATGGCCCATAGTACTTCAGTGATAATTAATAGTACATCAGTGATGATCCACAGTACATCAGTGATGATCCACAATACATCAGGGATGGTCCACAGTATATCAGTGATGATCCATAGTACATCAGTGATGGCCCACAGTACATCAGTGATGATCCACAGTACATCAGTGATGATCCATAGTACACCAGTGATGGCCCATAGTACATCAGTGATGGTCCATAGTACATCAGTGATGATCCATAGTACATCAGTGATGATCCATAGTACACCAGTGATGATCCACAGTACATCAGTTATGATCCACAGTACATCAGTGATGATCCACAATACTTCAGTGATGATCCACAGTACATCAGTGATGATCCACAGTACATCAGGGATGGTCCACAGTATATCAGTGTTGATCCATAGTACATCAGTGATGGCTCATAGTACATCAGTGATGATCCATAGTACACCAGTGATGATCCATAGTACACCAGTAATGTTCCATAGTACACCAGGGATGATCCACAGTACATCAGTGATGATCCACAGTACATCAGTGGTGGTCCACAGTACATCAGTGATGGTCCATAGTACACCAGTGATGATCCATAGTACACCAGTGATGATCCATAGTACACCAGTGATGGACCGTAGTACACCAGTGATGGCCCATAGTACATCAGTGATGATCCATAGTACATCAATGATGATCCACAGTACATCAGTGATGATCCACAGTACATCAGGGATGGTCCATAGTACATCAGTGATGATCCATAGTACACCAGTGATGATCCATAGTACACCAGTGATGGCCCATAGTACATCAGTGATGAACTATAGTACATCAGTGATGATCCACAGTACATCAGGGATGGTCCATAGTACACCAGTGATGATCCATAGTACACCAGTGATGATCCATAGTACACCAGTGATGGCCCATAGTACATCAGTGATGAACTATAGTACATCAGTGATGATCCACAGTACATCAGTGATGATCCACAGTACATCAGGGATGGTCCATAGTACACCAGTGATGATCCACAGTACACCAGTGATGATCCATAGTACACCAGTGATGGTCCATAGTACATCAGTGATGATCTATAGTACATCAGTGATGGTCCATAGTACATCAGTGATGATCTATATACATAGTACACCAGTGATGATCTATAGTACATCAGTGATGATCTACAGTACATCAGTTATGATCCACAGTACATTAGTGATGATCCACAGTACATCAGTGATGATCCACAATACTTCAGTGATGATCCACAGTACATCAGTGATGATCCACAGTACATCAGGGATGGGCCACAGTATATCAGTGATGATCCATAGTACATCAGTGATGGTCCATAGTACATCAGTGATGGTCCATAGTACACCAGTGATGATCCATAGTACACCAGTGATGATCCATAGTACACCAGTAATGGCCCATAGTACACCAGTAATGGCCCATAGTACATCAGTGATGATCCATAGTACATCAGTGATGATCCACAGCACATCAGTGATGATCCACAGTACATCAGGGATGGTCCATAGTACATCAGTGATGATCCATAGTACACCAGTGATGATCCATAGTACACCAGTGATGGCCCATAGTACATCAGTGATGAACTATAGTACATCAGTGATGATCCACAGTACATCAGGGATGGTCCATAGTACATCAGTGATGATCCATAGTACACCAGTGATGATCCATAGTACACCAGTGATGGCCCATAGTACATCAGTGATGAACAATAGTACATCAGTGATGATCCACAGTACATCAGTGATGATCCATAGTACATCAGTGATGATCCACAGTACATCAGTGATGATCCACAGTACATCAGGGATGGTCCATAGTACATCAGTGATGATCCATAGTACACCAGTGATGATCCATAGTACACCAGTGATGGCCCATAGTACATCAGTGATGAACTATAGTACATCAGTGATGATCCACAGTACATCAGTGATGATCCACAGTACATCAGGGATGGTCCATAGTACACCAGTGATGATCCACAGTACACCAGTGATGATCCATAGTACACCAGTGATGGTCCATAGTACATCAGTGATGATCTATAGTACATCAGTGATGGTCCATAGTACATCAGTGATGATCTATAGTACATCAGTGATGATCCACAGTACATCAGTTATGATACACAGTACATCAGTGATGATCCACAGTACATCAGTGATGATCCACAATACTTCAGTGATGATCCACAGTACATCAGTGATGATCCACAGTACATCAGGGATGGTCCACAGTATATCAGTGATGATCCATAGTACATCAGTGATGGTCCATAGTACACCAGTGATGATCTATAGTACACCAGTGATGCCCCATAGTACACCAGTGGTGGCCCATAGTACATCAGTGATGATCCACAGTACATCAGTGATGATCCACAGTACATCAGTGATGGCCCACAGTACATCAGGGATGATCCACAGTACATCAGTGATGATCCATAGTACACCAGTGATGGCCCATAGTACACCAGTGATGGCCCATAGTACATCAGTGATGATCCACAGTACATCAGTGATGATCTATAGTACATCAGTGATGATCCACAGTACACCAGTGATGATTCACAGTACATCAGGGATGGTCCATAGTACATCAGGGATGGTCCATAGTACATCAGTGATGATCCACAGTACATCAGGGATGGTCCACAGTACATCAGTGATGATCCATAGTACATCAGTGATGGCCCATAGTACATCAGTGATGATCCATATTACACCAGTGATGATCCATAGTACACCAGGGATGACCCACAGTACATCAGTGATGATCCACAGTACATCAGTGATGGTCCATAGTAAATCAGTGATGGTCCATAGTACACCAGTGATGATCCATAGTTCACCAGTGATGGCCCATAGTACACCAGTGATGATCCATAGTACACCAGATATGGCCCATAGTATACCAGTGATGTCCCATAGTACATCAGTGATGATCCACAGTACATCAGTGATGATCCATAGTACACCAGGGATGGCCCATAGTACATTAGTGATGGCTCATAGTACATCAGTGATGATCCATAGTACATCAGTGATGATCCATAGTACACCAGTGATGATCCATAGTACATCAGTGATGGCTCATAGTACATCAGTGATGATCCATAGTACATCAGTGATGATCCATAGTACACCAGTGATGATCCATAGTACATCAGTGATGGCTCATAGTACATCAGTGATGATCCATAATACATCAGTGATGATCCATAGTACACCAGTGATGGCCCATAGTACTTCAGTGATGATCTATAGTACATCAGTGATGATCCACAGTACATCAGTGATGATCCACAGTACATCAGTGATGATCCACGGTACATCAGTGATGATCCATAGTACATCAGTGATGATCCTCAGTACATCAATGATGATCCACAGTACATCAGTGATGATCCACAGTACATCAGTGATGATCCACAGTACATCAGTGATGATCCACATGACATCAGGGATGGTCCACAGTACATCAGTGATGATCCATAGTAAACCAGTCATGATCCATAGTACATCAGTGATGATCCATAGTACATCAGTGATGATCCATAGTACACCAGTGATGGCCCATAGTACACCAGTGATGATCCATAGTACACCAGTGATGGCCCATAGTACTTCAGTGATGATCTATAGTACATCAGTGATGATCCACAGTACATCAGTGATGATCCACAATACATCAGGGATTGTCCACAGTATATCAGTGATGATCCATAGTACATCAGTGATGGCCCACAGTACATCAGTGATGATCCACAGTGCATCAGTGATGATCCATAGTACACCAGTGATGGTCCATAGTACACCAGTGATGGTCCATAGTACATCAGTGATGATCCATAGTACATCAGTGATGACCCACAGTACATCAGGGATGGTCCACAGTACATCAGTGATGATCCATAGTACACCAGTGAAGGCCCAAAGCACATCAGTGATGGTCCATAGTACACCAGGGATGATCCACAGTAATCCAGTGATGATCCATAGTACACCAGTGATGGCCCATAGTACACCAGTGATGGCCCATAGTACATCAGTGATGATCCACAGTACATTAGTGATGATCTATAGTACATCAGGGATGGTCCACAGTACATCAGTGATGATCCATAGTACACCAGTGATGATCCATAGTACATCAGTGATGCTCCATAGTACACCTGTGATGGCCCACAGTACACCTGTGATGGCCCACAGTAGATCAGTGATGATCTACAGTACACCAGGGATGATCCACAGTATATCAGGGATGGTACACAGTATATCAGTGATGAGCCATAGTACATCAGTGATGGTCGATAGTACACCAGTGATGATCCATAGTACACCAGTGATGGCCCATAGTACACCAGTGATGGCCCATAGTACACCAGTGATGATCCATAGTACACCAGTGATGGCCCATAGTACACCAGTGATGTCCCATAGTACATCAGTGATGATCCATAGTACATCAGTGATGATCCATAGTACACCAGTGATGATCCATAGTACATCAGTGATGGCTCATAGTACATCAGTGATGATCCATAGTACACCAGTGATGATCCATAGTACATCAGTGATGGCTCATAGTACATCAGTGATGATCCATAATACATCAGTGATGATCCATAGTACATCAGTGATGATCCATAGTACACCAGTCATGGCCCATAGTACTACAGTGATGATCTATAGTACATCAGTGATGATCCACAGTACATCAGTGATGATCCACAGTACATCAGTGATGATCCAAGGTACATCAGTGATGATCCATAGTACATCAGTGATGATCCTCAGTACATCAGTGATGATCCACAGTACATCAGTGATGATCCACAGTACATCAGGGATGGTCCACAGTACATCAGTGATGATCCATAGTACACCAGTCATGATCCATAGTACATCAGTGATGATCCATAGTACATCAGTGATGATCCATAGTACACCAGTGATGATCCATAGTACACCAGTGATGGCCCATAGTACTTCAGTGATAATTAATAGTACATCAGTGATGATCCACAGTACATCAGTGATGATCCACAATACATCAGGGATGGTCCACAGCATATCAGTGATGATCCATAGTACATCAGTGATGGCCCACAGTACATCAGTGATGATCCACAGTACATCAGTGATGATCCATAGTACACCAGTGATGGCCCATAGTACATCAGTGATGGTCCATAGTACATCAGTGATGATCCATAGTACATCAGTGATGATCCATAGTACACCAGTGATGATCCACAGTACATCAGTTATGATCCACAGTACATCAGTGATGATCCACAGTACATCAGTGATGATCCACAATACTTCAGTGATGATCCACAGTACATCAGTGATGATCCACAGTACATCAGGGATGGTCCACAGTATATCAGTGATGATCCATAGTACATCAGTGATGGCCCATAGTACATCAGTGATGATCCATAGTACACCAGTGATGATCCATAGTACACCAGTAATGTTCCATAGTACACCAGGGATGATCCACAGTACATCAGTGATGATCCACAGTACATCAGTGGTGGTCCACAGTACATCAGTGATGGTCCATAGTACACCAGTGATGATCCATAGTACACCAGTGATGATCCATAGTACACCAGTGATGGCCCGTAGTACACCAGTGATGGCCCATAGTACATCAGTGATGATCCATAGTACATCAATGATGATCCACAGTACATCAGTGATGATCCACAGTACATCAGTGATGATCCATAGTACACCAGGGATGGCCCATAGTACATCAGTGATGGCTCATAGTACATCAGTGATGATCCATAGTACATCAGTGATGATCCATAGTACACCAGTGATGATCCATAGTACATCAGTGATGGCTCATAGTACATCAGTGATGATCCATAGTACACCAGTGATGATCCATAGTACATCAGTGATGGCTCATAGTACATCAGTGATGATCCATAATACATCAGTGATGATCCATAGTACATCAGTGATGATCCATAGTACACCAGTCATGGCCCATAGTACTACAGTGATGATCTATAGTACATCAGTGATGATCCACAGTACATCAGTGATGATCCACAGTACATCAGTGATGATCCAAGGTACATCAGTGATGATCCATAGTACATCAGTGATGATCCTCAGTACATCAGTGATGATCCACAGTACATCAGTGATGATCCACAGTACATCAGGGATGGTCCACAGTACATCAGTGATGATCCATAGTACACCAGTCATGATCCATAGTACATCAGTGATGATCCATAGTACATCAGTGATGATCCATAGTACACCAGTGATGATCCATAGTACACCAGTGATGGCCCATAGTACTTCAGTGATAATTAATAGTACATCAGTGATGATCCACAGTACATCAGTGATGATCCACAATACATCAGGGATGGTCCACAGCATATCAGTGATGATCCATAGTACATCAGTGATGGCCCACAGTACATCAGTGATGATCCACAGTACATCAGTGATGATCCATAGTACACCAGTGATGGCCCATAGTACATCAGTGATGGTCCATAGTACATCAGTGATGATCCATAGTACATCAGTGATGATCCATAGTACACCAGTGATGATCCACAGTACATCAGTTATGATCCACAGTACATCAGTGATGATCCACAGTACATCAGTGATGATCCACAATACTTCAGTGATGATCCACAGTACATCAGTGATGATCCACAGTACATCAGGGATGGTCCACAGTATATCAGTGATGATCCATAGTACATCAGTGATGGCCCATAGTACATCAGTGATGATCCATAGTACACCAGTGATGATCCATAGTACACCAGTAATGTTCCATAGTACACCAGGGATGATCCACAGTACATCAGTGATGATCCACAGTACATCAGTGGTGGTCCACAGTACATCAGTGATGGTCCATAGTACACCAGTGATGATCCATAGTACACCAGTGATGATCCATAGTACACCAGTGATGGCCCGTAGTACACCAGTGATGGCCCATAGTACATCAGTGATGATCCATAGTACATCAATGATGATCCACAGTACATCAGTGATGATCCACAGTACATCAGGGATGGTCCATAGTACATCAGTGATGATCCATAGTACACCAGTGATGATCCATAGTACACCAGTGATGGCCCATAGTACATCAGCGATGAACTATAGTACATCAGTGATGATCCACAGTACATCAGGGATGGTCCATAGTACATCAGTGATGATCCATAGTACACCAGTGATGATCCATAGTACACCAGTGATGGCCCATAGTACATCAGTGATGAACTATAGTACATCAGTGATGATCCACAGTACATCAGTGATGATCCACAGTACATCAGGGATGGTGCATAGTACACCAGTGATGATCCACAGTACACCAGTGATGATCCATAGTACACCAGTGATGGTCCATAGTACATCAGTGATGATCTATAGTACATCAGTGATGGTCCATAGTACATCAGTGATGATCTATATACATAGTACACCAGTGATGATCTATAGTACATCAGTGATGATCTACAGTACATCAGTTATGATCCACAGTACATTAGTGATGATCCACAGTACATCAGTGATGATCCACAATACTTCAGTGATGATCCACACTACATCAGTGATGATCCACAGTACATCAGGGATGGTCCACAGTATATCAGTGATGATCCATAGTACATCAGTGATGGTCCATAGTACATCAGTGATGGTCCATAGTACACCAGTGATGATCCATAGTACACCAGTGATGATCCATAGTACACCAGTGATGGCCCATAGTACACCAGTGATGGCCCATAGTATATCAGTGATGATCCATAGTACATCAGTGATGATCCACAGTACATCAGTGATGATCCACAGTACATCAGGGATGGTCCATAGTACATCAGTGATGATCCATAGTACACCAGTGATGATCCATAGTACACCAGTGATGGCCCATAGTACATCAGTGATGAACTATAGTACATCAGTGATGATCCACAGTACATCAGGGATGGTCCATAGTACATCAGTGATGATCCATAGTACACCAGTGATGATCCATAGTACACCAGTGATGGCCCATAGTACATCAGTGATGAACAATAGTACATCAGTGATGATCCACAGTACATCAGTGATGATCCATAGTACATCAGTGATGATCCACAGTACATCAGTGATGATCCACAGTACATTAGGGATGGTCCATAGTACATCAGTGATGATCCATAGTACACCAGTGATGATCCATAGTACACCAGTGATGGCCCATAGTACATCAGTGATGAACTATAGTACATCAGTGATGATCCACAGTACATCAGTGATGATCCACAGTACATCAGGGATGGTCCATAGTACACCAGTGATGATCCACAGTACACCAGTGATGATCCATAGTACACCAGTGATGGTCCATAGTACATCAGTGATGATCTATAGTACATCAGTGATGGTCCATAGTACATCAGTGATGATCTATAGTACATCAGTGATGATCCACAGTACATCAGTTATGATACACAGTACATCAGTGATGATCCACAGTACATCAGTGATGATCCACAATACTTCAGTGATGATCCACAGTACATCAGTGATGATCCACAGTACATCAGGGATGGTCCACAGTATATCAGTGATGATCCATAGTACATCAGTGATGGCCCATAGTACACCAGTGATGGCCCATAGTACATCAGTGATGATCCATAGTACATCAGTGATGATCCACAGTACATCAGTGATGATCCACAGTACATCAGGCATGGTCCATAGTACATCAGTGATGATCCATAGTACACCAGTGATGATCCATAGTACACCAGTGATGGCCCATAGTACATCAGTGATGAACTATAGTACATCAGTGATGATCCACAGTACATCAGGGATTGTCCATAGTACATCAGTGATGATCCATAGTAGACCAGTGATGATCCATAGTACACCAGTGATGGCCCATAGTACATCAGTGATGAACTATAGTACATCAGTGATGATCCACAGTACATCAGTGATGATCCATAGTACACCAGTGATGATCCACAGTACACCAGTGATGATCCATAGTACACCAGTGATGGTCCATAGTACATCAGTGATGATCTATAGTACATCAGTGATGGTCCATAGTACATCAGTGATGAGCTATAGTACATGAGTGATGATCTATAGTACATCAGTGATGATCCATAGTACACCAGTGATGATCCATAGTACACCAGTGATGGCCCATAGTACATCAGTGATGAACTATAGTACATCAGTGATGATCCACAGTACATCAGGGATGGTCCATAGTACATCAGTGATGATCCATAGTACACCAGTGATGGCCCATAGTACATCAGTGATGAACTATAGTACATCAGTGATGATCCACAGTACATCAGTGATGATCCACAGTACATCAGGGATGGTCCATAGTACACCAGTGATGATCCACAGTACACCAGTGATGATCCATAGTACACCAGTGATGGTCCATAGTACATCAGTGATGATCTATAGTACATCAGTGATGGTCCATAGTACATCAGTGATGATCTATATACATATTACACCAGTGATGATCTATAGTACATCAGTGATGATCTACAGTACATCAGTTATGATCCACAGTACATTAGTGATGATCCACAGTACATCAGTGATGATCCACAGTACATCAGGGATGGTCCACAGTATATCAGTGATGATCCATAGTACATCAGTGATGGTCCATAGTACATCAGTGATGGTCCATAGTACACCAGTGATGATCCATAGTACACCAGTGATGGCCCATAGTACACCAGTGATGGCCCATAGTACATCAGTGATGATCCATAGTACATCAGTGATGATCCACAGTACATCAGTGATGATCCACAGTACATCAGGGATGGTCCATAGTACATCAGTGATGATCCATAGTACACCAGTGATGATCCATAGTACACCAGTGATGGCCCATAGTACATCAGTGATGAACAATAGTACATCAGTGATGATCCACAGTACATCAGTGATGATCCATAGTACATCAGTGATGATCCACAGTACATCAGTGATGATCCACAGTACATCAGGGATGGTCCATAGTACATCAGTGATGATCCATAGTACACCAGTGATGATCCATAGTACACCAGTGATGGCCTATAGTACATCAGTGATGAACTATAGTACATCAGTGATGATCCACAGTACATCAGTGATGATCCACAGTACATCAGGGATGGTCCATAGTACACCAGTGATGATCCACAGTACACCAGTGATGATCCATAGTACACCAGTGATGGTCCATAGTACATCAGTGATGATCTATAGTACATCAGTGATGGTACATAGTACATCAGTGATGATCTATAGTACATCAGTGATGATCCACAGTACATCAGTTATGATACACAGTACATCAGTGATGATCCACAGTACATCAGTGATGATCCACAATACTTCAGTGATGATCCACAGTACATCAGTGATGATCCACAGTACATCAGGGATGGTCTATAGTACATCAGTGATGATCCACAGTATATCAGTTATGATACACAGTACATCAGTGATGATCCACAGTACATCAGTGATGATCCACAATACTTCAGTGATGATCCACAGTACATCAGTGATGATCCACAGTACATCAGGGATGGTCCACAGTATATCAGTGATGATCCATAGTACATCAGTGATGGTCCATAGTACACCAGTGATGATCTATAGTACACCAGTGATGGCCCATAGTACACCAGTGATGGCCCATAGTACACCAGTGATGGCCCATAGTACATCAGTGATGATCCACAGTACATCAGTGATGATCCACAGTACATCAGGGATGGTCCATAGTACATCAGTGATGATCCATAGTACACCAGTGATGATCCATAGTACACCAGTGATGGCCCATAGTACATCAGTGATGAACTATAGTACATCAGTGATGATCCACAGTACATTAGGGATGGTCCATAGTACATCAGTGATGATCCACAGTACACCAGTGATGGTCCATAGTACATCAGTGATGATCCACAGTACATCAGTGATGATCCATAGTACATCAGTGATGATCCACAGTACATCAGTGATGATCCACAGTACATCAGGGATGGTCCATAGTACATCAGTGATGATCCATAGTACACCAGTGATGATCCATAGTACACCAGTGATGGTCCATAGTACATCAGTGATGATCTATAGTACATCAGTGATGGTCCATAGTACATCAGTGATGATCTATAGTACATCAGTGATGATCTATAGTACATCAGTGATGATCCATAGTACATCAGTGATGATCCACAGTACATCAGTGATGGTCCACAGTACATCAGGGATGGTCCACAGTACATCGGTGATGATCCATAGTACACCAGTGATGGCCCATAGTACATCAGTGATGGTCCATAGTACATCAGTGATGATCCATAGTACATCAGTGATGATCCATAGTACACCAGTGATGGCCCATAGTACACCAGTGATGGCCCATAGTACATCAGTGATGATCCACAGTACATCAGTGATGATCCATAGTACATCAGTGATGATCCACAGTACATCAGTGATGATCCACAGTACATCAGGGATGGTCCATAGTACATCAGTGATGATCCATAGTACACCAGTGATGATCCATAGTACACCAGTGATGGCCCATAGTACATCAGTGATGAACTATAGTACATCAGTGATGATCCACAGTACATCAGTGATGATCCACAGTACATCAGGGATGGTCCATAGTACACCAGTGATGATCCACAGTACACCAGTGATGATCCATAGTACACCAGTGATGGTCCATAGTACATCAGTGATGATCTATAGTACATCAGTGATGGTCCATAGTACATCAGTGATGAGCTATAGTACATCAGTGATGATCTATAGTACATCAGTGATGATCCATAGTACACCAGTGATGGCCCATAGTACATCAGTGATGAACTATAGTACATCAGTGATGATCCACAGTACATCAGGGATGGTCCATAGTACATCAGTGATGATCCATAGTACATCAGTGATGATCCATAGTACACCAGTGATGGCCCATAGTACATCAGTGATGAACTATAGTACATCAGCGATGATCCACAGTACATCAGTGATGATCCATAGTACATCAGTGATGATCCACAGTACATCAGTGATGATCCACAGTACATCAGGGATGGTCCATAGTACATCAGTGATGATCCATAGTACACCAGTGATGATCCATAGTACACCAGTGATGATCTATAGACCATCACTGATGTACTATAGATCATCACTGGTGTACTATGGACCATCACTGGTGTACTGTGGATCATCACTGGTGTACTATGGACCATCCCTGATGTACTGTGGATCATCACTGATGTACTGTGGATCATCACTGATGTACTATAGTTCATCACTGATGTACTATGGGCCATCACTGGTGTACTATGGATCATCACTGGTGTACTATGGATCATCACTGATGTACTATGGACCATCCCTGATGTACTGTGGATCATCACTGATGTACTGTGGATCATCACTGATGTACTATGGATCATCACTGATGTACTGTGGATCATCACTGATGTACTATAGTTCATCACTGATGTACTATGGGCCATCACTGGTGTACTATGGATCATCACTGATGTACTATGGATCATCACTGATGTACTATGGACCATCCCTGATGTACTGTGGATCATCACTGATGTACTATAGTTCATCACTGATGTACTATGGGCCATCACTGGTGTACTATGGATCATCACTGGTGTACTATGGATCATCACTGATGTACTATAGATCATCACTGATGTACTATAGCTCATCACTGATGTACTATGGACCATCACTGATGTACTATAGATCATCACTGATGTACTATGGACCATCACTGGTGTACTATGGATCATCACTGGTGTACTGTGGATCATCACTGGTGTACTATGGACCATCCCTGATGTACTGTGGATCATCACTGATGTACTGTGGATCATCACTGATGTACTATAGTTCATCACTGATGTACTATGGGCCATCACTGGTGTACTATTGATCATCACTGGTGTACTATGGATCATCACTGATGTACTATGGACCATCCCTGATGTACTGTGGATCATCACTGATGTACTGTGGATCATCACTGATGTACTATGGATCATCACTGATGTACTGTGGATCATCACTGATGTACTATGGGCCATCACTGGTGTACTATGGGCCATCACTGGTGTACTATGGATCATCACTGATGTACTATGGATCATCACTGATGTACTATGGACCATCACTGATGTACTATGGGCCATCACTGGTGTACTATGGATCATCACCGATGTACTGTGGACCATCCCTGATGTACTGTGGACCATCACTGATGTACTGTGGATCATCACTGATGTACTATGGATCATCACTGATGTACTATAGATCATCACTGATGTACTATAGATCATCACTGATGTACTATGGACCATCACTGATGTACTATAGATCATCACTGATGTACTATGGACCATCACTGGTGTACTATGGATCATCACTGGTGTACTGTGGATCATCACTGGTGTACTATGGACCATCCCTGGTGTACTGTGGATCATCACTGATGTACTGTGGATCATCGCTGATGTACTATAGTTCATCACTGATGTACTATGTGCCATCACTGGTGTACTATGGATCATCACTGGTGTACTATGGATCATCACTGATGTACTATGGACCATCCCTGATGTACTGTGGATCATCACTGATGTACTGTGGATCATCACTGATGTACTATGGATCATCACTGATGTACTGTGGATCATCACTGATGTACTATAGTTCATCACTGATGTACTATGGGCCATCACTGGTGTACTATGGATCATCACTGGTGTACTATGGATCATCACTGATGTACTATGGACCATCCCTGATATACTGTGGATCATCACTGATGTACTATAGTTCATCCCTGATGTACTATGGGCCATCACTGGTGTACTATGGATCATCACCGGTGTACTATGGATCATCACTGATGTACTATAGATCATCACTCATGTACTATAGCTCATCACTGATGTACTATGGACCATCTCTGATGTACTATAGATCATCACTGATGTACTATGGACCATCACTGGTGTACTATGGATCATCACTGGTGTACTGTGGATCATCACTGATGTACTATGGATCATCACTGATGTACTGTGGATCATCACTGATGTACTATAGTTCATCACTGATGTACTATGTGCCATCACTGGTGTACTATGGATCATCACTGGTGTACTATGGATCATCACTGATGGGTGGCAGTGGACGTGGTATACTTGGATTTTGCAAAAGCGTTCGATACAGTTCCCCACACACGGCTCATGTGTAAGGTAAAGTCTACAGGATTGGAAATATCAGTTTGTAAATGGATAGAAAACTGGCTAAAAGACAGAATTCAGAGAGTAGTGGTTAATGATTCTTACTCTGAATGGTCCAAGGTTATCAGTGGTGTACCCCAAGGTTCAGTGCTGGGACCCTTACTTTTTAATATGTTTATAAATGATATTGGGTCTGAGATCAAAAGTAACATTTCTGTCTTTGCAGATGACACCAAGCTATGCAGTGGAATAACGTCCTTACAGGATGTCGCCAATTTACAAGCCGACCTCAATGCTCTGTCTAATTGGGCGACTATGTGGCAGATGAGGTTTAATGTTGATAAATGTAAAGTTATGAACTTGGGGGCTAATAATATGAATGCATCATACATACTAGGGGGAGTACAACTGGGGGGATCCGTAGTGGAGAAGGATCTGGGGGTTTTGGTAGATCATAAGCTCAATAATGGCATGCAATGCCAAGCTGCGGTTTCCAAAGCGAGCAAAGTCCTTTCTTGTATTAAGAGAGGTATGGTCTCCAGAGAGAGAGATATCATTTTGCCCCTGTTCAAATCATTAGTAAGACCTCATCTGGAATATGCAGTTCAGTTTTGGGCCCCAGTTCTCAAAAAGGATATTGGGGAACTGGAGAAAGTGCAGAGAAGGGCAACCAAACTGATAAGAGGCATGGAGGAGCTCAGCTATGAGGAGAGATTAGAGGAACTGAATTTATTCTCTCTTGAGAAGAGGAGATTAAGGGGGGATATGATCAACATGTACAAATATATAAGGGGTCCATATAGTGAACTTGGTGTTCAGTTATTCACTTTACGGTCAACACAAAGGACAAGGGGGCACTCTTTGCGTCTAGAGGAAAAGAGATTTCACCTCCAAATACGGAAAGGTTTTTTCACAGTAAGAGCTGTGAAAATGTGGAATAGACTCCCTGCAGAGGTGGTTCTGGCCAGCTCAGTAGATTGCTTTAAGAAGGGCCTGGATTCTTTCTTAAATGTACATAATATAACTGGGTACTGACATTTATAGGTAAAGTTGATCCAGGGAATATCCGATTGCCTCTCGGGGGATCAGGAAGGAATTTTTTCCCCTGCTGTAGCAAATTGGATAATGCTCTTCTGGGTTTTTTTGCCTTCCTCTGGATCAACTGTGGGTATAGAATTGGGTATATGGGATTGTACGATATATGTTTATTTTTATTTTTTTATTTTTATTTTTTACGGTTGAACTGGATGGACTTGTGTCTTTTTTCAACCTGACTAACTATGTAACTATGTAACTATGTACTATGGGCCATCACTGGTGTACTATGGGCCATCACTGGTGTACTATAGATCATCACTGGTGTACTATGGACCATCACTGATGTACTATGGATCATCACTGATATACTGTGGACCATCCCTGATGTACTGTGGATCATCACTGATGTACTGTGGATCATCACTGAAGTATTGTGGATCATCACTGATGTACTGTGGATCATCACTGATGTACTGTGTATCATAACTGATGTACTGTGGATCATCACTGATGTACTATAGATCATCACTGATGTACTATGGACCATCACTGATGTACTATAGATCATCACTGATGTACTATGGACCATCACTGGTGTACTATGGATCATCACTGGTGTACTGTGGATCATCACTGGTGTACTATGGACCATCCCTGATGTACTGTGGATCATCACTGATGTACTGTGGATCATCACTGATGTACTATAGTTCATCACTGATGTACTATAGGCCATCACTGGTGTACTATGGATCATCACTGGTGTACTATGGATCATCACTGATGTACTATGGACCATCCCTGATGTACTGTGGATCATCACTGATGTACTGTGGATCATCACTGATGTACTGTGGATCATCACTGATGTACTATTGTTCATCACTGATGTACTATGGGCCATCACTGGTGTACTATGGATCATCACTGGTGTACTATGGATCATCACTGATGTACAATGGACCATCCCTGATGTACTGTGGATCATCACTGATGTACTATAGTTCATCACTGATGTACTATGGGCCATCACTGGTGTACTATGGATCATCACTGGTGTACTATGGATCATCACTGATGTACTATGGACCATCCCTGATGTACTGTGGATCATCACTGATGTACTGTGGATCATCACTGATGTACTATGGATCATCACTGATGTACTATGGGCCATCACTGGTGTACTATGGGCCATCACTGGTGTACTATGGATCATCACTGGTGTACTATGGACCATCACTGATGTACTATGGACCATCACTGATGTACTATGGATCATCACTGATATACTGTGGACCATCCCTGATGTACTGTGGATCATCACTGATGTACTGTGGATCATCACTGAAGTATTGTGGATCATCACTGATGTACTGTGGATCATCACTAATGTACTGTGGATCATAACTGATGTACTGTAGATCATCACTGATGTACTATAGATCATCACTGGTGTACTATGTATATAGATCATCACTGATGTACTATGGACCATCACTGATGTACTATAGATCATCACTGATGTACTATGGACCATCACTGGTGTACTATGGATCATCACTGGTGTACTGTGGATCATCACTGGTGTACTATGGACCATCCCTGATGTACTGTGGATCATCACTGATGTACTGTGGATCATCACTGATGTACTATAGTTCATCACTGATGTACTATGGGCCATCACTGGTGTACTATGGATCATCACTGATGTACTATGGACCATCCCTGATGTACTGTGGATCATCACTGATGTACTATAGTTCATCACTGATGTACTATGGGCCATCACTGGTGTACTATGGATCATCACTGGTGTACTATGGATCATCACTGATGTACTATAGATCATCACTCATGTACTATAGCTCATCACTGATGTACTATGGACCATCACTGATGTACTATAGATCATCACTGATGTACTATGGACCATCACTGGTGTACTATGGATCATCACTGGTGTACTGTGGATCATCACTGGTGTACTGTGGATCATCACTGATGTACTGTGGATCATCACTGATGTACTATAGTTCATCACTGATGTACTATGGGCCATCACTGGTGTACTATGGATCATCACTGGTGTACTATGGATCATCACTGATGTACTATGGACCATCCCTGATGTACTGTGGATCATCACTGATATACTGTGGATCATCACTGATGTACTATGGATCATCACTGATGTACTGTGGATCATCACTGATGTACTATAGTTCATCACTGATGTACTATGGGCCATCACTGGTGTATTATGGATCATCACTGGTGTACTATGGATCATCACTGATGTACTATGGACAATCCCTGATGTACTGTGGATCATCACTGATGTACTATAGTTCATCACTGATGTACTATGGGCCATCACTGGTGTACTATGGATCATCACTGGTGTACTATGGATCATCACTGATGTACTATGGACCATCCCTGATGTACTGTGGATCATCACTGATGTACTGTGGATCATCACTGATGTACTATGGATCATCACTGATGTACTATGGGCCATCACTGGTGTACTATGGGCCATCACTGGTGTACTATAGATCATCACTGGTGTACTATGGACCATCACTGATGTACTATGGATCATCACTGATATACTGTGGACCATCCCTGATGTACTGTGGATCATCACTGATGTACTGTGGATCATCACTGAAGTATTGTGGATCATCACTGATGTACTGTGGATCATCACTGATGTACTGTGTATCATAACTGATGTACTGTGGATCATCACTGATGTACTATAGATCATCACTGATGTACTATGGACCATCACTGATGTACTATAGATCATCACTGATGTACTATGGACCATCACTGGTGTACTATGGATCATCACTGGTGTACTGTGGATCATCACTGGTGTACTATGGACCATCCCTGATGTACTGTGGATCATCACTGATGTACTGTGGATCATCACTGATGTACTATAGTTCATCACTGATGTACTATGGGCCATCACTGGTGTACTATGGATCATCACTGGTGTACTATGGATCATCACTGATGTACTATGGACCATCCCTGATGTACTGTGGATCATCACTGATGTACTGTGGATCATCACTGATGTACTATGGATCATCACTGATGTACTGTGGATCATCACTGATGTACTATTGTTCATCACTGATGTGCTATGGGCCATCACTGGTGTACTATGGATCATCACTGGTGTACTATGGATCATCACTGATGTACTATGGACCATCCCTGATGTACTGTGGATCATCACTGATGTACTATAGTTCATCACTGATGTACTATGGGCCATCACTGGTGTACTATGGATCATCACTGGTGTACTATGGATCATCACTGATGTACTATGGACCATCCCTGATGTACTGTGGATCATCACTGATGTACTGTGGATCATCACTGATGTACTATGGATCATCACTGATGTACTATGGGCCATCACTGGTGTACTATGGGCCATCACTGGTGTACTAGGGATCATCACTGGTGTACTATGGATCATCACTGGTGTACTATGGACCATCACTGATGTACTATGGACCATCACTGATGTACTATGGATCATCACTGATATACTGTGGACCATCCCTGATGTACTGTGGATCATCACTGATGTACTGTGGATCATCACTGAAGTATTGTGGATCATCACTGATGTACTGTAAATCATCACTAATGTACTGTGGATCATAACTGATGTACTGTAGATCATCACTGATGTACTATAGATCATCACTGGTGTACTATGTATATAGATCATCACTGATGTACTATGGACCATCACTGATGTACTATAGATCATCACTGATGTACTATGGACCATCACTGGTGTACTATGGATCATCACTGGTGTACTGTGGATCATCACTGGTGTACTATGGACCATCCCTGATGTACTGTGGATCATCACTGATGTACTGTGGATCATCACTGATGTATTATAGTTCATCACTGATGTACTATGGGCCATCACTGGTGTACTATGGATCATCACTGGTGTACTATGGATCATCACTGATGTACTATGGACCATCCCTGATGTACTGTGGATCATCACTGATGTACTATAGTTCATCACTGATGTACTATGGGCCATCACTGGTGTACTATGGATCATCACTGGTGTACTATGGATCATCACTGATGTACTATGGACCATCCCTGATGTACTGTGGATCATCACTGATGTACTGTGGATCATCATTGATGTACTATGGATCATCACTGATGTACTATGGGCCATCACTGGTGTACTACGGGCCATCACTGGTGTACTATGAGCCATCACTGATGTACTATGGATCATCACTGGTGTACTATGGATCATCACTGATGTACTATGGATCATCACTGATGTACTATGAGCCATCACTGATGTACTATGGATCATCACTGGTGTACTATGGATCATCACTGATGTACTATGGATCATCACTGATGTACTATGGGCCATCACTGGTGTACTATGGATCATCACTGGTGTACTATGGATCATCACTGATGTACTATGGACCATCCCTGATGTACTGTGGATCATCACTGATATACTGTGGATCATCACTGATGTACTATGGATCATCACTGATGTACTGTGGATCATCACTGATGTACTATAGTTCATCACTGATGTACTATGGGCCATCACTGGTGTATTATGTATCATCACTGGTGTACTATGGATCATCACTGATGTACTATGGACAATCCCTGATGTACTGTGGATCATCACTGATGTACTATAGTTCATCACTGATGTACTATGGGCCATCACTGGTGTACTATGGATCATCACTGGTGTACTATGGATCATCACTGATGTACTATGGACCATCCCTGATGTACTGTGGATCATCACTGATGTACTGTGGATCATCACTGATGTACTATGGATCATCACTGATGTACTATGGGCCATCACTGGTGTACTATGGGCCATCACTGGTGTACTATAGATCATCACTGGTGTACTATGGACCATCACTGATGTACTATGGATCATCACTGATATACTGTGGACCATCCCTGATGTACTGTGGATCATCACTGATGTACTGTGGATCATCACTGAAGTATTGTGGATCATCACTGATGTACTGTGGATCATCACTGATGTACTGTGTATCATAACTGATGTACTGTGGATCATCACTGATGTACTATAGATCATCACTGATGTACTATGGACCATCACTGATGTACTATAGATCATCACTGATGTACTATGGACCATCACTGGTGTACTATGGATCATCACTGGTGTACTGTGGATCATCACTGGTGTACTATGGACCATCCCTGATGTACTGTGGATCATCACTGATGTACTGTGGATCATCACTGATGTACTATAGTTCATCACTGATGTACTATGGGCCATCACTGGTGTACTATGGATCATCAATGGTGTACTATGGATCATCACTGATGTACTATGGACCATCCCTGATGTACTGTGGATCATCACTGATGTACTGTGGATCATCACTGATGTACTATGGATCATCACTGATGTACTGTGGATCATCACTGATGTACTATTGTTCATCACTGATGTACTATGGTCCATCACTGGTGTACTATGGATCATCACTGGTGTACTATGGATCATCACTGATGTACTATGGACCATCCCTGATGTTCTGTGGATCATCACTGATGTACTATAGTTCATCACTGATGTACTATGGGCCATCACTGGTGTACTATGGATCATCACTGGTGTACTATGGATCATCACTGATGTACTATGGACCATCCCTGATGTACTGTGGATCATCACTGATGTACTGTGGATCATCACTGATGTACTATGGATCATCACTGATGTACTATGGGCCATCACTGGTGTACTATGGGCCATCACTGGTGTACTAGGGATCATCACTGGTGTACTATGGATCATCACTGGTGTACTATGGACCATCACTGATGTACTATGGACCATCACTGATGTACTATGGATCATCACTGATATACTGTGGACCATCCCTGATGTACTGTGGATCATCACTGATGTACTGTGGATCATCACTGAAGTATTGTGGATCATCACTGATGTACTGTGGATCATCACTAATGTACTGTGGATCATAACTGATGTACTGTAGATCATCACTGATGTACTATAGATCATCACTGTTGTACTATGTATATAGATCATCACTGATGTACTATGGACCATCACTGATGTACTATAGATCATCACTGATGTACTATGGACCATCACTGGTGTACTATGGATCATCACTGGTGTACTGTGGATCATCACTGGTGTACTATGGACCATCCCTGATGTACTGTGGATCATCACTGATGTACTGTGGATCATCACTGATGTATTATAGTTCATCACTGATGTACTATGGGCCATCACTGGTGTACTATGGATCATCACTGGTGTACTATGGATCATCACTGATGTACTATGGACCATCCCTAATGTACTGTGGATCATCACTGATGTACTATAGTTCATCACTGATGTATTATGGGCCATCACTGGTGTACTATGGATCATCACTGGTGTACTATGGATCATCACTGATGTACTATGGACCATCCCTGATGTACTGTGGATCATCACTGATGTACTGTGGATCATCATTGATGTACTATGGATCATCACTGATGTACTATGGGCCATCACTGGTGTACTACGGGCCATCACTGGTGTACTATGAGCCATCACTGATGTACTATGGATCATCACTGGTGTACTATGGATCATCACTGATGTACTATGGATCATCACTGATGTACTATGAGCCATCACTGATGTACTATGGATCATCACTGGTGTACTATGGATCATCACTGATGTACTATGGATCATCACTGATGTACTATGAGCCATCACTGATGTACTATGGGCCATCCCTGGTGTACTATGGATCATCACTGATGTACTGTGGATCATCACTGATGTACTATGGGACATCACTGGTATACTATGGGCCATCTCTGGTGTACTATGGATCATCACTGGTGTACTATGGACCATCACTGGTGAACTATGGATCATCACTGGTGTACTATGGACCATCACTGATTTACTATGGACCATCACTGATGTACTGTGGATCATCACTGATGTACTGTGGGTCATCCCTGGTGTACTATGGATCATCACTGGTGTAATATGGATCATCACTGATGTACTATGGGCCATCACTGATGTACTATGGATCATCACTGATGTACTATGGATCATCACTGATATACTGTGGACCATCCCTGATGTATTGTGGATCATCACTGATGTACTGTGGATCATCACTGATGTACTATTAATTATCACTGAAGTACTATGGGCCATCACTGGTGTACTATGGATCATCACTGATGTACTATGAGCCATCACTGATGTACTATTGATCATCACTGGTGTACTATGGATCATCACTGATGTACTATGGATCATCACTGATGTACTATGAGCCATCACTGATGTACTATGGATCATCACTGATGTACTGTGGATCATCACTGATGTACTGAGGATCATCACTGATGTACTATGGATCATCACTGATGTACCTTGGATCATCACTGATGTACTGTGGATCATCACTGATGTACTGTGGATCATCACTGATGTACTATAGATCATCACTGTAGTACTATGGGCCATGACTGGTGTACTATGGATGATCACTGATGTACTATGGATCATCACTGATGTATTATGGATCATCACTGATGTACTATGAGCCATCACTGATGTACTATGGATCATCACTGGTGTACTATGGATCATCACTGATGTACTATGAGCCATCACTGGTGTACTATGGATCATCACTGATGTACTATGGATCATCACTGATGTACTATGAGCCATCACTGATGTACTATGGGCCATCCCTGGTGTACTATGGATCATCACTGATGTACTGTGGATCATCACTGATGTACTATGGGACATCACTGGTGTACTATGGGCCATCACTGGTGTACTATGGATCATCACTGGTGTACTATGGGCCATCACTGGTGTACTATGGGCCATCACTGGTGTACTATCGACCATCACTGATGTACTATGGCTCATCACTGATATACTGTGGACCATCCCTGATATACTGTGGATCATCCCTGATGTACTGTGGATCATCACTGATCTACTGTGGGCCATCACAGGTGTACTGTGGGCCATCACAGGTGTACTATGGAGCATCACTGATGTACTATGGATCATCACTGGTGTACTATGGATCATCACTGATGTACTGTGGACCATCCCTGATGTACTATAGATCATCACTGATGTACTGTGGATCATCACTGATGTACTATGGGCCATCACTGGTGTACTATGGGCCATCACTGGTGTACTATGGATCATCACTGGATTACTATGGATCATCCCTGGTGTACTATGGACCATCACTGATGTGCTTTGGGCCTTCACTGGTGTACTATGGATCATCACTGATGTACTGTGGACCATCCCTGATGTACTGTGGATCATCACTGATGTACTATGGATCATCACTGATGTACTATGGACCATCACTGGTGTACTATGGACCATCACTGGTGTACTATGGATCATCACTGATGTACTGTGGATCATCACTGATGTACTGTGGGCCATCACTGATGTACTATGGATCATCACTGATATACTGTGGACAATCCCTGATGTATTGTGGATCATCACTGATGTACTGTGGATAATCACTGATGTACTATAGATCATCACTGAAGTACTATGGGCCATCACTGGTGTACTATGGATCATCACTGGTGTACTATGGGCCATCACTGGTGTACTATGGATCATCACTGATGTACTATGGATCATCACTGATGTACTATGGATCATGACTGGTTTACTATGGATCATCACTGATGTACTGTGGACCATCCCTGATGTCCTGTGGATCATCACTGATGTACTGTGGATCATCACTGATGTACTGTGGATCATCATTGATGTACTGAGGATCATCACTGATGTAATATGGATCATCACTGATGTACCGTGGATCATCACTGATGTACTGTGGATCATCACTGATGTACTGTGGATCATCACTGATGTACTATAGATCATCACTGAAGTACTATGGGCCATCACTGGTGTACTATGGATCATCACTGATGTATTATGGATCATCACTGATGTACTATGAGCCATCACTGATGTACTATGGATCATCACTGGTGTACTATGGATCATCACTGATGTACTATGGATCATCACTGATGTACTATGAGCCATCACTGATGTACTATGGATCATCACTGGTGTACTATGGATCATCACTGATGTACTATGGATCATCACTGATGTACTATGATCCATCACTGATGTACTATGGGCCATCCCTGGTGTACTATGGATCATCACTGATGTACTGTGGATCATCACTGATGTACTATGGGACATCACTGGTATACTATGGGCCATCTCTGGTGTACTATGGATCATCACTGGTGTACTATGGGCCATCACTGGTGAACTATGGATCATCACTGGTGTACTATGGACCATCACTGATTTACTATGGACCATCACTGATGTACTGTGGATCATCACTGATTTACTGTGGGTCATCCCTGGTGTACTATGGATCATCACTGGTGTAATATGGATCATCACTGATGTACTATGGGCCATCACTGATGTACTATGGATCATCACTGATGTACTGTGGACCATCCCTGATGTACTGTGGATCATCACTGATGTACTATGGACCATCCCTGATGTACTATGGACCATCCCTGATGTACTGTGAATCATCACTGGTGTACTGTGGATCATCACTGATGTACTATAGATCATCACTGATGTACTGTGGATCATCACTGATGTACTATGGGCCATCACTGCTGTACTATGGGCCATCACTGGTGTACTATGGATCATCACTGATGTACTGTGGATCATCCCTGATGTACTGTGGGCCATCACTGATGTACTGTGGATCATCACTGATGTACTATGGATCATCACTGATGTACTATGGGCCATCACTGGTGTACTATGGGCCATCACTGGTGTACTATAGATCATCACTGGTGTACTATGGACCATCACTGATGTACTATGGATCATCACTGATATACTGTGGACCATCCCTGATGTACTGTGGATCATCACTGATGTACTGTGGATCATCACTGAAGTATTGTGGATCATCACTGATGTACTGTGGATCATCACTGATGTACTGTGTATCATAACTGATGTACTGTGGATCATCACTGATGTACTATAGATCATCACTGATGTACTATGGACCATCACTGATGTACTATAGATCATCACTGATGTACTATGGACCATCACTGGTGTACTATGGATCATCACTGGTGTACTGTGGATCATCACTGGTGTACTATGGACCATCCCTGATGTACTGTGGATCATCACTGATGTACTGTGGATCATCACTGATGTACTATAGTTTATCACTGATGTACTATGGGCCATCACTGGTGTACTATGGATCATCACTGGTGTACTATGGATCATCACTGATGTACTATGGACCATCCCTGATGTACTGTGGATCATCACTGATGTACTGTGGATCATCACTGATGTAGTATGGATCATCACTGATGTACTGTGGATCATCACTGATGTACTATTGTTCATCACTGATGTACTATGGGCCATCACTGGTGTACTATGGATCATCACTGGTGTACTATGGATCATCACTGATGTACTATGGACCATCCCTGATGTACTGTGGATCATCACTGATGTACTATAGTTCATCACTGATATACTATGGGCCATCACTGGTGTACTATGGATCATCACTGGTGTACTATGGATCATCACTGATGTACTATGGACCATCCCTGATGTACTGTGGATCATCACTGATGTACTGTGGATCATCACTGATGTACTATGGATCATCACTGATGTACTATGGGCCATCACTGGTGTACTATGGGCCATCACTGGTGTACTATGGATCATCACTGGTGTACTATGGATCATCACTGGTGTACTATGGACCATCACTGATGTACTATGGACCATCACTGATGTACTATGGATCATCACTGATATACTGTGGACCATCCCTGATGTACTGTGGATCATCACTGATGTACTGTGGATCATCACTGAAGTATTGTGGATCATCACTGATGTACTGTGGATCATCACTAATGTACTGTGGATCATAACTGATGTACTGTAGATCATCACTGATGTACTATAGATCATCACTGGTGTACTATGTATATAGATCACCACTGATGTACTATGGACCATCACTGATGTACTATAGATCATCACTGATGTACTATGGACCATCACTGGTGTACTATGGATCATCACTGGTGTACTGTGTATCATCACTGGTGTACTATGGACCATCCCTGATGTACTGTGGATCATCACTGATGTACTATAGTTCATCACTGATGTACTATGGGCCATCACTGGTGTACTATGGATCATCACTGGTGTACTATGGATCATCACTGATGTACTATGGACCATCCCTGATGTACTGTGGATCATCACTGATGTACTGTGGATCATCATTGATGTACTATGGATCATCACTGATGTACTATGGGCCATCACTGGTGTACTACGGGCCATCACTGGTGTACTATGGATCATCACTGGTGTACTATGGATCATCACTGGTGTACTATGGACCATCACTGATGTACTGTGGACCACCACTGATGTACTGTGGATCATCACTGATGTACTGTGGATCATCCCTGGTGTACTATGGAACATTACTGGTGTACTATGGATCATCACTGTTGTACTATGGATCATCACTGATGTACTATGAGCCATCACTGATGTACTATGGATCATCACTGATATACTGTGGACCATCCCTGATGTACTGTGGATCATCACTGATGTACTGTGGATCATCACTGAAGTATTGTGGATCATCACTGATGTACTGTGGATCATCACTGATGTACTGTGGATCATAACTGATGTACTGTGGATCATCACTGGTGTACTATGGATCATCACTGATGTACTATGGATCATCACTGATGTACTATGGACCATCACTGATGTACTATGGGCCATCACTGGTGTACTATGGATCATCACTGATGTACTGTGGATCATCACTGATGTACTGTGGGCCATCACTGATGTACTATGGATCATCACTGATATACTGTGGACCATCCCTGATGTATTGTGGATCATCACTGATGTACTGTGGATCATCACTGATGTACTATTAATTATCACTGAAGTACTATGGGCCATCACTGGTGTACTATGGATCATCACTGGTGTACTATGGATCATCACTGATGTACTATGGATCATCACTGATGTACTATGGATCATGACTGGTGTACTATGGATCATCACTGATGTACTGTGGACCATCCCTGATGTACTGTGGATCATCACTGATGTACTGTGGATCATCACTGATGTACTGTGGATCATCACTGATGTACTATGGATCATCACTGATGTACCTTGGATCATCACTGATGTACTGTGGATCATCACTGATGTACTGTGGATCATCACTGATGTACTATAGATCATCACTGTAGTACTATGGGCCATGACTGGTGTACTATGGATCATCACTGATGTACTATGGATCATCACTGATGTATTATGGATCATCACTGATGTACTATGAGCCATCACTGATGTACTATGGATCATCACTGGTGTACTATGGATCATCACTGATGTACTATGAGCCATCACTGATGTACTATGGATCATCACTGGTGTACTATGGATCATCACTGATGTACTATGGATCATCACTGATGTACTATGAGCCATCACTGATGTACTATGGGCCATCCCTGGTGTACTATGGATCATCACTGATGTACTGTGGATCATCACTGATGTACTATGGGACATCACTGGTGTACTATGGGCCATCACTGGTGTACTATGGATCATCACTGGTGTACTATGGGCCATCACTGGTGTACTATGGGCCATCACTGGTGTACTATGGATCATCACTGGTGTACTATAACCATCACTGATGTACTATGGCTCATCACTGATATACTGTGGACCATCCCTGATATACTGTGGATCATCCCTGATGTACTGTGGATCATCACTGATCTACTGTGGGCCATCACAGGTGTACTGTGGGCCATCACAGGTGTACTATGGATCATCACTGGTGTACTATGGATCATCACTGGTGTACTATGGATCATCACTGATGTACTGTGGACCATCCCTGATGTACTATAGATCATCACTGATGTACTGTGGATCATCACTGATGTACTATGGGCCATCACTGGTGTACTATGGGCCATCACTGGTGTACTATGGATCATCACTGGATTACTATGGATCATCACTGATGTACTATGGACCATCACTGATGTGCTTTGGGCCATCACTGGTGTACTATGGATCATCACTGATGTACTGTGGACCATCCCTGATGTACTGTGGATCATCACTGATGTACTATGGACCATCACTGGTGTACTATGGACCATCACTGGTGTACTATGGATCATCACTGATGTACTGTGGATCATCACTGATGTACTGTGGGCCATCACTGATGTACTATGGATCATCACTGATATACTGTGGACCATCCCTGATGTATTGTGGATCATCACTGATGTACTGTGGATCATCACTGATGTACTATAGATCATCACTGACGTACTATGGGCCATCACTGGTGTACTATGGATCATCACTGGTGTACTATGGGCCATCACTGGTGTACTATGGATCATCACTGATGTACTATGGATCATCACTGATGTACTATGGATCATGACTGGTTTACTATGGATCATCACTGATGTACTGTGGACCATCCCTGATGTCCTGTGGATCATCACTGATGTACTGTGGATCATCACTGATGTACTGTGGATCATCACTGATGTACTGTGGATCATCATTGATGTACTGAGGATCATCACTGATGTACTATGGATCATCACTGATGTACCGTGGATCATCACTGATGTACTGTGGATCATCACTGATGTACTGTGGATCATCACTGATGTACTATAGATCATCACTGAAGTACTATGGGCCATCACTGGTGTACTATGGGCCATCACTGGTGTACTATGGATCATCACTGATGTATTATGGATCATCACTGATGTACTATGAGCCATCACTGATGTACTATGGATCATCACTGGTGTACTATGGATCATCACTGATGTACTATGGATCATCACTGATGTACTATGAGCCATCACTGATGTACTATGGATCATCACTGGTGTACTATGGATCATCACTGATGTACTATGGATCATCACTGATGTACTATGAGCCATCACTGATGTACTATGGGCCATCCCTGGTGTACTATGGATCATCACTGATGTACTGTGGATCATCACTGATGTACTATGGGACATCACTGGTATACTATGGGCCATCTCTGGTGTACTATGGATCATCACTGGTGTACTATGGGCCATCACTGGTGAACTATGGATCATCACTGGTGTACTATGGACCATCACTGATTTACTATGGACCATCACTGATGTACTGTGGATCATCACTGATGTACTGTGGGTCATCCCTGGTGTACTATGGATCATCACTGGTGTAATATGGATCATCACTGATGTACTATGGGCCATCACTGATGTACTATGGATCATCACTGATGTACTGTGGACCATCCCTGATGTACTGTGGATCATCACTGATGTACTATGGACCATCCCTGATGTACTATGGACCATCCCTGATGTACTGTGAATCATCACTGGTGTACTGTGGATCATCACTGATGTACTATAGATCATCACTGATGTACTGTGGATCATCACTGATGTACTATGGGCCATCACTGGTGTACTATGGGCCATCACTGGTGTACTATGGATCATCACTGATGTACTGTGGATCATCCCTGATGTACTGTGGGCCATCACTGATGTACTATGGATCATCACTGATGTACTATGGATCATGACTGGTGTACTATGGATCATCACTGATGTACTGTGGACCATCCCTGATGTACTGTGGATCATCAATGATGTACTGTGGATCATCACTGATGTACTGTGGATCATCACTGATGTACTGTGGATCATCACTGATGTACTATGGATCATCCCTGATGTACTATGGACCATCCCTGATGTACTGTGGATCATCACTGATGTACTATAGATCATCACTGATGTACTATGGGCCATCACTGGTGTACTATGGATCATCACTTGTGTACTATGGATCATCACTGATGTACTATGGACCATCCCTGATGTACTGTGGATCATCACTGATGTACTGTGGATCATCACTGATGTACTGTGGATCATCACTGATGTACTATGGATCATCACTGATGTACTGTGGATCATCACTGATGTACTATAGTTCATCACTGATGTACTATGGGCCATCACTGGTGTACTATGGATCATCACTGGTGTACTATGGATCATCACTGATGTATTATGGACCATCCCTGATGTACTGTGGATAATCACTGATGTACTGTGGATCATCACTGATGTACTATGGATCATCACTGATGTACTATGGGCCATCACTGGTGTACTATGGGCCATCACTGGTGTACTATGGATCATCACTGGTGTACTATGGATCATCACTGGTGTACTATGGACCATCACTGATGTACTATGGACCATCACTGATGTACTATGGATCATCACTGATATACTGTGGACCATCCCTGATGTACTGTGGATCATCACTGATGTACTGTGGATCATCACTGAAGTATTGTGGATCATCACTGATGTACTGTGGATCATCACTGATGTACTGTGTATCATAACTGATGTACTGTGGATCATCACTGATGTACTATAGATCATCACTGATGTACTATGGACCATCACTGATGTACTATAGATCATCACTGATGTACTATGGACCATCACTGGTGTACTATGGATCATCACTGGTGTACTGTGGATCATCACTGGTGTACTATGGACCATCCCTGATGTACTGTGGATCATCACTGATGTACTGTGGATCATCACTGATGTACTATAGTTCATCACTGATGTACTATGGGCCATCACTGGTGTACTATGGATCATCACTGGTGTACTATGGATCATCACTGGTGTACTATGGATCATCACTGATGTACTATGGACCATCCCTGATGTACTGTGGATCATCACTGATGTACTGTGGATCATCACTGATGTACTATGGATCATCACTGATGTACTATGGGCCATCACTGGTGTACTATGGGCCATCACTGGTGTACTATGGATCATCACTGGTGTACTATGGATCATCACTGGTGTACTATGGACCATCACTGATGTACTATGGACCATCACTGATGTACTATGGATCATCACTGATATACTGTGGACCATCCCTGATGTACTGTGGATCATCACTGATGTACTGTGGATCATCACTGAAGTATTGTGGATCATCACTGATGTACTGTGGATCATCACTGATGTACTGTGTATCATAACTGATGTACTGTGGATCATCACTGATGTACTATAGATCATCACTGATGTACTATGGACCATCACTGATGTACTATAGATCATCACTGAAGTACTATGGACCATCACCACTGGTGTACTATGGATCATCACTGGTGTACTGTGGATCATCACTGGTGTACTATGGACCATCCCTGATGTACTGTGGATCATCACTGATGTACTGTGGATCATCACTGATGTACTTTAGTTCATCACTGATGTACTATGGGCCATCACTGGTGTACTATGGATCATCACTGGTGTACTATGGATCATCACTGATGTACTATGGACCATCCCTGATGTACTGTGGATCATCACTGATGTACTATGGATCATCACTGATGTACTATGGATCATCACTGATGTACTGTGGATCATCACTGATGTACTATGGGCCATCACTGGTGTACTATGGGCCATCACTGGTGTACTATGGATCATCACTGATCTACTATGGATCATCACTGATGTACTATGGACCATCACTGATGTACTATGGGCCATCACTGGTGTACTATGGATCATCACCGATGTACTGTGGACCATCCCTGATGTACTGTGGACCATCACTGATGTACTGTGGATCATCACTGATGTACTATGGATCATCACTGATGTACTATAGATCATCACTGATGTACTATGGACCATCACTGATGTACTATAGATCATCACTGATGTACTATAGTTCATCACTGGTGTACTATGGATCATCACTGGTGTACTGTGGATCATCACTGGTGTACTATGGACCATCCCTGATGTACTGTGGATCATCACTGATGTACTGTGGATCATCACTGATGTACTATAGTTCATCACTGATGTACTATGGGCCATCACTGGTGTACTATGGATCATCACTGGTGTACTATGGATCATCACTGATGTACTATGGACCATCCCTGATGTACTGTGGATCATCACTGATGTACTGTGGATCATCACTGATGTACTATGGATCATCACTGATGTACTGTGGATCATTACTGATGTACTATAGTTCATCACTGATGTACTATGGGCCATCACTGGTGTACTATGGATCATCACTGGTGTACTATGGATCATCACTGATGTACTATGGACCATCCCTGATGTACTGTGGATCATCACTGATGTACTATAGTTCATCACTGATGTACTATGGGCCATCACTGGTGTACTATGGATCATCACTGGTGTACTATGGATCATCACTGATGTACTATGGACCATCCCTGATGTACTGTGGATCATCACTGATGTACTGTGGATCATCACTGATGTACTATGGATCATCACTGATGTACTATGGGCCATCACTGGTGTACTATGGGCCATCACTGGTGTACTATGGATCATCACTGGTGTACTATGGACCATCACTGATGTACTATGGACCATCACTGATGTACTATGGATCATCACTGATATACTGTGGACCATCCCTGATGTACTGTAGATCATCACTGATCTACTGTGGATCATCACTGAAGTATTGTGGATCATCACTGATGTACTGTGGATCATCACTGATGTACTGTGTATCATAACTGATGTACTGTGGATCATCACTGATGTACTATAGATCATCACTGATGTACTATAGATCATCACTGATGTACTATGGACCATCACTGGTGTACTGTGGATCATCACTGGTGTACTATGGACCATCCCTGATGTACTGTGGATCATCACTGATGTACTGTGGATCATCACTGATGTAGTATAGTTCATCACTGATGTACTATGGGCCATCACTGGTGTACTATGGATCATCACTGGTGTACTATGGATCATCACTGATGTACTATGGACCATCCCTGATGTACTGTGGATCATCACTGATGTACTATGGATCATCACTGATGTACTGTGGATCATCACTGATGTACTATAGTTCATCACTGATGTACTATGGGCCATCACTGGTGTACTATGGATCATTACTGGTGTACTATGGATCATGACTGATGTACTATGGACCATCCCTGATGTACTGTGGATCATCTCTGATGTACTATAGTTTATCACTGATGTACTATGGGCCATCACTGGTGTACTATGGATCATCACTGGTGTACTATGGATCATCACTGATGTACTATGGACCATCCCTGATGTACTGTGGATCATCACTGATGTACTGTGGATCATCACTGATGTACTATGGATCATCACTGATGTACTATGGGCCATCACTGGTGTACTATGGGCCATCACTGGTGTACTATGGATCATCACTGGTGTACTATGGACCATCACTGATGTACTATGGACCATCACTGATGTACTATGGATCATCACTGATATACTGTGGACCATCACTGATGTACTGTGGACCATCCCTGATGTACTGTGGATCATCACTGAAGTATTGTGGATCATCACTGATGTACTGTGGATCATCACTGATGTACTGTGGATCATCACTAATGTACTGTGGATCATAACTGATGTACTGTGGATCATCACTGGTGTACTATGGACCATCCCTGATGTACTGTGGATCATAACTGATGTACTGTGGATCATCACTGATGTACTATAGTTCATCACTGATGTACTATGGGCCATCACTGGTGTACTATGGATCATCACTGGTGTACTATGGATCATCACTGATGTACTATGGACCATCCCTGATGTACTGTGGATCATCACTGATGTACTGTGGATCATCACTGATGTACTATGGATCATCACTGATGTACTATGGGCCATCACTGGTGTACTATGGATCATCACTGATGTACTATGGATCATCACTGATGTACTATGGACCATCACTGATGTACTATGGGCCATCACTGGTGTACTATGGATCATCACTGATGTACTATGGACCATCCCTGATGTACTGTGGATCATCACTGATGTACTGTGGATCATCACTGATGTACTATGGATCATCACTGATGTACTGTGGATCATCACTGATGTACTATAGTTCATCACTGATGTACTATGGGCCATCACTGGTGTACTATGGATCATCACTGGTGTACTATGGATCATCACTGATGTACTATGGGCCATCACTGGTGTACTATGGATCATCACTGGTGTACTATGGATCATCACTGATGTACTATAGATCATCACTGATGTACTATAGCTCATCACTGATGTACTATGGACCATCACTGATGTACTATAGATCATCACTGATGTACTATGGACCATCACTGGTGTACTATGGATCATCACTGGTGTACTGTGGATCATCACTGGTGTACTATGGACCATCCCTGATGTACTGTGGATCATCACTGATGTACTGTGGATCATCACTGATGTACTATAGTTCATCACTGATGTACTATGGGCCATCACTGGTGTACTATGGATCATCACTGGTGTACTATGGATCATCACTGATGTACTATGGACCATCCCTGATGTACTGTGGATCATCACTGATGTACTGTGGATCATCACTGATGTACTATGGATCATCACTGATGTACTATAGTTCATCACTGATGTACTATGGGCCATCACTGGTATACTATGGATCATCACTGGTGTACTATGGATCATCACTGATGTACTATGGACCATCCCTGATGTACTGTGGATCATCACTGATGTACTATAGTTCATCACTGATGTACTATGGGCCATCACTGGTGTACTATGGGCCATCACTGGTGTACTATGGATCATCACTGGTGTACTATGGACCATCACTGATGTACTATGGGCCATCACTGATGTACTGTGGATCATCACTGATATACTGTGGACCATCCCTGATGTACTGTGGATCATCACTGATGTACTGTGGATCATCACTGAAGTATTGTGGATCATCACTGATGTACTGTGGATCATCACTGATGTACTGTGTATCATAACTGATGTACTGTGGATCATCACTGATGTACTATAGATCATCACTGATGTACTATAGATCATCACTGATGTACTATGGACCATCACTGATGTACTATAGATCATCACTGATGTACTATGGACCATCACTGGTGTACTATGGATCATCACTGGTGTACTGTGGATCATCACTGGTGTACTATGGACCATCCCTGATGTACTGTGGATCATCACTGATGTACTGTGGATCATCACTGATGTACTATAGTTCATCACTGATGTACTATGGGCCATCACTGGTGTACTATGGATCATCACTGGTGTACTATGGATCATCACTGATGTACTATGGACCATCCCTGATGTACTATGGACCATCACTGGTGTACTATGGATCATCACTGGTGTACTGTGGATCATCACTGGTGTACTATGGACCATCCCTGATGTACTGTGGATCATCACTGATGTACTGTGGATCATCACTGATGTACTATAGTTCATCACTGAAGTACTATAGGCCATCACTGGTGTACTATGGATCATCACTGGTGTACTATGGATCATCACTGATGTACTATGGACCCTCCCTGATGTACTGTGGATCATCACTGATGTACTGTGGATCATCACTGATGTACTATGGATCATCACTGATGTACTGTGGATCATCACTGATGTACTATAGTTCATCACTGATGTACTATGGGCCATCACTGGTGTACTATGGATCATCACTGGTGTACTATGGATCATCATTAATGTACTATGGACCATCCCTGATGTACTGTGGATCATCACTGATGTACTATAGTTCATCACTGATGTACTATGGGCCATCACTGGTGTACTATGGATCATCACTGGTGTACTATGGATCATCACTGATGTACTATGGACCATCCCTGATGTACTGTGGATCATCACTGATGTACTGTGGATCATCACTGATGTACTATGGATCATCACTGATGTACTATGGGCCATCACTGGTGTACTATGGGCCATCACTGGTGTACTATGGATCATCACTGGTGTACTATGGATCATCACTGGTGTACTATGGACCATCACTGATGTACTATGGACCATCACTGATGTACTATGGATCATCACTGATATACTGTGGACCATCCCTGATGTACTGTGGATCATCACTGATGTACTGTGGATCATCACTGAAGTATTGTGGATCATCACTGATGTACTGTGGATCATCACTGATGTACTGTGGATCATAACTGATGTACTGTGGATCATCACTGATGTACTGTGGATCATTACTGATGTACTATAGATCATCACTGATGTACTATAGATCATCACTGATGTTCTATGGACCATCACTGATGTACTATACATCATCACTGATGTACTATGGACCATCACTGGTGTACTATGGATCATCACTGGTGTACTGTGGATCATCACTGGTGTACTATGGACCATCCCTGATGTACTGTGGATCATCACTGATGTACTGTGGATCATCACTGATGTACTATAGTTCATCACTGATGTACTATGGGCCATCACTGGTGTACTATGGATCATCACTGGTGTACTATGGATCATCACTGATGTACTATGGACCATCCCTGATGTACTGTGGATCATCACTGATGTACTGTGGATCATCACTGATGTACTATGGATCATCACTGATGTACTGTGGATCATCACTGATGTACTATGGGCCATCACTGGTGTACTATGGGCCATCACTGGTGTACTATGGATCATCACTGATCTACTATGGATCATCACTGATGTACTATGGATCATCACTGGTGTACTATGGATCATCACTGATGTACTATGGACCCTCCCTGATGTACTGTGGATCATCACTGATGTACTGTGGATCATCACTGATGTACTATGGATCATCACTGATGTACTGTGGATCATCACTGATGTACTATAGTTCATCACTGATGTACTATGGGCCATCACTGGTGTACTATGGATCATCACTGGTGTACTATGGATCATCATTAATGTACTATGGACCATCCCTGATGTACTGTGGATCATCACTGATGTACTATAGTTCATCACTGATGTACTATGGGCCATCACTGGTGTACTATGGATCATCACTGGTGTACTATGGATCATCACTGATGTACTATGGACCATCCCTGATGTACTGTGGATCATCACTGATGTACTGTGGATCATCACTGATGTACTATGGATCATCACTGATGTACTATGGGCCATCACTGGTGTACTATGGGCCATCACTGGTGTACTATGGATCATCACTGGTGTACTATGGATCATCACTGGTCTACTATGGACCATCACTGATGTACTATGGACCATCACTGATGTACTATGGATCATCACTGATATACTGTGGACCATCCCTGATGTACTGTGGATCATCACTGATGTACTGTGGATCATCACTGAAGTATTGTGGATCATCACTGATGTACTGTGGATCATCACTGATGTACTGTGGATCATAACTGATGTACTGTGGATCATCACTGATGTACTGTGGATCATTACTGATGTACTATAGATCATCACTGATGTACTATAGATCATCACTGATGTTCTATGGACCATCACTGATGTACTATACATCATCACTGATGTACTATGGACCATCACTGGTGTACTATGGATCATCACTGGTGTACTGTGGATCATCACTGGTGTACTATGGACCATCCCTGATGTACTGTGGATCATCACTGATGTACTGTGGATCATCACTGATGTACTATAGTTCATCACTGATGTACTATGGGCCATCACTGGTGTACTATGGATCATCACTGGTGTACTATGGATCATCACTGATGTACTATGGACCATCCCTGATGTACTGTGGATCATCACTGATGTACTGTGGATCATCACTGATGTACTATGGATCATCACTGATGTACTGTGGATCATCACTGATGTACTATGGGCCATCACTGGTGTACTATGGGCCATCACTGGTGTACTATGGATCATCACTGATCTACTATGGATCATCACTGATGTACTATGGACCATCACTGATGTACTATGGGCCATCACTGGTGTACTATGGATCATCACCGATGTACTGTGGACCATCCCTGATGTACTGTGGACCATCACTGATGTACTGTGGATCATCACTGATGTACTATGGATCATCACTGATGTACTATAGATCATCACTGATGTACTATAGATCATCACTGATGTACTATGGACCATCACTGATGTACTATAGATCATCACTGATGTACTATGGACCATCACTGGTGTACTATGGATCATCACTGGTGTACTGTGGATCATCACTGATGTACTGTGGATCATCACTGATGTACTGTGGATCATCACTGATGTACTATAGTTCATCACTTATGTACTATGGGCCATCACTGGTGTACTATGGATCATCACTGGTGTACTATGGATCATCACTGATGTACTATGGACCATCCCTGATGTACTGTGGATCATCACTGATGTACTGTGGATCATCACTGATGTACTATGGATCATCACTGATGTACTGTGGATCATCACTGATGTACTATAGTTCATCACTGATGTACTATGGGCCATCACTGGTGTACTATGGATCATCACTGATGTACTATGGATCATCACTGATGTACTATGGACCATCCCTGATGTATTGTGGATCATCACTGATGTACTATAGTTCATCACTGATGTACTATGGGCCATCACTGGTGTACTATGGATCATCACTGGTGTACTATGGATCATCACTGGTGTACTATGGATCATCAGTGATGTACTATAGATCATCACTGATGTACTATAGCTCATCACTGATGTACTATGGACCATCACTGATGTACTATAGATCATCACTGATGTACTATGGACCATCACTGGTGTACTATGGATCTTCACTGGTGTACTGTGGATCATCACTGGTGTACTATGGACCATCCCTGATGTACTGTGGATCATCACTGATGTACTGTGGATCATCACTGATGTACTATAGTTCATCACTGATGTACTATGGGCCATCACTGGTGTACTATGGATCATCACTGGTGTACTATGGATCATCACTGATGTACTATGGACCATCCCTGATGTACTGTGGATCATCACTGATGTACTGTGGATCATCACTGATGTACTATGGATCATCACTGATGTACTGTGGATCATCACTGATGTACTATAGTTCATCACTGATGTACTATGGACCATCACTGGTGTACTATGGATCATCACTGGTGTACTATGGATCATCACTGATGTACTATGGACCATCCCTGATGTACTGTGGATCATCACTGATATACTGTGGATCATCACTGATGTACTATGGATCATCACTGATGTACTGTGGATCATCACTGATGTACTATAGTTCATCACTGATGTACTATGGGCCATCACTGGTGTACTATGGATCATCACTGGTGTACTATGGATCATCACTGATGTACTATGGACCATCCCTGATGTACTGTGGATCATCACTGATGTACTATAGTTCATCACTGATGTACTATGGGCCATCACTTGTGTACTATGGATCATCACTGGTGTACTATGGATCATCACTGATGTACTATGGACCATCCCTGATGTACTGTGGATCATCACTGATGTACTGTGGATCATCACTGATGTACTATGGATCATCACTGATGTACTATGGGCCATCACTGGTGTACTATGGGCCATCACTGGTGTACTATAGATCATCACTGGTGTACTATGGACCATCACTGATGTACTATGGATCATCACTGATATACTGTGGACCATCCCTGATGTACTGTGGATCATCACTGATGTACTGTGGATCATCACTGAAGTATTGTGGATCATCACTGATGTACTGTGGATCATCACTGATGTACTGTGTATCATAACTGATGTACTGTGGATCATCACTGATGTACTATGGACCATCCCTGATGTACTGTGGATCATCACTGATGTACTATAGTTCATCACTGAAGTACTATAGGCCATCACTGGTGTACTATGGATCATCACTGGTGTACTATGGATCATCACTGATGTACTATGGACCCTCCCTGATGTACTGTGGATCATCACTGATGTACTGTGGATCATCACTGATGTACTATGGATCATCACTGATGTACTGTGGATCATCACTGATGTACTATAGTTCATCACTGATGTACTATGGGCCATCACTGGTGTACTATGGATCATCACTGGTGTACTATGGATCATCATTGATGTACTATGGACCATCCCTGATGTACTGTGGATCATCACTGATGTACTATAGTTCATCACTGATGTACTATGGGCCATCACTGGTGTACTATGGATCATCACTGGTGTACTATGGATCATCACTGATGTACTATGGACCATCCCTGATGTACTGTGGATCATCACTGATGTACTGTGGATCATCACTGATGTACTATGGATCATCACTGATGTACTATGGGCCATCACTGGTGTACTATGGGCCATCACTGGTGTACTATGGATCATCACTGGTGTACTATGGATCATCACTGGTGTACTATGGACCATCACTGATGTACTATGGACCATCACTGATGTACTATGGATCATCACTGATATACTGTGGACCATCCCTGATGTACTGTGGATCATCACTGATGTACTGTGGATCATCACTGAAGTATTGTGGATCATCACTGATGTACTGTGGATCATCACTGATGTACTGTGGATCATAACTGATGTACTGTGGATCATCACTGATGTACTGTGGATCATCACTGATGTACTATAGATCATCACTGATGTACTATAGATCATCACTGATGTTCTATGGACCATCACTGATGTACTATACATCATCACTGATGTACTATGGACCATCACTGGTGTACTATGGATCATCACTGGTGTACTGTGGATCATCACTGGTGTACTATGGACCATCCCTGATGTACTGTGGATCATCACTGATGTACTGTGGATCATCACTGATGTACTGTGGATCATCACTGATGTACTATAGTTCATCACTGATGTACTATGGGCCATCACTGGTGTACTATGGATCATCACTGGTGTACTATGGATCATCACTGATGTACTATGGACCATCCCTGATGTACTGTGGATCATCACTGATGTACTGTGGATCATCACTGATGTACTATGGATCATCACTGATGTACTGTGGATCATCACTGATGTACTATGGGCCATCACTGGTGTACTATGGGCCATCACTGGTGTACTATGGATCATCACTGATCTACTATGGATCATCACTGATGTACTATGGACCATCACTGATGTACTATGGGCCATCACTGGTGTACTATGGATCATCACCGATGTACTGTGGACCATCCCTGATGTACTGTGGACCATCACTGATGTACTGTGGATCATCACTGATGTACTATGGATCATCACTGATGTACTATAGATCATCACTGATGTACTATAGATCATCACTGATGTACTATGGACCATCACTGATGTACTATAGATCATCACTGATGTACTATGGACCATCACTGGTGTACTATGGATCATCACTGGTGTACTGTGGATCATCACTGGTGTACTATGGACCATCCCTGATGTACTGTGGATCATCACTGATGTACTGTGGATCATCACTGATGTACTATAGTTCATCACTTATGTACTATGGGCCATCACTGGTGTACTATGGATCATCACTGGTGTACTATGGATCATCACTGATGTACTATGGACCATCCCTGATGTACTGTGGATCATCACTGATGTACTGTGGATCATCACTGATGTACTATGGATCATCACTGATGTACTGTGGATCATCACTGATGTACTATAGTTCATCACTGATGTACTATGGGCCATCACTGGTGTACTATGGATCATCACTGATGTACTATGGATCATCACTGATGTACTATGGACCATCCCTGATGTACTGTGGATCATCACTGATGTACTATAGTTTATCACTGATGTACTATGGGCCATCACTGGTGTACTATGGATCATCACTGGTGTACTATGGATCATCACTGGTGTACTATGGATCATCAGTGATGTACTATAGATCATCACTGATGTACTATAGCTCATTACTGATGTACTATGGACCATCACTGATGTACTATAGATCATCACTGATGTACTATGGACCATCACTGGTGTACTATGGATCATCACTGGTGTACTGTGGATCATCACTGGTGTACTATGGACCATCCCTGATGTACTGTGGATCATCACTGATGTACTGTGGATCATCACTGATGTACTATAGTTCATCACTGATGTACTATGGGCCATCACTGGTGTACTATGGATCATCACTGGTGTACTATGGATCATCACTGATGTACTATGGACCATCCCTGATGTACTGTGGATCATCACTGATGTACTGTGGATCATCACTGATGTACTATGGATCATCACTGATGTACTGTGGATCATCACTGATGTACTATAGTTCATCACTGATGTACTATGGGCCATCACTGGTGTACTATGGATCATCACTGGTGTACTATGGATCATCACTGATGTACTATGGACCATCCCTGATGTACTGTGGATCATCACTGATATACTGTGGATCATCACTGATGTACTATGGATCATCACTGATGTACTGTGGATCATCACTGATGTACTATAGTTCATCACTGATGTACTATGGGCCATCACTGGTGTACTATGGATCATCACTGGTGTACTATGGATCATCACTGATGTACTATGGACAATCCCTGATGTACTGTGGATCATCACTGATGTACTATAGTTCATCACTGATGTACTATGGGCCATCACTGGTGTACTATGGATCATCACTGGTGTACTATGGATCATCACTGATGTACTATGGACCATCCCTGATGTACTGTGGATCATCACTGATGTACTGTGGATCATCACTGATGTACTATGGATCATCACTGATGTACTATGGGCCATCACTGGTGTACTATGGGCCATCACTGATGTACTATAGATCATCACTGGTGTACTATGGACCATCACTGATGTACTATGGATCATCACTGATATACTGTGGACCATCCCTGATGTACTGTGGATCATCACTGATGTACTGTGGATCATCACTGAAGTATTGTGGATCATCACTGATGTACTGTGGATCATCACTGATGTACTGTGTATCATAACTGATGTACTGTGGATCATCACTGATGTACTATAGATCATCACTGATGTACTATGGACCATCACTGATGTACTATAGATCATCACTGATGTACTATGGACCATCACTGGTGTACTATGGATCATCACTGGTGTACTGTGGATCATCACTGGTGTACTATGGACCATCCCTGATGTACTGTGGATCATCACTGATGTACTGTGGATCATCACTGATGTACTATAGTTCATCACTGATGTACTATAGGCCATCACTGGTGTACTATGGATCATCACTGGTGTACTATGGATCATCACTGATGTACTATGGACCATCCCTGATGTACTGTGGATCATCACTGATGTACTGTGGATCATCACTGATGTACTATGGATCATCACTGATGTACTGTGGATCATCACTGATGTACTATTGTTCATCACTGATGTACTATGGGCCATCACTGGTGTACTATGAATCATCACTGGTGTACTATGGATCATCACTGATGTACTATGGACCATCCCTGATGTACTGTGGATCATCACTGATGTACTATAGTTCATCACTGATGTACTATGGGCCATCACTGGTGTACTATGGATCATCACTGGTGTACTATGGATCATCACTGATGTACTATGGACCATCCCTGATGTACTGTGGATCATCACTGATGTACTGTGGATCATCACTGATGTACTATGGATCATCACTGATGTACTATGGGCCATCACTGGTGTACTATGGGCCATCACTGGTGTACTATGGATCATCACTGGTGTACTATGGACCATCACTGATGTACTATGGACCATCACTGATGTACTATGGATCATCACTGATATACTGTGGACCATCCCTGATGTACTGTGGATCATCACTGATGTACTGTGGATCATCACTGAAGTATTGTGGATCATCACTGATGTACTGTGGATCATCACTAATGTACTGTGGATCATAACTGATGTACTGTAGATCATCACTGATGTACTATAGATCATCACTGGTGTACTATGTATATAGATCATCACTGATGTACTATGGACCATCACTGATGTACTATAGATCATCACTGATGTACTATGGACCATCACTGGTGTACTATGGATCATCACTGGTGTACTGTGGATCATCACTGGTGTACTATGGACCATCCCTGATGTACTGTGGATCATCACTGATGTACTGTGGATCATCACTGATGTACTATAGTTCATCACTGATGTACTATGGGCCATCACTGGTGTACTATGGATCATCACTGATGTACTATGGACCATCCCTGATGTACTGTGGATCATCACTGATGTACTATAGTTCATCACTGATGTACTATGGGCCATCACTGGTGTACTATGGATCATCACTGGTGTACTATGGATCATCACTGATGTACTATAGATCATCACTCATGTACTATAGCTCATCACTGATGTACTATGGACCATCACTGATGTACTATAGATCATCACTGATGTACTATGGACCATCACTGGTGTACTATGGATCATCACTGGTGTACTGTGGATCATCACTGGTGTACTGTGGATCATCACTGATGTACTGTGGATCATCACTGATGTACTATAGTTCATCACTGATGTACTATGGGCCATCACTGGTGTACTATGGATCATCACTGGTGTACTATGGATCATCACTGATGTACTATGGACCATCCCTGATGTACTGTGGATCATCACTGATATACTGTGGATCATCACTGATGTACTATGGATCATCACTGATGTACTGTGGATCTTCACTGATGTACTATAGTTCATCACTGATGTACTATGGGCCATCACTGGTGTACTATGGATCATCACTGGTGTACTATGGATCATCACTGATGTACTATGGACCATCCCTGATGTACTGTGGATCATCACTGATGTACTGTGGATCATCACTGATGTACTATGGATCATCACTGATGTACTATGGGCCATCACTGGTGTACTATGGGCCATCACTGGTGTACTATAGATCATCACTGGTGTACTATGGACCATCACTGATGTACTATGGATCATCACTGATATACTGTGGACCATCCCTGATGTACTGTGGATCATCACTGATGTACTGTGGATCATCACTGAAGTATTGTGGATCATCACTGATGTACTGTGGATCATCACTGATGTACTGTGTATCATAACTGATGTACTGTGGATCATCACTGATGTACTATAGATCATCACTGATGTACTATGGACCATCACTGATGTACTATAGATCATCACTGATGTACTATGGGCCATCACTGGTGTACTATGGATCATCACTGGTGTACTATGGATCATCACTGATGTACTATGGGCCATCCCTGATGTACTGTGGATCATCACTGATGTACTGTGGATCATCACTGATGTACTATGGATCATCACTGATGTACTATGGATCATCACTGATGTACTATTGTTCATCACTGATGTACTATGGGCCATCACTGATGTACTATGGACCATCCCTGGTGTACTATGGATCATCACTGATGTACTATGGACCATCCCTGATGTACTGTGGATCATCACTGATGTACTATAGTTCATCACTGATGTACTATGGGCCATCACTGGTGTACTATGGATCATCACTGGTGTACTATGGATCATCACTGATGTACTATGGACCATCCCTGATATACTGTGGATCATCACTGATGTACTGTGGATCATCACTGATGTACTATGGATCATCACTGATGTACTATGGGCCCTCACTGGTGTACTATGGGCCATCACTGGTGTACTATGGATCATCACTGGTGTACTATGGATCATCACTGGTGTACTATGGACCATCACTGATGTACTATGGACCATCACTGATGTACTATGGATCATCAATGATATACTGTGGACCATCCCTGATGTACTGTGGATCATCACTGATGTACTGTGGATCATCACTGAAGTATTGTGGATCATCACTGATGTACTGTGGATCATCACTAATGTACTGTGGATCATAACTGATGTACTGTAGATCATCACTGATGTACTATAGATCATCACTGGTGTACTATGTATATAGATCATCACTGATGTACTATGGACCATCACTGATGTACTATAGATCATCACTGATGTACTATGGACCATCACTGGTGTACTATGGATCATCACTGGTGTACTGTGGATCATCACTGGTGTACTATGGACCATCCCTGATGTACTGTGGATCATCACTGATGTACTGTGGATCGTCACTGATGTACTATAGTTCATCACTGATGTACTATGGGCCATCACTGGTGTACTATGGATCATCACTGGTGTACTATGGATCATCACTGATGTACTATGGACCATCCCTGATGTACTGTGGATCATCACTGATGTACTATAGTTCATCACTGATGTACTATGGGCCATCACTGGTGTACTATGGATCATCACTGGTGTACTATGGATCATCACTGATGTACTATGGACCATCCCTGATGTACTGTGGATCATCACTGATGTACTGTGGATCATCATTGATGTACTATGGATCATCACTGATGTACTATGGGCCATCACTGGTGTACTACGGGCCATCACTGGTGTACTATGGATCATCACTGGTGTATTATGGATCATCACTGGTGTACTATGGACCATCACTGATGTACTGTGGACCACCACTGATGTACTGTGGATCATCACTGATGTACTGTGGATCATCCCTGGTGTACTATGGAACATTACTGGTGTACTATGGATCATCACTGGTGTACTATGGATCATCACTGATGTACTATGGGCCATCACTGATGTACTATGGATCATCACTGATATACTGTGGACCATCCCTGATGTACTGTGGATCATCACTGATGTACTGTGGATCATCTCTGAAGTATTGTGGATCATCACTGATGTACTGTTGATCATCACTGATGTACTGTGGATTATAACTGATGTACTGTGGATCATCACTGGTGTACTATGGATCATCACTGATGTACTATGGATCATCACTGATGTACTATGGACCATCACTGATGTACTATGGGCCATCACTGGTGTACTATGGATCATCACTGATGTACTGTGGATCATCACTGATGTACTGTGGGCCATCACTGATGTACTATGGATCATCACTGATATACTGTGGACCATCCCTGATGTATTGTGGATCATCACTGATGTACTGTGGATCATCACTGATGTACTATTAATTATCACTGAATTACTATGGGCCATCACTGGTGTACTATGGATCATCACTGGTGTACTATGGATCATCACTGATGTACTATGGATCATCACTGGTGTACTATGGATCATCACTGATGTACTATGAGCCATCACTGATGTACTATGGATCATCACTGGTGTACTATGGATCATCACTGATGTACTATGGATCATCACTGATGTACTATGAGCCATCACTGATGTACTATGGGCCATCCCTGGTGTACTATGGATCATCACTGATGTACTGTGGATCATCACTGGTGTACTATGGGCCATCACTGGTGTACTATGGATCATCACTGGTGTACTATGGACCATCACTGATGTACTATGGCTCATCACTGATATACTGTGGACCATCCCTGATATACTGTGGATCATCCCTGATGTACTGTGGATCATCACTGATCTACTGTGGGCCATCACAGGTGTACTGTGGGCCATCACAGGTGTACTATGGAGCATCACTGATGTACTGTGGATCATCATTGATGTACTATGGATCATCACTGATGTACTATGGGCCATCACTGGTGTACTACGGGCCATCACTGGTGTACTATGGATCATCACTGGTGTACTATGGATCATCACTGGTGTACTATGGACCATCACTGATGTACTGTGGACCACCACTGATGTACTGTGGATCATCACTGATGTACTGTGGATCATCCCTGGTGTACTATGGAACATTACTGGTGTACTATGGATCATCACTGGTGTACTATGGATCATCACTGATGTACTATGGGCCATCACTGATGTACTATGGATCATCACTGATATACTGTGGACCATCCCTGATGTACTGTGGATCATCACTGATGTACTGTGGATCATCACTGAAGTATTGTGGATCATCACTGATGTACTGTGGATCATCACTGATGTACTGTGGATCATAACTGATGTACTGTGGATCATCACTGGTGTACTATGGATCATCACTGATGTACTATGGATCATCACTGATGTACTATGGACCATCACTGATGTACTATGGGCCATCACTGGTGTACTATGGATCATCACTGATGTACTGTGGATCATCACTGATGTACTGTGGGCCATCACTGATGTACTATGGATCATCACTGATATACTGTGGACCATCCCTGATGTATTGTGGATCATCACTGATGTACTGTGGATCATCACTGATGTACTATTAATTATCACTGAATTACTATGGGCCATCACTGGTGTACTATGGATCATCACTGGTGTACTATGGATCATCACTGATGTACTATGGATCATCACTGATGTACTATGGATCATGACTGGTGTACTGTGGATCATCAATGATGTACTGTGGACCATCCCTGATGTACTGTGGACCATCCCTGATGTACTGTGGATCATCACTGATGTACTGTGGATCATCACTGATGTACTGTGGATCATCACTGATGTACTGAGGATCATCACTGATGTACTATGGATCATCACTGATGTACCTTGGATCATCACTGATGTACTGTGGATCATCACTGATGTACTGTGGATCATCACTGATGTACTATAGATCATCACTGTAGTACTATGGGCCATGACTGGTGTACTATGGATCATCACTGATGTACTATGGATCATCACTGATGTATCATGGATCATCACTGATGTACTATGAGCCATCACTGATGTACTATGGATCATCACTGGTGTACTATGGATCATCACTGATGTACTATGAGCCATCACTGATGTACTATGGATCATCACTGGTGTACTATGGATCATCACTGATGTACTATGGATCATCACTGATGTACTATGAGCCATCACTGATGTACTATGGGCCATCCCTGGTGTACTATGGATCATCACTGATGTACTGTGGATCATCACTGGTGTACTATGGGCCATCACTGGTGTACTATGGATCATCACTGGTGTACTATGGACCATCACTGATGTACTATGGCTCATCACTGATATACTGTGGACCATCCCTGATATACTGTGGATCATCCCTGATGTACTGTGGATCATCACTGATCTACTGTGGGCCATCACAGGTGTACTGTGGGCCATCACAGGTGTACTATGGAGCATCACTGATGTACTATGGATCATCACTGGTGTACTTTGGATCATCACTGATGTACTGTGGACCATCCCTGATGTACTATAGATCATCACTGATGTACTGTGGATCATCACTGATGTACTATGGGCCATCACTGGTGTACTATGGGCCATCACTGGTGTACTATGGATCATCACTGGATTACTATGGATCATCCCTGGTGTACTATGGACCATCACTGATGTGCTTTGGGCCATCACTGGTGTACTATGGATCATCACTGATGTACTGTGGACCATCCCTGATGTACTGTGGATCATCACTGACGTACTATGGATCATCACTGATGTACTATGGACCATCACTGGTGTACTATGGACCATCACTGGTGTACTATGGATCATCACTGATGCACTGTGGATCATCACTGATGTACTGTGGGCCATCACTGATGTACTATGGATCATCACTGATATACTGTGGACAATCCCTGATGTATTGTGGATCATCACTGATGTACTGTGGATCATCACTGATGTACTATAGATCATCACTGAAGTACTATGGGCCATCACTGGTGTACTATGGATCATCACTGGTGTACTATGGGCCATCACTGGTGTACTATGGATCATCACTGATGTACTATGGATCATCACTGATGTACTATGGATCATGACTGGTTTACTATGGATCATCACTGATGTACTGTGGACCATCCCTGATGTCCTGTGGATCATCACTGATGTACTGTGGATCATCACTGATGTACTGTGGATCATCACTGATGTACTGTGGATCATCATTGATGTACTGAGGATCATCACTGATGTACTATGGATCATCACTGATGTACCGTGGATCATCACTTATGTACTGTGGATCATCACTGATGTGCTGTGGATCATCACTGATGTACTATAGATCATCACTGAAGTACTATGGGCCATCACTGGTGTACTATGGATCATCACTGATGTATTATGGATCATCACTGATGTACTATGAGCCATCACTGATGTACTATGGATCATCACTGGTGTACTATGGATCATCACTGATGTACTATGGATCATCACTGATGTACTATGAGCCATCACTGATGTACTATGGATCATCACTGGTGTACTATGGATCATCACTGATGTACTATGGATCATCACTGATGTACTATGAGCCATCACTGATGTACTATGGGCCATCCCTGGTGTACTATGGATCATCACTGATGTACTGTGCATCATCACTGATGTACTATGGGACATCACTGGTATACTATGGGCCATCTCTGGTGTACTATGGATCATCACTGGTGTACTATGGGCCATCACTGGTGAACTATGGATCATCACTGGTGTACTATGGACCATCACTGATTTACTATGGACCATCACTGATGTACTGTGGATCATCACTGATGTACTGTGGGCCATCCCTGGTGTACTATGGATCATCACTGGTGTAATCTGGATCATCACTGATGTACTATGGGCCATCACTGATGTACTATGGATCATCACTGATGTAGTGTGGACCATGACTGATGTACTATGGACCATCCCTGATGTACTGTGGATCATCTCTGATGTACTATAGTTCATCACTGATGTACTATGGGCCATCACTGGTGTACTATGGATCATCACTGGTGTACTATGGATCATCACTGATGTACTATGGACCATCCCTGATGTACTGTGGATCATCACTGATGTACTGTGGATCATCACTGATGTACTATGGATCATCACTGATGTACTATGGGCCATCACTGGTGTTCTATGGGCCATCACTGGTGTACTATGGATCATCACTGGTGTACTATGGACCATCACTGATGTACTATGGACCATCACTGATGTACTATGGATCATCACTGATATACTGTGGACCATCACTGATGTACTGTGGACCATCCCTGATGTACTGTGGATCATCACTGAAGTATTGTGGATCATCACTGATGTACTGTGGATCATCACTGATGTACTGTGGATCATCACTAATGTACTGTGGATCATAACTGATGTACTGTGGATCATCACTGGTGTACTATGGACCATCCCTGATGTACTGTGGATCATCACTGATGTACTGTGGATCATCACTGATGTACTATAGTTCATCACTGATGTACTATGGGCCATCACTGGTGTACTATGGATCATCACTGGTGTACTATGGATCATCACTGATGTACTATGGACCATCCCTGATGTACTGTGGATCATCACTGATGTACTGTGGATCATCACTGATGTACTATAGTTCATCACTGATGTACTATGGGCCATCACTGGTGTACTATGGATCATCACTGGTGTACTATGGATCATCACTGATGTACTATGGACCATCCCTGATGTACTGTGGATCATCACTGATGTACTGTGGATCATCACTGATGTACTATGGATCATCACTGATGTACTGTGGATCATCACTGATGTACTATAGTTCATCACTGATGTACTATGGGCCATCACTGGTGTACTATGGATCATCACTGGTGTACTATGGATCATCACTGATGTACTATGGACCATCCCTGATGTACTGTGGATCATCACTGATGTACTATAGTTCATCACTGATGTGCTATGGGCCATCACTGGTGTACTATGGATCATCACTGGTGTACTATGGATCATCACTGATGTACTATGGACCATCCCTGATGTACTGTGGATCATCACTGATGTACTGTGGATCATCACTGATGTACTATGGATCATCACTGATGTACTATGGGCCATCACTGGTGTACTATGGGCCATCACTGGTGTACTATGGATCATCACTGGTGTACTATGGACCATCACTGATGTACTATGGACCATCACTGATGTACTATGGATCATCACTGATATACTGTGGACCATCCCTGATGTACTGTGGATCATCACTGATGTACTGTGGATCATCACTGAAGTATTGTGGATCATCACTGATGTACTGTGGATCATCACTGATGTACTGTGTATCATAACTGATGTATTGTGGATCATCACTGATGTACTATAGATCATCACTGATGTACTATAGATCATCACTGATGGACTATGGACCATCACTGATGTACTATAGATCATCACTGATGTACTATGGACCATCACTGGTGTACTATGGATCATCACTGGTGTACTGTGGATCATCACTGGTGTACTATGGACCATCCCTGATGTACTGTGGATCATCACTGATGTACTGTGGATCATCACTGATGTACTATAGTTCATCACTGATGTACTATGGGCCATCACTGGTGTACTATGGATCATCACTGGTGTACTATGGACCATCACTGGTGTACTATGGATCATCACTGGTGTACTGTGGATCATCACTGGTGTACTATGGACCATCCCTGATGTACTGTGGATCATCACTGATGTACTGTGGATCATCACTGATGTACTATAGTTCATCACTGATGTACTATGGGCCATCACTGGTGTACTATGGATCATCACTTGTGTACTATGGATCATCACTGATGTACTATGGACCATCCCTGATGTACTGTGGATCATCACTGATGTACTGTGGATCATCACTGATGTACTATGGATCATCACTGATGTACTGTGGATCATCACTGATGTACTATGGGCCATCACTGGTGTACTATGGGCCATCACTGGTGTACTATGGATCATCACTGATGTACTATGGATCATCACTGATGTACTATGGACCATCACTGATGTGCTATGGGCCATCACTGGTGTACTATGGATCATCACCGATGTACTGTGGACCATCCCTGATGTACTGTGGACCATCACTGATGTACTGTGGATCATCACTGATGTACTATAGATCATCACTGATGTACTATAGATCATCACTGATGTACTATGGACCATCACTGGTGTACTATGGATCATCACTGGTGTACTGTGGATCATCACTGGTGTACTATGGACCATCCCTGATGTACTGTGGATCATCACTGATATACTATGGATCATCACTGATGTACTATGGATCATCACTGATGTACTATAGTTCATCACTGATGTACTATGGGCCATCACTGGTGTACTATGGATCATCACTGGTGTACTATGGATCATCACTGATGTACTATGGACCATCCCTGATGTACTGTGGATCATCACTGATGTACTGTGGATCATAACTGATGTACTATAGTTCATCACTGATGTACTATGGGCCATCACTGGTGTACTATGGATCATCACTGGTGTACTATGGATCATCACTGATGTACTATGGACCATCCCTGATGTACTGTGGATCATCACTGATGTACTATAGTTCATCACTGATGTACTATGGGCCATCACTGGTGTACTATGGATCATCACTGGTGTACTATGGATCATCACTGATGTACTATAGATCATCACTGATGTACTATAGTTCATCACTGATGTACTATAGATCATCACTGATGTACTATGGACCATCACTGGTGTACTATAGATCATCACTGATGTACTATGGACCATCACTGGTGTACTATGGATCATCACTGGTGTACTGTGGATCATCACTGGTGTACTATGGACCATCCCTGATGTACTGTGGATCATCACTGATGTACTGTGGATCATCACTGATGTACTATAGTTCATCACTGATGTACTATGGGCCATCACTGGTGTACTATGGATCATCACTGGTGTACTATGGATCATCACTGATGTACTATGGACCATCCCTGATGTACTGTGGATCATCACTGATGTACTGTGGATCATCACTGATGTACCATAGTTCATCACTGATGTACTATGGGCCATCACTGGTGTACTATGGATCATCACTGGTGTACTATGGGCCATCACTGGTGTACTATGGATCATCACTGATGTACTGTGGATCATCACTGATATACTATAGTTCATCACTGATGTACTATGGGCCATCACTGGTGTACTATGGATCATCACTGGTGTACTATGGGCCATCACTGGTGTACTATGGATCATCACTGGTGTACTATGGATCATCACTGATGTACTGTGGACCATCCCTGATGTACTGTGGATCATCACTGATGTACTGTGGATCATCACTGATGTACTATGGATCATCACTGATGTACTATGGGCCATCACTGGTGTACTATGGGCCATCACTGGTGTACTATGGATCATCACTGATGTACTATGGATCATCACTGATATACTGTGGACCATCCCTGGTGTACTGTGGATCATCACTGATGTACTGTGGATCATCACTGAAGTATTGTGGATCATCACTGATGTACTGTGGATCATCACTGATGTACTGTGGATCATCACTGATGTACTGTGTATCATAACTGATGTACTGTGGATCATCACTGATGTACTATAGATCATCACTGATGTACTATAGATCATCAATGATGTACTATGGACCATCACTGATGTACTATAGATCATCACTGATGTACTATGGACCATCACTGGTGTACTATGGATCATCACTGGTGTACTGTGGATCATCACTGGTGTACTATGGACCATCCCTGATGTACTGTGGATCATCACTGATGTACTGTGGATCATCACTGATGTACTATAGTTCATCACTGATGTACTATGGGCCATCACTGGTGTACTATGGATCATCACTGGTGTACTATGGATCATCACTGATGTACTATGGACCATCCCTGATGTACTGTGGATCATCACTGATGTACTGTGGATCATCACTGATGTACTATGGATCATCACTGATGTACTGTGGATCATCACTGATGTACTATAGTTCATCACTGATGTACTATGGGCCATCACTGGTGTACTATGGATCATCACTGGTGTACTATGGATCATCACTGATGTACTATGGACCATCCCTGATGTACTGTGGATCATCACTGATGTACTATAGTTCATCACTGATGTACTATGGGCCATCACTGGTGTACTATGGATCATCACTGGTGTACTATGGATCATCACTGATGTACTATGGACCATCCCTGATGTACTGTGGATCATCACTGATGAACTGTGGATCATCACTGATGTACTATGGATCATCACTGATGTACTATGGGCCATCACTGGTGTACTATGGATCATCACTGGTGTACTATGGACCATCACTGATGTACTATGGACCATCACTGATGTACTATGGATCATCACTGATATACTGTGGACCATCCCTGATGTACTGTGGATCATCACTGATGTACTGTGGATCATCACTGAAGTATTGTGGATCATCATTGATGTACTGTGGATCATCACTGATGTACTGTGTATCATAACTGATGTACTGTGGATCATCACTGATGTACTATAGATCATCACTGTTGTACTATAGATCATCACTGATGTACTATGGACCATCACTGGTGTACTGTGGATCATCACTGGTGTACTATGGACCATCCCTGATGTACTGTGGATCATCACTGATGTACTGTGGATCATCACTGATGTACTATAGTTCATCACTGATGTACTATGGGCCATCACTGGTGTACTATGGATCATCACTGGTGTACTATGGATCATCACTGATGTACTATGGACCATCCCTGATGTACTGTGGATCATCACTGATGTACTGTGGATCATCACTGATGTACTATAGTTCATCACTGATGTACTATGGGCCATCACTGGTGTACTATGGATCATCACTGGTGTACTATGGATCATCACTGATGTACTATGGACCATCCCTGATGTACTGTGGATCATCACTGATGTACTATAGTTCATCACTGATGTACTATGGGCCATCACTGGTGTACTATGGATCATCACTGGTGTACTATGGATCATCACTGATGTACTATAGATCATCACTGATGTACTATAGTTCATCACTGATGTACTATAGATCATCACTGATGTACTATGGACCATCACTGGTGTACTATAGATCATCACTGATGTACTATGGACCATCACTGGTGTACTATGGATCATCACTGGTGTACTGTGGATCATCACTGGTGTACTATGGACCATCCCTGATGTACTGTGGATCATCACTGATGTACTGTGGATCATCACTGATGTACTATAGTTCATCACTGATGTACTATGGGCCATCACTGGTGTACTATGGATCATCACTGGTGTACTATGGATCATCACTGATGTACTATGGACCATCCCTGATGTACTGTGGATCATCACTGATGTACTGTGGATCATCACTGATGTACTATAGTTCATCACTGATGTACTATGGGCCATCACTGGTGTACTATGGATCATCACTGGTGTACTATGGGCCATCACTGGTGTACTATGGATCATCACTGATGTACTGTGGATCATCACTGATATACTATAGTTCATCACTGATGTACTATGGGCCATCACTGGTGTACTATGGATCATCACTGGTGTACTATGGGCCATCACTGGTGTACTATGGATCATCACTGGTGTACTATGGATCATCACTGATGTACTGTGGACCATCCCTGATGTACTGTGGATCATCACTGATGTACTGTGGATCATCACTGATGTACTATGGATCATCACTGATGTACTATGGGCCATCACTGGTGTACTATGGGCCATCACTGGTGAACTATGGATCATCACTGATGTACTATGGATCATCACTGATATACTGTGGACCATCCCTGATGTACTGTGGATCATCACTGATGTACTGTGGATCATCACTGAAGTATTGTGGATCATCACTGATGTACTGTGGATCATCACTGATGTACTGTGGATCATCACTGATGTACTGTGGATCATCACTGAAGTATTGTGGATCATCATTGATGTACTGTGGATCATCACTGATGTACTGTGTATCATAACTGATGTACTGTGGATCATCACTGATGTACTATAGATCATCACTGTTGTACTATAGATCATCACTGATGTACTATGGACCATCACTGGTGTACTGTGGATCATCACTGGTGTACTATGGACCATCCCTGATGTACTGTGGATCATCACTGATGTACTGTGGATCATCACTGATGTACTATAGTTCATCACTGATGTACTATGGGCCATCACTGGTGTACTATGGATCATCACTGGTGTACTATGGATCATCACTGATGTACTATGGACCATCCCTGATGTACTGTGGATCATCACTGATGTACTGTGGATCATCACTGATGTACTATAGTTCATCACTGATGTACTATGGGCCATCACTGGTGTACTATGGATCATCACTGGTGTACTATGGATCATCACTGATGTACTATGGACCATCCCTGATGTACTGTGGATCATCACTGATGTACTATAGTTCATCACTGATGTACTATGGGCCATCACTGGTGTACTATGGATCATCACTGGTGTACTATGGATCATCACTGATGTACTATAGATCATCACTGATGTACTATAGTTCATCACTGATGTACTATAGATCATCACTGATGTACTATGGACCATCACTGGTGTACTATAGATCATCACTGATGTACTATGGACCATCACTGGTGTACTATGGATCATCACTGGTGTACTGTGGATCATCACTGGTGTACTATGGACCATCCCTGATGTACTGTGGATCATCACTGATGTACTGTGGATCATCACTGATGTACTATAGTTCATCACTGATGTACTATGGGCCATCACTGGTGTACTATGGATCATCACTGGTGTACTATGGATCATCACTGATGTACTATGGACCATCCCTGATGTACTGTGGATCATCACTGATGTACTGTGGATCATCACTGATGTACTATAGTTCATCACTGATGTACTATGGGCCATCACTGGTGTACTATGGATCATCACTGGTGTACTATGGGCCATCACTGGTGTACTATGGATCATCACTGATGTACTGTGGATCATCACTGATATACTATAGTTCATCACTGATGTACTATGGGCCATCACTGGTGTACTATGGATCATCACTGGTGTACTATGGGCCATCACTGGTGTACTATGGATCATCACTGGTGTACTATGGATCATCACTGATGTACTGTGGACCATCCCTGATGTACTGTGGATCATCACTGATGTACTGTGGATCATCACTGATGTACTATGGATCATCACTGATGTACTATGGGCCATCACTGGTGTACTATGGGCCATCACTGGTGTACTATGGATCATCACTGATGTACTATGGATCATCACTGATATACTGTGGACCATCCCTGATGTACTGTGGATCATCACTGATGTACTGTGGATCATCACTGAAGTATTGTGGATCATCACTGATGTACTGTGGATCATCACTGATGTACTGTGGATCATCACTGATGTACTGTGTATCATAACTGATGTACTGTGGATCATCACTGATGTACTATAGATCATCACTGATGTACTATAGATCATCAATGATGTACTATGGACCATCACTGATGTACTATAGATCATCACTGATGTACTATGGACCATCACTGGTGTACTATGGATCATCACTGGTGTACTGTGGATCATCACTGGTGTACTATGGATCATCACTGGTGTACTATGGATCATCACTGATGTACTATGGACCATCCCTGATGTACTGTGGATCATCACTGATGTACTGTGGATCATCACTGATGTACTATGGATCATCACTGATGTACTGTGGATCATCACTGATGTACTATAGTTCATCACTGATGTACTATGGGCCATCACTGGTGTACTATGGATCATCACTGGTGTACTATGGATCATCACTGATGTACTATGGACCATCCCTGATGTACTGTGGATCATCTCTGATGTACTATAGTTCATCACTGATGTACTATGGGCCATCACTGGTGTACTATGGATCATCACTGGTGTACTATGGATCATCACTGATGTACTATGGACCATCCCTGATGTACTGTGGATCATCACTGATGTACTGTGGATCATCACTGATGTACTATGGATCATCACTGATGTACTATGGGCCATCACTGGTGTACTATGGGCCATCACTGGTGTACTATGGACCATCACTGATGTACTATGGACCATCACTGATGTACTATGGATCATCACTGATATACTGTGGACCATCCCTGATGTACTGTGGATCATCACTCATGTACTGTGGATCATCACTGAAGTATTGTGGATCATCATTGATGTACTGTGGATCATCACTGATGTACTGTGTATCATAACTGATGTACTGTGGATCATCACTGATGTACTATAGATCATCACTGTTGTACTATAGATCATCACTGATGTACTATGGACCATCACTGGTGTACTGTGGATCATCACTGGTGTACTATGGACCATCCCTGATGTACTGTGGATCATCACTGATGTACTGTGGATCATCACTGATGTACTATAGTTCATCACTGATGTACTATGGGCCATCACTGGTGTACTATGGATCATCACTGGTGTACTATGGATCATCACTGATGTACTATGGACCATCCCTGATGTACTGTGGATCATCACTGATGTACTATGGATCATCACTGATGTACTGTGGATCATCACTGATGTACTATAGTTCATCACTGATGTACTATGGGCCATCACTGGTGTACTATGGATCATCACTGGTGTACTATGGATCATGACTGATGTACTATGGACCATCCCTGATGTACTGTGGATCATCTCTGATGTACTATAGTTCATCACTGATGTACTATGGGCCATCACTGGTGTACTATGGATCATCACTGGTGTACTATGGACCATCCCTGATGTACTGTGGATCATCACTGATGTACTGTGGATCATCACTGATGTACTATAGTTCATCACTGATGTACTATGGGCCATCACTGGTGTACTATGGATCATCACTGGTGTACTATGGATCATCACTGATGTACTATGGACCATCCCTGATGTACTGTGGATCATCACTGATGTACTGTGGATCATCACTGATGTACTATGGATCATCACTGATGTACTGTGGATCATCACTGATGTACTATAGTTCATCACTGATGTACTATGGGCCATCACTGGTGTACTATGGATCATCACTGGTGTACTATGGATCATCACTGATGTACTATGGACCATCCCTGATGTACTGTGGATCATCTCTGATGTACTATAGTTCATCACTGATGTACTATGGGCCATCACTGGTGTACTATGGATCATCACTGGTGTACTATGGATCATCACTGATGTACTATGGACCATCCCTGATGTACTGTGGATCATCACTGATGTACTGTGGATCATCACTGATGTACTATGGATCATCACTGATGTACTATGGGCCATCACTGGTGTACTATGGGCCATCACTGGTGTACTATGGATCATCACTGGTGTACTATGGACCATCACTGATGTACTATGGACCATCACTGATGTACTATGGATCATCACTGATATACTGTGGACCATCCCTGATGTACTGTGGATCATCACTGATGTACTGTGGATCATCACTGAAGTATTGTGGATCATCATTGATGTACTGTGGATCATCACTGATGTACTGTGTATCATAACTGATGTACTGTGGATCATCACTGATGTACTATAGATCATCACTGTTGTACTATAGATCATCACTGATGTACTATGGACCATCACTGGTGTACTGTGGATCATCACTGGTGTACTATGGACCATCCCTGATGTACTGTGGATCATCACTGATGTACTGTGGATCATCACTGATGTACTATAGTTCATCACTGATGTACTATGGGCCATCACTGGTGTACTATGGATCATCACTGGTGTACTATGGATCATCACTGATGTACTATGGACCATCCCTGATGTACTGTGGATCATCACTGATGTACTGTGGATCATCACTGATGTACTATAGTTCATCACTGATGTACTATGGGCCATCACTGGTGTACTATGGATCATCACTGGTGTACTATGGATCATCACTGATGTACTATGGACCATCCCTGATGTTCTGTGGATCATCACTGATGTACTATAGTTCATCACTGATGTACTATGGGCCATCACTGGTGTACTATGGATCATCACTGGTGTACTATGGATCATCACTGATGTACTATAGATCATCACTGATGTACTATAGTTCATCACTGATGTACTATAGATCATCACTGATGTACTATGGACCATCACTGGTGTACTATAGATCATCACTGATGTACTATGGACCATCACTGGTGTACTATGGATCATCACTGGTGTACTGTGGATCATCACTGGTGTACTATGGACCATCCCTGATGTACTGTGGATCATCACTGATGTACTGTGGATCATCACTGATGTACTATAGTTCATCACTGATGTACTATGGGCCATCACTGGTGTACTATGGATCATCACTGGTGTACTATGGATCATCACTGATGTACTATGGACCATCCCTGATGTACTGTGGATCATCACTGATGTACTGTGGATCATCACTGATGTACTATAGTTCATCACTGATGTACTATGGGCCATCACTGGTGTACTATGGATCATCACTGGTGTACTATGGGCCATCACTGGTGTACTATGGATCATCACTGATGTACTGTGGATCATCACTGATATACTATAGTTCATCACTGATGTACTATGGGCCATCACTGGTGTACTATGGATCATCACTGGTGTACTATGGGCCATCACTGGTGTACTATGGATCATCACTGGTGTACTATGGATCATCACTGATGTACTGTGGACCATCCCTGATGTACTGTGGATCATCACTGATGTACTGTGGATCATCACTGATGTACTATGGATCATCACTGATGTACTATGGGCCATCACTGGTGTACTGTGGGCCATCACTGGTGTACTATGGATCATCACTGATGTACTATGGATCATCACTGATATACTGTGGACCATCCCTGATGTACTGTGGATCATCACTGATGTACTGTGGATCATCACTGAAGTATTGTGGATCATCACTGATGTACTGTGGATCATCACTGATGTACTGTGGATCATCACTGATGTACTGTGTATCATAACTGATGTACTGTGGATCATCACTGATGTACTATAGATCATCACTGATGTACTATAGATCATCAATGATGTACTATGGACCATCACTGATGTACTATAGATCATCACTGATGTACTATGGACCATCACTGGTGTACTATGGATCATCACTGGTGTACTGTGGATCATCACTGGTGTACTATGGACCATCCCTGATGTACTGTGGATCATCACTGATGTACTGTGGATCATCACTGATGTACTATAGTTCATCACTGATGTACTATGGGCCATCACTGGTGTACTATGGATCATCACTGGTGTACTATGGATCATCACTGATGTACTATGGACCATCCCTCATGTACTGTGGATCATCACTGATGTACTGTGGATCATCACTGATGTACTATGGATCATCACTGATGTACTGTGGATCATCACTGATGTACTATAGTTCATCACTGATGTACTATGGGCCATCACTGGTGTACTATGGATCATCACTGGTGTACTATGGATCATCACTGATGTACTATGGACCATCCCTGATGTACTGTGGATCATCTCTGATGTACTATAGTTCATCACTGATGTACTATGGGCCATCACTGGTGTACTATGGATCATCACTGGTGTACTATGGATCATCACTGATGTACTATGGACCATCCCTGATGTACTGTGGATCATCACTGATGTACTGTGGATCATCACTGATGTACTATGGATCATCACTGATGTACTGTGGATCATCACTGATGTACTATAGTTCATCACTGATGTACTATGGGCCATCACTGGTGTACTATGGATCATCACTGGTGTACTATGGATCATCACTGATGTACTATGGACCATCCCTGATGTACTGTGGATCATCTCTGATGTACTATAGTTCATCACTGATGTACTATGGGCCATCACTGGTGTACTATGGATCATCACTGGTGTACTATGGATCATCACTGATATACTGTGGACCATCCCTGATGTACTGTGGATCATCACTGATGTACTGTGGATCATCACTGAAGTATTGTGGATCATCATTGATGTACTGTGGATCATCACTGATGTACTGTGTATCATAACTGATGTACTGTGGATCATCACTGATGTACTATAGATCATCACTGTTGTACTATAGATCATCACTGATGTACTATGGACCATCACTGGTGTACTGTGGATCATCACTGGTGTACTATGGACCATCCCTGATGTACTGTGGATCATCACTGATGTACTGTGGATCATCACTGATGTACTATAGTTCATCACTGATGTACTATGGGCCATCACTGGTGTACTATGGATCATCACTGGTGTACTATGGATCATCACTGATGTACTATGGACCATCCCTGATGTACTGTGGATCATCACTGATGTACTGTGGATCATCACTGATGTACTATAGTTCATCACTGATGTACTATGGGCCATCACTGGTGTACTATGAATCATCACTGGTGTACTATGGATCATCACTGATGTACTATGGACCATCCCTGATGTACTGTGGATCATCACTGATGTACTATAGTTCATCACTGATGTACTATGGGCCATCACTGGTGTACTATGGATCATCACTGGTGTACTATGGATCATCACTGATGTACTATAGATCATCACTGATGTACTATAGTTCATCACTGATGTACTATAGATCATCACTGATGTACTATGGACCATCACTGGTGTACTATAGATCATCACTGATGTACTATGGACCATCACTGGTGTACTATGGATCATCACTGGTGTACTGTGGATCATCACTGGTGTACTATGGACCATCCCTGATGTACTGTGGATCATCACTGATGTACTGTGGATCATCACTGATGTACTATAGTTCATCACTGATGTACTATGGGCCATCACTGGTGTACTATGGATCATCACTGGTGTACTATGGATCATCACTGATGTACTATGGACCATCCCTGATGTACTGTGGATCATCACTGATGTACTGTGGATCATCACTGATGTACTATAGTTCATCACTGATGTACTATGGGCCATCACTGGTGTACTATGGATCATCACTGGTGTACTATGGGCCATCACTGGTGTACTATGGATCATCACTGATGTACTGTGGATCATCACTGATATACTATAGTTCATCACTGATGTACTATGGGCCATCACTGGTGTACTATGGATCATCACTGGTGTACTATGGGCCATCACTGGTGTACTATGGATCATCACTGGTGTACTATGGATCATCACTGATGTACTGTGGACCATCCCTGATGTACTGTGGATCATCACTGATGTACTGTGGATCATCACTGATGTACTATGGATCATCACTGATGTACTATGGGCCATCACTGGTGTACTGTGGGCCATCACTGGTGTACTATGGATCATCACTGATGTACTATGGATCATCACTGATATACTGTGGACCATCCCTGATGTACTGTGGATCATCACTGATGTACTGTGGATCATCACTGAAGTATTGTGGATCATCACTGATGTACTGTGGATCATCACTGATGTACTGTGGATCATCACTGATGTACTGTGTATCATAACTGATGTACTGTGGATCATCACTGATGTACTATAGATCATCACTGATGTACTATAGATCATCAATGATGTACTATGGACCATCACTGATGTACTGTGGATCATCTCTGATGTACTATAGTTCATCACTGATGTACTATGGGCCATCACTGGTGTACTATGGATCATCACTGGTGTACTATGGATCATCACTGATGTACTATGGACCATCCCTGATGTACTGTGGATCATCACTGATGTACTGTGGATCATCACTGATGTACTATGGATCATCACTGATGTACTATGGGCCATCACTGGTGTACTATGGGCCATCACTGGTGTACTATGGATCATCACTGGTGTACTATGGACCATCACTGATGTACTATGGACCATCACTGATGTACTATGGATCATCACTGATATACTGTGGACCATCCCTGATGTACTGTGGATCATCACTGATGTACTGTGGATCATCACTGAAGTATTGTGGATCATCATTGATGTACTGTGGATCATCACTGATGTACTGTGTATCATAACTGATGTACTGTGGATCATCACTGATGTACTATAGATCATCACTGTTGTACTATAGATCATCACTGATGTACTGTGGACCATCACTGGTGTACTGTGGATCATCACTGGTGTACTATGGACCATCCCTGATGTACTGTGGATCATCACTGATGTACTGTGGATCATCACTGATGTACTATAGTTCATCACTGATGTACTATGGGCCATCACTGGTGTACTATGGATCATCACTGGTGTACTATGGATCATCACTGATGTACTATGGACCATCCCTGATGTACTGTGGATCATCACTGATGTACTATGGATCATCACTGATGTACTGTGGATCATCACTGATGTACTATAGTTCATCACTGATGTACTATGGGCCATCACTGGTGTACTATGGATCATCACTGGTGTACTATGGATCATGACTGATGTACTATGGACCATCCCTGATGTACTGTGGATCATCTCTGATGTACTATAGTTCATCACTGATGTACTATGTGCCATCACTGGTGTACTATGGATCATCACTGGTGTACTATGGATCATCACTGATGTACTATGGACCTTCCCTGATGTACTGTGGATCATCACTGATGTACTGTGGATCATCACTGATGTACTATGGATCATCACTGATGTACTATGGGCCATCACTGGTGTACTATGGGCCATCACTGGTGAACTATGGATCATCACTGGTGTACTATGGACCATTACTGATGTACTATGGACCATCACTGATGTACTATGGATCATCACTGATATACTGTGGACCATCACTGATGTACTGTGGACCATCCCTGATGTACTGTGGATCATCACTGAAGTATTGTGGATCATCACTGATGTACTGTGGATCATCACTGATGTACTGTGGATCATCACTAATGTACTGTGGATCATAACTGATGTACTGTGGATCATCACTGGTGTACTATGGACCATCCCTGATGTACTATGGATCATCACTGATGTACTGTGGATCATCACTGATGTACTATAGTTCATCACTGATGTACTATGGGCCATCACTGGTGTACTATGGATCATCACTGGTGTACTATGGATCATCACTGATATACTGTGGACCATCCCTGATGTACTGTGGATCATCACTGATGTACTGTGGATCATCACTGAAGTATTGTGGATCATCATTGATGTACTGTGGATCATCACTGATGTACTGTGGATCATCACTGATGTACTGTGGATCATCACTGATGTACTATAGTTCATCACTGATGTACTATGGGCCATCACTGGTGTACTATGGATCATCACTGGTGTACTATGGATCATCACTGATGTACTATGGACCATCCCTGATGTACTGTGGATCATCTCTGATGTACTATAGTTCATCACTGATGTACTATGGGCCATCACTGGTGTACTATGGATCATCACTGGTGTACTATGGATCATCACTGATATACTGTGGACCATCCCTGATGTACTGTGGATCATCACTGATGTACTGTGGATCATCACTGAAGTATTGTGGATCATCATTGATGTACTGTGGATCATCACTGATGTACTGTGTATCATAACTGATGTACTGTGGATCATCACTGATGTACTATAGATCATCACTGTTGTACTATAGATCATCACTGATGTACTATGGACCATCACTGGTGTACTGTGGATCATCACTGGTGTACTATGGACCATCCCTGATGTACTGTGGATCATCACTGATGTACTGTGGATCATCACTGATGTACTATAGTTCATCACTGATGTACTATGGGCCATCACTGGTGTACTATGGATCATCACTGGTGTACTATGGATCATCACTGATGTACTATGGACCATCCCTGATGTACTGTGGATCATCACTGATGTACTGTGGATCATCACTGATGTACTATAGTTCATCACTGATGTACTATGGGCCATCACTGGTGTACTATGGATCATCACTGGTGTACTATGGATCATCACTGATGTACTATGGACCATCCCTGATGTACTGTGGATCATCACTGATGTACTATAGTTCATCACTGATGTACTATGGGCCATCACTGGTGTACTATGGATCATCACTGGTGTACTATGGATCATCACTGATGTACTATAGATCATCACTGATGTACTATAGTTCATCACTGATGTACTATAGATCATCACTGATGTACTATGGACCATCACTGGTGTACTATAGATCATCACTGATGTACTATGGACCATCACTGGTGTACTATGGATCATCACTGGTGTACTGTGGATCATCACTGGTGTACTATGGACCATCCCTGATGTACTGTGGATCATCACTGATGTACTGTGGATCATCACTGATGTACTATAGTTCATCACTGATGTACTATGGGCCATCACTGGTGTACTATGGATCATCACTGGTGTACTATGGATCATCACTGATGTACTATGGACCATCCCTGATGTACTGTGGATCATCACTGATGTACTGTGGATCATCACTGATGTACTATAGTTCATCACTGATGTACTATGGGCCATCACTGGTGTACTATGGATCATCACTGGTGTACTATGGGCCATCACTGGTGTACTATGGATCATCACTGATGTACTGTGGATCATCACTGATATACTATAGTTCATCACTGATGTACTATGGGCCATCACTGGTGTACTATGGATCATCACTGGTGTACTATGGGCCATCACTGGTGTACTATGGATCATCACTGGTGTACTATGGATCATCACTGATGTACTGTGGACCATCCCTGATGTACTGTGGATCATCACTGATGTACTGTGGATCATCACTGATGTACTATGGATCATCACTGATGTACTATGGGCCATCACTGGTGTACTGTGGGCCATCACTGGTGTACTATGGATCATCACTGATGTACTATGGATCATCACTGATATACTGTGGACCATCCCTGATGTACTGTGGATCATCACTGATGTACTGTGGATCATCACTGAAGTATTGTGGATCATCACTGATGTACTGTGGATCATCACTGATGTACTGTGGATCATCACTGATGTACTGTGTATCATAACTGATGTACTGTGGATCATCACTGATGTACTATAGATCATCACTGATGTACTATAGATCATCAATGATGTACTATGGACCATCACTGATGTACTGTGGATCATCTCTGATGTACTATAGTTCATCACTGATGTACTATGGGCCATCACTGGTGTACTATGGATCATCACTGGTGTACTATGGATCATCACTGATGTACTATGGACCATCCCTGATGTACTGTGGATCATCACTGATGTACTGTGGATCATCACTGATGTACTATGGATCATCACTGATGTACTATGGGCCATCACTGGTGTACTATGGGCCATCACTGGTGTACTATGGATCATCACTGGTGTACTATGGACCATCACTGATGTACTATGGACCATCACTGATGTACTATGGATCATCACTGATATACTGTGGACCATCCCTGATGTACTGTGGATCATCACTGATGTACTGTGGATCATCACTGAAGTATTGTGGATCATCATTGATGTACTGTGGATCATCACTGATGTACTGTGTATCATAACTGATGTACTGTGGATCATCACTGATGTACTATAGATCATCACTGTTGTACTATAGATCATCACTGATGTACTGTGGACCATCACTGGTGTACTGTGGATCATCACTGGTGTACTATGGACCATCCCTGATGTACTGTGGATCATCACTGATGTACTGTGGATCATCACTGATGTACTATAGTTCATCACTGATGTACTATGGGCCATCACTGGTGTACTATGGATCATCACTGGTGTACTATGGATCATCACTGATGTACTATGGACCATCCCTGATGTACTGTGGATCATCACTGATGTACTATGGATCATCACTGATGTACTGTGGATCATCACTGATGTACTATAGTTCATCACTGATGTACTATGGGCCATCACTGGTGTACTATGGATCATCACTGGTGTACTATGGATCATGACTGATGTACTATGGACCATCCCTGATGTACTGTGGATCATCTCTGATGTACTATAGTTCATCACTGATGTACTATGTGCCATCACTGGTGTACTATGGATCATCACTGGTGTACTATGGATCATCACTGATGTACTATGGACCTTCCCTGATGTACTGTGGATCATCACTGATGTACTGTGGATCATCACTGATGTACTATGGATCATCACTGATGTACTATGGGCCATCACTGGTGTACTATGGGCCATCACTGGTGAACTATGGATCATCACTGGTGTACTATGGACCATTACTGATGTACTATGGACCATCACTGATGTACTATGGATCATCACTGATATACTGTGGACCATCACTGATGTACTGTGGACCATCCCTGATGTACTGTGGATCATCACTGAAGTATTGTGGATCATCACTGATGTACTGTGGATCATCACTGATGTACTGTGGATCATCACTAATGTACTGTGGATCATAACTGATGTACTGTGGATCATCACTGGTGTACTATGGACCATCCCTGATGTACTATGGATCATCACTGATGTACTGTGGATCATCACTGATGTACTATAGTTCATCACTGATGTACTATGGGCCATCACTGGTGTACTATGGATCATCACTGGTGTACTATGGATCATGACTGATGTACTATGGACCATCCCTGATGTACTGTGGATCATCTCTGATGTACTATAGTTCATCACTGATGTACTATGTGCCATCACTGGTGTACTATGGATCATCACTGGTGTACTATGGATCATCACTGATGTACTATGGACCTTCCCTGATGTACTGTGGATCATCACTGATGTACTGTGGATCATCACTGATGTACTATGGATCATCACTGATGTACTATGGGCCATCACTGGTGTACTATGGGCCATCACTGGTGAACTATGGATCATCACTGGTGTACTATGGACCATTACTGATGTACTATGGACCATCACTGATGTACTATGGATCATCACTGATATACTGTGGACCATCCCTGATGTACTGTGGATCATCACTGAAGTATTGTGGATCATCACTGATGTACTGTGGATCATCACTGATGTACTATGGATCATCACTGATGTACTGTGGATCATCACTGATGTACTATTGTTCATCACTGATGTACTATGGGCCATCACTGGTGTACTATGAATCATCACTGGTGTACTATGGATCATCACTGATGTACTATGGACCATCCCTGATGTACTGTGGATCATCACTGATGTACTATAGTTCATCACTGATGTACTATGGGCCATCACTGGTGTACTATGGATCATCACTGGTGTACTATGGATCATCACTGATGTACTATGGACCATCCCTGATGTACTGTGGATCATCACTGATGTACTGTGGATCATCACTGATGTACTATGGATCATCACTGATGTACTATGGGCCATCACTGGTGTACTATGGGCCATCACTGGTGTACTATGGATCATCACTGGTGTACTATGGACCATCACTGATGTACTATGGACCATCACTGATGTACTATGGATCATCACTGATATACTGTGGACCATCCCTGATGTACTGTGGATCATCACTGATGTACTGTGGATCATCACTGAAGTATTGTGGATCATCACTGATGTACTGTGGATCATCACTAATGTACTGTGGATCATAACTGATGTACTGTAGATCATCACTGATGTACTATAGATCATCACTGGTGTACTATGTATATAGATCATCACTGATGTACTATGGACCATCACTGATGTACTATAGATCATCACTGATGTACTATGGACCATCACTGGTGTACTATGGATCATCACTGGTGTACTGTGGATCATCACTGGTGTACTATGGACCATCCCTGATGTACTGTGGATCATCACTGATGTACTGTGGATCATCACTGATGTACTATAGTTCATCACTGATGTACTATGGGCCATCACTGGTGTACTATGGATCATCACTGATGTACTATGGACCATCCCTGATGTACTGTGGATCATCACTGATGTACTATAGTTCATCACTGATGTACTATGGGCCATCACTGGTGTACTATGGATCATCACTGGTGTACTATGGATCATCACTGATGTACTATAGATCATCACTCATGTACTATAGCTCATCACTGATGTACTATGGACCATCACTGATGTACTATAGATCATCACTGATGTACTATGGACCATCACTGGTGTACTATGGATCATCACTGGTGTACTGTGGATCATCACTGGTGTACTGTGGATCATCACTGATGTACTGTGGATCATCACTGATGTACTATAGTTCATCACTGATGTACTATGGGCCATCACTGGTGTACTATGGATCATCACTGGTGTACTATGGATCATCACTGATGTACTATGGACCATCCCTGATGTACTGTGGATCATCACTGATATACTATGGATCATCACTGATGTACTATGGGCCATCACTGGTGTACTGTGGGCCATCACTGGTGTACTATGGATCATCACTGATGTACTATGGATCATCACTGATATACTGTGGACCATCCCTGATGTACTGTGGATCATCACTGATGTACTGTGGATCATCACTGAAGTATTGTGGATCATCACTGATGTACTGTGGATCATCACTGATGTACTGTGGATCATCACTGATGTACTGTGTATCATAACTGATGTACTGTGGATCATCACTGATGTACTATAGATCATCACTGATGTACTATAGATCATCAATGATGTACTATGGACCATCACTGATGTACTGTGGATCATCTCTGATGTACTATAGTTCATCACTGATGTACTATGGGCCATCACTGGTGTACTATGGATCATCACTGGTGTACTATGGATCATCACTGATGTACTATGGACCATCCCTGATGTACTGTGGATCATCACTGATGTACTGTGGATCATCACTGATGTACTATGGATCATCACTGATGTACTATGGGCCATCACTGGTGTACTATGGGCCATCACTGGTGTACTATGGATCATCACTGGTGTACTATGGACCATCACTGATGTACTATGGACCATCACTGATGTACTATGGATCATCACTGATATACTGTGGACCATCCCTGATGTACTGTGGATCATCACTGATGTACTGTGGATCATCACTGAAGTATTGTGGATCATCATTGATGTACTGTGGATCATCACTGATGTACTGTGTATCATAACTGATGTACTGTGGATCATCACTGATGTACTATAGATCATCACTGTTGTACTATAGATCATCACTGATGTACTGTGGACCATCACTGGTGTACTGTGGATCATCACTGGTGTACTATGGACCATCCCTGATGTACTGTGGATCATCACTGATGTACTGTGGATCATCACTGATGTACTATAGTTCATCACTGATGTACTATGGGCCATCACTGGTGTACTATGGATCATCACTGGTGTACTATGGATCATCACTGATGTACTATGGACCATCCCTGATGTACTGTGGATCATCACTGATGTACTATGGATCATCACTGATGTACTGTGGATCATCACTGATGTACTATAGTTCATCACTGATGTACTATGGGCCATCACTGGTGTACTATGGATCATCACTGGTGTACTATGGATCATGACTGATGTACTATGGACCATCCCTGATGTACTGTGGATCATCTCTGATGTACTATAGTTCATCACTGATGTACTATGTGCCATCACTGGTGTACTATGGATCATCACTGGTGTACTATGGATCATCACTGATGTACTATGGACCTTCCCTGATGTACTGTGGATCATCACTGATGTACTGTGGATCATCACTGATGTACTATGGATCATCACTGATGTACTATGGGCCATCACTGGTGTACTATGGGCCATCACTGGTGAACTATGGATCATCACTGGTGTACTATGGACCATTACTGATGTACTATGGACCATCACTGATGTACTATGGATCATCACTGATATACTGTGGACCATCACTGATGTACTGTGGACCATCCCTGATGTACTGTGGATCATCACTGAAGTATTGTGGATCATCACTGATGTACTGTGGATCATCACTGATGTACTGTGGATCATCACTAATGTACTGTGGATCATAACTGATGTACTGTGGATCATCACTGGTGTACTATGGACCATCCCTGATGTACTATGGATCATCACTGATGTACTGTGGATCATCACTGATGTACTATAGTTCATCACTGATGTACTATGGGCCATCACTGGTGTACTATGGATCATCACTGGTGTACTATGGATCATGACTGATGTACTATGGACCATCCCTGATGTACTGTGGATCATCTCTGATGTACTATAGTTCATCACTGATGTACTATGTGCCATCACTGGTGTACTATGGATCATCACTGGTGTACTATGGATCATCACTGATGTACTATGGACCTTCCCTGATGTACTGTGGATCATCACTGATGTACTGTGGATCATCACTGATGTACTATGGATCATCACTGATGTACTATGGGCCATCACTGGTGTACTATGGGCCATCACTGGTGAACTATGGATCATCACTGGTGTACTATGGACCATTACTGATGTACTATGGACCATCACTGATGTACTATGGATCATCACTGATATACTGTGGACCATCCCTGATGTACTGTGGATCATCACTGAAGTATTGTGGATCATCACTGATGTACTGTGGATCATCACTGATGTACTATGGATCATCACTGATGTACTGTGGATCATCACTGATGTACTATTGTTCATCACTGATGTACTATGGGCCATCACTGGTGTACTATGAATCATCACTGGTGTACTATGGATCATCACTGATGTACTATGGACCATCCCTGATGTACTGTGGATCATCACTGATGTACTATAGTTCATCACTGATGTACTATGGGCCATCACTGGTGTACTATGGATCATCACTGGTGTACTATGGATCATCACTGATGTACTATGGACCATCCCTGATGTACTGTGGATCATCACTGATGTACTGTGGATCATCACTGATGTACTATGGATCATCACTGATGTACTATGGGCCATCACTGGTGTACTATGGGCCATCACTGGTGTACTATGGATCATCACTGGTGTACTATGGACCATCACTGATGTACTATGGACCATCACTGATGTACTATGGATCATCACTGATATACTGTGGACCATCCCTGATGTACTGTGGATCATCACTGATGTACTGTGGATCATCACTGAAGTATTGTGGATCATCACTGATGTACTGTGGATCATCACTAATGTACTGTGGATCATAACTGATGTACTGTAGATCATCACTGATGTACTATAGATCATCACTGGTGTACTATGTATATAGATCATCACTGATGTACTATGGACCATCACTGATGTACTATAGATCATCACTGATGTACTATGGACCATCACTGGTGTACTATGGATCATCACTGGTGTACTGTGGATCATCACTGGTGTACTATGGACCATCCCTGATGTACTGTGGATCATCACTGATGTACTGTGGATCATCACTGATGTACTATAGTTCATCACTGATGTACTATGGGCCATCACTGGTGTACTATGGATCATCACTGATGTACTATGGACCATCCCTGATGTACTGTGGATCATCACTGATGTACTATAGTTCATCACTGATGTACTATGGGCCATCACTGGTGTACTATGGATCATCACTGGTGTACTATGGATCATCACTGATGTACTATAGATCATCACTCATGTACTATAGCTCATCACTGATGTACTATGGACCATCACTGATGTACTATAGATCATCACTGATGTACTATGGACCATCACTGGTGTACTATGGATCATCACTGGTGTACTGTGGATCATCACTGGTGTACTGTGGATCATCACTGATGTACTGTGGATCATCACTGATGTACTATAGTTCATCACTGATGTACTATGGGCCATCACTGGTGTACTATGGATCATCACTGGTGTACTATGGATCATCACTGATGTACTATGGACCATCCCTGATGTACTGTGGATCATCACTGATATACTGTGGATCATCACTGATGTACTATGGATCATCACTGATGTACTGTGGATCTTCACTGATGTACTATAGTTCATCACTGATGTACTATGGGCCATCACTGGTGTACTATGGATCATCACTGATGTACTATGGACCATCCCTGATGTACTGTGGATCATCACTGATGTACTGTGGATCATCACTGATGTACTATGGATCATCACTGATGTACTATGGGCCATCACTGGTGTACTATGGGCCATCACTGGTGTACTATAGATCATCACTGGTGTACTATGGACCATCACTGATGTACTATGGATCATCACTGATATACTGTGGACCATCCCTGATGTACTGTGGATCATCACTGATGTACTGTGGATCATCACTGAAGTATTGTGGATCATCACTGATGTACTGTGGATCATCACTGATGTACTGTGTATCATAACTGATGTACTGTGGATCATCACTGATGTACTATAGATCATCACTGATGTACTATGGACCATCACTGATGTACTATAGATCATCACTGATGTACTATGGGCCATCACTGGTGTACTATGGATCATCACTGGTGTACTATGGATCATCACTGATGTACTATGGGCCATCCCTGATGTACTGTGGATCATCACTGATGTACTGTGGATCATCACTGATGTACTATGGATCATCACTGATGTACTATGGATCATCACTGATGTACTATTGTTCATCACTGATGTACTATGGGCCATCACTGATGTACTATGGACCATCCCTGGTGTACTATGGATCATCACTGATGTACTATGGACCATCCCTGATGTACTGTGGATCATCACTGATGTACTATAGTTCATCACTGATGTACTATGGGCCATCACTGGTGTACTATGGATCATCACTGGTGTACTATGGATCATCACTGATGTACTATGGACCATCCCTGATGTACTGTGGATCATCACTGATGTACTGTGGATCATCACTGATGTACTATGGATCATCACTGATGTACTATGGGCCCTCACTGGTGTACTATGGGCCATCACTGGTGTACTATGGATCATCACTGGTGTACTATGGATCATCACTGGTGTACTATGGACCATCACTGATGTACTATGGACCATCACTGATGTACTATGGATCATCAATGATATACTGTGGACCATCCCTGATGTACTGTGGATCATCACTGATGTACTGTGGATCATCACTGAAGTATTGTGGATCATCACTGATGTACTGTGGATCATCACTAATGTACTGTGGATCATAACTGATGTACTGTAGATCATCACTGATGTACTATAGATCATCACTGGTGTACTATGTATATAGATCATCACTGATGTACTATGGACCATCACTGATGTACTATAGATCATCACTGATGTACTATGGACCATCACTGGTGTACTATGGACCATCACTGGTGTACTATGGATCATCACTGGTGTACTGTGGATCATCACTGGTGTACTATGGACCATCCCTGATGTACTGTGGATCATCACTGATGTACTGTGGATCGTCACTGATGTACTATAGTTCATCACTGATGTACTATGGGCCATCACTGGTGTACTATGGATCATCACTGGTGTACTATGGATCATCACTGATGTACTATGGACCATCCCTGATGTACTGTGGATCATCACTGATGTACTATAGTTCATCACTGATGTACTATGGGCCATCACTGGTGTACTATGGATCATCACTGGTGTACTATGGATCATCACTGATGTACTATGGACCATCCCTGATGTACTGTGGATCATCACTGATGTACTGTGGATCATCATTGATGTACTATGGATCATCACTGATGTACTATGGGCCATCACTGGTGTACTACGGGCCATCACTGGTGTACTATGGATCATCACTGGTGTACTATGGATCATCACTGGTGTACTATGGACCATCACTGATGTACTGTGGACCACCACTGATGTACTGTGGATCATCACTGATGTACTGTGGATCATCCCTGGTGTACTATGGAACATTACTGGTGTACTATGGATCATCACTGGTGTACTATGGATCATCACTGATGTACTATGGGCCATCACTGATGTACTATGGATCATCACTGATATACTGTGGACCATCCCTGATGTACTGTGGATCATCACTGATGTACTGTGGATCATCTCTGAAGTATTGTGGATCATCACTGATGTACTGTTGATCATCACTGATGTACTGTGGATTATAACTGATGTACTGTGGATCATCACTGGTGTACTATGGATCATCACTGATGTACTATGGATCATCACTGATGTACTATGGACCATCACTGATGTACTATGGGCCATCACTGGTGTACTATGGATCATCACTGATGTACTGTGGATCATCACTGATGTACTGTGGGCCATCACTGATGTACTATGGATCATCACTGATATACTGTGGACCATCCCTGATGTATTGTGGATCATCACTGATGTACTGTGGATCATCACTGATGTACTATTAATTATCACTGAATTACTATAGGCCATCACTGGTGTACTATGGATCATCACTGGTGTACTATGGATCATCACTGATGTACTATGGATCATCACTGGTGTACTATGGATCATCACTGATGTACTATGAGCCATCACTGATGTACTATGGATCATCACTGGTGTACTATGGATCATCACTGATGTACTATGGATCATCACTGATGTACTATGAGCCATCACTGATGTACTATGGGCCATCCCTGGTGTACTATGGATCATCACTGATGTACTGTGGATCATCACTGGTGTACTATGGGCCATCACTGGTGTACTATGGATCATCACTGGTGTACTATGGACCATCACTGATGTACTATGGCTCATCACTGATATACTGTGGACCATCCCTGATATACTGTGGATCATCCCTGATGTACTGTGGATCATCACTGATCTACTGTGGGCCATCACAGGTGTACTGTGGGCCATCACAGGTGTACTATGGAGCATCACTGATGTACTGTGGATCATCATTGATGTACTATGGATCATCACTGATGTACTATGGGCCATCACTGGTGTACTACGGGCCATCACTGGTGTACTATGGATCATCACTGGTGTACTATGGATCATCACTGGTGTACTATGGACCATCACTGATGTACTGTGGACCACCACTGATGTACTGTGGATCATCACTGATGTACTGTGGATCATCCCTGGTGTACTATGGAACATTACTGGTGTACTATGGATCATCACTGGTGTACTATGGATCATCACTGATGTACTATGGGCCATCACTGATGTACTATGGATCATCACTGATATACTGTGGACCATCCCTGATGTACTGTGGATCATCACTGATGTACTGTGGATCATCACTGAAGTATTGTGGATCATCACTGATGTACTGTGGATCATCACTGATGTACTGTGGATCATAACTGATGTACTGTGGATCATCACTGGTGTACTATGGATCATCACTGATGTACTATGGATCATCACTGATGTACTATGGACCATCACTGATGTACTATGGGCCATCACTGGTGTACTATGGATCATCACTGATGTACTGTGGATCATCACTGATGTACTGTGGGCCATCACTGATGTACTATGGATCATCACTGATATACTGTGGACCATCCCTGATGTATTGTGGATCATCACTGATGTACTGTGGATCATCACTGATGTACTATTAATTATCACTGAATTACTATGGGCCATCACTGGTGTACTATGGATCATCACTGGTGTACTATGGATCATCACTGATGTACTATGGATCATCACTGATGTACTATGGATCATGACTGGTGTACTGTGGATCATCAATGATGTACTGTGGACCATCCCTGATGTACTGTGGACCATCCCTGATGTACTGTGGATCATCACTGATGTACTGTGGATCATCACTGATGTACTGTGGATCATCACTGATGTACTGAGGATCATCACTGATGTACTATGGATCATCACTGATGTACCTTGGATCATCACTGATGTACTGTGGATCATCACTGATGTACTGTGGATCAACACTGATGTACTATAGATCATCACTGTAGTACTATGGGCCATGACTGGTGTACTATGGATCATCACTGATGTACTATGGATCATCACTGATGTATCATGGATCATCACTGATGTACTATGAGCCATCACTGATGTACTATGGATCATCACTGGTGTACTATGGATCATCACTGATGTACTATGAGCCATCACTGATGTACTATGGATCATCACTGGTGTACTATGGATCATCACTGATGTACTATGGATCATCACAGGTGTACTGTGGGCCATCACAGGTGTACTATGGAGCATCACTGATGTACTATGGATCATCACTGGTGTACTTTGGATCATCACTGATGTACTGTGGACCATCCCTGATGTACTATAGATCATCACTGATGTACTGTGGATCATCACTGATGTACTATGGGCCATCACTGGTGTACTATGGGCCATCACTGGTGTACTATGGATCATCACTGGATTACTATGGATCATCCCTGGTGTACTATGGACCATCACTGATGTGCTTTGGGCCATCACTGGTGTACTATGGATCATCACTGATGTACTGTGGACCATCCCTGATGTACTGTGGATCATCACTGACGTACTATGGATCATCACTGATGTACTATGGACCATCACTGGTGTACTATGGACCATCACTGGTGTACTATGGATCATCACTGATGCACTGTGGATCATCACTGATGTACTGTGGGCCATCACTGATGTACTATGGATCATCACTGATATACTGTGGACAATCCCTGATGTATTGTGGATCATCACTGATGTACTGTGGATCATCACTGATGTACTATAGATCATCACTGAAGTACTATGGGCCATCACTGGTGTACTATGGATCATCACTGGTGTACTATGGGCCATCACTGGTGTACTATGGATCATCACTGATGTACTATGGATCATCACTGATGTACTATGGATCATGACTGGTTTACTATGGATCATCACTGATGTACTGTGGACCATCCCTGATGTCCTGTGGATCATCACTGATGTACTGTGGATCATCACTGATGTACTGTGGATCATCACTGATGTACTGTGGATCATCATTGATGTACTGAGGATCATCACTGATGTACTATGGATCATCACTGATGTACCGTGGATCATCACTTATGTACTGTGGATCATCACTGATGTGCTGTGGATCATCACTGATGTACTATAGATCATCACTGAAGTACTATGGGCCATCACTGGTGTACTATGGATCATCACTGATGTATTATGGATCATCACTGATGTACTATGAGCCATCACTGATGTACTATGGATCATCACTGGTGTACTATGGATCATCACTGATGTACTATGGATCATCACTGATGTACTATGAGCCATCACTGATGTACTATGGATCATCACTGGTGTACTATGGATCATCACTGATGTACTATGGATCATCACTGATGTACTATGAGCCATCACTGATGTACTATGGGCCATCCCTGGTGTACTATGGATCATCACTGATGTACTGTGGATCATCACTGATGTACTATGGGACATCACTGGTATACTATGGGCCATCTCTGGTGTACTATGGATCATCACTGGTGTACTATGGGCCATCACTGGTGAACTATGGATCATCACTGGTGTACTATGGACCATCACTGATTTACTATGGACCATCACTGATGTACTGTGGATCATCACTGATGTACTGTGGGCCATCCCTGGTGTACTATGGATCATCACTGGTGTAATCTGGATCATCACTGATGTACTATGGGCCATCACTGATGTACTATGGATCATCACTGATGTAGTGTGGACCATGACTGATGTACTATGGACCATCCCTGATGTACTGTGGATCATCTCTGATGTACTATAGTTCATCACTGATGTACTATGGGCCATCACTGGTGTACTATGGATCATCACTGGTGTACTATGGATCATCACTGATGTACTATGGACCATCCCTGATGTACTGTGGATCATCACTGATGTACTGTGGATCATCACTGATGTACTATGGATCATCACTGATGTACTATGGGCCATCACTGGTGTACTATGGGCCATCACTGGTGTACTATGGATCATCACTGGTGTACTATGGACCATCACTGATGTACTATGGACCATCACTGATGTACTATGGATCATCACTGATATACTGTGGACCATCACTGATGTACTGTGGACCATCACTGATGTACTATGGGCCATCACTGGTGTACTATGGATCATCACTGATGTACTGTGGATCATCACTGATGTACTGTGGGCCATCACTGATGTACTATGGATCATCACTGATATACTGTGGACCATCCCTGATGTATTGTGGATCATCACTGATGTACTGTGGATCATCACTGATGTACTATTAATTATCACTGAATTACTATAGGCCATCACTGGTGTACTATGGATCATCACTGGTGTACTATGGATCATCACTGATGTACTATGGATCATCACTGGTGTACTATGGATCATCACTGATGTACTATGAGCCATCACTGATGTACTATGGATCATCACTGGTGTACTATGGATCATCACTGATGTACTATGGATCATCACTGATGTACTATGAGCCATCACTGATGTACTATGGGCCATCCCTGGTGTACTATGGATCATCACTGATGTACTGTGGATCATCACTGGTGTACTATGGGCCATCACTGGTGTACTATGGATCATCACTGGTGTACTATGGACCATCACTGATGTACTATGGCTCATCACTGATATACTGTGGACCATCCCTGATATACTGTGGATCATCCCTGATGTACTGTGGATCATCACTGATCTACTGTGGGCCATCACAGGTGTACTGTGGGCCATCACAGGTGTACTATGGAGCATCACTGATGTACTGTGGATCATCATTGATGTACTATGGATCATCACTGATGTACTATGGGCCATCACTGGTGTACTACGGGCCATCACTGGTGTACTATGGATCATCACTGGTGTACTATGGATCATCACTGGTGTACTATGGACCATCACTGATGTACTGTGGACCACCACTGATGTACTGTGGATCATCACTGATGTACTGTGGATCATCCCTGGTGTACTATGGAACATTACTGGTGTACTATGGATCATCACTGGTGTACTATGGATCATCACTGATGTACTATGGGCCATCACTGATGTACTATGGATCATCACTGATATACTGTGGACCATCCCTGATGTACTGTGGATCATCACTGATGTACTGTGGATCATCACTGAAGTATTGTGGATCATCACTGATGTACTGTGGATCATCACTGATGTACTGTGGATCATAACTGATGTACTGTGGATCATCACTGGTGTACTATGGATCATCACTGATGTACTATGGATCATCACTGATGTACTATGGACCATCACTGATGTACTATGGGCCATCACTGGTGTACTATGGATCATCACTGATGTACTGTGGATCATCACTGATGTACTGTGGGCCATCACTGATGTACTATGGATCATCACTGATATACTGTGGACCATCCCTGATGTATTGTGGATCATCACTGATGTACTGTGGATCATCACTGATGTACTATTAATTATCACTGAATTACTATGGGCCATCACTGGTGTACTATGGATCATCACTGGTGTACTATGGATCATCACTGATGTACTATGGATCATCACTGATGTACTATGGATCATGACTGGTGTACTGTGGATCATCAATGATGTACTGTGGACCATCCCTGATGTACTGTGGACCATCCCTGATGTACTGTGGATCATCACTGATGTACTGTGGATCATCACTGATGTACTGTGGATCATCACTGATGTACTGAGGATCATCACTGATGTACTATGGATCATCACTGATGTACCTTGGATCATCACTGATGTACTGTGGATCATCACTGATGTACTGTGGATCATCACTGATGTACTATAGATCATCACTGTAGTACTATGGGCCATGACTGGTGTACTATGGATCATCACTGATGTACTATGGATCATCACTGATGTATCATGGATCATCACTGATGTACTATGAGCCATCACTGATGTACTATGGATCATCACTGGTGTACTATGGATCATCACTGATGTACTATGAGCCATCACTGATGTACTATGGATCATCACTGGTGTACTATGGATCATCACTGATGTACTATGGATCATCACAGGTGTACTGTGGGCCATCACAGGTGTACTATGGAGCATCACTGATGTACTATGGATCATCACTGGTGTACTTTGGATCATCACTGATGTACTGTGGACCATCCCTGATGTACTATAGATCATCACTGATGTACTGTGGATCATCACTGATGTACTATGGGCCATCACTGGTGTACTATGGGCCATCACTGGTGTACTATGGATCATCACTGGATTACTATGGATCATCCCTGGTGTACTATGGACCATCACTGATGTGCTTTGGGCCATCACTGGTGTACTATGGATCATCACTGATGTACTGTGGACCATCCCTGATGTACTGTGGATCATCACTGACGTACTATGGATCATCACTGATGTACTATGGACCATCACTGGTGTACTATGGACCATCACTGGTGTACTATGGATCATCACTGATGCACTGTGGATCATCACTGATGTACTGTGGGCCATCACTGATGTACTATGGATCATCACTGATATACTGTGGACAATCCCTGATGTATTGTGGATCATCACTGATGTACTGTGGATCATCACTGATGTACTATAGATCATCACTGAAGTACTATGGGCCATCACTGGTGTACTATGGATCATCACTGGTGTACTATGGGCCATCACTGGTGTACTATGGATCATCACTGATGTACTATGGATCATCACTGATGTACTATGGATCATGACTGGTTTACTATGGATCATCACTGATGTACTGTGGACCATCCCTGATGTCCTGTGGATCATCACTGATGTACTGTGGATCATCACTGATGTACTGTGGATCATCACTGATGTACTGTGGATCATCATTGATGTACTGAGGATCATCACTGATGTACTATGGATCATCACTGATGTACCGTGGATCATCACTTATGTACTGTGGATCATCACTGATGTGCTGTGGATCATCACTGATGTACTATAGATCATCACTGAAGTACTATGGGCCATCACTGGTGTACTATGGATCATCACTGATGTATTATGGATCATCACTGATGTACTATGAGCCATCACTGATGTACTATGGATCATCACTGGTGTACTATGGATCATCACTGATGTACTATGGATCATCACTGATGTACTATGAGCCATCACTGATGTACTATGGATCATCACTGGTGTACTATGGATCATCACTGATGTACTATGGATCATCACTGATGTACTATGAGCCATCACTGATGTACTATGGGCCATCCCTGGTGTACTATGGATCATCACTGATGTACTGTGGATCATCACTGATGTACTATGGGACATCACTGGTATACTATGGGCCATCTCTGGTGTACTATGGATCATCACTGGTGTACTATGGGCCATCACTGGTGAACTATGGATCATCACTGGTGTACTATGGACCATCACTGATTTACTATGGACCATCACTGATGTACTGTGGATCATCACTGATGTACTGTGGGCCATCCCTGGTGTACTATGGATCATCACTGGTGTAATCTGGATCATCACTGATGTACTATGGGCCATCACTGATGTACTATGGATCATCACTGATGTAGTGTGGACCATGACTGATGTACTATGGACCATCCCTGATGTACTGTGGATCATCTCTGATGTACTATAGTTCATCACTGATGTACTATGGGCCATCACTGGTGTACTATGGATCATCACTGGTGTACTATGGATCATCACTGATGTACTATGGACCATCCCTGATGTACTGTGGATCATCACTGATGTACTGTGGATCATCACTGATGTACTATGGATCATCACTGATGTACTATGGGCCATCACTGGTGTACTATGGGCCATCACTGGTGTACTATGGATCATCACTGGTGTACTATGGACCATCACTGATGTACTATGGACCATCACTGATGTACTATGGATCATCACTGATATACTGTGGACCATCACTGATGTACTGTGGACCATCCCTGATGTACTGTGGATCATCACTGAAGTATTGTGGATCATCACTGATGTACTGTGGATCATCACTGATGTACTGTGGATCATCACTAATGTACTGTGGATCATAACTGATGTACTGTGGATCATCACTGGTGTACTATGGACCATCCCTGATGTACTGTGGATCATCACTGATGTACTGTGGATCATCACTGATGTACTATAGTTCATCACTGATGTACTATGGGCCATCACTGGTGTACTATGGATCATCACTGGTGTACTATGGATCATCACTGATGTACTATGGACCATCCCTGATGTACTGTGGATCATCACTGATGTACTGTGGATCATCACTGATGTACTATGGATCATCACTGATGTACTATGGGCCATCACTGGTGTAGTATGGATCATCACTGATGTACTATGGATCATCACTGATGTACTATGGACCATCACTGATGTACTATGGGCCATCACTGGTGTACTATGGATCATCACCGATGTACTGTGGACCATCCCTGATGTACTGTGGACCATCACTGATGTACTGTGGATCATCACTGATGTACTCTGGATCATCACTGATGTACTATAGATCATCACTGATGTACTATAGATCATCACTGATGTACTATGGACCATCACTGATGTACTATAGATCATCACTGATGTACTATGGACCATCACTGGTGTACTATGGATCATCACTGGTGTACTGTGGATCATCACTGGTGTACTATGGACCATCCCTGATGTACTGTGGATCATCACTGATGTACTGTGGATCATCACTGATGTACTATAGTTCATCACTGATATACTGTGGGCCATCACTGGTGTACTATGGATCATCACTGGTGTACTATGGATCATCACTGATGTACTATGGACCATCCCTGATGTACTGTGGATCATCACTGATGTACTGTGGATCATCACTGATGTACTATGGATCATCACTGATGTACTGTGGATCATCACTGATGTACTATAGTTCATCACTGATGTACTATGGGCCATCACTGGTGTACTATGGATCATCACTGGTGTACTATGGATCATCACTGATGTACTATGGGCCATCACTGGTGTACTATGGATCATCACTGGTGTACTATGGATCATCACTGATGTACTATAGATCATCACTGATGTACTATAGCTCATCACTGATGTACTATGGACCATCACTGATGTACTATAGATCATCACTGATGTACTATGGACCATCACTGGTGTACTATGGATCATCACTGGTGTACTGTGGATCATCACTGGTGTACTATGGACCATCCCTGATGTACTGTGGATCATCACTGATGTACTGTGGATCATCACTGATGTACTATAGTTCATCACTGATGTACTATGGGCCATCACTGGTGTACTATGGATCATCACTGGTGTACTATGGATCATCACTGATGTACTATGGACCATCCCTGATGTACTGTGGATCATCACTGATGTACTGTGGATCATCACTGATGTACTATGGATCATCACTGATGTACTGTGGATCATCACTGATGTACTATAGTTCATCACTGATGTACTATGGGCCATCACTGGTGTACTATGGATCATCACTGGTGTACTATGGATCATCACTGATGTACTATGGACCATCCCTGATGTACTGTGGATCATCACTGATGTACTATAGTTCATCACTGATGTGCTATGGGCCATCACTGGTGTACTATGGATCATCACTGGTGTACTATGGATCATCACTGATGTACTATGGACCATCCCTGATGTACTGTGGATCATCACTGATGTACTGTGGATCATCACTGATGTACTATGGATCATCACTGATGTACTATGGGCCATCACTGGTGTACTATGGGCCATCACTGGTGTACTATGGATCATCACTGGTGTACTATGGACCATCACTGATGTACTATGGACCATCACTGATGTACTATGGATCATCACTGATATACTGTGGACCATCCCTGATGTACTGTGGATCATCACTGATGTACTGTGGATCATCACTGAAGTATTGTGGATCATCACTGATGTACTGTGGATCATCACTGATGTACTGTGTATCATAACTGATGTATTGTGGATCATCACTGATGTACTATAGATCATCACTGATGTACTATAGATCATCACTGATGGACTATGGACCATCACTGATGTACTATAGATCATCACTGATGTACTATGGACCATCACTGGTGTACTATGGATCATCACTGGTGTACTGTGGATCATCACTGGTGTACTATGGACCATCCCTGATGTACTGTGGATCATCACTGATGTACTGTGGATCATCACTGATGTACTATAGTTCATCACTGATGTACTATGGGCCATCACTGGTGTACTATGGATCATCACTGGTGTACTATGGACCATCACTGGTGTACTATGGATCATCACTGGTGTACTGTGGATCATAACTGGTGTACTATGGACCATCCCTGATGTACTGTGGATCATCACTGATGTACTGTGGATCATCACTGATGTACTATAGTTCATCACTGATGTACTATGGGCCATCACTGGTGTACTATGGATCATCACTGGTGTACTATGGATCATCACTGATGTACTATGGACCATCCCTGATGTACTGTGGATCATCACTGATGTACTGTGGATCATCACTGATGTACTATGGATCATCACTGATGTACTGTGGATCATCACTGATGTATTATGGGCCATCACTGGTGTACTATGGATCATCACCGATGTACTGTGGACCATCCCTGATGTACTGTGGACCATCACTGATGTACTGTGGATCATCACTGATGTACTATGGATCATCACTGATGTACTATAGATCATCACTGATGTACTATAGATCATCACTGATGTACTATGGACCATCACTGGTGTACTATGGATCATCACTGGTGTACTGTGGATCATCACTGGTGTACTATGGACCATCCCTGATGTACTGTGGATCATCACTGATATACTATGGATCATCACTGATGTACTATGGATCATCACTGATGTACTATAGTTCATCACTGATGTACTATGGGCCATCACTGGTGTACTATGGATCATCACTGGTGTACTATGGATCATCACTGATGTACTATGGACCATCCCTGATGTACTGTGGATCATCACTGATGTACTGTGGATCATAACTGATGTACTATAGTTCATCACTGATGTACTATGGGCCATCACTGGTGTACTATGGATCATCACTGGTGTACTATGGATCATCACTGATGTACTATGGACCATCCCTGATGTACTGTGGATCATCACTGATGTACTATAGTTCATCACTGATGTACTATGGGCCATCACTGGTGTACTATGGATCATCACTGGTGTACTATGGATCATCACTGATGTACTATAGATCATCACTGATGTACTATAGTTCATCACTGATGTACTATAGATCATCACTGATGTACTATGGACCATCACTGGTGTACTATAGATCATCACTGATGTACTATGGACCATCACTGGTGTACTATGGATCATCACTGGTGTACTGTGGATCATCACTGGTGTACTATGGACCATCCCTGATGTACTGTGGATCATCACTGATGTACTGTGGATCATCACTGATGTACTATAGTTCATCACTGATGTACTATGGGCCATCACTGGTGTACTATGGATCATCACTGGTGTACTATGGATCATCACTGATGTACTATGGACCATCCCTGATGTACTGTGGATCATCACTGATGTACTGTGGATCATCACTGATGTACTATAGTTCATCACTGATGTACTATGGGCCATCACTGGTGTACTATGGATCATCACTGGTGTACTATGGGCCATCACTGGTGTACTATGGATCATCACTGATGTACTGTGGATCATCACTGATATACTATAGTTCATCACTGATGTACTATGGGCCATCACTGGTGTACTATGGATCATCACTGGTGTACTATGGGCCATCACTGGTGTACTATGGATCATCACTGGTGTACTATGGATCATCACTGATGTACTGTGGACCATCCCTGATGTACTGTGGATCATCACTGATGTACTGTGGATCATCACTGATGTACTATGGATCATCACTGATGTACTATGGGCCATCACTGGTGTACTATGGGCCATCACTGGTGTACTATGGATCATCACTGATGTACTATGGATCATCACTGATATACTGTGGACCATCCCTGGTGTACTGTGGATCATCACTGATGTACTGTGGATCATCACTGAAGTATTGTGGATCATCACTGATGTACTGTGGATCATCACTGATGTACTGTGGATCATCACTGATGTACTGTGTATCATAACTGATGTACTGTGGATCATCACTGATGTACTATAGATCATCACTGATGTACTATAGATCATCAATGATGTACTATGGACCATCACTGATGTACTATAGATCATCACTGATGTACTATGGACCATCACTGGTGTACTATGGATCATCACTGGTGTACTGTGGATCATCACTGGTGTACTATGGACCATCCCTGATGTACTGTGGATCATCACTGATGTACTGTGGATCATCACTGATGTACTATAGTTCATCACTGATATACTGTGGGCCATCACTGGTGTACTATGGATCATCACTGGTGTACTATGGATCATCACTGATGTACTATGGACCATCCCTGATGTACTGTGGATCATCACTGATGTACTGTGGATCATCACTGATGTACTATGGATCATCACTGATGTACTGTGGATCATCACTGATGTACTATAGTTCATCACTGATGTACTATGGGCCATCACTGGTGTACTATGGATCATCACTGGTGTACTATGGATCATCACTGATATACTATGGGCCATCACTGGTGTACTATGGATCATCACTGGTGTACTATGGATCATCACTGATGTACTATAGATCATCACTGATGTACTATAGCTCATCACTGATGTACTATGGACCATCACTGATGTACTATAGATCATCACTGATGTACTATGGACCATCACTGGTGTACTATGGATCATCACTGGTGTACTGTGGATCATCACTGGTGTACTATGGACCATCCCTGATGTACTGTGGATCATCACTGATGTACTGTGGATCATCACTGATGTACTATAGTTCATCACTGATGTACTATGGGCCATCACTGGTGTACTATGGATCATCACTGGTGTACTATGGATCATCACTGATGTACTATGGACCATCCCTGATGTACTGTGGATCATCACTGATGTACTGTGGATCATCACTGATGTACTATGGATCATCACTGATGTACTGTGGATCATCACTGATGTACTATAGTTCATCACTGATGTACTATGGGCCATCACTGGTGTACTATGGATCATCACTGGTGTACTATGGATCATCACTGATGTACTATGGACCATCCCTGATGTACTGTGGATCATCACTGATGTACTATAGTTCATCACTGATGTGCTATGGGCCATCACTGGTGTACTATGGATCATCACTGGTGTACTATGGATCATCACTGATGTACTATGGACCATCCCTGATGTACTGTGGATCATCACTGATGTACTGTGGATCATCACTGATGTACTATGGATCATCACTGATGTACTATGGGCCATCACTGGTGTACTATGGGCCATCACTGGTGTACTATGGATCATCACTGGTGTACTATGGACCATCACTGATGTACTATGGACCATCACTGATGTACTATGGATCATCACTGATATACTGTGGACCATCCCTGATGTACTGTGGATCATCACTGATGTACTGTGGATCATCACTGAAGTATTGTGGATCATCACTGATGTACTGTGGATCATCACTGATGTACTGTGTATCATAACTGATGTATTGTGGATCATCACTGATGTACTATAGATCATCACTGATGTACTATAGATCATCACTGATGGACTATGGACCATCACTGATGTACTATAGATCATCACTGATGTACTATGGACCATCACTGGTGTACTATGGATCATCACTGGTGTACTGTGGATCATCACTGGTGTACTATGGACCATCCCTGATGTACTGTGGATCATCACTGATGTACTGTGGATCATCACTGATGTACTATAGTTCATCACTGATGTACTATGGGCCATCACTGGTGTACTATGGATCATCACTGGTGTACTATGGACCATCACTGGTGTACTATGGATCATCACTGGTGTACTGTGGATCATAACTGGTGTACTATGGACCATCCCTGATGTACTGTGGATCATCACTGATGTACTGTGGATCATCACTGATGTACTATAGTTCATCACTGATGTACTATGGGCCATCACTGGTGTACTATGGATCATCACTGGTGTACTATGGATCATCACTGATGTACTATGGACCATCCCTGATGTACTGTGGATCATCACTGATGTACTGTGGATCATCACTGATGTACTATGGATCATCACTGATGTACTGTGGATCATCACTGATGTATTATGGGCCATCACTGGTGTACTATGGATCATCACCGATGTACTGTGGACCATCCCTGATGTACTGTGGACCATCACTGATGTACTGTGGATCATCACTGATGTACTATGGATCATCACTGATGTACTATAGATCATCACTGATGTACTATAGATCATCACTGATGTACTATGGACCATCACTGGTGTACTATGGATCATCACTGGTGTACTGTGGATCATCACTGGTGTACTATGGACCATCCCTGATGTACTGTGGATCATCACTGATATACTATGGATCATCACTGATGTACTATGGATCATCACTGATGTACTATAGTTCATCACTGATGTACTATGGGCCATCACTGGTGTACTATGGATCATCACTGGTGTACTATGGATCATCACTGATGTACTATGGACCATCCCTGATGTACTGTGGATCATCACTGATGTACTGTGGATCATAACTGATGTACTATAGTTCATCACTGATGTACTATGGGCCATCACTGGTGTACTATGGATCATCACTGGTGTACTATGGATCATCACTGATGTACTATGGACCATCCCTGATGTACTGTGGATCATCACTGATGTACTATAGTTCATCACTGATGTACTATGGGCCATCACTGGTGTACTATGGATCATCACTGGTGTACTATGGATCATCACTGATGTACTATAGATCATCACTGATGTACTATAGTTCATCACTGATGTACTATAGATCATCACTGATGTACTATGGACCATCACTGGTGTACTATAGATCATCACTGATGTACTATGGACCATCACTGGTGTACTATGGATCATCACTGGTGTACTGTGGATCATCACTGGTGTACTATGGACCATCCCTGATGTACTGTGGATCATCACTGATGTACTGTGGATCATCACTGATGTACTATAGTTCATCACTGATGTACTATGGGCCATCACTGGTGTACTATGGATCATCACTGGTGTACTATGGATCATCACTGATGTACTATGGACCATCCCTGATGTACTGTGGATCATCACTGATGTACTGTGGATCATCACTGATGTACTATAGTTCATCACTGATGTACTATGGGCCATCACTGGTGTACTATGGATCATCACTGGTGTACTATGGGCCATCACTGGTGTACTATGGATCATCACTGATGTACTGTGGATCATCACTGATATACTATAGTTCATCACTGATGTACTATGGGCCATCACTGGTGTACTATGGATCATCACTGGTGTACTATGGGCCATCACTGGTGTACTATGGATCATCACTGGTGTACTATGGATCATCACTGATGTACTGTGGACCATCCCTGATGTACTGTGGATCATCACTGATGTACTGTGGATCATCACTGATGTACTATGGATCATCACTGATGTACTATGGGCCATCACTGGTGTACTATGGGCCATCACTGGTGTACTATGGATCATCACTGATGTACTATGGATCATCACTGATATACTGTGGACCATCCCTGGTGTACTGTGGATCATCACTGATGTACTGTGGATCATCACTGAAGTATTGTGGATCATCACTGATGTACTGTGGATCATCACTGATGTACTGTGGATCATCACTGATGTACTGTGTATCATAACTGATGTACTGTGGATCATCACTGATGTACTATAGATCATCACTGATGTACTATAGATCATCAATGATGTACTATGGACCATCACTGATGTACTATAGATCATCACTGATGTACTATGGACCATCACTGGTGTACTATGGATCATCACTGGTGTACTGTGGATCATCACTGGTGTACTATGGACCATCCCTGATGTACTGTGGATCATCACTGATGTACTGTGGATCATCACTGATGTACTATAGTTCATCACTGATGTACTATGGGCCATCACTGGTGTACTATGGATCATCACTGGTGTACTATGGATCATCACTGATGTACTATGGACCATCCCTGATGTACTGTGGATCATCACTGATGTACTGTGGATCATCACTGATGTACTATGGATCATCACTGATGTACTATGGATCATCACTGATGTACTATAGTTCATCACTGATGTACTATGGGCCATCACTGGTGTACTATGGATCATCACTGGTGTACTATGGATCATCACTGATGTACTATGGACCATCCCTGATGTACTGTGGATCATCACTGATGTACTATAGTTCATCACTGATGTACTATGGGCCATCACTGGTGTACTATGGATCATCACTGGTGTACTATGGATCATCACTGATGTACTATGGACCATCCCTGATGTACTGTGGATCATCACTGATGAACTGTGGATCATCACTGATGTACTATGGATCATCACTGATGTACTATGGGCCATCACTGGTGTACTATGGATCATCACTGGTGTACTATGGACCATCACTGATGTACTATGGACCATCACTGATGTACTATGGATCATCACTGATATACTGTGGACCATCCCTGATGTACTGTGGATCATCACTGATGTACTGTGGATCATCACTGAAGTATTGTGGATCATCATTGATGTACTGTGGATCATCACTGATGTACTGTGTATCATAACTGATGTACTGTGGATCATCACTGATGTACTATAGATCATCACTGTTGTACTATAGATCATCACTGATGTACTATGGACCATCACTGGTGTACTGTGGATCATCACTGGTGTACTATGGACCATCCCTGATGTACTGTGGATCATCACTGATGTACTGTGGATCATCACTGATGTACTATAGTTTATCACTGATGTACTATGGGCCATCACTGGTGTACTATGGATCATCACTGGTGTACTATGGATCATCACTGATGTACTATGGACCATCCCTGATGTACTGTGGATCATCACTGATGTACTGTGGATCATCACTGATGTACTATAGTTCATCACTGATGTACTATGGGCCATCACTGGTGTACTATGGATCATCACTGGTGTACTATGGATCATCACTGATGTACTATGGACCATCCCTGATGTACTGTGGATCATCACTGATGTACTATAGTTCATCACTGATGTACTATGGGCCATCACTGGTGTACTATGGATCATCACTGGTGTACTATGGATCATCACTGATGTACTATAGATCATCACTGATGTACTATAGTTCATCACTGATGTACTATAGATCATCACTGATGTACTATGGACCATCACTGGTGTACTATAGATCATCACTGATGTACTATGGACCATCACTGGTGTACTATGGATCATCACTGGTGTACTGTGGATCATCACTGATGTACTATGGACCATCCCTGATGTACTGTGGATCATCACTGATGTACTGTGGATCATCACTGATGTACTATAGTTCATCACTGATGTACTATGGGCCATCACTGGTGTACTATGGATCATCACTGGTGTACTATGGGCCATCACTGGTGTACTATGGATCATCACTGATGTACTGTGGATCATCACTGATATACTATAGTTCATTACTGATGTACTATGGGCCATCACTGGTGTACTATGGATCATCACTGGTGTACTATGGGCCATCACTGGTGTACTATGGATCATCACTGGTGTACTATGGATCATCACTGATGTACTGTGGACCATCCCTGATGTACTGTGGATCATCACTGATGTACTGTGGATCATCACTGATGTACTATGGATCATCACTGATGTACTATGGGCCATCACTGGTGTACTATGGGCCATCACTGGTGAACTATGGATCATCACTGATGTACTATGGATCATCACTGATATACTGTGGACCATCCCTGATGTACTGTGGATCATCACTGATGTACTGTGGATCATCACTGAAGTATTGTGGATCATCACTGATGTACTGTGGATCATCACTGATGTACTGTGGATCATCACTGATGTACTGTGGATCATCACTGAAGTATTGTGGATCATCATTGATGTACTGTGGATCATCACTGATGTACTGTGTATCATAACTGATGTACTGTGGATCATCACTGATGTACTATAGATCATCACTGTTGTACTATAGATCATCACTGATGTACTATGGACCATCACTGGTGTACTGTGGATCATCACTGGTGTACTATGGACCATCCCTGATGTACTGTGGATCATCACTGATGTACTATAGTTCATCACTGATGTACTATGGGCCATCACTGGTGTACTATGGATCATCACTGGTGTACTATTGATCATCACTGATGTACTATGGACCATCCCTGATGTACTGTGGATCATCACTGATGTACTGTGGATCATCACTGATGTACTATAGTTCATCACTGATGTACTATGGGCCATCACTGGTGTACTATGGATCATCACTGGTGTACTATGGATCATCACTGATGTACTATGGACCATCCCTGATGTACTGTGGATCATCACTGATGTACTATAGTTCATCACTGATGTACTATGGGCCATCACTGGTGTACTATGGATCATGACTGGTGTACTATGGATCATCACTGATGTACTATAGATCATCACTGATGTACTATAGTTCATCACTGATGTACTATAGATCATCACTGATGTACTATGGACCATCACTGGTGTACTATAGATCATCACTGATGTACTATGGACCATCACTGGTGTACTATGGATCATCACTGGTGTACTGTGGATCATCACTGGTGTACTATGGACCATCCCTGATGTACTGTGGATCATCACTGATGTACTGTGGATCATCACTGATGTACTATAGTTCATCACTGATGTACTATGGGCCATCACTGGTGTACTATGGATCATCACTGGTGTACTATGGATCATCACTGATGTACTATGGACCATCCCTGATGTACTGTGGATCATCACTGATGTACTGTGGATCATCACTGATGTACTATAGTTCATCACTGATGTACTATGGGCCATCACTGGTGTACTATGGATCATCACTGGTGTACTATGGGCCATCACTGGTGTACTATGGATCATCACTGATGTACTGTGGATCATCACTGATATACTATAGTTCATCACTGATGTACTATGGGCCATCACTGGTGTACTATGGATCATCACTGGTGTACTATGGGCCATCACTGGTGTACTATGGATCATCACTGGTGTACTATGGATCATCACTGATGTACTGTGGACCATCCCTGATGTACTGTGGATCATCACTGATGTACTGTGGATCATCACTGATGTACTATGGATCATCACTGATGTACTATGGGCCATCACTGGTGTACTATGGGCCATCACTGGTGTACTATGGATCATCACTGATGTACTATGGATCATCACTGATATACTGTGGACCATCCCTGATGTACTGTGGATCATCACTGATGTACTGTGGATCATCACTGAAGTATTGTGGATCATCACTGATGTACTGTGGATCATCACTGATGTACTGTGGATCATCACTGATGTACTGTGTATCATAACTGATGTACTGTGGATCATCACTGATGTACTATAGATCATCACTGATGTACTATAGATCATCAATGATGTACTATGGACCATCACTGATGTACTATAGATCATCACTGATGTACTATGGACCATCACTGGTGTACTATGGATCATCACTGGTGTACTGTGGATCATCACTGGTGTACTATGGATCATCACTGGTGTACTATGGATCATCACTGATGTACTATGGACCATCCCTGATGTACTGTGGATCATCACTGATGTACTGTGGATCATCACTGATGTACTATGGATCATCACTGATGTACTGTGGATCATCACTGATGTACTATAGTTCATCACTGATGTACTATGGGCCATCACTGGTGTACTATGGATCATCACTGGTGTACTATGGATCATCACTGATGTACTATGGACCATCCCTGATGTACTGTGGATCATCTCTGATGTACTATAGTTCATCACTGATGTACTATGGGCCATCACTGGTGTACTATGGATCATCACTGGTGTACTATGGATCATCACTGATGTACTATGGACCATCCCTGATGTACTGTGGATCATCACTGATGTACTGTGGATCATCACTGATGTACTATGGATCATCACTGATGTACTATGGGCCATCACTGGTGTACTATGGGCCATCACTGGTGTACTATGGACCATCACTGATGTACTATGGACCATCACTGATGTACTATGGACCATCACTGATGTACTATGGATCATCACTGATATACTGTGGACCATCCCTGATGTACTGTGGATCATCACTCATGTACTGTGGATCATCACTGAAGTATTGTGGATCATCATTGATGTACTGTGGATCATCACTGATGTACTGTGTATCATAACTGATGTACTGTGGATCATCACTGATGTACTATAGATCATCACTGTTGTACTATAGATCATCACTGATGTACTATGGACCATCACTGGTGTACTGTGGATCATCACTGGTGTACTATGGACCATCCCTGATGTACTGTGGATCATCACTGATGTACTGTGGATCATCACTGATGTACTATAGTTCATCACTGATGTACTATGGGCCATCACTGGTGTACTATGGATCATCACTGGTGTACTATGGATCATCACTGATGTACTATGGACCATCCCTGATGTACTGTGGATCATCACTGATGTACTATGGATCATCACTGATGTACTGTGGATCATCACTGATGTACTATAGTTCATCACTGATGTACTATGGGCCATCACTGGTGTACTATGGATCATCACTGGTGTACTATGGATCATGACTGATGTACTATGGACCATCCCTGATGTACTGTGGATCATCTCTGATGTACTATAGTTCATCACTGATGTACTATGGGCCATCACTGGTGTACTATGGATCATCACTGGTGTACTATGGACCATCCCTGATGTACTGTGGATCATCACTGATGTACTGTGGATCATCACTGATGTACTATAGTTCATCACTGATGTACTATGGGCCATCACTGGTGTACTATGGATCATCACTGGTGTACTATGGATCATCACTGATGTACTATGGACCATCCCTGATGTACTGTGGATCATCACTGATGTACTGTGGATCATCACTGATGTACTATGGATCATCACTGATGTACTGTGGATCATCACTGATGTACTATAGTTCATCACTGATGTACTATGGGCCATCACTGGTGTACTATGGATCATCACTGGTGTACTATGGATCATCACTGATGTACTATGGACCATCCCTGATGTACTGTGGATCATCTCTGATGTACTATAGTTCATCACTGATGTACTATGGGCCATCACTGGTGTACTATGGATCATCACTGGTGTACTATGGATCATCACTGATGTACTATGGACCATCCCTGATGTACTGTGGATCATCACTGATGTACTGTGGATCATCACTGATGTACTATGGATCATCACTGATGTACTATGGGCCATCACTGGTGTACTATGGGCCATCACTGGTGTACTATGGATCATCACTGGTGTACTATGGACCATCACTGATGTACTATGGACCATCACTGATGTACTATGGATCATCACTGATATACTGTGGACCATCCCTGATGTACTGTGGATCATCACTGATGTACTGTGGATCATCACTGAAGTATTGTGGATCATCATTGATGTACTGTGGATCATCACTGATGTACTGTGTATCATAACTGATGTACTGTGGATCATCACTGATGTACTATAGATCATCACTGTTGTACTATAGATCATCACTGATGTACTATGGACCATCACTGGTGTACTGTGGATCATCACTGGTGTACTATGGACCATCCCTGATGTACTGTGGATCATCACTGATGTACTGTGGATCATCACTGATGTACTATAGTTCATCACTGATGTACTATGGGCCATCACTGGTGTACTATGGATCATCACTGGTGTACTATGGATCATCACTGATGTACTATGGACCATCCCTGATGTACTGTGGATCATCACTGATGTACTGTGGATCATCACTGATGTACTATAGTTCATCACTGATGTACTATGGGCCATCACTGGTGTACTATGGATCATCACTGGTGTACTATGGATCATCACTGATGTACTATGGACCATCCCTGATGTACTGTGGATCATCACTGATGTACTATAGTTCATCACTGATGTACTATGGGCCATCACTGGTGTACTATGGATCATCACTGGTGTACTATGGATCATCACTGATGTACTATAGATCATCACTGATGTACTATAGTTCATCACTGATGTACTATAGATCATCACTGATGTACTATGGACCATCACTGGTGTACTATAGATCATCACTGATGTACTATGGACCATCACTGGTGTACTATGGATCATCACTGGTGTACTGTGGATCATCACTGGTGTACTATGGACCATCCCTGATGTACTGTGGATCATCACTGATGTACTGTGGATCATCACTGATGTACTATAGTTCATCACTGATGTACTATGGGCCATCACTGGTGTACTATGGATCATCACTGGTGTACTATGGATCATCACTGATGTACTATGGACCATCCCTGATGTACTGTGGATCATCACTGATGTACTGTGGATCATCACTGATGTACTATAGTTCATCACTGATGTACTATGGGCCATCACTGGTGTACTATGGATCATCACTGGTGTACTATGGGCCATCACTGGTGTACTATGGATCATCACTGATGTACTGTGGATCATCACTGATATACTATAGTTCATCACTGATGTACTATGGGCCATCACTGGTGTACTATGGATCATCACTGGTGTACTATGGGCCATCACTGGTGTACTATGGATCATCACTGGTGTACTATGGATCATCACTGATGTACTGTGGACCATCCCTGATGTACTGTGGATCATCACTGATGTACTGTGGATCATCACTGATGTACTATGGATCATCACTGATGTACTATGGGCCATCACTGGTGTACTGTGGGCCATCACTGGTGTACTATGGATCATCACTGATGTACTATGGATCATCACTGATATACTGTGGACCATCCCTGATGTACTGTGGATCATCACTGATGTACTGTGGATCATCACTGAAGTATTGTGGATCATCACTGATGTACTGTGGATCATCACTGATGTACTGTGGATCATCACTGATGTACTGTGTATCATAACTGATGTACTGTGGATCATCACTGATGTACTATAGATCATCACTGATGTACTATAGATCATCAATGATGTACTATGGACCATCACTGATGTACTATAGATCATCACTGATGTACTATGGACCATCACTGGTGTACTATGGATCATCACTGGTGTACTGTGGATCATCACTGGTGTACTATGGACCATCCCTGATGTACTGTGGATCATCACTGATGTACTGTGGATCATCACTGATGTACTATAGTTCATCACTGATGTACTATGGGCCATCACTGGTGTACTATGGATCATCACTGGTGTACTATGGATCATCACTGATGTACTATGGACCATCCCTGATGTACTGTGGATCATCACTGATGTACTGTGGATCATCACTGATGTACTATGGATCATCACTGATGTACTATGGGCCATCACTGGTGTACTATGGGCCATCACTGGTGTACTATGGATCATCACTGGTGTACTATGGACCATCACTGATGTACTATGGACCATCACTGATGTACTATGGATCATCACTGATATACTGTGGACCATCCCTGATGTACTGTGGATCATCACTGATGTACTGTGGATCATCACTGAAGTATTGTGGATCATCATTGATGTACTGTGGATCATCACTGATGTACTGTGTATCATAACTGATGTACTGTGGATCATCACTGATGTACTATAGATCATCACTGTTGTACTATAGATCATCACTGATGTACTGTGGACCATCACTGGTGTACTGTGGATCATCACTGGTGTACTATGGACCATCCCTGATGTACTGTGGATCATCACTGATGTACTGTGGATCATCACTGATGTACTATAGTTCATCACTGATGTACTATGGGCCATCACTGGTGTACTATGGATCATCACTGGTGTACTATGGATCATCACTGATGTACTATGGACCATCCCTGATGTACTGTGGATCATCACTGATGTACTATGGATCATCACTGATGTACTGTGGATCATCACTGATGTACTATAGTTCATCACTGATGTACTATGGGCCATCACTGGTGTACTATGGATCATCACTGGTGTACTATGGATCATGACTGATGTACTATGGACCATCCCTGATGTACTGTGGATCATCTCTGATGTACTATAGTTCATCACTGATGTACTATGTGCCATCACTGGTGTACTATGGATCATCACTGGTGTACTATGGATCATCACTGATGTACTATGGACCTTCCCTGATGTACTGTGGATCATCACTGATGTACTGTGGATCATCACTGATGTACTATGGATCATCACTGATGTACTATGGGCCATCACTGGTGTACTATGGGCCATCACTGGTGAACTATGGATCATCACTGGTGTACTATGGACCATTACTGATGTACTATGGACCATCACTGATGTACTATGGATCATCACTGATATACTGTGGACCATCACTGATGTACTGTGGACCATCCCTGATGTACTGTGGATCATCACTGAAGTATTGTGGATCATCACTGATGTACTGTGGATCATCACTGATGTACTGTGGATCATCACTAATGTACTGTGGATCATAACTGATGTACTGTGGATCATCACTGGTGTACTATGGACCATCCCTGATGTACTGTGGATCATCACTGATGTACTGTGGATCATCACTGATGTACTATAGTTCATCACTTATGTACTATGGGCCATCACTGGTGTACTATGGATCATCACTGGTGTACTGTGGATCATCACTGATGTACTATGGACCATCCCTGATGTACTGTGGATCATCACTGATGTACTGTGGATCATCACTGATGTACTATGGATCATCACTGATGTACTATGGGCCATCACTGGTGTACTATGGATCATCACTGATGTACTATGGATCATCACTGATGTACTATGGACCATCACTGATGTACTATGGGCCATCACTGGTGTACTATGGATCATCACCGATGTACTGTGGACCATCCCTGATGTACTGTGGACCATCACTGATGTACTGTGGATCATCACTGATGTACTATGGATCATCACTGATGTACTATAGATCATCACTGATGTACTATAGATCATCACTGATGTACTATGGACCATCACTGATGTACTATAGATCATCACTGATGTACTATGGACCATCACTGGTGTACTATGGATCATCACTGGTGTACTGTGGATCATCACTGGTGTACTATGGACCATCCCTGATGTACTGTGGATCATCACTGATGTACTGTGGATCATCACTGATGTACTATAGTTCATCACTGATGTACTATGGGCCATCACTGGTGTACTATGGATCATCACTGGTGTACTATGGATCATCACTGATGTACTATGGGCCATCACTGGTGTACTATGGATCATCACTGGTGTACTATGGATCATCACTGATGTACTATAGATCATCACTGATGTACTATAGCTCATCACTGATGTACTATGGACCATCACTGATGTACTATAGATCATCACTGATGTACTATGGACCATCACTGGTGTACTATGGATCATCACTGGTGTACTGTGGATCATCACTGGTGTACTATGGACCATCCCTGATGTACTGTGGATCATCACTGATGTACTGTGGATCATCACTGATGTACTATAGTTCATCACTGATGTACTATGGGCCATCACTGGTGTACTATGGATCATCACTGGTGTACTATGGATCATCACTGATGTACTATGGACCATCCCTGATGTACTGTGGATCATCACTGATGTACTGTGGATCATCACTGATGTACTATGGATCATCACTGATGTACTATGGGCCATCACTGGTGTACTATGGATCATCACTGATGTACTATGGATCATCACTGATGTACTATGGACCATCACTGATGTACTATGGGCCATCACTGGTGTACTATGGATCATCACCGATGTACTGTGGACCATCCCTGATGTACTGTGGACCATCACTGATGTACTGTGGATCATCACTGATGTACTATGGATCATCACTGATGTACTATAGATCATCACTGATGTACTATAGATCATCACTGATGTACTATGGACCATCACTGATGTACTATAGATCATCACTGATGTACTATGGACCATCACTGGTGTACTATGGATCATCACTGGTGTACTGTGGATCATCACTGGTGTACTATGGACCATCCCTGATGTACTGTGGATCATCACTGATGTACTGTGGATCATCACTGATGTACTATAGTTCATCACTGATATACTGTGGGCCATCACTGGTGTACTATGGATCATCACTGGTGTACTATGGATCATCACTGATGTACTATGGACCATCCCTGATGTACTGTGGATCATCACTGATGTACTGTGGATCATCACTGATGTACTATGGATCATCACTGATGTACTGTGGATCATCACTGATGTACTATAGTTCATTACTGATGTACTATGGGCCATCACTGGTGTACTATGGATCATCACTGGTGTACTATGGATCATCACTGATGTACTATGGGCCATCACTGGTGTATTATGGATCATCACTGGTGTACTATGGATCATCACTGATGTACTATAGATCATCACTGATGTACTATAGCTCATCACTGATGTACTATGGACCATCACTGATGTACTATAGATCATCACTGATGTACTATGGACCATCACTGGTGTACTATGGATCATCACTGGTGTACTGTGGATCATCACTGGTGTACTATGGACCATCCCTGATGTACTGTGGATCATCACTGATGTACTGTGGATCATCACTGATGTACTATAGTTCATCACTGATGTACTATGGGCCATCACTGGTGTACTATGGATCATCACTGGTGTACTATGGATCATCACTGATGTACTATGGACCATTCCTGATGTACTGTGGATCATCACTGATGTACTGTGGATCATCACTGATGTACTATGGATCATCACTGATGTACTGTGGATCATCACTGATGTACTATAGTTCATCACTGATGTACTATGGGCAATCACTGGTGTACTATGGATCATCACTGGTGTACTATGGATCATCACTGAGGTACTATGGACCATCCCTGATGTACTGTGGATCATCACTGATGTACTATAGTTCATCACTGATGTACTATGGGCCATCACTGGTGTACTATGGATCATCACTGGTGTACTATGGATCATCACTGATGTACTATGGACCATCCCTGATGTACTGTGGATCATCACTGATGTACTGTGGATCATCACTGATGTACTATGGGCCATCACTAGTGTACTATGGGCCATCACTGGTGTACTATGGATCATCACTGGTGTACTATGGACCATCACTGATGTACTATGGACCATCACTGATGTACTATGGATCATCACTGATATACTGTGGACCATCCCTGATGTACTGTGGATCATCACTGATGTACTGTGGATCATCACTGAAGTATTGTGGATCATCACTGATGTACTGTGGATCATCACTGATGTACTGTGTATCATAACTGATGTATTGTGGATCATCACTGATGTACTATAGATCATCACTGATGTACTATAGATCATCACTGATGGACTATGGACCATCACTGATGTACTATAGATCATCACTGATGTACTATGGACCATCACTGGTGTACTATGGATCATCACTGGTGTACTGTGGATCATCACTGGTGTACTATGGACCATCCCTGATGTACTGTGGATCATCACTGATGTACTGTGGATCATCACTGATGTACTATAGTTCATCACTGATGTACTATGGGCCATCACTGGTGTACTATGGATCATCACTGGTGTACTATGGACCATCACTGGTGTACTATGGATCATCACTGGTGTACTGTGGATCATCACTGGTGTACTATGGACCATCCCTGATGTACTGTGGATCATCACTGATGTACTGTGGATCATCACTGATGTACTATAGTTCATCACTGATGTACTATGGGCCATCACTGGTGTACTATGGATCATCACTGGTGTACTATGGATCATCACTGATGTACTATGGACCATCCCTGATGTACTGTGGATCATCACAGATGTACTGTGGATCATCACTGATGTACTATGGATCATCACTGATGTACTGTGGATCATCACTGATGTACTATGGGCCATCACTGGTGTACTATGGGCCATCACTGGTGTACTATGGATCATCACTGATGTACTATGGATCATCACTGATGTACTATGGACCATCACTGATGTACTATGGGCCATCACTGGTGTACTATGGATCATCACCGATGTACTGTGGACCATCCCTGATGTACTGTGGACCATCCCTGATGTACTGTGGACCATCACTGATGTACTGTGGATCATCACTGATGTACTATGGATCATCACTGATGTACTATAGATCATCACTGATGTACTATGGACCATCACTGATGTACTATAGATCATCACTGATGTACTATGGACCATCACTGGTGTACTATGGATCATCACTGGTGTACTGTGGATCATCACTGGTGTACTATGGACCATCCCTGATGTACTGTGGATCATCACTGATATACTATGGATCATCACTGATGTACTATGGATCATCACTGATGTACTATAGTTCATCACTGATGTACTATGGGCCATCACTGGTGTACTATGGATCATCACTGGTGTACTATGGATCATCACTGATGTACTATGGACCATCCCTGATGTACTGTGGATCATCACTGATGTACTGTGGATCATCACTGATGTACTATAGATCATCACTGATGTACTATAGATCATCACTGATGGACTATGGACCATCACTGATGTACTATAGATCATCACTGATGTACTATGGACCATCACTGGTGTACTATGGATCATCACTGGTGTACTGTGGATCATCACTGGTGTACTATGGACCATCCCTGATGTACTGTGGATCATCACTGATGTACTGTGGATCATCACTGATGTACTATAGTTCATCACTGATGTACTATGGGCCATCACTGGTGTACTATGGATCATCACTGGTGTACTATGGACCATCACTGGTGTACTATGGATCATCACTGGTGTACTGTGGATCATCACTGGTGTACTATGGACCATCCCTGATGTACTGTGGATCATCACTGATGTACTGTGGATCATCACTGATGTACTATAGTTCATCACTGATGTACTATGGGCCATCACTGGTGTACTATGGATCATCACTGGTGTACTATGGATCATCACTGATGTACTATGGACCATCCCTGATGTACTGTGGATCATCACAGATGTACTGTGGATCATCACTGATGTACTATGGATCATCACTGATGTACTGTGGATCATCACTGATGTACTATGGGCCATCACTGGTGTACTATGGGCCATCACTGGTGTACTATGGATCATCACTGATGTACTATGGATCATCACTGATGTACTATGGACCATCACTGATGTACTATGGGCCATCACTGGTGTACTATGGATCATCACCGATGTACTATGGATCATCACCGATGTACTGTGGACCATCCCTGATGTACTGTGGACCATCCCTGATGTACTGTGGACCATCACTGATGTACTGTGGATCATCACTGATGTACTATAGATCATCACTGATGTACTATGGACCATCACTGGTGTACTATGGATCATCACTGGTGTACTGTGGATCATCACTGGTGTACTATGGACCATCCCTGATGTACTGTGGATCATCACTGATATACTATGGATCATCACTGATGTACTATGGATCATCACTGATGTACTATAGTTCATCACTGATGTACTATGGGCCATCACTGGTGTACTATGGATCATCACTGGTGTACTATGGATCATCACTGATGTACTATGGACCATCCCTGATGTACTGTGGATCATCACTGATGTACTGTGGATCATCACTGATGTACTATAGTTCATCACTGATGTACTATGGGCCATCACTGGTGTACTATGGATCATCACTGGTGTACTATGGATCATCACTGATGTACTATGGACCATCCCTGATGTACTGTGGATCATCACTGATGTACTATAGTTCATCACTGATGTACTATGGGCCATCACTGGTGTACTATGGATCATCACTGGTGTACTATGGATCATCACTGATGTACTATAGATCATCACTGATGTACTATAGATCATCACTGATGTACTATAGTTTATCACTGATGTACTATAGATCATCACTGATGTACTATGGACCATCACTGGTGTACTATAGATCATCACTGATGTACTATGGACCATCACTGGTGTACTATGGATCATCACTGGTGTACTGTGGATCATCACTGGTGTACTATGGACCATCCCTGATGTACTGTGGATCATCACTGATGTACTGTGGATCATCACTGATGTACTATAGTTCATCACTGATGTACTATGGGCCATCACTGGTGTACTATGGATCATCACTGGTGTACTATGGATCATCACTGATGTACTATGGACCATCCCTGATGTACTGTGGATCATCACTGATGTACTGTGGATCATCACTGATGTACTATAGTTCATCACTGATGTACTATGGGCCATCACTGGTGTACTATGGATCATCACTGGTGTACTATGGGCCATCACTGGTGTACTATGGATCATCACTGATGTACTGTGGATCATCACTGATGTACTATAGTTCATCACTGATGTACTATGGGCCATCACTGGTGTACTATGGATCATCACTGGTGTACTATGGGCCATCACTGGTGTACTATGGATCATCACTGGTGTACTATGGATCATCACTGATGTACTGTGGACCATCCCTGATGTACTATGGATCATCACTGATGTACTGTGGATCATCACTGATGTACTATGGGCCATCACTGGTGTACTATGGGCCATCACTGGTGTACTATGGATCATCACTGATGTACTATGGATCATCACTGATGTACTGTGGACCATCCCTGATGTACTGTGGATCATCACTGATGTACTGTGGATCATCACTGAAGTATTGTGGATCATCACTGATGTACTGTGGATCATCACTGATGTACTGTGGATCATCACTGATGTACTGTGTATCATAACTGATGTACTGTGGATCATCACTGATGTACTATAGATCATCACTGATGTACTATAGATCATCACTGATGTACCATGGACCATCACTGATGTACTATAGATCATCACTGATGTACTATGGACCATCACTGGTGTACTATGGATCATCACTGGTGTACTGTGGATCATCACTGGTGTACTATGGACCATCCCTGATGTACTGTGGATCATCACTGATGTACTGTGGATCATCACTGATGTACTATAGTTCATCACTGATGTACTATGGGCCATCACTGGTGTACTATGGATCATCACTGATGTACTATGGACCATCCCTGATGTACTGTGGATCATCACTGATGTACTGTGGATCATCACTGATGTACTATGGATCATCACTGGTGTACTATGGATCATCACTGATGTACTATGGACCATCCCTGATGTACTGTGGATCATCTCTGATGTACTATAGTTCATCACTGATGTACTATGGGCCATCACTGGTGTACTATGGATCATCACTGATGTACTGTGGATCATCACTGATGTACTGTGGATCATCACTGATGTACTGTGGATCATCACTGATGTAGTATGGGCCATCACTGGTGTACTATGGGCCATCACTGGTGTACTATGGATCATCACTGGTGTACTATGGACCATCACTGATGTACTATGGACCATCACTGATGTGCTATGGATCATCACTGATATACTGTGGACCATCACTGATGTACTGTGGACCATCCCTGATGTACTGTGGATCATCACTGAAGTATTGTGGATCATCACTGATGTACTGTGGATCATCACTGATGTACTGTGGATTATCACTAATGTACTGTGGATCATAACTGATGTACTGTAGATCATCACTGATGTACTACAGATCATCACTGGTGTACTATGTATATAGATCATCACTGATGTACTATGGACCATCACTGATGTACTATAGATCATCACTGATGTACTATGGACCATCACTGGTGTACTATGGATCATCACTGGTGTACTGTGGATCATCACTGGTGTACTATGGACCATCCCTGATGTACTGTGGATCATCACTGATGTACTGTGGATCATCACTGATGTACTATAGTTCATCACTGATGTACTATGGGCCATCACTGGTGTACTATGGATCATCACTGGTGTACTATGGATCATCACTGATGTACTATGGACCATCCCTGATGTACTGTGGATCATCACTGATGTACTATAGTTCATCACTGATGTACTATGGGCCATCACTGGTGTACTATGGATCATCACTGGTGTACTATGGATCATCACTGATGTACTATGGACCATCCCTGATGTACTGTGGATCATCACTGATGTACTGTGGATCATCACTGATGTACTATGGATCATCACTGATATACTGTGGACCATCCCTGATGTACTGTGGATCATCACTGATGTACTGTGGATCATCACTGAAGTTACATAGTTACATAGTTAGTCAGGTTGAAAAAAGACACAAGTCCATCCAGTTCAACCGTAAAAAATAAAAATAAAAAAATAAAAATAAACATATATCGTACACTCCCATATACCCAATTCTATACCCACAGTTGATCCAGAGGAAGGCAAAAAAACCCAGAAGAGCATTATCCAATTTGCTACAGCAGGGGAAAAAATTCCTTCCTGATCCCCCGAGAGGCAATCGGATATTCCCTGGATCAACTTTACCTATAAATGTCAGTACCCAGTTATATTATGTACATTTAAGAAAGAATCCAGGCCCTTCTTAAAGCAATCTACTGAGCTGGCCAGAACCACCTCTGCAGGGAGTCTATTCCACATTTTCACAGCTCTTACTGTGAAAAAACCTTTCCGTATTTGGAGGTGAAATCTCTTTTCCTCTAGACGCAAAGAGTGCCCCCTTGTCCTTTGTGTTGACCGTAAAGTGAATAACTGAACACCAAGTTCACTATATGGACCCCTTATATATTTGTACATGTTGATCATATCCCCCCTTAATCTCCTCTTCTCAAGAGAGAATAAATTCAGTTCCTCTAATCTCTCCTCATAGCTGAGCTCCTCCATGCCTCTTATCAGTTTGGTTGCCCTTCTCTGCACTTTCTCCAGTTCCCCAATATCCTTTTTGAGAACTGGGGCCCAAAACTGAACTGCATATTCCAGATGAGGTCTTACTAATGATTTGAACAGGGGCAAAATGATATCTCTCTCTCTGGAGACCATACCTCTCTTAATACAAGAAAGGACTTTGCTCGCTTTGGAAACCGCAGCTTGGCATTGCATGCCATTATTGAGCTTATGATCTACCAAAACCCCCAGATCCTTCTCCACTACGGATCCCCCCAGTTGTACTCCCCCTAGTATGTATGATGCATTCATATTATTAGCCCCCAAGTGCATAACTTTACATTTATCAACATTAAACCTCATCTGCCACATAGTCGCCCAATTAGACAGAGCATTGAGGTCGGCTTGTAAATTGGCGACATCCTGAAAGGACGTTATTCCACTGCATAGCTTGGTGTCATCTGCAAAGACAGAAATGTTACTTTTGATCTCAGACCCAATATCATTTATAAACATATTAAAAAGTAAGGGTCCCAGCACTGAACCTTGGGGTACACCACTGATAACCTTGGACCATTCAGAGTAAGAATCATTAACCACTACTCTCTGAATTCTGTCTTTTAGCCAGTTTTCTATCCATTTACAAACTGATATTTCCAATCCTGTAGACTTTACCTTACACATGAGCCGTGTGTGGGGAACTGTATCGAACGCTTTTGCAAAATCCAAGTATACCACGTCCACTGCCACCCCTCTGTCCAAGGTCTTACTTACCTCTTCATAAAAAGAAATCAGGTTTGTTTGACAACTTCTGTCTTTCATGAATCCATGCTGTCTGTTGCTTAAATAGTTTTTTTCCAGCAAGAACTCATCTATGTGGTCTTTTATTAATCTCTCCAGTATTTTCCCAACTATAGAAGTTAAACTAACAGGTCTATAGTTACTTGGTAAACACTTAATTCCCTTTTTAAATATAGGCACCACATTGGCCCTGCGCCAATCCAGTGGTACTATTCCTGTCATTAATGAGTCCCTAAAAATTAAATACAATGGCTTTGAAATTACAGAGCTCAATTCTTTTAGGATCCGTGGGTGTATGCCATCTGGTCCAGGTGCTTTATCCACCTTTATTCCATCTAAATATTTCTGGACCATATCACTTTTGAGCCATTGTGGATTTGGGGCTGTGTCACTACCACCCCCATTTTGGACATGAGCTCCCCCATGCTCCTTTGTATACACAGAACTGAAGAAAGTATTTAATAAATTAGCCTTCTCTTTGTCCCCAGTCACCCACTCTAGATTATTTTGTAAAGGGCCTACATGCTCAGACTTGACCTTTTTACTATTAATATATTTGAAGAATTTTTTGGGGTTTGTCCTACTATCTTTTGCAATCTGTCGTTCGTTTTGAATTTTTGCATCCTTGATTTCCTTTTTACATATCCTGTTATATTCTTTGTAACATTTAAATGACACTAGTGTTCCCTCATTTTTATATTTTTTAAAAGCTCTTTTCTTATAGTTTATAGCTTTTTTAACTTTGTCAGTGAGCCACATAGGTTTTATTTTTAGCCTTTTAAACTTATTGCCCATGGGAATATACTTTGCAGTGAGTTCCCAAACAGTCTTTTTGAAGAATTCCCATTTCTGTTCTGTGCCCATTGATGCCAATATTCCTTCCCAGTCTAAGTCCTGGAGAGCAGCACTCATCCTTGGAAAATTTGCTCTCTTGAAATTAAGTGTTTTTATCTTTCCTGTATGTGATTTTTGCTTACAACTAACATCAAATGAAATCATGTTATGGTCACTGCTACCCAGGTGTTCCTTTATCTGAACATTAGTAATACGCTCTGCATGGTTTGAGATTACCAGGTCCAACAGAGCATCATTCCTAGTTGGGGCCTCAATAAACTGGACCATAAAATTGTCCTGCAATAGGTTTATAAATTTTTGCCCTTTAACTGTCCCAGCAGTTCCATTACTCCAGTCAATTTCTGGGTAGTTAAAATCCCCCATTATTATCACCGTCCCAGCCCTTGCAGCCCTTTCCATCTGTGCAAGGAGCTGAGTCTCTAACTCCTCATTAACATTGGGTGGTCTATAACAAACTCCAATGATTAGCTTTGAACTACGCACATCTGTATGCAGTCCTACCCATAATGCTTCAGACTCATCACACTCTCCATCCACCAGGTCCTCTTTCACACTCGCTTTGAGATCACTTCTCACATAGAGACAGACCCCTCCACCCTTCCTTTTTACCCTGTCTTTCCGAAAGAGTGCATAGCCCGGAATATTAATAGCCCAGTCGTGTGAGGAATGAAGCCAAGTTTCAGCAATACCGATTACATCATAGCTCTCCTCATGCACCAGAGCTTCCAACTCACCTATTTTGCTTGGCAGACTTCTGGCATTGGTGAACAGACACTTTAATGCATTAATATTATTTGACCGGTCACATACTATCCTCTTGGGTGTTCCCAGATTGCAACTAGGACTTGCTACTATACTTACCTTGGGTTTATGTTCTTTGGTTACCCTACCACTAATGCCCCTAATACTACCCTTTAGAATATGTTCCCCGCTGACTCTCACTATCTCTGGACCCTCCCCCCTGTCACCTAGTTTAAAAACCCCTCTAACTTTTTGGCCATCCTTATTCCCAGCTGATCTGCACCCTCCTCATTTAGGTGCAGTCCGTCCCTTCTATAGTACTGGTTATCGACTGAGAAGTCGGCCCAGTCCTCCAGGAACCCAAACCCCTCCTTACTACACCAGCTCTTCAGCCACTTGTTCACTTCCCTAATCTCCCTCTGCCTTTCTGGTGTGGCTCGATGTACCGGTAGTATTCCCGAGAATACTACCTTGGAGGTCCTTTTCCTCAATTTAGCTCCCAAGTCCCTAAAATCGTTCTTTAGGACACTCCATCTACCTCTGACTTTGTCATTGGTGCCAACGTGCACCATGACAGCTGGGTCTTCCCCAGCCCCTCCCAGTAATCTGTCCACCAGATCCGTGATGTGCCGAACCCGAGCGCCCGGTAGACAACATACAGTTCGGCGCTTCAGGTCTTTGTTACAGATTGCCCTCTCTGTCCTTCTAAGAATTGAGTCCCCTACCACCAGAATCTGTCTTTCCTTTCCCTTCGCTTCCCCCCCACTCTCACTGGAGGAGTTCTTCCCCTGGCAGCTAGGAGAGTCCCTCAGCTCCAGCAGTGCTGGTCCCGGACTGGTTTCACCAATGTCACTCAATGGAGCATACTTATTGGGATGCTCCAGCCCTGGATCGGCCTCCCTGGCACTTCGCCCTCTACCCTTCCTGACTGTCACCCATCTACTATTTTCTAGTGCCTGCACCTCTTTGACTCCACCCACCTCTGTGCTGGCCCCTGCCATCACCTGCCGGGTACGTATCCAGCTCTCCTTTAGTGTGGAGGGACTTCCCAGTGCTGACAGTTGCTTCCCTAGATTCAGAACCTGGGCTTCCAGGGAAACAATGTGCTTACATTTTGCACAGCAGTAATCGCCCTCGATCAGATGATCAAGGAATGCATACATGCTGCAAGATGTACACCGAGTCGCCTCGCCACACCCGCTGGGCATCGTACCTATTAATTTAATGAGGATTCGAGATTATACCCTGTCCAAATTACCTAACACTAGCTTCCTGACCCAACTATTCAACAAGACAATACACAGGTACTCAACAAGACAATACACAGGTACTCAACAAGACAATACACAGGTACTCAACAAGACAATACACAGGTACTCAACAAGACAATACACAGGTACTCAACAAGACAATACACAGGTACTCAACAAGACAATACACAGGTACCACGCAGACCCACGTGCACCCACAGACCAACGGACCCGCGTGCACTCGCAGACCAGCGTGCACTCGCAGACCAACGGACCTGCGTGCACTCGCGGACCCGCGTGCACTCGCAGACCAACGGACCAGCGTGCACTCGCAGACCAACGGACCCGCGTGCACTCGCAGACCAACGGACCCGCGTGCACTCGCAGACCAACGGACCCGCGTGCACTCGCAGACCAACGGACCCGCGTGCACTCGCAGACCAACGGACCCACGTGCACTCGCAGACCAACGGACCCACGTGCACTCGCAGACCAGCGTGCACTCGCAGACCAACGGACCCGCGTGCACTCGCAGACCAGCGTGCACTCGCAGACCAACGGACCCGCGTGCACTCGCAGACCAACGTGCACTCGCAGACCAACGGACCCGCGTGCACTCGCAGACCAGCGTGCACTCGCAGACCAACGGACCCGCGTGCACTCGCAGACCTACGTGCACCCGCAGACCAACGGCCCCGCGTGCACTCGCAGACCAGCGTGCACTCGCAGACCAACGGACCCGCGTGCACTCGCAGACCAGCGTGCACTCGCAGACCAACGGACCCGCGTGCACTCGCAGACCAGCGTGCACTCGCAGACCAACGGACCCGCGTGCACTCGCAGACCTACGTGCACCCGCAGACCAACGGACCCGCGTGCACTCGCAGACCAGCGTGCACTCGCAGACCCACGGACCCGCGTGCACTCGCAGACCAGCGTGCCCTACAATACACAAGTACTAACGATCCACACACACTACTCAGACAACACCCAGGTACTCACACTACACATCTACTATGACCCCTGTTTTAACCTCCTGTTTTCAACTCTTGATTTTAACTCACCACTTAGTCCAGTTCCACTTGGACAGAGTTCCAGCAACTCAAAATGAGCAGGCTCTAAATGAGCTCTACAGAAATTTATATAGGCCTCAAGCACCTGTGACCAATTAACCACTCCCCTTAATTAGTAGGCTGAAGGAAAAAAAGAGAAAAAAAAGGCTGTTTAAAATGTGCCAGAAAAAGGTGTTAAAAAGCTGCAAGGAAAAAGCCAAAAATAACCAAAAATGCAACCCAGCAGTCAAAAGCAGAAACTTCTTCACTCTCCACGCAAGGTCTCCTCCACTGTCTACCCTCCAACCAACAAGACTGAAGTATTGTGGATCATCACTGATGTACTGTGGATCATCACTGATGTACTGTGGATCATAACTGATGTACTGTGGATCATCACTGATGTACTGTGGATCATCACTGATGTACTATAGATCATTACTGATGTACTATGGGCCATCACTGGTGTACTATGGATCATCATTGATGTACTATGGATCATCACTGATGTACTATGGATTATCACTGATGTACTATGGACCATCACTGATGTACTATGGGCCATCACTGGTGTACTATGGATCATCACTGATGTACTGTGGATCATCACTGATGTACTGTGGGCCATCACTGATGTACTATGGATCATCACTGATATACTGTGGACCATCCCTGATGTATTGTGGATCATCACTGATGTACTGTGGATCATCACTGATGTACTATAAATCATCACTGAAGTACTATGGGCCATCACTGGTGTACTATGGATCATCACTGGTGTACTATGGATCATCACTGATGTACTATGGATCATCACTGATGTACTATGGATCATGACTGGTGTACTATGGATCATCACTGATGTACTGTGGACCATCCCTGATGTACTGTGGATCATCACTGATGTACTGTGGATCATCACTGATGTACTGTGGATCATCACTGATGTACTGAGGATCATCACTGATGTACTATGGATCATCACTGATGTAGCTTGGATCATCACTGATGTACTGTGGATCATCACTGATGTACTGTGGATCATCACTGATGTACTATAGATCATCACTGTAGTACTATGGGCCATGACTGGTGTACTATGGATCATCACTGATGTACTATGAGCCATCACTGATGTACTATGGATCATCACTGGTGTACTATGGATCATCACTGATGTACTATGAGCCATCACTGATGTACTATGGATCATCACTGGTGTACAATGGATCACCACTGATGTACTATGGATCATCACTGATGTACTATGAGCCATCACTGATGTACTATGGGCCATCCCTGGTGTACTATGGATCATCACTGATGTACTGTGGATCATCACTGATGTACTATGGGACATCACTGGTGTACTATGGGCCATCACTGGTGTACTATGGACCATCACTGATGTACTATGGACCATCACTGATGTACTATGGATCATCACTGATATACTGTGGACCATCCCTGATGTACTGTGGATCATCACTTATGTACTGTGGATCATCACTGAAGTATTGTGGATCATCACTGATGTACTGTGGATCATCACTGATGTACTGTGTATCATAACTGATGTATTGTGGATCATCACTGATGTACTATAGATCATCACTGATGTACTATAGATCATCACTGATGGACTATGGACCATCACTGATGTACTATAGATCATCACTGGTGTACTATGGACCATCACTGGTGTACTATGGATCATCACTGGTGTACTGTGGATCATCACTGGTGTACTATGGACCATCCCTGATGTACTGTGGATCATCACTGATGTACTGTGGATCATCACTGATGTACTATAGTTCATCACTGATGTACTATGGGCCATCACTGGTGTACTATGGATCATCACTGGTTACTATGGATCATCACTGATGTACTATGGACCATCCCTGATGTACTGTGGATCATCACTGATGTACTGTGGATCATCACTGATGTACTATGGATCATCACTGATGTACTGTGGATCATCACTGATGTACTATGGGCCATCACTGGTGTACTATGGGCCATCACTGGTGTACTATGGATCATCACCGATGTACTGTGGACCATCCCTGATGTACTGTGGACCATCACTGATGTACTGTGGATCATCACTGATGTACTATGGATCATCACTGATGTACTATTGATCATCACTGATGTACTATGGACCATCACTGATGTACTATAGATCATCACTGATGTACTATGGACCATCACTGGTGTACTATTGATCATCACTGGTGTACTGTGGATCATCACTGGTGTACTATGGACCATCCCTGATGTACTGTGGATCATCACTGATATACTATGGATCATCACTGATGTACTATGGATCATCACTGATGTACTATAGTTCATCACTGATGTACTATGGGCCATCACTGGTGTACTATGGATCATTACTGGTGTACTATGGATCATCACTGATGTACTATGGACCATCCCTGATGTACTGTGGATCATCACTGATGTACTGTGGATCATCACTGATGTACTATTGTTCATCACTGATGTACTATGGGCCATCACTGGTGTACTATGGATCATCACTGGTGTACTATGGATCATCACTGATGTACTATGGACCATCCCTGATGTACTGTGGATCATCACTGATGTACTATAGTTCATCACTGATGTACTATGGGCCATCACTGGTGTACTATGGATCATCACTGGTGTACTATGGATCATCACTGATGTACTATAGATCATCACTGATGTACTATAGTTTATCACTGATGTACTATAGATCATCACTGATGTACTATGGACCATCACTGGTGTACTATAGATCATCACTGATGTACTATGGACCATCACTGGTGTACTATGGATCATCACTGGTGTACTGTGGATCATCACTGGTGTACTATGGACCATCCCTGATGTACTGTGGATCATCACTGATGTACTGTGGATCATCACTGATGTACTATCGTTCATCACTGATGTACTATGGGCCATCACTGGTGTACTATGGATCATCACTGGTGTACTATGGATCATCACTGATGTACTATGGACCATCCCTGATGTACTGTGGATCATCACTGATGTACTGTGGATCATCACTGATGTACTATAGTTCATCACTGATGTACTATGGGCCATCACTGGTGTACTATGGATCATCACTGGTGTACTATGGGCCATCACTGGTGTACTATGGATCATCACTGATGTACTGTGGATCATCACTGATGTACTATAGTTCATCACTGATGTACTATGGGCCATCACTGGTGTACTATGGATCATCACTGGTGTACTATGGGCCATCACTGGTGTACTATGGATCATCACTGGTGTACTATGGATCATCACTGATGTACTGTGGACCATCCCTGATGTACTGTGGATCATCACTGATGTACTGTGGATCATCACTGATGTACTATGGGCCATCACTGGTGTACTATGGGCCATCACTGGTGTACTATGGATCATCACTGATGTACTATGGATCATCACTGATGTACTGTGGACCATCCCTGATGTACTGTGGATCATCACTGATGTACTGTGGATCATCACTGAAGTATTGTGGATCATCACCGATGTACTGTGGATCATCACTGATGTACTGTGGATCATCACTGATGTACTGTGTATCATAACTGATGTACTGTGGATCATCACTGATGTACTATAGATCATCACTGATGTACTATAGATCATCACTGATGTACCATGGACCATCACTGATGTACTATAGATCATCACTGATGTACTATGGACCATCACTGGTGTACTATGGATCATCACTGGTGTACTGTGGATCATCACTGGTGTACTATGGACCATCCCTGATGTACTGTGGATCATCACTGATGTACTGTGGATCATCACTGATGTACTATAGTTCATCACTGATGTACTATGGGCCATCACTGGTGTACTATGGATCATCACTGATGTACTATGGACCATCCCTGATGTACTGTGGATCATCACTGATGTACTGTGGATCATCACTGATTTACTATGGATCATCACTGATGTACTGTGGATCATCACTGATGTACTATAGTTCATCACTGATGTACTATGGGCCATCACTGGTGTACTATGGATCATCACTGGTGTACTATGGATCATCACTGATGTACTATGGACCATCCCTGATGTACTGTGGATCATCTCTGATGTACTATAGTTCATCACTGATGTACTATGGGCCATCACTGGTGTACTATGGATCATCACTGATGTACTGTGGATCATCACTGATGTACTGTGGATCATCACTGATGTACTGTGGATCATCACTGATGTACTATGGGCCATCACTGGTGTACTATGGGCCATCACTGGTGTACTATGGATCATCACTGGTGTACTATGGACCATCACTGATGTACTATGGACCATCACTGATGTGCTATGGATCATCACTGATATACTGTGGACCATCACTGATGTACTGTGGACCATCCCTGATGTACTGTGGATCATCACTGAAGTATTGTGGATCATCACTGATGTACTGTGGATCATCACTGATGTACTGTGGATTATCACTAATGTACTGTGGATCATAACTGATGTACTGTAGATCATCACTGATGTACTATAGATCATCACTGGTGTACTATGTATATAGATCATCACTGATGTACTATGGACCATCACTGATGTACTATAGATCATCACTGATGTACTATGGACCATCACTGGTGTACTATGGATCATCACTGGTGTACTGTGGATCATCACTGGTGTACTATGGACCATCCCTGATGTACTGTGGATCATCACTGATGTACTGTGGATCATCACTGATGTACTATAGTTCATCACTGATGTACTATGGGCCATCACTGGTGTACTATGGATCATCACTGGTGTACTATGGATCATCACTGATGTACTATGGACCATCCCTGATGTACTGTGGATCATCACTGATGTACTATAGTTCATCACTGATGTACTATGGGCCATCACTGGTGTACTATGGATCATCACTGGTGTACTATGGATCATCACTGATGTACTATGGACCATCCCTGATGTACTGTGGATCATCACTGATGTACTGTGGATCATCACTGATGTACTATGGATCATCACTGATGTACTATGGGCCATCACTGGTGTACTATGGATCATCACTGGTGTACTATGGATCATCACTGGTGTACTATGGACCATCACTGATGTACTGTGGACCACCATTGATGTACTGTGGATCATCACTGATGTACTGTGGATCATCCCTGGTGTACTATGGAACATCACTGGTGTACTATGGATCATCACTGGTGTACTATGGATCATCACTGATGTACTATGGGCCATCACTGATGTACTATGGATCATCACTGATATACTGTGGACCATCCCTGATGTACTGTGGATCATCACTGATGTACTGTGGATCAACACTGAAGTATTGTGGATCATCACTGATGTACTGTGGATCATCACTAATGTACTGTGGATCATAACTGATGTACTGTGGATCATCACTGATGTACTGTGGATCATCACTGATGTACTATAGATCATTACTGATGTACTATGGGCCATCACTGGTGTACTATGGATCATCATTGATGTACTATGGACCATCACTGATGTACTATAGATCATCACTGATGTACTATGGACCATCACTGGTGTACTATGGATCATCACTGGTGTACTGTGGATCATCACTGGTGTACTATGGACCATCCCTGATGTACTGTGGATCATCACTGATGTACTGTGGATCATCACTGATGTACTATAGTTCATCACTGATGTACTATGGGCCATCACTGGTGTACTATGGATCATCACTGGTGTACTATGGATCATCACTGATGTACTATGGACCATCCCTGATGTACTGTGGATTAGGGATGGGCCCGGTGCTCGATTCGAACCCATGTTCGAATCGAGCACCGGGCGTTCGCTCGCTCGTCGAGCCCAGAACTATTTGGGCCGTTCGCATCACATTTGTGTGATGCGAGCGGCCCCGCAATGCATTGCGGCCGGCGCAGCCGGCGCAGTGCATTGCTGGCTGATGATTGGCCAAGCATGCACTGTGACCCCGCATGCTTGGCCAATCACAGCGCCCGAAACTCGGAGAGCAATAATTGGCTACAGGCAGGACGCCTGTAGCCAATTACAGCTCAGGGGCTTTAGTACACGCCCCACCATTTAAAAGGCCGCCACGCCATCGGCCCCGGTCACATGAGTTCCGGCTTTAGGAGAGATTAGTCTGCTGATTCTGTCTTTGCTTGATACTGAAAGATTTGCTCTTCTTTGCTAAACCATTGGCTATTTCTTTGCTAAACCATTGCTACCTAAGTCATTGATCGTTCATTGCTGCTGATTGCACAGTTAGTGTGTTATTAGCTGCTGCTGGGGATTAGTCTGGTGCGTGCTTACTGTTAGTACAGTATTGCAGTAGTACCAACCGCAGTGCTGTTAGCACAGCATTGCACCCCAACAGCACCCATAGGACTTCTAGTGTGTTAGTGGCAGCAAACAGAGCTCCTATATTTTCTTCTCAGCAGCACCCATAGGACTTCTAGTGTGTTAGTGGCAGCAAACAGAGCTCCTATATTTTCTTCTCAGCAGCACCCATAGGACTTCTAGTGTGTTAGTGGCAGCAAACAGAGCTCCTATATTTTCTTCTCAGCAGCACCCATAGGACTTCTAGTGTGTTAGTGGCATCACACAGAGCTCCTATATTTTCTTCTCAGCAGCACCCATAGGACTTCTAGTGTGTTAGTGGCAGCAAACAGAGCTCCTATATTTTCTTCTCAGCAGCACCCATAGGACTTCTAGTGTGTTAGTGGCAGCAAACAGAGCTCCTATATTTTCTTCTCAGCAGCACCCATAGGACTTCTAGTGTGTTAGTGGCATCACACAGAGCTCCTATATTTTCTTCTCAGCAGCACCCATAGGACTTCTAGTGTGTTAGTGGCAGCAAACAGAGCTCCTATATTTTCTTCTCAGCAGCACCCATAGGACTTCTAGTGTGTTAGTGGCAGCAAACAGAGCTCCTATATTTTCTTCTCAGCAGCACCCATAGGACTTTTAGTGTGTTAGTGGCAGCAAACAGAGCTCCTATATTTTCTTCTCAGCAGCACCCATAGGACTTCTAGTGTGTTAGTGGCATCACACAGAGCTCCTATATTTTCTTCTCAGCAGCACCCATAGGACTTCTAGTGTGTTAGTGGCAGCAAACAGAGCTCCTATATTTTCTTCTCAGCAGCACCCATAGGACTTCTAGTGTGTTAGTGGCAGCAAACAGAGCTCCTATATTTTCTTCTCAGCAGCACCCATAGGACTTCTAGTGTGTTAGTGGCATCACACAGAGCTCCTATATTTTCTTCTCAGCAGCACCCATAGGACTTCTAGTGTGTTAGTGGCAGCAAACAGAGCTCCTATATTTTCTTCTCAGCAGCACCCATAGGACTTCTAGTGTGTTAGTGGCAGCAAACAGAGCTCCTATATTTTCTTCTCAGCAGCACCCATAGGACTTCTAGTGTGTTAGTGGCATCACACAGAGCTCCTATATTTTCTTCTCAGCAGCACCCATAGGACTTCTAGTGTGTTAGTGGCAGCAAACAGAGCTCCTATATTTTCTTCTCAGCAGCACCCATAGGACTTCTAGTGTGTTAGTGGCAGCAAACAGAGCTCCTATATTTTCTTCTCAGCAGCACCCATAGGACTTCTAGTGTGTTAGTGGCAGCAAACAGAGCTCCTATATTTTCTTCTCAGCAGCACCCATAGGACTTCTAGTGTGTTAGTGGCATCACACAGAGCTCCTATATTTTCTTCTCAGCAGCACCCATAGGACTTCTAGTGTGTTAGTGGCAGCAAACAGAGCTCCTATATTTTCTTCTCAGCAGCACCCATAGGACTTCTAGTGTGTTAGTGGCATCACACAGAGCTCCTATATTTTCTTCTCAGCAGCACCCATAGGACTTCTAGTGTGTTAGTGGCAGCAAACAGAGCTCCTATATTTTCTTCTCAGCAGCACCCATAGGACTTCTAATGTGTTAGTGGCATCACACAGAGTTCCTATATTTTCATCTCAGCAGCACCCATAGGACTTCTAGTGTGTTAGTGGCATCACACAGAGCTCCTATATTTTCTTCTCAGCAGCACCCATAGGACTTCTAGTGTGTTAGTGGCAGCAAACAGAGCTCCTATATTTTCTTCTCAGCAGCACCCATAGGACTTCTAGTGTGTTAGTGGCAGCAAACAGAGCTCCTATATTTTCTTCTCAGCAGCACCCATAGGACTTCTAGTGTGTTAGTGGCATCACACAGAGCTCCTATATTTTCTTCTCAGCAGCACCCATAGGACTTCTAGTGTGTTAGTGGCAGCAAACAGAGCTCCTATATTTTCTTCTCAGCAGCACCCATAGGACTTCTAGTGTGTTAGTGGCATCACACAGAGCTCCTATATTTTCTTCTCAGCAGCACCCATAGGACTTCTAGTGTGTTAGTGGCAGCAAACAGAGCTCCTATATTTTCTTCTCAGCAGCACCCATAGGACTTCTAATGTGTTAGTGGCATCACACAGAGTTCCTATATTTTCATCTCAGCAGCACCCATAGGACTTCTAGTGTGTTAGTGGCATCACACAGAGCTCCTATATTTTCTTCTCAGCAGCACCCATAGGACTTCTAGTGTGTTAGTGGCAGCAAACAGAGCTCCTATATTTTCTTCTCAGCAGCACCCATAGGACTTCTAGTGTGTTAGTGGCAGCAAACAGAGCTCCTATATTTTCTTCTCAGCAGCACCCATAGGACTTCTAGTGTGTTAGTGGCATCACACAGAGCTCCTATATTTTCTTCTCAGCAGCACCCATAGGACTTCTAGTGTGTTAGTGGCAGCAAACAGAGCTCCTATATTTTCTTCTCAGCAGCACCCATAGGACTTCTAGTGTGTTAGTGGCAGCAAACAGAGCTCCTATATTTTCTTCTCAGCAGCACCCATAGGACTTCTAGTGTGTTAGTGGCAGCAAACAGAGCTCCTATATTTTCTTCTCAGCAGCACCCATAGGACTTCTAGTGTGTTAGTGGCATCACACAGAGCTCCTATATTTTCTTCTCAGCAGCACCCATAGGACTTCTAGTGTGTTAGTGGCAGCAAACAGAGCTCCTATATTTTCTTCTCAGCAGCACCCATAGGACTTCTAGTGTGTTAGTGGCAGCAAACAGAGCTCCTATATTTTCTTCTCAGCAGCACCCATAGAACTTCTAGTGTGTTAGTGGCATCACACAGAGCTCCTATATTTTCTTCTCAGCAGCACCCATAGGACTTCTAGTGTGTTAGTGGCATCACACAGAGCTCCTATATTTTCTTCTCAGCAGCACCCATAGGACTTCTAGTGTGTTAGTGGCAGCAAACAGAGCTCCTATATTTTCTTCTCAGCAGCACCCATAGGACTTCTAGTGTGTTAGTGGCATCACACAGAGCTCCTATATTTTCTTCTCAGCAGCACCCATAGGACTTCTAGTGTGTTAGTGGCAGCAAACAGAGCTCCTATATTTTCTTCTCAGCAGCACCCATAGGACTTCTAGTGTGTTAGTGGCAGCAAACAGAGCTCCTATATTTTCTTCTCAGCAGCACCCATAGGACTTCTAGTGTGTTAGTGGCAGCAAACAGAGCTCCTATATTTTCTTCTCAGCAGCACCCATAGGACTTCTAGTGTGTTAGTGGCATCACACAGAGCTCCTATATTTTCTTCTCAGCAGCACCCATAGGACTTCTAGTGTGTTAGTGGCAGCAAACAGAGCTCCTATATTTTCTTCTCAGCAGCACCCATAGGACTTCTAGTGTGTTAGTGGCAGCAAACAGAGCTCCTATATTTTCTTCTCAGCAGCACCCATAGGACTTCTAGTGTGTTAGTGGCATCACACAGAGCTCCTATATTTTCTTCTCAGCAGCACCCATAGGACTTCTAGTGTGTTAGTGGCAGCAAACAGAGCTCCTATATTTTCTTCTCAGCAGCACCCATAGGACTTCTAGTGTGTTAGTGGCAGCAAACAGAGCTCCTATATTTTCTTCTCAGCAGCACCCATAGGACTTCTAGTGTGTTAGTGGCATCACACAGAGCTCCTATATTTTCTTCTCAGCAGCACCCATAGGACTTCTAGTGTGTTAGTGGCAGCAAACAGAGCTCCTATATTTTCTTCTCAGCAGCACCCATAGGACTTCTAGTGTGTTAGTGGCAGCAAACAGAGCTCCTATATTTTCTTCTCAGCAGCACCCATAGGACTTCTAGTGTGTTAGTGGCAGCAAACAGAGCTCCTATATTTTCTTCTCAGCAGCACCCATAGGACTTCTAGTGTGTTAGTGGCATCACACAGAGCTCCTATATTTTCTTCTCAGCAGCACCCATAGGACTTCTAGTGTGTTAGTGGCAGCAAACAGAGCTCCTATATTTTCTTCTCAGCAGCACCCATAGGACTTCTAGTGTGTTAGTGGCATCACACAGAGCTCCTATATTTTCTTCTCAGCAGCACCCATAGGACTTCTAGTGTGTTAGTGGCAGCAAACAGAGCTCCTATATTTTCTTCTCAGCAGCACCCATAGGACTTCTAATGTGTTAGTGGCATCACACAGAGTTCCTATATTTTCATCTCAGCAGCACCCATAGGACTTCTAGTGTGTTAGTGGCATCACACAGAGCTCCTATATTTTCTTCTCAGCAGCACCCATAGGACTTCTAGTGTGTTAGTGGCAGCAAACAGAGCTCCTATATTTTCTTCTCAGCAGCACCCATAGGACTTCTAGTGTGTTAGTGGCAGCAAACAGAGTTCCTATATTTTCTTCTCAGCAGCACCCATAGGACTTCTAGTGTGTTAGTGGCATCACACAGAGCTCCTATATTTTCTTCTCAGCAGCACCCATAGGACTTCTAGTGTGTTAGTGGCAGCAAACAGAGCTCCTATATTTTCTTCTCAGCAGCACCCATAGGACTTCTAGTGTGTTAGTGGCATCACACAGAGCTCCTATATTTTCTTCTCAGCAGCACCCATAGGACTTCTAGTGTGTTAGTGGCAGCAAACAGAGCTCCTATATTTTCTTCTCAGCAGCACCCATAGGACTTCTAGTGTGTTAGTGGCAGCAAACAGAGCTCCTATATTTTCTTCTCAGCAGCACCCATAGGACTTCTAGTGTGTTAGTGGCAGCAAACAGAGCTCCTATATTTTCTTCTCAGCAGCACCCATAGGACTTCTAGTGTGTTAGTGGCATCACACAGAGCTCCTATATTTTCTTCTCAGCAGCACCCATAGGACTTCTAGTGTGTTAGTGGCAGCAAACAGAGCTCCTATATTTTCTTCTCAGCAGCACCCATAGGACTTCTAGTGTGTTAGTGGCAGCAAACAGAGCTCCTATATTTTCTTCTCAGCAGCACCCATAGGACTTCTAGTGTGTTAGTGGCATCACACAGAGCTCCTATATTTTCTTCTCAGCAGCACCCATAGGACTTCTAGTGTGTTAGTGGCAGCAAACAGAGCTCCTATATTTTCTTCTCAGCAGCACCCATAGGACTTCTAGTGTGTTAGTGGCATCACACAGAGCTCCTATATTTTCTTCTCAGCAGCACCCATAGGACTTCTAGTGTGTTAGTGGCAGCAAACAGAGCTCCTATATTTTCTTCTCAGCAGCACCCATAGGACTTCTAATGTGTTAGTGGCATCACACAGAGTTCCTATATTTTCATCTCAGCAGCACCCATAGGACTTCTAGTGTGTTAGTGGCATCACACAGAGCTCCTATATTTTCTTCTCAGCAGCACCCATAGGACTTCTAGTGTGTTAGTGGCAGCAAACAGAGCTCCTATATTTTCTTCTCAGCAGCACCCATAGGACTTCTAGTGTGTTAGTGGCAGCAAACAGAGTTCCTATATTTTCTTCTCAGCAGCACCCATAGGACTTCTAGTGTGTTAGTGGCATCACACAGAGCTCCTATATTTTCTTCTCAGCAGCACCCATAGGACTTCTAGTGTGTTAGTGGCAGCAAACAGAGCTCCTATATTTTCTTCTCAGCAGCACCCATAGGACTTCTAGTGTGTTAGTGGCATCACACAGAGCTCCTATATTTTCTTCTCAGCAGCACCCATAGGACTTCTAGTGTGTTAGTGGCAGCAAACAGAGCTCCTATATTTTCTTCTCAGCAGCACCCATAGGACTTCTAATGTGTTAGTGGCATCACACAGAGTTCCTATATTTTTATCTCAGCAGCACCCATAGGACTTCTAGTGTGTTAGTGGCATCACACAGAGCTCCTATATTTTCTTCTCAGCAGCACCCATAGGACTTCTAGTGTGTTAGTGGCAGCAAACAGAGCTCCTATATTTTCTTCTCAGCAGCACCCATAGGACTTCTAGTGTGTTAGTGGCAGCAAACAGAGCTCCTATATTTTCTTCTCAACAGCACCCATAGGACTTCTAGTGTGTTAGTGGCATCACACAGAGCTCCTATATTTTCTTCTCAGCAGCACCCATAGGACTTCTAGTGTGTTAGTGGCAGCAAACAGAGCTCCTATATTTTCTTCTCAGCAGCACCCATAGGACTTCTAGTGTGTTAGTGGCAGCAAACAGAGCTCCTATATTTTCTTCTCAGCAGCACCCATAGGACTTCTAGTGTGTTAGTGGCAGCAAACAGAGCTCCTATATTTTCTTCTCAGCAGCACCCATAGGACTTCTAGTGTGTTAGTGGCATCACACAGAGCTCCTATATTTTCTTCTCAGCAGCACCCATAGGACTTCTAGTGTGTTAGTGGCAGCAAACAGAGCTCCTATATTTTCTTCTCAGCAGCACCCATAGGACTTCTAGTGTGTTAGTGGCAGCAAACAGAGCTCCTATATTTTCTTCTCAGCAGCACCCATAGGACTTCTAGTGTGTTAGTAGCATCACGCAGAGCTCCTATATTTTCTTCTCAGCAGCACCCATAGGACTTCTAGTGTGTTAGTGGCAGCAAACAGAGCTCCTATATTTTCTTCTCAGCAGCACCCATAGGACTTCTAGTGTGTTAGTGGCAGCAAACAGAGCTCCTATATTTTCTTCTCAGCAGCACCCATAGGACTTCTAGTGTGTTAGTGGCATCACACAGAGCTCCTATATTTTCTTCTCAGCAGCACCCATAGGACTTCTAGTGTGTTAGTGGCAGCAAACAGAGCTCCTATATTTTCTTCTCAGCAGCACCCATAGGACTTCTAGTGTGTTAGTGGCAGCAAACAGAGCTCCTATATTTTCTTCTCAGCAGCACCCATAGGACTTCTAGTGTGTTAGTGGCAGCAAACAGAGCTCCTATATTTTCTTCTCAGCAGCACCCATAGGACTTATAGTGTGTTAGTGGCATCACACAGAGCTCCTATATTTTCTTCTCAGCAGCACCCATAGGACTTCTAGTGTGTTAGTGGCAGCAAACAGAGCTCCTATATTTTCTTCTCAGCAGCACCCATAGGACTTCTAGTGTGTTAGTGGCATCACACAGAGCTCCTATATTTTCTTCTCAGCAGCACCCATAGGACTTCTAGTGTGTTAGTGGCAGCAAACAGAGCTCCTATATTTTCTTCTCAGCAGCACCCATAGGACTTCTAATGTGTTAGTGGCATCACACAGAGTTCCTATATTTTCATCTCAGCAGCACCCATAGGACTTCTAGTGTGTTAGTGGCATCACACAGAGCTCCTATATTTTCTTCTCAGCAGCACCCATAGGACTTCTAGTGTGTTAGTGGCAGCAAACAGAGCTCCTATATTTTCTTCTCAGCAGCACCCATAGGACTTCTAGTGTGTTAGTGGCAGCAAACAGAGCTCCTATATTTTCTTCTCAGCAGCACCCATAGGACTTCTAGTGTGTTAGTGGCAGCAAACAGAGCTCCTATATTTTCTTCTCAGCAGCACCCATAGGACTTCTAATGTGTTAGTGGCATCACACAGAGTTCCTATATTTTCATCTCAGCAGCACCCATAGGACTTCTAGTGTGTTAGTGGCATCACACAGAGCTCCTATATTTTCTTCTCAGCAGCACCCATAGGACTTCTAGTGTGTTAGTGGCAGCAAACAGAGCTCCTATATTTTCTTCTCAGCAGCACCCATAGGACTTCTAGTGTGTTAGTGGCAGCAAACAGAGCTCCTATATTTTCTTCTCAGCAGCACCCATAGGACTTCTAGTGTGTTAGTGGCATCACACAGAGCTCCTATATTTTCTTCTCAGCAGCATGCATAGGACTTCTAGTGTGTTAGTGGCAGCAAACAGAGCTCCTATATTTTCTACTCAGCAGCACCCATAGGACTTCTAGTGTGTTAGTGGCAGCAAACAGAGCTCCTATATTTTCTTCTCAGCAGCACCCATAGGACTTCTAGTGTGTTAGTGGCAGCAAACAGAGCTCCTATATTTTCTTCTCAGCAGCACCCATAGGACTTCTAGTGTGTTAGTGGCATCACACAGAGCTCCTATATTTTCTTCTCAGCAGCACCCATAGGACTTCTAGTTTGTTAGTGGCAGCAAACAGAGCTCCTATATTTTCTTCTCAGCAGCACCCATAGGACTTCTAGTGTGTTAGTGGCAGCAAACAGAGCTCCTATATTTTCTTCTCAGCAGCACCCATAGGACTTCTAGTGTGTACTATGGATCATCACCGATGTACTGTGGACCATCCCTGATGTACTGTGGACCATCACTGATGTACTGTGGATCATCACTGATGTACTATGGATCATCACTGATGTACTATAGATCATCACTGATGTACTATAGATCATCACTGATGTACTATGGACCATCACTGATGTACTATAGATCATCACTGATGTACTATGGACCATCACTGGTGTACTATGGATCATCACTGGTGTACTGTGGATCATCACTGGTGTACTATGGACCATCCCTGATGTACTGTGGATCATCACTGATGTACTATGGATCATCACTGATGTACTATGGATCATCACTGATGTAATATAGTTCATCACTGATGTACTATGGGCCATCACTGGTGTACTATGGATCATCACTGGTGTACTATGGATCATCACTGATGTACTATGGACCATCCCTGATGTACTGTGGATCATCACTGATGTACTGTGGATCATCACTGATGTACTATAGTTCATCACTGATGTACTATGGGCCATCACTGGTGTACTATGGATCATCACTGGTGTACTATGGATCATCACTGATGTACTATGGACCATCCCTGATGTACTGTGGATCATCACTGATGTACTATAGTTCATCACTGATGTACTATGGGCCATCACTGGTGTACTATGGATCATCACTGGTGTACTATGGATCATCACTGATGTACTATAGATCATCACTGATGTACTATAGTTTATCACTGATGTACTATAGATCATCACTGATGTACTATGGACCATCACTGATGTACTATAGATCATCACTGATGTACTATGGACCATCACTGGTGTACTATGGATCATCACTGGTGTACTGTGGATCATCACTGGTGTACTATGGACCATCCCTGATGTACTATGGATCATCACTGATGTACTGTGGATCATCACTGATGTACTATAGTTCATCACTGATGTACTATGGGCCATCACTGGTGTACAATGGATCATCACTGGTGTACTATGGATCATCACTGATGTACTATGGACCATCCCTGATGTACTGTGGATCATCACTGATGTACTGTGGATCATCACTGATGTACTATAGTTCATCACTGATGTACTATGGGCCATCACTGGTGTACTATGGATCATCACTGGTGTACTATGGGCCATCACTGGTGTACTATGGATCATCACTGATGTACTGTGGATCATCACTGATGTACTATAGTTAATCACTGATGTACTATGGGCCATCACTGGTGTACTATGGATCATCACTGGTGTACTATGTGCCATCACTGGTGTACTATGGATCATCACTGGTGTACTATGGATCATCACTGATGTACTGTGGACCATCCCTGATGTACTGTGGATCATCACTGATGTACTGTGGATCATCACTATTGTACTATGGATCATCACTGATGTACTATGGGCCATCACTGGTGTACTATGGGCCATCACTGGTGTACTATGGATCATCACTGATGTACTATGGATCATCACTGATATACTGTGGACCATCCCTGATGTACTGTGGATCATCACTGATGTACTGTGGATCATCACTGAAGTATTGTGGATCATCACTGATGTACTGTGGATCATCACTGATGTACTGTGGATCATCACTGATGTACTGTGTATCATAACTGATGTACTGTGGATCATCACTGATGTACTATAGATCATCACTGATGTACTATAGATCATCACTGATGTACTATGGACCATCACTGATGTACTATAGATCATCACTGATGTACTATGGACCATCACTGGTGTACTATGGATCATTACTGGTGTACTGTGGATCATCACTGGTGTACTATGGACCATCCCTGATGTACTGTGGATCATCACTGATGTACTGTGGATCATCACTGATGTACTATAGTTCATCACTGATGTACTATGGGCCATCACTGGTGTACTATGGATCATCACTGGTGTACTATGGATCATCACTGATGTACTATGGACCATCCGTGATGTACTGTGGATCATCACTGATGTACTGTGGATCATCACTGATGTACTATGGATCATCACTGATGTACTGTGGATCATCACTGATGTACTATAGTTCATCACTGATGTACTATGGGCCATCACTGGTGTACTATGGATCATCACTGGTGTACTTTGGATCATCACTGATGTACTATGGACCATCCCTGATGTACTGTGGATCATCTCTGATGTAATATAGTTCATCACTGATGTACTATGGGCCATCACTGGTGTACTATGGATCATCACTGGTGTACTATGGATCATCACTGATGTACTATGGACCATCCCTGATGTACTGTGGATCATCACTGATGTACTGTGGATCATCACTGATGTACTATGGATCATCACTGATGTACTATGGGCCATCACTGGTGTACTATGGATCATCACTGGTGTACTATGGACCATCACTGATGTACTATGGACCATCACTGATGTACTATGGACCATCACTGATGTACTATGGATCATCACTGATATACTGTGGACCATCACTGATGTACTGTGGACCATCCCTGATGTACTGTGGATCATCACTGAAGTATTGTGGATCATCACTGATGTACTGTGGATCATCACTGATGTACTGTGGATCATCACTAATGTACTGTGGATCATAACTGATGTACTGTAGATCATCACTGATGTACTATAGATCATCACTGGTGTACTATGTATATAGATCATCACTGATGTACTATGGACCATCACTGATGTACTATAGATCATCACTGATGTACTATGGACCATCACTGGTGTACTATGGATCATCACTGGTGTACTGTGGATCATCACTGGTGTACTATGGACCATCCCTGATGTACTGTGGATCATCACTGATGTACTGTGGATCATCACTGATGTACTGTGGATCATCACTGATGTACTATGGGCCATCACTGGTGTACTATGGGCCATCACTGGTGTACTATGGATCATCACTGGTGTACTATGGACCATCACTGATGTACTATGGACCATCACTGATGTACTATGGATCATCACTGATATACTGTGGACCATCCCTGATGTACTTTGGATCATCACTGATGTACTGTGGATCATCACTGAAGTATTGTGGATCATCACTGATGTACTGTGGATCATCACTGATGTACTGTGTATCATAACTGATGTACTGTGGATCATCACTGATGTACTATAGATCATCACTGATGTACTATAGATCATCACTGATGTACTATGGACCATCACTGATGTACTATAGATCATCACTGATGTACTATGGACCATCACTGGTGTACTATGGATCATCACTGGTGTACTGTGGATCATCACTGGTGTACTGTGGATCATCACTGGTGTACTATGGACCATTCCTGATGTACTGTGGATCATCACTGATGTACTGTGGATCATCACTGATGTACTATAGTTCATCACTGATGTACTATGGGCCATCACTGGTGTACTATGGATCATCACTGGTGTACTATGGATCATCACTGATGTACTATGGACCATCCCTGATGTACTATGGACCATCACTGGTCTACTATGGATCATCACTGGTGTACTGTGGATCATCACTGGTGTACTATGGACCATCCCTGATGTACTGTGGATCATCACTGATGTACTGTGGATCATCACTGATGTACTATAGTTCATCACTGATGTACTATGGGCCATCACTGGTGTACTATGGATCATCACTGGTGTACTATGGATCATCACTGATGTACTATGGACCATCCCTGATGTACTGTGGATCATCACTGATGTACTGTGGATCATCACTGATGTACTATGGATCATCACTGATGTACTGTGGATCATCACTGATGTACTATAGTTCATCACTGATGTACTATGGGCCATCACTGGTGTACTATGGATCATCACTGGTGTACTATGGATCATCACTGATGTACTATGGACCATCCCTGATGTACTGTGGATCATCACTGATGTACTATAGTTCATCACTGATGTACTATGGGCCATCACTGGTGTACTATGGATCATCACTGGTGTACTATGGATCATCACTGATGTACTATGGACCATCCCTGATGTACTGTGGATCATCACTGATGTACTGTGGATCATCACTGATGTACTATGGATCCTCACTGATGTACTATGGGCCATCACTGGTGTACTATGGGCCATCACTGGTGTACTATGGATCATCACTGGTGTACTATGGATCATCACTGGTGTACTATGGACCATCACTGATGTACTATGGACCATCACTGATGTACTATGGATCATCACTGATATACTGTGGACCATCCCTGATGTACTGTGGATCATCACTGATGTACTGTGGATCATCACTGAAGTATTGTGGATCATCACTGATGTACTGTGGATCATCACTGATGTACTGTGTATCATAACTGATGTACTGTGGATCATCACTGATGTACTATAGATCATCACTGATGTACTATAGATCATCACTGATGTACTATGGACCATCACTGATGTACTATAGATCATCACTGATGTACTATGGACCATCACTGGTGTACTATGGATCATCACTGGTGTACTGTGGATCATCACTGGTGTACTATGGACCATCCCTGATGTACTGTGGATCATCACTGATGTACTGTGGATCATCACTGATGTACTATAGTTCATCACTGATGTACTATGGGCCATCACTGGTGTACTATGGATCATCACTGGTGTACTATGGAACATCACTGATGTAATATGGACCATCCCTGATGTACTGTGGATCATCACTGATGTACTGTGGATCATCACTGATGTACTATGGATCATCACTGATGTACTGTGGATCATCACTGATGTACTATGGGCCATCACTGGTGTACTATGGGCCATCACTGGTGTACTATGGATCATCACTGATCTACTATGGATCATCACTGATGTACTATGGACCATCACTGATGTACTATGGGCCATCACTGGTGTACTATGGATCATCACCGATGTACTGTGGACCATCCCTGATGTACTGTGGACCATCACTGATGTACTGTGGATCATCACTGATGTACTATGGATCATCACTGATGTACTATAGATCATCACTGATGTACTATAGATCATCACTGATGTACTATGGACCATCACTGATGTACTATAGATCATCACTGATGTACTATGGACCATCACTGGTGTACTATGGATCATCACTGGTGTACTGTGGATCATCACTGGTGTACTATGGACCATCCCTGATGTACTGTGGATCATCACTGATGTACTGTGGATCATCACTGATGTACTATAGTTCATCACTGATGTATTATGGGCCATCACTGGTGTACTATGGATCATCACTGGTGTACTATGGATCATCACTGATGTACTATGGACCATCCCTGATGTACTGTGGATCATCACTGATGTACTGTGGATCATCACTGATGTACTATGGATCATCACTGATGTACTGTGGATCATCACTGATGTACTATAGTTCATCACTGATGTACTATGGGCCATCACTGGTGTACTATGGATCATCACTGATGTACTATGGATTATCACTGATGTACTATGGACCATCCCTGATGTACTGTGGATCATCACTGATGTACTATAGTTCATCACTGATGTACTATGGGCCATCACTGGTGTACTATGGATCATCACTAGGGATGGGCCCGGTGCTCGATTCGAACCCATGTTCGAATCGAGCACCGGGCGTTCGCTCGCTCGTCGAGCCCAGAACTATTTGGGCCGTTCGCATCACATTCGTGTGATGCGAGCGGCCCCGCAATGCATTGCGGCCGGCGCAGCCGGCGCAGTGCATTGCTGGCTGATGATTGGCCAAGCATGCACTGTGACCCCGCATGCTTGGCCAATCACAGCGCCCGAAACTCGGAGAGCAATAATTGGCTACAGGCAGGATGCCTGTAGCCAATTACAGCTCAGGGGCTTTAGTACACGCCCCACCATTTAAAAGGCCGCCACGCCATCGGCCCCGGTCACATGAGTTCCGGCTTTAGGAGAGATTAGTCTGCTGATTCTGTCTTTGCTTGATACTGAAAGATTTGCTCTTCTTTGCTAAACCATTGGCTATTTCTTTGCTAAACCATTGCTACCTAAGTCATTGATCGTTCATTGCTGCTGATTGCACAGTTAGTGTGTTATTAGCTGCTGCTGGGGATTAGTCTGGTGCGTGCTTACTGTTAGTACAGTATTGCAGTAGTACCAACCGCAGTGCTGTTAGCACAGCATTGCACCCCAACAGCACCCATAGGACTTCTAGTGTGTTAGTGGCAGCAAACAGAGCTCCTATATTTTCTTCTCAGCAGCACCCATAGGACTTCTAGTGTGTTAGTGGCAGCAAACAGAGCTCCTATATTTTCTTCTCAGCAGCACCCATAGGACTTCTAGTGTGTTAGTGGCATCACACAGAGCTCCTATATTTTCTTCTCAGCAGCACCCATAGGACTTCTAGTGTGTTAGTGGCAGCAAACAGAGCTCCTATATTTTCTTCTCAGCAGCACCCATAGGACTTCTAGTGTGTTAGTGGCAGCAAACAGAGCTCCTATATTTTCTTCTCAGCAGCACCCATAGGACTTCTAGTGTGTTAGTGGCAGCAAACAGAGCTCCTATATTTTCTTCTCAGCAGCACCCATAGGACTTCTAGTGTGTTAGTGGCATCACACAGAGCTCCTATATTTTCTTCTCAGCAGCACCCATAGGACTTCTAGTGTGTTAGTGGCAGCAAACAGAGCTCCTATATTTTCTTCTCAGCAGCACCCATAGGACTTCTAGTGTGTTAGTTGCAGCAAACAGAGCTCCTATATTTTCTTCTCAGCAGCACCCATAGGACTTCTAGTGTGTTAGTGGCATCACACAGAGCTCCTATATTTTCTTCTCAGCAGCACCCATAGGACTTCTAGTGTGTTAGTGGCAGCAAACAGAGCTCCTATATTTTCTTCTCAGCAGCACCCATAGGACTTCTAGTGTGTTAGTGGCAGCAAACAGAGCTCCTATATTTTCTTCTCAGCAGCACCCATAGGACTTCTAGTGTGTTAGTGGCATCACACAGAGCTCCTATATTTTCTTCTCAGCAGCACCCATAGGACTTCTAGTGTGTTAGTGGCAGCAAACAGAGCTCCTATATTTTCTTCTCAGCAGCACCCATAGGACTTCTAGTGTGTTAGTGGCAGCAAACAGAGCTCCTATATTTTCTTCTCAGCAGCACCCATAGGACTTCTAGTGTGTTAGTGGCAGCAAACAGAGCTCCTATATTTTCTTCTCAGCAGCACCCATAGGACTTATAGTGTGTTAGTGGCATCACACAGAGCTCCTATATTTTCTTCTCAGCAGCACCCATAGGACTTCTAGTGTGTTAGTGGCAGCAAACAGAGCTCCTATATTTTCTTCTCAGCAGCACCCATAGGACTTCTAGTGTGTTAGTGGCATCACACAGAGCTCCTATATTTTCTTCTCAGCAGCACCCATAGGACTTCTAGTGTGTTAGTGGCAGCAAACAGAGCTCCTATATTTTCTTCTCAGCAGCACCCATAGGACTTCTAATGTGTTAGTGGCATCACACAGAGTTCCTATATTTTCATCTCAGCAGCACCCATAGGACTTCTAGTGTGTTAGTGGCATCACACAGAGCTCCTATATTTTCTTCTCAGCAGCACCCATAGGACTTCTAGTGTGTTAGTGGCAGCAAACAGAGCTCCTATATTTTCTTCTCAGCAGCACCCATAGGACTTCTAGTGTGTTAGTGGCAGCAAACAGAGCTCCTATATTTTCTTCTCAGCAGCACCCATAGGACTTCTAGTGTGTTAGTGGCATCACACAGAGCTCCTATATTTTCTTCTCAGCAGCACCCATAGGACTTCTAGTGTGTTAGTGGCAGCAAACAGAGCTCCTATATTTTCTTCTCAGCAGCACCCATAGGACTTCTAGTGTGTTAGTGGCATCACACAGAGCTCCTATATTTTCTTCTCAGCAGCACCCATAGGACTTCTAGTGTGTTAGTGGCAGCAAACAGAGCTCCTATATTTTCTTCTCAGCAGCACCCATAGGACTTCTAATGTGTTAGTGGCATCACACAGAGTTCCTATATTTTCATCTCAGCAGCACCCATAGGACTTCTAGTGTGTTAGTGGCATCACACAGAGCTCCTATATTTTCTTCTCAGCAGCACCCATAGGACTTCTAGTGTGTTAGTGGCAGCAAACAGAGCTCCTATATTTTCTTCTCAGCAGCACCCATAGGACTTCTAGTGTGTTAGTGGCAGCAAACAGAGCTCCTATATTTTCTTCTCAGCAGCACCCATAGGACTTCTAGTGTGTTAGTGGCATCACACAGAGCTCCTATATTTTCTTCTCAGCAGCACCCATAGGACTTCTAGTGTGTTAGTGGCAGCAAACAGAGCTCCTATATTTTCTTCTCAGCAGCACCCATAGGACTTCTAGTGTGTTAGTGGCAGCAAACAGAGCTCCTATATTTTCTTCTCAGCAGCACCCATAGGACTTCTAGTGTGTTAGTGGTAGGGATGAGCTTCGTGTTCGAGTCGAACATACGTTCGACTCGAACATCGGCTGTTCGATCGTTCGACGAAGATCGAACGATTTGGGCCGTTCGCGCCAAATTCGAGTGACGCGAACGGCCCACAATGCACTACGCCATCGCATTGTCATCCAGGCGCTGTGATTGGCCAAGCATGCACTGTGACCCCGCATGCTTGGCCAATCACAGCGCCGGCAGCGAGGAGAGCAATGATTGGCCACAGGCAGGATGCCTGTGGCCAATTATTGCTGAGGGTGTTTAGTACACGCCCCACACTATAAAAGGCCGCCAGCACGGCGGCCTAGTGTAGTGTGTTCCGGAGCAGGGATAGAGCAGCATAGGCAGGGACAGTGACTGTTATTTCTTTCTTGCTTAACCTGGATTCCTTTAGTTTAGGGAAAGAGAAGGATAGGTAGGGAGAGTGTCAGTGTGTTTTGTGCTTGTGCTATAGTGTGCTTAAAAAAAACATTTATTCTAGGGACAGAAAACTGTAGGTAGGGACAGTGTCAGTTTCTTTCACTCTGCAAGTCCTTGTTTCCAGGGACCTGGAAGGACAGTGAGTGAATTGTCCTTGTGCTATATTGTGCTTAAAAAAACATTTATTCTAGGGACAGAAAACTGTAGGTAGGGAGAGTGTCAGTTTCTTTCACTCTGCAAGTCCTTGTTTCCAGGGACCTGTAAGGACAGTGAGTGAATTGTCCTTGTGCTATATTGTGATTAAAAAAAACATTTTTTCTAGGGACAGAAAACTGTAGGTAGGGAGAGTGTTTTTTTTCTTTCACTCTGCAAGTCCTTGTTTCCAGGGACCTGGAAGGACAGTGAGTGAATTGTCCTTGTGCTATATTGTGCTTAAAAAAAAACATTTTTTCTAGGGACAGAAAACTGTAGGTAGGGAGAGTGTTTTTTTTTTTTCACTCTGCAAGTCCTTGTTTCCAGGGACCTGTAAGGACAGTGAGTGAATTGTCCTTGTGCTATATTGTGCTTAAAAAAAACATTTATTCTAGGGACAGAAAACTGTAGGTAGGGAGAGTGTCAGTTTATTTCACTCTGCAAGTCCTTGTTTCCAGGGACCTGTAAGGACAGTGAGTGAATTGTCCTTGTGCTATATTGTGATTAAAAAAAACATTTTTTCTAGGGACAGAAAACTGTAGGTAGGGAGAGTGTTTTTTTTCTTTCACTCTGCAAGTCCTTGTTTCCAGGGACCTGTAAGGACAGTGAGTGAATTGTCCTTGTGCTATATTGTGCTTAAAAAAAACATTTATTCTAGGGACAGAAAACTGTAGGTAGGGAGAGTGTCAGTTTATTTCACTCTGCAAGTCCTTGTTTCCAGGGACCTGTAAGGACAGTGAGTGAATTGTCCTTGTGCTATATTGTGATTAAAAAAAACATTTTTTCTAGGGACAGAAAACTGTAGGTAGGGAGAGTGTTTTTTTTCTTTCACTCTGCAAGTCCTTGTTTCCAGGGACCTGTAAGGACAGTGAGTGAATTGTCCTTGTGCTATATTGTGATTAAAAAAAAACATTTTTTCTAGGGACAGAAAACTGTAGGTAGGGAGAGTGTTTTTTTTCTTTCACTCTGCAAGTCCTTGTTTCCAGGGACCTGTAAGGACAGTGAGTGAATTGTCCTTGTGCTATATTGTGCTTAAAAAAAACATTTATTCTAGGGACAGAAAACTGTAGGTAGGGAGAGTGTCAGTTTATTTCACTCTGCAAGTCCTTGTTTCCAGGGACCTGTAAGGACAGTGAGTGAATTGTCCTTGTGCTATATTGTGATTAAAAAAAACATTTTTTCTAGGGACAGAAAACTGTAGGTAGGGAGAGTGTTTTTTTTCTTTCACTCTGCAAGTCCTTGTTTCCAGGGACCTGGAAGGACAGTGAGTGAATTGTCCTTGTGCTATATTGTGCTTAAAAAAAACATTTATTCTAGGGACAGAAAACTGTAGGTAGGGAGAGTGTCAGTTTATTTCACTCTGCAAGTCCTTGTTTCCAGGGACCTGTAAGGACAGTGAGTGAATTGTCCTTGTGCTATATTGTGATTAAAAAAAACATTTTTTCTAGGGACAGAAAACTGTAGGTAGGGAGAGTGTTTTTTTTCTTTCACTCTGCCAGTCCTTGTTTCCAGGGACCTGGAAGGACAGTGAGTGAATTCTCCTTGTGCTATATTGTGCTTAAAAAAAACATTTATTCTAGGGACAGAAAACTGTAGGTAGGGAGAGTGTCAGTTTATTTCACTCTGCAAGTCCTTGTTTCCAGGGACCTGTAAGGACAGTGAGTGAATTGTCCTTGTGCTATATTGTGCTTAAAAAAAACATTTATTCTAGGGCCAGAAAACTGTAGGTAGGGAGAGTGTTTATTTTCTTTCACTCTGCAAGTCCTTGTTTCCAGGGACCTGTAAGGACAGTGAGTGAATTGTCCTTGTGCTATATTGTGATTAAAAAAAAACATTTTTTCTAGGGACAGAAAACTGTAGGTAGGGAGAGTGTTTTTTTTCTTTCACTCTGCAAGTCCTTGTTTCCAGGGACCTGTAAGGACAGTGAGTGAATTGTCCTTGTGCTATATTGTGCTTAAAAAAAACATTTATTCTAGGGACAGAAAACTGTAGGTAGGGAGAGTGTCAGTTTATTTCACTCTGCAAGTCCTTGTTTCCAGGCACCTGTAAGGACAGTGAGTGAATTGTCCTTGTGCTATATTGTGATTAAAAAAAACATTTTTTCTAGGGACAGAAAACTGTAGGTAGGGAGAGTGTTTTTTTTCTTTCACTCTGCAAGTCCTTGTTTCCAGGGACCTGGAAGGACAGTGAGTGAATTCTCCTTGTGCTATATTGTGCTTAAAAAAAACATTTATTCTAGGGACAGAAAACTGTAGGTAGGGAGAGTGTCAGTTTATTTCACTCTGCAAGTCCTTGTTTCCAGGGACCTGTAAGGACAGTGAGTGAATTGTCCTTGTGCTATATTGTGATTAAAAAAAACATTTTTTCTAGGGACAGAAAACTGTAGGTAGGGAGAGTGTTTTTTTTCTTTCACTCTGCAAGTCCTTGTTTCCAGGGACCTGTAAGGACAGTGAGTGAATTGTCCTTGTGCTATATTGTGATTAAAAAAAACATTTTTTCTAGGGACAGAAAACTGTAGGTAGGGAGAGTGTTTTTTTTCTTTCACTCTGCAAGTCCTTGTTTCCAGGGACCTGTAAGGACAGTGAGTGAATTGTCCTTGTGCTATATTGTGCTTAAAAAAAACATTTATTCTAGCGCCAGAAAACTGTAGGTAGGGAGAGTGTTTATTTTCTTTCACTCTGCAAGTCCTTGTTTCCAGGGACCTGTAAGGACAGTGAGTGAATTGTCCTTGTGCTATATTGTGATTAAAAAAAAACATTTTTTCTAGGGACAGAAAACTGTAGGTAGGGAGAGTGTTTTTTTTCTTTCACTCTGCAAGTCCTTGTTTCCAGGGACCTGTAAGGACAGTGAGTGAATTGTCCTTGTGCTATATTGTGCTTAAAAAAAACATTTATTCTAGGGACAGAAAACTGTAGGTAGGGAGAGTGTCAGTTTATTTCACTCTGCAAGTCCTTGTTTCCAGGGACCTGTAAGGACAGTGAGTGAATTGTCCTTGTGCTATATTGTGATTAAAAAAAACATTTTTTCTAGGGACAGAAAACTGTAGGTAGGGAGAGTGTTTTTTTTCTTTCACTCTGCAAGTCCTTGTTTCCAGGGACCTGGAAGGACAGTGAGTGAATTCTCCTTGTGCTATATTGTGCTTAAAAAAAACATTTATTCTAGGGACAGAAAACTGTAGGTAGGGAGAGTGTCAGTTTATTTCACTCTGCAAGTCCTTGTTTCCAGGGACCTGTAAGGACAGTGAGTGAATTGTTCTTGTGCTATATTGTGATTAAAAAAAACATTTGTTCTAGGGACAGAAAACTGTAGGTAGGGAGAGTGTTTTTTTTCTTTCACTCTGCAAGTCCTTGTTTCCAGGGACCTGTAAGGACAGTGAGTGAATTGTCCTTGTGCTATATTGTGCTTAAAAAAAACATTTATTCTAGGGACAGAAAACTGTAGGTAGGGAGAGTGTCAGTTTCTTTCACTGTGAAAGTCCTTGTTTCAAGGGACAGAGAAGGACACCTGAAGGTAGCCCTTATTGCTTTTTTCCCATCTCCCTGCAGGCCATCTATTAGAATGTCTGGAAGGCAAACAAGGAGAGGCAGACAGTCAGGAGGCAATAAAAGAGGGCAAGCAGGCTCTGTGTCTGGGGGCAACAGTGCTGGTCGTGGACGCGGTGCATTGTCATCAGCACATGGCCATGGGACACGCTTGTCCTTCTTTTCGGCAGCTGGACATGTTGAGCCACATCATGCCGAAGACTTGGTAGAGTGGATGACCAAGCCCTCCTCCTCCTCCTCATCCTCTCTCACCCAGGCTCAGGGTACTGGAAAAGCAGCTGCCAAAGCGTCGTCTTCCCTGGTATCAATGTGAGACAAATCATCAGTCACTCCTTCCCTAGACCCACCATGTCCTCCTCCTGAGGAGTCCCCCAAACTGTTTCAGCACAGTGTTGGGTACATGCTCCAGGAGGATGCCCAGCGTTTCGAAGGGTCTGATGATGAAACCCAGCTAGAGGAAGGCAGTAGCGTGAGAGCAGACAGAGGGGATGCTCAAGAAGGACACCAATCTGGCAGTCATGTTCCAGCAGCTGCAGCATACTGCCAGATTGGCTCCAGTGATGAGGAGGGAGGGGATGATGAGGTCACTGACTCCACGTGGGTGCCTAATAGGAGAGAGGAGGAGGAGGAGGATGAGGAGGAGGCACATCTCCAACGAGGCAGGATGCCCTTTGGTGGCCAGCGTAAGGGCAGTACACCGACGGAATCACACCGCAGAGCTCCGCCTGTGCAGGGCGCTGCCTCTGCCCGTCATTCAAAAAGTTCTTTGGTGTGGGCCTTTTTTGAGGCTAGTGCATCAGATCGCACAGCTGCTGTTTGCAACATATGTCTCAAGCGTATATCGCATGGCCAAAACATCAGCCGCTTGGGTACCACATGCCTGACCAGACATATGTTGACCTGCCATGCAGCTCGTTGGCAAGCCTACCTCAAAGACCCACACCAAAGAACAAAGCGGACCTCTCCTTGCACCGCATCAGCTGGGATCTCCAACCCCACTATAACTTCAGTCCTCTCTGAAACATGCACTGAGAGGAATGAAGGTGTAGAATTAGGTGTGTCACAGCCAAGTACTTGCGCCCACTCTGCTAGCAGTACACCGACGTCCGATTCTAGCAGGCAAATTTCCCTGCCCCAGCTGCTGGACCGTCGAAAGAAGTTCACTCCCAGCCATCCACATGCCCAGCGGTTGAATGCTAGCTTGGCTAAATTGCTAGCGCTTCAACTGCTGCCTTTTCAGTTGGTAGACTCGGCCCCCTTCCGTGAGTTTGTGCAATGTGCGGTTCCTCAGTGGCAGGTTCCCAAACGCCACTTTTTCTCACGGAAGGCTATTCCGGCTCTCTACCGGCATGTGGAAGGCAATGTCTTGGCCTCGCTGGACAGGGCGGTCAGCGGTAAGGTGCATATTACCGCTGACTCATGGTCCAGCAGGCATGGACAGGGACGTTACCTTTCTTTCACGGCCCATTGGGTCACTCTTTTGGCAGCTGGGAAGGATTCAGGACAAGGTGCAGTAGTGTTGGAGGTTGTCCCACCGCCACGCCTCCAAAATGCTACTACTGGTTGTGACACACCTCTCTCCTCCACCCCCTCCTCTTCTTCTTCCTCCATGGCCTCTTCCTGTGGTTTGTCCTATGAACCAGCGGTGCTCCGTAGCCGTTCACGGGGCTACGCAAGTACGCAGGCAAAAAGATGCCATGCCGTGCTTGCGCTGGTGTGTTTGGGGGACAGAAGCCACACTGGGGCAGAGGTCCTGTCTGCTCTGCAGGGCCAGGCCGAGAGGTGGTTGACGCCACGCCAGCTTAAGCCAGGAATGGTGGTTTGCGACAATGGCACCAACCTCCTCTCCGCCCTCCGACAGGGACAACTGACCCATGTGCCCTGTGTGGCTCACGTCCTTAACCTGGTGGTGCAGCGGTTCTTGGGCAGGTACCCGGGCTTACAGGATGTCCTGAGGCAGGCCAGGAAAGTCTGTGTGCATTTCCGCAGATCTTATAATGCCAGTGCTCGCCTGGCTGAGCTGCAAAAGGAGTTGAACCTGCCCAAGAACCGCCTTATATGTGACATGCCCACCAGGTGGAACTCAACGTTGGCCATGCTGCAGCGGCTGCACACGCAGCAGAGGGCCATCAATGAGTACCTGTGCGACTACGGCACCAGGACAGGGTCAGGGGAGCTTGGTTTTTTTTCTCCACGCCAGTGGGGCATGATCAGGGATGCATGCACTGTCCTGGCACCATTTGAGGAGGCCACGAGGATGGTGAGCAGTGACAGTGCATGCATCAGTGACACTGTACCTCTTGTCCACCTGTTGGAGCACACGCTGCGTGGAATAATGGACAGGGCACTTGAGGCAGAACAGAGGCAGGAAGAGGAGGACTTCCTTGCCTCTCAAGGCCCCCTTTACCCAGACAGTGTTCCTTCTGTCCCACCCATCGCACAGGAAGAGGAGGAGGAGGAGGAGGAGGAGGATTGTGTCAGCATGGAGGTGGAGGCTGGCACTCAGCATCATCAGCAGCAGTCTTTTAGGGATGATTTACAGTCCCAAGAAACCAGTGGACTTGTACGTGGCTGGGAGGAGGTGGCTGCGGATCATGTCGTCCTTAGTGACCCAGAGGACTCCGGAGCGAATGCCTCAGCAAACCTACGCTGCATGGCCTCCCTGATCCTGCAAAGTCTGCGGAAGGATCCTCGTATTCTTCGGATCAAGGAGAGGGACCATTACTGGCTGGCCACTCTCCTTGATCCACGGTACAAGGGTAAGGTTGCGGACCTTATGTTACCGTCGCAGAGGGAGCAGAGGATGAGACAACTCCGGGAGGCCTTGCAGAAAGGTCTGTGCAACGCGTTCCCAGAGACTGGGAGGTTGCAAACTCCTGGTCCTGGACAACGAGTTGCTGAGGCTTCGGCCAGTCAAAGAAGGAGCGGTGGGGAAGGTGGCCGTCTGACCGATGCGTTCAGACAATTCTTTAGTCCGCAGCCCCAAAGTATGATCGGTTCCAGCAACCATCGCCAGCGTCTGATAAACATGGTGCAGGAATATCTAGGGGCAAGGTCAGACTTGGACACCTTCCCCACCGAAAATCCTCTGGCTTACTGGGTCTTGAGGATGGATCACTGGCCAGAGCTTGCACAGTATGCAATTGAGCTACTGGCCTGTCCTGCATCCAGCGTTCTTTCGGAACGCACATTCAGTGCTGCTGGAGGATTTGTCACGGATCACAGGGTGCGCCTGTCCACCGACTCGGTTGATCGACTGACTTTCATCAAGATGAACCAGTCTTGGATCACCACCAGCTACCACACACCTGATGCTGATATAACAGACTAATTGATTTTAACATGTCACATCCCTTCAAGACTGATGCTGATGCTGAGTGCCTGTGCTGTTATGTTGACTGGCTATCCTCCTCCTCCGAGTCCTCAATGATACGATTGATGATGATAGCTTGGAAGATCATTTTTGTTTATGGGTGCCGCCACCAGTGCCTAACGCCCAATTTTTCAGCCCCTGTTTAACAGGGGCGTGTAATTACAATTTTTGAAGCAATACTTTGCAACAGGGCTCATTGCTGTGCTCCAAGTACAGTATCTGTGAGGGGTTGCAGTGTTGTGCCACCAGTGCCTAAGGCCCAATTTTTCAGCCCCTGTTCAACAGGGGCATGTAATTACAATTCTTGATCTAATAATTCACAGCAGGGCCCATTGCTGCACCCACCAAGAGTAACTGTCAGGGCTTACAGTGTTGTGGCACCAGCACCACCATCAAAGGCCCAATTTTTACTACCACTGTTCAACAATTATATGTAATTAAAATTCCTGATATAATAGTTGACAGCAGGGCGTTCCAGCACCAACCAAGAGTAACTGTGAGTGCTTACAGTGTTGTGCCAACACCAACAACTAAGGGGCCTATTTCTGCAGAGTATATACGGCAGGTCCCTACTTTCAAACATCCAACTTACAAACGACTCCTACTTGCAAACGCAAGAAGACAACAGGAAGTGAGAGGAAATCTACCACTAGGAAGGAAAATTCTCTCCTGTAAGAATAAATATGGGAGAAAGGTGTCTCCTCTGTACTGATGCTTTATCAGCAATCCTTGTTTCAAGAACAACACCACATTTCAAAAACAGTTGTCATTGGGACGGAAAGTGAGGTGAAATGTTCTGAACAGGGGCACAGACAGCAAAACAAATGTTACAGGGGTGATAACCCTTACCTATGTTTTCCAAAAAGTTTAAAAATAGATTTTTGGTCTGGAGCTACACTTCAACAATGTACCTGTTCAAAATTACAAACAGATTCTACATAAGAACAAACCTACAGTCCCTGTCTTGTATGCACCGCCTGTATAGGGCTGTTCAGAGTATATAGGGCCTTTTTTATTTTATGTGCGGGGTTCCCCTTAATATCCATACAAGACCCAAAGGGGCTGGTAATGGGCTGGGGTAGGGGGGGGGGTCATGGGGTAGCTATGCCATTTTTCTTAAAGAATTTCATCCATATTACCGGGACCAGACATTACATTAAAGCCGCAAGCAGTTTTAAATGGCTTTTTTTTCCTTTAGAAGTGTCATTTTGTGCAGGGACAGTTCTAAACACGGGAAACACGTGGCATTTCACAGGCATACTTTAGACACCCCCCAGGTACGATATTTAAAGGAATATTTGACTTTTTTTTTTTCACTTTATGCATCATTAAAATGACTGCTCCCGAAAAACGACCGTTTTTAAAACTTCTTTTTGCATTGATACATGTCCCCTGGTGCAGAACCCGGGTTCCCAAACCCTATTTATGACAATAACATGCATAATAGTTGTTATAATTAGCACTTTAGAATTCGAACGTTCGCATCCATTGTATTTAATAGGGTTCTAATGTTCGTTCGAACTTTCGGTCCGTTCGCGGGTTCTGGTGCGAACCGAACCCGGGGGTGTTCGGCTCATCACTACTGTGGATCATCACTGATGTACTGTGGATCATCACTGATGTACTATGGATCATCACTGATGTACTGTGGATCATCACTGATGTACTATAGTTCATCACTGATGTACTATGGGCCATCACTGGTGTACTATGGATCATCACTGGTGTACTATGGATCATCACTGATGTACTATGGACCATCCCTGATGTACTGTGGATCATCACTGATGTACTATAGTTCATCACTGATGTACTATGGGCCATCACTGGTGTACTATGGATCATCACTGGTGTACTATGGATCATCACTGATGTACTATGGACCATCCCTGATGTACTGTGGATCATCACTGATGTACTGTGGATCATCACTGATGTACTATGGATCATCACTGATGTACTATGGGCCATCACTGGTGTACTATGGGCCATCACTGGTGTACTATGGATCATCACTGGTGTACTATGGACCATCACTGATGTACTATGGACCATCACTGATGTACTATGGATCATCACTGATATACTGTGGACCATCCCTGATGTACTGTGGATCATCACTGATCTACTGTGGATCATCACTGAAGTATTGTGGATCATCACTGATGTACTGTGGATCATCACTGATGTACTGTGTATCATAACTTATGTACTGTGGATCATCACTGATGTACTATAGATCATCACTGATGTACTATAGATCATCACTGATGTACTATGGACCATCACTGGTGTACTGTGGATCATCACTGGTGTACTATGGACCATCCCTGATGTACTGTGGATCATCACTGATGTACTGTGGATCATCACTGATATACTATAGTTCATCACTGATGTACTATGGACCATCACTGGTGTACTATGGATCATCACTGGTGTACTATGGATCATCACTGATGTACTATGGACCATCCCTGATGTACTGTGGATCATCACTGATGTACTATGGATCATCACTGATGTACTGTGGATCATCACTGATGTACTATAGTTCATCACTGATGTACTATGGGCCTTCACTGGTGTACTATGGATCATCACTGGTGTACTATGGATCATGACTGATGTACTATGGACCATCCCTGATGTACTGTGGATCATCTCTGATGTACTATAGTTCATCACTGATGTACTATGGGCCATCACTGGTGTACTATGGATCATCACTGGTGTACTATGGATCATCACTGATGTACTATGGACCATCCCTGATGTACTGTGGATCATCACTGATGTACTGTGGATCATCACTGATGTACTATGGATCATCACTGATGTACTATGGGCCATCACTGGTGTACTATGGGCCATCACTGGTGTACTATGGATCATCACTGGTGTACTATGGACCATCACTGATGTACTATGGACCATCACTGATGTACTATGGATCATCACTGATATACTGTGGACCATCACTGATGTACTGTGGACCATCCCTGATGTACTGTGGATCATCACTGAAGTATTGTGGATCATCACTGATGTACTGTGGATCATCACTGATGTACTGTGGATCATCACTAATGTACTGTGGATCATAACTGATGTACTGTGGATCATCACTGGTGTACTATGGACCATCCCTGATGTACTGTGGATCATCACTGATGTACTGTGGATCATCACTGATGTACTATAGTTCATCACTGATGTACTATGGGCCATCACTGGTGTACTATGGATCATCACTGGTGTACTATGGATCATCACTGATGTACTATGGACCATCCCTGATGTACTGTGGATCATCACTGATGTACTGTGGATCATCACTGATGTACTATGGATCATCACTGATGTACTATGAGCCATCACTGGTGTACTATGGATCATCACTGATGTACTATGGATCATCACTGATGTACTATGGACCATCACTGATGTACTATGGGCCATCACTGGTGTACTATGGATCATCACCGATGTACTGTGGACCATCCCTGATGTACTGTGGAACATCACTGATGTACTGTGGATCATCACTGATGTACTATGGATCATCACTGATGTACTATAGATCATCACTGATGTACTATAGATCATCACTGATGTACTATGGACCATCACTGATGTACTATAGATCATCACTGATGTACTATGGACCATCACTGGTGTACTATGGATCATCACTGGTGTACTGTGGATCATCACTGGTGTACTATGGACCATCCCTGATGTACTGTGGATCATCACTGATGTACTGTGGATCATCACTGATGTACTATAGTTCATCACTGATATACTGTGGGCCATCACTGGTGTACTATGGATCATCACTGGTGTACTATGGATCATCACTGATGTACTATGGACCATCCCTGATGTACTGTGGATCATCACTGATGTACTGTGGATCATCACTGATGTACTATGGATCATCACTGATGTACTGTGGATCATCACTGATGTACTATAGTTCATCACTGATGTACTATGGGCCATCACTGGTGTACTATGGATCATCACTGGTGTACTATGGATCATCACTGATGTACTATGGGCCATCACTGGTGTACTATGGATCATCACTGGTGTACTATGGATCATCACTGATGTACTATAGATCATCACTGATGTACTATAGCTCATCACTGATGTACTATGGACCATCACTGATGTACTATAGATCATCACTGATGTACTGTGGACCATCACTGGTGTACTATGGATCATCACTGGTGTACTGTGGATCATCACTGGTGTACTATGGACCATCCCTGATGTACTGTGGATCATCACTGATGTACTGTGGATCATCACTGAAGTATTGTGGATCATCACTGATGTACTGTGGATCATCACTGATGTACTGTGTATCATAACTGATGTACTGTGGATCATCACTGATGTACTATAGATCATCACTGATGTACTATAGATCATCACTGATGTACTATGGACCATAACTGATGTACTATAGATCATCACTGATGTACTATGGACCATCACTGGTGTACTATGGATCATCACTGGTGTACTGTGGATCATCACTGGTGTACTATGGACCATCCCTGATGTACTGTGGATCATCACTGATGTACTGTGGATCATCACTGATGTACTATAGTTCATCACTGATGTACTATGGGCCATCACTGGTGTACTATGGATCATCACTGGTGTACTATGGATCATCACTGATGTACTATGGACCATCCCTGATGTACTATGGACCATCACTGGTGTACTATGGATCATCACTGGTGTACTGTGGATCATCACTGGTGTACTATGGACCATCCCTGATGTACTGTGGATCATCACTGATGTACTGTGGATCATCACTGATGTACTATAGTTCATCACTGAAGTACTATGGGCCATCACTGGTGTACTATGGATCATCACTGGTGTACTATGGATCATCACTGATGTACTATGGACCATCCCTGATGTACTGTGGATCATCACTGATGTACTGTGGATCATCACTGATGTACTATGGATCATCACTGATGTACTGTGGATCATCACTGATGTACTATAGTTCATCACTGATGTACTATGGGCCATCACTGGTGTACTATGGATCATCACTGGTGTACTATGGATCATCACTGATGTACTATGGACCATCCCTGATGTACTGTGGATCATCACTGATGTACTATAGTTCATCACTGATGTACTATGGGCCATCACTGGTGTACTATGGATCATCACTGGTGTACTATGGATCATCACTGATGTACTATGGACCATCCCTGATGTACTGTGGATCATCACTGATGTACTATGGATCATCACTGATGTACTATGGGCCATCACTGGTGTACTATGGGCCATCACTGGTGTACTATGGATCATCACTGGTGTACTATGGATCATCACTGGTGTACTATGGACCATCACTGATGTACTATGGACCATCACTGATGTACTATGGATCATCACTGATATACTGTGGACCATCCCTGATGTACTGTGGATCATCACTGATGTACTGTGGATCATCACTGATGTACTATAGTTCATCACTGATGTACTATGGGCCATCACTGGTGTACTATGGATCATCACTGGTGTACTATGGATCATCACTGATGTACTATGGACCATCCCTGATGTACTGTGGATCATCACTGATGTACTGTGGATCATCACTGATGTACTATGGATCATCACTGATGTACTGTGGATCATCACTGATGTACTATGGGCCATCACTGGTGTACTATGGGCCATCACTGGTGTACTATGGATCATCACTGATCTACTATGGATCATCACTGATGTACTATGGACCATCACTGATGTACTATGGACCATCACTGATGTACTATAGATCATCACTGATGTACTATGGACCATCACTGGTGTACTATGGATCATCACTGGTGTACTGTGGATCATCACTGGTGTACTATGGACCATCCCTGATGTACTGTGGATCATTACTGATGTACTGTGGATCATCACTGATGTACTATAGTTCATCACTGATGTACTATGGGCCATCACTGGTGTACTATGGATCATCACTGGTGTACTATGGATCATCACTGATGTACTATGGACCATCCCTGATGTACTATGGACCATCACTGGTGTACTATGGATCATCACTGGTGTACTGTGGATCATCACTGGTGTACTATGGACCATCCCTGATGTACTGTGGATCATCACTGATGTACTGTGGATCATCACTGATGTACTATAGTTCATCACTGAAGTACTATGGACCATCACTGGTGTACTATGGATCATCACTGGTGTACTGTGGATCATCACTGATGTACTGTGGATCATCACTGATGTACTATGGATCATCACTGATGTACTGTGGATCATCACTGATGTACTATAGTTCATCACTGATGTACTATGGGCCATCACTGGTGTACTATGGATCATCACTGGTGTACTATGGATCATCACTGATGTACTATGGACCATCCCTGATGTACTGTGGATCATCACTGATGTACTATAGTTCATCACTGATGTACTATGGGCCATCACTGGTGTACTATGGATCATCACTGGTGTACTATGGATCATCACTGATGTACTATGGACCATCCCTGATGTACTGTGGATCATCACTGATGTACTGTGGATCATCACTGATGTACTATGGATCATCACTGATGTACTATGGGCCATCACTGGTGTACTATGGGCCATCACTGGTGTACTATGGATCATCACTGGTGTACTATGGATCATCACTGGTGTACTATGGACCATCACTGATGTACTATGGACCATCACTGATGTACTATGGATCATCACTGATATACTGTGGACCATCCCTAATGTACTGTGGATCATCACTGATGTACTGTGGATCATCACTGAAGTATTGTGGATCATCACTGATCTACTATGGATCATCACTGATGTACTATGGACCATCACTGATGTACTATGGGCCATCACTGGTGTACTATGGATCATCACCGATGTACTGTGGACCATCCCTGATGTACTGTGGACCATCACTGATGTACTGTGGATCATCACTGATGTACTATGGATCATCACTGATGTACTATAGATCATCACTGATGTACTATAGATCATCACTGGTGTACTATGGATCATCACTGATGTACTATGGACCATCCCTGATGTACTGTGGATCATCACTGATGTACTATAGTTCATCACTGATGTACTATGGGCCATCACTGGTGTACTATGGATCATCACTGGTGTACTATGGATCATCACTGATGTACTATGGACCATCCCTGATGTACTGTGGATCATCACTGATGTACTGTGGATCATCACTGATGTACTATTGATCATCACTGATGTACTGTGGATCATCACTGATGTACTATAGTTCATCACTGATGTACTATGGGCCATCACTGGTGTACTATGGATCATCACTGGTGTACTATGGATCATCACTGATGTACTATGGACCATCCCTGATGTACTGTGGATCATCACTGATGTACTATAGTTCATCACTGATGTACTATGGGCCATCACTGGTGTACTATGGATCATCACTGGTGTACTATGGATCATCACTGATGTACTATGGACCATCCCTGATGTACTGTGGATCATCACTGATGTACTGTGGATCATCACTGATGTACTATGGATCATCACTGATGTACTATGGGCCATCACTGGTGTACTATGGGCCATCACTGGTGTACTATGGATCATCACTGGTGTACTATGGACCATCACTGATGTACTATGGACCATCACTGATGTACTATGGATCATCACTGATATACTGTGGACCATCCCTGATGTACTGTGGATCATCACTGATCTACTGTGGATCATCACTGAAGTATTGTGGATCATCACTGATGTACTGTGGATCATCACTGATGTACTGTGTATCATAACTGATGTACTGTGGATCATCACTGATGTACTATAGATCATCACTGATGTACTATAGATCATCACTGATGTACTATGGACCATCACTGGTGTACTGTGGATCATCACTGGTGTACTATGGACCATCCCTGATGTACTGTGGATCATCACTGATGTACTGTGGATCATCACTGATGTACTATAGTTCATCACTGATGTACTATGGGCCATCACTGGTGTACTATGGATCATCACTGGTGTACTATGGATCATCACTGATGTACTATGGACCATCCCTGATGTACTGTGGATCATCACTGATGTACTATGGATCATCACTGATGTACTGTGGATCATCACTGATGTACTATAGTTCATCACTGATGTACTATGGGCCTTCACTGGTGTACTATGGATCATCACTGGTGTACTATGGATCATGACTGATGTACTATGGACCATCCCTGATGTACTGTGGATCATCTCTGATGTACTATAGTTCATCACTGATGTACTATGGGCCATCACTGGTGTACTATGGATCATCACTGGTGTACTATGGATCATCACTGATGTACTATGGACCATCCCTGATGTACTGTGGATCATCACTGATGTACTGTGGATCATCACTGATGTACTATGGATCATCACTGATGTACTATGGGCCATCACTGGTGTACTATGGGCCATCACTGGTGTACTATGGATCATCACTGGTGTACTATGGACCATCACTGATGTACTATGGACCATCACTGATGTACTATGGATCATCACTGATATACTGTGGACCATCACTGATGTACCCTGGACCATCCCTGATGTACTGTGGATCATCACTGAAGTATTGTGGATCATCACTGATGTACTGTGGATCATCACTGATGTACTGTGGATCATCACTAATGTACTGTGGATCATAACTGATGTACTGTGGATCATCACTGGTGTACTATGGACCATCCCTGATGTACTGTGGATCATCACTGATGTACTGTGGATCATCACTGATGTACTATAGTTCATCACTGATGTACTATGGGCCATCACTGGTGTACTATGGATCATCACTGGTGTACTATGGATCATCACTGATGTACTATGGACCATCCCTGATGTACTGTGGATCATCACTGATGTACTGTGGATCATCACTGATGTACTATGGATCATCACTGATGTACTATGGGCCATCACTGGTGTACTATGGATCATCACTGATGTACTATGGATCATCACTGATGTACTATGGACCATCACTGATGTACTATGGGCCATCACTGGTGTACTATGGATTATCACCGATGTACTGTGGACCATCCCTGATGTACTGTGGAACATCACTGATGTACTGTGGATCATCACTGATGTACTATGGATCATCACTGATGTACTATAGATCATCACTGATGTACTATAGATCATCACTGATGTACTATGGACCATCACTGATGTACTATAGATCATCACTGATGTACTATGGACCATCACTGGTGTACTATGGATCATCACTGGTGTACTGTGGATCATCACTGGTGTACTATGGACCATCCCTGATGTACTGTGGATCATCACTGATGTACTGTGGATCATCACTGATGTACTATAGTTCATCACTGATATACTGTGGGCCATCACTGGTGTACTATGGATCATCACTGGTGTACTATGGATCATCACTGATGTACTATGGACCATCCCTGATGTACTGTGGATCATCACTGATGTACTGTGGATCATCACTGATGTACTATGGATCATCACTGATGTACTGTGGATCATCACTGATGTACTATAGTTCATCACTGATGTACTATGGGCCATCACTGGTGTACTATGGATCATCACTGGTGTACTATGGATCATCACTGATGTACTATGGGCCATCACTGGTGTACTATGGATCATCACTGGTGTACTATGGATCATCACTGATGTACTATAGATCATCACTGATGTACTATAGCTCATCACTGATGTACTATGGACCATCACTGATGTACTATAGATCATCACTGATGTACTGTGGACCATCACTGGTGTACTATGGATCATCACTGGTGTACTGTGGATCATCACTGGTGTACTATGGACCATCCCTGATGTACTGTGGATCATCACTGATGTACTGTGGATCATCACTGAAGTATTGTGGATCATCACTGATGTACTGTGGATCATCACTGATGTACTGTGTATCATAACTGATGTACTGTGGATCATCACTGATGTACTATAGATCATCACTGATGTACTATAGATCATCACTGATGTACTATGGACCATCACTGATGTACTATAGATCATCACTGATGTACTATGGACCACAACTGGTGTACTATGGATCATCACTGGTGTACTGTGGATCATCACTGGTGTACTATGGACCATCCCTGATGTACTGTGGATCATCACTGATGTACTATAGTTCATCACTGATGTACTATGGGCCATCACTGGTGTACTATGGATCATCACTGGTGTACTATGGATCATCACTGATGTACTATGGACCATCCCTGATGTACTATGGACCATCACTTGTGTACTATGGATCATCACTGGTGTACTGTGGATCATCACTGGTGTACTATGGACCATCCCTGATGTACTGTGGGTCATCACTGATGTACTGTGGATCATCACTGATGTACTATAGTTCATCACTGAAGTACTATGGGCCATCACTGGTGTACTATGGATCATCACTGGTGTACTATGGATCATCACTGATGTACTATGGACCATCCCTGATGTACTGTGGATCATCACTGATGTACTGTGGATCATCACTGATGTACTATGGATCATCACTGATGTACTGTGGATCATCACTGATGTACTATAGTTCATCACTGATGTACTATGGGCCATCACTGGTGTACTATGGATCATCACTGGTGTACTATGGATCATCACTGATGTACTATGGACCATCCCTGATGTACTGTGGATCATCACTGATGTACTATAGTTCATCACTGATGTACTATGGGCCATCACTGGTGTACTATGGATCATCACTGGTGTACTATGGATCATCACTGATGTACTATGGACCATCCCTGATGTACTGTGGATCATCACTGATGTACTGTGGATCATCACTGATGTACTATGGATCATCACTGATGTACTATGGGCCATCACTGGTGTACTATGGGCCATCACTGGTGTACTATGGATCATCACTGGTGTACTATGGATCATCACTGGTGTACTATGGACCATCACTGATGTACTATGGACCATCACTGATGTACTATGGATCATCACTGATATACTGTGGACCATCCCTGATGTACTGTGGATCATCACTGATGTACTGTGGATCATCACTGATGTACTATAGTTCATCACTGATGTACTATGGGCCATCACTGGTGTACTATGGATCATCACTGGTGTACTATGGATCATCACTGATGTACTATGGACCATCCCTGATGTACTGTGGATCATCACTGATGTACTGTGGATCATCACTGATGTACTATGGATCATCACTGATGTACTGTGGATCATCACTGATGTACTATGGGCCATCACTGGTGTACTATGGGCCATCACTGGTGTACTATGGATCATCACTGATCTACTATGTATCATCACTGATCTACTATGGATCATCACTGATGTACTATGGACCATCACTGATGTACTATGGACCATCACTGATGTACTATAGATCATCACTGATGTACTATGGACCATCACTGGTGTACTATGGATCATCACTGGTGTACTGTGGATCATCACTGGTGTACTATGGACCATCCCTGATGTACTGTTGATCATCACTGATGTACTGTGGATCATCACTGATGTACTATAGTTCATCACTGATGTACTATGGGCCATCACTGGTGTACTATGGATCATCACTGGTGTACTATGGATCATCACTGATGTACTATGGACCATCCCTGATGTACTATGGACCATCACTGGTGTACTATGGATCATCACTGGTGTACTGTGGATCATCACTGGTGTACTATGGACCATCCCTGATGTACTGTGGATCATCACTGATGTACTGTGGATCATCACTGATGTACTATAGTTCATCACTGAAGTACTATGGGCCATCACTGGTGTACTATGGATCATCACTGGTGTACTATGGATCATCACTGATGTACTATGGACCATCCCTGATGTACTGTGGATCATCACTGATGTACTGTGGATCATCACTGATGTACTATGGATCATCACTGATGTACTGTGGATCATCACTGATGTACTATAGTTCATCACTGATGTACTATGGGCCATCACTGGTGTACTATGGATCATCACTGGTGTACTATGGATCATCACTGATGTACTATGGACCATCCCTGATGTACTGTGGATCATCACTGATGTACTATAGTTCATCACTGATGTACTATGGGCCATCACTGGTGTACTATGGATCATCACTGGTGTACTATGGATCATCACTGATGTACTATGAACCATCCCTGATGTACTGTGGATCATCACTGATGTACTGTGGATCATCACTGATGTACTATGGATCATCACTGATGTACTATGGGCCATCACTGGTGTACTATGGGCCATCACTGGTGTACTATGGATCATCACTGGTGTACTATGGATCATCACTGGTGTACTATGGACCATCACTGATGTACTATGGACCATCACTGATGTACTATGGATCATCACTGATATACTGTGGACCATCCCTGATGTACTGTGGATCATCACTGATGTACTGTGGATCATCACTGAAGTATTGTGGATCATCACTGATCTACTATGGATCATCACTGATGTACTATGGACCATCACTGATGTACTATGGGCCATCACCGGTGTACTATGGATCATCACCGATGTACTGTGGACCATCCCTGATGTACTGTGGACCATCACTGATGTACTGTGGATCATCACTGATGTACTATGGATCATTACTGATGTACTATAGATCATCACTGATGTACTATAGATCATCACTGATGTACTATGGACCATCACTGATGTACTATAGATCATCACTGATGTACTATGGACCATCCCTGATGTACTATGGACCATCACTGGTGTACTATGGATCATCACTGGTGTACTGTGGATCATCACTGGTGTACTATGGACCATCCCTGATGTACTGTGGATCATCACTGATGTACTGTGGATCATCACTGATGTACTATAGTTCATCACTGAAGTACTATGGGCCATCACTGGTGTACTATGGATCATCACTGGTGTACTATGGATCATCACTGATGTACTATGGACCATCCCTGATGTACTGTGGATCATCACTGATGTACTGTGGATCATCACTGATGTACTATGGATCATCACTGATGTGCTGTGGATCATCACTGATGTACTATAGTTCATCACTGATGTACTATGGGCCATCACTGGTGTACTATGGATCATCACTGGTGTACTATGGATCATCACTGATGTACTATGGACCATCCCTGATGTACTGTGGATCATCACTGATGTACTATAGTTCATCACTGATGTACTATGGGCCATCACTGGTGTACTATGGATCATCACTGGTGTACTATGGATCATCACTGATGTACTATGGACCATCCCTGATGTACTGTGGATCATCACTGATGTACTGTGGATCATCACTGATGTACTATGGATCATCACTGATGTACTATGGGCCATCACTGGTGTACTATGGGCCATCACTGGTGTACTATGGATCATCACTGGTGTACTATGGATCATCACTGGTGTACTATGGACCATCACTGATGTACTATGGACCATCACTGATGTACTATGGATCATCACTGATATACTGTGGACCATCCCTGATGTACTGTGGATCATCACTGATGTACTGTGGATCATCACTGAAGTATTGTGGATCATCACTGATGTACTGTGGATCATCACTGATGTACTGTGTATCATAACTGATGTACTGTGGATCATCACTGATGTACTATAGATCATCACTGATGTACTATAGATCATCACTGATGTACTATGGACCATCACTGATGTACTATAGATCATCACTGATGTACTATGGACCATCACTGGTGTACTATGGATCATCACTGGTGTACTGTGGATCATCACTGGTGTACTATGGACCATCCCTGATGTACTGTGGATCATCACTGATGTACTGTGGATCATCACTGATGTACTATAGTTCATCACTGATGTACTATGGGCCATCACTGGTGTACTATGGATCATCACTGGTGTACTATGGATCATCACTGATGTACTATGGACCATCCCTGATGTACTGTGGATCATCACTGATGTACTGTGGATCATCACTGATGTACTATGGATCATCACTGATGTACTGTGGATCATCACTGATGTACTATGGGCCATCACTGGTGTACTATGGGCCATCACTGGTGTACTATGGATCATCACTGATCTACTATGGATCATCACTGATGTACTATGGACCATCACTGATGTACTATGGGCCATCACTGGTGTACTATGGATCATCACCGATGTACTGTGGACCATCCCTGATGTACTGTGGACCATCACTGATGTACTGTGGATCATCACTGATGTACTATGGATCATCACTGATGTACTATAGATCATCACTGATGTACTATAGATCATCATTGATGTACTATGGACCATCACTGATGTACTATAGATCATCACTGATGTACTATGGACCATCACTGGTGTACTATGGATCATCACTGGTGTACTGTGGATCATCACTGGTGTACTATGGACCATCCCTGATGTACTGTGGATCATCAGTGATGTACTGTGGATCATCACTGATGTACTATAGTTCATCACTGATGTACTATGGGCCATCACTGGTGTACTATGGATCATCACTGATGTACTATGGATCATCACTGATGTACTATGGACCATCCCTGATGTACTGTGGATCATCACTGATGTACTGTGGATCATCACTGATGTACTATGGATCATCACTGATGTACTGTGGATCATCACTGATGTACTATAGTTCATCACTGATGTACTATGGGCCATCACTGGTGTACTATGGATCATCACTGATGTACTATGGATCATCACTGATGTACTATGGACCATCCCTGATGTACTGTGGATCATCACTGATGTACTATAGTTCATCACTGATGTACTATGGGCCATCACTGGTGTACTATGGATCATCACTGGTGTACTATGGATCATCAGTGATGTACTATAGATCATCACTGATGTACTATAGCTCATCACTGATGTACTATGGACCATCACTGATGTACTATAGATCATCACTGATGTACTATGGACCATCACTGGTGTACTATGGATCATCACTGGTGTACTGTGGATCATCACTGGTGTACTATGGACCATCCCTGATGTACTGTGGATCATCACTGATGTACTGTGGATCATCACTGATGTACTATAGTTCATCACTGATGTACTATGGGCCATCACTGGTGTACTATGGATCATCACTGGTGTACTATGGATCATCACTGATGTACTATGGACCATCCCTGATGTACTGTGGATCATCACTGATGTACTGTGGATCATCACTGATGTACTATGGATCATCACTGATGTACTGTGGATCATCACTGATGTACTATAGTTCATCACTGATGTACTATGGGCCATCACTGGTGTACTATGGATCATCACTGGTGTACTATGTTTAATCACTGATGTACTATGGACCATCCCTGATGTACTGTGGATCATCACTGATGTACTATAGTTCATCACTGATGTACTATGGGCCATCACTGGTGTACTATGGATCATCACTGGTGTACTATGGATCATCACTGATGTACTATGGACCATCCCTGATGTACTGTGGATCATCACTGATGTACTGTGGATCATCACTGATGTACTATGGATCATCACTGATGTACTATGGGCCATCACTGGTGTACTATGGGCCATCACTGGTGTACTATGGATCATCACTGGTGTACTATGGACCATCACTGATGTACTATGGACCATCAATGATGTACTATGGACCATCACTGATGTACTATAGATCATCACTGATGTACTATGGACCATCACTGGTGTACTATGGATCATCACTGGTGTACTGTGGATCATCACTGGTGTACTATGGACCATCCCTGATGTACTGTGGATCATCACTGATGTACTGTGGATCATCACTGATGTACTATAGTTCATCACTGATGTACTATGGGCCATCACTGGTGTACTATGGATCATCACTGGTGTACTATGGATCATCACTGATGTACTATGGACCATCCCTGATGTACTGTGGATCATCACTGATGTACTGTGGATCATCACTGATGTACTATGGATCATCACTGATGTACTGTGGATCATCACTGATGTACTATAGTTCATCACTGATGTACTATGGGCCATCACTGGTGTACTATGGATCATCACTGGTGTACTATGAATCATCACTGATGTACTATGGACCATCCCTGATGTACTGTGGATCATCACTGATGTACTATAGTTCATTACTGATGTACTATGGGCCATCACTGGTGTACTATGGATCATCACTGGTGTACTATGGATCATCACTGATGTACTATGGACCATCCCTGATGTACTGTGGATCATCACTGATGTACTGTGGATCATCACTGATGTACTATGGATCATCACTGATGTACTATGGGCCATCACTGGTGTACTATGGGCCATCACTGGTGTACTATGGATCATCACTGGTGTACTATGGACCATCACTGATGTACTATGGACCATCAATGATGTACTATGGACCATCACTGATGTACTATGGATCATCACTGATATACTGTGGACCATCCCTGATGTACTGTGGATCATCACTGATGTACTGTGGATCATCACTGAAGTATTGTGGATCATCACTGATGTACTGTGGATCATCACTGATGTACTGTGTATCATAACTGATGTACTGTGGATCATCACTGATGTACTATAGATCATCACTGATGTACTACAGATCATCACTGATGTACTATGGACCATCACTGGTGTACTATGGATCATCACTGGTGTACTATGGATCATCACTGATGTACTATGGACCATCCCTGATGTACTGTGGATCATCACTGATGTACTATGGATCATCACTGATGTACTGTGGATCATCACTGATGTACTATAGTTCATCACTGATGTACTATTGGCCATCACTGGTGTACTATGGATCATCACTGGTGTACTATGGATCATCACTGATGTACTATGGACCATCCCTGATGTACTATGGATCATCACTGATGTACTATGGACCATCCCTGATGTACTGTGGATCATCACTGATATACTGTGGATCATCACTGATGTACTATGGATCATCACTGATGTACTGTGGATCATCACTGATGTACTATAGTTCATCACTGATGTACTATGGGCCATCACTGGTGTACTATGGATCATCACTGGTGTACTATAGATCATCACTGATGTACTATGGACCATCCCTGATGTACTGTGGATCATCACTGATGTACTATAGTTCATCACTGATGTACTATGGGCCATCACTGGTGTACTATGGATCATCACTGGTGTACTATGGATCATCACTGATGTACTATGGACCATCCCTGATGTACTGTGGATCATCACTGATGTACTGTGGATCATCACTGATGTACTATGGATCATCACTGATGTACTATGGGCCATCACTGGTGTACTATGGGCCATCACTGGTGTACTATAGATCATCACTGATGTACTATGGACCATCACTGATGTACTATGGATCATCACTGATATACTGTGGACCATCCCTGATGTACTGTGGATCATCACTGATGTACTGTGGATCATCACTGAAGTATTGTGGATCATCACTGATGTACTGTGGATCATCACTGATGTACTGTGTATCATAACTGATGTACTGTGGATCATCACTGATGTACTATAGATCATCACTGATGTACTATGGGCCATCACTGGTGTACTATGGATCATCACTGGTGTACTATGGATCATCACTGATGTACTATGGACCATCCCTGATGTACTGTGGATCATCACTGATGTACTGTGGATCATCACTGATGTACTATGGATCATCACTGATGTACTGTGGATCATCACTGATGTACTATAGTTCATCACTGATGTACTATGGGCCATCACTGGTGTACTATGGATCATCACTGGTGTACTATGGATCATCACTGATGTACTATGGACCATCCCTGATGTACTGTGGATCATCACTGATGTACTATAGTTCATCACTGATGTACTATGGGCCATCACTGGTGTACTATGGATCATCACTGGTGTACTATGGATCATCACTGATGTACTATGGACCATCCCTGATGTACTGTGGATCATCACTGATGTACTGTGGATCATCACTGATGTACTATGGATCATCACTGATGTACTATGGGCCATCACTGGTGTACAATGGGCCATCACTGGTGTACTATGGATCATCACTGGTGTACTATGGATCATCACTGGTGTACTATGGACCATCACTGATGTACTATGGACCATCACTGATGTACTATGGATCATCACTGATATACTGTGGACCTTCCCTGATGTACTGTGGATCATCACTGATGTACTGTGGATCATCACTGAAGTATTGTGGATCATCACTGATGTACTGTGGATCATCACTGATGTACTGTGTATCATAACTGATGTACTGTGGATCATCACTGATGTACTATAGATCATCACTGATGTACTATAGATCATCACTGATGTACTATGGACCATCACTGATGTACTATAGATCATCACTGATGTACTATGGACCATCACTGGTGTACTATGGATCATCACTGGTGTACTGTGGATCATCACTGGTGTACTATGGACCATCCCTGATGTACTGTGGATCATCACTGATGTACTGTGGATCATCACTGATGTACTATAGTTCATCACTGATGTACTATGGGCCATCACTGGTGTACTATGGATCATCACTGGTGTACTATGGATCATCACTGATGTACTATGGACCATCCCTGATGTACTGTGGATCATCACTGATGTACTGTGGATCATCACTGATGTACTATGGATCATCACTGATGTACTGTGGATCATCACTGATGTACTATGGGCCATCACTGGTGTACTATGGGCCATCACTGGTGTACTATGGATCATCACTGATCTACTATGGATCATCACTGATGTACTATGGACCATCACTGATGTACTATGGGCCATCACTGGTGTACTATGGATCATCACCGATGTACTGTGGACCATCCCTGATGTACTGTGGACCATCACTGATGTACTGTGGATCATCACTGATGTACTATGGATCATCACTGATGTACTATAGATCATCACTGATGTACTATAGATCATCACTGATGTACTATGGATCATCACTGATGTACTATGGACCATCCCTGATGTACTGTGGATCATCACTGATGTACTATAGTTCATCACTGATGTACTATGGGCCATCACTGGTGTACTATGGATCATCACTGGTGTACTATGGATCATCACTGATGTACTATGGACCATCCCTGATGTACTGTGGATCATCACTGATGTACTGTGGATCATCACTGATGTACTATGGATCATCACTGATGTACTATGGGCCATCACTGGTGTACTATGGGCCATCACTGGTGTACTATGGATCATCACTGGTGTACTATGGACCATCACTGATGTACTATGGACCATCACTGATGTACTATGGATCATCACTGATATACTGTGGACCATCCCTGATGTACTGTGGATCATCACTGATGTACTGTGGATCATCACTGAAGTATTGTGGATCATCACTGATGTACTGTGGATCATCACTGATGTACTGTGTATCATAACTGATGTACTGTGGATCATCACTGATGTACTATAGATCATCACTGATGTACTATAGATCATCACTGATGTACTATGGACCATCACTGATGTACTATAGATCATCACTGATGTACTATGGACCATCACTGGTGTACTATGGATCATCACTGGTGTACTGTGGATCATCACTGGTGTACTATGGACCATCCCTGATGTACTGTGGATCATCACTGATGTACTGTGGATCATCACTGATGTACTATAGTTCATCACTGATGTACTATGGGCCATCACTGGTGTACTATGGATCATCACTGGTGTACTATGGATCATCAAAGATGTACTATGGACCATCCCTGATGTACTGTGGATCATCACTGATGTACTATGGATCATCACTGATGTACTGTGGATCATCACTGATGTACTATGGGCCATCACTGGTGTACTATGGGCCATCACTGGTGTACTATGGATCATCACTGATCTACTATGGATCATCACTGATGTACTATGGACCATCACTGATGTACTATGGGCCATCACTGGTGTACTATGGATCATCACCGATGTACTGTGGACCATCCCTGATGTACTGTGGACCATCACTGATGTACTGTGGATCATCACTGATGTACTATGGATCATCACTGATGTACTATAGATCATCACTGATGTACTATAGATCATCATTGATGTACTATGGACCATCACTGATGTACTATAGATCATCACTGATGTACTATGGACCATCACTGGTGTACTATGGATCATCACTGGTGTACTGTGGATCATCACTGGTGTACTATGGACCATCCCTGATGTACTGTGGATCATCACTGATGTACTGTGGATCATCACTGATGTACTATAGTTCATCACTGATGTACTATGGGCCATCACTGGTGTACTATGGATCATCACTGATGTACTATGGATCATCACTGATGTACTATGGACCATCCCTGATGTACTGTGGATCATCACTGATGTACTGTGGATCATCACTGATGTACTATGGATCATCACTGATGTACTGTGGATCATCACTGATGTACTATAGTTCATCACTGATGTACTATGGGCCATCACTGGTGTACTATGGATCATCACTGATGTACTATGGATCATCACTGATGTACTATGGACCATCCCTGATGTACTGTGGATCATCACTGATGTACTATAGTTCATCACTGATGTACTATGGGCCATCACTGGTGTACTATAAATCATCACTGGTGTACTATGGATCATCAGTGATGTACTATAGATCATCACTGATGTACTATAGCTCATCACTGATGTACTATGGACCATCACTGATGTACAATAGATCATCACTGATGTACTATGGACCATCACTGGTGTACTATGGATCATCACTGGTGTACTGTGGATCATCACTGGTGTACTATGGACCATCCCTGATGTACTGTGGATCATCACTGATGTACTGTGGATCATCACTGATGTACTATAGTTCATCACTGATGTACTATGGGCCATCACTGGTGTACTATGGATCATCACTGGTGTACTATGGATCATCACTGATATACTGTGGACCATCCCTGATGTACTGTGGATCATCACTGATGTACTGTGGATCATCACTGAAGTATTGTGGATCATCACTGATGTACTGTGGATCATCACTGATGTACTGTGTATCATAACTGATGTACTGTGGATCATCACTGATGTACTATAGATCATCACTGATGTACTATAGATCATCACTGATGTACTATGGACCATCACTGATGTACTATAGATCATCACTGATGTACTATGGACCATCACTGGTGTACTATGGATCATCACTGGTGTACTGTGGATCATCACTGGTGTACTATGGACCATCCCTGATGTACTGTGGATCATCACTGATGTACTGTGGATCATCACTGATGTACTATAGTTCATCACTGATGTACTATGGGCCATCACTGGTGTACTATGGATCATCACTGGTGTACTATGGATCATCACTTATGTACTATGGACCATCCCTGATGTACTGTGGATCATCACTGATGTACTGTGGATCATCACTGATGTACTATGGGCCATCACTGGTGTACTATGGGCCATCACTGGTGTACTATGGATCATCACTGATCTACTATGGATCATCACTGATGTACTATGGGCCATCACTGGTGTACTATGGATCATCACTGGTGTACTATGGATCATCACTGATGTACTATGGACCATCCCTGATGTACTATGGATCATCACTGATGTACTGTGGATCATCACTGATGTACTATGGGCCATCACTGGTGTACTATGGGCCATCACTGGTGTACTATGGATCATCACTGATCTACTATGGAACATCACTGATGTACTATGGACCATCACTGATGTACTATGGGCCATCACTGGTGTACTATGGATCATCACCGATGTACTGTGGACCATCCCTGATGTACTGTGGACCATCACTGATGTACTGTGGATCATCACTGATGTACTATGGATCATCACTGATGTACTATAGATCATCACTGATGTACTATAGATCATCACTGATGTACTATGGACCATCACTGATGTACTATAGATCATCACTGATGTACTATGGACCATCACTGGTGTACTATGGATCATCACTGGTGTACTGTGGATCATCACTGGTGTACTATGGACCATCCCTGATGTACTGTGGATCATCACTGATGTACTGTGGATCATCACTGATGTACTATAGTTCATCAATGATGTACTATGGGCCATCACTGGTGTACTATGGATCATCACTGGTGTACTATGGATCATCACTGATGTACTATGGACCATCCCTGATGTACTGTGGATCATCACTGATGTACTGTGGATCATCACTGATGTACTATGGATCATCACTGATGTACTGTGGATCATCACTGATGTACTATAGTTCATCACTGATGTACTATGGGCCATCACTGGTGTACTATGGATCATCACTGATGTACTATGGATCATCACTGATGTACTATGGACCATCCCTGATGTACTGTGGATCATCACTGATGTACTATAGTTCATCACTGATGTACTATGGGCCATCACTGGTGTACTATGGATCATCACTGGTGTACTATGGATCATCAGTGATGTACTATAGATCATCACTGATGTACTATAGCTCATCACTGATGTACTATGGACCATCACTGATGTACTATAGATCATCACTGATGTACTATGGACCATCACTGGTGTACTATGGATCATCACTGGTGTACTGTGGATCATCACTGGTGTACTATGGACCATCCCTGATGTACTGTGGATCATCACTGATGTACTGTGGATCATCACTGATGTACTATAGTTCATCACTGATGTACTATGGGCCATCACTGGTGTACTATGGATCATCACTGGTGTACTATGGATCATCACTGATGTACTATGGACCATCCCTGATGTACTGTGGATCATCACTGATGTACTGTGGATCATCACTGATGTACTATGGATCATCACTGATGTACTGTGGATCATCACTGATGTACTATAGTTCATCACTGATGTACTATGGGCCATCACTGGTGTACTATGGATCATCACTGGTGTACTATGGATCATCACTGATGTACTATGGACCATCCCTGATGTACTGTGGATCATCACTGATGTACTATAGTTCATCACTGATGTACTATGGGCCATCACTGGTGTACTATGGATCATCACTGGTGTACTATGGATCATCACTGATGTACTATGGACCATCCCTGATGTACTGTGGATCATCACTGATGTACTGTGGATCATCACTGATGTACTATGGATCATCACTGATGTACTATGGGCCATCACTGGTGTACTATGGGCCATCACTGGTGTACTATGGATCATCACTGGTGTACTATGGACCATCACTGATGTACTATGGACCATCAATGATGTACTATGGACCATCACTGATGTACTATGGATCATCACTGATATACTGTGGACCATCCCTGATGTACTGTGGATCATCACTGATGTACTGTGGATCATCACTGAAGTATTGTGGATCATCACTGATGTACTGTGGATCATCACTGATGTACTGTGTATCATAACTGATGTACTGTGGATCATCACTGATGTACTGTAGATCATCACTGATGTACTACAGATCATCACTGATGTACTATGGACCATCACTGGTGTACTATGGATCATCACTGGTGTACTATGGATCATCACTGATGTACTATGGACCATCCCTGATGTACTGTGGATCATCACTGATGTACTATGGATCATCACTGATGTACTGTGGATCATCACTGATGTACTATAGTTCATCACTGATGTACTATGGGCCATCACTGGTGTACTATGGATCATCACTGGTGTACTATGGATCATCACTGATGTACTATGGACCATCCCTGATGTACTGTGGATCATCACTGATATACTGTGGATCATCACTGATGTACTATGGATCATCACTGATGTACTGTGGATCATCACTGATGTACTATAGTTCATCACTGATGTACTATGGGCCATCACTGGTGTACTATGGATCATCACTGGTGTACTATGGATCATCACTGATGTACTATGGACCATCCCTGATGTACTGTGGATCATCACTGATGTACTATAGTTCATCACTGATGTACTATGGGCCATCACTGGTGTACTATGGATCATCACTGGTGTACTATGGATCATCACTGATGTACTATGGACCATCCCTGATGTACTGTGGATCATCACTGATGTACTGTGGATCATCACTGATGTACTATGGATCATCACTGATGTACTATGGGCCATCACTGGTGTACTATGGGCCATCACTGGTGTACTATAGATCATCACTGATGTACTATGGACCATCACTGATGTACTATGGATCATCACTGATATACTGTGGACCATCCCTGATGTACTGTGGATCATCACTGATGTACTGTGGATCATCACTGATGTACTGTGGATCATCACTGATGTACTGTGTATCATAACTGATGTACTGTGGATCATCACTGATGTACTATAGATCATCACTGATGTACTATGGACCATCACTGATGTACTATAGATCATCACTGATGTACTATGGACCATCACTGGTGTACTATGGATCATCACTGTGTACTGTGGATCATCACTGGTGTACTATGGATCATCACTGATGTACTATAGTTCATCACTGATGTACTGTGGATCATCACTGATGTACTATAGTTCATCACTGATGTACTATAGGCCATCACTGGTGTACTATGGATCATCACTGGTGTACTATGGATCATCACTGATGTACTATGGACCATCCCTGATGTACTGTGGATCATCACTGATGTACTGTGGATCATCACTGATGTACTATGGATCATCACTGATGTACTGTGGATCATCACTGATGTACTATTGTTCATCACTGATGTACTATGGGCCATCACTGGTGTACTATGGATCATCACTGGTGTACTATGGATCATCACTCATGTACTATGGACCATCCCTGATGTACTGTGGATCATCACTGATGTACTATAGTTCATCACTGATGTACTATGGGCCATCACTGGTGTACTATGGATCATCACTGGTGTACTATGGATCATCACTGATGTACTATGGACCATCCCTGATGTACTGTGGATCATCACTGATGTACTGTGGATCATCACTGATGTACTATGGACCATCCCTGATGTACTGTGGATCATCACTGATGTACTGTGGATCATCACTGAAGTATTGTGGATCATCACTGATGTACTGTGGATCATCACTAATGTACTGTGGATCATAACTGATGTACTGTAGATCATCACTGATGTACTATAGATCATCACTGGTGTACTATGTATATAGATCATCACTGATGTACTATGGACCATCACTGATGTACTATAGATCATCACTGATGTACTATGGACCATCACTGGTGTACTATGGATCATCACTGGTGTACTGTGGATCATCACTGGTGTACTATGGACCATCCCTGATGTACTGTGGATCATCACTGATGTACTGTGGATCATCACTGATGTACTATAGTTCATCACTGATGTACTATGGGCCATCACTGGTGTACTATGGATCATCACTGATGTACTATGGACCATCCCTGATGTACTGTGGATCATCACTGATGTACTATAGTTCATCACTGATGTACTATGGGCCATCACTGGTGTACTATGGATCATCACTGGTGTACTATGGATCATCACTGATGTACTATAGATCATCACTCATGTACTATAGCTCATCACTGATGTACTATGGACCATCACTGATGTACTATAGATCATCACTGATGTACTATGGACCATCACTGGTGTACTATGGATCATCACTGGTGTACTGTGGATCATCACTGGTGTACTGTGGATCATCACTGATGTACTGTGGATCATCACTGATGTACTATAGTTCATCACTGATGTACTATGGGCCATCACTGGTGTACTATGGATCATCACTGGTGTACTATGGATCATCACTGATGTACTATGGACCATCCCTGATGTACTGTGGATCATCACTAATATACTGTGGATCATCACTGATGTACTATGGATCATCACTGATGTACTGTGGATCATCACTGATGTACTATAGTTCATCACTGATGTACTATGGGCCATCACTGGTGTACTATGGATCATCACTGGTGTACTATGGATCATCACTGATGTACTATGGACCATCCCTGATGTACTGTGGATCATCACTGATGTACTATAGTTCATCACTGATGTACTATGGGCCATCACTGGTGTACTATGGATCATCACTGGTGTACTATGGATCATCACTGATGTACTATGGACCATTCCTGATGTACTGTGGATCATCACTGATGTACTATGGATCATCACTGATGTACTATGGGCCATCACTGGTGTACTATGGGCCATCACTGGTGTACTATAGATCATCACTGGTGTACTATGGACCATCACTGATGTACTATGGATCATCACTGATATACTGTGGACCATCCCTGATGTACTGTGGATCATCACTGATGTACTGTGGATCATCACTGAAGTATTGTGGATCATCACTGATGTACTGTGGATCATCACTGATGTACTGTGTATCATAACTGATGTACTGTGGATCATCACTGATGTACTATAGATCATCACTGATGTACTATGGACCATCACTGATGTACTATATATCATCACTGATGTACTATGGACCATCACTGGTGTACTATGGATCATCACTGGTGTACTGTGGATCATCACTGGTGTACTATGGACCATCCCTGATGTACTGTGGATCATCACTGATGTACTGTGGATCATCACTGATGTACTATAGTTCATCACTGATGTACTATTGGCCATCACTGGTGTACTATGGATCATCACTGGTGTACTATGGATCATCACTGATGTACTATGGGCCATCACTGGTGTACTATGGATCATCACTGATGTACTATGGACCATCCCTGATGTACTGTGGATCATCACTGATGTACTATAGTTCATCACTGATGTACTATGGGCCATCACTGGTGTACTATGGATCATCACTGGTGTACTATGGATCATCACTGATGTACTATAGATCATCACTCATGTACTATAGCTCATCACTGATGTACTATGGACCATCACTGATGTACTATAGATCATCACTGATGTACTATGGACCATCACTGGTGTACTATGGATCATCACTGGTGTACTGTGGATCATCACTGGTGTACTGTGGATCATCACTGATGTACTGTGGATCATCACTGATGTACTATAGTTCATCACTGATGTACTATGGGCCATCACTGGTGTACTATGGATCATCACTGGTGTACTATGGATCATCACTGATGTACTATGGACCATCCCTGATGTACTGTGGATCATCACTAATATACTGTGGATCATCACTGATGTACTATGGATCATCACTGATGTACTGTGGATCATCACTGATGTACTATAGTTCATCACTGATGTACTATGGGCCATCACTGGTGTACTATGGATCATCACTGGTGTACTATGGATCATCACTGATGTACTATGGACCATCCCTGATGTACTGTGGATCATCACTGATGTACTATAGTTCATCACTGATGTACTATGGGCCATCACTGGTGTACTATGGATCATCACTGGTGTACTATGGATCATCACTGGTGTACTATGGATCATCACTGATGTACTATGGACCATCCCTGATGTACTGTGGATCATCACTGATGTACTGTGGATCATCACTGATGTACTATGGATCATCACTGATGTACTATGGGCCATCACTGGTGTACTATGGGCCATCACTGGTGTACTATAGATCATCACTGGTGTACTATGGACCATCACTGATGTACTATGGATCATCACTGATATACTGTGGACCATCCCTGATGTACTGTGGATCATCACTGATGTACTGTGGATCATCATTGAAGTATTGTGGATCATCACTGATGTACTGTGGATCATCACTGATGTACTGTGTATCATAACTGATGTACTGTGGATCATCACTGATGTACTATAGATCATCACTGATGTACTATGGACCATCACTGATGTACTATATATCATCACTGATGTACTATGGACCATCACTGGTGTACTATGGATCATCACTGGTGTACTGTGGATCATCACTGGTGTACTATGGACCATCCCTGATGTACTGTGGATCATCACTGATGTACTGTGGATCATCACTGATGTACTATAGTTCATCACTGATGTACTATTGGCCATCACTGGTGTACTATGGATCATCACTGGTGTACTATGGATCATCACTGATGTACTATGGACCATCCCTGATGTACTGTGGATCATCACTGATGTACTGTGGATCATCACTGATGTACTATGGATCATCACTGATGTACTGTGGATCATCACTGATGTACTATTGTTCATCACTGATGTACTATGGGCCATCACTGGTGTACTATGGATCATCACTGGTGTACTATGGATCATCACTGATGTACTATGGACCATCCCTTATGTACTGTGGATCATCACTGATGTACTATAGTTCATCACTGATGTACTATGGGCCATCACTGGTGTACTATGGATCATCACTGGTGTACTATGGATCATCACTGATGTACTATGGACCATCCCTGATGTACTGTGGATCATCACTGATGTACTGTGGATCATCACTGATGTACTATGGATCATCACTGATGTACTATGGGCCATCACTGGTGTACTATGGGCCATCACTGGTGTACTATGGATCATCACTGGTGTACTATGGACCATCACTGATGTACTATGGACCATCACTGATGTACTATGGATCATCACTGATATACTGTGGACCATCCCTGATGTACTGTGGATCATCACTGATGTACTGTGGATCATCACTGAAGTATTGTGGATCATCACTGATGTACTGTGGATCATCACTAATGTACTGTGGATCATAACTGATGTACTGTAGATCATCACTGATGTACTATAGATCATCACTGGTGTACTATGTATATAGATCATCACTGATGTACTATGGACCATCACTGATGTACTATAGATCATCACTGATGTACTATGGACCATCACTGGTGTACTATGGATCATCACTGGTGTACTGTGGATCATCACTGGTGTACTATGGACCATCCCTGATGTACTGTGGATCATCACTGATGTACTGTGGATCATCACTGATGTACTATAGTTCATCACTGATGTACTATGGGCCATCACTGGTGTACTATGGATCATCACTGATGTACTATGGACCATCCCTGATGTACTGTGGATCATCACTGATGTACTATAGTTCATCACTGATGTACTATGGGCCATCACTGGTGTACTATGGATCATCACTGGTGTACTATGGATCATCACTGGTGTACTATGGATCATCACTGATGTACTATAGATCATCACTCATGTACTATAGCTCATCACTGATGTACTATGGACCATCACTGATGTACTATAGATCATCACTGATGTACTATGGACCATCACTGGTGTACTATGGATCATCACTGGTGTACTGTGGATCATCACTGGTGTACTGTGGATCATCACTGATGTACTGTGGATCATCACTGATGTACTATAGTTCATCACTGATGTACTATGGGCCATCACTGGTGTACTATGGATCATCACTGGTGTACTATGGATCATCACTGATGTACTATGGACCATCCCTGATGTACTGTGGATCATCACTAATATACTGTGGATCATCACTGATGTACTATGGATCATCACTGATGTACTGTGGATCATCACTGATGTACTATGGATCATCACTGATGTACTATGGGCCATCACTGGTGTACTATGGATCATCACTGGTGTACTATGGATCATCACTGATGTACTATGGACCATCCCTGATGTACTGTGGATCATCACTGATGTACTATAGTTCATCACTGATGTACTATGGGCCATCACTGGTGTACTATGGATCATCACTGGTGTACTATGGATCATCACTGATGTACTATGGACCATCCCTGATGTACTGTGGATCATCACTGATGTACTGTGGATCATCACTGATGTACTATGGGCCATCACTGGTGTACTATGGGCCATCACTGGTGTACTATAGATCATCACTGGTGTACTATGGACCATCACTGATGTACTATGGATCATTACTGATATACTGTGGACCATCCCTGATGTACTGTGGATCATCACTGATGTACTGTGGATCATCACTGAAGTATTGTGGATCATCACTGATGTACTGTGGATCATCACTGATGTACTGTGTATCATAACTGATGTACTGTGGATCATCACTGATGTACTATAGATCATCACTGATGTACTATGGACCATCACTGATGTACTATATATCATCACTGATGTACTATGGACCATCACTGGTGTACTATGGATCATCACTGGTGTACTGTGGATCATCACTGGTGTACTATGGACCATCCCTGATGTACTGTGGATCATCACTGATGTACTGTGGATCATCACTGATGTACTATAGTTCATCACTGATGTACTATGGGCCATCACTGGTGTACTATGGATCATCACTGGTGTACTATGGATCATCACTGATGTACTATGGACCATCCCTGATGTACTGTGGATCATCACTGATGTACTGTGGATCATCACTGATGTACTATGGATCATCACTGATGTACTATGGATCATCACTGATGTACTATTGTTCATCACTGATGTACTATGGGCCATCACTGATGTACTATGGACCATCCCTGGTGTACTATGGATCATCACTGATGTACTATGGACCATCCCTGATGTACTGTGGATCATCACTGATGTACTATAGTTCATCACTGATGTACTCTGGGCCATCACTGGTGTACTATGGATCATCACTGGTGTACTATGGATCATCACTGATGTACTATGGACCATCCCTGATGTACTGTGGATCATCACTGATGTACTGTGGATCATCACTGATGTACTATGGATCATCACTGATGTACTATGGGCCCTCACTGGTGTACTATGGGCCATCACTGGTGTACTATGGATCATCACTGGTGTACTATGGATCATCACTGGTGTACTATGGACCATCACTGATGTACTATGGACCATCACTGATGTACTATGGATCATCACTGATATACTGTGGACCATCCCTGATGTACTGTGGATCATCACTGATGTACTGTGGATCATCACTGAAGTATTGTGGATCATCACTGATGTACTGTGGATCATCACTAATGTACTGTGGATCATAACTGATGTACTGTAGATCATCACTGATGTACTATAGATCATCACTGGTGTACAATGTATATAGATCATCACTGATGTACTTTGGACCATCACTGATGTACTATAGATCATCACTGATGTACTATGGACCATCACTGGTGTACTATGGATCATCACTGGTGTACTGTGGATCATCACTGGTGTACTATGGACCATCCCTGATGTACTGTGGATCATCACTGATGTACTGTGGATCATCACTGATGTACTATAGTTCATCACTGATGTACTATGGGCCATCACTGGTGTACTATGGATCATCACTGGTGTACTATGGATCATCACTGATGTACTATGGACCATCCCTGATGTACTGTGGATCATCACTGATGTACTATAGTTCATCACTGATGTACTATGGGCCATCACTGGTGTACTATGGATCATCACTGGTGTACTATGGATCATCACTGATGTACTATGGATCATCCCTGATGTACTGTGGATCATCACTGATGTACTGTGGATCATCATTGATGTACTATGGATCATCACTGATGTACTATGGGCCATCACTGGTGTACTACAGGCCATCACTGGTGTACTATGGATCATCACTGGTGTACTATGGACCATCACTGATGTACTGTGGACCACCACTGATGTACTGTGGATCATCACTGATGTACTGTGGATCATCCCTGGTGTACTATGGAACATTACTGGTGTACTATGGATCATCACTGGTGTACTATGGATCATCACTGATGTACTATGGGCCATCACTGATGTACTATGGATCATCACTGATATACTGTGGACCATCCCTGATGTACTGTGGATCATCACTGATGTACTGTGGATCATCACTGAAGTATTGTGGATCATCACTGATGTACTGTGGATCATCACTGATGTACTATGGATCATAACTGATGTACTGTGGATCATCACTGGTGTACTATGGATCATCACTGATATACTATGGATCATCACTGATGTACTATGGACCATCACTGATGTACTATGGGCCATCACTGGTGTACTATGGATCATCACTGATGTACTGTGGATCATCACTGATGTACTGTGGGCCATCACTGATGTACTATGGATCATCACTGATATACTGTGGACCATCCCTGATGTATTGTGGATCATCACTGATGTACTGTGGATCATCACTGATGTACTATTAATTATCACTGAAGTACTATGGGCCATCACTGGTGTACTATGGATCATCACTGGTGTACTATGGATCATCACTGATGTACTATGGATCATGACTGGTGTACTATGGATCATCACTGATGTACTGTGGACCATCCCTGATGTACTGTGGATCATCACTGATGTACTGTGGATCATCACTGATATACTGTGGATCATCACTGATGTACTGAGGATCATCACTGATGTACTATGGATCATCACTGATGTACCTTGGATCATCACTGATGTACTGTGGATCATCACTGATGTACTGTGGATCATCACTGATGTACTATAGATCATCACTGTAGTACTATGGGCCATGACTGGTGTACTATGGATCATCACTGATGTACTATGGATCATCACTGATGTATTATGGATCATCACTGATGTACTATGAGCCATCACTGATGTACTATGGATCATCACTGGTGTACTATGGATCATCACTGATGTACTATGAGCCATCACTGATGTACTATGGGCCATCCCTGGTGTACTATGGATCATCACTGATGTACTGTGGATCATCACTGATGTACTATGGGACATCACTGGTGTACTATGGGCCATCACTGGTGTACTATGGATCATCACTGGTGTACTATGGGCCATCACTGGTGTACTATGGGCCATCACTGGTGTACTATGGATCATCACTGGTGTACTATGGACCATCACTGATGTACTATGGCTCATCACTGATATACTGTGGACCATCCCTGATATACTGTGGATCATCCCTGATGTACTGTGGATCATCACTGATCTACTGTGGGCCATCACAGGTGTACTGTGGGCCATCACAGGTGTACTATGGAGCATCACTGATGTACTATGGATCATCACTGGTGTACTATGGATCATCACTGATGTACTGTGGACCATCCCTGATGTACTATAGATCATCACTGATGTACTGTGGATCATCACTGATGTACTATGGGCCATCACTGGTGTACTATGGGCCATCACTGGTGTACTATGGATCATCACTGGATTACTATGGATCATCCCTGGTGTACTATGGACCATCACTGATGTGCTTTGGGCCATCACTGGTGTACTATGGATCATCACTGATGTACTGTGGACCATCCCTGATGTACTGTGGATCATCACTGATGTACTATGGATCATCACTGATGTACTATGGACCATCACTGGTGTACTATGGACCATCACTGGTGTACTATGGATCATCACTGATGTACTGTGGATCATCACTGATGTACTGTGGGCCATCACTGATGTACTATGGATCATCACTGATATACTGTGGACAATCCCTGATGTATTGTGGATCATCACTGATGTACTGTGGATCATCACTGATGTACTATAGATCATCACTGAAGTACTATGGGCCATCACTGGTGTACTATGGATCATCACTGGTGTACTATGGGCCATCACTGGTGTAGTATGGATAATCACTGATGTACTATGGATCATCACTGATGTACTATGGATCATGACTGGTTTACTATGGATCATCACTGATGTACTGTGGACCATCCCTGATGTCCTGTGGATCATCACTGATGTACTATGGATCATCACTGATGTACCGTGGATCATCACTGATGTACTGTGGATCATCACTGATGTACTGTGGATCATCACTGATGTACTATAGATCATCACTGAAGTACTATGGGCCATCACTGGTGTACTATGGATCATCACTGATATATTATGGATCATCACTGATGTACTATGAGCCATCACTGATGTAATATGGATCATCACTGGTGTACTATGGATCATCACTGATGTACTATGGATCATCACTGATGTACTATGAGCCATCACTGATGTACTATGGATCATCACTGGTGTACTATGGCTCATCACTGATGTACTATGGACCATCACTGATGTACTATAGATCATCACTGATGTACTATGGACCATCACTGGTGTACTATGGATCATCACTGGTGTACTGTGGATCATCACTGGTGTACTGTGGATCATCACTGATGTACTGTGGATCATCACTGATGTACTATAGTTCATCACTGATGTACTATGGGCCATCACTGGTGTACTATGGATCATCACTGGTGTACTATGGATCATCACTGATGTACTATGGACCATCCCTGATGTACTGTGGATCATCACTAATATACTGTGGATCATCACTGATGTACTATGGATCATCACTGATGTACTGTGGATCATCACTGATGTACTATGGATCATCACTGATGTACTATGGGCCATCACTGGTGTACTATGGATCATCACTGGTGTACTATGGATCATCACTGATGTACTATGGACCATCCCTGATGTACTGTGGATCATCACTGATGTACTATAGTTCATCACTGATGTACTATGGGCCATCACTGGTGTACTATGGATCATCACTGGTGTACTATGGATCATCACTGATGTACTATGGACCATCCCTGATGTACTGTGGATCATCACTGATGTACTGTGGATCATCACTGATGTACTATGGGCCATCACTGGTGTACTATGGGCCATCACTGGTGTACTATAGATCATCACTGGTGTACTATGGACCATCACTGATGTACTATGGATCATTACTGATATACTGTGGACCATCCCTGATGTACTGTGGATCATCACTGATGTACTGTGGATCATCACTGAAGTATTGTGGATCATCACTGATGTACTGTGGATCATCACTGATGTACTGTGTATCATCACTGATGTACTGTGGATCATCACTGATGTACTATAGATCATCACTGATGTACTTTGGACCATCACTGATGTACTATATATCATCACTGATGTACTATGGACCATCACTGGTGTACTATGGATCATCACTGGTGTACTGTGGATCATCACTGGTGTACTATGGACCATCCCTGATGTACTGTGGATCATCACTGATGTACTGTGGATCATCACTGATGTACTATAGTTCATCACTGATGTACTATGGGCCATCACTGGTGTACTATGGATCATCACTGGTGTACTATGGATCATCACTTATGTACTATGGACCATCCCTGATGTACTGTGGATCATCACTGATGTACTGTGGATCATCACTGATGTACTATGGATCATCACTGATGTACTATGGATCATCACTGATGTACTATTGTTCATCACTGATGTACTATGGGCCATCACTGATGTACTATGGACCATCCCTGGTGTACTATGGATCATCACTGATGTACTATGGACCATCCCTGATGTACTGTGGATCATCACTGATGTACTATAGTTCATCACTGATGTACTCTGGGCCATCACTGGTGTACTATGGATCATCACTGGTGTACTATGGATCATCACTGATGTACTATGGACCATCCCTGATGTACTGTGGATCATCACTGATGTACTGTGGATCATCACTGATGTACTATGGATCATCACTGATGTACTATGGGCCCTCACTGGTGTACTATGGGCCATCACTGGTGTACTATGGATCATCACTGGTGTACTATGGATCATCACTGGTGTACTATGGACCATCACTGATGTACTATGGACCATCACTGATGTACTATGGATCATCACTGATATACTGTGGACCATCCCTGATGTACTGTGGATCATCACTGATGTACTGTGGATCATCACTGAAGTATTGTGGATCATCACTGATGTACTGTGGATCATCACTAATGTACTGTGGATCATAACTGATGTACTGTAGATCATCACTGATGTACTATAGATCATCACTGGTGTACTATGTATATAGATCATCACTGATGTACTTTGGACCATCACTGATGTACTATAGATCATCACTGATGTACTATGGACCATCACTGGTGTACTATGGGTCATCACTGGTGTACTGTGGATCATCACTGGTGTACTATGGACCATCCCTGATGTACTGTGGATCATCACTGATGTACTGTGGATCATCACTGATGTACTATAGTTCATCACTGATGTACTATGGGCCATCACTGGTGTACTATGGATCATCACTGGTGTACTATGGATTATCACTGATGTACTATGGACCATCCCTGATGTACTGTGGATCATCACTGATGTACTATAGTTCATCACTGATGTACTATGGGCCATCACTGGTGTACTATGGATCATCACTGGTGTACTATGGATCATCACTGATGTACTATGGATCATCCCTGATGTACTGTGGATCATCACTGATGTACTGTGGATCATCATTGATGTACTATGGATCATCACTGATGTACTATGGGCCATCACTGGTGTACTACGGGCCATCACTGGTGTACTATGGATCATCACTGGTGTACTATGGATCATCACTGGTGTACTATGGACCATCACTGATGTACTGTGGACCACCACTGATGTACTGTGGATCATCACTGATGTACTGTGGATCATCCCTGGTGTACTATGGAACATTACTGGTGTACTATGGATCATCACTGGTGTACTATGGATCATCACTGATGTACTATGGGCCATCACTGATGTACTATGGATCATCACTGATATACTGTGGACCATCCCTGATGTACTGTGGATCATCACTGATGTACTGTGGATCATCACTGAAGTATTGTGGATCATCACTGATGTACTGTGGATCATCACTGATGTACTGTGGATCATCACTGATGTACTGTGGATCATAACTGATGTACTGTGGATCATCACTGGTGTACTATGGATCATCACTGATATACTATGGATCATCACTGATGTACTATGGACCATCACTGATGTACTATGGGCCATCACTGGTGTACTATGGATCATCACTGATGTACTGTGGATCATCACTGATGTACTGTGGGCCATCACTGATGTACTATGGATCATCACTGATATACTGTGGACCATCCCTGATGTATTGTGGATCATCACTGATGTACTGTGGATCATCACTGATGTACTATTAATTATCACTGAAGTACTATGGGCCATCACTGGTGTACTATGGATCATCACTGGTGTACTATGGATCATCACTGATGTACTATGGATCATCACTGATGTACTATGGATCATGACTGGTGTACTATGGATCATCACTGATGTACTGTGGACCATCCCTGATGTACTGTGGATCATCACTGATGTACTGTGGATCATCACTGATGTACTGTGGATCATCACTGATGTACTGAGGATCATCACTGATGTACTATGGATCATCACTGATGTACCTTGGATCATCACTGATGTACTGTGGATCATCACTGATGTACTGTGGATCATCACTGATGTACTATAGATCATCACTGTAGTACTATGGGCCATGACTGGTGTACTATGGATCATCACTGATGTACTATGGATCATCACTGATGTATTATGGATCATCACTGATGTACTATGAGCCATCACTGATGTACTATGGATCATCACTGGTGTACTATGGATCATCACTGATGTACTATGAGCCATCACTGATGTACTATGGGCCATCCCTGGTGTACTATGGATCATCACTGATGTCCTGTGGATCATCACTGATGTACTATGGGACATCACTGGTGTACTATGGGCCATCACTGGTGTACTATGGATCATCACTGGTGTACTATGGGCCATCACTGGTGTACTATGGGCCATCACTGGTGTACTATGGATCATCACTGGTGTACTATGGACCATCACTGATGTACTATGGCTCATCACTGATATACTGTGGACCATCCCTGATATACTGTGGATCATCCCTGATGTACTGTGGATCATCACTGATCTACTGTGGGCCATCACAGGTGTACTGTGGGCCATCACAGGTGTACTATGGAGCATCACTGATGTACTATGGATCATCACTGGTGTACTATGGATCATCACTGATGTACTGTGGACCATCCCTGATGTACTATAGATCATCACTGATGTACTGTGGATCATCACTGATGTACTATGGGCCATCACTGGTGTACTATGGGCCATCACTGGTGTACTATGGATCATCACTGGATTACTATGGATCATCCCTGGTGTACTATGGACCATCACTGATGTGCTTTGGGCCATCACTGGTGTACTATGGATCATCACTGATGTACTGTGGACCATCCCTGATGTACTGTGGATCATCACTGATGTACTATGGATCATCACTGATGTACTATGGACCATCACTGGTGTACTATGGACCATCACTGGTGTACTATGGATCATCACTGATGTACTGTGGATCATCACTGATGTACTGTGGGCCATCACTGATGTACTATGGATCATCACTGATATACTGTGGACAATCCCTGATGTATTGTGGATCATCACTGATGTACTGTGGATCATCACTGATGTACTATAGATCATCACTGAAGTACTATGGGCCATCACTGGTGTACTATGGATCATCACTGGTGTACTATGGGCCATCACTGGTGTAGTATGGATAATCACTGATGTACTATGGATCATCACTGATGTACTATGGATCATGACTGGTTTACTATGGATCATCACTGATGTACTGTGGACCATCCCTGATGTCCTGTGGATCATCACTGATGTACTATGGATCATCACTGATGTACCGTGGATCATCACTGATGTACTGTGGATCATCACTGATGTACTGTGGATCATCACTGATGTACTATAGATCATCACTGAAGTACTATGGGCCATCACTGGTGTACTATGGATCATCACTGATATATTATGGATCATCACTGATGTACTATGAGCCATCACTGATGTAATATGGATCATCACTGGTGTACTATGGATCATCACTGATGTACTATGGATCATCACTGATGTACTATGAGCCATCACTGATGTACTATGGATCATCACTGGTGTACTATGGCTCATCACTGATGTACTATGGACCATCACTGATGTACTATAGATCATCACTGATGTACTATGGACCATCACTGGTGTACTATGGATCATCACTGGTGTACTGTGGATCATCACTGGTGTACTGTGGATCATCACTTATGTACTGTGGATCATCACTGATGTACTATAGATCATCACTGATGTACTATGGGCCATCACTGGTGTACTATGGATCATCACTGGTGTACTATGGATCATCACTGATGTACTATGGACCATCCCTGATGTACTGTGGATCATCACTAATATACTGTGGATCATCACTGATGTACTATGGATCATCACTGATGTACTGTGGATCATCACTGATGTACTATGGATCATCACTGATGTACTATGGGCCATCACTGGTGTACTATGGATCATCACTGGTGTACTATGGATCATCACTGATGTACTATGGACCATCCCTGATGTACTGTGGATCATCACTGATGTACTATAGTTCATCACTGATGTACTATGGGCCATCACTGGTGTACTATGGATCATCACTGATGTACTATAGTTCATCACTGATGTACTATGGACCATCCCTGATGTACTGTGGATCATCACTGATGTACTGTGGATCATCACTGATGTACTATGGGCCATCACTGGTGTACTATGGGCCATCACTGGTGTACTATAGATCATCACTGGTGTACTATGGACCATCACTGATGTACTATGGATCATTACTGATATACTGTGGACCATCCCTGATGTACTGTGGATCATCACTGATGTACTGTGGATCATCACTGAAGTATTGTGGATCATCACTGATGTACTGTGGATCATCACTGATGTACTGTGTATCATAACTGATGTACTGTGGATCATCACTGATGTACTATAGATCATCACTGATGTACTATGGACCATCACTGATGTACTATATATCATCACTGATGTACTATGGACCATCACTGGTGTACTATGGATCATCACTGGTGTACTGTGGATCATCACTGGTGTACTATGGACCATCCCTGATGTACTGTGGATCATCACTGATGTACTGTGGATCATCACTGATGTACTATAGTTCATCACTGATGTACTATGGGCCATCACTGGTGTACTATGGATCATCACTGGTGTACTATGGATCATCACTTATGTACTATGGACCATCCCTGATGTACTGTGGATCATCACTGATGTACTGTGGATCATCACTGATGTACTATGGATCATCACTGATGTACTATGGATCATCACTGATGTACTATTGTTCATCACTGATGTACTATGGGCCATCACTGATGTACTATGGACCATCCCTGGTGTACTATGGATCATCACTGATGTACTATGGACCATCCCTGATGTACTGTGGATCATCACTGATGTACTATAGTTCATCACTGATGTACTCTGGGCCATCACTGGTGTACTATGGATCATCACTGGTGTACTATGGATCATCACTGATGTACTATGGACCATCCCTGATGTACTGTGGATCATCACTGATGTACTGTGGATCATCACTGATGTACTATGGATCATCACTGATGTACTATGGGCCCTCACTGGTGTACTATGGGCCATCACTGGTGTACTATGGATCATCACTGGTGTACTATGGATCATCACTGGTGTACTATGGACCATCACTGATGTACTATGGACCATCACTGATGTACTATGGATCATCACTGATATACTGTGGACCATCCCTGATGTACTGTGGATCATCACTGATGTACTGTGGATCATCACTGAAGTATTGTGGATCATCACTGATGTACTGTGGATCATCACTAATGTACTGTGGATCATAACTGATGTACTGTAGATCATCACTGATGTACTATAGATCATCACTGGTGTACTATGTATATAGATCATCACTGATGTACTTTGGACCATCACTGATGTACTATAGATCATCACTGATGTACTATGGACCATCACTGGTGTACTATGGATCATCACTGGTGTACTGTGGATCATCACTGGTGTACTATGGACCATCCCTGATGTACTGTGGATCATCACTGATGTACTGTGGATCATCACTGATGTACTATAGTTCATCACTGATGTACTATGGGCCATCACTGGTGTACTATGGATCATCACTGGTGTACTATGGATCATCACTGATGTACTATGGACCATCCCTGATGTACTGTGGATCATCACTGATGTACTATAGTTCATCACTGATGTACTATGGGCCATCACTGGTGTACTATGGATCATCACTGGTGTACTATGGATCATCACTGATGTACTATGGATCATCCCTGATGTACTGTGGATCATCACTGATGTACTGTGGATCATCATTGATGTACTATGGATCATCACTGATGTACTATGGGCCATCACTGGTGTACTACGGGCCATCACTGGTGTACTATGGATCATCACTGGTGTACTATGGATCATCACTGGTGTACTATGGACCATCACTGATGTACTGTGGACCACCACTGATGTACTGTGGATCATCACTGATGTACTGTGGATCATCCCTGGTGTACTATGGAACATTACTGGTGTACTATGGATCATCACTGGTGTACTATGGATCATCACTGATGTACTATGGGCCATCACTGATGTACTATGGATCATCACTGATATACTGTGGACCATCCCTGATGTACTGTGGATCATCACTGATGTACTGTGGATCATCACTGAAGTATTGTGGATCATCACTGATGTACTGTGGATCATCACTGATGTACTGTGGATCATCACTGATGTACTGTGGATCATAACTGATGTACTGTGGATCATCACTGGTGTACTATGGATCATCACTGATATACTATGGATCATCACTGATGTACTATGGACCATCACTGATGTACTATGGGCCATCACTGGTGTACTATGGATCATCACTGATGTACTGTGGATCATCACTGATGTACTGTGGGCCATCACTGATGTACTATGGATCATCACTGATATACTGTGGACCATCCCTGATGTATTGTGGATCATCACTGATGTACTGTGGATCATTACTGATGTACTATTAATTATCACTGAAGTACTATGGGCCATCACTGGTGTACTATGGATCATCACTGGTGTACTATGGATCATCACTGATGTACTATGGATCATCACTGATGTACTATGGATCATGACTGGTGTACTATGGATCATCACTGATGTACTGTGGACCATCCCTGATGTACTGTGGATCATCACTGATGTACTGTGGATCATCACTGATGTACTGTGGATCATCACTGATGTACTGAGGATCATCACTGATGTACTATGGATCATCACTGATGTACCTTGGATCATCACTGATGTACTGTGGATCATCACTGATGTACTGTGGATCATCACTGATGTACTATAGATCATCACTGTAGTACTATGGGCCATGACTGGTGTACTATGGATCATCACTGATGTACTATGGATCATCACTGATGTATTATGGATCATCACTGATGTACTATGAGCCATCACTGATGTACTATGGATCATCACTGGTGTACTATGGATCATCACTGATGTACTATGAGCCATCACTGATGTACTATGGGCCATCCCTGGTGTACTATGGATCATCACTGATGTACTGTGGATCATCACTGATGTACTATGGGACATCACTGGTGTACTATGGGCCATCACTGGTGTACTATGGATCATCACTGGTGTACTATGGGCCATCACTGGTGTACTATGGGCCATCACTGGTGTACTATGGATCATCACTGGTGTACTATGGACCATCACTGATGTACTATGGCTCATCACTGATATACTGTGGACCATCCCTGATATACTGTGGATCATCCCTGATGTACTGTGGATCATCACTGATCTACTGTGGGCCATCACAGGTGTACTGTGGGCCATCACAGGTGTACTATGGAGCATCACTGATGTACTATGGATCATCACTGGTGTACTATGGATCATCACTGATGTACTGTGGACCATCCCTGATGTACTATAGATCATCACTGATGTACTGTGGATCATCACTGATGTACTATGGGCCATCACTGGTGTACTATGGGCCATCACTGGTGTACTATGGATCATCACTGGATTACTATGGATCATCCCTGGTGTACTATGGACCATCACTGATGTGCTTTGGGCCATCACTGGTGTACTATGGATCATCACTGATGTACTGTGGACCATCCCTGATGTACTGTGGATCATCACTGATGTACTATGGATCATCACTGATGTACTATGGACCATCACTGGTGTACTATGGACCATCACTGGTGTACTATGGATCATCACTGATGTACTGTGGATCATCACTAATGTACTGTGGGCCATCACTGATGTACTATGGATCATCACTGATATACTGTGGACAATCCCTGATGTATTGTGGATCATCACTGATGTACTGTGGATCATCACTGATGTACTATAGATCATCACTGAAGTACTATGGGCCATCACTGGTGTACTATGGATCATCACTGGTGTACTATGGGCCATCACTGGTGTAGTATGGATAATCACTGATGTACTATGGATCATCACTGATGTACTATGGATCATGACTGGTTTACTATGGATCATCACTGATGTACTGTGGACCATCCCTGATGTCCTGTGGATCATCACTGATGTACTATGGATCATCACTGATGTACCGTGGATCATCACTGATGTACTGTGGATCATCACTGATGTACTGTGGATCATCACTGATGTACTATAGATCATCACTGAAGTACTATGGGCCATCACTGGTGTACTATGGATCATCACTGATATATTATGGATCATCACTGATGTACTATGAGCCATCACTGATGTAATATGGATCATCACTGGTGTACTATGGATCATCACTGATGTACTATGGATCATCACTGATGTACTATGAGCCATCACTGATGTACTATGGATCATCACTGGTGTACTATGGATCATCACTGATGTACTATGGATCATCACTGATGTACTATGAGCCATCACTGATGTACTATGGGCCATCCCTGGTGTACTATGGATCATCACTGATGTACTGTGGATCATCACTGATGTACTATGGGACATCACTGGTATACTATGGGCCATCTCTGGTGTACTATGGATCATCACTGGTGTACTATGGGCCATCACTGGTGAACTATGGATCATCACTGGTGTACTATGGACCATCACTGATTTACTATGGACCATCACTGATGTACTGTGGATCATCACTGATGTACTGTGGGTCATCCCTGGTGTACTATGGATCATCACTGGTGTAATATGGATCATCACTGATGTACTATGGGCCATCACTGATGTACTATGGATCATCACTGATGTAGTGTGGACCATCCCTGATGTACTGTGGATCATCACTGATGTACTATGGACCATCCCTGATGTACTATGGACCATCCCTGATGTACTGTGAATCATCACTGGTGTACTGTGGATCATCACTGATGTACTATAGATCATCACTGATGTACTGTGGATCATCACTGATGTACTATGGGCCATCACTGGTGTACTATGGACCATCCCTGATGTACTGTGGATCATCACTGATGTACTATGGATCATCACTGATGTACTGAGGATCATCACTGATGTACTATAGTTCATCACTGATGTACTATGGGCCATCACTGATGTACTATGGATCATCACTGGTGTACTATGGATCATGACTGATGTACTATGGACCATCCCTGATGTACTGTGGATCATCTCTGATGTACTATAGTTCATCACTGATGTACTATGGGCCATCACTGGTGTACTATGGATCATCACTGGTGTACTATGGATCATCACTGATGTACTATGGACCATCCCTGATGTACTGTGGATCATCACTGATGTACTGTGGATCATCACTGATGTACTATGGACCATCACTGATGTACTATGGGCCATCACTGGTGTACTATGGGCCATCACTGGTGTACTATGGATCATCACTGGTGTACTATGGACCATCACTGATGTACTATGGACCATCACTGATGTACTATGGATCATCACTGATATACTGTGGACCATCACTGATGTACTGTGGACCATCCCTGATGTACTGTGGATCATCACTGAAGTATTGTGGATCATCACTGATGTACCGTGGATCATCACTGATGTACTGTGGATCATCACTAATGTACTGTGGATCATAACTGATGTACTGTGGATCATCACTGGTGTACTATGTACCATCCCTGATGTACTGTGGATCATCACTGATGTACTGTGGATCATCACTGATGTACTATAGTTCATCACTGATGTACTATGGGCCATCACTGGTGTACTATGGATCATCACTGGTGTACTATGGATCATCACTGATGTACTATGGACCATCCCTAATGTACTGTGAATCATCACTGATGTACTGTGGATCATCACTGATGTACTATGGATCATCACTGATGTACTATGGACCATCACTGATGTACTATGGGCCATCACTGGTGTACTATGGATCATCACCGATGTACTGTGGACCATCCCTGATGTACTGTGGACCATCACTGATGTACTGTGGATCATCACTGATGTACTCTGGATCATCACTGATGTACTATAGATCATCACTGATGTACTATAGATCATCACTGATGTACTGAGGATCATCACTGATGTACTATAGTTCATCACTGATGTACTATGGGCCATCACTGGTGTACTATGGATCATCACTGGTGTACTATGGATCATGACTGATGTACTATGGACCATCCCTGATGTATTGTGGATCATCTCTGATGTACTATAGTTCATCACTGATGTACTATTGGCCATCACTGGTGTACTATGGATCATCACTGGTGTACTATGGATCATCACTGATGTACTATGGACCATCCCTGATGTACTGTGGACCATCCCTGATGTACTGTGGATCATCACTGAAGTATTGTGGATCATCACTGATGTACTGTGGATCATCACTGATGTACTGTGGATCATCACTAATGTACTGTGGATCATAACTGATGTACTGTGGATCATCACTGGTGTACTATGGACCATCCCTGATGTACTGTGGATCATCACTGATGTACTGTGGATCATCACTGATGTACTATAGTTCATCACTGATGTACTATGGGCCATCACTGGTGTACTATGGATCATCACTGGTGTACTATGGATCATCACTGATGTACTATGGACCATCCCTGATGTACTGTGGATCATCACTGATGTACTGTGGATCATCACTGATGTACTATGGATCATCACTGATGTACTATGGGCCATCACTGGTGTACTATGGATCATCACTGATGTACTATGGATCATCACTGATGTACTATGGACCATCACTGATGTACTATGGGCCATCACTGGTGTACTATGGATCGTCACCGATGTACTGTGGACCATCCCTGATGTACTGTGGACCATCACTGATGTACTGTGGATCATCACTGATGTACTCTGGATCATCACTGATGTACTATAGATCATCACTGATGTACTATAGATCATCACTGATGTACTATGGACCATCACTGATGTACTATAGATCATCACTGATGTACTATGGACCATCACTGGTGTACTATGGATCATCAATGGTGTACTGTGGATCATCACTGGTGTACTATGGACCATCCCTGATGTACTGTGGATCATCACTGATGTACTGTGGATCATCACTGATGTACTATAGTTCATCACTGATATACTGTGGGCCATCACTGGTGTACTATGGATCATCACTGGTGTACTATGGATCATCACTGATGTACTATGGACCATCCCTGATGTACTGTGGATCATCACTGATGTACTGTGGATCATCACTGATGTACTATGGATCATCACTGATGTACTGTGGATCATCACTGATGTACTATAGTTCATCACTGATGTACTATGGGCCATCACTGGTGTACTATGGATCATCACTGGTGTACTATGGATCATCACTGATGTACTATGGGCCATCACTGGTGTACTATGGATCATCACTGGTGTACTATGGATCATCACTGATGTACTATAGATCATCACTGATGTACTATAGCTCATCACTGATGTACTATGGACCATCACTGATGTACTATAGATCATCACTGATGTACTATGGACCATCACTGGTGTACTATGGATCATCACTGGTGTACTGTGGATCATCACTGGTGTACTATGGACCATCCCTGATGTACTGTGGATCATCACTGATGTACTGTGGATCATCACTGATGTACTATAGTTCATCACTGATGTACTATGGGCCATCACTGGTGTACTATGGATCATCACTGGTGTACTATGGATCATCACTGATGTACTATGGACCATCCCTGATGTACTGTGGATCATCACTGATGTACTGTGGATCATCACTGATGTACTATGGATCATCACTGATGTACTGTGGATCATCACTGATGTACTATAGTTCATCACTGATGTACTATGGGCCATCACTGGTGTACTATGGATCATCACTGGTGTACTATGGATCATCACTGATGTACTATGGACCATCCCTGATGTACTGTGGATCATCACTGATGTACTATAGTTCATCACTGATGTACTATGGGCCATCACTGGTGTACTATGGATCATCACTGGTGTACTATGGATCATCACTGATGTACTATGGACCATCCCTGATGTACTGTGGATCATCACTGATGTACTGTGGATCATCACTGATGTACTATGGATCATCACTGATGTACTATGGGCCATCACTGGTGTACTATGGGCCATCACTGGTGTACTATGGATCATCACTGGTGTACTATGGACCATCACTGATGTACTATGGACCATCACTGATGTACTATGGATCATCACTGATATACTGTGGACCATCCCTGATGTACTGTGGATCATCACTGATGTACTGTGGATCATCACTGAAGTATTGTGGATCATCACTGATGTACTGTGGATCATCACTGATGTACTGTGTATCATAACTGATGTATTGTGGATCATCACTGATGTACTATAGATCATCACTGATGTACTATAGATCATCACTGATGGACTATGGACCATCACTGATGTACTATAGATCATCACTGATGTACTATGGACCATCACTGGTGTACTATGGATCATCACTGGTGTACTGTGGATCATCACTGGTGTACTATGGACCATCCCTGATGTACTGTGGATCATCACTGATGTACTGTGGATCATCACTGATGTACTATAGTTCATCACTGATGTACTATGGGCCATCACTGGTGTACTATGGATCATCACTGGTGTACTATGGACCATCACTGGTGTACTATGGATCATCACTGGTGTACTGTGGATCATCACTGGTGTACTATGGACCATCCCTGATGTACTGTGGATCATCACTGATGTACTGTGGATCATCACTGATGTACTATAGTTCATCACTGATGTACTATGGGCCATCACTGGTGTACTATGGATCATCACTGGTGTACTATGGATCATCACTGATGTACTATGGACCATCCCTGATGTACTGTGGATCATCACTGATGTACTGTGGATCATCACTGATGTACTATGGATCATCACTGATGTACTGTGGATCATCACTGATGTACTATGGGCCATCACTGGTGTACTATGGGCCATCACTGGTGTACTATGGATCATCACTGATGTACTATGGATAATCACTGATGTACTATGGACCATCACTGATGTGCTATGGGCCATCACTGGTGTACTATGGATCATCACCGATGTACTGTGGACCATCCCTGATGTACTGTGGACCATCACTGATGTACTGTGGATCATCACTGATGTACTATGGATCATCACTGATGTACTATAGATCATCACTGATGTACTATAGATCATCACTGATGTACTATGGACCATCACTGGTGTACTATGGATCATCACTGGTGTACTGTGGATCATCACTGGTGTACTATGGACCATCCCTGATGTACTGTGGATCATCACTGATATACTATGGATCATCACTGATGTACTATGGATCATCACTGATGTACTATGGGCCATCACTGGTGTACTATGGGCCATCACTGGTGTACTATGGATCATCACTGGTGTACTATGGATCATCACTGATATACTGTGGACCATCACTGATGTACTGTGGACCATCCCTGATGTACTGTGGATCATCACTGAAGTATTGTGGATCATCACTGATGTACTGTGGATCATCACTGATGTACTGTGGATCATCACTAATGTACTGTGGATCATAACTGATGTACTGTGGATCATCACTGGTGTACTATGGACCATCCCTGATGTACTGTGGATCATCACTGATGTACTGTGGATCATCACTGATGTACTATAGTTCATCACTGATGTACTATGGGCCATCACTGGTGTACTATGGATCATCACTGGTGTACTATGGATCATCACTGATGTACTATGGACCATCCCTGATGTACTGTGGATCATCACTGATGTACTGTGGATCATCACTGATGTATTATGGATCATCACTGATGTACTATGGGCCATCACTGGTGTACTATGGATCATCACTGATGTACTATGGATCATCACTGATGTACTATGGACCATCACTGATGTACTATGGGCAATCACTGGTGTACTATGGATCGTCACCGATGTACTGTGGACCATCCCTGATGTACTGTGGACCATCACTGATGTACTGTGGATCATCACTGATGTACTCTGGATCATCACTGATGTACTATAGATCATCACTGATGTACTATAGATCATCACTGATGTACTATGGACCATCACTGATGTACTATAGATCATCACTGATGTACTATGGACCATCACTGGTGTACTATGGATCATCAATGGTGTACTGTGGATCATCACTGGTGTACTATGGACCATCCCTGATGTACTGTGGATCATCACTGATGTACTGTGGATCATCACTGATGTACTATAGTTCATCACTGATATACTGTGGGCCATCACTGGTGTACTATGGATCATCACTGGTGTACTATGGATCATCACTGATGTACTATGGACCATCCCTGATGTACTGTGGATCATCACTGATGTACTGTGGATCATCACTGATGTACTATGGATCATCACTGATGTACTGTGGATCATCACTGATGTACTATAGTTCATCACTGATGTACTATGGGCCATCACTGGTGTACTATGGATCATCACTGGTGTACTATGGATCATCACTGATGTACTATGGGCCATCACTGGTGTACTATGGATCATCACTGGTGTACTATGGATCATCACTGATGTACTATAGATCATCACTGATGTACTATAGCTCATCACTGATGTACTATGGACCATCACTGATGTACTATAGATCATCACTGATGTACTATGGACCATCACTGGTGTACTATGGATCATCACTGGTGTACTGTGGATCATCACTGGTGTACTATGGACCATCCCTGATGTACTGTGGATCATCACTGATGTACTGTGGATCATCACTGATGTACTATAGTTCATCACTGATGTACTATGGGCCATCACTGGTGTACTATGGATCATCACTGGTGTACTATGGATCATCACTGATGTACTATGGACCATCCCTGATGTACTGTGGATCATCACTGATGTACTGTGGATCATCACTGATGTACTATGGATCATCACTGATGTACTGTGGATCATCACTGATGTACTATAGTTCATCACTGATGTACTATGGGCCATCACTGGTGTACTATGGATCATCACTGGTGTACTATGGATCATCACTGATGTACTATGGACCATCCCTGATGTACTGTGGATCATCACTGATGTACTATAGTTCATCACTGATGTACTATGGGCCATCACTGGTGTACTATGGATCATCACTGGTGTACTATGGATCATCACTGATGTACTATGGACCATCCCTGATGTACTGTGGATCATCACTGATGTACTGTGGATCATCACTGATGTACTATGGATCATCACTGATGTACTATGGGCCATCACTGGTGTACTATGGGCCATCACTGGTGTACTATGGATCATCACTGGTGTACTATGGACCATCACTGATGTACTATGGACCATCACTGATGTACTATGGATCATCACTGATATACTGTGGACCATCCCTGATGTACTGTGGATCATCACTGATGTACTGTGGATCATCACTGAAGTATTGTGGATCATCACTGATGTACTGTGGATCATCACTGATGTACTGTGTATCATAACTGATGTATTGTGGATCATCACTGATGTACTATAGATCATCACTGATGTACTATAGATCATCACTGATGGACTATGGACCATCACTGATGTACTATAGATCATCACTGATGTACTATGGACCATCACTGGTGTACTATGGATCATCACTGGTGTACTGTGGATCATCACTGGTGTACTATGGACCATCCCTGATGTACTGTGGATCATCACTGATGTACTGTGGATCATCACTGATGTACTATAGTTCATCACTGATGTACTATGGGCCATCACTGGTGTACTATGGATCATCACTGGTGTACTATGGACCATCACTGGTGTACTATGGATCATCACTGGTGTACTGTGGATCATCACTGGTGTACTATGGACCATCCCTGATGTACTGTGGATCATCACTGATGTACTGTGGATCATCACTGATGTACTATAGTTCATCACTGATGTACTATGGGCCATCACTGGTGTACTATGGATCATCACTGGTGTACTATGGATCATCACTGATGTACTATGGACCATCCCTGATGTACTGTGGATCATCACTGATGTACTGTGGATCATCACTGATGTACTATGGATCATCACTGATGTACTGTGGATCATCACTGATGTACTATGGGCCATCACTGGTGTACTATGGGCCATCACTGGTGTACTATGGATCATCACTGATGTACTATGGATAATCACTGATGTACTATGGACCATCACTGATGTGCTATGGGCCATCACTGGTGTACTATGGATCATCACCGATGTACTGTGGACCATCCCTGATGTACTGTGGACCATCACTGATGTACTGTGGATCATCACTGATGTACTATGGATCATCACTGATGTACTATAGATCATCACTGATGTACTATAGATCATCACTGATGTACTATGGACCATCACTGGTGTACTATGGATCATCACTGGTGTACTGTGGATCATCACTGGTGTACTATGGACCATCCCTGATGTACTGTGGATCATCACTGATATACTATGGATCATCACTGATGTACTATGGATCATCACTGATGTACTATAGTTCATCACTGATGTACTATGGGCCATCACTGGTGTACTATGGATCATCACTGGTGTACTATGGATCATCACTGATGTACTATGGACCATCCCTGATGTACTGTGGATCATCACTGATGTACTGTGGATCATCACTGATGTACTATAGTTCATCACTGATGTACTATGGGCCATCACTGGTGTACTATGGATCATCACTGGTGTACTATGGATCATCACTAATGTACTATGGACCATCCCTGATGTACTGTGGATCATCACTGATGTACTATAGTTCATCACTGATGTACTATGGGCCATCACTGGTGTACTATGGATCATCACTGGTGTACTATGGATCATCACTGATGTACTATAGATCATCACTGATGTACTATAGTTCATCACTGATGTACTATAGATCATCACTGATGTACTATGGACCATCACTGGTGTACTATAGATCATCACTGATGTACTATGGACCATCACTGGTGTACTATGGATCATCACTGGTGTACTGTGGATCATCACTGGTGTACTATGGACCATCCCTGATGTACTGTGGATCATCACTGATGTACTGTGGATCATCACTGATGTACTATAGTTCATCACTGATGTACTATGGGCCATCACTGGTGTACTATGGATCATCACTGGTGTACTATGGATCATCACTGATGTACTATGGACCATCCCTGATGTACTGTGGATCATCACTGATGTACTGTGGATCATCACTGATGTACTATAGTTCATCACTGATGTACTATGGACCATCACTGGTGTACTATGGATCATCACTGGTGTACTATGGGCCATCACTGGTGTACTATGGATCATCACTGATGTACTGTGGATCATCACTGATGTACTATAGTTCATCACTGATGTACTATGGGCCATCTCTGGTGTACTATGGATCATCACTGGTGTACTATGGGCCATCACTGGTGTACTATGGATCATCACTGGTGTACTATGGATCATCACTGATGTACTGTGGACCATCCCTGATGTACTGTGGATCATCACTGATGTACTGTGGATCATCACTGATGTACTATGGATCATCACTGATGTACTATGGGCCATCACTGGTGTACTATGGGCCATCACTGGTGTACTATGGGCCATCACTGGTGTACTATGGATCATCACTGATGTACTATGGATCATCACTGATATACTGTGGACCATCCCTGATGTACTGTGGATCATCACTGATGTACTGTGGATCATCACTGAAGTATTGTGGATCATCACTGATGTACTGTGGATCATCACTGATGTACTGTGGATCATCACTGATGTACTGTGTATCATAACTGATGTACTGTGGATCATCACTGATGTACTATAGATCATCACTGATGTACTATAGATCATCAATGATGTACTATGGACCATCACTGATGTACTATAGATCATCACTGATGTACTATGGACCATCACTGATGTACTATGGATCATCACTGATGTACTATGAGCCATCACTGATGTACTATGGATCATCACTGGTGTACTATGGATCATCACTGATGTACTATGGATCATCACTGATGTACTATGAGCCATCACTGATGTACTATGGGCCATCCCTGGTGTACTATGGATCATCACTGATGTACTGTGGATCATCACTGATGTACTATGGGACATCACTGGTATACTATGGGCCATCTCTGGTGTACTATGGATCATCACTGGTGTACTATGGGCCATCACTGGTGAACTATGGATCATCACTGGTGTACTATGGACCATCACTGATTTACTATGGACCATCACTGATGTACTGTGGATCATCACTGATGTACTGTGGGTCATCCCTGGTGTACTATGGATCATCACTGGTGTAATATGGATCATCACTGATGTACTATGGGCCATCACTGATGTACTATGGATCATCACTGATGTAGTGTGGACCATCCCTGATGTACTGTGGATCATCACTGATGTACTATGGACCATCCCTGATGTACTATGGACCATCCCTGATGTACTGTGAATCATCACTGGTGTACTGTGGATCATCACTGATGTACTATAGATCATCACTGATGTACTGTGGATCATCACTGATGTACTATGGGCCATCACTGGTGTACTATGGACCATCCCTGATGTACTGTGGATCATCACTGATGTACTATGGATCATCACTGATGTACTGAGGATCATCACTGATGTACTATAGTTCATCACTGATGTACTATGGGCCATCACTGATGTACTATGGATCATCACTGGTGTACTATGGATCATGACTGATGTACTATGGACCATCCCTGATGTACTGTGGATCATCTCTGATGTACTATAGTTCATCACTGATGTACTATGGGCCATCACTGGTGTACTATTGATCATCACTGGTGTACTATGGATCATCACTGATGTACTATGGACCATCCCTGATGTACTGTGGATCATCACTGATGTACTGTGGATCATCACTCATGTACTATGGATCATCACTGATGTACTATGGGCCATCACTGGTGTACTATGGGCCATCACTGGTGTACTATGGATCATCACTGGTGTACTATGGACCATCACTGATGTACTATGGACCATCACTGATGTACTATGGATCATCACTGATATACTGTGGACCATCACTGATGTACTGTGGACCATCCCTGATGTACTGTGGATCATCACTGAAGTATTGTGGATCATCACTGATGTACCGTGGATCATCACTGATGTACTGTGGATCATCACTAATGTACTGTGGATCATAACTGATGTACTGTGGATCATCACTGGTGTACTATGTACCATCCCTGATGTACTGTGGATCATCACTGATGTACTGTGGATCATCACTGATGTACTATAGTTCATCACTGATGTACTATGGGCCATCACTGGTGTACTATGGATCATCACTGGTGTACTATGGATCATCACTGATGTACTATGGACCATCCCTAATGTACTGTGGATCATCACTGATGTACTGTGGATCATCACTGATGTACTATGGATCATCACTGATGTACTATGGACCATCACTGATGTACTATGGGCCATCACTGGTGTACTATGGATCATCACCGATGTACTGTGGACCATCCCTGATGTACTGTGGACCATCACTGATGTACTGTGGATCATCACTGATGTACTCTGGATCATCACTGATGTACTATAGATCATCACTGATGTACTATAGATCATCACTGAAGTACTGAGGATCATCACTGATGTACTATAGTTCATCACTGATGTACTATGGGCCATCACTGATGTACTATGGATCATCACTGGTGTACTATGGATCATGACTGATGTACTATGGACCATCCCTGATGTATTGTGGATCATCTCTGATGTACTATAGTTCATCACTGATGTACTATTGGCCATCACTGGTGTACTATGGATCATCACTGGTGTACTATGGATCATCACTGATGTACTATGGACCATCCCTGATGTACTGTGGATCATCACTGATGTACTGTGGATCATCACTGATGTACTATGGATCATCACTGATGTACTATGGGCCATCACTGGTGTACTATGGGCCATCACTGGTGTACTATGGATCATCACTGGTGTACTATGGATCATCACTGATATACTGTGGACCATCACTGATGTACTGTGGACCATCCCTGATGTACTGTGGATCATCACTGAAGTATTGTGGATCATCACTGATGTACTGTGGATCATCACTGATGTACTGTGGATCATCACTAATGTACTGTGGATCATAACTGATGTACTGTGGATCATCACTGGTGTACTATGGACCATCCCTGATGTACTGTGGATCATCACTGATGTACTGTGGATCATCACTGATGTACTATAGTTCATCACTGATGTACTATGGGCCATCACTGGTGTACTATGGATCATCACTGGTGTACTATGGATCATCACTGATGTACTATGGACCATCCCTGATGTACTGTGGATCATCACTGATGTACTGTGGATCATCACTGATGTACTATGGATCATCACTGATGTACTATGGGCCATCACTGGTGTATTATGGATCATCACTGATGTACTATGGATCATCACTGATGTACTATGGACCATCACTGATGTACTATGGGCCATCACTGGTGTACTATGGATCGTCACCGATGTACTGTGGACCATCCCTGATGTACTGTGGACCATCACTGATGTACTGTGGATCATCACTGATGTACTCTGGATCATCACTGATGTACTATAGATCATCACTGATGTACTATAGATCATCACTGATGTACTATGGACCATCACTGATGTACTATAGATCATCACTGATGTACTATGGACCATCACTGGTGTACTATGGATCATCACTGGTGTACTGTGGATCATCACTGGTGTACTATGGACCATCCCTGATGTACTGTGGATCATCACTGATGTACTGTGGATCATCACTGATGTACTATAGTTCATCACTGATATACTGTGGGCCATCACTGGTGTACTATGGATCATCACTGGTGTACTATGGATCATCACTGATGTACTATGGACCATCCCTGATGTACTGTGGATCATCACTGATGTACTGTGGATCATCACTGATGTACTATGGATCATCACTGATGTACTGTGGATCATCACTGATGTACTATAGTTCATCACTGATGTACTATGGGCCATCACTGGTGTACTATGGATCATCACTGGTGTACTATGGATCATCACTGATGTACTATGGGCCATCACTGGTGTACTATGGATCATCACTGGTGTACTATGGATCATCACTGATGTACTATAGATCATCACTGATGTACTATAGCTCATCACTGATGTACTATGGACCATCACTGATGTACTATAGATCATCACTGATGTACTATGGACCATCACTGGTGTACTATGGATCATCACTGGTGTACTGTGGATCATCACTGGTGTACTATGGACCATCCCTGATGTACTGTGGATCATCACTGATGTACTGTGGATCATCACTGATGTACTATAGTTCATCACTGATGTACTATGGGCCATCACTGGTGTACTATGGATCATCACTGGTGTACTATGGATCATCACTGATGTACTATGGACCATCCCTGATGTACTGTGGATCATCACTGATGTACTGTGGATCATCACTGATGTACTATGGATCATCACTGATGTACTGTGGATCATCACTGATGTACTATAGTTCATCACTGATGTACTATGGGCCATCACTGGTGTACTATGGATCATCACTGGTGTACTATGGATCATCACTGATGTACTATGGACCATCCCTGATGTACTGTGGATCATCACTGATGTACTATAGTTCATCACTGATGTACTATGGGCCATCACTGGTGTACTATAGTTCATCACTGGTGTACTATGGATCATCACTGATGTACTATGGACCATCCCTGATGTACTGTGGATCATCACTGATGTACTGTGGATCATCACTGATGTACTATGGATCATCACTGATGTACTATTGGCCATCACTGGTGTACTATGGGCCATCACTGGTGTACTATGGATCATCACTGGTGTACTATGGACCATCACTGATGTACTATGGACCATCACTGATGTACTATGGATCATCACTGATATACTGTGGACCATCCCTGATGTACTGTGGATCATCACTGATGTACTGTGGATCATCACTGAAGTATTGTGGATCATCACTGATGTACTGTGGATCATCACTGATGTACTGTGTATCATAACTGATGTATTGTGGATCATCACTGATGTACTATAGATCATCACTGATGTACTATAGATCATCACTAATGGACTATGGACCATCACTGATGTACTATAGATCATCACTGATGTACTATGGACCATCACTGGTGTACTATGGACCATCCCTGATGTACTGTGGATCATCACTGATGTACTGTGGATCATCACTGATGTACTATAGTTCATCACTGATGTACTATGGGCCATCACTGGTGTACTATGGATCATCACTGGTGTACTATGGATCATCACTGATGTACTATGGACCATCCCTGATGTACTGTGGATCATCACTGATGTACTGTGGATCATCACTGATGTACTATGGATCATCACTGATGTACTGTGGATCATCACTGATGTACTATAGTTCATCACTGATGTACTATGGGCCATCACTGGTGTACTATGGATCATCACTGGTGTACTATGGATCATCACTGATGTACTATAGATCATCACTGATGTACTATAGCTCATCACTGATGTACTATGGACCATCACTGATGTACTATAGATCATCACTGATGTACTATGGACCATCACTGGTGTACTATGGATCATCACTGGTGTACTGTGGATCATCACTGGTGTACTATGGACCATCCCTGATGTACTGTGGATCATCACTGATGTACTGTGGATCATCACTGATGTACTATAGTTCATCACTGATGTACTATGGGCCATCACTGGTGTACTATGGATCATCACTGGTGTACTATGGATCATCACTGATGTACTATGGACCATCCCTGATGTACTGTGGATCATCACTGATGTACTGTGGATCATCACTGATGTACTATGGATCATCACTGATGTACTGTGGATCATCACTGATGTACTATAGTTCATCACTGATGTACTATGGGCCATCACTGGTGTACTATGGATCATCACTGGTGTACTATGGATCATCACTGATGTACTATGGACCATCCCTGATGTACTGTGGATCATCACTGATGTACTATAGTTCATCACTGATGTACTATGGGCCATCACTGGTGTACTATGGATCATCACTGGTGTACTATGGATCATCACTGATGTACTATGGACCATCCCTGATGTACTGTGGATCATCACTGATGTACTGTGGATCATCACTCATGTACTATGGATCATCACTGATGTACTATGGGCCATCACTGGTGTACTATGGGCCATCACTGGTGTACTATGGATCATCACTGGTGTACTATGGACCATCACTGATGTACTATGGACCATCACTGATGTACTATGGATCATCACTGATATACTGTGGACCATCACTGATGTACTGTGGACCATCCCTGATGTACTGTGGATCATCACTGAAGTATTGTGGATCATCACTGATGTACCGTGGATCATCACTGATGTACTGTGGATCATCACTAATGTACTGTGGATCATAACTGATGTACTGTGGATCATCACTGGTGTACTATGTACCATCCCTGATGTACTGTGGATCATCACTGATGTACTGTGGATCATCACTGATGTACTATAGTTCATCACTGATGTACTATGGGCCATCACTGGTGTACTATGGATCATCACTGGTGTACTATGGATCATCACTGATGTACTATGGACCATCCCTAATGTACTGTGGATCATCACTGATGTACTGTGGATCATCACTGATGTACTATGGATCATCACTGATGTACTATGGACCATCACTGATGTACTATGGGCCATCACTGGTGTACTATGGATCATCACCGATGTACTGTGGACCATCCCTGATGTACTGTGGACCATCACTGATGTACTGTGGATCATCACTGATGTACTCTGGATCATCACTGATGTACTATAGATCATCACTGATGTACTATAGATCATCACTGAAGTACTGAGGATCATCACTGATGTACTATAGTTCATCACTGATGTACTATGGGCCATCACTGATGTACTATGGATCATCACTGGTGTACTATGGATCATGACTGATGTACTATGGACCATCCCTGATGTATTGTGGATCATCTCTGATGTACTATAGTTCATCACTGATGTACTATTGGCCATCACTGGTGTACTATGGATCATCACTGGTGTACTATGGATCATCACTGATGTACTATGGACCATCCCTGATGTACTGTGGATCATCACTGATGTACTGTGGATCATCACTGATGTACTATGGATCATCACTGATGTACTATGGGCCATCACTGGTGTACTATGGGCCATCACTGGTGTACTATGGATCATCACTGGTGTACTATGGATCATCACTGATATACTGTGGACCATCACTGATGTACTGTGGACCATCCCTGATGTACTGTGGATCATCACTGAAGTATTGTGGATCATCACTGATGTACTGTGGATCATCACTGATGTACTGTGGATCATCACTAATGTACTGTGGATCATAACTGATGTACTGTGGATCATCACTGGTGTACTATGGACCATCCCTGATGTACTGTGGATCATCACTGATGTACTGTGGATCATCACTGATGTACTATAGTTCATCACTGATGTACTATGGGCCATCACTGGTGTACTATGGATCATCACTGGTGTACTATGGATCATCACTGATGTACTATGGACCATCCCTGATGTACTGTGGATCATCACTGATGTACTGTGGATCATCACTGATGTACTATGGATCATCACTGATGTACTATGGGCCATCACTGGTGTATTATGGATCATCACTGATGTACTATGGATCATCACTGATGTACTATGGACCATCACTGATGTACTATGGGCCATCACTGGTGTACTATGGATCGTCACCGATGTACTGTGGACCATCCCTGATGTACTGTGGACCATCACTGATGTACTGTGGATCATCACTGATGTACTCTGGATCATCACTGATGTACTATAGATCATCACTGATGTACTATAGATCATCACTGATGTACTATGGACCATCACTGATGTACTATAGATCATCACTGATGTACTATGGACCATCACTGGTGTACTATGGATCATCACTGGTGTACTGTGGATCATCACTGGTGTACTATGGACCATCCCTGATGTACTGTGGATCATCACTGATGTACTGTGGATCATCACTGATGTACTATAGTTCATCACTGATATACTGTGGGCCATCACTGGTGTACTATGGATCATCACTGGTGTACTATGGATCATCACTGATGTACTATGGACCATCCCTGATGTACTGTGGATCATCACTGATGTACTGTGGATCATCACTGATGTACTATGGATCATCACTGATGTACTGTGGATCATCACTGATGTACTATAGTTCATCACTGATGTACTATGGGCCATCACTGGTGTACTATGGATCATCACTGGTGTACTATGGATCATCACTGATGTACTATGGGCCATCACTGGTGTACTATGGATCATCACTGGTGTACTATGGATCATCACTGATGTACTATAGATCATCACTGATGTACTATAGCTCATCACTGATGTACTATGGACCATCACTGATGTACTATAGATCATCACTGATGTACTATGGACCATCACTGGTGTACTATGGATCATCACTGGTGTACTGTGGATCATCACTGGTGTACTATGGACCATCCCTGATGTACTGTGGATCATCACTGATGTACTGTGGATCATCACTGATGTACTATAGTTCATCACTGATGTACTATGGGCCATCACTGGTGTACTATGGATCATCACTGGTGTACTATGGATCATCACTGATGTACTATGGACCATCCCTGATGTACTGTGGATCATCACTGATGTACTGTGGATCATCACTGATGTACTATGGATCATCACTGATGTACTGTGGATCATCACTGATGTACTATAGTTCATCACTGATGTACTATGGGCCATCACTGGTGTACTATGGATCATCACTGGTGTACTATGGATCATCACTGATGTACTATGGACCATCCCTGATGTACTGTGGATCATCACTGATGTACTATAGTTCATCACTGATGTACTATGGGCCATCACTGGTGTACTATAGTTCATCACTGGTGTACTATGGATCATCACTGATGTACTATGGACCATCCCTGATGTACTGTGGATCATCACTGATGTACTGTGGATCATCACTGATGTACTATGGATCATCACTGATGTACTATTGGCCATCACTGGTGTACTATGGGCCATCACTGGTGTACTATGGATCATCACTGGTGTACTATGGACCATCACTGATGTACTATGGACCATCACTGATGTACTATGGATCATCACTGATATACTGTGGACCATCCCTGATGTACTGTGGATCATCACTGATGTACTGTGGATCATCACTGAAGTATTGTGGATCATCACTGATGTACTGTGGATCATCACTGATGTACTGTGTATCATAACTGATGTATTGTGGATCATCACTGATGTACTATAGATCATCACTGATGTACTATAGATCATCACTAATGGACTATGGACCATCACTGATGTACTATAGATCATCACTGATGTACTATGGACCATCACTGGTGTACTATGGACCATCCCTGATGTACTGTGGATCATCACTGATGTACTGTGGATCATCACTGATGTACTATAGTTCATCACTGATGTACTATGGGCCATCACTGGTGTACTATGGATCATCACTGGTGTACTATGGATCATCACTGATGTACTATGGACCATCCCTGATGTACTGTGGATCATCACTGATGTACTGTGGATCATCACTGATGTACTATGGATCATCACTGATGTACTGTGGATCATCACTGATGTACTATAGTTCATCACTGATGTACTATGGGCCATCACTGGTGTACTATGGATCATCACTGGTGTACTATGGATCATCACTGATGTACTATAGATCATCACTGATGTACTATAGCTCATCACTGATGTACTATGGACCATCACTGATGTACTATAGATCATCACTGATGTACTATGGACCATCACTGGTGTACTATGGATCATCACTGGTGTACTGTGGATCATCACTGGTGTACTATGGACCATCCCTGATGTACTGTGGATCATCACTGATGTACTGTGGATCATCACTGATGTACTATAGTTCATCACTGATGTACTATGGGCCATCACTGGTGTACTATGGATCATCACTGGTGTACTATGGATCATCACTGATGTACTATGGACCATCCCTGATGTACTGTGGATCATCACTGATGTACTGTGGATCATCACTGATGTACTATGGATCATCACTGATGTACTGTGGATCATCACTGATGTACTATAGTTCATCACTGATGTACTATGGGCCATCACTGGTGTACTATGGATCATCACTGGTGTACTATGGATCATCACTGATGTACTATGGACCATCCCTGATGTACTGTGGATCATCACTGATGTACTATAGTTCATCACTGATGTACTATGGGCCATCACTGGTGTACTATGGATCATCACTGGTGTACTATGGATCATCACTGATGTACTATGGACCATCCATGATGTACTGTGGATCATCACTGATGTACTGTGGATCATCACTGATGTACTATGGATCATCACTGATGTACTATGGGCCATCACTGGTGTACTATGGGCCATCACTGGTGTACTATGGATCATCACTGGTGTACTATGGACCATCACTGATGTACTATGGACCATCACTGATGTACTATGGATCATCACTGATATACTGTGGACCATCCCTGATGTACTGTGGATCATCACTGATGTACTGTGGATCATCACTGAAGTATTGTGGATCATCACTGATGTACTGTGGATCATCACTGATGTACTGTGTATCATAACTGATGTATTGTGGATCATCACTGATGTACTATAAATCATCACTGATGTACTATAGATCATCACTGATGGACTATGGACCATCACTGATGTACTATAGATCATCACTGATGTACTATGGACCATCACTGGTGTACTATGGATCATCACTGGTGTACTGTGGATCATCACTGGTGTACTATGGACCATCCCTGATGTACTGTGGATCATCACTGATGTACTGTGGATCATCACTGATGTACTATAGTTCATCACTGATGTACTATGGGCCATCACTGGTGTACTATGGATCATCACTGGTGTACTATGGACCATCACTGGTGTTCTATGGATCATCACTGGTGTACTGTGGATCATCACTGGTGTACTATGGACCATCCCTGATGTACTGTGGATCATCACTGATGTACTGTGGATCATCACTGATGTACTATAGTTCATCACTGATGTACTATGGGCCATCACTGGTGTACTATGGATCATCACTGGTGTACTATGGATCATCACTGATGTACTATAGATCATCACTGATGTACTATAGATCATCACTGATGTACTATGGACCATCACTGGTGTACTATGGATCATCACTGGTGTACTGTGGATCATCACTGGTGTACTATGGACCATCCCTGATGTACTGTGGACCATCACTGATGTACTGTGGATCATCACTGATGTACTATGGATCATCACTGATGTACTATAGATCATCACTGATGTACTATAGATCATCACTGATGTACTATGGACCATCACTGGTGTACTATGGATCATCACTGGTGTACTGTGGATCATCACTGGTGTACTATGGACCATCCCTGATGTACTGTGGATCATCACTGATATACTATGGATCATCACTGATGTACTATGGATCATCACTGATGTACTATAGTTCATCACTGATGTACTATGGGCCATCACTGGTGTACTATGGATCATCACTGGTGTACTATGGATCATCACTGATGTACTATGGACCATCCCTGATGTACTGTGGATCATCACTGATGTACTGTGGATCATCACTGATGTACTATAGTTCATCACTGATGTACTATGGGCCATCACTGGTGTACTATGGATCATCACTGGTGTACTATGGATCATCACTAATGTACTATGGACCATCCCTGATGTACTGTGGATCATCACTGATGTACTATAGTTCATCACTGATGTACTATGGGCCATCACTGGTGTACTATGGATCATCACTGGTGTACTATGGATCATCACTGATGTACTATAGATCATCACTGATGTACTATAGTTCATCACTGATGTACTATAGATCATCACTGATGTACTATGGACCATCACTGGTGTACTATGGACCATCCCTGATGTACTGTGGATCATCACTGATATACTATGGATCATCACTGATGTACTATGGATCATCACTGATATACTATAGTTCATCACTGATGTACTATGGGCTATCACTGGTGTACTATGGATCATCACTGGTGTACTATGGATCATCACTGATGTACTATGGACCATCCCTGATGTACTGTGGATCATCACTGATGTACTGTGGATCATCACTGATGTACTATAGTTCATCACTGATGTACTATGGGCCATCACTGGTGTACTATGGATCATCACTGGTGTACTATGGATCATCACTGATGTACTATGGACCATCCCTGATGTACTGTGGATCATCACTGATGTACTGTGGATCATCACTGATGTACTATAGTTCATCACTGATGTACTATGGACCATCACTGGTGTACTATGGATCATCACTGGTGTACTATGGGCCATCACTGGTGTACTATGGATCATCACTGATGTACTGTGGATCATCACTGATGTACTATAGTTCATCACTGATGTACTATGGGCCATCTCTGGTGTACTATGGATCATCACTGGTGTACTATGGGCCATCACTGGTGTACTATGGATCATCACTGGTGTACTATGGATCATCACTGATGTACTGTGGACCATCCCTGATGTACTGTGGATCATCACTGATGTACTGTGGATCATCACTGATGTACTATGGATCATCACTGATGTACTATGGGCCATTACTGGTGTACTATGGGCCATCACTGGTGTACTATGGGCCATCACTGGTGTACTATGGATCATCACTGATGTACTATGGACCATCCCTGATGTACTGTGGATCATCACTGATGTACTATAGTTCATCACTGATGTACTATGGGCCATCACTGGTGTACTATGGATCATCACTGGTGTACTATGGATCATCACTGATGTACTATGGACCATCCCTGATGTACTGTGGATCATCACTGATGTACTGTGGATCATCACTGATGTACTATGGATCATCACTGATGTACTATTGGCCATCACTGGTGTACTATGGGCCATCACTGGTGTACTATGGATCATCACTGGTGTACTATGGACCATCACTGATGTACTATGGACCATCACTGATGTACTATGGATCATCACTGATATACTGTGGACCATCCCTGATGTACTGTGGATCATCACTGATGTACTGTGGATCATCACTGAAGTATTGTGGATCATCACTGATGTACTGTGGATCATCACTGATGTACTGTGTATCATAACTGATGTATTGTGGATCATCACTGATGTACTATAGATCATCACTGATGTACTATAGATCATCACTAATGGACTATGGACCATCACTGATGTACTATAGATCATCACTGATGTACTATGGACCATCACTGGTGTACTATGGACCATCCCTGATGTACTGTGGATCATCACTGATGTACTGTGGATCATCACTGATGTACTATAGTTCATCACTGATGTACTATGGGCCATCACTGGTGTACTATGGATCATCACTGGTGTACTATGGATCATCACTGATGTACTATGGACCATCCCTGATGTACTGTGGATCATCACTGATGTACTGTGGATCATCACTGATGTACTATGGATCATCACTGATGTACTGTGGATCATCACTGATGTACTATAGTTCATCACTGATGTACTATGGGCCATCACTGGTGTACTATGGATCATCACTGGTGTACTATGGATCATCACTGATGTACTATAGATCATCACTGATGTACTATAGCTCATCACTGATGTACTATGGACCATCACTGATGTACTATAGATCATCACTGATGTACTATGGACCATCACTGGTGTACTATGGATCATCACTGGTGTACTGTGGATCATCACTGGTGTACTATGGACCATCCCTGATGTACTGTGGATCATCACTGATGTACTGTGGATCATCACTGATGTACTATAGTTCATCACTGATGTACTATGGGCCATCACTGGTGTACTATGGATCATCACTGGTGTACTATGGATCATCACTGATGTACTATGGACCATCCCTGATGTACTGTGGATCATCACTGATGTACTGTGGATCATCACTGATGTACTATGGATCATCACTGATGTACTGTGGATCATCACTGATGTACTATAGTTCATCACTGATGTACTATGGGCCATCACTGGTGTACTATGGATCATCACTGGTGTACTATGGATCATCACTGATGTACTATGGACCATCCCTGATGTACTGTGGATCATCACTGATGTACTATAGTTCATCACTGATGTACTATGGGCCATCACTGGTGTACTATGGATCATCACTGGTGTACTATGGATCATCACTGATGTACTATGGACCATCCATGATGTACTGTGGATCATCACTGATGTACTGTGGATCATCACTGATGTACTATGGATCATCACTGATGTACTATGGGCCATCACTGGTGTACTATGGGCCATCACTGGTGTACTATGGATCATCACTGGTGTACTATGGACCATCACTGATGTACTATGGACCATCACTGATGTACTATGGATCATCACTGATATACTGTGGACCATCCCTGATGTACTGTGGATCATCACTGATGTACTGTGGATCATCACTGAAGTATTGTGGATCATCACTGATGTACTGTGGATCATCACTGATGTACTGTGTATCATAACTGATGTATTGTGGATCATCACTGATGTACTATAGATCATCACTGATGTACTATAGATCATCACTGATGGACTATGGACCATCACTGATGTACTATAGATCATCACTGATGTACTATGGACCATCACTGGTGTACTATGGATCATCACTGGTGTACTGTGGATCATCACTGGTGTACTATGGACCATCCCTGATGTACTGTGGATCATCACTGATGTACTGTGGATCATCACTGATGTACTATAGTTCATCACTGATGTACTATGGGCCATCACTGGTGTACTATGGATCATCACTGGTGTACTATGGACCATCACTGGTGTTCTATGGATCATCACTGGTGTACTGTGGATCATCACTGGTGTACTATGGACCATCCCTGATGTACTGTGGATCATCACTGATGTACTGTGGATCATCACTGATGTACTATAGTTCATCACTGATGTACTATGGGCCATCACTGGTGTACTATGGATCATCACTGGTGTACTATGGATCATCACTGATGTACTATAGATCATCACTGATGTACTATAGATCATCACTGATGTACTATGGACCATCACTGGTGTACTATGGATCATCACTGGTGTACTGTGGATCATCACTGGTGTACTATGGACCATCCCTGATGTACTGTGGACCATCACTGATGTACTGTGGATCATCACTGATGTACTATGGATCATCACTGATGTACTATAGATCATCACTGATGTACTATAGATCATCACTGATGTACTATGGACCATCACTGGTTTACTATGGATCATCACTGGTGTACTGTGGATCATCACTGGTGTACTATGGACCATCCCTGATGTACTGTGGATCATCACTGATATACTATGGATCATCACTGATGTACTATGGATCATCACTGATGTACTATAGTTCATCACTGATGTACTATGGGCCATCACTGGTGTACTATGGATCATCACTGGTGTACTATGGATCATCACTGATGTACTATGGACCATCCCTGATGTACTGTGGATCATCACTGATGTACTGTGGATCATCACTGATGTACTATAGTTCATCACTGATGTACTATGGGCCATCACTGGTGTACTATGGATCATCACTGGTGTACTATGGATCATCACTAATGTACTATGGACCATCCCTGATGTACTGTGGATCATCACTGATGTACTATAGTTCATCACTGATGTACTATGGGCCATCACTGGTGTACTATGGATCATCACTGGTGTACTATGGATCATCACTGATGTACTATAGATCATCACTGATGTACTATAGTTCATCACTGATGTACTATAGATCATCACTGATGTACTATGGACCATCACTGGTGTACTATGGACCATCCCTGATGTACTGTGGATCATCACTGATATACTATGGATCATCACTGATGTACTATGGATCATCACTGATATACTATAGTTCATCACTGATGTACTATGGGCTATCACTGGTGTACTATGGATCATCACTGGTGTACTATGGATCATCACTGATGTACTATGGACCATCCCTGATGTACTGTGGATCATCACTGATGTACTGTGGATCATCACTGATGTACTATAGTTCATCACTGATGTACTATGGGCCATCACTGGTGTACTATGGATCATCACTGGTGTACTATGGATCATCACTGATGTACTATGGACCATCCCTGATGTACTGTGGATCATCACTGATGTACTGTGGATCATCACTGATGTACTATAGTTCATCACTGATGTACTATGGACCATCACTGGTGTACTATGGATCATCACTGGTGTACTATGGGCCATCACTGGTGTACTATGGATCATCACTGATGTACTGTGGATCATCACTGATGTACTATAGTTCATCACTGATGTACTATGGGCCATCTCTGGTGTACTATGGATCATCACTGGTGTACTATGGGCCATCACTGGTGTACTATGGATCATCACTGGTGTACTATGGATCATCACTGATGTACTGTGGACCATCCCTGATGTACTGTGGATCATCACTGATGTACTGTGGATCATCACTGATGTACTATGGATCATCACTGATGTACTATGGGCCATTACTGGTGTACTATGGGCCATCACTGGTGTACTATGGGCCATCACTGGTGTACTATGGATCATCACTGATGTACTATGGATCATCACTGATATACTGTGGACCATCCCTGATGTACTGTGGATCATCACTGATGTACTGTGGATCATCACTGAAGTATTGTGGATCATCACTGATGTACTGTGGATCATCACTGATGTACTGTGGATCATCACTGATGTACTGTGTATCATAACTGATGTACTGTGGATCATCACTGATGTACTATAGATCATCACTGATGTACTATAGATCATCAATGATGTACTATGGACCATCACTGATGTACTATAGATCATCACTGATGTACTATGGACCATCACTGATGTACTATGGATCATCACTGATGTACTATGAGCCATCACTGATGTACTATGGATCATCACTGGTGTACTATGGATCATCACTGATGTACTATGGATCATCACTGATGTACTATGAGCCATCACTGATGTACTATGGGCCATCCCTGGTGTACTATGGATCATCACTGATGTACTGTGGATCATCACTGATGTACTATGGGACATCACTGGTATACTATGGGCCATCTCTGGTGTACTATGGATCATCACTGGTGTACTATGGGCCATCACTGGTGAACTATGGATCATCACTGGTGTACTATGGACCATCACTGATTTACTATGGACCATCACTGATGTACTGTGGATCATCACTGATGTACTGTGGGTCATCCCTGGTGTACTATGGATCATCACTGGTGTAATATGGATCATCACTGATGTACTATGGGCCATCACTGATGTACTATGGATCATCACTGATGTAGTGTGGACCATCCCTGATGTACTGTGGATCATCACTGATGTACTATGGACCATCCCTGATGTACTATGGACCATCCCTGATGTACTGTGAATCATCACTGGTGTACTGTGGATCATCACTGATGTACTATAGATCATCACTGATGTACTGTGGATCATCACTGATGTACTATGGGCCATCACTGGTGTACTATGGACCATCCCTGATGTACTGTGGATCATCACTGATGTACTATGGATCATCACTGATGTACTGAGGATCATCACTGATGTACTATAGTTCATCACTGATGTACTATGGGCCATCACTGATGTACTATGGATCATCACTGGTGTACTATGGATCATGACTGATGTACTATGGACCATCCCTGATGTACTGTGGATCATCTCTGATGTACTATAGTTCATCACTGATGTACTATGGGCCATCACTGGTGTACTATGGATCATCACTGGTGTACTATGGATCATCACTGATGTACTATGGACCATCCCTGATGTACTGTGGATCATCACTGATGTACTGTGGATCATCACTGATATACTATGGATCATCACTGATGTACTATGGGCCATCACTGGTGTACTATGGGCCATCACTGGTGTACTATGGATCATCACTGGTGTACTATGGACCATCACTGATGTACTATGGACCATCACTGATGTACTATGGATCATCACTGATATACTGTGGACCATCACTGATGTACTGTGGACCATCCCTGATGTACTGTGGATCATCACTGAAGTATTGTGGATCATCACTGATGTACCGTGGATCATCACTGATGTACTGTGGATCATCACTAATGTACTGTGGATCATAACTGATGTACTGTGGATCATCACTGGTGTACTATGTACCATCCCTGATGTACTGTGGATCATCACTGATGTACTGTGGATCATCACTGATGTACTATAGTTCATCACTGATGTACTATGGGCCATCACTGGTGTACTATGGATCATCACTGGTGTACTATGGATCATCACTGATGTACTATGGACCATCCCTAATGTACTGTGGATCATCACTGATGTACTGTGGATCATCACTGATGTACTATGGATCATCACTGATGTACTATGGACCATCACTGATGTACTATGGGCCATCACTGGTGTACTATGGATCATCACCGATGTACTGTGGACCATCCCTGATGTACTGTGGACCATCACTGATGTACTGTGGATCATCACTGATGTACTCTGGATCATCACTGATGTACTATAGATCATCACTGATGTACTATAGATCATCACTGATGTACTGAGGATCATCACTGATGTACTATAGTTCATCACTGATGTACTATGGGCCATCACTGGTGTACTATGGATCATCACTGGTGTACTATGGATCATGACTGATGTACTATGGACCATCCCTGATGTATTGTGGATCATCTCTGATGTACTATAGTTCATCACTGATGTACTATTGGCCATCACTGGTGTACTATGGATCATCACTGGTGTACTATGGATTATCACTGATGTACTATGGACCATCCCTGATGTACTGTGGATCATCACTGATGTACTGTGGATCATCACTGATGTACTATGGATCATCACTGATGTACTATGGGCCATCACTGGTGTACTATGGGCCATCACTGGTGTACTATGGATCATCACTGGTGTACTATGGATCATCACTGATATACTGTGGACCATCACTGATGTACTGTGGACCATCCCTGATGTACTGTGGATCATCACTGAAGTATTGTGGATCATCACTGATGTACTGTGGATCATCACTGATGTACTGTGGATCATCACTAATGTACTGTGGATCATAACTGATGTACTGTGGATCATCACTGGTGTACTATGGACCATCCCTGATGTACTGTGGATCATCACTGATGTACTGTGGATCATCACTGATGTACTATAGTTCATCACTGATGTACTATGGGCCATCACTGGTGTACTATGGATCATCACTGGTGTACTATGGATCATCACTGATGTACTATGGACCATCCCTGATGTACTGTGGATCATCACTGATGTACTGTGGATCATCACTGATGTACTATGGATCATCACTGATGTACTATGGGCCATCACTGGTGTACTATGGATCATCACTGATGTACTATGGATCATCACTGATGTACTATGGACCATCACTGATGTACTATGGGCCATCACTGGTGTACTATGGATCGTCACCGATGTACTGTGGACCATCCCTGATGTACTGTGGACCATCACTGATGTACTGTGGATCATCACTGATGTACTCTGGATCATCACTGATGTACTATAGATCATCACTGATGTACTATAGATCATCACTGATGTACTATGGACCATCACTGATGTACTATAGATCATCACTGATGTACTATGGACCATCACTGGTGTACTATGGATCATCACTGGTGTACTGTGGATCATCACTGGTGTACTATGGACCATCCCTGATGTACTGTGGATCATCACTGATGTACTGTGGATCATCACTGATGTACTATAGTTCATCACTGATATACTGTGGGCCATCACTGGTGTACTATGGATCATCACTGGTGTACTATGGATCATCACTGATGTACTATGGACCATCCCTGATGTACTGTGGATCATCACTGATGTACTGTGGATCATCACTGATGTACTATGGATCATCACTGATGTACTGTGGATCATCACTGATGTACTATAGTTCATCACTGATGTACTATGGGCCATCACTGGTGTACTATGGAGCATCACTGGTGTACTATGAATCATCACTGATGTACTATGGGCCATCACTGGTGTACTATGGATCATCACTGGTGTACTATGGATCATCACTGATGTATAATAGATCATCACTGATGTACTATAGCTCATCACTGATGTACTATGGACCATCACTGATGTACTATAGATCATCACTGATGTACTATGGACCATCACTGGTGTACTATGGATCATCACTGGTGTACTGTGGATCATCACTGGTGTACTATGGACCATCCCTGATGTACTGTGGATCATCACTGATGTACTGTGGATCATCACTGATGTACTATAGTTCATCACTGATGTCCTATGGGCCATCACTGGTGTACTATGGATCATCACTGGTGTACTATGGATCATCACTGATGTACTATGGACCATCCCTGATGTACTGTGGATCATCACTGATGTACTGTGGATCATCACTGATGTACTATGGATCATCACTGATGTACTGTGGATCATCACTGATGTACTATAGTTCATCACTGATGTACTATGGGCCATCACTGGTGTACTATGGATCATCACTGGTGTACTATGGATCATCACTGATGTACTATGGACCATCCCTGATGTACTGTGGATCATCACTGATGTACTATAGTTCATCACTGATGTACTATGGGCCATCACTGGTGTACTATGGATCATCACTGGTGTACTATGGATCATCACTGATGTACTATGGACCATCCCTGATGTACTGTGGATCATCACTGATGTACTGTGGATCATCACTGATGTACTATGGATCATCACTGATGTACTATGGGCCATCACTGGTGTACTATGGGCCATCACTGGTGTACTATGGATCATCACTGGTGTACTATGGACCATCACTGATGTACTATGGACCATCACTGATGTACTATGGATCATCACTGATATACTGTGGACCATCCCTGATGTACTGTGGATCATCACTGATGTACTGTGGATCATCACTGAAGTATTGTGGATCATCACTGATGTACTGTGGATCATCACTGATGTACTGTGTATCATAACTGATGTATTGTGGATCATCACTGATGTACTATAGATCATCACTGATGTACTATAGATCATCACTAATGGACTATGGACCATCACTGATGTACTATAGATCATCACTGATGTACTATGGACCATCACTGGTGTACTATGGACCATCCCTGATGTACTGTGGATCATCACTGATGTACTGTGGATCATCACTGATGTACTATAGTTCATCACTGATGTACTATGGGCCATCACTGGTGTACTATGGATCATCACTGGTGTACTATGGATCATCACTGATGTACTATGGACCATCCCTGATGTACTGTGGATCATCACTGATGTACTGTGGATCATCACTGATGTACTATGGATCATCACTGATGTACTGTGGATCATCACTGATGTACTATAGTTCATCACTGATGTACTATGGGCCATCACTGGTGTACTATGGATCATCACTGGTGTACTATGGATCATCACTGATGTACTATGGACCATCCCTGATGTACTGTGGATCATCACTGATGTACTATAGTTCATCACTGATGTACTATGGGCCATCACTGGTGTACTATGGATCATCACTGGTGTACTATGGATCATCACTGATGTACTATGGACCATCCCTGATGTACTGTGGATCATCACTGATGTACTGTGGATCATCACTGATGTACTATGGATCATCACTGATGTACTATGGGCCATCACTGGTGTACTATGGGCCATCACTGGTGTACTATGGATCATCACTGGTGTACTATGGACCATCACTGATGTACTATGGACCATCACTGATGTACTATGGATCATCACTGATATACTGTGGACCATCCCTGATGTACTGTGGATCATCACTGATGTACTGTGGATCATCACTGAAGTATTGTGGATCATCACTGATGTACTGTGGATCATCACTGATGTACTGTGTATCATAACTGATGTATTGTGGATCATCACTGATGTACTATAGATCATCACTGATGTACTATAGATCATCACTAATGGACTATGGACCATCACTGATGTACTATAGATCATCACTGATGTACTATGGACCATCACTGGTGTACTATGGATCATCACTGGTGTACTGTGGATCATCACTGGTGTACTATGGACCATCCCTGATGTACTGTGGATCATCACTGATGTACTGTGGATCATCACTGATGTACTATAGTTCATCACTGATGTACTATGGGCCATCACTGGTGTACTATGGGCCATCACTGGTGTACTATGGATCATCACTGGTGTACTATGGACCATCACTGATGTACTATGGACCATCACTGATGTACTATGGATCATCACTGATATACTGTGGACCATCCCTGATGTACTGTGGATCATCACTGATGTACTGTGGATCATCACTGAAGTATTGTGGATCATCACTGATGTACTGTGGATCATCACTGATGTACTGTGTATCATAACTGATGTATTGTGGATCATCACTGATGTACTATAGATCATCACTGATGTACTATAGATCATCACTAATGGACTATGGACCATCACTGATGTACTATAGATCATCACTGATGTTCTATGGACCATCACTGGTGTACTATGGATCATCACTGGTGTACTGTGGATCATCACTGGTGTACTATGGACCATCCCTGATGTACTGTGGATCATCACTGATGTACTGTGGATCATCACTGATGTACTATAGTTCATCACTGATGTACTATGGGCCATCACTGGTGTACTATGGATCATCACTGGTGTACTATGGACCATCACTGGTGTACTATGGATCATCACTGGTGTACTGTGGATCATCACTGGTGTACTATGGACCATCCCTGATGTACTGTGGATCATCACTGATGTACTGTGGATCATCACTGATGTACTATAGTTCATCACTGATGTACTATGGGCCATCACTGGTGTACTATGGATCATCACTGGTGTACTATGGATCATCACTGATGTACTATGGACCATCCCTGATGTACTGTGGATCATCACTGATGTACTGTGGATCATCACTGATGTACTATGGATCATCACTGATGTACTGTGGATCATCACTGATGTACTATGGGCCATCACTGGTGTACTATGGGCCATCACTGGTGTACTATGGATCATCACTGATGTACTATGGATCATCACTGATGTACTATGGACCATCACTGATGTGCTATGGGCCATCACTGGTGTACTATGGATCATCACCGATGTACTGTGGACCATCCCTGATGTACTGTGGACCATCACTGATGTACTGTGGATCATCACTGATGTACTATGGATCATCACTGATGTACTATAGATCATCACTGATGTACTATAGATCATCACTGATGTACTATGGACCATCACTGGTGTACTATGGATCATCACTGGTGTACTGTGGATCATCACTGGTGTACTATGGACCATCCCTGATGTACTGTGGATCATCACTGATATACTATGGATCATCACTGATGTACTATGGATCATCACTGATGTACTATAGTTCATCACTGATGTACTATGGGCCATCACTGGTGTACTATGGATCATCACTGGTGTACTATGGATCATCACTGATGTACTATGGACCATCCCTGATGTACTGTGGATCATCACTGATGTACTGTGGATCATCACTGATGTACAATAGTTCATCACTGATGTACTATGGGCCATCACTGGTGTACTATGGATCATCACTGGTGTACTATGGATCATCACTGATGTACTATGGACCATCCCTGATGTACTGTGGATCATCACTGATGTACTATAGTTCATCACTGATGTACTATGGGCCATCACTGGTGTACTATGGATCATCACTGGTGTACTATGGATCATCACTGATGTACTATAGATCATCACTGATGTACTATAGTTCATCACTGATGTACTATAGATCATCACTGATGTACTATGGACCATCACTGGTGTACTATAGATCATCACTGATGTACTATGGACCATCACTGGTGTACTATGGATCATCACTGGTGTACTGTGGATCATCACTGGTGTACTATGGACCATCCCTGATGTACTGTGGATCATCACTGATGTACTGTGGATCATCACTGATGTACTATAGTTCATCACTGATGTACTATGGGCCATCACTGGTGTACTATGGATCATCACTGGTGTACTATGGATCATCACTGATGTACTATGGACCATCCCTGATGTACTGTGGATCATCACTGATGTACTGTGGATCATCACTGATGTACTATAGTTCATCACTGATGTACTATGGACCATCACTGGTGTACTATGGATCATCACTGGTGTACTATGGGCCATCACTGGTGTACTATGGATCATCACTGATGTACTGTGGATCATCACTGATGTACTATAGTTCATCACTGATGTACTATGGGCCATCTCTGGTGTACTATGGATCATCACTGGTGTACTATGGGCCATCACTGGTGTACTATGGATCATCACTGGTGTACTATGGATCATCACTGATGTACTGTGGACCATCCCTGATGTACTGTGGATCATCACTGATGTACTGTGGATCATCACTGATGTACTATGGATCATCACTGATGTACTATGGGCCATCACTGGTGTACTATGGGCCATCACTGGTGTACTATGGGCCATCACTGGTGTACTATGGATCATCACTGATGTACTATGGATCATCACTGATATACTGTGGACCATCCCTGATGTACTGTGGATCATCACTGATGTACTGTGGATCATCACTGAAGTATTGTGGATCATCACTGATGTACTGTGGATCATCACTGATGTACTGTGGATCATCACTGATGTACTGTGTATCATAACTGATGTACTGTGGATCATCACTGATGTACTATAGATCATCACTGATGTACTATAGATCATCAATGATGTACTATGGACCATCACTGATGTACTATAGATCATCACTGATGTACTATGGACCATCACTGGTGTACTGTGGATCATCACTGGTGTACTATGGACCATCCCTGATGTACTGTGGATCATCACTGATGTACTGTGGATCATCACTGATGTACTATAGTTCATCACTGATGTACTATGGGCCATCACTGGTGTACTATGGATCATCACTGGTGTACTATGGATCATCACTGATGTACTATGGACCATCTCTGATGTACTGTGGATCATCACTGATGTACTGTGGATCATCACTGATGTACTATGGATCATCACTGATGTACTATGGATCATCACTGATGTACTATAGTTCATCACTGATGTACTATGGGCCATCACTGGTGTACTATGGATCATCACTGGTGTACTATGGATCATCACTGATGTACTATGGACCATCCCTGATGTACTGTGGATCATCTCTGATGTACTATAGTTCATCACTGATGTACTATGGATCATCACTGGTGTACTATGGATCATCACTGATGTACTATGGACCATCCCTGATGTACTGTGGATCATCCCTGATGTACTGTGGATCATCACTGATGTACTATGGACCATCACTGATGTACTATGGGCCATTACTGGTGTACTATGGATCATCACTGATGTACTGTGGATCATCACTGATGTACTGTGGCCCATCACTGATGTACTATGGATCATCACTGATATACTGTGGACCATCCCTGATGTATTGTGGATCATCACTGATGTACTGTGGATCATCACTGATGTACTATTAATTATCACTGAAGTCCTATGGGCCATCACTGGTGTACTATGGATCATCACTGGTGTACTATGGATCATCACTGATGTACTATGGATCATTACTGATGTACTATGGATCATGACTGGTGTACTATGGATCATCACTGATGTACTGTGGACCATCCCTGATGTACTGTGGATCATCACTGATGTACTGTGGATCATCACTGATGTACTGTGGATCATCACTGATGTACTGAGGATCATCACTGATGTACTATGGATCATCACTGATGTACCTTGGATCATCACTGATGTACTGTGGATCATCACTGATGTACTGTGGATCATCACTGATGTACTATAGATCATCACTGTAGTACTATGGGCCATGACTGGTGTACTATGGATCATCACTGATGTACTATGGATCATCACTGATGTATTATGGATCATCACTGATGTACTATGAGCCATCACTGATGTACTATGGATCATCACTGGTGTACTATGGATCATCACTGATGTACTATGAGCCATCACTGATGTACTATGGGCCATCCCTGGTGTACTATGGATCATCACTGATGTACTGTGGATCATCACTGATGTACTATGGGACATCACTGGTGTACTATGGGCCATCACTGGTGTACTATGGATCATCACTGGTGTACTATGGGCCATCACTGGTGTACTATGGGCCATCACTGGTGTACTATGGATCATCACTGGTGTACTATGGACCATCACTGATGTACTATGGCTCATCACTGATATACTGTGGACCATCCCTGATATACTGTGGATCATCCCGGATGTACTGTGGATCATCACTGATCTACTGTGGGCCATCACAGGTGTACTGTGGGCCATCACAGGTGTACTATGGAGCATCACTGATGTACTATGGATCATCACTGGTGTACTATGGATCATCACTGATGTACTGTGGACCATCCCTGATGTACTATAGATCATCACTGATGTACTGTGGATCATCACTGATGTACTATGGGCCATCACTGGTGTACTATGGGCCATCACTGGTGTACTATGGATCATCACTGGATTACTATGGATCATCCCTGGTGTACTATGGACCATCACTGATGTGCTTTGGGCCATCACTGGTGTACTATGGATCATCACTGATGTACTGTGGACCATCCCTGATGTACTGTGGATCATCACTGATGTACTATGGATCATCACTGATGTACTATGGACCATCACTGGTGTACTATGGACCATCACTGGTGTACTATGGATCATCACTGATGTACTGTGGATCATCACTGATGTACTGTGGGCCATCACTGATGTACTATGGATCATCACTGATATACTGTGGACAATCCCTGATGTATTGTGGATCATCACTGATGTACTGTGGATCATCACTGATGTACTATAGATCATCACTGAAGTACTATGGGCCATCACTGGTGTACTATGGATCATCACTGGTGTACTATGGGCCGACACTGGTGTACTATGGATAATCACTGATGTACTATGGATCATCACTGATGTACTATGGATCATGACTGGTTTACTATGGATCATCACTGATGTACTGTGGACCATCCCTGATGTCCTGTGGATCATCACTGATGTACTGTGGATCATCACTGATGTACTGTGGATCATCATTGATGTACTGAGGATCATCACTGATGTACTATGGATCATCACTGATGTACTGTGGATCATCACTGATGTACTGTGGATCATCACTGATGTACTATAGATCATCACTGAAGTACTATGGGCCATCACTGGTGTACTATGGATCATCACTGATGTATTATGGATCATCACTGATGTACTATGAGCCATCACTGATGTAATATGGATCATCACTGGTGTACTATGGATCATCACTGATGTACTATGGATCATCACTGATGTACTATGAGCCATCACTGATGTACTATGGATCATCACTGGTGTACTATGGATCATCACTGATGTACTATGGATCATCACTGATGTACTATGAGCCATCACTGATGTACTATGGGCCATCCCTGGTGTACTATGGATCATCACTGATGTACTGTGGATCATCACTGATGTACTATGGGACATCACTGGTATACTATGGGCCATCTCTGGTGTACTATGGATCATCACTGGTGTACTATGGGCCATCACTGGTGAACTATGGATCATCACTGGTGTACTATGGACCATCACTGATTTACTATGGACCATCACTGATGTACTGTGGATCATCACTGATGTACTGTGGGTCATCCCTGGTGTACTATGGATCATCACTGGTGTAATATGGATCATCACTGATGTACTATGGGCCATCACTGATGTACTATGGATCATCACTGATGTAGTGTGGACCATCCCTGATGTACTGTGGATCATCACTGATGTACTATGGACCATCCCTGATGTACTATGGACCATCCCTGATGTACTGTGAATCATCACTGGTGTACTGTGGATCATCACTGATGTACTATAGATCATCACTGATGTACTGTGGATCATCACTGATGTACTATGGGCCATCACTGGTGTACTATGGACCATCCCTGATGTACTGTGGATCATCACTGATGTACTATGGATCATCACTGATGTACTGAGGATCATCACTGATGTACTATAGTTCATCACTGATGTACTATGGGCCATCACTGATGTACTATGGATCATCACTGGTGTACTATGGATCATGACTGATGTACTATGGACCATCCCTGATGTACTGTGGATCATCTCTGATGTACTATAGTTCATCACTGATGTACTATGGGCCATCACTGGTGTACTATGGATCATCACTGGTGTACTATGGATCATCACTGATGTACTATGGACCATCCCTGATGTACTGTGGATCATCACTGATGTACTGTGGATCATCACTGATGTACTATGGATCATCACTGATGTACTATGGGCCATCACTGGTGTACTATGGGCCATCACTGGTGTACTATGGATCATCACTGGTGTACTATGGACCATCACTGATGTACTATGGACCATCACTGATGTACTATGGATCATCACTGATATACTGTGGACCATCACTGATGTACTGTGGACCATCCCTGATGTACTGTGGATCATCACTGAAGTATTGTGGATCATCACTGATGTACTGTGGATCATCACTGATGTACTGTGGATCATCACTAATGTACTGTGGATCATAACTGATGTACTGTGGATCATCACTGGTGTACTATGTACCATCCCTGATGTACTGTGGATCATCACTGATGTACTGTGGATCATCACTGATGTACTATAGTTCATCACTGATGTACTATGGGCCATCACTGGTGTACTATGGATCATCACTGGTGTACTATGGATCATCACTGATGTACTATGGACCATCCCTGATGTACTGTGGATCATCACTGATGTACTGTGGATCATCACTGATGTACTATGGATCATCACTGATGTACCATGGACCATCACTGATGTACTATGGGCCATCACTGGTGTACTATGGATCATCACCGATGTACTGTGGACCATCCCTGATGTACTGTGGACCATCCCTGATGTACTGTGGACCATCACTGATGTACTGTGGATCATCACTGATGTACTCTGGATCATCACTGATGTACTATAGATCATCACTGATGTACTATAGATCATCACTGATGTACTGAGGATCATCACTGATGTACTATAGTTCATCACTGATGTACTATGGGCCATCACTGGTGTACTATGGATCATCACTGGTGTACTATGGATCATGACTGATGTACTATGGACCATCCCTGATGTATTGTGGATCATCTCTGATGTACTATAGTTCATCACTGATGTACTATTGGCCATCACTGGTGTACTATGGATCATCACTGGTGTACTATGGATCATCACTGATGTACTATGGACCATCCCTGATGTACTGTGGATCATCACTGATGTACTGTGGATCATCACTGATGTACTATGGATCATCACTGATGTACTATGGGCCATCACTGGTGTACTATGGGCCATCACTGGTGTACTATGGATCATCACTGGTGTACTATGGATCATCACTGATATACTGTGGACCATCACTGATGTACTGTGGACCATCCCTGATGTACTGTGGATCATCACTGAAGTATTGTGGATCATCACTGATGTACTGTGGATCATCACTGATGTACTGTGGATCATCACTAATGTACTGTGGATCATAACTGATGTACTGTGGATCATCACTGGTGTACTATGGACCATCCCTGATGTACTGTGGATCATCACTGATGTACTGTGGATCATCACTGATGTACTATAGTTCATCACTGATGTACTATGGGCCATCACTGGTGTACTATGGATCATCACTGGTGTACTATGGATCATCACTGATGTACTATGGACCATCCCTGATGTACTGTGGATCATCACTGATGTACTGTGGATCATCACTGATGTACTATGGATCATCACTGATGTACTATGGGCCATCACTGGTGTACTATGGATCATCACTGATGTACTATGGATCATCACTGATGTACTATGGACCATCACTGATGTACTATGGGCCATCACTGGTGTACTATGGATCGTCACCGATGTACTGTGGACCATCCCTGATGTACTGTGAACCATCACTGATGTACTGTGGATCATCACTTTATGTACTCTGGATCATCACTGATGTACTATAGATCATCACTGATGTACTATAGATCATCACTGATGTACTATGGACCATCACTGATGTACTATAGATCATCACTGATGTACTATGGACCATCACTGGTGTACTATGGATCATCACTGGTGTACTGTGGATCATCACTGGTGTACTATGGACCATCCCTGATGTACTGTGGATCATCACTGATGTACTGTGGATCATCACTGATGTACTATAGTTCATCACTGATATACTGTGGGCCATCACTGGTGTACTATGGATCATCACTGGTGTACTATGGATCATCACTGATGTACTATGGACCATCCCTGATGTACTGTGGATCATCACTGATGTACTGTGGATCATCACTGATGTACTATGGATCATCACTGATGTACTGTGGATCATCACTGATGTACTATAGTTCATCACTGATGTACTATGGGCCATCACTGGTGTACTATGGATCATCACTGGTGTACTATGGATCATCACTGATGTACTATGGGCCATCACTGGTGTACTATGGATCATCACTGGTGTACTATGGATCATCACTGATGTACTATAGATCATCACTGATGTACTATAGCTCATCACTGATGTACTATGGACCATCACTGATGTACTATAGATCATCACTGATGTACTATGGACCATCACTGGTGTACTATGGATCATCACTGGTGTACTGTGGATCATCACTGGTGTACTATGGACCATCCCTGATGTACTGTGGATCATCACTGATGTACTGTGGATCATCACTGATGTACTATAGTTCATCACTGATGTACTATGGGCCATCACTGGTGTACTATGGATCATCACTGGTGTACTATGGATCATCACTGATGTACTATGGACCATCCCTGATGTACTGTGGATCATCACTGATGTACTGTGGATCATCACTGATGTACTATGGATCATCACTGATGTACTGTGGATCATCACTGATGTACTATAGTTCATCACTGATGTACTATGGGCCATCACTGGTGTACTATGGATCATCACTGGTGTACTATGGATCATCACTGATGTACTATGGACCATCCCTGATGTACTGTGGATCATCACTGATGTACTATAGTTCATCACTGATGTAATATGGGCCATCACTGGTGTACTATGGATCATCACTGGTGTACTATGGATCATCACTGATGTACTATGGACCATCCCTGATGTACTGTGGATCATCACTGATGTACTGTGGATCATCACTGATGTACTATGGATCATCACTGATGTACTATGGGCCATCACTGGTGTACTATGGGCCATCACTGGTGTACTATGGATCATCACTGGTGTACTATGGACCATCACTGATGTACTATGGACCATCACTGATGTACTATGGATCATCACTGATATACTGTGGACCATCCCTGATGTACTGTGGATCATCACTGATGTACTGTGGATCATCACTGAAGTATTGTGGATCATCACTGGTGTACTGTGGATCATCACTGGTGTACTATGGACCATCCCTGATGTACTGTGGATCATCACTGATGTACTGTGGATCATCACTGATGTACTATAGTTCATCACTGATGTACTATGGGCCATCACTGGTGTACTATGGATCATCACTGGTGTACTATGGACCATCACTGGTGTACTATGGATCATCACTGGTGTACTGTGGATCATCACTGGTGTACTATGGACCATCCCTGATGTACTGTGGATCATCACTGATGTACTGTGGATCATCACTGATGTACTATAGTTCATCACTGATGTACTATGGGCCATCACTGGTGTACTATGGATCATCACTGGTGTACTATGGATCATCACTGATGTACTATGGACCATCCCTGATGTACTGTGGATCATCACTGATGTACTGTGGATCATCACTGATGTACTGTGGATCATCACTGATGTACTGTGGATCATCACTGATGTACTATGGGCCATCACTGGTGTACTATGGATCATCACTGATGTACTATGGATCATCACTGATGTACTATGGACCATCACTGATGTGCTATGGGCCATCACTGGTGTACTATGGATCATCACCGATGTACTGTGGACCATCCCTGATGTACTGTGGACCATCACTGATGTACTGTGGATCATCACTGATGTACTATGAATCATCACTGATGTACTATAGATCATCACTGATGTACTATAGATCATCACTGATGTACTATGGACCATCACTGGTGTACTATGGATCATCACTGGTGTACTGTGGATCATCACTGGTGTACTATGGACCATCCCTGATGTACTGTGGATCATCACTGATATACTATGGATCATCACTGATGTACTATGGATCATCACTGATGTACTATAGTTCATCACTGATGTACTATGGGCCATCACTGGTGTACTATGGATCATCACTGGTGTACTATGGATCATCACTGATGTACTATGGACCATCCCTGATGTACTGTGGATCATCACTGATGTACTGTGGATCATCACTGATGTACTATAGTTCATCACTGATGTACTATGGGCCATCACTGGTGTACTATGGATCATCACTGGTGTACTATGGATCATCACTGATGTACTATGGACCATCCCTGATGTACTGTGGATCATCACTGATGTACTATAGTTCATCACTGATGTACTATGGGCCATCACTGGTGTACTATGGATCATCACTGGTGTACTATGGATCATCACTGGTGTACTATGGATCATCACTGATGTACTATAGATCATCACTGATGTACTATAGTTCATCACTGATGTACTATAGATCATCACTGATGTACTATGGACCATCACTGGTGTACTATAGATCATCACTGATGTACTATGGACCATCACTGGTGTACTATGGATCATCACTGGTGTACTGTGGATCATCACTGGTGTACTATGGACCATCCCTGATGTACTGTGGATCATCACTGATGTACTGTGGATCATCACTGATGTACTATAGTTCATCACTGATGTACTATGGGCCATCACTGGTGTACTATGGATCATCACTGGTGTACTATGGATCATCACTGATGTACTATGGACCATCCCTGATGTACTGTGGATCATCACTGATGTACTGTGGATCATCACTGATGTACTATAGTTCATCACTGATGTACTATGGACCATCACTGGTGTACTATGGATCATCACTGGTGTACTATGGGCCATCACTGGTGTACTATGGATCATCACTGATGTACTGTGGATCATCACTGATGTACTATAGTTCATCACTGATGTACTATGGGCCATCTCTGGTGTACTATGGATCATCACTGGTGTACTATGGGCCATCACTGGTGTACTATGGATCATCACTGGTGTACTATGGATCATCACTGATGTACTGTGGACCATCCCTGATGTACTGTGGATCATCACTGATGTACTGTGGATCATCACTGATGTACTATGGATCATCACTGATGTACTATGGGCCATCACTGGTGTACTATGGGCCATCACTGGTGTACTATGGATCATCACTGATGTACTATGGATCATCACTGATATACTGTGGACCATCCCTGATGTACTGTGGATCATCACTGATGTACTGTGGATCATCACTGAAGTATTGTGGATCATCACTGATGTACTGTGGATCATCACTGATGTACTGTGGATCATCACTGATGTACTGTGTATCATAACTGATGTACTGTGGATCATCACTGATGTACTATAGATCATCACTGATGTACTATAGATCATCAATGATGTACTATGGACCATCACTGGTGTACTATGGATCATCACTGGTGTACTGTGGATCATCACTGGTGTACTATGGACCATCCCTGATGTACTGTGGATCATCACTGATGTACTGTGGATCATCACTGATGTACTATAGTTCATCACTGATGTACTATGTACCATGACTGGTGTACTATGGATCATCACTGGTGTACTATGGGCCATCACTGGTGTACTATGGATCATCACTGATGTACTGTGGATCATCACTGATGTACTATAGTTCATCACTGATGTACTATGGGCCATCTCTGGTGTACTATGGATCATCACTGGTGTACTATGGGCCATCACTGGTGTACTATGGATCATCACTGGTGTACTATGGATCATCACTGATGTACTGTGGACCATCCCTGATGTACTGTGGATCATCACTGATGTACTGTGGATCATCACTGATGTACTATGGATCATCACTGATGTACTATGGGCCATCACTGGTGTACTATGGGCCATCACTGGTGTACTATGGATCATCACTGATGTACTATGGATCATCACTGATATACTGTGGACCATCCCTGATGTACTGTGGATCATCACTGATGTACTGTGGATCATCACTGAAGTATTGTGGATCATCACTGATGTACTGTGGATCATCACTGATGTACTGTGGATCATCACTGATGTACTGTGTATCATAACTGATGTACTGTGGATCATCACTGATGTACTATAGATCATCACTGATGTACTATAGATCATCAATGATGTACTATGGACCATCACTGATGTACTATAGATCATCACTGATGTACTATGGACCATCACTGGTGTACTATGGATCATCACTGGTGTACTGTGGATCATCACTGGTGTACTATGGACCATCCCTGATGTACTGTGGATCATCACTGATGTACTGTGGATCATCACTGATGTACTATAGTTCATCACTGATGTACTATGGGCCATCACTGGTGTACTATGGATCATCACTGGTGTACTATGGATCATCACTGATGTACTATGGACCATCCCTGATGTACTGTGGATCATCACTGATGTACTGTGGATCATCACTGATGTACTATGGATCATCACTGATGTACTATGGATCATCACTGATCTACTATAGTTCATCACTGATGTACTATGGGCCATCACTGGTGTACTATGGATCATCACTGGTGTACTATGGATCATCACTGATGTACTATGGACCATCCCTGATGTACTGTGGATCATCTCTGATGTACTATAGTTCATCACTGATGTACTATGGATCATCACTGGTGTACTATGGATCATCACTGATGTACTATGGACCATCCCTGATGTACTGTGGATCATCCCTGATGTACTGTGGATCATCACTGATGTACTATGGATCATCACTGATGTACTATGGGCCATCACTGGTGTACTATGGGCCATCACTGGTGTACTATGGATCATCACTGGTGTACTATGGACCATCACTGATGTACTATGGACCATCACTGATGTACTATGGATCATCACTGATATACTGTGGACCATCCCTGATGTACTGTGGATCATCACTGATGTACTGTGGATCATCACTGAAGTATTGTGGATCATCATTGATGTACTGTGGATCATCACTGATGTACTGTGTATCATAACTGATGTACTGTGGATCATCACTGATGTACTATAGATCATCACTGTTGTACTATAGATCATCACTGATGTACTATGGACCATCACTGGTGTACTGTGGATCATCACTGGTGAACTATGGACCATCCCTGATGTACTGTGGATCATCACTGATGTACTGTGGATCATCACTGATGTACTATAGTTCATCACTGATGTACTATGGGCCATCACTGGTGTACTATGGATCATCACTGGTGTACTATGGATCATCACTGATGTACTATGGACCATCCCTGATGTACTGTGGATCATCACTGATGTACTATGGATCATCACTGATGTACTGTGGATCATCACTGATGTACTATAGTTCATCACTGATGTACTATGGGCCATCACTGGTGTACTATGGATCATCACTGGTGTACTATGGATCATGACTGATGTACTATGGACCATCCCTGATGTACTGTGGATCATCTCTGATGTACTATAGTTCATCACTGATGTACTATGGGCCATCACTGGTGTACTATGGATCATCACTGGTGTACTATGGGTCATCACTGATGTACTATGGACCTTCCCTGATGTACTGTGGATCATCACTGATGTACTGTGGATCATCACTGATGTACTATGGATCATTACTGATGTACTATGGGCCATCACTGGTGTACTATGGGCCATCACTGGTGTACTATGGATCATCACTGGTGTACTATGGACCATCACTGATGTACTATGGACCATCACTGATGTACTATGGTTCATCACCGATATACTGTGGACCATCACTGATGTACTGTGGACCATCCCTGATGTACTGTGGATCATCACTGAAGTATTGTGGATCATCACTGATGTACTGTGGATCATCACTGATGTACTGTGGATCATCACTAATGTACTGTGGATCATAACTGATGTACTGTGGATCATCACTGGTGTACTATGGACCATCCCTGATGTACTGTGGATCATCACTGATGTACTGTGGATCATCACTGATGTACTATAGTTCATCACTGATGTACTATGGGCCATCACTGGTGTACTATGGATCATCACTGGTGTACTATGGATCATCACTGATGTACTATGGACCATCCCTGATGTACTGTGGATCATCACTGATGTACTGTGGATCATCACTGATGTACTATGGATCATCACTGATGTACTATGGGCCATCACTGGTGTACTATGGATCATCACTGATGTACTATGGATCATCACTGATGTACTATGGACCATCACTGATGTACTATGGGCCATCACTGGTGTACTATGGATCATCACTGGTGTACTATGGATCATCACTGATGTACTATGGACCATCCCTGATGTACTGTGGATCATCACTGATGTACTATAGTTCATCACTGATGTACTATGGGCCATCACTGGTGTACTATGGATCATCACTGGTGTACTATGGATCATCACTGGTGTACTATGGATCATCACTGATGTACTATAGATCATCACTGATGTACTATAGTTCATCACTGATGTACTATAGATCATCACTGATGTACTATGGACCATCACTGGTGTACTATAGATCATCACTGATGTACTATGGACCATCACTGGTGTACTATGGATCATCACTGGTGTACTGTGGATCATCACTGGTGTACTATGGACCATCCCTGATGTACTGTGGATCATCACTGATGTACTGTGGATCATCACTGATGTACTATAGTTCATCACTGATGTACTATGGGCCATCACTGGTGTACTATGGATCATCACTGGTGTACTATGGATCATCACTGATGTACTATGGACCATCCCTGATGTACTGTGGATCATCACTGATGTACTGTGGATCATCACTGATGTACTATAGTTCATCACTGATGTACTATGGACCATCACTGGTGTACTATGGATCATCACTGGTGTACTATGGGCCATCACTGGTGTACTATGGATCATCACTGATGTACTGTGGATCATCACTGATGTACTATAGTTCATCACTGATGTACTATGGGCCATCTCTGGTGTACTATGGATCATCACTGGTGTACTATGGGCCATCACTGGTGTACTATGGATCATCACTGGTGTACTATGGATCATCACTGATGTACTGTGGACCATCCCTGATGTACTGTGGATCATCACTGATGTACTGTGGATCATCACTGATGTACTATGGATCATCACTGATGTACTATGGGCCATCACTGGTGTACTATGGGCCATCACTGGTGTACTATGGATCATCACTGATGTACTATGGATCATCACTGATATACTGTGGACCATCCCTGATGTACTGTGGATCATCACTGATGTACTGTGGATCATCACTGAAGTATTGTGGATCATCACTGATGTACTGTGGATCATCACTGATGTACTGTGGATCATCACTGATGTACTGTGTATCATAACTGATGTACTGTGGATCATCACTGATGTACTATAGATCATCACTGATGTACTATAGATCATCAATGATGTACTATGGACCATCACTGGTGTACTATGGATCATCACTGGTGTACTGTGGATCATCACTGGTGTACTATGGACCATCCCTGATGTACTGTGGATCATCACTGATGTACTGTGGATCATCACTGATGTACTATAGTTCATCACTGATGTACTATGTACCATGACTGGTGTACTATGGATCATCACTGGTGTACTATGGGCCATCACTGGTGTACTATGGATCATCACTGATGTACTGTGGATCATCACTGATGTACTATAGTTCATCACTGATGTACTATGGGCCATCTCTGGTGTACTATGGATCATCACTGGTGTACTATGGGCCATCACTGGTGTACTATGGATCATCACTGGTGTACTATGGATCATCACTGATGTACTGTGGACCATCCCTGATGTACTGTGGATCATCACTGATGTACTGTGGATCATCACTGATGTACTATGGATCATCACTGATGTACTATGGGCCATCACTGGTGTACTATGGGCCATCACTGGTGTACTATGGATCATCACTGATGTACTATGGATCATCACTGATATACTGTGGACCATCCCTGATGTACTGTGGATCATCACTGATGTACTGTGGATCATCACTGAAGTATTGTGGATCATCACTGATGTACTGTGGATCATCACTGATGTACTGTGGATCATCACTGATGTACTGTGTATCATAACTGATGTACTGTGGATCATCACTGATGTACTATAGATCATCACTGATGTACTATAGATCATCAATGATGTACTATGGACCATCACTGATGTACTATAGATCATCACTGATGTACTATGGACCATCACTGGTGTACTATGGATCATCACTGGTGTACTGTGGATCATCACTGGTGTACTATGGACCATCCCTGATGTACTGTGGATCATCACTGATGTACTGTGGATCATCACTGATGTACTATAGTTCATCACTGATGTACTATGGGCCATCACTGGTGTACTATGGATCATCACTGGTGTACTATGGATCATCACTGATGTACTATGGACCATCCCTGATGTACTGTGGATCATCACTGATGTACTGTGGATCATCACTGATGTACTATGGATCATCACTGATGTACTATGGATCATCACTGATCTACTATAGTTCATCACTGATGTACTATGGGCCATCACTGGTGTACTATGGATCATCACTGGTGTACTATGGATCATCACTGATGTACTATGGACCATCCCTGATGTACTGTGGATCATCTCTGATGTACTATAGTTCATCACTGATGTACTATGGATCATCACTGGTGTACTATGGATCATCACTGATGTACTATGGACCATCCCTGATGTACTGTGGATCATCCCTGATGTACTGTGGATCATCACTGATGTACTATGGATCATCACTGATGTACTATGGGCCATCACTGGTGTACTATGGGCCATCACTGGTGTACTATGGATCATCACTGGTGTACTATGGACCATCACTGATGTACTATGGACCATCACTGATGTACTATGGATCATCACTGATATACTGTGGACCATCCCTGATGTACTGTGGATCATCACTGATGTACTGTGGATCATCACTGAAGTATTGTGGATCATCATTGATGTACTGTGGATCATCACTGATGTACTGTGTATCATAACTGATGTACTGTGGATCATCACTGATGTACTATAGATCATCACTGTTGTACTATAGATCATCACTGATGTACTATGGACCATCACTGGTGTACTGTGGATCATCACTGGTGAACTATGGACCATCCCTGATGTACTGTGGATCATCACTGATGTACTGTGGATCATCACTGATGTACTATAGTTCATCACTGATGTACTATGGGCCATCACTGGTGTACTATGGATCATCACTGGTGTACTATGGATCATCACTGATGTACTATGGACCATCCCTGATGTACTGTGGATCATCACTGATGTACTATGGATCATCACTGATGTACTGTGGATCATCACTGATGTACTATAGTTCATCACTGATGTACTATGGGCCATCACTGGTGTACTATGGATCATCACTGGTGTACTATGGATCATGACTGATGTACTATGGACCATCCCTGATGTACTGTGGATCATCTCTGATGTACTATAGTTCATCACTGATGTACTATGGGCCATCACTGGTGTACTATGGATCATCACTGGTGTACTATGGGTCATCACTGATGTACTATGGACCTTCCCTGATGTACTGTGGATCATCACTGATGTACTGTGGATCATCACTGATGTACTATGGATCATTACTGATGTACTATGGGCCATCACTGGTGTACTATGGGCCATCACTGGTGTACTATGGATCATCACTGGTGTACTATGGACCATCACTGATGTACTATGGACCATCACTGATGTACTATGGTTCATCACCGATATACTGTGGACCATCACTGATGTACTGTGGACCATCCCTGATGTACTGTGGATCATCACTGAAGTATTGTGGATCATCACTGATGTACTGTGGATCATCACTGATGTACTGTGGATCATCACTAATGTACTGTGGATCATAACTGATGTACTGTGGATCATCACTGGTGTACTATGGACCATCCCTGATGTACTGTGGATCATCACTGATGTACTGTGGATCATCACTGATGTACTATAGTTCATCACTGATGTACTATGGGCCATCACTGGTGTACTATGGATCATCACTGGTGTACTATGGATCATCACTGATGTACTATGGACCATCCCTGATGTACTGTGGATCATCACTGATGTACTGTGGATCATCACTGATGTACTATGGATCATCACTGATGTACTATGGGCCATCACTGGTGTACTATGGATCATCACTGATGTACTATGGATCATCACTGATGTACTATGGACCATCACTGATGTACTATGGGCCATCACTGGTGTACTATGGATCATCACCGATGTACTGTGGACCATCCCTGATGTACTGTGGACCATCACTGATGTACTATAGTTCATCACTGATGTACTGTGGATCATCACTGATGTACTATAGTTCATCACTGATGTACTATGGGCCATCACTGGTGTACTATGGATCATCACTGGTGTACTATGGATCATCACTGATGTACTATGGACCATCCCTGATGTACTGTGGATCATCACTGATGTACTGTGGATCATCACTGATGTACTATAGTTCATCACTGATGTACTATGGGCCATCACTGGTGTACTATGGATCATCACTGGTGTACTATGGATCATCACTGATGTACTATGGACCATCCCTGATGTACTGTGGATCATCACTGATGTACTGTGGATCATCACTGATGTACTATGGATCATCACTGATGTACTGTGGATCATCGCTGATGTACTATAGTTCATCACTGATGTACTATGGGCCATCACTGGTGTACTATGGATCATCACTGGTGTACTATGGATCATCACTGATGTACTATGGACCATCCCTGATGTACTGTGGATCATCACTGATGTACTATAGTTCATCACTGATGTACTATGGGCCATCACTGGTGTACTATGGATCATCACTGGTGTACTATGGATCATCACTGATGTACTATGGACCATCTCTGATGTACTGTGGATCATCACTGATGTACTGTGGATCATCACTGATGTACTATGGATCATCACTGATGTACTATGGGCCATCACTGGTGTACTATGGGCCATCACTGGTGTACTATGGATCATCACTGGTGTACTATGGACCATCACTGATGTACTATGGACCATCACTGATGTACTATGGATCATCACTGATATACTGTGGACCATCCCTGATGTACTGTGGATCATCACTGATGTACTGTGGATCATCACTGAAGTATTGTGGATCATCACTGATGTACTGTGGATCATCACTGATGTACTGTGTATCATAACTGATGTATTGTGGATCATCACTGATGTACTATAGATCATCACTGATGTACTATAGATCATCACTGATGGACTATGGACCATCACTGATGTACTATAGATCATCACTGATGTACTATGGACCATCACTGGTGTACTATGGATCATCACTGGTGTACTGTGGATCATCACTGGTGTACTATGGACCATCCCTGATGTACTGTGGATCATCACTGATGTACTGTGGATCATCACTGATGTACTATAGTTCATCACTGATGTACTATTGGCCATCACTGGTGTACTATGGATCATCACTGGTGTACTATGGACCATCACTGGTGTACTATGGATCATCACTGGTGTACTGTGGATCATCACTGGTGTACTATGGACCATCCCTGATGTACTGTGGATCATCACTGATGTACTGTGGATCATCACTGATGTACTATAGTTCATCACTGATGTACTATGGGCCATCACTGGTGTACTATGGATCATCACTGGTGTACTATGGATCATCACTGATGTACTATGGACCATCCCTGATGTACTGTGGATCATCACTGATGTACTGTGGATCATCACTGATGTACTATGGATCATCACTGATGTACTGTGGATCATCACTAATGTACTATGGGCCATCACTGGTGTACTATGGGCCATCACTGGTGTACTATGGATCATCACTGATGTACTATGGATCATCACTGATGTACTATGGACCATCACTGATGTACTATGGGCCATCACTGGTGTACTATGGATCATCACCAATGTACTGTGGACCATCCCTGATGTACTGTGGACCATCACTGATGTACTGTGGATCATCACTGATGTACTATGGATCATCACTGATGTACTATAGATCATCACTGATGTACTATAGATCATCACTGATGTACTATGGACCATCACTGATGTACTATAGATCATCACTGATGTACTATGGACCATCACTGGTGTACTATGGATCATCACTGGTGTACTGTGGATCATCACTGGTGTACTATGGACCATCCCTGATGTACTGTGGATCATCACTGATATACTATGGATCATCACTGATATACTATGGATCATCACTGATGTACTATGGATCATCACTGATGTACTATAGTTCATCACTGATGTACTATGGGCCATCACTGGTGTACTATGGATCATCACTGGTGTACTATGGATCATCACTGATGTACTATGCACCATCCCTGATGTACTGTGGATCATCACTGATGTACTGTGGATCATCACTGATGTACTATAGTTCATCGCTGATGTACTATGGGCCATCACTAGTGTACTATGGATCATCACTGGTGTACTATGAATCATCACTGATATACTGTGGACCATCCCTGATGTACTGTGGATCATCACTGATGTACTGTGGATCATCACTGAAGTATTGTGGATCATCACTGATGTACTGTGGATCATCACTGATGTACTGTGTATCATAACTGATGTATTGTGGATCATCACTGATGTACTATAGATCATCACTGATGTACTATAGATCATCACTGATGGACTATGGACCATCACTGATGTACTATAGATCATCACTGATGTACTATGGACCATCACTGGTGTACTATGGATCATCACTGGTGTACTGTGGATCATCACTGGTGTACTATGGACCATCCCTGATGTACTGTGGATCATCACTGATGTACTGTGGATCATCACTGATGTACTATAGTTCATCACTGATGTACTATGGGCCATCACTGGTGTACTATGGATCATCACTGGTGTACTATGGACCATCACTGGTGTACTATGGATCATCACTGGTGTACTGTGGATCATCACTGGTGTACTATGGACCATCCCTGATGTACTGTGGATCATCACTGATGTACTGTGGATCATCACTGATGTACTATAGTTCATCACTGATGTACTATGGGCCATCACTGGTGTACTATGGATCATCACTGGTGTACTATGGATCATCACTGATGTACTATGGACCATCCCTGATGTACTGTGGATCATCACTGATGTACTGTGGATCATCACTGATGTACTATGGATCATCACTGATGTACTGTGGATCATCACTAATGTACTATGGGCCATCACTGGTGTACTATGGGCCATCACTGGTGTACTATGGATCATCACTGATGTACTATGGATTATCACTGATGTACTATGGACCATCACTGATGTACTATGGGCCATCACTGGTGTACTATGGATCATCACCAATGTACTGTGGACCATCCCTGATGTACTGTGGACCATCACTGATGTACTGTGGATCATCACTGATGTACTATGGATCATCACTGATGTACTATAGATCATCACTGATGTACTATAGATCATCACTGATGTACTATGGACCATCACTGATGTACTATAGATCATCACTGATGTACTATGGACCATCACTGGTGTACTATGGATCATCACTGGTGTACTGTGGATCATCACTGGTGTACTATGGACCATCCCTGATGTACTGTGGATCATCACTGATATACTATGGATCATCACTGATATACTATGGATCATCACTGATGTACTATGGATCATCACTGATGTACTATAGTTCATCACTGATGTACTATGGGCCATCACTGGTGTACTATGGATCATCACTGGTGTACTATGGATCATCACTGATGTACTATGGACCATCCCTGATGTACTGTGGATCATCACTGATGTACTGTGGATCATCACTGATGTACTATAGTTCATCACTGATGTACTATGGGCCATCACTGGTGTACTATGGATCATCACTGGTGTACTATGGATCATCACTGATGTACTATGGACCATCCCTGATGTACTGTGGATCATCACTGATGTACTATAGTTCATCACTGATGTACTATGGGCCATCACTGGTGTACTATGGATCATCACTGGTGTACTATGGATCATCACTGATGTACTATAGATCATCACTGATGTACTATAGTTTATCACTGATGTACTATAGATCATCACTGATGTACTATGGACCATCACTGGTGTACTATAGATCATCACTGATGTACTATGGACCATCACTGGTGTACTATGGATCATCACTGGTGTACTGTGGATCATCACTGGTGTACTATGGACCATCCCTGATGTACTGTGGATCATCACTGATGTACTGTGGATCATCACTGATGTACTATAGTTCATCACTGATGTACTATGGGCCATCACTGGTGTACTATGGATCATCACTGGTGTACTATGGATCATCACTGATGTACTATGGACCATCCCTGATGTACTGTGGATCATCACTGATGTACTATGGATCATCACTGATGTACTGTGGATCATCACTGATGTACTATAGTTCATCACTGATGTACTATGGGCCATCACTGGTGTACTATGGATCATCACTGGTGTACTATGGATCATGACTGATGTACTATGGACCATCCCTGATGTACTGTGGATCATCTCTGATGTACTATAGTTCATCACTGATGTACTATGGGCCATCACTGGTGTACTATGGATCATCACTGGTGTACTATGGATCATCACTGATGTACTATGGACCTTCCCTGATGTACTGTGGATCATCACTGATGTACTGTGGATCATTACTGATGTAATATGGATCATCACTGATGTACTATGGGCCATCACTGGTGTACTATGGATCATCACTGGTGTACTATGGACCATCACTGATGTACTATGGACCATCACTGATGTACTATGGATCATCACTGATATACTGTGGACCATCACTGATGTACTGTGGACCTTCCCTGATGTACTGTGGATCTTCACTGAAGTATTGTGGATCATCACTGATGTACTGTGGATCATCACTGATGTACTGTGGATCATCACTAATGTACTGTGGATCATAACTGATGTACTGTGGATCATCACTGGTGTACTATGGACCATCCCTGATGTACTGTGGATCATCACTGATGTACTGTGGATCATCACTGATGTACTATAGTTCATCACTGATGTACTATGGGCCATCACTGGTGTACTATGGATCATCACTGGTGTACTATGGATCATCACTGATGTACTATGGACCATCCCTGATGTACTGTGGATCATCACTGATGTACTGTGGATCATCACTGATGTACTATGGATCATCACTGATGTACTGCGGATCATCACTGATGTACTATAGTTCATCACTGATGTACTATGGGCCATCACTGGTGTACTATGGATCATCACTGGTGTACTATGGATCATCACTGATGTACTATGGACCATCCCTGATGTACTGTGGATCATCACTGATGTACTATAGTTCATCACTGATGTACTATGGGCCATCACTGGTGTACTATGGATCATCAATGGTGTACTATGGATCATCACTGATGTACTATGGACCATCTCTGATGTACTGTGGATCATCACTGATGTACTGTGGATCATCACTGATGTACTATGGATCATCACTGATGTACTATGGGCCATCACTGGTGTACTATGGGCCATCACTGGTGTACTATGGATCATCACTGGTGTACTATGGACCATCACTGATGTACTATGGACCATCACTGATGTACTATGGATCATCACTGATATACTGTGGACCATCCCTGATGTACTGTGGATCATCACTGATGTACTGTGGATCATCACTGAAGTATTGTGGATCATCACTGATGTACTGTGGATCATCACTGATGTACTGTGTATCATAACTGATGTATTGTGGATCATCACTGATGTACTATAGATCATCACTGATGTACTATAGATCATCACTGATGGACTATGGACCATCACTGATGTACTATAGATCATCACTGATGTACTATGGACCATCACTGGTGTACTATGGATCATCACTGGTGTACTGTGGATCATCACTGGTGTACTATGGACCATCCCTGATGTACTGTGGATCATCACTGATGTACTGTGGATCATCACTGATGTACTATAGTTCATCACTGATGTACTATGGGCCATCACTGGTGTACTATGGATCATCACTGGTGTACTATGGACCATCACTGGTGTACTATGGATCATCACTGGTGTACTGTGGATCATCACTGGTGTACTATGGACCATCCCTGATGTACTGTGGATCATCACTGATGTACTGTGGATCATCACTGATGTACTATAGTTCATCACTGATGTACTATGGGCCATCACTGGTGTACTATGGATCATCACTGGTGTACTATGGATCATTACTGATGTACTATGGACCATCCCTGATGTACTGTGGATCATCACTGATGTACTGTGGATCATCACTGATGTACTATGGATCATCACTGATGTACTGTGGATCATCACTGATGTACTATGGGCCATCACTGGTGTACTATGGGCCATCACTGGTGTACTATGGATCATCACTGATGTACTATGGATCATCACTGATGTACTATGGACCATCATTGATGTACTATGGGCCATCACTGGTGTACTATGGATCATCACCGATGTACTGTGGACCATCCCTGATGTACTGTGGACCATCACTGATGTACTGTGGATCATCACTGATGTACTATGGATCATCACTGATGTACTATAGATCATCACTGATGTACTATAGATCATCACTGATGTACTATGGACCATCACTGATGTACTATAGATCATCACTGATGTACTATGGACCATCACTGGTGTACTATGGATCATCACTGGTGTACTGTGGATCATCACTGGTGTACTATGGACCATCCCTGATGTACTGTGGATCATCACTGATATACTATGGATCATCACTGATGTACTATGGATCATCACTGATGTACTATAGTTCATCACTGATGTACTATGGGCCATCACTGGTGTACTATGGATCATCACTGGTGTACTATGGATCATCACTGATGTACTATGGACCATCCCTGATGTACTGTGGATCATCACTGATGTACTGTGGATCATCACTGATGTACTATAGTTCATCACTGATGTACTATGGGCCATCACTGGTGTACTATGGATCATCACTGGTGTACTATGGATCATCACTGATGTACTATGGACCATCCCTGATGTACTGTGGATCATCACTGATGTACTATAGTTCATCACTGATGTACTATGGGCCATCACTGGTGTACTATGGATCATCACTGGTGTACTATGGATCATCACTGATGTACTATAGATCATCACTGATGTACTATAGTTTATCACTGATGTACTATAGATCATCACTGATGTACTATGGACCATCACTGGTGTACTATAGATCATCACTGATGTACTATGGACCATCACTGGTGTACTATAGATCATCACTGGTGTACTGTGGATCATCACTGGTGTACTATGGACCATCCCTGATGTACTGTGGATCATCACTGATGTACTGTGGATCATCACTGATGTACTATAGTTCATCACTGATGTACTATGGGCTATCACTGGTGTACTATGGATCATCACTGGTGTACTATGGATCATCACTGATGTACTATGGACCATCTCTGATGTACTGTGGATCATCACTGATGTACTGTGGATCATCACTGATGTACTATAGTTCATCACTGATGTACTATGGGCCATCACTGGTGTACTATGGATCATCACTGATGTACTATGGGCCATCACTGGTGTACTATGGATCATCACTGATGTACTGTGGATCATCACTGATGTACTATAGTTCATCACTGATGTACTATGGGCCATCACTGGTGTACTATGGATCATCACTGGTGTACTATGGGCCATCACTGGTGTACTATGGATCATCACTGGTGTACTATGGATCATCACTGATGTACTGTGGACCATCCCTGATGTACTGTGGATCATCACTGATGTACTGTGGATCATCACTGATGTACTATGGATCATCACTGATGTACTATGGGCCATCACTGGTGTACTATGGGCCATCACTGGTGTACTATGGATCATCACTGATGTACTATGAATCATCACTGATATACTGTGGACCATCCCTGATGTACTGTGGATCATCACTGATGTACTGTGGATCATCACTGAAGTATTGTGGATCATCACTGATGTACTGTGGATCATCACTGATGTACTATAGATCATCACTGATGTACTATAGATCATCACTGATGTACCATGGACCATCACTGATGTACTATAGATCATCACTGATGTACTATGGACCATCACTGGTGTACTATGGATCATCACTGGTGTACTGTGGATCATCACTGGTGTACTATGGACCATCCCTGATGTACTGTGGATCATCACTGATGTACTATGGATCATCACTGATGTACTGTGGATCATCACTGATGTACTATAGTTCATCACTGATGTACTATGGGCCATCACTGGTGTACTATGGATCATCACTGGTGTACTATGGATCATCACTGATGTACTATGGACCATCCCTGATGTACTGTGGATCATCACTGATGTACTGTGGATCATCACTGATGTACTATGGATCATCACTGATGTACTGTGGATCATCACTGATGTACTATAGTTCATCACTGATGTACTATGGGCCATCACTGGTGTACTATGGATCATCACTGGTGTACTATGGATCATCACTGATGTACTATGGACCATCCCTGATGTACTGTGGATCATCACTGATGTACTATGGATCATCACTGATGTACTGTGGATCATCACTGATGTACTATAGTTCATCACTGATGTACTATGGGCCATCACTGGTGTACTATGGATCATCACTGGTGTACTATGGATCATGACTGATGTACTATGGACCATCCCTGATGTACTGTGGATCATCTCTGATGTACTATAGTTCATCACTGATGTACTATGGGCCATCACTGGTGTACTATGGATCATCACTGGTGTACTATGGATCATCACTGATGTACTATGGACCTTCCCTGATGTACTGTGGATCATCACTGATGTACTGTGGATCATTACTGATGTAATATGGATCATCACTGATGTACTATGGGCCATCACTGGTGTACTATGGATCATCACTGGTGTACTATGGACCATCACTGATGTACTATGGACCATCACTGATGTACTATGGATCATCACTGATATACTGTGGACCATCACTGATGTACTGTGGACCTTCCCTGATGTACTGTGGATCTTCACTGAAGTATTGTGGATCATCACTGATGTACTGTGGATCATCACTGATGTACTGTGGATCATCACTAATGTACTGTGGATCATAACTGATGTACTGTGGATCATCACTGGTGTACTATGGACCATCCCTGATGTACTGTGGATCATCACTGATGTACTGTGGATCATCACTGATGTACTATAGTTCATCACTGATGTACTATGGGCCATCACTGGTGTACTATGGATCATCACTGGTGTACTATGGATCATCACTGATGTACTATGGACCATCCCTGATGTACTGTGGATCATCACTGATGTACTGTGGATCATCACTGATGTACTATGGATCATCACTGATGTACTGCGGATCATCACTGATGTACTATAGTTCATCACTGATGTACTATGGGCCATCACTGGTGTACTATGGATCATCACTGGTGTACTATGGATCATCACTGATGTACTATGGACCATCCCTGATGTACTGTGGATCATCACTGATGTACTATAGTTCATCACTGATGTACTATGGGCCATCACTGGTGTACTATGGATCATCAATGGTGTACTATGGATCATCACTGATGTACTATGGACCATCTCTGATGTACTGTGGATCATCACTGATGTACTGTGGATCATCACTGATGTACTATGGATCATCACTGATGTACTATGGGCCATCACTGGTGTACTATGGGCCATCACTGGTGTACTATGGATCATCACTGGTGTACTATGGACCATCACTGATGTACTATGGACCATCACTGATGTACTATGGATCATCACTGATATACTGTGGACCATCCCTGATGTACTGTGGATCATCACTGATGTACTGTGGATCATCACTGAAGTATTGTGGATCATCACTGATGTACTGTGGATCATCACTGATGTACTGTGTATCATAACTGATGTATTGTGGATCATCACTGATGTACTATAGATCATCACTGATGTACTATAGATCATCACTGATGGACTATGGACCATCACTGATGTACTATAGATCATCACTGATGTACTATGGACCATCACTGGTGTACTATGGATCATCACTGGTGTACTGTGGATCATCACTGGTGTACTATGGACCATCCCTGATGTACTGTGGATCATCACTGATGTACTGTGGATCATCACTGATGTACTATAGTTCATCACTGATGTACTATGGGCCATCACTGGTGTACTATGGATCATCACTGGTGTACTATGGACCATCACTGGTGTACTATGGATCATCACTGGTGTACTGTGGATCATCACTGGTGTACTATGGACCATCCCTGATGTACTGTGGATCATCACTGATGTACTGTGGATCATCACTGATGTACTATAGTTCATCACTGATGTACTATGGGCCATCACTGGTGTACTATGGATCATCACTGGTGTACTATGGATCATTACTGATGTACTATGGACCATCCCTGATGTACTGTGGATCATCACTGATGTACTGTGGATCATCACTGATGTACTATGGATCATCACTGATGTACTGTGGATCATCACTGATGTACTATGGGCCATCACTGGTGTACTATGGGCCATCACTGGTGTACTATGGATCATCACTGATGTACTATGGATCATCACTGATGTACTATGGACCATCATTGATGTACTATGGGCCATCACTGGTGTACTATGGATCATCACCGATGTACTGTGGACCATCCCTGATGTACTGTGGACCATCACTGATGTACTGTGGATCATCACTGATGTACTATGGATCATCACTGATGTACTATAGATCATCACTGATGTACTATAGATCATCACTGATGTACTATGGACCATCACTGATGTACTATAGATCATCACTGATGTACTATGGACCATCACTGGTGTACTATGGATCATCACTGGTGTACTGTGGATCATCACTGGTGTACTATGGACCATCCCTGATGTACTGTGGATCATCACTGATATACTATGGATCATCACTGATGTACTATGGATCATCACTGATGTACTATAGTTCATCACTGATGTACTATGGGCCATCACTGGTGTACTATGGATCATCACTGGTGTACTATGGATCATCACTGATGTACTATGGACCATCCCTGATGTACTGTGGATCATCACTGATGTACTGTGGATCATCACTGATGTACTATAGTTCATCACTGATGTACTATGGGCCATCACTGGTGTACTATGGATCATCACTGGTGTACTATGGATCATCACTGATGTACTATGGACCATCCCTGATGTACTGTGGATCATCACTGATGTACTATAGTTCATCACTGATGTACTATGGGCCATCACTGGTGTACTATGGATCATCACTGGTGTACTATGGATCATCACTGATGTACTATAGATCATCACTGATGTACTATAGTTTATCACTGATGTACTATAGATCATCACTGATGTACTATGGACCATCACTGGTGTACTATAGATCATCACTGATGTACTATGGACCATCACTGGTGTACTATAGATCATCACTGGTGTACTGTGGATCATCACTGGTGTACTATGGACCATCCCTGATGTACTGTGGATCATCACTGATGTACTGTGGATCATCACTGATGTACTATAGTTCATCACTGATGTACTATGGGCTATCACTGGTGTACTATGGATCATCACTGGTGTACTATGGATCATCACTGATGTACTATGGACCATCTCTGATGTACTGTGGATCATCACTGATGTACTGTGGATCATCACTGATGTACTATAGTTCATCACTGATGTACTATGGGCCATCACTGGTGTACTATGGATCATCACTGATGTACTATGGGCCATCACTGGTGTACTATGGATCATCACTGATGTACTGTGGATCATCACTGATGTACTATAGTTCATCACTGATGTACTATGGGCCATCACTGGTGTACTATGGATCATCACTGGTGTACTATGGGCCATCACTGGTGTACTATGGATCATCACTGGTGTACTATGGATCATCACTGATGTACTGTGGACCATCCCTGATGTACTGTGGATCATCACTGATGTACTGTGGATCATCACTGATGTACTATGGATCATCACTGATGTACTATGGGCCATCACTGGTGTACTATGGGCCATCACTGGTGTACTATGGATCATCACTGATGTACTATGAATCATCACTGATATACTGTGGACCATCCCTGATGTACTGTGGATCATCACTGATGTACTGTGGATCATCACTGAAGTATTGTGGATCATCACTGATGTACTGTGGATCATCACTGATGTACTATAGATCATCACTGATGTACTATAGATCATCACTGATGTACCATGGACCATCACTGATGTACTATAGATCATCACTGATGTACTATGGACCATCACTGGTGTACTATGGATCATCACTGGTGTACTGTGGATCATCACTGGTGTACTATGGACCATCCCTGATGTACTGTGGATCATCACTGATGTACTATGGATCATCACTGATGTACTGTGGATCATCACTGATGTACTATAGTTCATCACTGATGTACTATGGGCCATCACTGGTGTACTATGGATCATCACTGGTGTACTATGGATCATCACTGATGTACTATGGACCATCCCTGATGTACTGTGGATCATCACTGATGTACTGTGGATCATCACTGATGTACTATGGATCATCACTGATGTACTGTGGATCATCACTGATGTACTATAGTTCATCACTGATGTACTATGGGCCATCACTGGTGTACTATGGATCATCACTGGTGTACTATGGATCATCACTGATGTACTATGGACCATCCCTGATGTACTGTGGATCATCTCTGATGTACTATAGTTCATCACTGATGTACTATGGGCCATCAGTGGTGTACTATGGATCATCACTGATGTACTGTGGATCATCACTGATGTACTGTGGATCATCACTGATGTACTGTGGATCATCACTGATGTACTATGGGCCATCACTGGTGTACTATGGGCCATCACTGGTGTACTATGGATCATCACTGGTGTACTATGGACCATCACTGATGTACTATGGACCATCACTGATGTACTATGGATCATCACTGATATACTGTGGACCATCACTGATGTACTGTGGACCATCCCTGATGTACTGTGGATCATCACTGAAGTATTGTGGATCATCACTGATGTACTGTGGATCATCACTTATGTACTGTGGATCATCACTAATGTACTGTGGATCATAACTGATGTACTGTAGATCATCACTGATGTACTATAGATCATCACTGGTGTACTATGTATATAGATCATCACTGATGTACTATGGACCATCACTGATGTACTATAGATAATCACTGATGTACTATGGACCATCACTGGTGTACTATGGATCATCACTGGTGTACTGTGGATCATCACTGGTGTACTATGGACCATCCCTGATGTACTGTGGATCATCACTGATGTACTGTGGATCATCACTGATGTACTATAGTTCATCACTGATGTACTATGGGCCATCACTGGTGTACTATGGATCATCACTGGTGTACTATGGATCATCACTGATGTACTATGGACCATCCCTGATGTACTGTGGATCATCACTGATGTACTATAGTTCATCACTGATGTACTATGGGCCATCACTGGTGTACTATGGATCATCACTGGTGTACTATGGATCATCACTGATGTACTATGGACCATCCCTGATGTACTGTGGATCATCACTGATGTACTGTGGATCATCACTGATGTACTATGGATCATCACTGATGTACTATGGGCCATCACTGGTGTACTATGGATCATCACTGGTGTACTATGGATCATCACTGGTGTACTATGGACCATCACTGATGTACTGTGGACCACCACTGATGTACTGTGGATCATCACTGATGTACTGTGGATCATCCCTGGTGTACTATGGAACGTCACTGGTGTACTATGGATCATCACTGGTGTACTATGGATCATCACTGATGTACTATGGGCCATCACTGATGTACTATGGATCATCACTGATATACTGTGGACCATCCCTGATGTACTGTGGATCATCACTGATGTACTGTGGATCATCACTGAACTATTGTGGATCATCACTGATGTAGTGTGGATCATCACTGATGTACTGTGGATCATAACTGATGTACTGTGGATCATCACTGATGTACTGTGGATCATCACTGATGTACTATAGATCATTACTGATGTACTATGGGCCATCACTGGTGTACTATGGATCATCATTGATGTACTATGGATCATCACTGATGTACTATGGATCATCACTGATGTACTATGGACCATCACTGATGTACTATGGGCCACCACTGGTGTACTATGGATCATCACTGATGTACTGTGGATCATCACTGATGTACTGTGGGCCATCACTGATGTACTATGGATCATCACTGATATACTGTGGACCATCCCTGATGTATTGTGGATCATCACTGATGTACTGTGGATCATCACTGATGTACTATAAATCATCACTGAAGTACTATGGGCCATCACTGGTGTACTATGGATCATCACTGGTGTACTATGGATCATCACTGATGTACTATGGATCATCACTGATGTACTATGGATCATGACTGGTGTACTATGGATCATCACTGATGTACTGTGGACCATCCCTGATGTACTGTGGATCATCACTGATGTACTGTGGATCATCACTGATGTACTGTGGATCATCACTGATGTACTATGGATCATCACTGATGTACTGTGGATCATCACTGATGTACTGTGGGCCATCACTGATGAACTATGGATCATCACTGATATACTGTGGACCATCCCTGATGTATTGTGGATCATCACTGATGTACTGTGGATCATCACTGATGTACTATAAATCATCACTGAAGTACTATGGGCCATCACTGGTGTACTATGGATCATCACTGATGTACTATGGATCATCACTGATGTACTATGGATCATCACTGGTGTACTATGGATCATCACTGATATACTGTGGACCATCCCTGATATACTGTGGATCATCCCTGATGTACTGTGGATCATCACTGATGTACTGTGGGCCATCACAGGTGTACTGTGGGCCATCACAGGTGTACTATGGATCATCACTGATGTACTATGGATCATCACTGGTGTACTATGGATCATCACTGGTGTACTATGGATCATCACTGATGTACTATGGATCATCACTGATGTACTATGGACCATCACTGATGTACTATGGGCCATCACTGGTGTACTATGGATCATCACCGATGTACTGTGGACCATCCCTGATGTACTGTGGACCATCACTGATGTACTGTGGATCATCACTGATGTACTATGGATCATCACTGACGTACTATAGATCATCACTGATGTACTATAGATCATCACTGATGTACTATGGACCATCACTGATGTACTATAGATCATCACTGATGTACTATGGACCATCACTGGTGTACTATGGATCATCACTGGTGTACTGTGGATCATCACTGGTGTACTATGGACCATCCCTGATGTACTGTGGATCATCACTGATGTACTGTGGATCATCACTGATGTACTATAGTTCATCACTGATATACTGTGGGCCATCACTGGTGTACTATGGATCATCACTGGTGTACTATGGATCATCACTGATGTACTATGGACCATCCCTGATGTACTGTGGATCATCACTGATGTACTGTGGATCATCACTGATGTACTATGGATCATCACTGATGTACTGTGGATCATCACTGATGTACTATAGTTCATCACTGATGTACTATGGGCCATCACTGGTGTACTATGGATCATCACTGGTGTACTATGGATCATCACTGATGTACTATGGGCCATCACTGGTGTACTATGGATCATCACTGGTGTACTATGGATCATCACTGATGTACTATAGATCATCACTGATGTACTATAGCTCATCACTGATGTACTATGGACCATCACTGATGTACTATAGATCATCACTGATGTACTATGGACCATCACTGGTGTACTATGGATCATCACTGGTGTACTGTGGATCATCACTGGTGTACTATGGACCATCCCTGATGTACTGTGGATCATCACTGATGTACTGTGGATCATCACTGATGTACTATAGTTCATCACTGATGTACTATGGGCCATCACTGGTGTACTATGGATCATCACTGGTGTACTATGGATCATCACTGATGTACTATGGACCATCCCTGATGTACTGTGGATCATCACTGATGTACTGTGGATCATCACTGATGTACTATGGATCATCACTGATGTACTGTGGATCATCACTGATGTACTATAGTTCATCACTGATGTACTATGGGCCATCACTGGTGTACTATGGATCATCACTGGTGTACTATGGATCATCACTGATGTACTATGGACCATCCCTGATGTACTGTGGATCATCACTGATGTACTATAGTTCATCACTGATGTACTATGGGCCATCACTGGTGTACTATGGATCATCAATGGTGTACTATGGATCATCACTGATGTACTATGGACCATCTCTGATGTACTGTGGATCATCACTGATGTACTGTGGATCATCACTGATGTACTATGGATCATCACTGATGTACTATGGGCCATCACTGGTGTACTATGGGCCATCACTGGTGTACTATGGATCATCACTGGTGTACTATGGACCATCACTGATGTACTATGGACCATCACTGATGTACTATGGATCATCACTGATATACTGTGGACCATCCCTGATGTACTGTGGATCATCACTGATGTACTGTGGATCATCACTGAAGTATTGTGGATCATCACTGATGTACTGTGGATCATCACTGATGTACTGTGTATCATAACTGATGTATTGTGGATCATCACTGATGTACTATAGATCATCACTGATGTACTATAGATCATCACTGATGGACTATGGACCATCACTGATGTACTATAGATCATCACTGATGTACTATGGACCATCACTGGTGTACTATGGATCATCACTGGTGTACTGTGGATCATCACTGGTGTACTATGGACCATCCCTGATGTACTGTGGATCATCACTGATGTACTGTGGATCATCACTGATGTACTATAGTTCATCACTGATGTACTATGGGCCATCACTGGTGTACTATGGATCATCACTGGTGTACTATGGACCATCACTGGTGTACTATGGATCATCACTGGTGTACTGTGGATCATCACTGGTGTACTATGGACCATCCCTGATGTACTGTGGATCATCACTGATGTACTGTGGATCATCACTGATGTACTATAGTTCATCACTGATGTACTATGGGCCATCACTGGTGTACTATGGATCATCACTGGTGTACTATGGATCATTACTGATGTACTATGGACCATCCCTGATGTACTGTGGATCATCACTGATGTACTGTGGATCATCACTGATGTACTATGGATCATCACTGATGTACTGTGGATCATCACTGATGTACTATGGGCCATCACTGGTGTACTATGGGCCATCACTGGTGTACTATGGATCATCACTGATGTACTATGGATCATCACTGATGTACTATGGACCATCATTGATGTACTATGGGCCATCACTGGTGTACTATGGATCATCACCGATGTACTGTGGACCATCCCTGATGTACTGTGGACCATCACTGATGTACTGTGGATCATCACTGATGTACTATGGATCATCACTGATGTACTATAGATCATCACTGATGTATTATAGATCATCACTGATGTACTATGGACCATCACTGATGTACTATAGATCATCACTGATGTACTATGGACCATCACTGGTGTACTATGGATCATCACTGGTGTACTGTGGATCATCACTGGTGTACTATGGACCATCCCTGATGTACTGTGGATCATCACTGATATACTATGGATCATCACTGATGTACTATGGATCATCACTGATGTACTATAGTTCATCACTGATGTACTATGGGCCATCACTGGTGTACTATGGATCATCACTGGTGTACTATGGATCATCACTGATGTACTATGGACCATCCCTGATGTACTGTGGATCATCACTGATGTACTGTGGATCATCACTGATGTACTATAGTTCATCACTGATGTACTATGGGCCATCACTGGTGTACTATGGATCATCACTGGTGTACTATGGATCATCACTGATGTACTATGGACCATCCCTGATGTACTGTGGATCATCACTGATGTACTATAGTTCATCACTGATGTACTATGGGCCATCACTGGTGTACTATGGATCATCACTGGTGTACTATGGATCATCACTGATGTACTATAGATCATCACTGATGTACTATAGTTTATCACTGATGTACTATAGATCATCACTGATGTACTATGGACCATCACTGGTGTACTATAGATCATCACTGATGTACTATGGACCATCACTGGTGTACTATAGTTCATCACTGGTGTACTGTGGATCATCACTGGTGTACTATGGACCATCCCTGATGTACTGTGGATCATCACTGATGTACTGTGGATCATCACTGATGTACTATAGTTCATCACTGATGTACTATGGGCTATCACTGGTGTACTATGGATCATCACTGGTGTACTATGGATCATCACTGATGTACTATGGACCATCTCTGATGTACTGTGGATCATCACTGATGTACTGTGGATCATCACTGATGTACTATAGTTCATCACTGATGTACTATGGGCCATCACTGGTGTACTATGGATCATCACTGGTGTACTATGGGCCATCACTGGTGTACTATGGATCATCACTGATGTACTGTGGATCATCACTGATGTACTATAGTTCATCACTGATGTACTATGGGCCATCACTGGTGTACTATGGGTCATCACTGGTGTACTATGGGCCATCACTGGTGTACTATGGATCATCACTGGTGTACTATGGATCATCACTGATGTACTGTGGACCATCCCTGATGTACTGTGGATCATCACTGATGTACTGTGGATCATCACTGATGTACTATGGATCATCACTGATGTACTATGGGCCATCACTGGTGTACTATGGGCCATCACTGGTGTACTATGGATCATCACTGATGTACTATGAATCATCACTGATATACTGTGGACCATCCCTGATGTACTGTGGATCATCACTGATGTACTGTGGATCATCACTGAAGTATTGTGGATCATCACTGATGTACTGTGGATCATCACTGATGTACTGTGTATCATAACTGATGTACTGTGGATCATCACTGATGTACTATAGATCATCACTGATGTACTATAGATCATCACTGATGTACCATGGACCATCACTGATGTACTATAGATCATCACTGATGTACTATGGACCATCACTGGTGTACTATGGATCATCACTGGTGTACTGTGGATCATCACTGGTGTACTATGGACCATCCCTGATGTACTGTGGATCATCACTGATGTACTATGGATCATCACTGATGTACTGTGGATCATCACTGATGTACTATAGTTCATCACTGATGTACTATGGGCCATCACTGGTGTACTATGGATCATCACTGGTGTACTATGGATCATCACTGATGTACTATGGACCATCCCTGATGTACTGTGGATCATCACTGATGTACTGTGGATCATCACTGATGTACTATGGATCATCACTGATGTACTGTGGATCATCACTGATGTACTATAGTTCATCACTGATGTACTATGGGCCATCACTGGTGTACTATGGATCATCACTGGTGTACTATGGATCATCACTGATGTACTATGGACCATCCCTGATGTACTGTGGATCATCTCTGATGTACTATAGTTCATCACTGATGTACTATGGGCCATCAGTGGTGTACTATGGATCATCACTGATGTACTGTGGATCATCACTGATGTACTGTGGATCATCACTGATGTACTGTGGATCATCACTGATGTTCTATGGGCCATCACTGGTGTACTATGGGCCATCACTGGTGTACTATGGATCATCACTGGTGTACTATGGACCATCACTGATGTACTATGGACCATCACTGATGTACTATGGATCATCACTGATATACTGTGGACCATCACTGATGTAATGTGGACCATCCCTGATGTACTGTGGATCATCACTGAAGTATTGTGGATCATCACTGATGTACTGTGGATCATCACTTATGTACTGTGGATCATCACTAATGTACTGTGGATCATAACTGATGTACTGTAGATCATCACTGATGTACTATAGATCATCACTGGTGTACTATGTATATAGATCATCACTGATGTACTATGGACCATCACTGATGTACTATAGATAATCACTGATGTACTATGGACCATCACTGGTGTACTATGGATCATCACTGGTGTACTGTGGATCATCACTGGTGTACTATGGACCATCCCTGATGTACTGTGGATCATCACTGATGTACTGTGGATCATCACTGATGTACTATAGTTCATCACTGATGTACTATGGGCCATCACTGGTGTACTATGGATCATCACTGGTGTACTATGGATCATCACTGATGTACTATGGACCATCCCTGATGTACTGTGGATCATCACTGATGTACTATAGTTCATCACTGATGTACTATGGGCCATCACTGGTGTACTATGGATCATCACTGGTGTACTATGGATCATCACTGATGTACTATGGACCATCCCTGATGTACTGTGGATCATCACTGATGTACTGTGGATCATCACTGATGTACTATGGATCATCACTGGTGTACTATGGATCATCACTGGTGTACTATGGACCATCACTGATGTACTGTGGACCACCACTGATGTACTGTGGATCATCACTGATGTACTGTGGATCATCCCTGGTGTACTATGGAACATCACTGGTGTACTATGGATCATCACTGGTGTACTATGGATCATCACTGATGTACTATGGGCCATCACTGATGTACTATGGATCATCACTGATATACTGTGGACCATCCCTGATGTACTGTGGATCATCACTGATGTACTGTGGATCATCACTGAAGTATTGTGGATCATCACTGATGTAGTGTGGATCATCACTGATGTACTGTGGATCATAACTGATGTACTGTGGATCATCACTGATGTACTGTGGATCATCACTGATGTACTATAGATCATTACTGATGTACTATGGGCCATCACTGGTGTACTATGGATCATCATTGATGTACTATGGATCATCACTGATGTACTATGGATCATCACTGATGTACTATGGACCATCACTGATGTACTATGGGCCATCACTGGTGTACTATGGATCATCACTGATGTACTGTGGATCATCACTGATGTACTGTGGGCCATCACTGATGTACTATGGATCATCACTGATATACTGTGGACCATCCCTGATGTATTGTGGATCATCACTGATGTACTGTGGATCATCACTGATGTACTATAAATCATCACTGAAGTACTATGGGCCATCACTGGTGTACTATGGATCATCACTGGTGTACTATGGATCATCACTGATGTACTATGGATCATCACTGATGTACTATGGATCATGACTGGTGTACTATGGATCCTCACTGATGTACTGTGGACCATCCCTGATGTACTGTGGATCATCACTGATGTACTGTGGATCATCACTGATGTACTGTGGATCATCACTGATGTACTGTGGATCATTACTGATGTACTATGGATCATCACTGATGTACTGTGGATCATCACTGATGTACTGTGGGCCATCACTGATGAACTATGGATCATCACTGATATACTGTGGACCATCCCTGATGTATTGTGGATCATCACTGATGTACTGTGGATCATCACTGATGTACTATAAATCATCACTGAAGTACTATGGGCCATCATTGGTGTACTATGGATCATCACTGATGTACTATGGATCATCACTGATGTACTATGGATCATCACTGGTGTACTATGGATCATCACTGATATACTGTGGACCATCCCTGATATACTGTGGATCATCCCTGATGTACTGTGGATCATCACTGATGTACTGTGGGCCATCACAGGTGTACTGTGGGCCATCACAGGTGTACTATGGATCATCACTGATGTACTATGGATCATCACTGGTGTACTATGGATCATCACTGGTGTACTATGGATCATCACTGATGTACTGTGGACCATCCCTGATGTACTATAGATCATCACTGATGTACTGTGGATCATCACTGATGTACTATGGGCCATCACTGGTGTACTATGGATCATCACTGGATTACTATGGATCATCCCTGGTGTACTATGGACCATCACTGATGTGCTTTGGGCCATCACTGGTGTACTATGGATCATCACTGATGTACTGTGGACCATCCCTGATGTACTGTGGATCATCACTGATGTACTATGGATCATCACTGATGTACTATGGACCATCACTGGTGTACTATGGACCATCACTGGTGTACTATGGATCATCACTGATATACTGTGGATCATCACTGATGTACTGTGGGCCATCACTGATGTACTATGGATCATCACTGATATACTGTGGACCATCCCTGATGTATTGTGGATCATCACTGATGTACTGTGGATCATCACTGATGTACTATAGATCATCACTGAAGTACTATGGGCCATCACTGGTGTACTATGGATCATCACTGGTGTACTATGGGCCATCACTGGTGTACTATGGATCATCACTGATGTACTATGGATCATCACTGATGTACTATGGATCATGACTGGTGTACTATGGATCATCACTGATGTACTGTGGACCATCCCTGATGTCCTGTGGATCATCACTGATGTATTGTGGATCATCACTGATGTACTGTGGATCATCACTGATGTACTGTGGATCATCACTGATGTACTGAGGATCATCACTGATGTACTATGGATCATCACTGATGTACCGTGGATCATCACTGATGTACTGTGGATCATCACTGATGTACTGTGGATCATCACTGATGTACTATAGATCATCACTGAAGTACTATGGGCCATCACTGGTGTACTATGGATCATCACTGATGTATTATGGATCATCACTGATGTACTATGAGCCATCACTGATGTACTATGGATCATCACTGGTGTACTATGGGCCATCACTGAAGTACTATGGATCATCACTGGTGTACTATGGATCATCACTGGTGTACTATGGGCCATCACTGATGTACTATGGATCATCACTGGTGTACTATGGATCATCACTGATGTACTATAGATCATCACTGATGTACTATAGCTCATCACTGGTATACTATGGGCCATCTCTGGTGTACTATGGATCATCACTGGTGTACTATGGGCCATCACTGGTGTACTATGGATCATCACTGGTGTACTGTGGATCATCACTGGTGTACTATGGACCATCCCTGATGTACTGTGGATCATCACTGATGTACTGTGGATCATCACTGATGTACTATAGTTCATCACTGATGTACTATGGGCCATCACTGGTGTACTATGGATCATCACTGGTGTACTATGGATCATCACTGATGTACTATGGACCATCCCTGATGTACTGTGGATCATCACTGATGTACTGTGGATCATCACTGATGTACTATGGATCATCACTAATGTACTGTGGATTATCACTGATGTACTATAGTTCATCACTGATGTACTATGGGCCATCACTGGTGTACTATGAATCATCACTGGTGTACTATGGATCATCACTGATGTACTATGGACCATCCCTTATGTACTGTGGATCATCACTGATGTACTATAGTTCATCACTGATGTACTATGGGCCATCACTGGTCTACTATGGATCATCACTGGTGTACTATGGATCATCACTGATGTACTATGGACCATCCCTGATGTACTGTGGATCATCACTGATGTACTGTGGATCATCACTGATGTACTGTGGATCATCACTGATGTACTATGGATCATCACTGATGTACTATGGGCCATCCCTGGTGTACTATGGGCCATCACTGGTGTACTATGGATCATCACTGGTGTACTATGGACCATCACTGATGGACTATGGACCATCACTGATGTACTATGGATCATCACTGATATACTGTGGACCATCCCTGATGTACTGTGGATCATCACTGATGTACTGTGGATCATCACTGAAGTATTGTGGATCATCACTGATGTACTGTGGATCATCACTGATGTACTGTGTATCATAACTGATGTACTGTGGATCATCACTGATGTACTATAGATCATCACTGATGTACTATAGATCATCACTGATGTACTATGGACCATCACTGATGTACTATAGATCATCACTGATGTACTATGGACCATCACTGGTGTACTATGGATCATCACTGGTGTACTGTGGATCATCACTGGTGTACTATGGACCATCCCTGATGTACTGTGGATCATCACTGATGTACTGTGGATCATCACTGATGTACTATAGTTCATCACTGATGTACTATGGGCCATCACTGGTGTACTATGGATCATCACTGGTGTACTATGGATCATCACTGATGTACTATGGACCATCCCTGATGTACTGTGGATCATCACTGATGTACTGTGGATCATCACTGATGTACTATGGATCATCACTGATGTACTGTGGATCATCACTGATGTACTATAGTTCATCACTGATGTACTATGGGCCATCACTGGTGTACTATGGATCATCACTGGTGTACTATGGATCATCACTGATGTACTATGGACCATCCCTGATGTACTGTGGATCATCACTGATGTACTATAGTTCATCACTGATGTACTATGGGCCATCACTGGTGTACTATGGATCATCACTGGTGTACTATGGATCATCACTGATGTACTATGGACCATCCCTGATGTACTGTGGATCATCACTGATGTACTGTGGATCATCACTGATGTACTATGGATCATCACTGATGTACTATGGGCTATCACTGGTGTACTATGGGCCATCACTGGTGTACTATGGATCATCACTGGTGTACTATGGATCATCACTGGTGTACTATGGATCATCACTGATGTACTATGGACCATCACTGATGTACTATGGATCATCACTGATATACTGTGGACCATCCCTGATGTACTGTGGATCATCACTGATGTACTGTGGATCATCACTGAAGTATTGTGGATCATCACTGATGTACTGTGGATCCTCACTAATGTACTGTGGATCATAACTGATGTACTGTAGATCATCACTGATGTACTATAGATCATCACTGGTGTACTATGTATATAGATCATCACTGATGTACTATGGACCATCACTGATGTACTATAGATCATCACTGATGTACTATGGACCATCACTGGTGTACTATGGATCATCACTGGTGTACTGTGGATCATCACTGGTGTACTATGGACCAGCCCTGATGTACTGTGGATCATCACTGATGTACTGTGGATCATCACTGATGTACTATAGTTCATCACTGATGTACTATGGGCCATCACTGGTGTACTATGGATCATCACTGGTGTACTATGGATCATCACTGATGTACTATGGACCATCCCTGATGTACTGTGGATCATCACTGATGTACTGTGGATCATCACTGATGTACTATGGATCATCAGTGATGTACTATGGGCCATCACTGGTGTACTATGGGCCATCACTGGTGTACTATGGATCATCACTGGTGTACTATGGATCATCACTGGTGTACTATGGACCATCACTGATGTACTGTGGACCACCACTGATGTACTGTGGATCATCACTGATGTACTGTGGATCATCCCTGGTGTACTATGGAACATCACTGGTGTACTATGGATCATCACTGGTGTACTATGGATCATCACTGATGTACTATGGGCCATGACTGATGTACTATGGATCATCACTGATATACTGTGGACCATCCCTGATGTACTGTGGATCATCACTGATGTACTGTGGATCATCACTGAAGTATTGTGGATCATCACTGATGTACTGTGGATCATCACTGATGTACTGTGGATCATAACTGATGTACTGTGGATCATCACTGATGTACTGTGGATCATCACTGATGTACTATAGATCATTACTGATGTACTATGGGCCATCACTGGTGTACTATGGATCATCACTGATGTACTATGGATCATCACTGATGTACTATGGATCATCACTGATGTACTATGGACCATCACTGATGTACTATGGGCCATCACTGGTGTACTATGGATCATCACTGATGTACTGTGGATCATCACTGATGTACTGTGGGCCATCACTGATGTACTATGGATCATCACTGATATACTGTGGACCATCCCTGATGTATTGTGGATCATCACTGATGTACTGTGGATCATCACTGATGTACTATAAATCATCACTGAAGTACTATGGGCCATCACTGGTGTACTATGGATCATCACTGGTGTACTATGGATCATCACTGATGTACTATGGATCATCACTGATGTACTATGGATCATCACTGATGTACTGTGGACCATCCCTGATGTACTGTGGATCATCACTGATGTACTGTGGATCATCACTGATGTACTGTGGATCATCACTGATGTACTGTGGATCATCACTGATGTACTGAGGATCATCACTGATGTACTATGGATCATCACTGATGTACCTTGGATCATCACTGATGTACTGTGGATCATCACTGATGTACTGTGGATTATCACTGATGTACTATAGATCATCACTGTAGTACTATGGGCCATGACTGGTGTACTATGGATCATCACTGATGTACTATGGATCATCACTGATGTATTATGGATCATCACTGATGTACTATGAGCCATCACTGATGTACTATGGATCATCACTGGTGTACTATGGATCATCACTGATGTACTATGAGCCATCACTGATGTACTATGGATCATCACTGGTGTACTATGGATCATCACTGATGTACTATGGATCATCACTGATGTACTATGGATCATGACTGGTGTACTATGGATCATCACTGATGTACTGTGGACCATCCCTGATGTACTGTGGATCATCACTGATGTACTGTGGATCATCACTGATGTACTGTGGATCATCACTGATGTACTGAGGATCATCACTGATGTACTATGGATCATCACTGATGTACTGTGGATCATCACTGATGTACTGTGGGCCATCACTGATGTACTATGGATCATCACTGATATACTGTGGACCATCCCTGATGTATTGTGGATCATCACTGATGTACTGTGGGCCATCACAGGTGTACTGTGGGCCATCACAGGTGTACTATGGATCATCACTGATGTACTATGGATCATCACTGGTGTACTATGGATCATCACTGATGTACTGTGGACCATCCCTGATGTACTATAGATCATCACTGATGTACTGTGGATCATCACTGATGTACTATGGGCCACCACTGGTGTACTATGGATCATCACTGGATTACTATGGATCATCCCTGGTGTACTATGGACCATCACTGAAGTGCTTTGGGCCATCACTGGTGTACTATGGATCATCACTGATGTACTGTGGACCATCCCTGATGTACTGTGGATCATCACTGATGTACTATGGATCATCACTGATGTACTATGGACCATCACTGGTGTACTATGGACCATCACTGGTGTACTATGGATCATCACTGATATACTGTGGATCATCACTGATGTACTGTGGGCCATCACTGATGTACTATGGATCATCACTGATATACTGTGGACCATCCCTGATGTATTGTGGATCATCACTGATGTACTGTGGATCATCACTGATGTACTATAGATCATCACTGAAGTACTATGGGCCATCACTGGTGTACTATGGATCATCACTGGTGTACTATGGGCCATCACTGGTGTACTATGGATCATCACTGATGTACTATGGATCATCACTGATGTACTATGGATCATGACTGGTGTACTATGGATCATCACTGATGTACTGTGGACCATCCCTGATGTCCTGTGGATCATCACTGATGTACTGTGGATTATCACTGATGTACTGTGGATCATCACTGATGTACTGTGGATCATCACTGATGTACTGAGGATCATCACTGATGTACTATGGATCATCACTGATGTACCGTGGATCATCACTGATGTACTGTGGATCATCACTGATGTACTGTGGATCATCACTGATGTACTATAGATCATCACTGAAGTACTATGGGCCATCACTGGTGTACTATGGATCATCACTGATGTATTATGGATCATCACTGATGTACTATGAGCCATCATTGATGTACTATGGATCATCACTGGTGTACTATGGGCCATCACTGAAGTACTATGGATCATCACTGGTGTACTATGGATCATCACTGGTGTACTATGGGCCATCACTGATGTACTATGGATCATCACTGGTGTACTATGGATCATCACTGATGTACTATAGATCATCACTGATGTACTATAGCTCATCACTGGTATACTATGGGCCATCTCTGGTGTACTATGGATCATCACTGGTGTACTATGGGCCATCACTGGTGTACTATGGATCATCACTGGTGTACTGTGGATCATCACTGGTGTACTATGGACCATCCCTGATGTACTGTGGATCATCACTGATGTACTGTGGATCATCACTGATGTACTATAGTTCATCACTGATGTACTATGGGCCATCACTGGTGTACTATGGATCATCACTGGTGTACTATGGATCATCACTGATGTACTATGGACCATCCCTGATGTACTGTGGATCATCACTGATGTACTGTGGATCATCACTGATGTACTATGGATCATCACTAATGTACTGTGGATCATCAGTGATGTACTATAGTTCATCACTGATGTACTATGGGCCATCACTGGTGTACTATGGATCATCACTGGTGTACTATGGATCATCACTGATGTACTATGGACCATCCCTAATGTACTGTGGATCATCACGGATGTACTATAGTTCATCACTGATGTACTATGGGCCATCACTGGTGTACTATGGATCATCACTGGTGTACTATGGATCATCACTGATGTACTATGGACCATCCCTGATGTACTGTGGATCATCACTGATGTACTGTGGATCATCACTGATGTACTGTGGATCATCACTGATGTACTATGGATCATCACTGATGTACTATGGGCCATCACTGGTGTACTATGGGCCATCACTGGTGTACTATGGATCATCACTGGTGTACTATGGGCCATCACTGATGGACTATGGACCATCACTGATGTACTATGGATCATCACTGATATACTGTGGACCATCCCTGATGTACTGTGGATCATCACTGATGTACTGTGGATCATCACTGAAGTATTGTGGATCATCACTGATGTACTGTGGATCATCACTGATGTACTGTGTATCATAACTGATGTACTGTGGATCATCACTGATGTACTATAGATCATCACTGATGTACTATAGATCATCACTGATGTACTATGGACCATCACTGATGTACTATAGATCATCACTGATGTACTATGGACCATCACTGGTGTACTATGGATCATCACTGGTGTACTGTGGATCATCACTGGTGTACTATGGACCATCCCTGATGTACTGTGGATCATCACTGATGTACTGTGGATCATCACTGATGTACTATAGTTCATCACTGATGTACTATGGGCCATCACTGGTGTACTATGGATCATCACTGGTGTACTATGGATCATCACTGATGTACTATGGACCATCCCTGATGTACTGTGGATCATCACTGATGTACTGTGGATCATCACTGATGTACTATGGATCATCACTGATGTACTGTGGATCATCACTGATGTACTATAGTTCATCACTGATGTACTATGGGCCATCACTGGTGTACTATGGATCATCACTGGTGTACTATGGATCATCACTGATGTACTATGGACCATCCCTGATGTACTGTGGATCATCACTGATGTACTATAGTTCATCACTGATGTACTATGGGCCATCACTGGTGTACTATGGATCATCACTGGTGTACTATGGATCATCACTGATGTACTATGGACCATCCCTGATGTACTGTGGATCATCACTGATGTACTGTGGATCATCACTGATGTACTATGGATCATCACTGATGTACTATGGGCTATCACTGGTGTACTATGGGCCATCACTGGTGTACTATGGATCATCACTGGTGTACTATGGATCATCACTGGTGTACTATGGACCATCACTGATGTACTGTGGACCACCACTGATGTACTGTGGATCATCACTGATGTACTGTGGATCATCCCTGGTGTACTATGGAACATCACTGGTGTACTATGGATCATCACTGGTGTACTATGGATCATCACTGATGTACTATGGGCCATCACTGATGTACTATGGATCATCACTGATATACTGTGGACCATCCCTGATGTACTGTGGATCATCACTGATGTACTGTGGATCATCACTGAAGTATTGTGGATCATCACTGATGTTCTGTGGATCATCACTGATGTACTGTGGATCATAACTGATGTACTGTGGATCATCACTGATGTACTGTGGATCATCACTGATGTACTATAGATCATTACTGATGTACTATGGGCCATCACTGGTGTACTATGGATCATCACTGATGTACTATGGATCATCACTGATGTACTATGGATCATCACTGATGTACTATGGACCATCACTGATGTACTATGGGCCATCACTGGTGTACTATGGATCATCACTGATGTACTGTGGATCATCACTGATGTACTGTGGGCCATCACTGATGTACTATGGATCATCACTGATATACTGTGGACCATCCCTGATGTATTGTGGATCATCACTGATGTACTGTGGATCATCACTGATGTACTATAAATCATCACTGAAGTACTATGGGCCATCACTGGTGTACTATGGATCATCACTGATGTACTATGGATCATCACTGATGTACTATGGATCATCACTGATGTACTGTGGACCATCCCTGATGTACTGTGGATCATCACTGATGTACTGTGGATCATCACTGATGTACTGTGGATCATCACTGATGTACTGAGGATCATCACTGATGTACTATGGATCATCACTGATGTACCTTGGATCATCACTGATGTACTGTGGATCATCACTGATGTACTGTGGATCATCACTGATGTACTATAGATCATCACTGTAGTACTATGGGCCATGACTGGTGTACTATGGATCATCACTGATGTACTATGGATCATCACTGATGTACTATGGATCATCACTGATGTATTATGGATCATCACTGATGTACTATGAGCCATCACTGATGTACTATGGATCATCACTGGTGTACTATGGATCATCACTGATGTACTATGAGCCATCACTGATGTACTATGGATCATCACTGGTGTACTATAGATCATCACTGAAGTACTATGGGCCATCACTGGTGTACTATGGATCATCACTGGTGTACTATGGATCATCACTGATGTACTATGGATCATCACTGATGTACTATGGATCATCACTGATGTACTGTGGACCATCCCTGATGTACTGTGGATCATCACTGATGTACTGTGGATCATCACTGATGTACTGTGGATCATCACTGATGTACTGTGGATCATCACTGATGTACTGTGGATCATCACTGATGTACTGAGGATCATCACTGATGTACTATGGATCATCACTGATGTACCTTGGATCATCACTGATGTACTATAGATCATCACTGTAGTACTATGGGCCATGACTGGTGTACTATGGATCATCACTGATGTACTATGGATCATCACTGATGTACTGTGGATCATCACTGATGTACTGAGGATCATCACTGATGTACTATGGATCATCACTGATGTACTGTGGATCATCACTGATGTACTATAGATCATCACTGTAGTACTATGGGCCATGACTGGTGTACTATGGATCATCACTGATGTACTATGGATCATCACTGATGTACTATGGATCATCACTGATGTATTATGGATCATCACTGATGTACTATGAGCCATCACTGATGTACTATGGATCATCACTGGTGTACTATGGATCATCACTGATGTACTATGAGCCATCACTGATGTACTATGGATCATCACTGGTGTACTATAGATCATCACTGAAGTACTATGGGCCATCACTGGTGTACTATGGATCATCACTGATGTACTATGGATCATCACTGATGTACTATGGATCATCACTGATGTACTGTGGACCATCCCTGATGTACTGTGGATCATCACTGATGTACTGTGGATCATCACTGATGTACTGTGGATCATCACTGATGTACTGTGGATCATCACTGATGTACTGTGGATCATCACTGATGTACTGTGGATCATCACTGATGTACTGAGGATCATCACTGATGTACTATGGATCATCACTGATGTACCTTGGATCATCACTGATGTACTATAGATCATCACTGTAGTACTATGGGCCATGACTGGTGTACTATGGATCATCACTGATGTACTATGGATCATCACTGATGTACTGTGGATCATCACTGATGTACTGAGGATCATCACTGATGTACTATGGATCATCACTGATGTACTGTGGATCATCACTGATGTACTATAGATCATCACTGTAGTACTATGGGCCATGACTGGTGTACTATGGATCATCACTGATGTACTATGGATCATCACTGATGTACTATGGATCATCACTGATGTATTATGGATCATCACTGATGTACTATGAGCCATCACTGATGTACTATGGATCATCACTGGTGTACTATGGATCATCACTGATGTACTATGAGCCATCACTGATGTACTATGGATCATCACTGGTGTACTATGGATCATCACTGATGTACTATAGATCATCACTGATGTACTATGAGCCATCACTGATGTACTATGGGCCATCCCTGGTGTACTATGGATCATCACTGATGTACTGTGGATCATCACTGATGTACTATGGGACATCACTGGTGTACTATGGGCCATCACTGGTGTACTATGGATCATCACTGGTGTACTATGGGCCATCACTGGTGTACTATGGGCCATCACTGGTGTACTATGGATCATCACTGGTGTACTATGGACCATCACTGGTGTACTATGGATCATCACTGGTGTACTATGGATCATCACTGGTGTACTATGGATCATCCCTGGTGTACTATGGATCATCACTGGTGTACTATGGATCATCACTGGTGTACTATGGATCATCACTGATATACTGTGGACCATCCCTGATATACTGTGGATCATCCCTGATGTACTGTGGATCATCACTGATGTACTGTGGGCCATCACTGGTGTACTGTTGGCCATCACAGGTGTACTATGGATCATCACTGATGTACTATGGATCATCACTGGTGTACTATGGATCATCACTGATGTACTGTGGACCATCCCTGATGTACTATAGATCATCACTGATGTACTCTGGATCATCACTGATGTACTATGGGCCATCACTGGTGTACTATGGGCCATCACTGGTGTACTATGGATCATCACTGGATTACTATGGATCATCCCTGGTGTACTATGGACCATCACTGATGTGCTTTGGGCCATCACTGGTGTACTATGGATCATCACTGATGTACTGTGGACCATCCCTGATGTACTGTGGATCATCACTGATGTACTATGGATCATCACTGATGTACTATGGACCATCACTGGTGTACTATGGACCATCACTGGTGTACTATGGATCATCACTGATGTACTGTGGATCATCACTGATGTACTGTGGGCCATCACTGATGTACTATGGATCATCACTGATATACTGTGGACCATCCCTGATGTATTGTGGATCATCACTGATGTACTGTAGATCATCACTGATGTACTGTGGATCATCACTGATGTACTATAGATCATCACTGAAGTACTATGGGCCATCACTGGTGTACTATGGATCATCACTGGTGTACTATGGGCCATCACTGGTGTACTATGGATCATCACTGATGTACTATGGATCATCACTGATGTACTATGGATCATGACTGGTGTACTATGGATCATCACTGATGTACTGTGGACCATCCCTGATGTCCTGTGGATCATCACTGATGTACTGTAGATCATCACTGATGTACTGTGGATCATCACTGATGTACTGAGGATCATCACTGATGTACTATGGATCATCACTGATGTACCGTGGATCATCACTGATGTACTGTGGATCATCACTGATGTACTGTGGATCATCACTGATGTACTATAGATCATCACTGAAGTACTATGGGCCATCACTGGTGTACTATGGATCATCACTGATGTATTATGGATCATCACTGATGTATTATGAGCCATCACTGATGTACTATGGATCATCACTGGTGTACTATGGATCATCACTGATGTACTATGGATCATCACTGATGTACTATGAGCCATCACTGATGTACTATGGGCCATCCCTGGTGTACTATGGATCATCACTGATGTACTGTGGATCACCACTGATGTACTATGGGACATCACTGGTATACTATGGGCCATCTCTGGTGTACTATGGATCATCACTGGTGTACTATGGGCCATCACTGGTGAACTATGGATCATCACTGGTGTACTATGGACCATCACTGATTTACTATGGACCATCACTGATGTACTGTGGATCATCACTGATGTACTGTGGGTCATCCCTGGTGTAATATGGATCATCACTGGTGTAATATGGATCATCACTGATGTACTATGGGCCATCACTGATGTACTATGGATCATCACTGATGTACTGTGGACCATCCCTGATGTACTGTGGATCATCACTGATGTACTGTGGATCATCACTGATGTACTGTGGATCATCACTGATGTACTGAGGATCATCACTGATGAACTATAGATCATCACTGATGTACTATGGGCCATCACTGGTATACTATGGGCCATCACTGGTGTACTATGGATCATCACTGATGTACTGTGGATCATCACTGATGTACTGTGGATCATCACTGATGTACTATAGATCATCACTGATGTACTATGGACCATCACTGGTGACTATGAATCATCACTGGTGTACTATGGATCATCACTTGTGTACTATGGATCATCACTGATGTACTATAGATCATCACTGATATACTATGGGTCATCACTTGTGTACTATGGATCATCACTGGTGTACTATGGATCATCCCTGATGTACTATGGACCATCCCTGATGTACTATGGACCATCCCTGATGTACTGTGAATCATCACTGGTGTACTGTGGATCATCACTGATGTACCGTGGATCATCACTGATGTACTATGGGCCATCACTGGTGTACTATGGATCATCACTGATGTACTGTGGATCATCACTGATGTACTATGGATCATCCCTGATGTACTACGGACCATCCCTGATGTACTGTGGATCATCACTGATGTACTATAGATCATCACTGATGTACTATGGGCCATCACTGGTGTACTATGGGCCATCACTGGTGTACTATGGGCCATCACTGGAGTACTATGGATCATCACTGGTGTACTATGGACCATCACTAATTTACTATGGACCATCACTGATGTACTGTGGATCATCACTGATGTACTGTGGATCATCCCTGGTGTACTATGGATAATCACTGGTGTACTATGGATCATCACTGATGTGCTATGGGCCATCACTGATGTACTATGGATCATCACTGATGTACTGTGGACCATCCTTGATGTACTGTGGATCATCACTGATGTACTGTGGATCATCACTGATGTACTGAGGATCATCACTGATGTACTATAGATCATCACTGATGTACTATGGGCCATCACTGGTGTACTGTGGATCATCACTGATGTACTGTGGATCATCACTGATGTACTATAGATCATCACTGATGTACTATGGACCATCACTGGTGTACTATGAATCATCACTGGTGTACTATTAATCATCACTGGTGTACTATGGATCATCACTGATGTACTATAGATCATCACTGATGTACTATGGACCATCACTGGTGTACTATGAATCATCACTGGTGTACTATGGATCATCACTGGTGTACTATGGATCATCACTGATGTACTATAGATCATCACTGATGTACTATGGGCCATCACTTGTGTACTATGGATCATCACTGGTGTACTATGGATCATCCCTGATGTACTATGGACCATCCCTGATGTACTATGGACCATCCCTGATGTACTGTGAATCATCACTGGTGTACTATAGATCATCACTGATGTACTGTGGATCATCACTGATGTACTATGGGCCATCACTGGTGTACTATGGGCCATCACTGGTGTACTATGGATCATCACTGATGTACTGTGGATCATCCCTGATGTACTGTGGGCCATCACTGATGTACTATGGATTATCACTGATGTACTATGGATCATGACTGGTGTACTATGGATCATCACTGATGTACTGTGGACCATCCCTGATGTACTGTGGATCATCACTGATGTACTGTGGATCATCACTGATGTACTGTGGATCATCACTGATGTACTATGGATCATCCCTGATGTACTATGGACCTTCCCTGATGTACTGTGGATCATCACTGATGTACTATAGATCATCACTGATGTACTATGGGCCACCACTGGTGTACTATGGGCCATCACTGGAGTACTATGGATCATTACTGGTGTACTATGGACCATCACTAATTTACTATGGACCATCACTGATGTACTGTGGATCATCACTGATGTACTGTGGATCATCCCTGGTGTACTATGGATCATCACTGGTGTACTATGGATCATCACTGATGTACTATGGGTCATCACTGATGTACTATGGGCCATCACTGATGTACTATGGGCCATCACTGATGTGCTATGGATCATCAGTGATGTACTGTGGACCATCCCTGATGTACTGTGGATCATCACTGATGTACTGTGGATCATCACTGATGTACTGCGGATCATCACTGATGTACTGATGATCATCACTGATGTACTATAGATCATCACTGATGTACTATGGGCCATCACTGGTGTACTGTGGATCATCACTGATGTACTGTGGATCATCACTGATGTACTATAGATCATCACCGATGTACTATGGACCATCACTGGTGTACTATGAATCATCACTGGTGTACTATGGATCATCACTGATGTACTATGAGCCATCACTGATGTACTATGGATCATCACTGGTGTACTATGGATCATCACTGATGTACTATAGATCATCACTGATGTACTATGAGCCATCACTGATGTACTATGGGCCATCCCTGGTGTACTATGGATCATCACTGATGTACTGTGGATCATCACTGATGTACTATGGGACATCACTGGTGTACTATGGATCATCACTGGTGTACTATGGGCCATCACTGGTGTACTATGGGCCATCACTGGTGTACTATGGATCATCACTGGTGTACTATGGACCATCACTGATGTACTATGGATCATCACTGGTGTACTATGGATCATCACTGGTGTACTATGGATCATCCCTGGTGTACTATGGATCATCACTGGTGTACTATGGATCATCACTGGTGTACTATGGATCATCACTGATATACTGTGGACCATCCCTGATATACTGTGGATCATCCCTGATGTACTGTGGATCATCACTGATGTACTGCGGGCCATCACTGGTGTACTGTTGGCCATCACGGGTGTACTATGGATCATCACTGATGTACTATGGATCATCACTGGCGTACTATGGATCATCACTGATGTACTGTGGACCATCCCTGATGTACTATAGATCATCACTGATGTACTCTGGATCATCACTGATGTACTATGGGCCATCACTGGTGTACTATGGGCCATCACTGGTGTACTATGGATCATCACTGGATTACTATGGATCATCCCTGGTGTACTATGGATCATCACTGATGTACTGTGGATCATCCCTGATGTACTGTGGGCCATCACTGATGTACTATGGATTATCACTGATGTACTATGGATCATGACTGGTGTACTATGGATCATCACTGATGTACTGTGGACCATCCCTGATGTACTGTGGATCATCACTGATGTACTGTGGATCATCACTGATGTACTATGGATCATCCCTGATGTACTATGGACCTTCCCTGATGTACTGTGGATCATCACTGATGTACTATACATCATCACTGATGTACTATGGGCCATCACTGGTGTACTATGGGCCATCACTGGAGTACTATGGATCATTACTGGTGTACTATGGACCATCACTAATTTACTATGGACCATCACTGATGTACTGTGGATCATCACTGATGTACTGTGGATCATCCCTGGTGTACTATGGATCATCACTGGTGTACTATGGATCATCACTGATGTACTATGGGTCATCACTGATGTACTATGGGCCATCACTGATGTACTATGGGCCATCACTGATGTGCTATGGATCATCAGTGATGTACTGTGGACCATCCCTGATGTACTGTGGATCATCACTGATGTACTGTGGATCATCACTGATGTACTGTGGATCATCACTGATGTACTGATGATCATCACTGATGTACTATAGATCATCACTGATGTACTATGGGCCATCACTGGTGTACTGTGGATCATCACTGATGTACTGTGGATCATCACTGATGTACTATATATCATCACCGATGTACTATGGACCATCACTGGTGTACTATGAATCATCACTGGTGTACTATGGATCATCACTGATGTACTATGAGCCATCACTGATGTACTATGGATCATCACTTGTGTACTATGGATCATCACTTATGTACTATAGATCATCACTGATGTACTATGAGCCATCACTGATGTACTATGGGCCATCCCTGGTGTACTATGGATCATCACTGATGTACTGTGGATCATCACTGATGTACTATGGGACATCACTGGTGTACTATGGGCCATCACTGGTGTACTATTGATCATCATTGGTGTACTATGGGCCATCACTGGTGTACTATGGGCCATCACTGGTGTACTATGGATCATCACTGGTGTACTATGGACCATCACTGATGTACTATGGATCATCACTGGTGTACTATGGATCATCACTGGTGTACTATGGATCATCCCTGGTGTACTATGGATCATCACTGGTGTACTATGGATCATCACTGGTGTACTATGGATCATCACTGATATACTGTGGACCATCCCTGATATACTGTGGATCATCCCTGATGTACTGTGGATCATCACTGATGTACTGCGGGCCATCACTGGTGTACTGTTGGCCATCACGGGTGTACTATGGATCATCACTGATGTACTATGGATCATCACTGGCGTACTATGGATCATCACTGATGTACTGTGGACCATCCCTGATGTACTATAGATCATCACTGATGTACTCTGGATCATCACTGATGTACTATGGGCCATCACTGGTGTACTATGGGCCATCACTGGTGTACTATGGATCATCACTGGATTACTATGGATCATCCCTGGTGTACTATGGACCATCACTGATGTGCTTTGGGCCATCACTGGTGTACTATGGATCATCACTGATGTACTGTGGACCATCCCTGATGTACTGTGGATCATCACTGATGTACTATGGATCATCACTGATGTACTATGGACCATCACTGGTGTACTATGGACCATCACTGGTGTACTATGGATCATCACTGATGTACTGTGGATCATCACTGATGTACTGTGGGCCATCACTGATGTACTATGGATCATCACTGATATACTGTGGACCATCCCTGATGTATTGTGGATCATCACTGATGTACTGTGGATCATCACTGATGTACTGTGGATCATCACTGATGTACTATAGATCATCACTGAAGTACTATGGGCCATCACTGGTGTACTATGGATCATCACTGGTGTACTATGGGCCATCACTGGTGTACTATGGATCATCACTGATGTACTATGGATCATCACTGATGTACTATGGATCATGACTGGTGTACTATGGATCATCACTGATGTACTGTGGACCATCCCTGATGTCCTGTGGATCATCACTGATGTACTGTAGATCATCACTGATGTACTGTGGATCATCACTGATGTACTGAGGATCATCACTGATGTACTATGGATCATCACTGATGTACCGTGGATCATCACTGATGTACTGTGGATCATCACTGATGTACTGTGGATCATCACTGATGTACTATAGATCATCACTGAAGTACTATGGGCCATCACTGGTGTACTATGGATCATCACTGATGTATTATGGATCATCACTGATGTATTATGAGCCATCACTGATGTACTATGGATCATCACTGGTGTACTATGGATCATCACTGATGTACTATGGATCATCACTGATGTACTATGAGCCATCACTGATGTACTATGGGCCATCCCTGGTGTACTATGGATCATCACTGATGTACTGTGGATCATCACTGATGTACTATGGGACATCACTGGTATACTATGGGCCATCTCTGGTGTACTATGGATCATCACTGGTGTACTATGGGCCATCACTGGTGAACTATGGATCATCACTGGTGTACTATGGACCATCACTGATTTACTATGGACCATCACTGATGTACTGTGGATCATCACTGATGTACTGTGGGTCATCCCTGGTGTAATATGGATCATCACTGGTGTAATATGGATCATCACTGATGTACTATGGGCCATCACTGATGTACTATGGATCATCACTGATGTACTGTGGACCATCCCTGATGTACTGTGGATCATCACTGATGTACTGTGGATCATCACTGATGTACTGTGGATCATCACTGATGTACTGAGGATCATCACTGATGAACTATAGATCATCACTGATGTACTATGGGCCATCACTGGTGTACTATGGGCCATCACTGGTGTACTATGGATCATCCCTGATGTCCTGTGGATCATCACTGATGTACTGTGGATCAACACTGATGTACTGTGGATCATCACTGATGTACTGAGGATCATCACTGATGTACTATGGATCATCACTGATGTACTATGGATCATCACTGATGTACCGTGGATCATCACTGATGTACTGTGGATCATCAGTGATGTACTGTGGATCATCACTGATGTACTATAGATCATCACTGAAGTACTATGGGCCATCACTGGTGTACTATGGATCATCACTGATGTATTATGGATCATCACTGATGTACTATGAGCCATCACTGATGTACTATGGATCATCACTGGTGTACTATGGGCCATCACTGAAGTACTATGGATCATCACTGGTGTACTATGGATCATCACTGGTGTACTATGGGCCATCACTGATGTACTATGGATCATCACTGGTGTACTATGGATCATCACTGATGTACTATAGATCATCACTGATGTACTATAGCTCATCACTGGTATACTATGGGCCATCTCTGGTGTACTATGGATCATCACTGGTGTACTATGGGCCATCACTGGTGTACTATGGATCATCACTGGTGTACTGTGGATCATCACTGGTGTACTATGGACCATCCCTGATGTACTGTGGATCATCACTGATGTACTGTGGATCATCACTGATGTACTATAGTTCATCACTGATGTACTATGGGCCATCACTGGTGTACTATGGATCATCACTGGTGTACTATGGATCATCACTGATGTACTATGGACCATCCCTGATGTACTGTGGATCATCACTGATGTACTGTGGATCATCACTGATGTACTATGGATCATCACTGATGTACTGTGGATCATCACTGATGTACTATAGTTCATCACTGATGTACTATGGGCCATCACTGGTGTACTATGGATCATCACTGGTGTACTATGGATCATCACTGATGTACTATGGACCATCCCTAATGTACTGTGGATCATCACTGATGTAGTATAGTTCATCACTGATGTACTATGGGCCATCACTGGTGTACTATGGATCATCATTGGTGTACTATGGATCATCACTGATGTACTATGGACCATCCCTGATGTACTGTGGATCATCACTGATGTACTGTGGATCATCACTGATGTACTGTGGATCATCACTGATGTACTATGGATCATCACTGATGTACTATGGGCCATCACTGGTGTACTATGGACCATCACTGGTGTACTATGGATCATCACTGGTGTACTATGGACCATCACTGATGGACTATGGACCATCACTGATGTACTATGGATCATCACTGATATACTGTGGACCATCCCTGATGTACTGTGGATCATCACTGATGTACTGTGGATCATCACTGAAGTATTGTGGATCATCACTGATGTACTGTGGATCATCACTGATGTACTGTGTATCATAACTGATGTACTGTGGATCATCACTGATGTACTATAGATCATCACTGATGTACTATAGATCATCACTGATGTACTATGGACCATCACTGATGTACTATAGATCATCACTGATGTACTATGGACCATCACTGGTGTACTATGGATCATGACTGGTGTACTGTGGATCATCACTGGTGTACTATGGACCATCCCTGATGTACTGTGGATCATCACTGATGTACTGTGGATCATCACTGATGTACTATAGTTCATCACTGATGTACTATGGGCCATCACTGGTGTACTATGGATCATCACTGGTGTACTATGGATCATCACTGATGTACTATGGACCATCCCTGATGTACTGTGGATCATCACTGATGTACTATAGTTCATCACTGATGTACTATGGGCCATCACTGGTGTACTATGGATCATCACTGGTGTACTATGGATCATCACTGATGTACTATGGACCATCCCTGATGTACTGTGGATCATCACTGATGTACTGTGGATCATCACTGATGTACTATGGATCATCACTGATGTACTATGGGCTATCACTGGTGTACTATGGGCCATCACTGGTGTACTATGGATCATCACTGGTGTACTATGGATCATCACTGGTGTACTATGGATCATCACTGATGTACTATGGACCATCACTGATGTACTGTGGATCATCACTGAAGTATTGTGGATCATCACTGATGTACTGTGGATCCTCACTAATGTACTGTGGATCATAACTGATGTACTGTAGATCATCACTGATGTACTATAGATCATCACTGGTGTACTATGTATATAGATCATCACTGATGTACTATGGACCATCACTGATGTACTATGGACCATCACTGGTGTACTATGGATCATCACTGGTGTACTGTGGATCATCACTGGTGTACTATGGACCAGCCCTGATGTACTGTGGATCATCACTGATGTACTGTGGATCATCACTGATGTACTATAGTTCATCACTGATGTACTATGGGCCATCACTGGTGTACTATGGATCATCACTGGTGTACTATGGATCATCACTGATGTACTATGGACCATCCCTGATGTACTGTGGATCATCACTGATGTACTATAGTTCATCACTGATGTACTATGGGCCATCACTGGTGTACTATGGATCATCACTGGTGTACTATGGATCATCACTGATGTACTATGGACCATCCCTGATGTACTGTGGATCATCACTGATGTACTGTGGATCATCACTGATGTACTATGGATCATCACTGATGTACTATGGGCCATCACTGGTGTACTATGGGCCATCACTGGTGTACTATGGATCATCACTGGTGTACTATGGATCATCACTGGTGTACTATGGACCATCACTGATGTACTGTGGACCACCACTGATGTACTGTGAATCATCACTGATGTACTGTGGATCATCCCTGGTGTACTATGGAACATCACTGGTGTACTATGGATCATCACTGGTGTACTATGGATCATCACTGATGTACTATGGGCCATCACTGATGTACTATGGATCATCACTGATATACTGTGGACCATCCCTGATGTACTGTGGATCATCACTGATGTACTGTGGATCATCACTGAAGTATTGTGGATCATCACTGATGTACTGTGGATCATCACTGATGTACTGTGGATCATCACTGATGTACTATAGATCATTACTGATGTACTGTGGATCATCACTGAAGTATTGTGGATCATCACTGATGTACTGTGGATCATCACTGATGTACTGTGGATCATAACTGATGTACTGTGGATCATCACTGATGTACTGTGGATCATCACTGATGTACTATAGATCATTACTGATGTACTATGGGCCATCACTGGTGTACTATGGATCACCACTGATGTACTATGGATCATCACTGATGTACTATGGATCATCACTGATGTACTATGGACCATCACTGATGTACTATGGGCCATCACTGGTGTACTATGGATCATCACTGATGTACTGTGGATCATCACTGATGTACTGTGGGCCATCACTGATGTACTATGGATCATCACTGATATACTGTGGACCATCCCTGATGTATTGTGGATCATCACTGATGTACTGTGGATCATCACTGATGTACTATAAATCATCACTGAAGTACTATGGGCCATCACTGGTGTACTATGGATCATCACTGGTGTACTATGGATCATCACTGATGTACTATGGATCATCACTGATGTACTGTGGACCATCCCTGATGTACTGTGGATCATCACTGATGTACTGTGGATCATCACTGATGTACTGTGGATCATCACTGATGTACTGAGGATCATCACTGATGTACTATGGATCATCACTGATGTACCTTGGATCATCACTGATGTACTGTGGATCATCACTGATGTACTGTGGATCATCACTGATGTACTATAGATCATCACTGTAGTACTATGGGCCATGACTGGTGTACTATGGATCATCACTGATGTACTATGGATCATCACTGATGTACTATGGATCATCACTGATGTATTATGGATCATCACTGATGTACTATGAGCCATCACTGATGTACTATGGATCATCACTGGTGTACTATGGATCATCACTGATGTACTATGAGCCATCACTGATGTACTATGGATCATCACTGGTGTACTATGGATCATCACTGATGTACTATAGATCATCACTGATGTACTATGAGCCATCACTGATGTACTATGGGCCATCCCTGGTGTACTATGGATCATCACTGATGTACTGTGGATCATCACTGATGTACTATGGGACATCACTGGTGTACTATGGGCCATCACTGGTGTACTATGGATCATCACTGGTGTACTATGGGCCATCACTGGTGTACTATGGGCCATCACTGGTGTACTATGGATCATCACTGGTGTACTATGGGCCATCACTGATGTACTATGGATCATCACTGGTGTACTATGGATCATCACTGGTGTACTATGGATCATCCCTGGTGTACTATGGATCATCACTGGTGTACTATGGATCATCACTGGTGTACTATGGATCATCACTGATATACTGTGGACCATCCCTGATATACTGTGGATCATCCCTGATGTACTGTGGATCATCACTGATGTACTGTGGGCCATCACTGGTGTACTGTTGGCCATCACAGGTGTACTATGGATCATCACTGATGTACTATGGATCATCACTGGTGTACTATGGATCATCACTGATGTACTGTGGACCATCCCTGATGTACTATAGATCATCACTGATGTACTCTGGATCATCACTGATGTACTATGGGCCATCACTGGTGTACTATGGGCCATCACTGGTGTACTATGGATCATCACTGGATTACTATGGATCATCCCTGGTGTACTATGGACCATCACTGATGTGCTTTGGGCCATCACTGGTGTACTATGGATCATCACTGATGTACTGTGGACCATCCCTGATGTACTGTGGATCATCACTGATGTACTATGGATCATCACTGATGTACTATGGACCATCACTGGTGTACTATGGACCATCACTGGTGTACTATGGATCATCACTGATGTACTGTGGATCATCACTGATGTACTGTGGGCCATCACTGATGTACTATGGATCATCACTGATATACTGTGGACCATCCCTGATGTATTGTGGATCATCACTGATGTACTGTGGATCATCACTGATGTACTATAGATCATCACTGAAGTACTATGGGCCATCACTGGTGTACTATGGATCATCACTGGTGTACTATGGGCCATCACTGGTGTACTATGGATCATCACTGATGTACTATGGATCATCACTGATGTACTATGGATCATGACTGGTGTACTATGGATCATCACTGATGTACTGTGGACCATCCCTGATGTCCTGTGGATCATCACTGATGTACTGTAGATCATCACTGATGTACTGTGGATCATCACTGATGTACTGAGGATCATCACTGATGTACTATGGATCATCACTGATGTACTATGGATCATCACTGATGTACCGTGGATCATCACTGATGTACTGTGGATCATCACTGATGTACTGTGGATCATCACTGATGTACTATAGATCATCACTGAAGTACTATGGGCCATCACTGGTGTACTATGGATCATCACTGATGTATTATGGATCATCACTGATGTATTATGAGCCATCACTGATGTACTATGGATCATCACTGGTGTACTATGGATCATCACTGATGTACTATGGATCATCACTGATGTACTATGAGCCATCACTGATGTACTATGGGCCATCCCTGGTGTACTATGGATCATCACTGATGTACTGTGGATCATCACTGATGTACTATGAGACATCACTGGTATACTATGGGCCATCTCTGGTGTACTATGGGTCATCACTGGTGTACTATGGGCCATCACTGGTGAACTATGGATCATCACTGGTGTACTATGGACCATCACTGATTTACTATGGACCATCACTGATGTACTGTGGATCATCACTGATGTACTGTGGGTCATCCCTGGTGTAATATGGATCATCACTGGTGTAATATGGATCATCACTGATGTACTATGGGCCATCACTGATGTACTATGGATCATCACTGATGTACTGTGGACCATCCCTGATGTACTGTGGATCATCACTGATGTACTGTGGATCATCACTGATGTACTGTGGATCATCACTGATGTACTGAGGATCATCACTGATGAACTATAGATCATCACTTATGTACTATGGGCCATCACTGGTGTACTATGGGCCATCACTGGTGTACTATGGATCATCACTGATGTACTGTGGATCATCACTGATGTACTGTGGATCATCACTGATGTACTATAGATCATCACTGATGTACTATGGACCATCACTGGTGACTATGAATCATCACTGGTGTACTATGGATCATCACTTGTGTACTATGGATCATCACTGATGTACTATAGATCATCACTGATATACTATGGGTCATCACTTGTGTACTATGGATCATCACTGGTGTACTATGGATCATCCCTGATGTACTATGGACCATCCCTGATGTACTATGGACCATCCCTGATGTACTGTGAATCATCACTGGTGTACTGTGGATCATCACTGATGTACTATAGATCATCACTGATGTACTGTGGATCATCACTGATGTACTATGGGCCATCACTGGTGTACTATGGATCATCACTGATGTACTGTGGATCATCCCTGATGTACTGTGGGCCATCACTGATGTACTATGGATCATCACTGATGTACTATGGATCATGACTGGTGTACTATGGATCATCACTGATGTACTGTGGACCATCCCTGATGTACTGTGGATCATCACTGATGTACTGTGGATCATCACTGATGTACTGTGGATCATCACTGATGTACTATGGATCATCCCTGATGTACTATGGACCATCCCTGATGTACTGTGGATCATCACTGATGTACTATAGATCATCACTGATGTACTATGGGCCATCACTGGTGTACTATGGGCCATCACTGGAGTACTATGGATCATCACTGGTGTACTATGGACCATCACTAATTTACTATGGACCATCACTGATGTACTGTGGATCATCACTGATGTACTGTGGATCATCCCTGGTGTACTATGGATAATCACTGGTGTACTATGGATCATCACTGATGTGCTATGGGCCATCACTGATGTACTATGGATCATCACTGATGTACTGTGGACCATCCTTGATGTACTGTGGATCATCACTGATGTACTGTGGATCATCACTGATGTACTGAGGATCATCACTGATGTACTATAGATCATCACTGATGTACTATGGGCCATCACTGGTGTACTGTGGATCATCACTGATGTACTGTGGATCATCACTGATGTACTATAGATCATCACTGATGTACTATGGACCATCACTGGTGTACTATGAATCATCACTGGTGTACTATTAATCATCACTGGTGTACTATGGATCATCACTGATGTACTATAGATCATCACTGATGTACTATGGACCATCACTGGTGTACTATGAATCATCACTGGTGTACTATGGATCATCACTGGTGTACTATGGATCATCACTGATGTACTATAGATCATCACTGATGTACTATGGGCCATCACTTGTGTACTATGGATCATCACTGGTGTACTATGGATCATCCCTGATGTACTATGGACCATCCCTGATGTACTATGGACCATCCCTGATGTACTGTGAATCATCACTGTTGTACTATAGATCATCACTGATGTACTGTGGATCATCACTGATGTACTATGGGCCATCACTGGTGTACTATGGGCCATCACTGGTGTACTATGGATCATCACTGATGTACTGTGGAGCATCCCTGATGTACTGTGGGCCATCACTGATGTACTATGGATTATCACTGATGTACTATGGATCATGACTGGTGTACTATGGATCATCACTGATGTACTGTGGACCATCCCTGATGTACTGTGGATCATCACTGATGTACTGTGGATCATCACTGATGTACTGTGGATCATCACTGATGTACTATGGATCATCCCTGATGTACTATGGACCTTCCCTGATGTACTGTGGATCATCACTGATGTACTATAGATCATCACTGATGTACTATGGGCCATCACTGGTGTACTATGGGCCATCACTGGAGTACTATGGATCATTACTGGTGTACTATGGACCATCACTAATTTACTATGGACCATCACTGATGTACTGTGGATCATCACTGATGTACTGTGGATCATCCCTGGTGTACTATGGATCATCACTGGTGTACTATGGATCATCACTGATGTACTATGGGCCATCACTGATGTACTATGGGCCATCACTGATGTACTATGGGCCATCACTGATGTGCTATGGATCATCAGTGATGTACTGTGGACCATCCCTGATGTACTGTGGATCATCACTGATGTACTGTGGATCATCACTGATGTACTGTGGATCATCACTGATGTACTGATGATCATCACTGATGTACTATAGATCATCACTGATGTACTATGGGCCATCACTGGTGTACTGTGGATCATCACTGATGTACTGTGGATCATCACTGATGTACTATAGATCATCACCGATGTACTATGGACCATCACTGGTGTACTATGAATCATCACTGGTGTACTATTAATCATCACTGGTGTACTAAGGATCATCACTGATGTACTATAGATCATCACTGATGTACTATGGGCCATCACTGGTGTACTATGGATCATCCCTGATGTACTATGGACCATCCCTGATGTACTATGGACCATCACTGATGTACTGTGAATCATCACTGGTGTACTGTGGATCATCACTGGTGTACTGTGGATCATCACTGATGTACTATAGATAATCACTGATGTACTGTGGATCATCACTGATGTACTATGGGCCTTCACTGGTGTACTATGGACCATCCCTGATGTACTATGGATCATCCCTGATGTACTATGGACCATCCCTGATGTACTGTGGATCATCACTGACCCTGCAGGTCTCTGCCGGACAAGTTCGTATGAAGTGGCCAACCTCCCCGCAGAAGAGACACAGACTGCCTTGGACTCGACGTAGACGTTCAGCAGGAGAAAGAGGTAAACTACGAAAACTCAAGAGACCTTGCCTATTCTCTGCCAGACTTCTTCAGGCCATAGCGAACTCCTCCGTTTGGATGTCATAGCTTCTCCCATGTTTCCCGTTATCCTCGGCATTCCATGGTTGAAGGCACACAACCCTCACGTTGACTGGCTTACCGGAGATATTTTTTTTTTTCGTCCAACTACTCCCAGACGCACTGCCTCTTTGGAGGAACTGTCAACTCCACGCCCCTCCTGGGTATCCACCCTGACCATGAAGCCTCTAAACTGATCCCGGTTGCTTATCACGAATTTCTGGACGTCTTTAATAAAAAGGGTGCAGACACTCTTCCACCTCATAGAACTTACGATTGCCCCATTGAACTTCTACCGGGAGCCGAGATCCCGTTTGGTCGGATTTACCCTCTCTCTGAGCCTGAATTGGAAGCCCTGCGTACCTATATCGACGAGAGCCTTGAAAAGCAGTTCATTCGGCCTTCCACTTCACCAGCAGGAGCCGGTATTTTCTTCGTTGAGAAAAAAGACCACACCTTGAGGCCCTGTGTGGACTATCGTGACCTTAACAGGGTCACTGTCAAGAATCGGTACCCTCTTCCTCTGATTCCCAAACTATTCCAGAGGCTGCGAGGGGCACGAGTGTTCTCCAAACTGGACTTGAGGGGTGCCTATAATCTTGTCAGAATCAGGGAGGGAGACGAATGGAAGACGGCCTTCCGGACACGCTTTGGCCACTTTGAGTATTTAGTCATGCCATTCGGGCTCTGCAATGCTCCAGCCACATTCCAGCATCTGGTAAACGATGTTTTTCGGGAATTTCTTGATTTATTCGTCATCGTGTATCTGGATGACATCCTTGTATTCTCTGAAACTTTAGAATCCCATCGGACTCATGTAAAAAAGGTATTAGCTCGATTGCGGGAACACCGACTTTACGCAAAGGCTGAAAAATGCGACTTTGAAAAGCAAGTTGTGCATTTCCTAGGGCTTGTCATCTCCGCCGAGGGAATCTCCATGGACCCTCAGAAAGTCGCTTCTGTCTTGGAATGGCCTGCTCCTACTGACAGAAAAGCTGTACAGAGGTTCGTGGGGTTTGCTAACTTTTATAGAAAATTTATTAAGGACTTTTCTGGCATCATCACTCCCATTACTCAGCTAACGAAACAGCATGTTCCCTTTCGATGGACCCCAGAGGCTCAGACAGCGTTTGAACAGTTGAAAGCCTTATTCACCTGAGCTCCCATCTTGAAACATCCCGATCCCTCCTTAGCTTATGTTTTGGAGGTAGACGCCTCGGAAAATGCAGTTGGGGAAAATGCATTTCCCAACGCCAAGGGCCCAAATCATTGCTCCACCCTGTGGCCTTCTTCTCCAAAAAATTAAATCCTTCCGAAAGGAATTATGATGTTGGTGACCGAGAGCTACTGGCTATCAAGGCCGCTCTTGAAGAATGGCGTTACCTTTTGGAGGGAGCTTCTCACCCAATTCTTATCTTCACAGATCACAAGAATCTTGAGTATTTGAAGACAACTAAACGCCTAAGACCTCGGCAGGCAAGATGGGCACTTTTTTTCTCTCGTTTCATGTTTCATATAACCTACCGTCCTGGCTCAAAGAACGGGAAACCAGATGCCTTGTCCCGCATGTTCAGTGATCCATTTGTATCCTCGGAACCTGATACTATTCTACCAGCCAATAATTTTTTACTTCTTCAGGCGGATCTGATGTCACAAATAAGAAAATATGTGGAAGACCAACCGCCTTCCAAGGACCTGGCTCTTCAACTAAGGGATGGCCTGTACTTCCATAAGAGGCAAATCTTTATCCCAGAACAGTTCAGAGTTGCAGTCCTAGGGCGATGTCATGATCATCCCCTAGCGGGTCACTTTGGGATTCACAAGACGGCTAATTTGATCTCCCGTACATTCTGGTGGCCAAACTTGATGAACGACTGCAAGAAATATGTAAGATCTTGTATTTCATGCCTTCGGAATAAGACAGACAGAGCCAGAACTTGGGGTCTACTTGAGCCCCTTCCTGTACCTGAGAAACCATGGAGCATGATCTCCATGGATTTTATAGTAGAACTTCCCCCATCTGAAGACTTTACTACCATTTTCGTTGTGGTTGATCGTTTGACCAAAATGGCCCACTTTGTACCTCTGCAAGGAACTCCTTCTGCCCCGGAGACTGTCTCAACTTTTATCAAGGAGATTGTAAGGTTGCATGGCATCCCTGACAGCATAGTTTCTGATCGAGGGGTGCAGTTCACTTCTAGATTTTGGAGGGCCTTATGTGAAACATTGAACATTGAACTCCGCCTCTCCACAGCTTATCACCCACAAACTCATGGACAGACTGAAAGGGTCAATCAAACCCTTGAACAGTACCTACGATGCTTTTCTTCTTTTGCACAGGATGACTGGCTATCACTTCTCCCACTCGCGGAATTTTCATACAATAATTCCACCCATTCGGTAACCAAACAGTCACCTTTTTTCGCCAATTATGGATACCATCCTTCTTTTTTTGCCTGAGCTGCCTATTGATTCTTCTGTACCTGCCGTACAAGACAGGTTGAACTTCCTTAACTCCAACTACCAATTACTGCAGGTCCCAGAACAGTTCAGAGTTGCCGTCCTAGGACGATGTCATGATCATCCCCTAGCGGGTCACTTTGGGATTCACAAGACGGCTAATTTGATCTCCCTTACATTCTGGTGGCCAAACTTGATGAACGACTGCAAGAAATATGTAAGATCTTGTATTTCATGCCTTCGGAATAAGACAGACAGAGCCAGAACTTGGGGTCTACTTGAGCCCCTTCCTGTACCTGAGAAACCATGGAGCATGATCTCCATGGATTTTATAGTAGAACTTCCCCCATCTGAAGACTTCACTACCATTTTCGTTGTGGTTGATCGTTTGACCAAAATGGCCCACTTTGTACCTCTGCAAGGAACTCCTTCTGCCCCGGAGACTGCCTCAACTTTTATCAAGGAGATTGTAAGGTTGCATGGCATCCCTGACAGCATAGTTTCTGATCGAGGGGTGCAGTTCACTTCTAGATGTTGGAGGGCCTTATGTGAAACTTTGAACATTGAACTCCGCCTCTCCACAGCTTATCACCCACAAACTAATGGACAGACTGAAAGGGTCAATCAAACCCTTGAACAGTACCTACGATGCTTTTCTTCTTTTGCGCAGGATGACTGGCTATCACTTCTCCCACTTGCGGAATTTTCATACAATAATTCCACCCATTCGGCAACCAAACAGTCACCTTTTTTCGCCAATTATGGATACCATCCTTCTTTCTTGCCTGAGCTGCCTATTGATTCTTCTGTACCTGCCGTACAAGACAGGTTGAACTTCCTTAACTCAAACTACCAATTACTGCAGGATACAATCTCCAAGACCCAGGCAGATAATAAAAAGTTCTTCGACAAGAAGAGAAGAGGCAATTTGAATCTTGAACCTTTTCCAGTACCTCGCTGCCCGTCTGCTACCGAACCCGGCCACCCTTGTGATCCTGCACCAGCCTCCTGCTTGGCTTAACGCTGTCTCCAGTGCCTGTGCTAGCTGTCCATCCTACCAGCTTTCCTGAGTCCAGTTCCCTACCAGATGCTCTGCCTGCATCTCCACGTCTGCAACTCAGCTGACAAGTTCTGCACGCAACTACAGGCTCTCGTGTAACTCCTAACCCTAGGTCTGTCCCATCCTCACTGGGGCTTGGGTTGGAGATACAAGGGAGGCCGACCTCGTCATTCCAGACTCCTACCAGGTACGTGACAGTACCAGTCAGCCAGAGATGGAGTCTGGAAGGGAGGCCTCTCCACCGAAGGACATTTACCAAACTATTTCTGCGCTCTCAAATATTGTGCAGAAGTTACAAGAGCGGGTCACTTTGGGATTCACAAGACGGCCAATTTGATCTCCCGTACATTCTGGTGGCCAAATTTGATGAACGACTGCAAGAAATATGTAAGATCTTGTATTTCATGCCTTCGGAATAAGACAGACAGAGCCAGAACTTGGGGTCTACTTGAGCCCCTTCCTGTACCTGAGAAACCATGGAGCATGATCTCCATGGATTTTATAGTAGAACTTCCCCCATCTGAAGACTTCACTAGCATTTTCGTTGTGGTTGATCGTTTGACCAAAATGGCCCACTTTGTACCTCTGCAAGGAACTCCTTCTGCCCCGGAGACTGCCTCAACTTTTATCAAGGAGATTGTAAGGTTGCATGGCATCCCTGACAGCATAGTTTCTGATCGAGGGGTGCAGTTCACTTCTAGATTTTGGAGGGCCTTATGTGAAACTTTGAACATTGAACTCCGCCTCTCCACAGCTTATCACCCACAAACTAATGGACAGACTGAAAGGGTCAATCAAACCCTTGAACAGTACCTACGATGCTTTTCTTCTTTTGCACAGGATGACTGGCTATCACTTCTCCCACTCGCGGAATTTTCATACAATAATTCCACCCATTCGGCAACCAAACAGTCACCTTTTTTCGCCAATTATGGATACCATCCTTCTTTCTTGCCTGAGCTGCCTATTGATTCTTCTGTACCTGCCGTACAAGACAGGTTGAACTTCCTTAACTCCAACTACCAATTACTGCAGGATACAATCTCCAAGACCCAGGCAGATAATAAAAAGTTCTTCGACAAGAAGAGAAGAGGCAATTTGAATCTTGAACCTGGAGATAAGGTCTGGCTTTCCACAGCGAACTTGAAATTAACTTGCCCCTCGAGGAAGCTTGGCCCAAGATTTTTGGGGCCTTTTCCAGTACCTCGCTGCCCGTCTGCTACCGAACCCGGCCACCCTTGTGATCCTGCACCAGCCTCCTGCTTGGCTTAACGCTGTCTCCAGTGCCTGTGCTAGCTGTCCTTCCTACCAGCTTTCCTGAGTCCAGTTCCTTACCAGATGCTCTGCCTGCATCTCCACGTCTGCAACTCAGCTGACAAGTTCTGCACGCAACTACAGGCTCTCGTGTAACTCCTCACCCTAGGTCTGTCCCATCCTCAGTGGGGCTTGGGTTGGAGATACAAGGGAGGCCGACCTCATCATTCCAGACTCCTACCAGGTACGTGACAGTACCAGTCAGCCAGAGATGGAGTCTGGAAGGGAGCCCTCTCCACCGAAGGACATTTACCAAACTATTTCTGCGCTCTCAAATATTGTGCAGAAGTTACAAGAGCGGGTCACTTTGGGATTCACAAGACGGCTAATTTGATCTCCCGTACATTCTGGTGGCCAAACTTGATGAACGACTGCAAGAAATATGTAAGATCTTGTATTTCATGCCTTCGGAATAAGACAGACAGAGCCAGAACTTGGGGTCTACTTGAGCCCCTTCCTGTACCTGAGAAACCATGGAGCATGATCTCCATGGATTTTATAGTAGAACTTCCCCCATCTGAAGACTTCACTACCATTTTCGTTGTGGTTGATCGTTTGACCAAAATGGCCCACTTTGTACCTCTGCAAGGAACTCCTTCTGCCCCGGAGACTGCCTCAACTTTTATCAAGGAGATTGTAAGGTTGCATGGCATCCCTGACAGCATAGTTTCTGATCGAGGGGTGCAGTTCACTTCTAGATTTTGGAGGGCCTTATGTGAAACTTTGAACATTGAACTCCGACTCTCCACAGCTTATCACCCACAAACTAATGGACAGACTGAAAGGGTCAATCAAACCCTTGAACAGTACCTACGATGCTTTTCTTCTTTTGCACAGGATGACTGGCTATCACTTCTCCCACTCGCTGAATTTTCATACAATAATTCCACCCATTCGGAAACCAAACAGTCACCTTTTTTCGCCAATTATGGATACCATCCTTCTTTCTTGCCTGAGCTGCCTATTGATTCTTCTGTACCTGCCGTACAAGACAGGTTGAACTTCCTTAACTCCAACTACCAATTACTGCAGGTCCCAGAACAGTTCAGAGTTGCCGTCCTAGGGCGATGTCATGATCATCCCCTAGCGGGTCACTTTGGGATTCACAAGACGGCTAATTTGATCTCCCGTACATTCTGGTGGCCAAACTTGATGAACGACTGCAAGAAATATGTAAGATCTTGTATTTCATGCCTTCGGAATAAGACAGACAGAGCCAGAACTTGGGGTCTACTTGAGCCCCTTCCTGTACCTGAGAAACCATGGAGCATGATCTCCATGGATTTTATAGTAGAACTTCCCCCATCTGAAGACTTCACTACCATTTTCGTTGTGGTTGATCGTTTGACCAAAATGGCCCACTTTGTACCTCTGCAAGGAACTCCTTCTGCCCCGGAGACTGCCTCAACTTTTATCAAGGAGATTGTAAGGTTGCATGGCATCCCTGACAGCATAGTTTCTGATCGAGGGGTGCAGTTCACTTCTAGATTTTGGAGGGCCTTATGTGAAACTTTGAACATTGAACTCCGCCTCTCCACAGCTTATCACCCACAAACTAATGGACAGACTGAAAGGGTCAATCAAACCCTTGAACAGTACCTACGATGCTTTTCTTCTTTTGCACAGGATGACTGGCTATCACTTCTCCCACTCGCGGATTTTTCATACAATAATTCCACCCATTCGGCAACCAAACAGTCACCTTTTTTCGCCAATTATGGATACCATCCTTTTTTCTTGCCTGAGCTGCCTATTGATTCTTCTGTACCTGCCGTACAAGACAGGTTGAACTTCCTTAACTCCAACTACCAATTACTGCAGGATACAATCTCCAAGACCCAGGCAGATAATAAAAAGTTCTTCGACAAGAAGAGAAGAGGCAATTTGAATCTTGAACCTTTTCCAGTACCTCGCTGCCCGTCTGCTACCGAACCCGGCCACCCTTGTGATCCTGCACCAGCCTCCTGCTTGGCTTAACGCTGTCTCCAGTGCCTGTGCTAGCTGTCCATCCTACCAGCTTTCCTGAGTCCAGTTCCTTACCAGATGCTCTGCCTGCATCTCCACGTCTGCAACTCAGCTGACAAGTTCTGCACGCAACTACAGACACTCGTGTAACTCCTCACCCTAGGTCTGTCCCATCCTCAGTGGGGCTTGGGTTGGAGATACAAGGGAGGCCGACCTCGTCATTCCAGACTCCTACCAGGTACGTGACAGTACCAGTCAGCCAGAGATGGAGTCTGGAAGGGAGGCCTCTCCACCGAAGGACATTTACCAAACTATTTCTGCGCTCTCAAATATTGTGCAGAAGTTACAAGAGCGGGTCACTTTGGGATTCACAAGACGGCTAATTTGATCTCCCGTCCATTCTGGTGGCCATAATTGTCGAAAAAAGGTGACTGTTTGGTTGCCGAATGGGTGGAATTATTGTATGAAAATTCCGCGAGTGGGAGAAGTGATAGCCAGTCATCCTGCGCAAAAGAAGAAAAGCATCGTAGGTACTGTTCAAGGGTTTGATTGACCCTTTCAGTCTGTCCATTAGTTTGTGGGTGATAAGCTGTGGAGAGGCGGAGTTCAATGTTCAAAGTTTCACATAAGGCCCTCCAAAATCTAGAAGTGAACTGCACCCCTCGATCAGAAACTATGCTGTCAGGGATGCCATGCAACCTTACAATCTCCTTGATAAAAGTTGAGGCAGTCTCCGGGGCAGAAGGAGTTCCTTGCAGAGGTACAAAGTGGGCCATTTTGGTCAAACGATCAACCACAACGAAAATGGTAGTAAAGTCTTCAGATGGGGGAAGTTCTACTATAAAATCCATGGAGATCATGCTCCATGGTTTCTCAGGTACAGGAAGGGGCTCAAGTAGACCCCAAGTTCTGGCTATGTCTGTCTTATTCCGAAGGCATGAAATACAAGATCTTACATATTTCTTGCAGTCGTTCATCAAGTTTGGCCACCAGAATGTACGGGAGATCAAATTAGCCGTCTTGTGAATCCCAAAGTGACCCGCTCTTGTAACTTCTGCACAATATTTGAGAGCGCAGAAATAGTTTGGTAAATGTCCTTCGGTGGAGAGGCCTCCCTTCCAGACTCCATCTCTGGCTGACTGGTGCTGTCACGTACCTGGTAGGAGTCTGGAATGACGAGGTCGGCCTCCCTTGTATCTCCAACCCAAGCCCCACTGAGGATGGGACAGACCTAGGTGAGGAGTTACACGAGAGCCTGTAGTTGCGTGCAGAACTTGTCAGCTGAGTTGCAGACGTGAAGATGCAGGCAGAGCATCTGGTAAGGAACTGGACTCAGGAAAGCTGGTAGGATGGACAGCTAGCACAGGCACTGGAGACAGCGTTAAGCCAAGCAGGAGGCTGGTGCAGGATCACAAGGGTGGCCGGGTTCGGTAGCAGACGGGCAGCGAGGTACTGGAAAAGGCCCCAAAAATCTTGGGCCAAGCTTCCTCGAGGGGCAACTTAGTTTCAAGTTCGCTGTGGAAAGCCAGACCTTATCTCCAGGTTCAAGATTCAAATTGCCTCTTCTCTTCTTGTCGAATAACTTTTTATTATCTGCCTGGGTCTTGGAAATTGTATCCTGCAGTAATTGGTAGTTGGAGTTAAGGAAGTTCAACCTGTCTTGTACGGCAGGTACAGAAGAATCAATGGGCAGCTCAGGCAAGAAACAAGGATGGTATCCATAATTGGCGAAAAAAGGTGACTGTTTGGTTGCCGAATGGGTGGAATTATTGTATGAAAATTCCGCGAGTGGGAGAAGTGATAGCCAGTCATCCTGTGCAAAAGAAGAAAAGCATCGTAGCTACTGTTCAAGGGTTTGATTGACCCTTTCAGTCTGTCCATTAGTTTGTGGGTGATAAGCTGTGGAGAGGCGGAGTTCAATGTTAAAAGTTTCACATAAGGCCCTCCAAAATCTAGAAGTGAACTGCACCCCTCGATCAGAAACTATGCTGTCAGGGATGCCATGCAACCTTACAATCTCCTTGATAAAAGTTGAGGCAGTCTCCGGGGCAGAAGGAGTTCCTTGCAGAGGTACAAAGTGGGCCATTTTGGTCAAATGATCAACCACAACGAAAATGGTAGTGAAGTCTTCAGATGGGGGAAGTTCTACTATAAAATCCATGGAGATCATGCTCCATGGTTTCTCAGGTACAGGAAGGGGCTCAAGTAGACCCCAAGTTCTGGCTCTGTCTGTCTTATTCCGAAGGCATGAAATACAAGATCTTACATATTTCTTGCAGTCGTTCATCAAGTTTGGCCACCAGAATGTACGGGAGATCAAATTAGCCGTCTTGTGAATCCCAAAGTGACCCGCTCTTGTAACTTCTGCACAATATTTGAGAGCGCAGAAATAGTTTGGTAAATGTCCTTCGGTGGAGAGGCCTCCCTTCCAGACTCCATCTCTGGCTGACTGGTACTGTCACGTACCTGGTAGGAGTCTGGAATGACGAGGTCGGCCTCCCTTGTATCTCCAACCCAAGCCCCACTGAGGATGGGACAGACCTAGGGTGAGGAGTTACACGAGTGCCTGTAGTTGCGTGCAGAACTTGTCAGCTGAGTTGCAGACGTGGAGATGCAGGCAGAGCATCTGGTAAGGAACGGGACTCAGGAAAGCTGGTAGGATGGACAGCTAGCACAGGCACTGGAGACAGCGTTAAGCCAAGCAGGAGGCTGGTGCAGGATCACAAGGGTGGCCGGGTTCGGTAGCAGACGGGCAGCGAGGTACTGGAAAAGGTTCAAGATTCAAATTGCCTCTTCTCTTCTTGTCGAAGAACTTTTTATTATCTGCCTGGGTCTTGGAGATTGTATCCTGCAGTAATTGGTAGTTGGAGTTAAGGAAGTTCAACCTGTCTTGTACGGCAGGTACAGAAGAATCAATAGGCAGCTCAGGCAAGAAAGAAGGATGGTATCCATAATTGGCCCCTTCCTGTACCTGAGAAACCATGGAGCATGATCTCCATGGATTTTATAGTAGAACTTCCCCCATCTGAAGACTCCACTACCATTTTCGTTGTGGTTGATCGTTTGACCAAAATGGCCCACTTTGTACCTCTGCAAGGCCATCAATCAAACCCTTGAACAGTACCTACAATGCTTTTCTTCTTTTGCACAGGATGACTGGCTATCACTTCTCCCACTCGCGGAATTTTCATACAATAATTCCACCCATTCGGTAACCAAACAGTCACCTTTTTTCGCCAATTATGGATACCATCCTTCTTTCTTGCCTGAGCTGCCTATTGATTCTTCTGTACCTGCCGTACAAGACAGGTTGAACTTCCTTAACTCCAACTACCAATTACTGCAGGTCCCAGAACAGTTCAGAGTTGCCGTCCTAGGGCGATGTCATGATCATCCCCTAGCGGGTCACTTTGGGATTCACAAGACGGCTAATTTGATCTCCCGTACATTCTGGTGGCCAAACTTGATGAACGACTGCAAGAAATATGTAAGATCTTGTATTTCATGCCTTCGGAATAAGACAGACAGAGCCAGAACTTGGGGTCTACTTGAGCCCCTTCCTGTACCTGAGAAACCATGGAGCATGATCTCCATGGATTTTATAGTAGAACTTCCCCCATCTGAAGACTTTACTACCATTTTCGTTGTGGTTGATCGTTTGACCAAAATGGCCCACTTTGTACCTCTGCAAGGAACTCCTTCTGCCCCGGAGACTGCCTCAACTCTTATCAAGGAGATTGTAAGGTTGCATGGCATCCCTGACAGCATAGTTTCTGATCGAGGGGTGCAGTTCACTTCTAGATTTTGGAGGGCCTTATGTGAAACTTTGAACATTGAACTCCGCCTCTCCACAGCTTATCACCCACAAACTAATGGACAGACTGAAAGGGTCAATCAAACCCTTGAACAGTACCTACGATGCTTTTCTTCTTTTGCACAGGATGACTGGCTATCACTTCTCCCACTCGCGGAATTTTCATACAATAATTCCACCCATTCGGTAACCAAACAGTCACCTTTTTTCGCCAATTATGGATACCATCCTTCTTTCTTGCCTGAGCTGCCTATTGATTCTTCTGTACCTGCCGTACAAGACAGGTTGAACTTCCTTAACTCCAACTACCAATTACTGCAGGTCCCAGAACATTTCAGAGTTGCCGTCCTAGGGCGATGTCATGATCATCCCCTAGCGGGTCACTTTGGGATTCACAAGACGGCTAATTTGATCTCCCGTACATTCTGGTGGCCAAACTTGATGAACGACTGCAAGAAATATGTAAGATCTTGTATTTCATGCCTTCGGAATAAGACAGACAGAGCCAGAACTTGGGGTCTACTTGAGCCCCTTCCTGTACCTGAGAAACCATGGAGCATGATCTCCATGGATTTTATAGTAGAACTTCCCCCATCTGAAGACTTCACTACCATTTTCGTTGTGGTTGATCGTTTGACCAAAATGGCCCACTTTGTACCTCTGCAAGGAACTCCTTCTGCCCCGGAGACTGCCTCAACTTTTATCAAGGAGATTGTAAGGTTGCATGGCATCCCTGACAGCATAGTTTCTGATCGAGGGGTGCAGTTCACTTCTAGATTTTGGAGGGCCTTATGTGAAACTTTGAACATTGAACTCCGCCTCTCAACAGCTTATCACCCACAAACTAATGGACAGACTGAAAGGGTCAATCAAACCCTTGAACAGTACCTACGATGCTTTTCTTCTTTTGCACAGGATGACTGGCTATCACTTCTCCCACTCGCGGATTTTTCATACAATAATTCCACCCATTCGGCAACCAAACAGTCACCTTTTTTCGCCAATTATGGATACCATCCTTCTTTCTTGCCTGAGCTGCCTATTGATTCTTCTGTACCTGCCGTACAAGACAGGTTGAACTTCCTTAACTCCAACTACCAATTACTGCAGGATACAATCTCCAAGACCCAGGCAGATAATAAAAAGTTCTTCGACCAGAAGAGAAGAGGCAATTTGAATCTTGAACCTTTTCCAGTACCTCGCTGCCCGTCTGCTACCGAACCCGGCCACCCTTGTGATCCTGCACCAGCCTCCTGCTTGGCTTAACGCTGTCTCCAGTGCCTGTGCTAGCTGTCCATCCTACCAGCTTTCCTGAGTCCAGTTCCTTACCAGATGCTCTGCCTGCATCTCCACGTCTGCAACTCAGCTGACAAGTTCTGCACGCAACTACAGACACTCGTGTAACTCCTCACCCTAGGTCTGTCTCATCCTCAGTGGGGCTTGGGTTGGAGATACAAGGGAGGCCGACCTCGTCATTCCAGACTCCTACCAGGTACGTGACAGTACCAGTCAGCCAGAGATGGAGTCTGGAAGGGAGGCCTCTCCACCGAAGGACATTTACCAAACTATTTCTGCGCTCTCAAATATTGTGCAGAAGTTACAAGAGCGGGTCACTTTGGGATTCACAAGACGGCTAATTTGATCTCCCGTACATTCTGGTGGCCATAATTGTCGAAAAAAGGTGACTGTTTGGTTGCCGAATGGGTGGAATTATTGTATGAAAATTCCGCGAGTGGGAGAAGTGATAGCCAGTCATCCTGCGCAAAAGAAGAAAAGCATCGTAGGTACTGTTCAAGGGTTTGATTGACCCTTTCAGTCTGTCCATTAGTTTGTGGGTGATAAGCTGTGGAGAGGCGGAGTTCAATGTTCAAAGTTTCACATAAGGCCCTCCAAAATCTAGAAGTGAACTGCACCCCTCGATCAGAAACTATGCTGTCAGGGATGCCATGCAACCTTACAATCTCCTTGATAAAAGTTGAGGCAGTCTCCGGGGCAGAAGGAGTTCCTTGCAGAGGTACAAAGTGGGCCATTTTGGTCAAACGATCAACCACAACGAAAATGGTAGTAAAGTCTTCAGATGGGGGAAGTTCTACTATAAAATCCATGGAGATCATGCTCCATGGTTTCTCAGGTACAGGAAGGGGCTCAAGTAGACCCCAAGTTCTGGCTCTGTCTGTCTTATTCCGAAGGCATGAAATACAAGATCTTACATATTTCTTGCAGTCGTTCATCAAGTTTGGCCACCAGAATGTACGGGAGATCAAATTAGCCGTCTTGTGAATCCCAAAGTGACCCGCTCTTGTAACTTCTGCACAATATTTGAGAGCGCAGAAATAGTTTGGTAAATGTCCTTCGGTGGAGAGGCCTCCCTTCCAGACTCCATCTCTGGCTGACTGGTGCTGTCACGTACCTGGTAGGAGTTTGGAATGACGAGGTCGGCCTCCCTTGTATCTCCAACCCAAGCCCCACTGAGGATGGGACAGACCTAGGGTGAGGAGTTACACGAGAGCCTGTAGTTGCGTGCAGAACTTGTCAGCTGAGTTGCAGACGTGGAGATGCAGGCAGAGCATCTGGTAAGGAACTGGACTCAGGAAAGTTGGTAGGATGGACAGCTAGCACAGGCACTGGAGACAGCGTTAAGCCAAGCAGGAGGCTGGTGCAGGATCAAAAGGGTGGCCGGGTTCGGTAGCAGACGGGCAGCGAGGTACTGGAAAAGGCCCCAAAAATCTTGGGCCAAGCTTCCTCGAGGGGCAACTTAGTTTCAAGTTCGCTGTGGAAAGCCAGACCTTATCTCCAGGTTCAAGATTCAAATTGCCTCTTCTCTTCTTGTCGAAGAACTTTTTATTATCTGCCTGGGTCTTGGAAATTGTATCCTGCAGTAATTGGTAGTTGGAGTTAAGGAAGTTCAACCTGTCTTGTACGGCAGGTACAGAAGAATCAATGGGCAGCTCAGGCAATAAACAAGGATGGTATCCATAATTGGCGAAAAAAGGTGACTGTTTGGTTGCCGAATGGGTGGAATTATTGTATGAAAATTCCGCGAGTGGGAGAAGTGATAGCCAGTCATCCTGTGCAAAAGAAGAAAAGCATCGTAGCTACTGTTCAAGGGTTTGATTGACCCTTTCAGTCTGTCCATTAGTTTGTGGGTGATAAGCTGTGGAGAGGCGGAGTTCAATGTTAAAAGTTTCACATAAGGCCCTCCAAAATCTAGAAGTGAACTGCACCCCTCGATCAGAAACTATGCTGTCAGGGATGCCATGCAACCTTACAATCTCCTTGATAAAAGTTGAGGCAGTCTCCGGGGCAGAAGGAGTTCCTTGCAGAGGTACAAAGTGGGCCATTTTGGTCAAATGATCAACCACAACGAAAATGGTAGTGAAGTCTTCAGATGGGGGAAGTTCTACTATAAAATCCATGGAGATCATGCTCCATGGTTTCTCAGGTACAGGAAGGGGCTCAAGTAGACCCCAAGTTCTGGCTCTGTCTGTCTTATTCCGAAGGCATGAAATACAAGATCTTACATATTTCTTGCAGTCGTTCATCAAGTTTGGCCACCAGAATGTACGGGAGATCAAATTAGCCGTCTTGTGAATCCCAAAGTGACCCGCTCTTGTAACTTCTGCACAATATTTGAGAGCGCAGAAATAGTTTGGTAAATGTCCTTCGGTGGAGAGGCCTCCCTTCCAGACTCCATCTCTGGCTGACTGGTACTGTCACGTACCTGGTAGGAGTCTGGAATGACGAGGTCGGCCTCCCTTGTATCTCCAACCCAAGCCCCACTGAGGATGGGACAGACCTAGGGTGAGGAGTTACACGAGTGCCTGTAGTTGCGTGCAGAACTTGTCAGCTGAGTTGCAGACGTGGAGATGCAGGCAGAGCATCTGGTAAGGAACGGGACTCAGGAAAGCTGGTAGGATGGACAGCTAGCACAGGCACTGGAGACAGCGTTAAGCCAAGCAGGAGGCTGGTGCAGGATCACAAGGGTGGCCGGGTTCGGTAGCAGACGGGCAGCGAGGTACTGGAAAAGGTTCAAGATTCAAATTGCCTCTTCTCTTCTTGTCGAAGAACTTTTTATTATCTGCCTGGGTCTTGGAGATTGTATCCTGCAGTAATTGGTAGTTGGAGTTAAGGAAGTTCAACCTGTCTTGTACGGCAGGTACAGAAGAATCAATAGGCAGCTCAGGCAAGAAAGAAGGATGGTATCCATAATTGGCCCCTTCCTGTACCTGAGAAACCATGGAGCATGATCTCCATGGATTTTATAGTAGAACTTCCCCCATCTGAAGACTCCACTACCATTTTCGTTGTGGTTGATCGTTTGACCAAAATGGCCCACTTTGTACCTCTGCAAGGCCATCAATCAAACCCTTGAACAGTACCTACAATGCTTTTCTTCTTTTGCACAGGATGACTGGCTATCACTTCTCCCACTCGCGGAATTTTCATACAATAATTCCACCCATTCGGTAACCAAACAGTCACCTTTTTTCGCCAATTATGGATACCATCCTTCTTTCTTGCCTGAGCTGCCTATTGATTCTTCTGTACCTGCCGTACAAGACAGGTTGAACTTCCTTAACTCCAACTACCAATTACTGCAGGTCCCAGAACAGTTCAGAGTTGCCGTCCTAGGGCGATGTCATGATCATCCCCTAGCGGGTCACTTTGGGATTCACAAGACGGCTAATTTGATCTCCCGTACATTCTGGTGGCCAAACTTGATGAACGACTGCAAGAAATATGTAAGATCTTGTATTTCATGCCTTCGGAATAAGACAGACAGAGCCAGAACTTGGGGTCTACTTGAGCCCCTTCCTGTACCTGAGAAACCATGGAGCATGATCTCCATGGATTTTATAGTAGAACTTCCCCCATCTGAAGACTTTACTACCATTTTCGTTGTGGTTGATCGTTTGACCAAAATGGCCCACTTTGTACCTCTGCAAGGAACTCCTTCTGCCCCGGAGACTGCCTCAACTCTTATCAAGGAGATTGTAAGGTTGCATGGCATCCCTGACAGCATAGTTTCTGATCGAGGGGTGCAGTTCACTTCTAGATTTTGGAGGGCCTTATGTGAAACTTTGAACATTGTACTCCGCCTCTCCACAGCTTATCACCCACAAACTAATGGACAGACTGAAAGGGTCAATCAAACCCTTGAACAGTACCTACGATGCTTTTCTTCTTTTGCACAGGATGACTGGCTATCACTTCTCCCACTCGCGGAATTTTCATACAATAATTCCACCCATTCGGTAACCAAACAGTCACCTTTTTTCGCCAATTATGGATACCATCCTTCTTTCTTGCCTGAGCTGCCTATTGATTCTTCTGTACCTGCCGTACAAGACAGGTTGAACTTCCTTAACTCCAACTACCAATTACTGCAGGTCCCAGAACATTTCAGAGTTGCCGTCCTAGGGCGATGTCATGATCATCCCCTAGCGGGTCACTTTGGGATTCACAAGACGGCTAATTTGATCTCCCGTACATTCTGGTGGCCAAACTTGATGAACGACTGCAAGAAATATGTAAGATCTTGTATTTCATGCCTTCGGAATAAGACAGACAGAGCCAGAACTTGGGGTCTACTTGAGCCCCTTCCTGTACCTGAGAAACCATGGAGCATGATCTCCATGGATTTTATAGTAGAACTTCCCCCATCTGAAGACTTCACTACCATTTTCGTTGTGGTTGATCGTTTGACCAAAATGGCCCACTTTGTACCTCTGCAAGGAACTCCTTCTGCCCCGGAGACTGCCTCAACTTTTATCAAGGAGATTGTAAGGTTGCATGGCATCCCTGACAGCATAGTTTCTGATCGAGGGGTGCAGTTCACTTCTAGATTTTGGAGGGCCTTATGTGAAACTTTGAACATTGAACTCCGCCTCTCAACAGCTTATCACCCACAAACTAATGGACAGACTGAAAGGGTCAATCAAACCCTTGAACAGTACCTACGATGCTTTTCTTCTTTTGCACAGGATGACTGGCTATCACTTCTCCCACTCGCGGATTTTTCATACAATAATTCCACCCATTCGGCAACCAAACAGTCACCTTTTTTCGCCAATTATGGATACCATCCTTCTTTCTTGCCTGAGCTGCCTATTGATTCTTCTGTACCTGCCGTACAAGACAGGTTGAACTTCCTTAACTCCAACTACCAATTACTGCAGGATACAATCTCCAAGACCCAGGCAGATAATAAAAAGTTCTTCGACCAGAAGAGAAGAGGCAATTTGAATCTTGAACCTTTTCCAGTACCTCGCTGCCCGTCTGCTACCGAACCCGGCCACCCTTGTGATCCTGCACCAGCCTCCTGCTTGGCTTAACGCTGTCTCCAGTGCCTGTGCTAGCTGTCCATCCTACCAGCTTTCCTGAGTCCAGTTCCTTACCAGATGCTCTGCCTGCATCTCCACGTCTGCAACTCAGCTGACAAGTTCTGCACGCAACTACAGACACTCGTGTAACTCCTCACCCTAGGTCTGTCTCATCCTCAGTGGGGCTTGGGTTGGAGATACAAGGGAGGCCGACCTCGTCATTCCAGACTCCTACCAGGTACGTGACAGTACCAGTCAGCCAGAGATGGAGTCTGGAAGGGAGGCCTCTCCACCGAAGGACATTTACCAAACTATTTCTGCGCTCTCAAATATTGTGCAGAAGTTACAAGAGCGGGTCACTTTGGGATTCACAAGACGGCTAATTTGATCTCCCGTACATTCTGGTGGCCATAATTGTCGAAAAAAGGTGACTGTTTGGTTGCCGAATGGGTGGAATTATTGTATGAAAATTCCGCGAGTGGGAGAAGTGATAGCCAGTCATCCTGCGCAAAAGAAGAAAAGCATCGTAGGTACTGTTCAAGGGTTTGATTGACCCTTTCAGTCTGTCCATTAGTTTGTGGGTGATAAGCTGTGGAGAGGCGGAGTTCAATGTTCAAAGTTTCACATAAGGCCCTCCAAAATCTAGAAGTGAACTGCACCCCTCGATCAGAAACTATGCTGTCAGGGATGCCATGCAACCTTACAATCTCCTTGATAAAAGTTGAGGCAGTCTCCGGGGCAGAAGGAGTTCCTTGCAGAGGTACAAAGTGGGCCATTTTGGTCAAACGATCAACCACAACGAAAATGGTAGTAAAGTCTTCAGATGGGGGAAGTTCTACTATAAAATCCATGGAGATCATGCTCCATGGTTTCTCAGGTACAGGAAGGGGCTCAAGTAGACCCCAAGTTCTGGCTCTGTCTGTCTTATTCCGAAGGCATGAAATACAAGATCTTACATATTTCTTGCAGTCGTTCATCAAGTTTGGCCACCAGAATGTACGGGAGATCAAATTAGCCGTCTTGTGAATCCCAAAGTGACCCGCTCTTGTAACTTCTGCACAATATTTGAGAGCGCAGAAATAGTTTGGTAAATGTCCTTCGGTGGAGAGGCCTCCCTTCCAGACTCCATCTCTGGCTGACTGGTGCTGTCACGTACCTGGTAGGAGTTTGGAATGACGAGGTCGGCCTCCCTTGTATCTCCAACCCAAGCCCCACTGAGGATGGGACAGACCTAGGGTGAGGAGTTACACGAGAGCCTGTAGTTGCGTGCAGAACTTGTCAGCTGAGTTGCAGACGTGGAGATGCAGGCAGAGCATCTGGTAAGGAACTGGACTCAGGAAAGTTGGTAGGATGGACAGCTAGCACAGGCACTGGAGACAGCGTTAAGCCAAGCAGGAGGCTGGTGCAGGATCAAAAGGGTGGCCGGGTTCGGTAGCAGACGGGCAGCGAGGTACTGGAAAAGGCCCCAAAAATCTTGGGCCAAGCTTCCTCGAGGGGCAACTTAGTTTCAAGTTCGCTGTGGAAAGCCAGACCTTATCTCCAGGTTCAAGATTCAAATTGCCTCTTCTCTTCTTGTCAAAGAACTTTTTATTATCTGCCTGGGTCTTGGAAATTGTATCCTGCAGTAATTGGTAGTTGGAGTTAAGGAAGTTCAACCTGTCTTGTACGGCAGGTACAGAAGAATCAATAGGCAGCTCAGGCAAGAAAGAAGGATGGTATCCAGAATTGGCGAAAAAAGGTGACTGTTTGGTTGCCGAATGGGTGGAATTATTGTATGAAAATTCCGCGAGTGGGAGAAGTGATAGCCAGTCATCCTGTGCAAAAGAAGAAAAGCATCGTAGGTACTGTTCAAGGGTTTGATTGACCCTTTCAGTCTGTCCATTAGTTTGTGGGTGATAAGCTGTGGAGAGGCGGAGTTCAATGTTCAAAGTTTCACATAAGGCCCTCCAAAATCTAGAAGTGAACTGCACCCCTCGATCAGAAAATATGCTGTCAGGGATGCCATGCAACCTTACAATCTCCTTGATAAAAGTTGAGGCAGTCTCCGGGGCAGAAGGAGTTCCTTGCAGAGGTACAAAGTGGGCCATTTTGGTCAAACGATCAACCACAACGAAAATGGTAGTGAAGTCTTCAGATGGGGGAAGTTCTACTATAAAATCCATGGAGATCATGCTCCATGGTTTCTCAGGTACAGGAAGGGGCTCAAGTAGACCCCAAGTTCTGGCTCTGTCTGTCTTATTCCGAAGGCATGAAATACAAGATCTTACATATTTCTTGCAGTCGTTCATCAAGTTTGGCCACCAGAATGTACGGTAGATCAAATTAGCCGTCTTGTGAATCCCAAAGTGACCCGCTCTTGTAACTTCTGCACAATATTTGGGAGCGCAGAAATAGTTTGGTAAATGTCCTTCGGTGGAGAGGCCTCCCTTCCAGACTCCATCTCTGGCTGACTGGTACTGTCACGTACCTGGTACGAGTTTGGAATGACGAGGTCGGCCTCCCTTGTATCTCCAACCCAAGCCCCACTGAGGATGGGACAGACCTAGGGTGAGGAGTTACACAAGAGCCTGTAGTTGCGTGCAGAACTTGTCAGCTGAGTTGCAGACGTGGAGATGCAGGCAGAGCATCTGGTAAGGAACTGGACTCAGGAAAGCTGGTAGGATGGACAGCTAGCACAGGCACTGGAGACAGCGTTAAACCAAGCAGGAGGCTGGTGCAGGATCACAAGGGTGGCCGGGTTCGGTAGCAGACGGGCAGCGAGGTACTGGAAAAGGCCCCAAAAATCTTGGGCCAAGCTTCCTCGAGGGGCAACTTAGTTTCAAGTTCGCTGTGGAAAGCCAGACCTTATCTCCAGGTTCAAGATTCAAATTGCCTCTTCTCTTCTTGTCGAAGAACTTTTTATTATCTGCCTGGGTCTTGGAGATTGTATCCTGCAGTAATTGGTAGTTGGAGTTAAGGAAGTTCAACCTGTCTTGTACGGCAGGTACAGAAGAATCAATGGGCAGCTCAGGCAAGAAACAAGGATGGTATCCATAATTGGCGAAAAAAGGTGACTGTTTGGTTGCCGAATGGGTGGAATTATTGTATGAAAATTCCGCGAGTGGGGGAAGTGATAGCCAGTCATCCTGTGCAAAAGAAGAAAAGCATCGTAGCTACTGTTCAAGGGTTTGATTGACCATTTCAGTCTGTCCATTAGTTTGTGGGTGATAAGCTGTGGAGAGGCGGAGTTCAATGTTAAAAGTTTCACATAAGGCCCTCCAAAATCTAGAAGTGAACTGCACCCCTCGATCAGAAACTATGCTGTCAGGGATGCCATGCAACCTTACAATCTCCTTGATAAAAGTTGAGGCAGTCTCCGGGGCAGAAGGAGTTCCTTGCAGAGGTACAAAGTGGGCCATTTTGGTCAAACGATCAACCACAACGAAAATGGTAGTAAAGTCTTCAGATGGGGGAAGTTCTACTATAAAATCCATGGAGATCATGCTCCATGGTTTCTCAGGTACAGGAAGGAACTCAAGTAGACCCCAAGTTCTGGCTCTGTCTGTCTTATTCCGAAGGCATGAAATACAAGATCTTACATATTTCTTGCAGTCGTTCATCAAGTTTGGTCACCAGAATGTACGGGAGATCAAATTAGCCGTCTTGTGAATCCCAAAGTGACCCGCTCTTGTAACTTATGCACAATATTTGAGAGCGCAGAAATAGTTTGGTAAATGTCCTTCGGTGGAGAGGCCTCCCTTCCAGACTCCATCTCTGGCTGACTGGTACTGTCACGTACCTGGTAGGAGTCTGGAATGACGAGGTCGGCCTCCCTTGTATCTCCAACCCAAGCCCCACTGAGGATGGGACAGACCTAGGGTGAGGAGTTACACGAGTGCCTGTAGTTGCGTGCAGAACTTGTCAGCTGAGTTGCAGACGTGGAGATGCAGGCAGAGCATCTGGTAAGGAACGGGACTCAGGAAAGCTGGTAGGATGGACAGCTAGCACAGGCACTGGAGACAGCGTTAAGCCAAGCAGGAGGCTGGTGCAGGATCACAAGGGTGGCCGGGTTCGGTAGCAGACGGGCAGCGAGGTACTGGAAAAGGTTCAAGATTCAAATTGCCTCTTCTCTTCTTGTCGAAGAACTTTTTATTATCTGCCTGGGTCTTGGAGATTGTATCCTGCAGTAATTGGTAGTTGGAGTTAAGGAAGTTCAACCTGTCTTGTACGGCAGGTACAGAAGAATCAATAGGCAGCTCAGGCAAGAAAGAATGATGGTATCCATAATTGGCCCCTTCCTGTACCTGAGAAACCATGGAGCATGATCTCCATGGATTTTATAGTAGAACTTCCCCCATCTGAAGACTTCACTACCATTTTCGTTGTGGTTGATCGTTTGACCAAAATGGCCCACTTTGTACCTCTGCAAGGCCATCAATCAAACCCTTGAACAGTACCTACGATGCTTTTCTTCTTTTGCACAGGATGACTGGCTATCACTTCTCCCACTCGCGGAATTTTCATACAATAATTCCACCCATTCGGTAACCAAACAGTCACCTTTTTTCGCCAATTATGGATACCATCCTTCTTTCTTGCCTGAGCTGCCTATTGATTCTTCTGTACCTGCCGTACAAGACAGGTTGAACTTCCTTAACTCCAACTACCAATTACTGCAGGTCCCAGAACAGTTCAGAGTTGCCGTCCTAGGGCGATGTCATGATCATCCCCTAGCGGGTCACTTTGGGATTCACAAGACGGCTAATTTGATCTCCCGTACATTCTGGTGGCCAAACTTGATGAACGACTGCAAGAAATATGTAAGATCTTGTATTTCATGCCTTCGGATTAAGACAGACAGAGCCAGAACTTGGGGTCTACTTGAGCCCCTTCCTGTACCTGAGAAACCATGGAGCATGATCTCCATGGATTTTATAGTAGAACTTCCCCCATCTGAAGACTTCACTACCATTTTCGTTGTGGTTGATCGTTTGACCAAAATGGCCCACTTTGTACCTCTGCAAGGAACTCCTTCTGCCCCGGAGACTGCCTCAACTTTTATCAAGGAGATTGTAAGGTTGCATGGCATCCCTGACAGCATAGTTTCTGATCGAGGGGTGCAGTTCACTTCTAGATTTTGGAGGGCCTTATGTGAAACTTTGAACATTGAACTCCGCCTCTCCACAGCTTATCACCCACAAACTAATGGACAGACTGAAAGGGTCAATCAAACCCTTGAACAGTACCTACGATGCTTTTCTTCTTTTGCACAGGATGACTGGCTATCACTTCTCCCACTCGCGGAATTTTCATACAATAATTCCACCCATTCGGCAACCAAACAGTCACCTTTTTTCGCCAATTATGGATACCATCCTTCTTTCTTGCCTGAGCTGCCTATTGATTCTTCTGTACCTGCCGTACAAGACAGGTTGAACTTCCTTAACTCCAACTACCAATTACTGCAGGATACAATCTCCAAGACCCAGGCAGATAATAAAAAGTTCTTCGACAAGAAGAGAAGAGGCAATTTGAATCTTGAACCTTTTCCAGTACCTCACTGCCCGTCTGCTACCGAACCCGGCCACCCTTGTGATCCTGCACCAGCCTCCTGCTTGGCTTAACGCTGTCTCCAGTGCCTGTGCTAGCTGTCCATCCTACCAGCTTTCCTGAGTCCAGTTCCCTACCAGATGCTCTGCCTGCATCTCCACGTCTGCAACTCAGCTGACAAGTTCTGCACGCAACTACAGACACTCGTGTAACTCCTCACCCTAGGTCTGTCCCATCCTCAGTGGGGCTTGGGTTGGAGATACAAGGGAGGCCGACCTCGTCATTCCAGACTCCTACCAGGTACGTGACAGTACCAGTCAGCCAGAGATGGAGTCTGGAAGGGAGGCCTCTCCAGCGAAGGACATTTACCAAACTATTTCTGCGCTCTCAAATATTGTGCAGAAGTTACAAGAGCGGGTCACTTTGGGATTCACAAGACGGCTAATTTGATCTCCCGTACATTCTGGTGGCCATAATTGTCGAAAAAAGGTGACTGTTTGGTTGCCGAATGGGTGGAATTATTGTATGAAAATTCCGCGAGTGGGAGAAGTGATAGCCAGTCATCCTGCGCAAAAGAAGAAAAGCATCGTAGGTACTGTTCAAGGGTTTGATTGACCCTTTCAGTCTGTCCATTAGTTTGTGGGTGATAAGCTGTGGAGAGGCGGAGTTCAATGTTCAAAGTTTCACATAAGGCCCTCCAAAATCTAGAAGTGAACTGCACCCCTCGATCAGAAACTATGCTGTCAGGGATGCCATGCAACCTTACAATCTCCTTGATAAAAGTTGAGGCAGTCTCCGGGGCAGAAGGAGTTCCTTGCAGAGGTACAAGGTGGGCCATTTTGGTCAAACGATCAACCACAACGAAAATGGTAGTAAAGTCTTCAGATGGGGGAAGTTCTACTATAAAATCCATGGAGATCATGCTCCATGGTTTCTCAGGTACAGGAAGGGGCTCAAGTAGACCCCAAGTTCTGGCTCTGTCTGTCTTATTCCGAAGGCATGAAATACAAGATCTTACATATTTCTTGCAGTCGTTCATCAAGTTTGGCCACCAGAATGTACGGGAGATCAAATTAGCCGTCTTGTGAATCCCAAATTGACCCGCTCTTGTAACTTCTGCACAATATTTGAGAGCGCAGAAATAGTTTGGTAAATGTCCTTCGGTGGAGAGGCCTCCCTTCCAGACTCCATCTCTGGCTGACTGGTGCTGTCACGTACCTGGTAGGAGTCTGGAATGACGAGGTCGGCCTCCCTTGTATCTCCAACCCAAGCCCCACTGAGGATGGGACAGACCTAGGGTGAGGAGTTACACGAGAGCCTGTAGTTGCGTGCAGAACTTGTCAGCTGAGTTGCAGACGTGGAGATGCAGGCAGAGCATCTGGTAAGGAACTGGACTCAGGAAAGCTGGTAGGATGGACAGCTAGCACAGGCACTGGAGACAGCGTTAAGCCAAGCAGGAGGCTGGTGCAGGATCAAAAGGGTGGCCGGGTTCGGTAGCAGACGGGCAGCGAGGTACTGGAAAAGGCCCCAAAAATCTTGGGCCAAGCTTCCTCGAGGGGCAACTTAGTTTCAAGTTCGCTGTGGAAAGCCAGACCTTATCTCCAGGTTCAAGATTCAAATTGCCTCTTCTCTTCTTGTCGAAGAACTTTTTATTATCTGCCTGGGTCTTGGAGATTGTATCCTGCAGTAATTGGTAGTTGGAGTTAAGGAAGTTCAACCTGTCTTGTACGGCAGGTACAGAAGAATCAATAGGCAGCTCAGGCAAGAAAGAAGGATGGTATCCATAATTGGCGAAAAAAGGTGACTGTTTGGTTACCGAATGGGTGGAATTATTGTATGAAAATTCCGCGAGTGGGAGAAGTGATAGCCAGTCATCCTGTGCAAAAGAAGAAAAGCATCGTAGGTACTGTTCAAGGGTTTGATTGACCCTTTCAGTCTGTCCATTAGTTTGTGGGTGATAAGCTGTGGAGAGGCGGAGTTCAATGTTCAAAGTTTCACATAAGGCCCTCCAAAATCTAGAAGTGAACTGCACCCCTCGATCAGAAACTATGCTGTCAGGGATGCCATGCAACCTTACAATCTCCTTGATAAAAGTTGAGGCAGTCTCCGGGGCAGAAGGAGTTCCTTGCAGAGGTACAAAGTGGGCCATTTTGGTCAAACGATCAACCACAACAAAAATGGTAGTAAAGTCTTCAGATGGGGGAAGTTCTACTATAAAATCCATGGAGATCATGCTCCATGGTTTCTCAGGTACAGGAAGGGGCTCAAGTAGACCCCAAGTTCTGGCTCTGTCTGTCTTATTCCGAAGGCATGAAATACAAGATCTTACATATTTCTTGCAGTCGTTCATCAAGTTTGAACACTAGAATGTACGGGAGATCAAATTAGCCGTCTTGTGAATCCCAAAGTGACCCGCTCTTGTAACTTCTGCACAATATTTGAGAGCGCAGAAATAGTTTGGTAAATGTCCTTCGGTGGAGAGGCCTCCCTTCCAGACTCCATTTCTGGCTGACTGGTACTGTCACGTACCTGGTAGGAGTCTGGAATGACGAGGTCGGCCTCCCTTGTGTCTCCAACCCAAGCCCCACTGAGAATGGGAAATACCTAGGGTGAGGAGTTACACGAGTGCCTGTAGTTGCGTGCAGAACTTGTCAGCTGAGTTGCAGACGTGGAGATGCAGGCAGAGCATCTGGCAAGGAACTGGACTCAGGAAAGCTGGTAGGATGGACAGCTAGCACAGGCACTGGAGAAAGCGTTAAGCCAAGCAGGAGGCTGGTGCAGGATCACAAGGGTGGCCGGGTTCGGTAGCAGACGGGCAGCGAGGTACTGGAAAAGGTTCAAGATTCAAATTGCCTCTTCTCTTCTTGTCGAAGAACTTTTTATTATATGCCTGGGTCTTGGAGATTGTATCCTGCAGTAATTGGTAGTTGGAGTTAAGGAAGTTCAACCTGTCTTGTACGGCAGGTACAGAAGAATCAATAGGCAGCTCAGGCAAAAAAGAAGGATGGTATCCATAATTGGCGAAAAAAGGTGACTGTTTGGTTGCCGAATGGGTGGAATTATTGTATGAAAATTCCGCGAGTGGGAGAAGTGATAGCCAGTCATCCTGTGCAAAAGAAGAAAAGCATCGTAGGTACTGTTCAAGGGTTTGATTGACCCTTTCAGTCTGTCCATTAGTTTGTGGGTGATAAGCTGTGGAGAGGCGGAGTTCAATGTTCAAAGTTTCACATAAGGCCCTCCAAAATCTAGAAGTGAACTGCACCCCTCGATCAGAAACTATGCTGTCAGGGATGCCATGCAACCTTACAATCTCCTTGATAAAAGTTGAGGCAGTCTCCGGGGCAGAAGGAGTTCCTTGCAGAGGTACAAAGTGGGCCATTTTGGTCAAACGATCAACCACAACGAAAATGGTAGTGAAGTCTTCAGATGGGGGAAGTTCTACTATAAAATCCATGGAGATCATGCTCAATGGTTTCTCAGGTACAGGAAGGGGCTCAAGTAGACCCCAAGTTCTGGCTCTGTCTGTCTTATTCCGAAGGCATGAAATACAAGATCTTACATATTTCTTGCAGTCGTTCATCAAGTTTGGCCACCAGAATGTAAGGGAGATCAAATTAGCCGTCTTGTGAATCCCAAAGTGACCCGCTAGGGGATGATCATGACATCGCCCTAGGACGGCAACTCTGAACTGTTCTGGGACCTGCAGTAATTGGTAGTTGGAGTTAAGGAAGTTCAACCTGTCTTGTACGGCAGGTACAGAAGAATCAATAGGCAGCTCAGGCAAGAAAGAAGGATGGTATCCATAATTGGCGAAAAAAGGTGACTGTTTGGTTACCGAATGGGTGGAATTATTGTATGAAAATTCCGCGAGTGGGAGAAGTGATAGCCAGTCATCCTGTGCAAAAGAAGAAAAGCATCGTAGGTACTGTTCAAGGGTTTGATTGACCCTTTCAGTCTGTCCATGAGTTTGTGGGTGATAAGCTGTGGAGAGGCGGAGTTTAATGTTCAATGTTTCACATAAGGCCCTCCAAAATCTAGAAGTGAACTGCACCCCTCGATCAGAAACTATGCTGTCAGGGATGCCATGCAACCTTACAATCTCCTTGATAAAAGTTGAGGCAGTCTCCGGGGCAGAAGGAGTTCCTTGCAGAGGTACAAAGTGGGCCATTTTGGTCAAACGATCAACCACAACGAAAATGGTAGTAAAGTCTTCAGATGGGGGAAGTTCTACTATAAAATCCATGGAGATCATGCTCCATGGTTTCTCAGGTACAGGAAGGGGCTCAAGTAGACCCCAAGTTCTGGCTCTGTCTGTCTTATTCCGAAGGCATGAAATACAAGATCTTACATATTTCTTGCAGTCGTTCATCAAGTTTGGCCACCAGAATGTACGGGAGATCAAATTAGCCGTCTTGTGAATCCCAAAGTGACCCGCTCTTGTAACTTCTGCACAATATTTGAGAGCGCAGAAATAGTTTGGTAAATGTCCTTCGCTGGAGAGGCCTCCCTTCCAGACTCCATCTCTGGCTGACTGGTACTGTCACGTACCTGGTAGGAGTCTGGAATGACGAGGTCGGCCTCCCTTGTATCTCCAACCCAAGCCCCACTGAGAATGGGACAGACCTAGGGTGAGGAGTTACACGAGTGCCTGTAGTTGCGTGCAGAACTTGTCAGCTGAGTTGCAGACGTGGAGATGCAGGCAGAGCATCTGGTAAGGAACTGGACTCAGGAAAGCTGGTAGGATGGACAGCTAGCACAGGCACTGGAGAAAGCGTTAAGCCAAGCAGGAGGCTGGTGCAGGATCACAAGGGTGGCCGGGTTCGGTAGCAGACGGGCAGCGAGGTACTGGAAAAGGTTCAAGATTCAAATTGCCTCTTCTCTTCTTGTCGAAGAACTTTTTATTATCTGCCTGGGTCTTGGAGATTGTATCCTGCAGTAATTGGTAGTTGGAGTTAAGGAAGTTCAACCTGTCTTGTACGGCAGGTACAGAAGAATCAATAGGCAGCTCAGGCAAGAAAGAAGGATGGTATCCATAATTGGCGAAAAAAGGTGACTGTTTGGTTGCCGAATGGGTGGAATTATTGTATGAAAATTCCGCGAGTGGGAGAAGTGATAGCCAGTCATCCTGTGCAAAAGAAGAAAAGCATCGTAGGTACTGTTCTAGGGTTTGATTGACCCTTTCAGTCTGTCCATTAGTTTGTGGGTGATAAGCTGTGGAGAGGCGGAGTTCAATGTTCAAAGTTTCACATAAGGCCCTCCAAAATCTAGAAGTGAACTGCACCCCTCGATCAGAAACTATGCTGTCAGGGATGCCATGCAACCTTACAATCTCCTTGATAAAAGTTGAGGCAGTCTCCGGGGCAGAAGGAGTTCCTTGCAGAGGTACAAAGTGGGCCATTTTGGTCAAACGATCAACCACAACGAAAATGGTAGTGAAGTCTTCAGATGGGGGAAGTTCTACTATAAAATCCATGGAGATCATGCTCCATGGTTTCTCAGGTACAGGAAGGGGCTCAAGTAGACCCCAAGTTCTGGCTCTGTCTGTCTTATTCCGAAGGCATGAAATACAAGATCTTACATATTTCTTGCAGTCGTTCATCAAATTTGGCCACCAGAATGTACGGAAGATCAAATTAGCCGTCTTGTGAATCCCAAAGTGACCCGCTCTTGTAACTTCTGCACAATATTTGAGAGCGCAGAAATAGTTTGGTAAATGTCCTTCGGTGGAGAGGCCTCCCTTCCAGACTCCATCTCTGGCTGACTGGTACTGTCACGTACCTGGTAGGAGTCTGGAATGACGAGGCCGGCCTCCCTTGTATCTCCAACCCAAGCCCCACTGAGGATGGGACAGACCTAGGGTTAGGAGTTACACGAGAGCCTGTAGTTGCGTGCAGAACTTGTCAGCTGAGTTGCAGACGTGGAGATGCAGGCAGAGCATCTGGTAGGGAACTGGACTCAGGAAAGCTGGTAGGATGGACAGCTAGCACAGGCACTGGAGACAGCGTTAAGCCAAGCAGGAGGCTGGTGCAGGATCACAAGGGTGGCCGGGTTCGGTAGCAGACGGGCAGCGAGGTACTGGAAAAGGTTCAAGATTCAAATTGCCTCTTCTCTTCTTGTCGAAGAACTTTTTATTATCTGCCTGGGTCTTGGAGATTGTATCCTGCAGTAATTGGTAGTTTGAGTTAAGGAAGTTCAACCTGTCTTGTACGGCAGGTACAGAAGAATCAATAGGCAGCTCAGGCAAGAAAGAAGGATGGTATCCATAATTGGCGAAAAAAGGTGACTGTTTGGTTGCCGAATGGGTGGAATTATTGTATGAAAATTCCGCGAGTGGGAGAAGTGATAGCCAGTCATCCTGCGCAAAAGAAGAAAAGCATCGTAGGTACTGTTCAAGGGTTTGATTGACCCTTTCAGTCTGTCCATTAGTTTGTGGGTGATAAGCTGTGGAGAGGCGGAGTTCAATGTTCAAAGTTTCACATAAGGCCCTCCAACATCTAGAAGTGAACTGCACCCCTCGATCAGAAACTATGCTGTCAGGGATGCCATGCAACCTTACAATCTCCTTGATAAAAGTTGAGGCAGTCTCCGGGGCAGAAGGAGTTCCTTGCAGAGGTACAAAGTGGGCCATTTTGGTCAAACGATCAACCACAACGAAAATGGTAGTGAAGTCTTCAGATGGGGGAAGTTCTACTATAAAATCCATGGAGATCATGCTCCATGGTTTCTCAGGTACAGGAAGGGGCTCAAGTAGACCCCAAGTTCTGGCTCTGTCTGTCTTATTCCGAAGGCATGAAATACAAGATCTTACATATTTCTTGCAGTCGTTCATCAAGTTTGGCCACCAGAATGTAAGGGAGATCAAATTAGCCGTCTTGTGAATCCCAAAGTGACCCGCTAGGGGATGATCATGACATCGCCCTAGGACGGCAACTCTGAACTGTTCTGGGACCTGCAGTAATTGGTAGTTGGAGTTAAGGAAGTTCAACCTGTCTTGTACGGCAGGTACAGAAGAATCAATAGGCAGCTCAGGCAAGAAAGAAGGATGGTATCCATAATTGGCGAAAAAAGGTGACTGTTTGGTTACCGAATGGGTGGAATTATTGTATGAAAATTCCGCGAGTGGGAGAAGTGATAGCCAGTCATCCTGTGCAAAAGAAGAAAAGCATCGTAGGTACTGTTCAAGGGTTTGATTGACCCTTTCAGTCTGTCCATGAGTTTGTGGGTGATAAGCTGTGGAGAGGCGGAGTTTAATGTTCAATGTTTCACATAAGGCCCTCCAAAATCTAGAAGTGAACTGCACCCCTCGATCAGAAACTATGCTGTCAGGGATGCCATGCAACCTTACAATCTCCTTGATAAAAGTTGAGGCAGTCTCCGGGGCAGAAGGAGTTCCTTGCAGAGGTACAAAGTGGGCCATTTTGGTCAAACGATCAACCACAACGAAAATGGTAGTAAAGTCTTCAGATGGGGGAAGTTCTACTATAAAATCCATGGAGATCATGCTCCATGGTTTCTCAGGTACAGGAAGGGGCTCAAGTAGACCCCAAGTTCTGGCTCTGTCTGTCTTATTCCGAAGGCATGAAATACAAGATCTTACATATTTCTTGCAGTCGTTCATCAAGTTTGGCCACCAGAATGTACGGGAGATCAAATTAGCCGTCTTGTGAATCCCAAAGTGACCCGCTCTTGTAACTTCTGCACAATATTTGAGAGCGCAGAAATAGTTTGGTAAATGTCCTTCGCTGGAGAGGCCTCCCTTCCAGACTCCATCTCTGGCTGACTGGTACTGTCACGTACCTGGTAGGAGTCTGGAATGACAAGGTCGGCCTCCCTTGTATCTCCAACCCAAGCCCCACTGAGAATGGGACAGACCTAGGGTGAGGAGTTACACGAGTGCCTGTAGTTGCGTGCAGAACTTGTCAGCTGAGTTGCAGACGTGGAGATGCAGGCAGAGCATCTGGTAAGGAACTGGACTCAGGAAAGCTGGTAGGATGGACAGCTAGCACAGGCACTGGAGAAAGCGTTAAGCCAAGCAGGAGGCTGGTGCAGGATCACAAGGGTGGCCGGGTTCGGTAGCAGACGGGCAGCGAGGTACTGGAAAAGGTTCAAGATTCAAATTGCCTCTTCTCTTCTTGTCGAAGAACTTTTTATTATCTGCCTGGGTCTTGGAGATTGTATCCTGCAGTAATTGGTAGTTGGAGTTAAGGAAGTTCAACCTGTCTTGTACGGCAGGTACAGAAGAATCAATAGGCAGCTCAGGCAAGAAAGAAGGATGGTATCCATAATTGGCGAAAAAAGGTGACTGTTTGGTTGCCGAATGGGTGGAATTATTGTATGAAAATTCCGCGAGTGGGAGAAGTGATAGCCAGTCATCCTGTGCAAAAGAAGAAAAGCATCGTAGGTACTGTTCTAGGGTTTGATTGACCCTTTCAGTCTGTCCATTAGTTTGTGGGTGATAAGCTGTGGAGAGGCGGAGTTCAATGTTCAAAGTTTCACATAAGGCCCTCCAAAATCTAGAAGTGAACTGCACCCCTCGATCAGAAACTATGCTGTCAGGGATGCCATGCAACCTTACAATCTCCTTGATAAAAGTTGAGGCAGTCTCCGGGGCAGAAGGAGTTCCTTGCAGAGGTACAAAGTGGGCCATTTTGGTCAAACGATCAACCACAACGAAAATGGTAGTGAAGTCTTCAGATGGGGGAAGTTCTACTATAAAATCCATGGAGATCATGCTCCATGGTTTCTCAGGTACAGGAAGGGGCTCAAGTAGACCCCAAGTTCTGGCTCTGTCTGTCTTATTCCGAAGGCATGAAATACAAGATCTTACATATTTCTTGCAGTCATCAAGTTTGGCCACCAGAATGTACGGGAGATCAAATTAGCCGTCTTGTGAATCCCAAAGTGACCCGCTAGGGGATGATCATGACATCGCCCTAGGACGGCAACTCTGAACTGTTCTGGGATAAAGATTTGCCTCTTATGGAAGTACAGGCCATCCCTTAGTTGAAGAGCCAGGTCCTTGGAAGGCGGTTGGTCTTCCACATATTTTCTTATTTGTGACATCAGATCCGCCTGAAGAAGTAAAAAATTATTGGCTGGTAGAATAGTATCAGGTTCCGAGGATACAAATGGATCACTGAACATGCGGGACAAGGCATCTGGTTTCCCGTTCTTTGAGCCAGGACGGTAGGTTATATGAAACATGAAACGAGAGAAAAAAAGTGCCCATCTTGCCTGCCGAGGTCTTAGGCGTTTAGTTGTCTTCAAATACTCAAGATTCTTGTGATCTGTGAAGATAAGAATTGGGTGAGAAGCTCCCTCCAAAAGGTAACGCCATTCTTCAAGAGCGGCCTTGATAGCCAGTAGCTCTCGGTCACCAACATCATAATTCCTTTCGGAAGGATTTAATTTTTTAGAGAAGAAGGCCACAGGGTGGAGCAATGATTTGGGCCCTTGGCGTTGGGAAATGCATTTTCCCCAACTGCATTTTCCGAGGCGTCTACCTCCAAAACATAAGCTAAGGAGGGATCGGGATGTTTCAAGATGGGAGCTGAGGTGAATAAGGCTTTCAACTGTTCAAACGCTGTCTGAGCCTCTGGGGTCCATCGAAAGGGAACATGCTGTTTCGTTAGCTGAGTAATGGGAGTGATGATGCCAGAAAAGTCCTTAATAAATTTTCTATAAAAGTTAGCAAACCCCACGAACCTCTGTACAGCTTTTCTGTCAGTAGGAGCAGGCCATTCCAAGACAGAAGCGACTTTCTGAGGGTCCATGGAGATTCCCTCGGCGGAGATGACAAGCCCTAGGAAATGCACAACTTGCTTTTCAAAGTCGCATTTTTCAGCCTTTGCGTAAAGTCGGTGTTCCCGCAATCGAGCTAATACCTTTTTTACATGAGTCCGATGGGATTCTAAAGTTTCAGAGAATACAAGGATGTCATCCAGATACACGATGACGAATAAATCAAGAAAGTCCCGAAAAACATCGTTTACCAGATGCTGGAATGTGGCTGGAGCATTGCAGAGCCCGAATGGCAAGACTAAATACTCAAAGTGGCCAAAGCGTGTCCGGAAGGCCGTCTTCCATTCGTCTCCCTCCCTGATTCTGACAAGATTATAGGCACCCCTCAAGTCCAGTTTGGAGAACACTCGTGCCCCTCGCAGCCTCTGGAATAGTTCGGGAATCAGAGGAAGAGGGTACCGATTCTTGACAGTGACCCTGTTAAGGTCACGATAGTCCACACAGGGCCTCAAGGTGTGGTCTTTTTTCTCAACGATGAAAATACCGGCTCCTGCTGGTGAAGTGGAAGGCCGAATGAACTGCTTTTCAAGGCTCTCGTCGATATAGGTACGCAGGGCTTCCAATTCAGGCTCAGAGAGAGGGTAAATCCGACCAAACGGGATCTCGGCTCCCGGTAGAAGTTCAATGGGGCAATCGTAAGTTCTATGAGGTGGAAGAGTGTCTGCACCCTTTTTATTAAAGACGTCCAGAAATTCGTGATAAGCAACCGGGATCAGTTTAGAGGCTCCATGGTCAGGGTGGATACCCAGGAGGGGCGTGGAGTTGACAGTTCCTCCAAAGAGGCAGTGCGTCTGGCAGTAGTTGGACGAAAAAAAAAATATCTCCGGTAAGCCAGTCAACGTGAGGGTTGTGTGCCTTCAACCATGGAATGCCGAGGATAACGGGAAACATGGGATAAGCTATGACATCCAAACGGAGGAGTTCGCTATGGCCTGAAGAAGTCTGGCAGAGAATAGGCAAGGTCTCCTGAGTTTTCGTCGTTTACCTCTTTCTCCTGCTGAACGTCTACGTCGAGTCCAAGGCAGTCTGTGTCTCTTCTGCGGGGAGGTTGGCCACTTCATACGAACTTGTCCGGCAGAGACCTGCAGGGTCAGTGATGATCCACAGTACATCAGGGATGGTCCATAGTACATCAGGGATGATCCATAGTACATCAGGGATGGTCCATAGTACACCAGTGATGGCCCATAGTACATCAGTGATGATCCACAGTACATCAGTGATTATCTATAGTACATCAGTGATGATCCACAGTACACCAGTGATGATTCACAGTACATCAGTGATGGTCCATAGTACATCAGGGATGGTCCATAGTACATCAGGGATGATGCATAGTACACCAGTGATGGCCCATAGTACATCAGTGATGATCTATAGTACATCAGTGATGATCCATAGTACACCAGTGATGATTAATAGTACACCAGTGATGATTCATAGTACACCAGTGATGGTCCATAGTACATCGGTGATGATCTATAGTACATCAGTGATGATCCATAGTACACCAGTGATGATTAATAGTACACCAGTGATGATTCATAGTACACCAGTTATGGTCCATAGTACATCGGTGATGATCTATAGTACATCAGTGATGATCCACAGTACATCAGTGATGATCCATAGTACACCAGTGATGGCCCATAGTACACCAGTGATGATCCATAGTACACCAGTGATGGCCCATAGTACATCAGTGATGATCCATAGTACATCAGTGATGATCCACAGTACATCAGTGATGATCCACAGTACATCAGGGATGGTCCATAGTACATCAGTGATGATCCACAGTACATCAGTGATGATCCACAATACTTCAGTGATGATCCACAGTACATCAGTGATGATCCACAGTACATCAGGGATGGTCCACAGTATATCAGTGATGATCCATAGTACATCAGTGATGGCCCATAGTACATCAGTGATGATCCATAGTACACCAGTGATGATCCATAGTACACCAGTGATGTTCCATAGTACACCAGGGATGATCCACAGTACATCAGTGATGATCCACAGTACATCAGTGGTGGTCCACAGTACATCAGTGATGGTCCATAGTACACCAGTGATGATCCATAGTACACCAGTGATGATCCATAGTACACCAGTGATGGCCCATAGTACATCAGTGATGATCCATAGTACATCAGTGATGATCCACAGTACATCAGTGATGATCCACAGTACATCAGGGATGGTCCATAGTACATCAGTGATGATCCATAGTACACCAGTGATGATCCATAGTACACCAGTGATGGCCCATAGTACATCAGTGATGAACTATAGTACATCAGTGATGATCCACAGTACATCAGGGATGGTCCATAGTACATCAGTGATGATCCATAGTACACCAGTGATGATCCATAGTACACCAGTGATGGCCCATAGTACATCAGTGATGAACTATAGTACATCAGTGATGATCCACAGTACATCAGTGATGATCCACAGTACATCAGGGATGGTCCATAGTTCACCAGTGATGATCCACAGTACACCAGTGATGATCCATAGTACACCAGTGATGGTCCATAGTACATCAGTGATGATCTATAGTACATCAGTGATGGTCCATAGTACATCAGTGATGATCTATATACATAGTACACCAGTGATGATCTATAGTACATCAGTGATGATCTACAGTACATCAGTTATGATCCACAGTACATTAGTGATGATCCACAGTACATCAGTGATGATCCACAGTACATCAGTGATGATCCACAATACTTCAGTGATGATCCACAGTACATCAGGGATGGTCCACAGTACATCAGTGATGGTCCACAGTATATCAGTGATGATCCATAGTACATCAGTGATGGTCCATAGTACACCAGTGATGGCCCATAGTACACCAGTGATGGCCCATAGTACATCAGTGATGATCCACAGTACATCAGTGATGATCCACAGTACATCAGTGATGATCCACAGTACATCAGTGATGATCCATAGTACACCAGTGATGGCCCATAGTACATCAGTGATGAACTATAGTACATCAGAGATGATCCACAGTACATCAGGGATGGTCCATAGTACATCAGTGATGATCCATAGTACACCAGTGATGATCCATAGTACACCAGTGATGGCCCATAGTACATCAGTGATGAACTATAGTACATCAGTGATGATCCACAGTACATCAGTGATGATCCATAGTACATCAGTGATGATCCACAGTACATCAGTGATGATCCACAGTACATCAGGGATGGTCCATAGTACATCAGTGATGATCCATAGTACACCAGTGATGATCCATAGTACACCAGTGATGGCCCATAGTACATCAGTGATGAACTATAGTACATCAGTGATGATCCACAGTACATCAGTGATGATCCACAGTACATCAGGGATGGTCCATAGTACACCAGTGATGATCCACAGTACACCAGTGATGATCCATAGTACACCAGTGATGGTCCATAGTACATCAGTGATGATCTATAGTACATCAGTGATGTTCCATAGTACATCAGTGATGAGCTATAGTACATCAGTGATGATCTATAGTACATCAGTGATGATCCATAGTACACCAGTGATGATCCATAGTACACCAGTGATGGCCCATAGTACATCAGTGATGATCCATAGTACACCAGTGATGATCCATAGTACACCAGTGATGGCCCATAGTACATCAGTGATGAACTATAGTACATCAGTGATGATCCACAGTACATCAGTGATGATCCATAGTACATCAGTGATGATCCACAGTACATCAGTGATGATCCACAGTACATCAGGGATGGTCCATAGTACATCAGTGATGATCCATAGTACACCAGTGATGATCCATAGTACACCAGTGATGGCCCACAGTATATCAGTGATGAACTATAGTACATCAGTGATGATCCACAGTACATCAGTGATGATCCACAGTACATCAGGGATGGTCCATAGTACACCAGTGATGATCCACAGTACACCAGTGATGATCCATAGTACACCAGTGATGGTCCATAGTACATCAGTGATGATCTATAGTACATCAGTGATGGTCCATAGTACATCAGTGATGATCTATAGTACATCAGTGATGATCTATAGTACATCAGTGATGATCCATAGTACATCAGTGATGATCCACAGTACATCAGTGATGGTCCACAGTACATCAGGGATGGTCCACAGTACATCGGTAATGATCCATAGTACACCAGTGATGGCCCATAGTACATCAGTGATGGTCCATAGTACATCAGTGATGATCCATAGTACATCAGTGATGATCCATAGTACACCAGTGATGGCCCATAGTACATCAGTGATGATCCATAGTACATCAGTGATGATCCACAGTACATCAGTGATGATCCACAGTACATCAGGGATGGTCCATAGTACATCAGTGATGATCCATAGTACACCAGTGATGATCCATAGTACACCAGTGATGGCCCATAGTACATCAGTGATGAACTATAGTACATCAGTGATGATCCACAGTACATCAGTGATGATCCACAGTACATCAGGGATGGTCCATAGTACACCAGTGATGATCCACAGTACATCAGTTATGATCCACAGTACATTAGTGATGATCCACAGTACATCAGTGATGATCCACAGTACATCAGTGATGATCCACAATACTTCAGTGATGATCCACAGTACATCAGGGATGGTCCACAGTACATCAGTGATGGTCCACAGTATATCAGTGATGATCCATAGTACATCAGTGATGGTCCATAGTACATCAGTGATGGTCCATAGTACACTAGTGATGATCCATAGTACACCAGTGATGGCCCATAGTACACCAGTGATGGCCCATAGTACATCAGTGATGATCCATAGTACATCAGTGATGATCCACAGTACATCAGTGATGATCCACAGTACATCAGGGAAGGTCCATAGTACATCAGTGATGATCCATAGTACACCAGTGATGATCCATAGTACACCAGTGATGGCCCATAGTACATCAGTGATGAACTATAGTACATCAGAGATGATCCACAGTACATCAGGGATGGTCCATAGTACATCAGTCATGATCCATAGTACACCAGTGATGATCCATAGTACACCAGTGATGGCCCATAGTACATCAGTGATGAACTATAGTACATCAGTGATGATCCACAGTACATCAGTGATGATCCATAGTACATCAGTGATGATCCACAGTACATCAGGGATGGTCCATAGTACATCAGTGATGATCCATAGTACACCAGTGATGATCCATAGTACACCAGTGATGGCCCATAGTACATCAGTGATGAACTATAGTACATCAGTGATGATCCACAGTACATCAGTGATGATCCACAGTACATCAGGGATGGTCCATAGTACACCAGTGATGATCCACAGTACACCAGTGATGGTCCATAGTACATCAGTGATGATCTATAGTACAACAGTGATGATCTATAGTACATCAGTGATGATCCACAGTACATCAGTTATGATACACAGTACATCAGTGATGATCCACAGTACATCAATGATGATCCACAATACTTCAGTGATGATCCACAGTACATCAGTGATGATCCACAGTACATCAGGGATGGTCCACAGTATATCAGTGATGATCCATAGTACATCAGTGATGGTCCATAGTACATCAGTGATGGTCCATAGTACACCAGTGATGATCCATAGTACACCAGTGATGGCCCATAGTACACCAGTGATGGCCCATAGTACATCAGTGATGATCCATAGTACATCAGTGATGATCCACAGTACATCAGTGATGATCCACAGTACATCAGGGATGGTCCATAGTACATCAGTGATGATCCATAGTACACCAGTGATGATCCATAGTACACCAGTGATGGCCCATAGTACATCAGTGATGAACTATAGTACATCAGAGATGATCCACAGTACATCAGGGATGGTCCATAGTACATCAGTGATGATCCATAGTACACCAGTGATGATCCATAGTACACCAGTGATGGCCCATAGTACATCAGTGATGAACTATAGTACATCAGTGATGATCCACAGTACATCAGTGATGATCCATAGTACATCAGTGATGATCCACAGTACATCAGTGATGATCCACAGTACATCAGGGATGGTCCATAGTACATCAGTGATGATCCATAGTACACCAGTGATGATCCATAGTACACCAGTGATGGCCCATAGTACATCAGTGATGAACTATAGTACATCAGTGATGATCCACAGTACATCAGTGATGATCCACAGTACATCAGGGATGGTCCATAGTACACCAGTGATGATCCACAGTACACCAGTGATGATCCATAGTACACCAGTGATGGTCCATAGTACATCAGTGATGATCTATAGTACACCAGTGATGGTCCATAGTACATCAGTGATGATCTATAGTACATCAGTGATAAACTATAGTACATCAGTGATGATCTATAGTACATCAGTGATGATCCATAGTACACCAGTGATGAACTATAGTACACCAGTGATGGCCCATAGTACATCAGTGATGAACTATAGTACATCAGTGATGATCCACAGTACATCAGGGATGGTCCATAGTACATCAGTGATGATCCATAGTACACCAGTGATGATCCATAGTACACCAGTGATGGCCCATAGTACATCAGTGATGAACTATAGTACATCAGTGATGATCCACAGTACATCAGTGATGATCCACAGTACATCAGGGATGGTCCATAGTACATCAGTGATGATCCATAGTACACCAGTGATGATCCATAGTACACCAGTGATGGCCCATAGTACATCAGTGATGAACTATAGTACATCAGTGATGATCCATAGTACATCAGTGATGATCTATAGTACATCAGTGATGATCCACAGTACATCAGGGATGGTCCATAGTACACCAGTGATGAACCACAGTACATCAGTGATGGTCCACAGTACATCAGGGATGGTCCACAGTACATCAGTGATGATCCATAGTACACCAGTGATGGCCCATAGTACATCAGTGATGGTCCATAGTACATCAGTGATGATCCATAGTACATCAGTGATGATCCATAGTACACCAGTGATGGCCCATAGTACACCAGTGATGGCCCATAGTACATCAGTGATGATCCACAGTACATCAGTGATGATCCATAGTACATCAGTGATGATCCACAGTACATCAGTGATGATCCACAGTACATCAGGGATGGTCCATAGTACATCAGTGATGATCCATAGTACACCAGTGATGATCCATAGTACACCAGTGATGGCCCATAGTACATCAGTGATGAACTATAGTACATCAGTGATGATCCACAGTACATCAGTGATGATCCACAGTACATCAGGGATGGTCCATAGTACACCAGTGATGATCCACAGTACACCAGTGATGATCCATAGTACACCAGTGATGGTCCATAGTACACCAGTGATGATCCATAGTACACCAGTGATGGCCCATAGTACATCAGTGATGAACTATAGTACATCAGTGATGATCCACAGTACATCAGTGATGATCCACAGTACATCAGGGATGGTCCATAGTACACCAGTGATGATCCACAGTACACCAGTCATGATCCATAGTACAGCAGTGATGGTCCATAGTACATCAGTGATGATCTATAGTACATCAGTGATGGTCCATAGTCCATCAGTGATGATCTATAGTACATCAGTGATGATCTATAGTACATCAGTGATGATCCACAATACATCAGTTATGATACACAGTACATCAGTGATGATCCACAGTACATCAGTGATGATCCACAATACTTCAGTGATGATCCACAGTACATCAGTGATGATCCACAGTACATCAGGGATGGTCCACAGTATATCAGTGATGATCCATAGTACATCAGTGATGGTCCATAGTACATCAGTGATGGTCCATAGTACACCAGTGATGATCCATAGTACACCAGTGATGGCCCATAGTACACCAGTGATGGCCCATAGTACATCAGTGATGATCCATAGTACATCAGTGATGATCCACAGTACATCAGTGATGATCCACAGTACATCAGGGATGGTCCATAGTACATCAGTGATGATCCATAGTACACCAGTGATGATCCATAGTACACCAGTGATGGCCCATAGTACATCAGTGATGAACTATAGTACATCAGTGATGATCCACAGTACATCAGGGATTTTCCATAGTACATCAGTGATGATCCATAGTACACCAGTAATGATCCATAGTACACCAGTGATGGCCCATAGTACATCAGTGATGAACTATAGTACATCAGTGATGACCCACAGTACATCAGTGATGATCCATAGTACATCAGTGATGATCCACAGTACATCAGTGATGATCCACAGTACATCAGGGATGGTCCATAGTACATCAGTGATGATCCATAGTACACCAGTGATGATCCATAGTACACCAGTGATGGCCCATAGTACATCAGTGATGAACTATAGTACATCAGTGATGATCCACAGTACATCAGTGATGATCCACAGTACATCAGGGATGGTCCATAGTACACCAGTGATGATCCACAGTACACCAGTGATGATCCATAGTACACCAGTGATGGTCCATAGTACATCAGTGATGATCTATAGTACATCAGTGATGGTCCATAGTACATCAGTGATGAGCTATAGTACATCAGTGATGATCTATAGTACATCAGTGATGATCCATAGTACACCAGTGATGATCCATAGTACACCAGTGATGGCCCATAGTACATCAGTGATGATCCATAGTACACCAGTGATGATCCATAGTACACCAGTGATGGCCCATAGTACATCAGTGATGAACTATAGTACATCAGTGATGATCCACAGTACATCAGTGATGATCCATAGTACATCAGTGATGATCCACAGTACATCAGTGATGATCCACAGTACATCAGGGATGGTCCATAGTACATCAGTGATGATCCATAGTACACCAGTGATGATCCATAGTACACCAGTGATGGCCCACAGTATATCAGTGATGAACTATAGTACATCAGTGATGATCCACAGTACATCAGTGATGATCCACAGTACATCAGGGATGGTCCATAGTACACCAGTGATGATCCACAGTACACCAGTGATGATCCATAGTACACCAGTGATGGTCCATAGTACATCAGTGATGATCTATAGTACATCAGTGATGGTCCATAGTACATCAGTGATGATCTATAGTACATCAGTGATGATCTATAGTACATCAGTGATGATCCATAGTACATCAGTGATGATCCACAGTACATCAGTGATGGTCCACAGTACATCAGGGATGGTCCACAGTACATCGGTGATGATCCATAGTACACCAGTGATGGCCCATAGTACATCAGTGATGGTCCATAGTACATCAGTGATGATCCATAGTACATCAGTGATGATCCATAGTACACCAGTGATGGCCCATAGTAAATCAGTGATGATCCATAGTACATCAGTGATGATCCACAGTACATCAGTGATGATCCACAGTACATCAGGGATGGTCCATAGTACATCAGTGATGATCCATAGTACATCAGTGATGATCCACAGTACATCAGTGATGATCCACAGTACATCAGGGATGGTCCATAGTACATCAGTGATGATCCATAGTACACCAGTGATGATCCATAGTACACCAGTGATGGCCCATAGTACATCAGTGATGATCCATAGTACATCAGTGATGATCCACAGTACATCAGTGATGATCCACAGTACATTAGTGATGATCCACAGTACATCAGTGATGATCCACAATACTTCAGTGATGATCCACAGTACATCAGGGATGGTCCACAGTACATCAGTGATGGTCCACAGTATATCAGTGATGATCCATAGTACATCAGTGATGGTCCATAGTACATCAGTGATGGTCCATAGTACACCAGTGATGATCCATAGTACACCAGTGATGGCCCATAGTACACCAGTGATGGCCCATAGTACATCAGTGATGATCCATAGTACATCAGTGATGATCCACAGTACATCAGTGATGATCCACAGTACATCAGGGAAGGTCCATAGTACATCAGTGATGATCCATAGTACACCAGTGATGATCCATAGTACACCAGTGATGGCCCATAGTACATCAGTGATGAACTATAGTACATCAGAGATGATCCACAGTACATCAGGGATGGTCCATAGTACATCAGTCATGATCCATAGTACACCAGTGATGATCCATAGTACACCAGTGATGGCCCATAGTACATCAGTGATGAACTATAGTACATCAGTGATGATCCACAGTACATCAGTGATGATCCATAGTACATCAGTGATGATCCACAGTACATCAGGGATGGTCCATAGTACATCAGTGATGATCCATAGTACACCAGTGATGATCCATAGTACACCAGTGATGGCCCATAGTACATCAGTGATGAACTATAGTACATCAGTGATGATCCACAGTACATCAGTGATGATCCACAGTACATCAGGGATGGTCCATAGTACACCAGTGATGATCCACAGTACACCAGTGATGGTCCATAGTACATCAGTGATGATCTATAGTACAACAGTGATGATCTATAGTACATCAGTGATGATCCACAGTACATCAGTTATGATACACAGTACATCAGTGATGATCCACAGTACATCAATGATGATCCACAATACTTCAGTGATGATCCACAGTACATCAGTGATGATCCACAGTACATCAGGGATGGTCCACAGTATATCAGTGATGATCCATAGTACATCAGTGATGGTCCATAGTACATCAGTGATGGTCCATAGTACACCAGTGATGATCCATAGTACACCAGTGATGGCCCATAGTACACCAGTGATGGCCCATAGTACATCAGTGATGATCCATAGTACATCAGTGATGATCCACAGTACATCAGTGATGATCCACAGTACATCAGGGATGGTCCATAGTACATCAGTGATGATCCATAGTACACCAGTGATGATCCATAGTACACCAGTGATGGCCCATAGTACATCAGTGATGAACTATAGTACATCAGAGATGATCCACAGTACATCAGGGATGGTCCATAGTACATCAGTGATGATCCATAGTACACCAGTGATGATCCATAGTACACCAGTGATGGCCCATAGTACATCAGTGATGAACTATAGTACATCAGTGATGATCCACAGTACATCAGTGATGATCCATAGTACATCAGTGATGATCCACAGTACATCAGTGATGATCCACAGTACATCAGGGATGGTCCATAGTACATCAGTGATGATCCATAGTACACCAGTGATGATCCATAGTACACCAGTGATGGCCCATAGTACATCAGTGATGAACTATAGTACATCAGTGATGATCCACAGTACATCAGTGATGATCCACAGTACATCAGGGATGGTCCATAGTACACCAGTGATGATCCACAGTACACCAGTGATGATCCATAGTACACCAGTGATGGTCCATAGTACATCAGTGATGATCTATAGTACATTAGTGATGGTCCATAGTACATCATTGATGATCTATAGTACATCAGTGATGATCTATAGTACATCAGTGATGATCCACAGTACATCAGTTATGATACACAGTACATCAGTGATGATCCACAGTACATCAGTGATGATCCACAGTACATCAGTGATGATCCACAATACTTCAGTGATGATCCACAGTACATCAGTGATGATCCACAGTACATCAGGGATGGTCCACAGTATATCAGTGATGATCCATAGTACATCAGTGATGATCCATAGTACACCAGTGATGGCCCATAGTACACCAGTGATGGCCCATAGTACATCAGTGATGATCCATAGTACATCAGTGATGATCCACAGTACATCAGTGATGATCCACAGTACATCAGGGATGGTCCACAGTACATCAGTGATGATCCATAGTACACCAGTGATGATCCATAGTACACCAGTGATGGCCCATAGTACACCAGTGATGATCCAAAATACACCAGTGATGGCCCATAGTACATCAGTGATGAACTATAGTACATCAGTGATGATCCACAGTACATCAGTGATGATCCATAGTACACCAGTGATGGCCCATAGTACACCAGTGATGATCCATAGTACACCAGTGATGGCCCATAGTACATCAGTGATGAACTATAGTACATCAGTGATGATCCACAGTACATCAGTGATGATCCACAGTACATCAGGGATGGTCCATAGTACATCAGTGATGATCCATAGTACACCAGTGATGATCCATAGTACACCAGTGATGGCCCATAGTACATCAGTGATGAACTATAGTACATCAGTGATGATCCACAGTACATCAGTGATGATCCACAGTACATCAGGGATGGTCCATAGTACACCAGTGATGATCCACAGTACACCAGTGATGATCCATAGTACACCAGTGATGGTCCATAGTACATCAGTGATGATCTATAGTACACCAGTGATGGTCCATAGTACATCAGTGATGATCTATAGTACATCAGTGATGAACTATAGTACATCAGTGATGATCTATAGTACATCAGTGATGATCCATAGTACACCAGTGATGATCCATAGTACACCAGTGATGGCCCATAGTACATCAGTGATGAACTATAGTACATCAGTGATGATCCACAGTACATCAGGGATGGTCCATAGTACATCAGTGATGATCCATAGTACACCAGTGATGATCCATAGTACACCAGTGATGGCCCATAGTACATCAGTGATGATCTATAGTACATCAGTGATGATCTATAGTACATCAGTGATGATCCATAGTACATCAGTGATGATCCACAGTACATCAGTGATGGTCCACAGTACATCAGGGATGGTCCACAGTACATCGGTGATGATCCATAGTACACCAGTGATGGCCCATAGCACATCAGTGATGGTCCATAGTACATCAGTGATGATCCATAGTACATCAGTGATGATCCATAGTACACCAGTGATGGCCCATAGTACACCAGTGATGGCCCATAGTACATCAGTGATGATCCACAGTACATCAGTGATGATCCATAGTACATCAGTGATGATCCACAGTACATCAGTGATGATCCACAGTACATCAGGGATGGTCCATAGTACATCAGTGATGATCCATAGTACACCAGTGATGATCCATAGTACACCAGTGATGGCCCATAGTACATCAGTGATGAACTATAGTACATCAGTGATGATCCACAGTACATCAGTGATGATCCACAGTACATCAGGGATGGTCCATAGTACACCAGTGATGATCCACAGTACACCAGTGATGATCCATAGTACACCAGTGATGGTCCATAGTACACCAGTGATGATCCATAGTACACCAGTGATGGCCCATAGTACATCAGTGATGAACTATAGTACATCAGTGATGATCCACAGTACATCAGTGATGATCCACAGTACATCAGGGATGGTCCATAGTACACCAGTGATGATCCACAGTACACCAGTGATGATCCATAGTACACCAGTGATGGTCCATAGTACATAAGTGATGATCTATAGTACATCAGTGATGGTCCATAGTCCATCAGTGATGATCTATAGTACATCAGTGATGATCTATAGTACATCAGTGATGATCCACAATACATCAGTTATGATACACAGTACATCAGTGATGATCCACAGTACATCAGTGATGATCCACAATACTTCAGTGATGATCCACAGTACATCAGTGATGATCCACAGTACATCAGGGATGGTCCACAGTATATCAGTGATGATCCATAGTACATCAGTGATGGTCCATAATACATCAGTGATGGTCCATAGTACACCAGTGATGATCCATAGTACACCAGTGATGGCCCATAGTACACCAGTGATGGCCCATAGTACATCAGTGATGATCCATAGTACATCAGTGATGATCCACAGTACATCAGTGATGATCCACAGTACATCAGGGATGGTCCATAGTACATCAGTGATGATCCATAGTACACCAGTGATGATCCATAGTACACCAGTGATGGCCCATAGTACATCAGTGATGAACTATAGTACATCAGTGATGATCCACAGTACATCAGGGATGGTCCATTGTACATCAGTGATGATCCATAGTACACCAGTGATGATCCATAGTACACCAGTGATGGCCCATAGTACATCAGTGATGAACTATAGTACATCAGTGATGATCCACAGTACATCAGTGATGATCCATAGTACATCAGTGATGATCCACAGTACATCAGGGATGGTCCATAGTACATCAGTGATGATCCATAGTACACCAGTGATGATCCATAGTACACCAGTGATGGCCCATAGTACATCAGTGATGAACTATAGTACATCAGTGATGATCCACAGTACATCAGTGATGATCCACAGTACATCAGGGATGGTCCATAGTACACCAGTGATGATCCACAGTACACCAGTGATGATCCATAGTACACCAGTGATGGTCCATAGTACATCAGTGATGATCTATAGTACATCAGTGATGGTCCATAGTACATCAGTGATGAGCTATAGTACATCAGTGATGATCTATAGTACATCAGTGATGATCCATAGTACACCAGTGATGATCCATAGTACACCAGTGATGGCCCATAGTACATCAGTGATGATCCATAGTACACCAGTGATGATCCATAGTACACCAGTGATGGCCCATAGTACATCAGTGGTGAACTATAGTACATCAGTGATGATCCACAGTACATCAGTGATGATCCATAGTACATCAGTGATGATCCACAGTACATCAGTGATGATCCACAGTACATCAGGGATGGTCCATAGTACATCAGTGATGATCCATAGTACACCAGTGATGATCCATAGTACACCAGTGATGGCCCACAGTATATCAGTGATGAACTATAGTACATCAGTGATGATCCACAGTACATCAGTGATGATCCACAGTACATCAGGGATGGTCCATAGTACACCAGTGATGATCCACAGTACACCAGTGATGATCCATAGTACACCAGTGATGGTCCATAGTACATCAGTGATGATCTATAGTACATCAGTGATGGTCCATAGTACATCAGTGATGATCTATAGTACATCAGTGATGATCTATAGTACATCAGTGATGATCCAGAGTACATCAGTGATGATCCACAGTACATCAGTGATGGTCCACAGTACATCAGGGATGGTCCACAGTACATCGGTGATGATCCATAGTACACCAGTGATGGCCCATAGTACATCAGTGATGGTCCATAGTACATCAGTGATGATCCATAGTACATCAGTGATGATCCATAGTACACAAGTGATGGCCCATAGTACATCAGTGATGAACTATAGTACATCAGTGATGATCCACAGTACATCAGTGATGATCCACAGTACATCAGGGATGGTCCATAGTACACCAGTGATGATCCACAGTACACCAGTGATGATCCATAGTACACCAGTGATGGTCCATAGTACATCAGTGATGATCTATAGTACACCAGTGATGGTCCATAGTACATCAGTGATGATCTATAGTACATCAGTGATGAACTATAGTACATCAGTGATGATCTATAGTACATCAGTTATGATCCATAGTACACCAGTGATGATCCATAGTACACCAGTGATGGCCCATAGTACATCAGTGATGAACTATAGTACATCAGTGATGATCCACAGTACATCAGGGATGGTCCATAGTACATCAGTGATGATCCATAGTACACCAGTGATGATCCATAGTACACCAGTGATGGCCCATAGTACATCAGTGATGAACTATAGTACATCAGTGATGATCCACAGTACATCAGTGATGATCCACAGTACATCAGGGATGGTCCATAGTACATCAGTGATGATCCATAGTACACCAGTGATGATCCATAGTACACCAGTGATGGCCCATAGTACATCAGTGATGAACTATAGTACATCAGTGATGATCCATAGTACATCAGTGATGATCCATAGTATATCAGTGATGATCCACAGTACATCAGGGATGGTCCATAGTACACCAGTGATGATCCACAGTACACCAGTGATGATCCATAGTACACCAGTGATGGTCCATAGTACATCAGTGATGATCTATAGTACATCAGTGATGATCTATAGTACATCAGTGATGATCCATAGTACATCAGTGATGATCCACAGTACATCAGTGATGGTCCACAGTACATCAGGGATGGTCCACAGTACATCGGTGATGATCCATAGTACACCAGTGATGGCCCATAGCACATCAGTGATGGTCCATAGTACATCAGTGATGATCCATAGTACATCAGTGATGATCCACAGTACATCAGTGATGATCCACAATACTTCAGTGATGATCCACAGTACATCAGTGATGATCCACAGTACATCAGGGATGGTCCACAGTATATCAGTGATGATCCATAGTACATCAGTGATGGTCCATAGTACATCAGTGATGGTCCATAGTACACCAGTGATGATCCATAGTACACCAGTGATGGCCCATAGTACACCAGTGATGGCCCAAAGTACATCAGTGATGATCCATAGTACATCAGTGATGATCCACAGTACATCAGTGATGATCCACAGTACATCAGGGATGGTCCATAGTACATCAGTGATGATCCATAGTACACCAGTGATGATCCATAGTACACCAGTGATGGCCCATAGTACATCCGTGATGAACTATAGTACATCAGTGATGATCCACAGTACATCAGGGATGGTCCATAGTACATCAGTGATGATCCATAGTACACCAGTGATGATCCATAGTACACCAGTGATGGCCCATAGTACATCAGTGATGAACTATAGTACATCAGTGATGATCCACAGTACATCAGTGATGATCCATAGTACATCAGTGATGATCCACAGTACATCAGTGATGATCCACAGTTAGGGATGAGCTTCGTGTTCGAGTCGAACATACGTTCGACTCGAACATCGGCTGTTCGATCGTTCGACGAAGATCGAACGATTTGGGCCGTTCGCGCCAAATTCGAGTGACGCGAACGGCCCACAATGCACTACGCCATCGCAGTGTCATCCAGGCGCTGTGATTGGCCAAGCATGCACTGTGACCCCGCATGCTTGGCCAATCACAGCGCCGGCAGCGAGGAGAGCAATGATTGGCCACAGGCAGGATGCCTGTGGCCAATTATTGCTGAGGGTGTTTAGTACACGCCCCACACTATAAAAGGCCGCCAGCACGGCGGCCTAGTGTAGTGTGTTCCGGAGCAGGGATAGAGCAGCATAGGCAGGGACAGTGACTGTTATTTCTTTCTTGCTTAACCTGGATTCCTTTAGTTTAGGGAAAGAGAAGGATAGGTAGGGAGAGTGTCAGTGTGTTTTGTGCTTGTGCTATAGTGTGCTTAAAAAAAACATTTATTCTAGGGACAGAAAACTGTAGGTAGGGACAGTGTCAGTTTCTTTCACTCTGCAAGTCCTTGTTTCCAGGGACCTGGAAGGACAGTGAGTGAATTGTCCTTGTGCTATATTGTGCTTAAAAAAACATTTATTCTAGGGACAGAAAACTGTAGGTAGGGAGAGTGTCAGTTTCTTTCACTCTGCAAGTCCTTGTTTCCAGGGACCTGTAAGGACAGTGAGTGAATTGTCCTTGTGCTATATTGTGCTTAAAAAAAACATTTATTCTAGGGACAGAAAACTGTAGGTAGGGAGAGTGTCAGTTTATTTCACTCTGCAAGTCCTTGTTTCCAGGGACCTGGAAGGACAGTGAGTGAATTCTCCTTGTGCTATATTGTGCTTAAAAAAAACATTTATTCTAGGGACAGAAAACTGTAGGTAGGGACAGTGTCAGTTTCTTTCACTCTGCAAGTCCTTGTTTCCAGGGACCTGTAAGGACAGTGAGTGAATTGTCCTTGTGCTATATTGTGATTAAAAAAAACATTTTTTCTAGGGACAGAAAACTGTAGGTAGGGAGAGTGTTTTTTTTCTTTCACTCTGCAAGTCCTTGTTTCCAGGGACCTGTAAGGACAGTGAGTGAATTGTCCTTGTGCTATATTGTGCTTAAAAAAAACATTTATTCTAGGGACAGAAAACTGTAGGTAGGGAGAGTGTCAGTTTATTTCACTCTGCAAGTCCTTGTTTCCAGGGACCTGGAAGGACAGTGAGTGAATTGTCCTTGTGCTATATTGTGATTAAAAAAAACATTTATTCTAGGGACAGAAAACTGTAGGTAGGGAGAGTGTCAGTTTATTTCACTCTGCAAGTCCTTGTTTCCAGGGACCTGGAAGGACAGTGAGTGAATTGTCCTTGTGCTATATTGTGATTAAAAAAAACATTTTTTCTAGGGACAGAAAACTGTAGGTAGGGAGAGTGTTTTTTTTCTTTCACTCTGCAAGTCCTTGTTTCCAGGGACCTGTAAGGACAGTGAGTGAATTGTCCTTGTGCTATATTGTGCTTAAAAAAAACATTTATTCTAGGGACAGAAAACTGTAGGTAGGGAGAGTGTCAGTTTATTTCACTCTGCAAGTCCTTGTTTCCAGGGACCTGGAAGGACAGTGAGTGAATTGTCCTTGTGTTATATTGTGATTAAAAAAAACATTTTTTCTAGGGACAGAAAACTGTAGGTAGTGTGACAGCAGGAAGGTAAAGTCACCTGGTTGCATCCAGGGGGGTAGATATATTTCGCCCAGATTCAGGCTTTACGCTGACTTATACAGCTAGGTGGAGAGTTGTATAAGCCCAGCTGAGACTAGTGGGCTCATTGATGACTCATACCTCTAGGGAGAGGGCTGGGCGTCGTGCAGACAGGGAGTTGATGAGACCAGCTGAACCTTGTCAGCTCATTTAGGCCTCTATAAGAAACTCCCAGCTTCATTAGATGTTAGCTCATGCCTGGAAGCAGACCTGTGTGGACTGTCTAGGGAGAGTGAACCCCTGTGCGGTGAGAGAAAGCCTGTGTGGCTATATTTTGCTTGGACATTTAAAACCAGGGACTAGGACAGCACTAGGCTGATCCCAGTCGTTAGTTAGGAAACCTGTAAGTTTAGTCAGAGGTCAAGTTGACCAGGATTTATTTTGTTTATGTTTTTTTTGCCTTGCTGTGTTTTTGTCACTGTAAATAGAAAATAAACCGCACCTTTTTGATTTTGAAAACCACAACCTCCGTCTGCTGGGCCTGTTTTGGGTGGGGAGCCCATCCCGGGGGTCACACATACCCGCTGCCGAGCTAGCCCCCTCACAGTTGGTGGAGAACCAGTGGCAGTTTTTTTTTAAGCCAGCATGGAGGAGATACTGAAACAGCTGGCTCTAGCAAATGCCAATCAACAGCAGACAAATGCAGGTTTGCAAAGGAGCCTTGCAGCCCAGCAGCAAGCTCATCAACAGAGCCTTGCAACTTTACAACAGAGTCTGGAGGCTCAGCAACAAGCCCAACAGCAATCTGAGGCCCGCTTCATAGACCTGTTGCAGAAGCAAGAGCAGAGACTACAACAACAGATGGAAGCAGTAATGCAGCAACGTCCGCAGACCAGTGAGGAAAGCCGTCCCACTAATACCGCGTCCTTTGGGGTGAGTCGTTTATTGACAAAAATGACTGGAGAGGATGATCCAGAGGTATTTTTGACCACATTTGAAAGGACCGCTGAAAGAGAAAAGTGGCCTGAGGAGCAGTGGGCTGGACTAGTGGCTCCTCTGTTAACTGGTGAATCGCAGAAAGCTTACTATGACCTAGAGCCTAACCAAGCAAAAGACTATGTGATGCTAAAAGCTGAAATATTGGCAAGGCTGGGTGTCACCCTGGCTGTCCGGGCTCAGCGTGTGCATAACTGGACTTTCCAGCTTGGAAAACCCCCCAGGTCTCAAATGTATGATCTCATTCACCTGAGCAGAAAGTGGCTACAGCCAGAGACTTTGTCCGCACCAAAGATTGTGGAACGTGTTGTAATGGATCGGTTTTTGAGAGCTCTTCCTACTGCCATCCAAAAGTGGGTAAGCCATGGAGACCCAGAGACGGCCGATGGTCTTGTGGATCGTGTGGAGAAATACTTGGCTACAGAGAACCTGACGGCCTCTTCCAGAGACACTCGGACTTTCCACCCTAAGACCAGACCATCCCCAGGGGCGGATAAGAGGATTCCAAGGGGTGAGGGTGGAGAGAGTGAGAGGGTGGGAGCTCTACCCCAAGTTTGGCGAGAACAGCCTGGGAAATCAGCGGCTCAAGAGGCGGCAAGAAGGATCATTTGCTACCGCTGCCGGCAAGCGGGACATATTGCAGCAAATTGCCCGGTTTTGGAGGAACCCATGCAGTGTGACTTTCTGACGGGCAGACGTCAGTCGCTGTGTGCGACAGTCGCATGCACTGCCATTCGGGGAACTGAGAAACATTTATGCAAAATGTGTATTAATGGTAGAAATGTTGTGGTATTGCTGGATTCAGGTAGCCTTGTGACCCTGATAAAGGCTGAGTTAGTTAAAACAGAGGTCTCTGGGAATAGCAAGGTAGCCGTTATTTGTGTGCATGGGGACACCCGAGAGTATCCAGTGACTACGGTGTGTTTCGAGACCCCCAAAGGTACCCTCTCTCATCCAGTGGGCTTAGTATCTCAGTTACCGCATGACGCCATTGTGGGAAGGGATTTTCCGAAGTTCTGGGAACTGTGGGATGATCCTGAGCCCCCCACTGGTGCCCCTATGTACCAGGAATGTGATAGCCAGAACTCCCCTGAGAGTGGTGAGGACTCTCCGGAATTTCCCTTGTCAGTATTGGCAGGGGAGACTCAAGAAACTGGAGAGGAGCCCACCTCCTCAGACGAAAACCTACCGTCTGTGGAGTTTTCTGATCTTGAGGTTCACAGGGAAAACTTTGCCACAGAACAGTTGAAAGACCCCGCCCTAATAAAGGCACGGGAAAACGTAGTGAAAATAGATGGCGAGTTAGTGAACCCAGATAATACTGGCACTTACCCATACTTCAGCGTAGAGAAGGACCTACTGTATCGGGTGGCAAAAAGGGCAGAAGAAACCGTTGAGCAGCTTGTGGTGCCCAAACCTTACAGGAAGTTGGTGTTGGAGTTGGCCCATGGGCACATTCTTGGAGGTCATCTGGGGACAGAGAAAACCCGAGAGAGGGTATTACAGAGATTCTATTGGCCTGGGGTGATGAAGGACATAGAAAATTATTGTTCCTCCTGCCCTGTGTGTCAGAGGTCGGCCCCGATGCCACATTTCCGTAGCCCGCTGGTCCCTCTACCCATCATTGAGGTCCCGTTTGAGAGAATCGCAATGGATTTGGTAGGTCCTATAATCAAGTCCGCTAGGGGGCACCAGTACATATTGGTTATAATGGACTATGCCACCCGTTATCCAGAAGCGATCCCTCTCAGAAATACCTCGGCCAAAACCATAGCCAAAGAGCTATCTCTTGTTTTTAGCCGGGTGGGTATTTGTAAAGAACTGCTTACGGACCAAGGTACACCCTTTATGTCCCGGGTTATGAAAGAGCTGTGTAAATTGTTCAAAGTGACGCAATTGCGTACATCTGTGTATCACCCCCAAACCGATGGGCTGGTTGAAAGATTCAACAAAACCCTAAAACAAATGTTGAAGAAAGTGGTGGATAGAGATGGAAGGGATTGGGACTGTCTACTTCCTTATTTGATGTTTGCTATTAGGGAGGTGCCCCAATCCTCTACGGGATTCTCCCCCTTTGAGTTACTGTATGGGAGACACCCAAGAGGGCTGTTGGATATTGCCAAGGAAACTTGGGAAAGTGAGAGTTCTCCCCACAGGAGTGTGATTGAGCATGTCGCCCTGATGCAAGATCGAATTGCACAGGTAATGCCCATCGTGAAGGAACATTTGGCCCAAGCGCAGTTGGCACAGCAGAGAGTGTACAACCGTGGAGCCAAGACCCGTACCTTTTCCCCGGGGGATAGGATATTGGTACTTGTCCCTACGGTTGAAAGTAAATTCCTTGCCAAATGGCAAGGCCCCTACGAGATAATGGAAAAAGTGAGCGAAGTGAATTACAAGGTCAGACAACCAGGAAGGCGAAAGCCCGAACAGATCTATCACGTTAATCTGTTGAAAGCCTGGAGGGATAGAGAGTCCCTAGTCGCAGACACTTGGTCACCAGCTCAAACTGGTTGCGTGATTCCTGAGGTTGGAATCGCAGCCACCTTGTCACAACCCCAACAACAGGAGGTTAAGGAGTTTGTACTTCGCAACAAGGAGGTATTCTCTGAGCTGCCGGGACAAACATCTGGGGTAGAGCATGACATTATTACCCCGCCCGGTGAAAGGGTGAAGTTAAAACCCTATCGGATCCCAGAGGCCCGACGGGAGGCAATACGGGAGGAAGTACAGAGAATGCTGAACTTAGGGGTGATAGAGGAGTCCCAAAGTGATTGGTCTAGTCCCATTGTGTTGGTGCCTAAACCGGATGGGAGCTGGCGATTTTGTAACGATTTTCGTCAGTTGAACAAAGTTACAAAATTTGACACCTACCCCATGCCACGTATAGATGAGTTGATCGACCGGCTGGGAACAGCCCGATACATGACGACTCTTGACCTCACAAAAGGGTATTGGCAAATCCCCCTGGCCAAGTCGGCCAAAGAGAAAACCGCATTTGTAACCCCAGACGGGGCGTTCCAATATAAAAGAATGCCGTTCGGGTTACAGAATGCGCCGGCCACATTCCAGCGGAAAATGGACCAGATGCTGAGGCCCCATCGGAAGTATGCTGCGGCTTACCTGGATGACATAATTGTCCATAGCACAGATTGGGCCTCACATCTGCCAAAAGTGCAAGCAGTCCTGGACTCTGTTCGGGAAGCAGGGTTTACGGCTAACCCCAAGAAGTGTACCATTGGGCAGGAGGAGGCCAAATATCTTGGGTACACCATTGGGAGGGGAGTAATAAAACCCCAACTCAACAAAGTCGAGGCCATCCAGAGTTGGCCACGTCCCAACAGCAAGAAGCAGGTACGAGCCTTTCTGGGAATCGCTGGGTATTATCGGCGATTCATTCCCCACTTTGCTTCTAAGGCTGTGCCCCTAACCAACCTGACGAAGGGGAAAGGGTCGGTCATGATTAAATGGACCCCCGAGGCTGAGGCAGCATTCCAATTCTTGAAACAAGCCTTATGTAGCCAGCCAGTGTTGTACTCACCCGACTTCTCTAGAGACTTTGTCGTACAAAGTGATGCGTCAGATGTGGGGTTAGGAGCAGTATTGTCCCAGGTCTGGAACGGGGAAGAGCACCCAGTCATTTACCTCAGCAGGAAGTTGAAGTCCCATGAGGTAAATTACGCCACCGTTGAAAAGGAGTGTTTAGCGGTGAAGTGGGCTCTAGATTCCCTTCGGTACTACCTGCTAGGTAGGCACTTTGACATGGTTACGGATCACGCTCCGTTAAAGTGGATGGCTCAAAACAAGGAAACAAATAGAAGAGTGAATAGGTGGTTCCTGGCCCTCCAGGAATTCAACTTCACAGTAAAGCATCGCCCTGGCGTTCAAATGGGGAATGTGGATGCTTTGTCTCGAGTACATGAATGCCTGATTGCTGGTGTTCCAACCCCGAGGTTAAAACAAGAGGGGGGGGTATGTGACAGCAGGAAGGTAAAGTCACCTGGTTGCATCCAGGGGGGTAGATATATTTCGCCCAGATTCAGGCTTTACGCTGACTTATACAGCTAGGTGGAGAGTTGTATAAGCCCAGCTGAGACTAGTGGGCTCATTGATGACTCATACCTCTAGGGAGAGGGCTGGGCGTCGTGCAGACAGGGAGTTGATGAGACCAGCTGAACCTTGTCAGCTCATTTAGGCCTCTATAAGAAACTCCCAGCTTCATTAGATGTTAGCTCATGCCTGGAAGCAGACCTGTGTGGACTGTCTAGGGAGAGTGAACCCCTGTGCGGTGAGAGAAAGCCTGTGTGGCTATATTTTGCTTGGACATTTAAAACCAGGGACTAGGACAGCACTAGGCTGATCCCAGTCGTTAGTTAGGAAACCTGTAAGTTTAGTCAGAGGTCAAGTTGACCAGGATTTATTTTGTTTATGTTTTTTTTGCCTTGCTGTGTTTTTGTCACTGTAAATAGAAAATAAACCGCACCTTTTTGATTTTGAAAACCACAACCTCCGTCTGCTGGGCCTGTTTTGGGTGGGGAGCCCATCCCGGGGGTCACACATACCCGCTGCCGAGCTAGCCCCCTCACAGTAGGGAGAGTGTTTTTTTTCTTTCACTCTGCAAGTCCTTGTTTCCAGGGACCTGTAAGGACAGTGAGTGAATTGTCCTTGTGCTATATTGTGATTAAAAAAAACATTTTTTCTAGGGACAGAAAACTGTAGGTAGGGAGAGTGTTTTTTTTCTTTCACTCTGCAAGTCCTTGTTTCCAGGGACCTGTAAGGACAGTGAGTGAATTGTCCTTGTGCTATATTGTGCTTAAAAAAAACATTTATTCTAGGGACAGAAAACTGTAGGTAGGGAGAGTGTCAGTTTATTTCACTCTGCAAGTCCTTGTTTCCAGGGACCTGGAAGGACAGTGAGTGAATTGTCCTTGTGCTATATTGTGATTAAAAAAAACATTTTTTCTAGGGACAGAAAACTGTAGGTAGGGAGAGTGTTTTTTTTCTTTCACTCTGCAAGTCCTTGTTTCCAGGGACCTGGAAGGACAGTGAGTGAATTCTCCTTGTGCTATATTGTGCTTAAAAAAAACATTTATTCTAGGGACAGAAAACTGTAGGTAGGGAGAGTGTCAGTTTATTTCACTCTGCAAGTCCTTGTTTCCAGGGACCTGTAAGGACAGTGAGTGAATTGTCCTTGTGCTATATTGTGATTAAAAAAAACATTTTTTCTAGGGACAGAAAACTGTAGGTAGGGAGAGTGTTTTTTTTCTTTCACTCTGCAAGTCCTTGTTTCCAGGGACCTGTAAGGACAGTGAGTGAATTGTCCTTGTGCTATATTGTGATTAAAAAAAACATTTTTTCTAGGGACAGAAAACTGTAGGTAGGGAGAGTGTTTTTTTTCTTTCACTCTGCAAGTCCTTGTTTCCAGGGACCTGGAAGGACAGTGAGTGAATTGTCCTTGTGCTATATTGTGCTTAAAAAAAACATTTATTCTAGGGACAGAAAACTGTAGGTAGGGAGAGTGTCAGTTTATTTCACTCTGCAAGTCCTTGTTTCCAGGGACCTGGAAGGACAGTGAGTGAATTGTCCTTGTGCTATATTGTGATTAAAAAAAACATTTTTTCTAGGGACAGAAAACTGTAGGTAGGGAGAGTGTTTTTTTTCTTTCACTCTGCAAGTCCTTGTTTCCAGGGACCTGGAAGGACAGTGAGTGAATTCTCCTTGTGCTATATTGTGCTTAAAAAAAACATTTATTCTAGGGACAGAAAACTGTAGGTAGGGAGAGTGTCAGTTTATTTCACTCTGCAAGTCCTTGTTTCCAGGGACCTGGAAGGACAGTGAGTGAATTGTCCTTGTGTTATATTGTGATTAAAAAAAACATTTTTTCTAGGGACAGAAAACTGTAGGTAGGGAGAGTGTTTTTTTTCTTTCACTCTGCAAGTCCTTGTTTCCAGGGACCTGTAAGGACAGTGAGTGAATTGTCCTTGTGCTATATTGTGATTAAAAAAAACATTTTTTCTAGGGACAGAAAACTGTAGGTAGGGAGAGTGTTTTTTTTCTTTCACTCTGCAAGTCCTTGTTTCCAGGGACCTGTAAGGACAGTGAGTGAATTGTCCTTGTGCTATATTGTGCTTAAAAAAAACATTTATTCTAGGGACAGAAAACTGTAGGTAGGGAGAGTGTCAGTTTATTTCACTCTGCAAGTCCTTGTTTCCAGGGACCTGGAAGGACAGTGAGTGAATTGTCCTTGTGCTATATTGTGATTAAAAAAAACATTTTTTCTAGGGACAGAAAACTGTAGGTAGGGAGAGTGTTTTTTTTCTTTCACTCTGCAAGTCCTTGTTTCCAGGGACCTGGAAGGACAGTGAGTGAATTCTCCTTGTGCTATATTGTGCTTAAAAAAAACATTTATTCTAGGGACAGAAAACTGTAGGTAGGGAGAGTGTCAGTTTATTTCACTCTGCAAGTCCTTGTTTCCAGGGACCTGTAAGGACAGTGAGTGAATTGTCCTTGTGCTATATTGTGATTAAAAAAAACATTTTTTCTAGGGACAGAAAACTGTAGGTAGGGAGAGTGTTTTTTTTCTTTCACTCTGCAAGTCCTTGTTTCCAGGGACCTGTAAGGACAGTGAGTGAATTGTCCTTGTGCTATATTGTGATTAAAAAAAACATTTTTTCTAGGGACAGAAAACTGTAGGTAGGGAGAGTGTTTTTTTTCTTTCACTCTGCAAGTCCTTGTTTCCAGGGACCTGTAAGGACAGTGAGTGAATTGTCCTTGTGCTATATTGTGCTTAAAAAAAACATTTATTCTAGGGACAGAAAACTGTAGGTAGGGAGAGTGTCAGTTTATTTCACTCTGCAAGTCCTTGTTTCCAGGGACCTGGAAGGACAGTGAGTGAATTGTCCTTGTGCTATATTGTGATTAAAAAAAACATTTTTTCTAGGGACAGAAAACTGTAGGTAGGGAGAGTGTTTTTTTTCTTTCACTCTGCAAGTCCTTGTTTCCAGGGACCTGGAAGGACAGTGAGTGAATTCTCCTTGTGCTATATTGTGCTTAAAAAAAACATTTATTCTAGGGACAGAAAACTGTAGGTAGGGAGAGTGTCAGTTTATTTCACTCTGCAAGTCCTTGTTTCCAGGGACCTGGAAGGACAGTGAGTGAATTGTCCTTGTGCTATATTGTGATTAAAAAAAACATTTTTTCTAGGGACAGAAAACTGTAGGTAGGGAGAGTGTTTTTTTTCTTTCACTCTGCAAGTCCTTGTTTCCAGGGACCTGTAAGGACAGTGAGTGAATTGTCCTTGTGCTATATTGTGATTAAAAAAAACATTTTTTCTAGGGACAGAAAACTGTAGGTAGGGAGAGTGTTTTTTTTCTTTCACTCTGCAAGTCCTTGTTTCCAGGGACCTGGAAGGACAGTGAGTGAATTCTCCTTGTGCTATATTGTGCTTAAAAAAAACATTTATTCTAGGGACAGAAAACTGTAGGTAGGGAGAGTGTCAGTTTATTTCACTCTGCAAGTCCTTGTTTCCAGGGACCTGTAAGGACAGTGAGTGAATTGTCCTTGTGCTATATTGTGATAAAAAAAAACATTTTTTCTAGGGACAGAAAACTGTAGGTAGGGAGAGTGTTTTTTTTCTTTCACTCTGCAAGTCCTTGTTTCCAGGGACCTGTAAGGACAGTGAGTGAATTGTCCTTGTGCTATATTGTGATTAAAAAAAACATTTTTTCTAGGGACAGAAAACTGTAGGTAGGGAGAGTGTTTTTTTTCTTTCACTCTGCAAGTCCTTGTTTCCAGGGACCTGTAAGGACAGTGAGTGAATTGTCCTTGTGCTATATTGTGATTAAAAAAAACATTTTTTCTAGGGACAGAAAACTGTAGGTAGGGAGAGTGTTTTTTTTCTTTCACTCTGCAAGTCCTTGTTTCCAGGGACCTGGAAGGACAGTGAGTGAATTGTCCTTGTGCTATATTGTGCTTAAAAAAAACATTTATTCTAGGGACAGAAAACTGTAGGTAGGGAGAGTGTCAGTTTATTTCACTCTGCAAGTCCTTGTTTCCAGGGACCTGGAAGGACAGTGAGTGAATTGTCCTTGTGCTATATTGTGATTAAAAAAAACATTTTTTCTAGGGACAGAAAACTGTAGGTAGGGAGAGTGTTTTTTTTCTTTCACTCTGCAAGTCCTTGTTTCCAGGGACCTGGAAGGACAGTGAGTGAATTCTCCTTGTGCTATATTGTGCTTAAAAAAAACATTTATTCTAGGGACAGAAAACTGTAGGTAGGGAGAGTGTCAGTTTATTTCACTCTGCAAGTCCTTGTTTCCAGGGACCTGGAAGGACAGTGAGTGAATTGTCCTTGTGTTATATTGTGATTAAAAAAAACATTTTTTCTAGGGACAGAAAACTGTAGGTAGGGAGAGTGTTTTTTTTCTTTCACTCTGCAAGTCCTTGTTTCCAGGGACCTGTAAGGACAGTGAGTGAATTGTCCTTGTGCTATATTGTGATTAAAAAAAACATTTTTTCTAGGGACAGAAAACTGTAGGTAGGGAGAGTGTTTTTTTTCTTTCACTCTGCAAGTCCTTGTTTCCAGGGACCTGTAAGGACAGTGAGTGAATTGTCCTTGTGCTATATTGTGCTTAAAAAAAACATTTATTCTAGGGACAGAAAACTGTAGGTAGGGAGAGTGTCAGTTTATTTCACTCTGCAAGTCCTTGTTTCCAGGGACCTGGAAGGACAGTGAGTGAATTGTCCTTGTGCTATATTGTGATTAAAAAAAACATTTTTTCTAGGGACAGAAAACTGTAGGTAGGGAGAGTGTTTTTTTTCTTTCACTCTGCAAGTCCTTGTTTCCAGGGACCTGGAAGGACAGTGAGTGAATTCTCCTTGTGCTATATTGTGCTTAAAAAAAACATTTATTCTAGGGACAGAAAACTGTAGGTAGGGAGAGTGTCAGTTTATTTCACTCTGCAAGTCCTTGTTTCCAGGGACCTGTAAGGACAGTGAGTGAATTGTCCTTGTGCTATATTGTGATTAAAAAAAACATTTTTTCTAGGGACAGAAAACTGTAGGTAGGGAGAGTGTTTTTTTTCTTTCACTCTGCAAGTCCTTGTTTCCAGGGACCTGTAAGGACAGTGAGTGAATTGTCCTTGTGCTATATTGTGATTAAAAAAACATTTTTTCTAGGGACAGAAAACTGTAGGTAGGGAGAGTGTTTTTTTTCTTTCACTCTGCAAGTCCTTGTTTCCAGGGACCTGTAAGGACAGTGAGTGAATTGTCCTTGTGCTATATTGTGCTTAAAAAAAACATTTATTCCAGGGACAGAAAACTGTAGGTAGGGAGAGTGTCAGTTTATTTCACTCTGCAAGTCCTTGTTTCCAGGGACCTGGAAGGACAGTGAGTGAATTGTCCTTGTGCTATATTGTGATTAAAAAAAACATTTTTTCTAGGGACAGAAAACTGTAGGTAGGGAGAGTGTTTTTTTTCTTTCACTCTGCAAGTCCTTGTTTCCAGGGACCTGGAAGGACAGTGAGTGAATTCTCCTTGTGCTATATTGTGCTTAAAAAAAACATTTATTCTAGGGACAGAAAACTGTAGGTAGGGAGAGTGTCAGTTTATTTCACTCTGCAAGTCCTTGTTTCCAGGGACCTGGAAGGACAGTGAGTGAATTGTCCTTGTGCTATATTGTGATTAAAAAAAACATTTTTTCTAGGGACAGAAAACTGTAGGTAGGGAGAGTGTTTTTTTTCTTTCACTCTGCAAGTCCTTGTTTCCAGGGACCTGTAAGGACAGTGAGTGAATTGTCCTTGTGCTATATTGTGATTAAAAAAAACATTTTTTCTAGGGACAGAAAACTGTAGGTAGGGAGAGTGTTTTTTTTCTTTCACTCTGCAAGTCCTTGTTTCCAGGGACCTGGAAGGACAGTGAGTGAATTCTCCTTGTGCTATATTGTGCTTAAAAAAAACATTTATTCTAGGGACAGAAAACTGTAGGTAGGGAGAGTGTCAGTTTATTTCACTCTGCAAGTCCTTGTTTCCAGGGACCTGTAAGGACAGTGAGTGAATTGTCCTTGTGCTATATTGTGATTAAAAAAAACATTTTTTCTAGGGACAGAAAACTGTAGGTAGGGAGAGTGTTTTTTTTCTTTCACTCTGCAAGTCCTTGTTTCCAGGGACCTGTAAGGACAGTGAGTGAATTGTCCTTGTGCTATATTGTGATTAAAAAAAACATTTTTTCTAGGGACAGAAAACTGTAGGTAGGGAGAGTGTTTTTTTTCTTTCACTCTGCAAGTCCTTGTTTCCAGGGACCTGGAAGGACAGTGAGTGAATTGTCCTTGTGCTATATTGTGCTTAAAAAAAACATTTATTCTAGGGACAGAAAACTGTAGGTAGGGAGAGTGTCAGTTTATTTCACTCTGCAAGTCCTTGTTTCCAGGGACCTGGAAGGACAGTGAGTGAATTGTCCTTGTGCTATATTGTGATTAAAAAAAACATTTTTTCTAGGGACAGAAAACTGTAGGTAGGGAGAGTGTTTTTTTTCTTTCACTCTGCAAGTCCTTGTTTCCAGGGACCTGGAAGGACAGTGAGTGAATTCTCCTTGTGCTATATTGTGCTTAAAAAAAACATTTATTCTAGGGACAGAAAACTGTAGGTAGGGAGAGTGTCAGTTTATTTCACTCTGCAAGTCCTTGTTTCCAGGGACCTGGAAGGACAGTGAGTGAATTGTCCTTGTGTTATATTGTGATTAAAAAAAACATTTTTTCTAGGGACAGAAAACTGTAGGTAGGGAGAGTGTTTTTTTTCTTTCACTCTGCAAGTCCTTGTTTCCAGGGACCTGTAAGGACAGTGAGTGAATTGTCCTTGTGCTATATTGTGATTAAAAAAAACATTTTTTCTAGGGACAGAAAACTGTAGGTAGGGAGAGTGTTTTTTTTCTTTCACTCTGCAAGTCCTTGTTTCCAGGGACCTGTAAGGACAGTGAGTGAATTGTCCTTGTGCTATATTGTGCTTAAAAAAAACATTTATTCTAGGGACAGAAAACTGTAGGTAGGGAGAGTGTCAGTTTATTTCACTCTGCAAGTCCTTGTTTCCAGGGACCTGTAAGGACAGTGAGTGAATTGTCCTTGTGCTATATTGTGATTAAAAAAAACATTTTTTCTAGGGACAGAAAACTGTAGGTAGGGAGAGTGTTTTTTTTCTTTCACTCTGCAAGTCCTTGTTTCCAGGGACCTGTAAGGACAGTGAGTGAATTGTCCTTGTGCTATATTGTGATTAAAAAAAACATTTTTTCTAGGGACAGAAAACTGTAGGTAGGGAGAGTGTTTTTTTCTTTCACTCTGCAAGTCCTTGTTTCCAGGGACCTGTAAGGACAGTGAGTGAATTGTCCTTGTGCTATATTGTGCTTAAAAAAAACATTTATTCTAGGGACAGAAAACTGTAGGTAGGGAGAGTGTCAGTTTATTTCACTCTGCAAGTCCTTGTTTCCAGGGACCTGGAAGGACAGTGAGTGAATTGTCCTTGTGCTATATTGTGATTAAAAAAAACATTTTTTCTAGGGACAGAAAACTGTAGGTAGGGAGAGTGTTTTTTTTCTTTCACTCTGCAAGTCCTTGTTTCCAGGGACCTGTAAGGACAGTGAGTGAATTGTCCTTGTGCTATATTGTGATTAAAAAAAACATTTTTTCTAGGGACAGAAAACTGTAGGTAGGGAGAGTGTTTTTTTTCTTTCACTCTGCAAGTCCTTGTTTCCAGGGACCTGGAAGGACAGTGAGTGAATTCTCCTTGTGCTATATTGTGCTTAAAAAAAAAATTTATTCTAGGGACAGAAAACTGTAGGTAGGGAGAGTGTCAGTTTATTTCACTCTGCAAGTCCTTGTTTCCAGGGACCTGTAAGGACAGTGAGTGAATTGTCCTTGTGCTATATTGTGATTAAAAAAAACATTTTTTCTAGGGACAGAAAACTGTAGGTAGGGAGAGTGTTTTTTTTCTTTCACTCTGCAAGTCCTTGTTTCCAGGGACCTGTAAGGACAGTGAGTGAATTGTCCTTGTGCTATATTGTGATTAAAAAAAACATTTTTTCTAGGGACAGAAAACTGTAGGTAGGGAGAGTGTTTTTTTTCTTTCACTCTGCAAGTCCTTGTTTCCAGGGACCTGTAAGGACAGTGAGTGAATTGTCCTTGTGCTATATTGTGATTAAAAAAAACATTTTTTCTAGGGACAGAAAACTGTAGGTAGGGAGAGTGTTTTTTTTCTTTCACTCTGCAAGTCCTTGTTTCCAGGGACCTGTAAGGACAGTGAGTGAATTGTCCTTGTGCTATATTGTGCTTAAAAAAAACATTTATTCTAGGGACAGAAAACTGTAGGTAGGGAGAGTGTCAGTTTATTTCACTCTGCAAGTCCTTGTTTCCAGGGACCTGGAAGGACAGTGAGTGAATTGTCCTTGTGCTATATTGTGATTAAAAAAAACATTTTTTCTAGGGACAGAAAACTGTAGGTAGGGAGAGTGTTTTTTTTCTTTCACTCTGCAAGTCCTTGTTTCCAGGGACCTGTAAGGACAGTGAGTGAATTGTCCTTGTGCTATATTGTGCTTAAAAAAAACATTTATTCTAGGGACAGAAAACTGTAGGTAGGGAGAGTGTCAGTTTATTTCACTCTGCAAGTCCTTGTTTCCAGGGACCTGGAAGGACAGTGAGTGAATTGTCCTTGTGTTATATTGTGATTAAAAAAAACATTTTTTCTAGGGACAGAAAACTGTAGGTAGGGAGAGTGTTTTTTTTCTTTCACTCTGCAAGTCCTTGTTTCCAGGGACCTGTAAGGACAGTGAGTGAATTGTCCTTGTGCTATATTGTGATTAAAAAAAACATTTTTTCTAGGGACAGAAAACTGTAGGTAGGGAGAGTGTCAGTTTCTTTCACTGTGAAAGTCCTTGTTTCAAGGGACAGAGAAGGACACCTGAAGGTAGCCCTTATTGCTTTTTTCCCATCTCCCTGCAGGCCATCTATTAGAATGTCTGGAAGGCAAACAAGGAGAGGCAGACAGTCAGGAGGCAATAAAAGAGGGCAAGCAGGCTCTGTGTCTGGGGGCAACAGTGCTGGTCGTGGACGCGGTGCATTGTCATCAGCACATGGCCATGGGACACGCTTGTCCTTCTTTTCGGCAGCTGGACATGTTGAGCCACATCATGCCGAAGACTTGGTAGAGTGGATGACCAAGCCCTCCTCCTCCTCCTCATCCTCTCTCACCCAGGCTCAGGGTACTGGAAAAGCAGCTGCCAAAGCGTCGTCTTCCCTGGTATCAATGTCAGACAAATCATCAGTCACTCCTTCCCTAGACCCACCATGTCCTCCTCCTGAGGAGTCCCCCGAACTGTTTCAGCACAGTGTTGGGTACATGCTCCAGGAGGATGCCCAGCGTTTCGAAGGGTCTGATGATGAAACCCAGCTAGAGGAAGGCAGTAGCGTGAGAGCAGACAGAGGGGATGCTCAAGAAGGACACCAATCTGGCAGTCATGTTCCAGCAGCTGCAGCATACTGCCAGATTGGCTCCAGTGAAGAGGAGGGAGGGGATGATGAGGTCACTGACTCCACGTGGGTGCCTAATAGGAGAGAGGAGGAGGAGGAGGATGAGGAGGAGGCACATCTCCAACGAGGCAGGATGCCCTTTGGTGGCCAGCGTAAGGGCAGTACACCGACGGAATCACACCGCAGAGCTCCGCCTGTGCAGGGCGCTGCCTCTGCCCGTCATTCAAAAAGTTCTTTGGTGTGGGCCTTTTTTGAGGCTAGTGCATCAGATCGCACAGCTGCTGTTTGCAACATATGTCTCAAGCGTATATCGCGTGGCCAAAACATCAGCCGCTTGGGTACCACATGCCTGACCAGACATATGTTGACCTGCCATGCAGCTCGTTGGCAAGCCTACCTCAAAGACCCACACCAAAGAACAAAGCGGACCTCTCCTTGCACCGCATCAGCTGGGATCTCCAACCCCACTATAACTTCAGTCCTCTCTGAAACATGCACTGAGAGGAATGAAGGTGTAGAATTAGGTGTGTCACAGCCAAGTACTTGCGCCCACTCTGCTAGCAGTACACCGACGTCCGATTCTAGCAGGCAAATTTCCCTGCCCCAGCTGCTGGACCGTCGAAAGAAGTTCACTCCCAGCCATCCACATGCCCAGCGGTTGAATGCTAGCTTGGCTAAATTGCTAGCGCTTCAACTGCTGCCTTTTCAGTTGGTAGACTCGGCCCCCTTCCGTGAGTTTGTGCAATGTGCAGTTCCTCAGTGGCAGGTTCCCAAACGCCACTTTTTCTCACGGAAGGCTATTCCGGCTCTCTACCGGCATGTGGAAGGCAATGTCTTGGCCTCGCTGGACAGGGCGGTCAGTGGTAAGGTGCATATTACCGCTGACTCATGGTCCAGCAGGCATGGACAGGGACGTTACCTTTCTTTCACGGCCCATTGGGTCACTCTTTTGGCAGCTGGGAAGGATTCAGGACAAGGTGCAGTAGTGTTGGAGGTTGTCCCACCGCCACGCCTCCAAAATGCTACTACTGGTTGTGACACACCTCTCTCCTCCACCCCCTCCTCTTCTTCTTCCTCCATGGCCTCTTCCTGTGGTTTGTCCTATGAACCAGCGGTGCTCCGTAGCCGTTCACGGGGCTACGCAAGTACGCAGGCAAAAAGATGCCATGCCGTGCTTGCGCTGGTGTGTTTGGGGGACAGAAGCCACACTGGGGCAGAGGTCCTGTCTGCTCTGCAGGGCCAGGCCGAGAGGTGGTTGACGCCACGCCAGCTTAAGCCAGGAATGGTGGTTTGCGACAATGGCACCAACCTCCTCTCCGCCCTCCGACAGGGACAACTGACCCATGTGCCCTGTGTGGCTCACGTCCTTAACCTGGTGGTGCAGCGCTTCTTGGGCAGGTACCCGGGCTTACAGGATGTCCTGAGGCAGGCCAGGAAAGTCTGTGTGCATTTCCGCAGATCTTATAATGCCAGTGCTCGCCTGGCTGAGCTGCAAAAGGAGTTGAACCTGCCCAAGAACCGCCTTATATGTGACATGCCCACCAGGTGGAACTCAACGTTGGCCATGCTGCAGCGGCTGCACACGCAGCAGAGGGCCATCAATGAGTACCTGTGCGACTACGGCACCAGGACAGGGTCAGGGGAGCTTGGTTTTTTTTCTCCACGCCAGTGGGGCATGATCAGGGATGCATGCACTGTCCTGGCACCATTTGAGGAGGCCACGAGGATGGTGAGCAGTGACAGTGCATGCATCAGTGACACTGTACCTCTTGTCCACCTGTTGGAGCACACGCTGCGTGGAATAATGGACAGGGCACTTGAGGCAGAACAGAGGCAGGAAGAGGAGGACTTCCTTGCCTCTCAAGGCCCCCTTTACCCAGACAGTGTTCCTTCTGTCCCACCCATCGCACAGGAAGAGGAGGAGGAGGAGGAGGAGGAGGAGGAGGATTGTGTCAGCATGGAGGTGGAGGCTGGCACTCAGCATCATCAGCAGCAGTCTTTTAGGGATGATTTACAGTCCCAAGAAACCAGTGGACTTGTACGTGGCTGGGAGGAGGTGGCTGCGGATCATGTCGTCCTTAGTGACCCAGAGGACTCCGGAGCGAATGCCTCAGCAAACCTACGCTGCATGGCCTCCCTGATCCTGCAAAGTCTGCGGAAGGATCCTCGTATTCTTCGGATCAAGGAGAGGGACCATTACTGGCTGGCCACTCTCCTTGATCCACGGTACAAGGGTAAGGTTGCGGACCTTATGTTACCGTCGCAGAGGGAGCAGAGGATGAGACAACTCCGGGAGGCCTTGCAGAAAGGTCTGTGCAACGCGTTCCCAGAGACTGGGAGGTTGCAAACTCCTGGTCCTGGACAACGAGTTGCTGAGGCTTCGGCCAGTCAAAGAAGGAGCGGTGGGGAAGGTGGCCGTCTGACCGATGCGTTCAGACAATTCTTTAGTCCGCAGCCCCAAAGTATGATCGGTTCCAGCAACCATCGCCAGCGTCTGATAAACATGGTGCAGGAATATCTAGGGGCAAGGTCAGACTTGGACACCTTCCCCACCGAAAATCCTCTGGCTTACTGGGTCTTGAGGATGGATCACTGGCCAGAGCTTGCACAGTATGCAATTGAGCTACTGGCCTGTCCTGCATCCAGCGTTCTTTCGGAACGCACATTCAGTGCTGCTGGAGGATTTGTCACGGATCACAGGGTGCGCCTGTCCACCGACTCGGTTGATCGACTGACTTTCATCAAGATGAACCAGTCTTGGATCACCACCAGCTACCACACACCTGATGCTGATATAACAGACTAATTGATTTTAACATGTCACATCCCTTCAAGACTGATGCTGATGCTGAGTGCCTGTGCTGTTATGTTGACTGGCTATCCTCCTCCTCCGAGTCCTCAATGATACGATTGATGATGATAGCTTGTAAGATCATTTTTGTTTATGGGTGCCGCCACCAGTGCCTAACGCCCAATTTTTCAGCCCCTGTTTAACAGGGGCGTGTAATTACAATTTTTGAAGCAATACTTTGCAACAGGGCTCATTGCTGTGCTCCAAGTACAGTATCTGTGAGGAGTTGCAGTGTTGTGCCACCAGTGCCTAAGGCCCAATTTTTCAGCCCCTGTTTAACAGGGGCGTGTCATTACAATTTTTGAAGCAATACTTTGCAACAGGGCTCATTGGTGTGCTCCAAGTACAGTATCTGTGAGGAGTTGCAGTGTTGTGCCACCAGTGCCTAAGGCCCAATTTTTCAGCCCCTGTTTAACAGGGGCGTGTCATTACAATTTTTGAAGCAATACTTTGCAACAGGGCTCATTGCTGTGCTCCAAGTACAGTATCTGTGAGGGGTTGCAGTGTTGTGCCACCAGTGCCTAAGGCCCAATTTTTCAGCCCCTGTTCAACAGGGGCATGTAATTACAATTCTTGATCTAATAATTCACAGCAGGGCCCATTGCTGCACCCACCAAGAGTAACTGTCAGGGCTTACAGTGTTGTGGCACCAGCACCACCATCAAAGGCCCAATTTTTACTACCACTGTTCAACAATTATATGTAATTAAAATTCCTGATATAATAGTTGACAGCAGGGCGTTCCAGCACCAACCAAGAGTAACTGTGAGTGCTTACAGTGTTGTGCCAACACCAACAACTAAGGGGCCTATTTCTGCAGAGTATATACGGCAGGTCCCTACTTTCAAACATCCAACTTACAAACGACTCCTACTTGCAAACGCAAGAAGACAACAGGAAGTGAGAGGAAATCTACCACTAGGAAGGAAAATTCTCTCCTGTAAGAATAAATATGGGAGAAAGGTGTCTCCTCTGTACTGATGCTTTATCAGCAATCCTTGTTTCAAGAAAAACACCACATTTCAAAAACAGTTGTCATTGGGACGGAAAGTGAGGTGAAATGTTCTGAACAGGGGCACAGACAGCAAAACAAATGTTACAGGGGTGATAACCCTTACCTATGTTTTCCAAAAAGTTTAAAAATAGATTTTTGGTCTGGAGCTACACTTCAACAATGTACCTGTTCAAAATTACAAACAGACTCTACATAAGAACAAACCTACAGTCCCTGTCTTGTATGCACCGCCTGTATAGGGCTGTTCAGAGTATATAGGGCCTTTTTTATTTTATGTGCGGGGTTCCCCTTAATATCCATACAAGACCCAAAGGGGCTGGTAATGGGCTGGGGTAGGGGGGGGGGTCATGGGGTAGCTATGCCATTTTTCTTAAAGAATTTCATCCATATTACCGGGACCAGACATTACATTAAAGCCGCAAGCAGTTTTAAATGGCTTTTTTTTCCTTTAGAAGTGTCATTTTGTGCAGGGACAGTTCTAAACACGGGAAACACGTGGCACTTCACAGGCATACTTTAGACACCCCCCAGGTACGATATTTAAAGGAATATTTGACTTTTTTTTTTTCACTTTATGCATCATTAAAATGACTGCTCCCGAAAAACGACCGTTTTTAAAACTTCTTTTTGCATTGATACATGTCCCCTGGTGCAGAACCCGGGTTCCCAAACCCTTTTTAGGACAATAACATGCATAATAGTTGTTATAATTAGCACTTTAGAATTCGAACGTTCGCATCCATTGTATTTAATAGGGTTCTAATGTTCGTTCGAACTTTCGGTCCGTTCGCGGGTTCTGGTGCGAACCGAACCCGGGGGTGTTCGGCTCATCACTATCCACAGTACATCAGGGATGGTCCATAGTACATCAGTGATGATCCATAGTACACCAGTGATGATCCATAGTACACCAGTGATGGCCCATAGTACATCAGTGATGAACTATAGTACATCAGTGATGATCCACAGTACATCAGTGATGATCCACAGTACATCAGGGATGGTCCATAGTACACCAGTGATGATCCACAGTACACCAGTGATGATCCATAGTACACCAGTGATGGTCCATAGTACATCAGTGATGATCTATAGTACATCAGTGATGGTCCATAGTACATCAGTGATGAGCTATAGTAGATCAGTGATGATCTATAGTACATCAGTGATGATCCATAGTACACCAGTGATGATCCATAGTACACCAGTGATGGCCCATAGTACATCAGTGATGATCCATAGTACACCAGTGATGATCCATAGTACACCAGTGATGGCCCATAGTACATCAGTGATGAACTATAGTACATCAGTGATGATCCACAGTACATCAGTGATGATCCATAGTACATCAGTGATGATCCACAGTACATCAGTGATGATCCACAGTACATCAGGGATGGTCCATAGTACATCAGTGATGATCCATAGTACACCAGTGATGATCCATAGTACACCAGTGATGGCCCACAGTATATCAGTGATGAACTATAGTACATCAGTGATGATCCACAGTACATCAGTGATGATCCACAGTACATCAGGGATGGTCCATAGTACACCAGTGATGATCCACAGTACACCAGTGATGATCCATAGTACACCAGTGATGGTCCATAGTACATCAGTGATGATCTATAGTACATCAGTGATGGTCCATAGTACATCAGTGATGATCTATAGTACATCAGTGATGATCTATAGTACATCAGTGATGATCCAGAGTACATCAGTGATGATCCACAGTACATCAGTGATGGTCCACAGTACATCAGGGATGGTCCACAGTACATCGGTGATGATCCATAGTACACCAGTGATGGCCCATAGTACATCAGTGATGGTCCATAGTACATCAGTGATGATCCATAGTACATCAGTGATGATCCATAGTACACCAGTGATGGCCCATAGTACATCAGTGATGATCCATAGTACATCAGTGATGATCCACAGTACATCAGTGATGATCCACAGTACATCAGGGATGGTCCATAGTACATCAGTGATGATCCATAGTACACCAGTGATGATCCATAGTACACCAGTGATGGCCCATAGTACATCAGTGATGAACTATAGTACATTAGTGATGATCCACAGTACATCAGTGATGATCCACAGTACATCAGGGATGGTCCATAGTACACCAGTGATGATCCACAGTACATCAGTTATGATCCACAGTACATTAGTGATGATCCACAGTACATCAGTGATGATCCACAGTACATCAGTGATGATCCACAATACTTCAGTGATGATCCACAGTACATCAGGGATGGTCCACAGTACATCAGTGATGGTCCACAGTATATCAGTGATGATCCATAGTACATCAGTGATGGTCCATAGTACATCAGTGATGGTCCATAGTACACCAGTGATGATCCATAGTACACCAGTGATGGCCCATAGTACACCAGTGATGGCCCATAGTACATCAGTGATGATCCATAGTACATCAGTGATGATCCACAGTACATCAGTGATGATCCACAGTACATCAGGGATGGTCCATAGTACATCAGTGATGATCCATAGTACACCAGTGATGATCCATAGTACACCAGTGATGGCCCATAGTACATCAGTGATGAACTATAGTACATCAGAGATGATCCACAGTACATCAGGGATGGTCCATAGTACATCAGTCATGATCCATAGTACACCAGTGATGATCCATAGTACACCAGTGATGGCCCATAGTACATCAGTGATGAACTATAGTACATCAGTGATGACCCTCAGTACATCAGTGATGATCTATAGTACATCAGTGATGATCTATAGTACATCAGTGATGATCCACAGTACATCAGTGATGGTCCACAGTACATCAGGGATGGTCCACAGTACATCGGTGATGATCCATAGTACACCAGTGATGGCCCATAGTACATCAGTGATGAACTATAGTACATCAGAGATGATCCACAGTACATCAGGGATGGTCCATAGTACATCAGTCATGATCCATAGTACACCAGTGATGATCCATAGTACACCAGTGATGGCCCATAGTACATCAGTGATGAACTATAGTACATCAGTGATGACCCTCAGTACATCAGTGATGATCTATAGTACATCAGTGATGATCTATAGTACATCAGTGATGATCCACAGTACATCAGTGATGGTCCACAGTACATCAGGGATGGTCCACAGTACATCGGTGATGATCCATAGTACACCAGTGATGGCCCATAGTACATCAGTGATGGTCCATAGTACATCAGTGATGATCCATAGTACATCAGTGATGATCCATAGTACACCAGTGATGGCCCATAGTACATCAGTGATGATCTATAGTACATCAGTGATGATCCACAGTACATCAGTGATGGTCCACAGTACATCAGGGATGGTCCACAGTACATCGGTGATGATCCATAGTACACCAGTGATGGCCCATAGTACATCAGTGATGGTCCATAGTACATCAGTGATGATCCATAGTACATCAGTGATGATCCATAGTACACCAGTGATGGCCCATAGTACATCAGTGATGATCCATAGTACATCAGTGATGATCCACAGTACATCAGTGATGATCCACAGTACATCAGGGATGGTCCATAGTACATCAGTGATGATCCATAGTACACCAGTGATGATCCATAGTACACCAGTGATGGCCCATAGTACATCAGTGATGAACTATAGTACATCAGTGATGATCCACAGTACATCAGTGATGATCCACAGTACATCAGGGATGGTCCATAGTACACCAGTGATGATCCACAGTACATCAGTTATGATCCACAGTACATTAGTGATGATCCACAGTGCATCAGTGATGATCCACAGTACATCAGTGATGATCCACAATACACCAGTGATGATTCACAGTACATCAGGGATGGTCCATAGTACATCAGGGATGGTCCATAGTACATCAGTGATGATCCACAGTACATCAGGGATGGTCCACACTACATCAGTGATGATCCATAGTACATCAGTGATGGCCCATAGTACATCAGTGATGATCCATATTACACCAGTGATGATCCATAGTACACCAGGGATGACCCACAGTACATCAGTGATGATCCACAGTACATCAGTGATGGTCCATAGTAAATCAGTGATGGTCCATAGTACACCAGTGATGATCCATAGTTCACCAGTGATGGCCCATAGTACACCAGTGATAATCCATAGTACACCAGAGATGGCCCATAGTATACCAGTGATGTCCCATAGTACATCAGTGATGATCCACAGTACATCAGTGATGATCCATAGTACACCAGGGATGGCCCATAGTACATCAGTGATGGCTCATAGTACATCAGTGATGGCCCATAGTACATCAGTGATGAACTATAGTACATCAGTGATGATCCACAGTACATCAGTGATGATCCATAGTACATCAGTGATGATCCACAGTATATTAGTGATGATCCACAGTACATCAGGGATGGTCCATAGTACATCAGTGATGATCCATAGTACACCAGTGATGATCCATAGTACACCAGTGATGGCCCATAGTACATCAGTGATGAACTATAGTACATCAGTGATGATCCACAGTACATCAGTGATGATCCACAGTACACCAGTGATGATCCACAGTACACCAGTGATGATCCATAGTACACCAGTGATGGTCCATAGTACATCAGTGATGATCTATAGTACATCAGTGATGGTCCATAGTACATCAGTGATGAGCTATAGTACATGAGTGATGATCTATAGTACATCAGTGATGATCCATAGTACACCAGTGATGATCCATAGTACACCAGTGATGGCCCATAGTACATCAGTGATGAACTATAGTACATCAGTGATGATCCACAGTACATCAGGGATGGTCCATAGTACATCAGTGATGATCCATAGTACACCAGTGATGGCCCATAGTACATCAGTGATGAACTATAGTACATCAGTGATGATCCACAGTACATCAGGGATGGTCCATAGTACACCAGTGATGATCCACAGTACACCAGTGATGATCCATAGTACACCAGTGATGGTCCATAGTACATCAGTGATGATCTATAGTACATCAGTGATGGTCCATAGTACATCAGTGATGATCTATATACATAGTACACCAGTGATGATCTATAGTACATCAGTGATGATCTACAGTACATCAGTTATGATCCACAGTACATTAGTGATGATCCACAGTACATCAGTGATGATCCACAATACTTCAGTGATGATCCACAGTACATCAGTGATGATCCACAGTACATCAGGGATGGTCCACAGTATATCAGTGATGATCCATAGTACATCAGTGATGGTCCATAGTACATCAGTGATGGTCCATAGTACACCAGTGATGATCCATAGTACACCAGTGATGGCCCATAGTACACCAGTGATGGCCCATAGTACATCAGTGATGATCCATAGTACATCAGTGATGATCCACAGTACATCAGTGATGATCCACAGTACATCAGGGATGGTCCATAGTACATCAGTGATGATCCATAGTACACCAGTGATGATCCATAGTACACCAGTGATGGCCCATAGTACATCAGTGATGAACTATAGTACATCAGTGATGATCCACAGTACATCAGGGATTGTCCATAGTACATCAGTGATGATCCATAGTACACCAGTGATGATCCACAGTACACCAGTGATGGCCCATAGTACATCAGTGATGAAGAATAGTACATCAGTGATGATCCACAGTACATCAGTGATGATCCATAGTACATCAGTGATGATCCACAGTACATCAGTGATGATCCACAGTACATCAGGGATGGTCCATAGTACATCAGTGATGATCCATAGTACACCAGTGATGATCCATAGTACACCAGTGATGGCCTATAGTACATCAGTGATGAACTATAGTACATCAGTGATGATCCACAGTACATCAGTGATGATCCACAGTACATCAGGGATGGTCCATAGTACACCAGTGATGATCCACAGTACACCAGTGATGATCCATAGTACACCAGTGATGGTCCATAGTACATCAGTGATGATCTATAGTACATCAGTGATGGTCCATAGTACATCAGTGATGATCTATAGTACATCAGTGATGATCCACAGTACATCAGTTAAGATACACAGTACATCAGTGATGATCCGTAGTACATCAGTGATGATCCACAATACTTCAGTGATGATCCACAGTACATCAGTGATGATCCACAGTACATCAGGGATGGTCCACAGTATATCAGTGATGATCCATAGTACATCAGTGATGGTCCATAGTACACCAGTGATGATCTATAGTACACCAGTGATGGCCCATAGTACACCAGTGATGGCCCATAGTACATCAGTGATGATCCATAGTACATCAGTGATGATCCACAGTACATCAGTGATGATCCACAGTACATCAGGGATGGTCCATAGTACATCAGTGATGATCCATAGTACACCAGTGATGATCCATAGTACACCAGTGATGGCCCATAGTACATCAGTGATGAACTATAGTACATCAGTGATGATCCACAGTACATCAGGGATGGTCCATAGTACATCAGTGATGATCCATAGTACACCAGTGATGATCCATAGTACACCAGTGATGGCCCATAGTACATCAGTGATGAACTATAGTACATCAGTGATGATCCACAGTACATCAGTGATGATCCATAGTACATCAGTGATGATCCACAGTATATCAGTGATGATCCACAGTACATCAGGGATGGTCCATAGTACATCAGTGATGATCCATAGTACACCAGTGATGATCCATAGTACACCAGTGATGGCCCATAGTACATCAGTGATGAACTATAGTACATCAGTGATGATCCACAGTACATCAGTGATGATCCATAGTACATCAGTGATGATCCACAGTACATCAGGGATGGTCCATAGTACATCAGTGATGATCCATAGTACACCAGTGATGATCCATAGTACACCAGTGATGGTCCATAGTACATCAGTGATGATCTATAGTACATCAGTGATGATCTATAGTACATCAGTGATGATCCACAGTACATCAGTTATGATACACAGTACATCAGTGATGATCCACAGTACATCAGTGATGATCCACAATACTTCAGTGATGATCCACAGTACATCAGTGATGATCCACAGTACATCAGGGATGGTCCACAGTATATCAGTGATGATCCATAGTACATCAGTGATGGTCCATAGTACATCAGTGATGGTCCATAGTACATCAGTGATGGTCCATAGTACACCAGTGATGATCCATAGTACACCAGTGATGGCCCATAGTACACCAGTGATGGCCCATAGTACATCAGTGATGATCCATAGTACATCAGTGATGATCCACAGTACATCAGTGATGATCCACAGTACATCAGGGATGGTCCATAGTACATCAGTGATGATCCATAGTACACCAGTGATGATCCATAGTACACCAGTGATGGCCCATAGTACATCAGTGATGAACTATAGTACATCAGTGATGATCCACAGTACATCAGGGATGGTCCATAGTACATCAGTGATGATCCATAGTACACCAGTGATGATCCATAGTACACCAGTGATGGCCCATAGTACATCAGTGATGAACTATAGTACATCAGTGATGATCCACAGTACATCAGTGATGATCCATAGTACATCAGTGATGATCCACAGTACATCAGTGATGATCCACAGTACATCAGGGATGGTCCATAGTACATCAGTGATGATCCATAGTACACCAGTGATGATCCATAGTACACCAGTGATGGCCCATAGTACATCAGTGATGAACTATAGTACATCAGTGATGATCCACAGTACATCAGTGATGATCCACAGTACATCAGGGATGGTCCATAGTGCACCAGTGATGATCCACAGTACACCAGTGATGATTAGGGATGAGCTTCGTGTTCGAGCCGAACATACGTTCGACTCGAACATCGGCTGTTCGATCGTTCGACGAAGATCGAACGATTTGGGCCGTTCGCGCCAAATTCGAGTGACGCGAACGGCCCACAATGCACTACGCCATCGCAGTGTCATCCAGGCGCTGTGATTGGCCAAGCATGCACTGTGACCCCGCATGCTTGGCCAATCACAGCGCCGGCAGCGAGGAGAGCAATGATTGGCCACAGGCAGGATGCCTGTGGCCAATTATTGCTGAGGGTGTTTAGTACACGCCCCACACTATAAAAGGCCGCCAGCACGGCGGCCTAGTGTAGTGTGTTCCGGAGCAGGGAAAGAGCAGCATAGGCAGGGACAGTGACATTTATTTCTTTCTTGCTTAACCTGGATTCCTTTAGTTTAGGGAAAGAGAAGGATAGGTAGGGAGAGTGTCAGTGTGTTTTACTGTGCGAGTCCTTGTTTCTAGGGACAGGGAAGGACAGTGAGTGAATTCTCTTTGTGCTATAGTGTGCTTTAAAAAAACATTTTTTCTAGGGACAGAAAACTCTAGGTAGGGAGAGTGTCAGTTTCTTTCACTGTGCGAGTCCTTGTTTCTAGGGACAGGGAAGGACAGTGAGTGAATTCTCCTTGTGCTATAGTGTGCTTTAAAAAAACATTTTTTCTAGGGACAGAAAACTCTAGGTAGGGAGAGTGTCAGTTTCTTTCACTGTGCGAGTCCTTGTTTCTAGGGACAGGGAAGGACAGTGAGTGAATTCTCCTTGTGCTATAGTGTGCTTTAAAAAAACATTTTTTCTAGGGACAGAAAACTCTAGGTAGGGAGAGTGTCAGTTTCTTTCACTGTGCGAGTCCTTGTTTATAGGGACAGGGAAGGACAGTGAGTGAATTCTCCTTGTGCTATAGTGTGCTTTAAAAAAACATTTTTTCTAGGGACAGAAAACTCTAGGTAGGGAGAGTGTCAGTTTCTTTCACTGTGCGAGTCCTTGTTTCTAGGGACAGGGAAGGACAGTGAGTGAATTCTCCTTGTGCTATAGTGTGCTTTTAAAAAAAAATTTTTCTAGGGACAGAAAACTCTAGGTAGGGAGAGTGTCAGTTTCTTTCACTGTGCGAGTCCTTGTTTATAGGGACAGGGAAGGACAGTGAGTGAATTCTCCTTGTGCTATAGTGTGCTTTAAAAAAACATTTTTTCTAGGGACAGAAAACTCTAGGTAGGGAGAGTGTCAGTTTCTTTCACTGTGCGAGTCCTTGTTTCTAGGGACAGGGAAGGACAGTGAGTGAATTCTCCTTGTGCTATAGTGTGCTTTTAAAAAACATTTTTTCTAGGGACAGAAAACTCTAGGTAGGGAGAGTGTCAGTTTCTTTCACTGTGCGAGTCCTTGTTTCTAGGGACAGGGAAGGACAGTGAGTGAATTCTCCTTGTGCTATAGTGTGCTTTAAAAAAACATTTTTTCTAGGGACAGAAAACTCTAGGTAGGGAGAGTGTCAGTTTCTTTCACTGTGCGAGTCCTTGTTTATAGGGACAGGGAAGGACAGTGAGTGAATTCTCCTTGTGCTATAGTGTGCTTTAAAAAAACATTTTTTCTAGGGACAGAAAACTCTAGGTAGGGAGAGTGTCAGTTTCTTTCACTGTGCGAGTCCTTGTTTCTAGGGACAGGGAAGGACAGTGAGTGAATTCTCCTTGTGCTATAGTGTGCTTTTAAAAAACATTTTTTCTAGGGACAGAAAACTCTAGGTAGGGAGAGTGTCAGTTTCTTTCACTGTGCGAGTCCTTGTTTATAGGGACAGGGAAGGACAGTGAGTGAATTCTCCTTGTGCTATAGTGTGCTTTAAAAAAAAATTTTTTCTAGGGACAGAAAACTCTAGGTAGGGAGAGTGTCAGTTTCTTTCACTGTGCGAGTCCTTGTTTCTAGGGACAGGGAAGGACAGTGAGTGAATTCTCCTTGTGCTATAGTGTGCTTTTAAAAAACATTTTTTCTAGGGACAGAAAACTCTAGGTAGGGAGAGTGTCAGTTTCTTTCACTGTGCGAGTCCTTGTTTCTAGGGACAGGGAAGGACAGTGAGTGAATTCTCCTTGTGCTATAGTGTGCTTTAAAAAAACATTTTTTCTAGGGACAGAAAACTCTAGGTAGGGAGAGTGTCAGTTTCTTTCACTGTGCGAGTCCTTGTTTATAGGGACAAAGAAGGAAAGTGAGGGGAATTCTCCTTGTGCTATAGTGTGCTTTTAAAAAACATTTTTTCTAGGGACAGAAAACTCTAGGTAGGGAGAGTGTCAGTTTATTTCACTGTGCGAGTCCTTGTTTCTAGGGACAGGGAAGGACAGTGAGTGAATTCTCCTTGTGCTATAGTGTGCTTTAAAAAAACATTTTTTCTAGGGACAGAAAACTCTAGGTAGGGAGAGTGTCAGTTTCTTTCACTGTGCGAGTCCTTGTTTATAGGGACAAAGAAGGAAAGTGAGGGGAGTTCTCCTTGTGCTATAGTGTGCTTTTAAAAAACATTTTTTCTAGGGACAGAAAACTCTAGGTAGGGAGAGTGTCAGTTTCTTTCACTGTGCGAGTCCTTGTTTCTAGGGACAGGGAAGGACAGTGAGTGAATTCTCCTTGTGCTATAGTGTGCTTTAAAAAAACATTTTTTCTAGGGACAGAAAACTCTAGGTAGGGAGAGTGTCAGTTTCTTTCACTGTGCGAGTCCTTGTTTCTAGGGACAGGGAAGGACAGTGAGTAAATTCTCCTTGTGCTATAGTGTGCTTTAAAAAACATTTTTTCTAGGGACAGAAAACTCTAGGTAGGGAGAGTGTCAGTTTCTTTCACTGTGCGAGTCCTTGTTTCTAGGGACAGGGAAGGACAGTGAGTGAATTCTCCTTGTGCTATAGTGTGCTTTTAAAAAACATTTTTTCTAGGGACAGAAAACTCTAGGTAGGGAGAGTGTCAGTTTCTTTCACTGTGCGAGTCCTTGTTTATAGGGACAGGGAAGGACAGTGAGTGAATTCTCCTTGTGCTATAGTGTGCTTTAAAAAAAAAAAATTTCTAGGGACAGAAAACTCTAGGTAGGGAGAGTGTCAGTTTCTTTCACTGTGCGAGTCCTTGTTTCTAGGGACAGGGAAGGACAGTGAGTGAATTCTCCTTGTGCTATAGTGTGCTTTTAAAAAACATTTTTTCTAGGGACAGAAAACTCTAGGTAGGGAGAGTGTCAGTTTCTTTCACTGTGCGAGTCCTTGTTTCTAGGGACAGGGAAGGACAGTGAGTGAATTCTCCTTGTGCTATAGTGTGCTTTAAAAAAAACATTTTTTCTAGGGACAGAAAACTCTAGGTAGGGAGAGTGTCAGTTTCTTTCACTGTGCGAGTCCTTGTTTATAGGGACAAAGAAGGAAAGTGAGGGGAATTCTCCTTGTGCTATAGTGTGCTTTTAAAAAACATTTTTTCTAGGGACAGAAAACTCTAGGTAGGGAGAGTGTCAGTTTCTTTCACTGTGCGAGTCCTTGTTTCTAGGGACAGGGAAGGACAGTGAGTGAATTCTCCTTGTGCTATAGTGTGCTTTAAAAAAACATTTTTTCTAGGGACAGAAAACTCTAGGTAGGGAGAGTGTCAGTTTCTTTCACTGTGCGAGTCCTTGTTTATAGGGACAAAGAAGGAAAGTGAGGGGAATTCTCCTTGTGCTATAGTGTGCTTTTAAAAAACATTTTTTCTAGGGACAGAAAACTCTAGGTAGGGAGAGTGTCAGTTTCTTTCACTGTGCGAGTCCTTGTTTCTAGGGACAGGGAAGGACAGTGAGTGAATTCTCCTTGTGCTATAGTGTGCTTTAAAAAAAAAAATTTCTAGGGACAGAAAACTCTAGGTAGGGAGAGTGTCAGTTTCTTTCACTGTGCGAGTCCTTGTTTCTAGGGACAGGGAAGGACAATGAGTGAATTCTCCTTGTGCTATAGTGTGCTTTAAAAAAACATTTTTTCTAGGGACAGAAAACTCTAGGTAGGGAGAGTGTCAGTTTCTTTCACTGTGCGAGTCCTTGTTTATAGGGACAGGGAAGGACAGTGAGTGAATTCTCCTTGTGCTATAGTGTGCTTTAAAAAAACATTTTTTCTAGGGACAGAAAACTCTAGGTAGGGAGAGTGTCAGTTTCTTTCACTGTGCGAGTCCTTGTTTCTAGGGACAGGGAAGGACAGTGAGTGAATTCTCCTTGTGCTATAGTGTGCTTTAAAAAACATTTTTTCTAGGGACAGAAAACTCTAGGTAGGGAGAGTGTCAGTTTCTTTCACTGTGCGAGTCCTTGTTTATAGGGACAAAGAAGGAAAGTGAGGGGAATTCTCCTTGTGCTATAGTGTGCTTTTAAAAAACATTTTTTCTAGGGACAGAAAACTCTAGGTAGGGAGAGTGTCAGTTTCTTTCACTGTGCGAGTCCTTGTTTCTAGGGACAGGGAAGGACAGTGAGTGAATTCTCCTTGTGCTATAGTGTGCTTTAAAAAAACATTTTTTCTAGGGACAGAAAACTCTAGGTAGGGAGAGAGTCAGTTTCTTTCACTGTGCGAGTCCTTGTTTATAGGGACAAAGAAGGAAAGTGAGGTGGAATTCTCCTTGTGTTATAGTGTGCTTTTAAAAAACATTTTTTCTAGGGACAGAAAACTCTAGGTAGGGAGAGTGTCAGTTTCTTTCACTGTGCGAGTCCTTGTTTCTAGGGACAGGGAAGGACAGTGAGTGAATTCTCCTTGTGCTATAGTGTGCTTTAAAAAAAAAAAATTCTAGGGACAGAAAACTCTAGGTAGGGAGAGTGTCAGTTTCTTTCACTGTGCGAGTCCTTGTTTATAGGGACAGGGAAGGACAGTGAGTGAATTCTCCTTGTGCTATAGTGTGCTTTAAAAAAACATTTTTTCTAGGGACAGAAAACTCTAGGTAGGGAGAGTGTCAGTTTCTTTCACTGTGCGAGTCCTTGTTTCTAGGGACAGGGAAGGACAGTGAGTGAATTCTCCTTGTGCTATAGTGTGCTTTAAAAAAACATTTTTTCTAGGGACAGAAAACTCTAGGTAGGGAGAGTGTCAGTTTCTTTCACTGTGCGAGTCCTTGTTTCTAGGGACAGGGAAGGACAGTGAGTGAATTCTCCTTGTGCTATAGTGTGCTTTAAAAAAAAAAAATTCTAGGGACAGAAAACTCTAGGTAGGGAGAGTGTCAGTTTCTTTCACTGTGCGAGTCCTTGTTTATAGGGACAGGGAAGGACAGTGAGTGAATTCTCCTTGTGCTATAGTGTGCTTTAAAAAAACATTTTTTCTAGGGACAGAAAACTCTAGGTAGGGAGAGTGTCAGTTTCTTTCACTGTGCGAGTCCTTGTTTCTAGGGACAGGGAAGGACAGTGAGTGAATTCTCCTTGTGCTATAGTGTGCTTTAAAAAAACATTTTTTCTAGGGACAGAAAACTCTAGGTAGGGAGAGTGTCAGTTTCTTTCACTGTGCGAGTCCTTGTTTCTAGGGACAGGGAAGGACAGTGAGTGAATTCTCCTTGTGCTATAGTGTGCTTTTAAAAAACATTTTTTCTAGGGACAGAAAACTCTAGGTAGGGAGAGTGTCAGTTTCTTTCACTGTGCGAGTCCTTGTTTCTAGGGACAGGGAAGGACAGTGAGTGAATTCTCCTTGTGCTATAGTGTGCTTTAAAAAAACATTTTTTCTAGGGACAGAAAACTCTAGGTAGGGAGAGTGTCAGTTTCTTTCACTGTGCGAGTCCTTGTTTAAAGGGACAAAGAAGGAAAGTGAGGGGAATTCTCCTTGTGCTATAGTGTGCTTTTAAAAAACATTTTTTCTAGGGACAGAAAACTCTAGGTAGGGAGAGTGTCAGTTTCTTTCACTGTGCGAGTCCTTGTTTCTAGGGACAGGGAAGGACAGTGAGTGAATTCTCCTTGTGCTATAGTGTGCTTTAAAAAAACATTTTTTCTAGGTACAGAAAACTCTAGGTAGGGAGAGTGTCAGTTTCTTTCACTGTGCGAGTCCTTGTTTATAGGGACAAAGAAAGAAAGTGAGGGGAATTCTCCTTGTGCTATAGTGTGCTTTTAAAAAACATTTTTTCTAGGGACAGAAAACTCTAGGTAGGGAGAGTGTCAGTTTCTTTCACTGTGCGAGTCCTTGTTTCTAGGGACAGGGAAGGACAGTGAGTGAATTCTCCTTGTGCTATAGTGTGCTTTAAAAAAACATTTTTTCTAGGGACAGAAAACTCTAGGTAGGGAGAGTGTCAGTTTCTTTCACTGTGCGAGTCCTTGTTTATAGGGACAAAGAAGGAAAGTGAGGGGAATTCTCCTTGTGCTATAGTGTGCTTTTAAAAAACATTTTTTCTAGGGACAGAAAACTCTAGGTAGGGAGAGTGTCAGTTTCTTTCACTGTGCGAGTCCTTGTTTCTAGGGACAGGGAAGGACAGTGAGTGAATTCTCCTTGTGCTATAGTGTGCTTTTAAAAAACATTTTTTCTAGGGACAGAAAACTCTAGGTAGGGAGAGTGTCAGTTTCTTTCACTGTGCGAGTCCTTGTTTCTAGGGACAGGGAAGGACAGTGAGTGAATTCTCCTTGTGCTATAGTGTGCTTTAAAAAAACATTTTTTCTAGGGACAGAAAACTCTAGGTAGGGAGAGTGTCAGTTTCTTTCACTGTGCGAGTCCTTGTTTATAGGGACAAAGAAGGAAAGTGAGGGGAATTCTCCTTGTGCTATAGTGTGCTTTTAAAAAACATTTTTTCTAGGGACAGAAAACTCTAGGTAGGGAGAGTGTCAGTTTCTTTCACTGTGCGAGTCCTTGTTTCTAGGGACAGGGAAGGACAGTGAGTGAATTCTCCTTGTGCTATAGTGTGCTTTTAAAAAACATTTTTTCTAGGGACAGAAAACTCTAGGTAGGGAGAGTGTCAGTTTCTTTCACTGTGCGAGTCCTTGTTTCTAGGGACAGGGAAGGACAGTGAGTGAATTCTCCTTGTGCTATAGTGTGCTTTAAAAAAACATTTTTTCTAGGGACAGAAAACTCTAGGTAGGGAGAGTGTCAGTTTCTTTCACTGTGCGAGTCCTTGTTTAAAGGGACAAAGAAGGAAAGTGAGGGGAATTCTCCTTGTGCTATAGTGTGCTTTTAAAAAACATTTTTTCTAGGGACAGAAAACTCTAGGTAGGGAGAGTGTCAGTTTCTTTCACTGTGCGAGTCCTTGTTTCTAGGGACAGGGAAGGACAGTGAGTGAATTCTCCTTGTGCTATAGTGTGCTTTAAAAAAACATTTTTTCTAGGTACAGAAAACTCTAGGTAGGGAGAGTGTCAGTTTCTTTCACTGTGCGAGTCCTTGTTTATAGGGACAAAGAAAGAAAGTGAGGGGAATTCTCCTTGTGCTATAGTGTGCTTTTAAAAAACATTTTTTCTAGGGACAGAAAACTCTAGGTAGGGAGAGTGTCAGTTTCTTTCACTGTGCGAGTCCTTGTTTCTAGGGACAGGGAAGGACAGTGAGTGAATTCTCCTTGTGCTATAGTGTGCTTTAAAAAAACATTTTTTCTAGGGACAGAAAACTCTAGGTAGGGAGAGTGTCAGTTTCTTTCACTGTGCGAGTCCTTGTTTATAGGGACAAAGAAGGAAAGTGAGGGGAATTCTCCTTGTGCTATAGTGTGCTTTTAAAAAACATTTTTTCTAGGGACAGAAAACTCTAGGTAGGGAGAGTGTCAGTTTCTTTCACTGTGCGAGTCCTTGTTTCTAGGGACAGGGAAGGACAGTGAGTGAATTCTCCTTGTGCTATAGTGTGCTTTAAAAAAAACATTTTTTCTAGGGACAGAAAACTCTAGGTAGGGAGAGTGTCAGTTTCTTTCACTGTGCGAGTCCTTGTTTATAGGGACAAAGAAGGAAAGTGAGGGGAATTCTCCTTGTGCTATAGTGTGCTTTTAAAAAACATTTTTTCTAGGGACAGAAAACTCTAGGTAGGGAGAGTGTCAGTTTCTTTCACTGTGCGAGTCCTTGTTTCTAGGGACAGGGAAGGACAGTGAGTGAATTCTCCTTGTGCTATAGTGTGCTTTAAAAAAACATTTTTTCTAGGGACAGAAAACTCTAGGTAGGGAGAGTGTCAGTTTCTTTCACTGTGCGAGTCCTTGTTTATAGGGACAAAGAAGGAAAGTGAGGGGAATTCTCCTTGTGCTATAGTGTGCTTTTAAAAAACATTTTTTCTAGGGACAGAAAACTCTAGGTAGGGAGAGTGTCAGTTTCTTTCACTGTGCGAGTCCTTGTTTCTAGGGACAGGGAAGGACAGTGAGTGAATTCTCCTTGTGCTATAGTGTGCTTTAAAAAAAAAAATTTCTAGGGACAGAAAACTCTAGGTAGGGAGAGTGTCAGTTTCTTTCACTGTGCGAGTCCTTGTTTCTAGGGACAGGGAAGGACAGTGAGTGAATTCTCCTTGTGCTATAGTGTGCTTTAAAAAAAATTTTTTTCTAGGGACAGAAAACTCTAGGTAGGGAGAGTGTCAGTTTCTTTCACTGTGCGAGTCCTTGTTTATAGGGACAGGGAAGGACAGTGAGTGAATTCTCCTTGTGCTATAGTGTGCTTTAAAAAAACATTTTTTCTAGGGACAGAAAACTCTAGGTAGGGAGAGTGTCAGTTTCTTTCACTGTGCGAGTCCTTGTTTCTAGGGACAGGGAAGGACAGTGAGTGAATTCTCCTTGTGCTATAGTGTGCTTTAAAAAACATTTTTTCTAGGGACAGAAAACTCTAGGTAGGGAGAGTGTCAGTTTCTTTCACTGTGCGAGTCCTTGTTTATAGGGACAAAGAAGGAAAGTGAGGGGAATTCTCCTTGTGCTATAGTGTGCTTTTAAAAAACATTTTTTCTAGGGACAGAAAACTCTAGGTAGGGAGAGTGTCAGTTTCTTTCACTGTGCGAGTCCTTGTTTCTAGGGACAGGGAAGGACAGTGAGTGAATTCTCCTTGTGCTATAGTGTGCTTTAAAAAAACATTTTTTCTAGGGACAGAAAACTCTAGGTAGGGAGAGAGTCAGTTTCTTTCACTGTGCGAGTCCTTGTTTATAGGGACAAAGAAGGAAAGTGAGGTGGAATTCTCCTTGTGTTATAGTGTGCTTTTAAAAAACATTTTTTCTAGGGACAGAAAACTCTAGGTAGGGAGAGTGTCAGTTTCTTTCACTGTGCGAGTCCTTGTTTCTAGGGACAGGGAAGGACAGTGAGTGAATTCTCCTTGTGCTATAGTGTGCTTTAAAAAAAAAAAATTCTAGGGACAGAAAACTCTAGGTAGGGAGAGTGTCAGTTTCTTTCACTGTGCGAGTCCTTGTTTATAGGGACAGGGAAGGACAGTGAGTGAATTCTCCTTGTGCTATAGTGTGCTTTAAAAAAACATTTTTTCTAGGGACAGAAAACTCTAGGTAGGGAGAGTGTCAGTTTCTTTCACTGTGCGAGTCCTTGTTTCTAGGGACAGGGAAGGACAGTGAGTGAATTCTCCTTGTGCTATAGTGTGCTTTAAAAAAACATTTTTTCTAGGGACAGAAAACTCTAGGTAGGGAGAGTGTCAGTTTCTTTCACTGTGCGAGTCCTTGTTTCTAGGGACAGGGAAGGACAGTGAGTGAATTCTCCTTGTGCTATAGTGTGCTTTAAAAAAAAAAAATTCTAGGGACAGAAAACTCTAGGTAGGGAGAGTGTCAGTTTCTTTCACTGTGCGAGTCCTTGTTTATAGGGACAGGGAAGGACAGTGAGTGAATTCTCCTTGTGCTATAGTGTGCTTTAAAAAAACATTTTTTCTAGGGACAGAAAACTCTAGGTAGGGAGAGTGTCAGTTTCTTTCACTGTGCGAGTCCTTGTTTCTAGGGACAGGGAAGGACAGTGAGTGAATTCTCCTTGTGCTATAGTGTGCTTTAAAAAAACATTTTTTCTAGGGACAGAAAACTCTAGGTAGGGAGAGTGTCAGTTTCTTTCACTGTGCGAGTCCTTGTTTCTAGGGACAGGGAAGGACAGTGAGTGAATTCTCCTTGTGCTATAGTGTGCTTTTAAAAAACATTTTTTCTAGGGACAGAAAACTCTAGGTAGGGAGAGTGTCAGTTTCTTTCACTGTGCGAGTCCTTGTTTCTAGGGACAGGGAAGGACAGTGAGTGAATTCTCCTTGTGCTATAGTGTGCTTTAAAAAAACATTTTTTCTAGGGACAGAAAACTCTAGGTAGGGAGAGTGTCAGTTTCTTTCACTGTGCGAGTCCTTGTTTAAAGGGACAAAGAAGGAAAGTGAGGGGAATTCTCCTTGTGCTATAGTGTGCTTTTAAAAAACATTTTTTCTAGGGACAGAAAACTCTAGGTAGGGAGAGTGTCAGTTTCTTTCACTGTGCGAGTCCTTGTTTCTAGGGACAGGGAAGGACAGTGAGTGAATTCTCCTTGTGCTATAGTGTGCTTTAAAAAAACATTTTTTCTAGGTACAGAAAACTCTAGGTAGGGAGAGTGTCAGTTTCTTTCACTGTGCGAGTCCTTGTTTATAGGGACAAAGAAAGAAAGTGAGGGGAATTCTCCTTGTGCTATAGTGTGCTTTTAAAAAACATTTTTTCTAGGGACAGAAAACTCTAGGTAGGGAGAGTGTCAGTTTCTTTCACTGTGCGAGTCCTTGTTTCTAGGGACAGGGAAGGACAGTGAGTGAATTCTCCTTGTGCTATAGTGTGCTTTAAAAAAACATTTTTTCTAGGGACAGAAAACTCTAGGTAGGGAGAGTGTCAGTTTCTTTCACTGTGCGAGTCCTTGTTTATAGGGACAAAGAAGGAAAGTGAGGGGAATTCTCCTTGTGCTATAGTGTGCTTTTAAAAAACATTTTTTCTAGGGACAGAAAACTCTAGGTAGGGAGAGTGTCAGTTTCTTTCACTGTGCGAGTCCTTGTTTCTAGGGACAGGGAAGGACAGTGAGTGAATTCTCCTTGTGCTATAGTGTGCTTTTAAAAAACATTTTTTCTAGGGACAGAAAACTCTAGGTAGGGAGAGTGTCAGTTTCTTTCACTGTGCGAGTCCTTGTTTCTAGGGACAGGGAAGGACAGTGAGTGAATTCTCCTTGTGCTATAGTGTGCTTTAAAAAAACATTTTTTCTAGGGACAGAAAACTCTAGGTAGGGAGAGTGTCAGTTTCTTTCACTGTGCGAGTCCTTGTTTATAGGGACAAAGAAGGAAAGTGAGGGGAATTCTCCTTGTGCTATAGTGTGCTTTTAAAAAACATTTTTTCTAGGGACAGAAAACTCTAGGTAGGGAGAGTGTCAGTTTCTTTCACTGTGCGAGTCCTTGTTTCTAGGGACAGGGAAGGACAGTGAGTGAATTCTCCTTGTGCTATAGTGTGCTTTTAAAAAACATTTTTTCTAGGGACAGAAAACTCTAGGTAGGGAGAGTGTCAGTTTCTTTCACTGTGCGAGTCCTTGTTTCTAGGGACAGGGAAGGACAGTGAGTGAATTCTCCTTGTGCTATAGTGTGCTTTAAAAAAACATTTTTTCTAGGGACAGAAAACTCTAGGTAGGGAGAGTGTCAGTTTCTTTCACTGTGCGAGTCCTTGTTTAAAGGGACAAAGAAGGAAAGTGAGGGGAATTCTCCTTGTGCTATAGTGTGCTTTTAAAAAACATTTTTTCTAGGGACAGAAAACTCTAGGTAGGGAGAGTGTCAGTTTCTTTCACTGTGCGAGTCCTTGTTTCTAGGGACAGGGAAGGACAGTGAGTGAATTCTCCTTGTGCTATAGTGTGCTTTAAAAAAACATTTTTTCTAGGTACAGAAAACTCTAGGTAGGGAGAGTGTCAGTTTCTTTCACTGTGCGAGTCCTTGTTTATAGGGACAAAGAAAGAAAGTGAGGGGAATTCTCCTTGTGCTATAGTGTGCTTTTAAAAAACATTTTTTCTAGGGACAGAAAACTCTAGGTAGGGAGAGTGTCAGTTTCTTTCACTGTGCGAGTCCTTGTTTCTAGGGACAGGGAAGGACAGTGAGTGAATTCTCCTTGTGCTATAGTGTGCTTTAAAAAAACATTTTTTCTAGGGACAGAAAACTCTAGGTAGGGAGAGTGTCAGTTTCTTTCACTGTGCGAGTCCTTGTTTATAGGGACAAAGAAGGAAAGTGAGGGGAATTCTCCTTGTGCTATAGTGTGCTTTTAAAAAACATTTTTTCTAGGGACAGAAAACTCTAGGTAGGGAGAGTGTCAGTTTCTTTCACTGTGCGAGTCCTTGTTTCTAGGGACAGGGAAGGACAGTGAGTGAATTCTCCTTGTGCTATAGTGTGCTTTAAAAAAACATTTTTTCTAGGGACAGAAAACTCTAGGTAGGGAGAGTGTCAGTTTCTTTCACTGTGCGAGTCCTTGTTTATAGGGACAAAGAAGGAAAGTGAGGGGAATTCTCCTTGTGCTATAGTGTGCTTTTAAAAAACATTTTTTCTAGGGACAGAAAACTCTAGGTAGGGAGAGTGTCAGTTTCTTTCACTGTGCGAGTCCTTGTTTCTAGGGACAGGGAAGGACAGTGAGTGAATTCTCCTTGTGCTATAGTGTGCTTTAAAAAAACATTTTTTCTAGGGACAGAAAACTCTAGGTAGGGAGAGTGTCAGTTTCTTTCACTGTGCGAGTCCTTGTTTCTAGGGACAAAGAAGGAAAGTGAGGGGAATTCTCCTTGTGCTATAGTGTGCTTTTAAAAAACATTTTTTCTAGGGACAGAAAACTCTAGGTAGGGAGAGTGTCAGTTTCTTTCACTGTGCGAGTCCTTGTTTCTAGGGACAGGGAAGGACAGTGAGTGAATTCTCCTTGTGCTATAGTGTGCTTTAAAAAAACATTTTTTCTAGGGACAGAAAACTCTAGGTAGGGAGAGTGTCAGTTTCTTTCACTGTGCGAGTCCTTGTTTCTAGAGATAAAGAAGGAAAGTGAGGGGAATTCTCCTTGTGCTATAGTGTGCTTTTAAAAAACATTTTTTCTAGGGACAGAAAACTCTAGGTAGGGAGAGTGTCAGTTTCTTTCACTGTGCGAATCCTTGTTTCTAGGGACAGGGAAGGACAGTGAGTGAATTCTCCTTGTGCTATAGTGTGCTTTAAAAAAACATTTTTTCTAGGGACAGAAAACTCTAGGTAGGGAGAGTGTCAGTTTCTTTCACTGTGCGAGTCCTTGTTTCTAGGGACAAAGAAGGAAAGTGAGGGGAATTCTCCTTGTGCTATAGTGTGCTTTTAAAAAACATTTTTTCTAGGGACAGAAAACTCTAGGTAGGGAGAGTGTCAGTTTCTTTCACTGTGCGAGTCCTTGTTTCTAGGGACAGGGAAGGACAGTGAGTGAATTCTCCTTGTGCTATAGTGTGCTTTAAAAAAACATTTTTCTAGGGACAGAAAACTCTAGGTAGGGAGAGTGTCAGTTTCTTTCACTGTGCGAGTCCTTGTTTATAGGGACAAAGAAGGAAAGTGAGGGGAATTCTCCTTGTGCTATAGTGTGCTTTTAAAAAACATTTTTTCTAGGGACAGAAAATTCTAGGTAGGGAGAGTGTCAGTTTCTTTCACTGTGCGAGTCCTTGTTTCTAGGGACAGGGAAGGACAGTGAGTGAATTCTCCTTGTGCTATAGTGTGCTTTAAAAAAACATTTTTTCTAGGGACAGAAAACTCTAGGTAGGGAGAGTGTCAGTTTCTTTCACTGTGCGAGTCCTTGTTTATAGGGACAAAGAAGGAAAGTGAGGGGAATTCTCCTTGTGCTATAGTGTGCTTTTAAAAAACATTTTTTCTAGGGACAGAAAACTCTAGGTAGGGAGAGTGTCAGTTTCTTTCACTGTGCGAGTCCTTGTTTCTAGGGACAGGGAAGGACAGTGAGTGAATTCTCCTTGTGCTATAGTGTGCTTTAAAAAAAAAAAATTCTAGGGACAGAAAACTCTAGGTAGGGAGAGTGTCAGTTTCTTTCACTGTGCGAGTCCTTGTTTCTAGGGACAGGGAAGGACAGTGAGTGAATTCTCCTTGTGCTATAGTGTGCTTTAAAAAAACATTTTTTCTAGGGACAGAAAACTCTAGGTAGGGAGAGTGTCAGTTTCTTTCACTGTGCGAGTCCTTGTTTATAGGGACAGGGAAGGACAGTGAGTGAATTCTCCTTGTGCTATAGTGTGCTTTAAAAAAACATTTTTTCTAGGGACAGAAAACTCTAGGTAGGGAGAGTGTCAGTTTCTTTCACTGTGCGAGTCCTTGTTTCTAGGGACAGGGAAGGACAGTGAGTGAATTCTCCTTGTGCTATAGTGTGCTTTAAAAAAACATTTTTTCTAGGGACAGAAAACTCTAGGTAGGGAGAGTGTCAGTTTCTTTCACTGTGCGAGTCCTTGTTTATAGGGACAAAGAAGGAAAGTGAGGGGAATTCTCCTTGTGTTATAGTGTGCTTTTAAAAAACATTTTTTCTAGGGACAGAAAACTCTAGGTAGGGAGAGTGTCAGTTTCTTTCACTGTGCGAGTCCTTGTTTCTAGGGACAGGGAAGGACAGTGAGTGAATTCTCCTTGTGCTATAGTGTGCTTTAAAAAAACATTTTTTCTAGGGACAGAAAACTCTAGGTAGGGAGAGTGTCAGTTTCTTTCACTGTGCGAGTCCTTGTTTATAGGGACAAAGAAGGAAAGTGAGGGGAATTCTCCTTGTGTTATAGTGTGCTTTTAAAAAACATTTTTTCTAGGGACAGAAAACTCTAGGTAGGGAGAGTGTCAGTTTCTTTCACTGTGCGAGTCCTTGTTTCTAGGGACAGGGAAGGACAGTGAGTGAATTCTCCTTGTGCTATAGTGTGCTTTAAAAAAAAAAAATTCTAGGGACAGAAAACTCTAGGTAGGGAGAGTGTCAGTTTCTTTCACTGTGCGAGTCCTTGTTTATAGGGACAGGGAAGGACAGTGAGTGAATTCTCCTTGTGCTATAGTGTGCTTTAAAAAAACATTTTTTCTAGGGACAGAAAACTCTAGGTAGGGAGAGTGTCAGTTTCTTTCACTGTGCGAGTCCTTGTTTCTAGGGACAGGGAAGGACAGTGAGTGAATTCTCCTTGTGCTATAGTGTGCTTTAAAAAAACATTTTTTCTAGGGACAGAAAACTCTAGGTAGGGAGAGTGTCAGTTTCTTTCACTGTGCGAGTCCTTGTTTCTAGGGACAGGGAAGGACAGTGAGTGAATTCTCCTTGTGCTATAGTGTGCTTTTAAAAAACATTTTTTCTAGGGACAGAAAACTCTAGGTAGGGAGAGTGTCAGTTTCTTTCACTGTGCGAGTCCTTGTTTCTAGGGACAGGGAAGGACAGTGAGTGAATTCTCCTTGTGCTATAGTGTGCTTTAAAAAAACATTTTTTCTAGGGACAGAAAACTCTAGGTAGGGAGAGTGTCAGTTTCTTTCACTGTGCGAGTCCTTGTTTAAAGGGACAAAGAAGGAAAGTGAGGGGAATTCTCCTTGTGCTATAGTGTGCTTTTAAAAAACATTTTTTCTAGGGACAGAAAACTCTAGGTAGGGAGAGTGTCAGTTTCTTTCACTGTGCGAGTCCTTGTTTCTAGGGACAGGGAAGGACAGTGAGTGAATTCTCCTTGTGCTATAGTGTGCTTTAAAAAAACATTTTTTCTAGGGACAGAAAACTCTAGGTAGGGAGAGTGTCAGTTTCTTTCACTGTGCGAGTCCTTGTTTCTAGGGACAAAGAAGGAAAGTGAGGGGAATTCTCCTTGTGCTATAGTGTGCTTTTAAAAAACATTTTTTCTAGTAACAGAAAACTCTAGGTAGGGAGAGTGTCAGTTTCTTTCACTGTGCGAGTCCTTGTTTCTAGGGACAGGGAAGGACAGTGAGTGAATTCTCCTTGTGCTATAGTGTGCTTTAAAAAAACATTTTTTCTAGGGACAGAAAACTCTAGGTAGGGAGAGTGTCAGTTTCTTTCACTGTGCGAGTCCTTGTTTCTAGAGATAAAGAAGGAAAGTGAGGGGAATTCTCCTTGTGCTATAGTGTGCTTTTAAAAAACATTTTTTCTAGGGACAGAAAACTCTAGGTAGGGAGAGTGTCAGTTTCTTTCACTGTGCGAATCCTTGTTTCTAGGGACAGGGAAGGACAGTGAGTGAATTCTCCTTGTGCTATAGTGTGCTTTAAAAAAACATTTTTTCTAGGGACAGAAAACTCTAGGTAGGGAGAGTGTCAGTTTCTTTCACTGTGCGAGTCCTTGTTTCTAGGGACAAAGAAGGAAAGTGAGGGGAATTCTCCTTGTGCTATAGTGTGCTTTTAAAAAACATTTTTTCTAGGGACAGAAAACTCTAGGTAGGGAGAGTGTCAGTTTATTTCACTGTGCGAGTCCTTGTTTCTAGGGACAGGGAAGGACAGTGAGTGAATTCTCCTTGTGCTATAGTGTGCTTTAAAAAAACATTTTTCTAGGGACAGAAAACTCTAGGTAGGGAGAGTGTCAGTTTCTTTCACTGTGCGAGTCCTTGTTTATAGGGACAAAGAAGGAAAGTGAGGGGAATTCTCCTTGTGCTATAGTGTGCTTTTAAAAAACATTTTTTCTAGGGACAGAAAATTCTAGGTAGGGAGAGTGTCAGTTTCTTTCACTGTGCGAGTCCTTGTTTCTAGGGACAGGGAAGGACAGTGAGTGAATTCTCCTTGTGCTATAGTGTGCTTTAAAAAAACATTTTTTCTAGGGACAGAAAACTCTAGGTAGGGAGAGTGTCAGTTTCTTTCACTGTGCGAGTCCTTGTTTATAGGGACAAAGAAGGAAAGTGAGGGGAATTCTCCTTGTGCTATAGTGTGCTTTTAAAAAACATTTTTTCTAGGGACAGAAAACTCTAGGTAGGGAGAGTGTCAGTTTCTTTCACTGTGCGAGTCCTTGTTTCTAGGGACAGGGAAGGACAGTGAGTGAATTCTCCTTGTGCTATAGTGTGCTTTAAAAAAAAAAAATTCTAGGGACAGAAAACTCTAGGTAGGGAGAGTGTCAGTTTCTTTCACTGTGCGAGTCCTTGTTTCTAGGGACAGGGAAGGACAGTGAGTGAATTCTCCTTGTGCTATAGTGTGCTTTAAAAAAACATTTTTTCTAGGGACAGAAAACTCTAGGTAGGGAGAGTGTCAGTTTCTTTCACTGTGCGAGTCCTTGTTTATAGGGACAGGGAAGGACAGTGAGTGAATTCTCCTTGTGCTATAGTGTGCTTTAAAAAAACATTTTTTCTAGGGACAGAAAACTCTAGGTAGGGAGAGTGTCAGTTTCTTTCACTGTGCGAGTCCTTGTTTCTAGGGACAGGGAAGGACAGTGAGTGAATTCTCCTTGTGCTATAGTGTGCTTTAAAAAAACATTTTTTCTAGGGACAGAAAACTCTAGGTAGGGAGAGTGTCAGTTTCTTTCACTGTGCGAGTCCTTGTTTATAGGGACAAAGAAGGAAAGTGAGGGGAATTCTCCTTGTGTTATAGTGTGCTTTTAAAAAACATTTTTTCTAGGGACAGAAAACTCTAGGTAGGGAGAGTGTCAGTTTCTTTCACTGTGCGAGTCCTTGTTTCTAGGGACAGGGAAGGACAGTGAGTGAATTCTCCTTGTGCTATAGTGTGCTTTAAAAAAACATTTTTTCTAGGGACAGAAAACTCTAGGTAGGGAGAGTGTCAGTTTCTTTCACTGTGCGAGTCCTTGTTTATAGGGACAAAGAAGGAAAGTGAGGGGAATTCTCCTTGTGTTATAGTGTGCTTTTAAAAAACATTTTTTCTAGGGACAGAAAACTCTAGGTAGGGAGAGTGTCAGTTTCTTTCACTGTGCGAGTCCTTGTTTCTAGGGACAGGGAAGGACAGTGAGTGAATTCTCCTTGTGCTATAGTGTGCTTTAAAAAAACATTTTTTCTAGGGACAGAAAACTCTAGGTAGGGAGAGTGTCAGTTTCTTTCACTGTGCGAGTCCTTGTTTATAGGGACAAAGAAGGAAAGTGAGGGGAATTCTCCTTGTGCTATAGTGTGCTTTTAAAAAACATTTTTTCTAGGGACAGAAAACTCTAGGTAGGGAGAGTGTCAGTTTCTTTCACTGTGCGAGTCCTTGTTTCTAGGGACAGGGAAGGACAGTGAGTGAATTCTCCTTGTGCTATAGTGTGCTTTAAAAAAAAAAATTCTAGGGACAGAAAACTCTAGGTAGGGAGAGTGTCAGTTTCTTTCACTGTGCGAGTCCTTGTTTCTAGGGACAGGGAAGGACAGTGAGTGAATTCTCCTTGTGCTATAGTGTGCTTTAAAAAAACATTTTTTCTAGGGACAGAAAACTCTAGGTAGGGAGAGTGTCAGTTTCTTTCACTGTGCGAGTCCTTGTTTATAGGGACAGGGAAGGACAGTGAGTGAATTCTCCTTGTGCTATAGTGTGCTTTAAAAAAACATTTTTTCTAGGGACAGAAAACTCTAGGTAGGGAGAGTGTCAGTTTCTTTCACTGTGCGAGTCCTTGTTTCTAGGGACAGGGAAGGACAGTGAGTGAATTCTCCTTGTGCTATAGTGTGCTTTTAAAAAACATTTTTTCTAGGGACAGAAAACTCTAGGTAGGGAGAGAGTCAGTTTCTTTCACTGTGCGAGTCCTTGTTTATAGGGACAAAGAAGGAAAGTGAGGGGAATTCTCCTTGTGTTATAGTGTGCTTTTAAAAAACATTTTTTCTAGGGACAGAAAACTCTAGGTAGGGAGAGTGTCAGTTTCTTTCACTGTGCGAGTCCTTGTTTATAGGGACAAAGAAGGAAAGTGAGGGGAATTCTCCTTGTGCTATAGTGTGCTTTTAAAAAACATTTTTTCTAGGGACAGAAAACTCTAGGTAGGGAGAGTGTCAGTTTCTTTCACTGTGCGAGTCCTTGTTTCTAGGGACAGGGAAGGACAGTGAGTGAATTCTCCTTGTGCTATAGTGTGCTTTAAAAAAACATTTTTTCTAGGGACAGAAAACTCTAGGTAGGGAGAGTGTCAGTTTCTTTCACTGTGCGAGTCCTTGTTTATAGGGACAAAGAAGGAAAGTGAGGGGAATTCTCCTTGTGCTATAGTGTGCTTTTAAAAAACATTTTTTCTAGGGACAGAAAACTCTAGGTAGGGAGAGTGTCAGTTTCTTTCACTGTGCGAGTCCTTGTTTCTAGGGACAGGGAAGGACAGTGAGTGAATTCTCCTTGTGCTATAGTGTGCTTTAAAAAAACATTTTTTCTAGGGACAGAAAACTCTAGGTAGGGAGAGTGTCAGTTTCTTTCACTGTGCGAGTCCTTGTTTATAGGGACAAAGAAGGAAAGTGAGGGGAATTCTCCTTGTGCTATAGTGTGCTTTTAAAAAACATTTTTTCTAGGGACAGAAAACTCTAGGTAGGGAGAGTGTCAGTTTCTTTCACTGTGCGAGTCCTTGTTTCTAGGGACAGGGAAGGACAGTGAGTGAATTCTCCTTGTGCTATAGTGTGCTTTAAAAAAACATTTTTTCTAGGGACAGAAAACTCTAGGTAGGGAGAGTGTCAGTTTCTTTCACTGTGCGAGTCCTTGTTTCTAGGGACAAAGAAGGAAAGTGAGGGGAATTCTCCTTGTGCTATAGTGTGCTTTTAAAAAACATTTTTTCTAGGGACAGAAAACTCTAGGTAGGGAGAGTGTCAGTTTCTTTCACTGTGCGAGTCCTTGTTTATAGGGACAGGGAAGGACAGTGAGTGAATTCTCCTTGTGCTATAGTGTGCTTTAAAAAAACATTTTTTCTAGGGACAGAAAACTCTAGGTAGGGAGAGTGTCAGTTTCTTTCACTGTGCGAGTCCTTGTTTCTAGGGACAGGGAAGGACAGTGAGTGAATTCTCCTTGTGCTATAGTGTGCTTTAAAAAAACATTTTTTCTAGGGACAGAAAACTCTAGGTAGGGAGAGTGTCAGTTTCTTTCACTGTGCGAGTCCTTGTTTATAGGGACAAAGAAGGAAAGTGAGGGGAATTCTCCTTGTGTTATAGTGTGCTTTTAAAAAACATTTTTTCTAGGGACAGAAAACTCTAGGTAGGGAGAGTGTCAGTTTCTTTCACTGTGCGAGTCCTTGTTTCTAGGGACAGGGAAGGACAGTGAGTGAATTCTCCTTGTGCTATAGTGTGCTTTAAAAAAACATTTTTTCTAGGGACAGAAAACTCTAGGTAGGGAGAGAGTCAGTTTCTTTCACTGTGCGAGTCCTTGTTTATAGGGACAAAGAAGGAAAGTGAGGGGAATTCTCCTTGTGTTATAGTGTGCTTTTAAAAAACATTTTTTCTAGGGACAGAAAACTCTAGGTAGGGAGAGTGTCAGTTTCTTTCACTGTGCGAGTCCTTGTTTCTAGGGACAGGGAAGGACAGTGAGTGAATTCTCCTTGTGCTATAGTGTGCTTTAAAAAAAAAAAATTCTAGGGACAGAAAACTCTAGGTAGGGAGAGTGTCAGTTTCTTTCACTGTGCGAGTCCTTGTTTCTAGGGACAGGGAAGGACAGTGAGTGAATTCTCCTTGTGCTATAGTGTGCTTTAAAAAAACATTTTTTCTAGGGACAGAAAACTCTAGGTAGGGAGAGTGTCAGTTTCTTTCACTGTGCGAGTCCTTGTTTCTAGGGACAGGGAAGGACAGTGAGTGAATTCTCCTTGTGCTATAGTGTGCTTTAAAAAAACATTTTTTCTAGGGACAGAAAACTCTAGGTAGGGAGAGTGTCAGTTTCTTTCACTGTGCGAGTCCTTGTTTCTAGGGACAGGGAAGGACAGTGAGTGAATTCTCCTTGTGCTATAGTGTGCTTTTAAAAAACATTTTTTCTAGGGACAGAAAACTCTAGGTAGGGAGAGTGTCAGTTTCTTTCACTGTGCGAGTCCTTGTTTCTAGGGACAGGGAAGGACAGTGAGTGAATTCTCCTTGTGCTATAGTGTGCTTTAAAAAAACATTTTTTCTAGGGACAGAAAACTCTAGGTAGGGAGAGTGTCAGTTTCTTTCACTGTGCGAGTCCTTGTTTATAGGGACAAAGAAGGAAAGTGAGGGGAATTCTCCTTGTGCTATAGTGTGCTTTTAAAAAACATTTTTTCTAGGGACAGAAAACTCTAGGTAGGGAGAGTGTCAGTTTCTTTCACTGTGCGAGTCCTTGTTTCTAGGGACAGGGAAGGACAGTGAGTGAATTCTCCTTGTGCTATAGTGTGCTTTAAAAAAAAAAAATTCTAGGGACAGAAAACTCTAGGTAGGGAGAGTGTCAGTTTCTTTCACTGTGCGAGTCCTTGTTTATAGGGACAAAGAAGGAAAGTGAGGGGAATTCTCCTTGTGCTATAGTGTGCTTTTAAAAAACATTTTTTCTAGGGACAGAAAACTCTAGGTAGGGAGAGTGTCAGTTTCTTTCACTGTGCGAGTCCTTGTTTCTAGGGACAGGGAAGGACAGTGAGTGAATTCTCCTTGTGCTATAGTGTGCTTTAAAAAAACATTTTTTCTAGGGACAGAAAACTCTAGGTAGGGAGAGTGTCAGTTTCTTTCACTGTGCGAGTCCTTGTTTATAGGGACAAAGAAGGAAAGTGAGGGGAATTCTCCTTGTGCTATAGTGTGCTTTTAAAAAACATTTTTTCTAGGGACAGAAAACTCTAGGTAGGGAGAGTGTCAGTTTCTTTCACTGTGCGAGTCCTTGTTTCTAGGGACAGGGAAGGACAGTGAGTGAATTCTCCTTGTGCTATAGTGTGCTTTAAAAAAACATTTTTTCTAGGGACAGAAAACTCTAGGTAGGGAGAGTGTCAGTTTCTTTCACTGTGCGAGTCCTTGTTTCTAGGGACAAAGAAGGAAAGTGAGGGGAATTCTCCTTGTGCTATAGTGTGCTTTTAAAAAACATTTTTTCTAGGGACAGAAAACTCTAGGTAGGGAGAGTGTCAGTTTCATTCACTGTGCGAGTCCTTGTTTCTAGGGACAGGGAAGGACAGTGAGTGAATTCTCCTTGTGCTATAGTGTGCTTTAAAAAAACATTTTTTCTAGGGACAGAAAACTCTAGGTAGGGAGAGTGTCAGTTTCTTTCACTGTGCGAGTCCTTGTTTATAGGGACAAAGAAGGAAAGTGAGGGGAATTCTCCTTGTGTTATAGTGTGCTTTTAAAAAACATTTTTTCTAGGGACAGAAAACTCTAGGTAGGGAGAGTGTCAGTTTCTTTCACTGTGCGAGTCCTTGTTTCTAGGTACAGGGAAGGACAGTGAGTGAATTCTCCTTGTGCTATAGTGTGCTTTAAAAAAACATTTTTTCTAGGGACAGAAAACTCTAGGTAGGGAGAGTGTCAGTTTCTTTCACTGTGCGAGTCCTTGTTTATAGGGACAAAGAAGGAAAGTGAGGGGAATTCTCCTTGTGCTATAGTGTGCTTTTAAAAAACATTTTTTCTAGGGACAGAAAACTCTAGGTAGGGAGAGTGTCAGTTTCTTTCACTGTGCGAGTCCTTGTTTCTAGGGACAGGGAAGGACAGTGAGTGAATTCTCCTTGTGCTATAGTGTGCTTTAAAAAAAAAAATTCTAGGGACAGAAAACTCTAGGTAGGGAGAGTGTCAGTTTCTTTCACTGTGCGAGTCCTTGTTTCTAGGGACAGGGAAGGACAGTGAGTGAATTCTCCTTGTGCTATAGTGTGCTTTAAAAAAACATTTTTTCTAGGGACAGAAAACTCTAGGTAGGGAGAGTGTCAGTTTCTTTCACTGTGCGAGTCCTTGTTTATAGGGACAGGGAAGGACAGTGAGTGAATTCTCCTTGTGCTATAGTGTGCTTTAAAAAAACATTTTTTCTAGGGACAGAAAACTCTAGGTAGGGAGAGTGTCAGTTTCTTTCACTGTGCGAGTCCTTGTTTCTAGGGACAGGGAAGGACAGTGAGTGAATTCTCCTTGTGCTATAGTGTGCTTTTAAAAAACATTTTTTCTAGGGACAGAAAACTCTAGGTAGGGAGAGAGTCAGTTTCTTTCACTGTGCGAGTCCTTGTTTATAGGGACAAAGAAGGAAAGTGAGGGGAATTCTCCTTGTGTTATAGTGTGCTTTTAAAAAACATTTTTTCTAGGGACAGAAAACTCTAGGTAGGGAGAGTGTCAGTTTCTTTCACTGTGCGAGTCCTTGTTTATAGGGACAAAGAAGGAAAGTGAGGGGAATTCTCCTTGTGCTATAGTGTGCTTTTAAAAAACATTTTTTCTAGGGACAGAAAACTCTAGGTAGGGAGAGTGTCAGTTTCTTTCACTGTGCGAGTCCTTGTTTCTAGGGACAGGGAAGGACAGTGAGTGAATTCTCCTTGTGCTATAGTGTGCTTTAAAAAAACATTTTTTCTAGGGACAGAAAACTCTAGGTAGGGAGAGTGTCAGTTTCTTTCACTGTGCGAGTCCTTGTTTATAGGGACAAAGAAGGAAAGTGAGGGGAATTCTCCTTGTGCTATAGTGTGCTTTTAAAAAACATTTTTTCTAGGGACAGAAAACTCTAGGTAGGGAGAGTGTCAGTTTCTTTCACTGTGCGAGTCCTTGTTTCTAGGGACAGGGAAGGACAGTGAGTGAATTCTCCTTGTGCTATAGTGTGCTTTAAAAAAACATTTTTTCTAGGGACAGAAAACTCTAGGTAGGGAGAGTGTCAGTTTCTTTCACTGTGCGAGTCCTTGTTTATAGGGACAAAGAAGGAAAGTGAGGGGAATTCTCCTTGTGCTATAGTGTGCTTTTAAAAAACATTTTTTCTAGGGACAGAAAACTCTAGGTAGGGAGAGTGTCAGTTTCTTTCACTGTGCGAGTCCTTGTTTCTAGGGACAGGGAAGGACAGTGAGTGAATTCTCCTTGTGCTATAGTGTGCTTTAAAAAAACATTTTTTCTAGGGACAGAAAACTCTAGGTAGGGAGAGTGTCAGTTTCTTTCACTGTGCGAGTCCTTGTTTCTAGGGACAAAGAAGGAAAGTGAGGGGAATTCTCCTTGTGCTATAGTGTGCTTTTAAAAAACATTTTTTCTAGGGACAGAAAACTCTAGGTAGGGAGAGTGTCAGTTTCTTTCACTGTGCGAGTCCTTGTTTATAGGGACAGGGAAGGACAGTGAGTGAATTCTCCTTGTGCTATAGTGTGCTTTAAAAAAACATTTTTTCTAGGGACAGAAAACTCTAGGTAGGGAGAGTGTCAGTTTCTTTCACTGTGCGAGTCCTTGTTTCTAGGGACAGGGAAGGACAGTGAGTGAATTCTCCTTGTGCTATAGTGTGCTTTAAAAAAACATTTTTTCTAGGGACAGAAAACTCTAGGTAGGGAGAGTGTCAGTTTCTTTCACTGTGCGAGTCCTTGTTTATAGGGACAAAGAAGGAAAGTGAGGGGAATTCTCCTTGTGTTATAGTGTGCTTTTAAAAAACATTTTTTCTAGGGACAGAAAACTCTAGGTAGGGAGAGTGTCAGTTTCTTTCACTGTGCGAGTCCTTGTTTCTAGGGACAGGGAAGGACAGTGAGTGAATTCTCCTTGTGCTATAGTGTGCTTTAAAAAAACATTTTTTCTAGGGACAGAAAACTCTAGGTAGGGAGAGAGTCAGTTTCTTTCACTGTGCGAGTCCTTGTTTATAGGGACAAAGAAGGAAAGTGAGGGGAATTCTCCTTGTGTTATAGTGTGCTTTTAAAAAACATTTTTTCTAGGGACAGAAAACTCTAGGTAGGGAGAGTGTCAGTTTCTTTCACTGTGCGAGTCCTTGTTTCTAGGGACAGGGAAGGACAGTGAGTGAATTCTCCTTGTGCTATAGTGTGCTTTAAAAAAAAAAAATTCTAGGGACAGAAAACTCTAGGTAGGGAGAGTGTCAGTTTCTTTCACTGTGCGAGTCCTTGTTTCTAGGGACAGGGAAGGACAGTGAGTGAATTCTCCTTGTGCTATAGTGTGCTTTAAAAAAACATTTTTTCTAGGGACAGAAAACTCTAGGTAGGGAGAGTGTCAGTTTCTTTCACTGTGCGAGTCCTTGTTTCTAGGGACAGGGAAGGACAGTGAGTGAATTCTCCTTGTGCTATAGTGTGCTTTAAAAAAACATTTTTTCTAGGGACAGAAAACTCTAGGTAGGGAGAGTGTCAGTTTCTTTCACTGTGCGAGTCCTTGTTTCTAGGGACAGGGAAGGACAGTGAGTGAATTCTCCTTGTGCTATAGTGTGCTTTTAAAAAACATTTTTTCTAGGGACAGAAAACTCTAGGTAGGGAGAGTGTCAGTTTCTTTCACTGTGCGAGTCCTTGTTTCTAGGGACAGGGAAGGACAGTGAGTGAATTCTCCTTGTGCTATAGTGTGCTTTAAAAAAACATTTTTTCTAGGGACAGAAAACTCTAGGTAGGGAGAGTGTCAGTTTCTTTCACTGTGCGAGTCCTTGTTTATAGGGACAAAGAAGGAAAGTGAGGGGAATTCTCCTTGTGCTATAGTGTGCTTTTAAAAAACATTTTTTCTAGGGACAGAAAACTCTAGGTAGGGAGAGTGTCAGTTTCTTTCACTGTGCGAGTCCTTGTTTCTAGGGACAGGGAAGGACAGTGAGTGAATTCTCCTTGTGCTATAGTGTGCTTTAAAAAAAAAAATTTCTAGGGACAGAAAACTCTAGGTAGGGAGAGTGTCAGTTTCTTTCACTGTGCGAGTCCTTGTTTATAGGGACAAAGAAGGAAAGTGAGGGGAATTCTCCTTGTGCTATAGTGTGCTTTTAAAAAACATTTTTTCTAGGGACAGAAAACTCTAGGTAGGGAGAGTGTCAGTTTCTTTCACTGTGCGAGTCCTTGTTTCTAGGGACAGGGAAGGACAGTGAGTGAATTCTCCTTGTGCTATAGTGTGCTTTAAAAAAACATTTTTTCTAGGGACAGAAAACTCTAGGTAGGGAGAGTGTCAGTTTCTTTCACTGTGCGAGTCCTTGTTTATAGGGACAAAGAAGGAAAGTGAGGGGAATTCTCCTTGTGCTATAGTGTGCTTTTAAAAAACATTTTTTCTAGGGACAGAAAACTCTAGGTAGGGAGAGTGTCAGTTTCATTCACTGTGCGAGTCCTTGTTTATAGGGACAGGGAAGGACAGTGAGTGAATTCTCCTTGTGCTATAGTGTGCTTTAAAAAAACATTTTTTCTAGGGACAGAAAACTCTAGGTAGGGAGAGTGTCAGTTTCTTTCACTGTGCGAGTCCTTGTTTCTAGGGACAGGGAAGGACAGTGAGTGAATTCTCCTTGTGCTATAGTGTGCTTTAAAAAAACATTTTTTCTAGGGACAGAAAACTCTAGGTAGGGAGAGTGTCAGTTTCTTTCACTGTGCGAGTCCTTGTTTATAGGGACAAAGAAGGAAAGTGAGGGGAATTCTCCTTGTGTTATAGTGTGCTTTTAAAAAACATTTTTTCTAGGGACAGAAAACTCTAGGTAGGGAGAGTGTCAGTTTCTTTCACTGTGCGAGTCCTTGTTTCTAGGGACAGGGAAGGACAGTGAGTGAATTCTCCTTGTGCTATAGTGTGCTTTAAAAAAACATTTTTTCTAGGGACAGAAAACTCTAGGTAGGGAGAGAGTCAGTTTCTTTCACTGTGCGAGTCCTTGTTTATAGGGACAAAGAAGGAAAGTGAGGGGAATTCTCCTTGTGTTATAGTGTGCTTTTAAAAAACATTTTTTCTAGGGACAGAAAACTCTAGGTAGGGAGAGTGTCAGTTTCTTTCACTGTGCGAGTCCTTGTTTCTAGGGACAGGGAAGGACAGTGAGTGAATTCTCCTTGTGCTATAGTGTGCTTTAAAAAAAAAAAATTCTAGGGACAGAAAACTCTAGGTAGGGAGAGTGTCAGTTTCTTTCACTGTGCGAGTCCTTGTTTCTAGGGACAGGGAAGGACAGTGAGTGAATTCTCCTTGTGCTATAGTGTGCTTTAAAAAAACATTTTTTCTAGGGACAGAAAACTCTAGGTAGGGAGAGTGTCAGTTTCTTTCACTGTGCGAGTCCTTGTTTCTAGGGACAGGGAAGGACAGTGAGTGAATTCTCCTTGTGCTATAGTGTGCTTTAAAAAAACATTTTTTCTAGGGACAGAAAACTCTAGGTAGGGAGAGTGTCAGTTTCTTTCACTGTGCGAGTCCTTGTTTCTAGGGACAGGGAAGGACAGTGAGTGAATTCTCCTTGTGCTATAGTGTGCTTTTAAAAAACATTTTTTCTAGGGACAGAAAACTCTAGGTAGGGAGAGTGTCAGTTTCTTTCACTGTGCGAGTCCTTGTTTCTAGGGACAGGGAAGGACAGTGAGTGAATTCTCCTTGTGCTATAGTGTGCTTTAAAAAAACATTTTTTCTAGGGACAGAAAACTCTAGGTAGGGAGAGTGTCAGTTTCTTTCACTGTGCGAGTCCTTGTTTATAGGGACAAAGAAGGAAAGTGAGGGGAATTCTCCTTGTGCTATAGTGTGCTTTTAAAAAACATTTTTTCTAGGGACAGAAAACTCTAGGTAGGGAGAGTGTCAGTTTCTTTCACTGTGCGAGTCCTTGTTTCTAGGGACAGGGAAGGACAGTGAGTGAATTCTCCTTGTGCTATAGTGTGCTTTAAAAAAAAATTTTTCTAGGGACAGAAAACTCTAGGTAGGGAGAGTGTCAGTTTCTTTCACTGTGCGAGTCCTTGTTTATAGGGACAAAGAAGGAAAGTGAGGGGAATTCTCCTTGTGCTATAGTGTGCTTTTAAAAAACATTTTTTCTAGGGACAGAAAACTCTAGGTAGGGAGAGTGTCAGTTTCTTTCACTGTGCGAGTCCTTGTTTCTAGGGACAGGGAAGGACAGTGAGTGAATTCTCCTTGTGCTATAGTGTGCTTTAAAAAAACATTTTTTCTAGGGACAGAAAACTCTAGGTAGGGAGAGTGTCAGTTTCTTTCACTGTGCGAGTCCTTGTTTATAGGGACAAAGAAGGAAAGTGAGGGGAATTCTCCTTGTGCTATAGTGTGCTTTTAAAAAACATTTTTTCTAGGGACAGAAAACTCTAGGTAGGGAGAGTGTCAGTTTCTTTCACTGTGCGAGTCCTTGTTTCTAGGGACAGGGAAGGACAGTGAGTGAATTCTCCTTGTGCTATAGTGTGCTTTAAAAAAACATTTTTTCTAGGGACAGAAAACTCTAGGTAGGGAGAGTGTCAGTTTCTTTCACTGTGCGAGTCCTTGTTTCTAGGGACAAAGAAGGAAAGTGAGGGGAATTCTCCTTGTGCTATAGTGTGCTTTTAAAAAACATTTTTTCTAGGGACAGAAAACTCTAGGTAGGGAGAGTGTCAGTTTCATTCACTGTGCGAGTCCTTGTTTCTAGGGACAGGGAAGGACAGTGAGTGAATTCTCCTTGTGCTATAGTGTGCTTTAAAAAAACATTTTTTCTAGGGACAGAAAACTCTAGGTAGGGAGAGTGTCAGTTTCTTTCACTGTGCGAGTCCTTGTTTCTAGGGACAGGGAAGGACAGTGAGTGAATTCTCCTTGTGCTATAGTGTGCTTTAAAAAAACATTTTTTCTAGGGACAGAAAACTCTAGGTAGGGAGAGTGTCAGTTTCTTTCACTGTGCGAGTCCTTGTTTATAGGGACAAAGAAGGAAAGTGAGGGGAATTCTCCTTGTGTTATAGTGTGCTTTTAAAAAACATTTTTTCTAGGGACAGAAAACTCTAGGTAGGGAGAGTGTCAGTTTCTTTCACTGTGCGAGTCCTTGTTTCTAGGGACAGGGAAGGACAGTGAGTGAATTCTCCTTGTGCTATAGTGTGCTTTAAAAAAACATTTTTTCTAGGGACAGAAAACTCTAGGTAGGGAGAGTGTCAGTTTCTTTCACTGTGCGAGTCCTTGTTTATAGGGACAAAGAAGGAAAGTGAGGGGAATTCTCCTTGTGTTATAGTGTGCTTTTAAAAAACATTTTTTCTAGGGACAGAAAACTCTAGGTAGGGAGAGTGTCAGTTTCTTTCACTGTGCGAGTCCTTGTTTCTAGGGACAGGGAAGGACAGTGAGTGAATTCTCCTTGTGCTATAGTGTGCTTTAAAAAAAACATTTTTTCTAGGGACAGAAAACTCTAGGTAGGGAGAGTGTCAGTTTCTTTCACTGTGCGAGTCCTTGTTTCTAGGGACAGGGAAGGACAGTGAGTGAATTCTCCTTGTGCTATAGTGTGCTTTAAAAAACATTTTTTCTAGGGACAGAAAACTCTAGGTAGGGAGAGTGTCAGTTTCTTTCACTGTGCGAGTCCTTGTTTATAGGGACAAAGAAGGAAAGTGAGGGGAATTCTCCTTGTGCTATAGTGTGCTTTTAAAAAACATTTTTTCTAGGGACAGAAAACTCTAGGTAGGGAGAGTGTCAGTTTCTTTCACTGTGCGAGTCCTTGTTTCTAGGGACAGGGAAGGACAGTGAGTGAATTCTCCTTGTGCTATAGTGTGCTTTAAAAAAACATTTTTTCTAGGGACAGAAAACTCTAGGTAGGGAGAGAGTCAGTTTCTTTCACTGTGCGAGTCCTTGTTTATAGGGACAAAGAAGGAAAGTGAGGGGAATTCTCCTTGTGTTATAGTGTGCTTTTAAAAAACATTTTTTCTAGGGACAGAAAACTCTAGGTAGGGAGAGTGTCAGTTTCTTTCACTGTGCGAGTCCTTGTTTCTAGGGACAGGGAAGGACAGTGAGTGAATTCTCCTTGTGCTATAGTGTGCTTTAAAAAAAAAAAATTCTAGGGACAGAAAACTCTAGGTAGGGAGAGTGTCAGTTTCTTTCACTGTGCGAGTCCTTGTTTCTAGGGACAGGGAAGGACAGTGAGTGAATTCTCCTTGTGCTATAGTGTGCTTTAAAAAAACATTTTTTCTAGGGACAGAAAACTCTAGGTAGGGAGAGTGTCAGTTTCTTTCACTGTGCGAGTCCTTGTTTCTAGGGACAGGGAAGGACAGTGAGTGAATTCTCCTTGTGCTATAGTGTGCTTTAAAAAAACATTTTTTCTAGGGACAGAAAACTCTAGGTAGGGAGAGTGTCAGTTTCTTTCACTGTGCGAGTCCTTGTTTCTAGGGACAGGGAAGGACAGTGAGTGAATTCTCCTTGTGCTATAGTGTGCTTTTAAAAAACATTTTTTCTAGGGACAGAAAACTCTAGGTAGGGAGAGTGTCAGTTTCTTTCACTGTGCGAGTCCTTGTTTCTAGGGACAGGGAAGGACAGTGAGTGAATTCTCCTTGTGCTATAGTGTGCTTTAAAAAAACATTTTTTCTAGGGACAGAAAACTCTAGGTAGGGAGAGTGTCAGTTTCTTTCACTGTGCGAGTCCTTGTTTATAGGGACAAAGAAGGAAAGTGAGGGGAATTCTCCTTGTGCTATAGTGTGCTTTTAAAAAACATTTTTTCTAGGGACAGAAAACTCTAGGTAGGGAGAGTGTCAGTTTCTTTCACTGTGCGAGTCCTTGTTTCTAGGGACAGGGAAGGACAGTGAGTGAATTCTCCTTGTGCTATAGTGTGCTTTAAAAAAAAAAATTTCTAGGGACAGAAAACTCTAGGTAGGGAGAGTGTCAGTTTCTTTCACTGTGTGAGTCCTTGTTTATAGGGACAAAGAAGGAAAGTGAGGGGAATTCTCCTTGTGCTATAGTGTGCTTTTAAAAAACATTTTTTCTAGGGACAGAAAACTCTAGGTAGGGAGAGTGTCAGTTTCTTTCACTGTGCGAGTCCTTGTTTCTAGGGACAGGGAAGGACAGTGAGTGAATTCTCCTTGTGCTATAGTGTGCTTTAAAAAAAAAAAATTCTAGGGACAGAAAACTCTAGGTAGGGAGAGTGTCAGTTTCTTTCACTGTGCGAGTCCTTGTTTCTAGGGACAAAGAAGGAAAGTGAGGGGAATTCTCCTTGTGCTATAGTGTGCTTTTAAAAAACATTTTTTCTAGGGACAGAAAACTCTAGGTAGGGAGAGTGTCAGTTTCTTTCACTGTGCGAGTCCTTGTTTCTAGGGACAGGGAAGGACAGTGAGTGAATTCTCCTTGTGCTATAGTGTGCTTTAAAAAAACATTTTTTCTAGGGACAGAAAACTCTAGGTAGGGAGAGTGTCAGTTTCTTTCACTGTGCGAGTCCTTGTTTATAGGGACAAAGAAGGAAAGTGAGGGGAATTCTCCTTGTGCTATAGTGTGCTTTTAAAAAACATTTTTTCTAGGGACAGAAAACTCTAGGTAGGGAGAGTGTCAGTTTCTTTCACTGTGCGAGTCCTTGTTTCTAGGGACAGGGAAGGACAGTGAGTGAATTCTCCTTGTGCTATAGTGTGCTTTAAAAAAACATTTTTTCTAGGGACAGAAAACTCTAGGTAGGGAGAGTGTCAGTTTCTTTCACTGTGCGAGTCCTTGTTTCTAGGGACAAAGAAGGAAAGTGAGGGGAATTCTCCTTGTGCTATAGTGTGCTTTTAAAAAACATTTTTTCTAGGGACAGAAAACTCTAGGTAGGGAGAGTGTCAGTTTCATTCACTGTGCGAGTCCTTGTTTCTAGGGACAGGGAAGGACAGTGAGTGAATTCTCCTTGTGCTATAGTGTGCTTTAAAAAAACATTTTTTCTAGGGACAGAAAACTCTAGGTAGGGAGAGTGTCAGTTTCTTTCACTGTGCGAGTCCTTGTTTCTAGGGACAGGGAAGGACAGTGAGTGAATTCTCCTTGTGCTATAGTGTGCTTTAAAAAAAAAAAATTCTAGGGACAGAAAACTCTAGGTAGGGAGAGTGTCAGTTTCTTTCACTGTGCGAGTCCTTGTTTCTAGGGACAGGGAAGGACAGTGAGTGAATTCTCCTTGTGCTATAGTGTGCTTTAAAAAAACATTTTTTCTAGGGACAGAAAACTCTAGGTAGGGAGAGTGTCAGTTTCTTTCACTGTGCGAGTCCTTGTTTCTAGGGACAGGGAAGGACAGTGAGTGAATTCTCCTTGTGCTATAGTGTGCTTTAAAAAAACATTTTTTCTAGGGACAGAAAACTCTAGGTAGGGAGAGTGTCAGTTTCTTTCACTGTGCGAGTCCTTGTTTCTAGGGACAGGGAAGGACAGTGAGTGAATTCTCCTTGTGCTATAGTGTGCTTTTAAAAAACATTTTTTCTAGGGACAGAAAACTCTAGGTAGGGAGAGTGTCAGTTTCTTTCACTGTGCGAGTCCTTGTTTCTAGGGACAGGGAAGGACAGTGAGTGAATTCTCCTTGTGCTATAGTGTGCTTTAAAAAAACATTTTTTCTAGGGACAGAAAACTCTAGGTAGGGAGAGTGTCAGTTTCTTTCACTGTGCAAGTCCTTGTTTATAGGGACAAAGAAGGAAAGTGAGGGGAATTCTCCTTGTGCTATAGTGTGCTTTTAAAAAAAAATTTTTCTAGGGACAGAAAACTCTAGGTAGGGAGAGTGTCAGTTTCTTTCACTGTGCGAGTCCTTGTTTCTAGGGACAGGGAAGGACAGTGAGTGAATTCTCCTTGTGCTATAGTGTGCTTTAAAAAAAAAAATTTCTAGGGACAGAAAACTCTAGGTAGGGAGAGTGTCAGTTTCTTTCACTGTGCGAGTCCTTGTTTATAGGGACAAAGAAGGAAAGTGAGGGGAATTCTCCTTGTGCTATAGTGTGCTTTTAAAAAACATTTTTTCTAGGGACAGAAAACTCTAGGTAGGGAGAGTGTCAGTTTCTTTCACTGTGCGAGTCCTTGTTTCTAGGGACAGGGAAGGACAGTGAGTGAATTCTCCTTGTGCTATAGTGTGCTTTAAAAAAACATTTTTTCTAGGGACAGAAAACTCTAGGTAGGGAGAGTGTCAGTTTCTTTCACTGTGCGAGTCCTTGTTTATAGGGACAAAGAAGGAAAGTGAGGGGAATTCTCCTTGTGCTATAGTGTGCTTTTAAAAAACATTTTTTCTAGGGACAGAAAACTCTAGGTAGGGAGAGTGTCAGTTTCTTTCACTGTGCGAGTCCTTGTTTCTAGGGACAGGGAAGGACAGTGAGTGAATTCTCCTTGTGCTATAGTGTGCTTTAAAAAAACATTTTTTCTAGGGACAGAAAAATCTAGGTAGGGAGAGTGTCAGTTTCTTTCACTGTGCGAGTCCTTGTTTCTAGGGACAAAGAAGGAAAGTGAGGGGAATTCTCCTTGTGCTATAGTGTGCTTTTAAAAAACATTTTTTCTAGGGACAGAAAACTCTAGGTAGGGAGAGTGTCAGTTTCTTTCACTGTGCGAGTCCTTGTTTCTAGGGACAGGGAAGGACAGTGAGTGAATTCTCCTTGTGCTATAGTGTGCTTTAAAAAAACATTTTTTCTAGGGACAGAAAACTCTAGGTAGGGAGAGTGTCAGTTTCTTTCACTGTGCGAGTCCTTGTTTCTAGGGACAAAGAAGGAAAGTGAGGGGAATTCTCCTTGTGCTATAGTGTGCTTTTAAAAAACATTTTTTCTAGGGACAGAAAACTCTAGGTAGGGAGAGTGTCAGTTTCTTTCACTGTGCGAATCCTTGTTTCTAGGGACAGGGAAGGACAGTGAGTGAATTCTCCTTGTGCTATAGTGTGCTTTAAAAAAACATTTTTTCTAGGGACAGAAAACTCTAGGTAGGGAGAGTGTCAGTTTCTTTCACTGTGCGAGTCCTTGTTTCTAGGGACAAAGAAGGAAAGTGAGGGGAATTCTCCTTGTGCTATAGTGTGCTTTTAAAAAACATTTTTTCTAGGGACAGAAAACTCTAGGTAGGGAGAGTGTCAGTTTCTTTCACTGTGCGAGTCCTTGTTTCTAGGGACAGGGAAGGACAGTGAGTGAATTCTCCTTGTGCTATAGTGTGCTTTAAAAAAACATTTTTTTCTAGGGACAGAAAACTCTAGGTAGGGAGAGTGTCAGTTTCTTTCACTGTGCGAGTCCTTGTTTCTAGGGACAGGGAAGGACAGTGAGTGAATTCTCCTTGTGCTATAGTGTGCTTTAAAAAAACATTTTTTCTAGGGACAGAAAACTCTAGGTAGGGAGAGTGTCAGTTTCTTTCACTGTGCGAGTCCTTGTTTCTAGGGACAGGGAAGGACAGTGAGTGAATTCTCCTTGTGCTATAGTGTGCTTTTAAAAAACATTTTTTCTAGGGACAGAAAACTCTAGGTAGGGAGAGTGTCAGTTTCTTTCACTGTGCGAGTCCTTGTTTCTAGGGACAGGGAAGGACAGTGAGTGAATTCTCCTTGTGCTATAGTGTGCTTTAAAAAAACATTTTTTCTAGGGACAGAAAACTCTAGGTAGGGAGAGTGTCAGTTTCTTTCACTGTGCGAGTCCTTGTTTATAGGGACAAAGAAGGAAAGTGAGGGGAATTCTCCTTGTGCTATAGTGTGCTTTTAAAAAACATTTTTTCTAGGGACAGAAAACTCTAGGTAGGGAGAGTGTCAGTTTCTTTCACTGTGCGAGTCCTTGTTTATAGGGACAGGGAAGGACAGTGAGTGAATTCTCCTTGTGCTATAGTGTGCTTTAAAAAAAAAAATTTCTAGGGACAGAAAACTCTAGGTAGGGAGAGTGTCAGTTTCTTTCACTGTGCGAGTCCTTGTTTATAGGGACAAAGAAGGAAAGTGAGGGGAATTCTCCTTGTGCTATAGTGTGCTTTTAAAAAACATTTTTTCTAGGGACAGAAAACTCTAGGTAGGGAGAGTGTCAGTTTCTTTCACTGTGCGAGTCCTTGTTTCTAGGGACAGGGAAGGACAGTGAGTGAATTCTCCTTGTGCTATAGTGTGCTTTAAAAAAACATTTTTTCTAGGGACAGAAAACTCTAGGTAGGGAGAGTGTCAGTTTCTTTCACTGTGCGAGTCCTTGTTTCTAGGGACAAAGAAGGAAAGTGAGGGGAATTCTCCTTGTGCTATAGTGTGCTTTTAAAAAACATTTTTTCTAGGGACAGAAAACTCTAGGTAGGGAGAGTGTCAGTTTCTTTCACTATGCGAGTCCTTGTTTCTAGGGACAGGGAAGGACAGTGAGTGAATTCTCCTTGTGCTATAGTGTGCTTTAAAAAAACATTTTTTCTAGGGACAGAAAACTCTAGGTAGGGAGAGTGTCAGTTTCTTTCACTGTGCGAGTCCTTGTTTCTAGGGACAAAGAAGGAAAGTGAGGGGAATTCTCCTTGTGCTATAGTGTGCTTTTAAAAAACATTTTTTCTAGGGACAGAAAACTCTAGGTAGGGAGAGTGTCAGTTTCTTTCACTGTGCGAGTCCTTGTTTCTAGGGACAAAGAAGGAAAGTGAGGGGAATTCTCCTTGTGCTATAGTGTGCTTTTAAAAAACATTTTTTCTAGGGACAGAAAACTCTAGGTAGGGAGAGTGTCAGTTTCTTTCACTGTGCGAATCCTTGTTTCTAGGGACAGGGAAGGACAGTGAGTGAATTCTCCTTGTGCTATAGTGTGCTTTAAAAAAACATTTTTTCTAGGGACAGAAAACTCTAGGTAGGGAGAGTGTCAGTTTCTTTCACTGTGCGAGTCCTTGTTTCTAGGGACAAAGAAGGAAAGTGAGGGGAATTCTCCTTGTGCTACAGTGTGCTTTTAAAAAACATTTTTTCTAGGGACAGAAAACTCTAGGTAGGGAGAGTGTCAGTTTCTTTCACTGTGCGAGTCCTTGTTTCTAGGGACAGGGAAGGACAGTGAGTGAATTCTCCTTGTGCTATAGTGTGCTTTAAAAAAACATTTTTTCTAGGGACAGAAAACTCTAGGTAGGGAGAGTGTCAGTTTCTTTCACTGTGCGAGTCCTTGTTTCTAGGGACAAAGAAGGAAAGTGAGGGGAATTCTCCTTGTGCTATAGTGTGCTTTAAAAAACATTTTTTCTAGGGACAGAAAACTCTAGGTAGGGAGAGTGTCAGTTTCTTTCACTGTGCGAGTCCTTGTTTCTAGGGACAGGGAAGGACAGTGAGTGAATTCTCCTTGTGCTATAGTGTGCTTTAAAAAAACATTTTTTCTAGGGACAGAAAACTCTAGGTAGGGAGAGTGTCAGTTTCTTTCACTGTGCGAGTCCTTGTTTCTAGGGACAAAGAAGGAAAGTGAGGGGAATTCTCCTTGTGCTATAGTGTGCTTTTAAAAAACATTTTTTCTAGGGACAGAAAACTCTAGGTAGGGAGAGTGTCAGTTTCTTTCACTGTGCGAGTCCTTGTTTCTAGGGACAGGGAAGGACAGTGAGTGAATTCTCCTTGTGCTATAGTGTGCTTTAAAAAAACATTTTTTCTAGGGACAGAAAACTCTAGGTAGGGAGAGTGTCAGTTTCTTTCACTGTGCGAGTCCTTGTTTCTAGGGACAAAGAAGGAAAGTGAGGGGAACTCTCCTTGTGCTATAGTGTGCTTTTAAAAAACATTTTTTCTAGGGACAGAAAACTCTAGGTAGGGAGAGTGTCAGTTTCTTTCACTGTGCGAGTCCTTGTTTCTAGGGACAGGGAAGGACAGTGAGTGAATTCTCCTTGTGCTATAGTGTGCTTTAAAAAAACATTTTTTCTAGGGACAGAAAACTCTAGGTAGGGAGAGAGTCAGTTTCTTTCACTGTGCGAGTCCTTGTTTATAGGGACAAAGAAGGAAAGTGAGGGGAATTCTCCTTGTGTTATAGTGTGCTTTTAAAAAACATTTTTTCTAGGGACAGAAAACTCTAGGTAGGGAGAGTGTCAGTTTCTTTCACTGTGCGAGTCCTTGTTTATAGGGACAAAGAAGGAAAGTGAGGGGAATTCTCCTTGTGCTATAGTGTGCTTTTAAAAAACATTTTTTCTAGGGACAGAAAACTCTAGGTAGGGAGAGTGTCAGTTTCTTTCACTGTGCGAGTCCTTGTTTCTAGGGACAGGGAAGGACAGTGAGTGAATTCTCCTTGTGCTATAGTGTGCTTTAAAAAAAAAAAATTCTAGGGACAGAAAACTCTAGGTAGGGAGAGTGTCAGTTTCTTTCACTGTGCGAGTCCTTGTTTATAGGGACAAAGAAGGAAAGTGAGGGGAATTCTCCTTGTGCTATAGTGTGCTTTTAAAAAACATTTTTTCTAGGGACAGAAAACTCTAGGTAGGGAGAGTGTCAGTTTCTTTCACTGTGCGAGTCCTTGTTTCTAGGGACAGGGAAGGACAGTGAGTGAATTCTCCTTGTGCTATAGTGTGCTTTAAAAAAACATTTTTTCTAGGGACAGAAAACTCTAGGTAGGGAGAGTGTCAGTTTCTTTCACTGTGCGAGTCCTTGTTTATAGGGACAAAGAAGGAAAGTGAGGGGAATTCTCCTTGTGCTATAGTGTGCTTTTAAAAAACATTTTTTCTAGGGACAGAAAACTCTAGGTAGGGAGAGTGTCAGTTTCTTTCACTGTGCGAGTCCTTGTTTCTAGGGACAGGGAAGGACAGTGAGTGAATTCTCCTTGTGCTATAGTGTGCTTTAAAAAAACATTTTTTCTAGGGACAGAAAACTCTAGGTAGGGAGAGTGTCAGTTTCTTTCACTGTGCGAGTCCTTGTTTCTAGGGACAAAGAAGGAAAGTGAGGGGAATTCTCCTTGTGCTATAGTGTGCTTTTAAAAAACATTTTTTCTAGGGACAGAAAACTCTAGGTAGGGAGAGTGTCAGTTTCTTTCACTGTGCGAGTCCTTGTTTCTAGGGACAGGGAAGGACAGTGAGTGAATTCTCCTTGTGCTATAGTGTGCTTTAAAAAAACTTTTTTTCTAGGGACAGAAAACTCTAGGTAGGGAGAGTGTCAGTTTCTTTCACTGTGCGAGTCCTTGTTTCTAGGGACAAAGAAGGAAAGTGAGGGGAATTCTCCTTGTGCTATAGTGTGCTTTTAAAAAACATTTTTTCTAGGGACAGAAAACTCTAGGTAGGGAGAGTGTCAGTTTCTTTCACTGTGCGAATCCTTGTTTCTAGGGACAGGGAAGGACAGTGAGTGAATTCTCCTTGTGCTATAGTGTGCTTTAAAAAAACATTTTTTCTAGGGACAGAAAACTCTAGGTAGGGAGAGTGTCAGTTTCTTTCACTGTGCGAGTCCTTGTTTCTAGGGACAAAGAAGGAAAGTGAGGGGAATTCTCCTTGTGCTATAGTGTGCTTTTAAAAAACATTTTTTCTAGGGACAGAAAACTCTAGGTAGGGAGAGTGTCAGTTTCTTTCACTGTGCGAGTCCTTGTTTCTAGGGACAGGGAAGGACAGTGAGTGAATTCTCCTTGTGCTATAGTGTGCTTTAAAAAAACATTTTTTCTAGGGACAGAAAACTCTAGGTAGGGAGAGTGTCAGTTTCTTTCACTGTGCGAGTCCTTGTTTCTAGGGACAGGGAAGGACAGTGAGTGAATTCTCCTTGTGCTATAGTGTGCTTTAAAAAAACATTTTTTCTAGGGACAGAAAACTCTAGGTAGGGAGAGTGTCAGTTTCTTTCACTGTGCGAGTCCTTGTTTCTAGGGACAGGGAAGGACAGTGAGTGAATTCTCCTTGTGCTATAGTGTGCTTTTAAAAAACATTTTTTCTAGGGACAGAAAACTCTAGGTAGGGAGAGTGTCAGTTTCTTTCACTGTGCGAGTCCTTGTTTCTAGGGACAGGGAAGGACAGTGAGTGAATTCTCCTTGTGCTATAGTGTGCTTTAAAAAAACATTTTTTCTAGGGACAGAAAACTCTAGGTAGGGAGAGTGTCAGTTTCTTTCACTGTGCGAGTCCTTGTTTATAGGGACAAAGAAGGAAAATGAGGGGAATTCTCCTTGTGCTATAGTGTGCTTTTAAAAAAAAAAATTTCTAGGGACAGAAAACTCTAGGTAGGGAGAGTGTCAGTTTCTTTCACTGTGCGAGTCCTTGTTTCTAGGGACAGGGAAGGACAGTGAGTGAATTCTCCTTGTGATATAGTGTGCTTTAAAAAAAAAAATTCTAGGGACAGAAAACTCTAGGTAGGGAGAGTGTCAGTTTCTTTCACTGTGCGAGTCCTTGTTTATAGGGACAAAGAAGGAAAGTGAGGGGAATTCTCCTTGTGCTATAGTGTGCTTTTAAAAAACATTTTTTCTAGGGACAGAAAACTCTAGGTAGGGAGAGTGTCAGTTTCTTTCACTGTGCGAGTCCTTGTTTCTAGGGACAGGGAAGGACAGTGAGTGAATTCTCCTTGTGCTATAGTGTGCTTTAAAAAAACATTTTTTCTAGGGACAGAAAACTCTAGGTAGGGAGAGTGTCAGTTTCTTTCACTGTGCGAGTCCTTGTTTATAGGGACAAAGAAGGAAAGTGAGGGGAATTCTCCTTGTGCTATAGTGTGCTTTTAAAAAACATTTTTTCTAGGGACAGAAAACTCTAGGTAGGGAGAGTGTCAGTTTCTTTCACTGTGCGAGTCCTTGTTTCTAGGGACAGGGAAGGACAGTGAGTGAATTCTCCTTGTGCTATAGTGTGCTTTAAAAAAACATTTTTTCTAGGGACAGAAAACTCTAGGTAGGGAGAGTGTCAGTTTCTTTCACTGTGCGAGTCCTTGTTTCTAGGGACAAAGAAGGAAAGTGAGGGGAATTCTCCTTGTGCTATAGTGTGCTTTTAAAAAACATTTTTTCTAGGGACAGAAAACTCTAGGTAGGGAGAGTGTCAGTTTCTTTCACTGTGCGAGTCCTTGTTTCTAGGGACAGGGAAGGACAGTGAGTGAATTCTCCTTGTGCTATAGTGTGCTTTAAAAAAACATTTTTTCTAGGGACAGAAAACTCTAGGTAGGGAGAGTGTCAGTTTCTTTCACTGTGCGAGTCCTTGTTTCTAGGGACAAAGAAGGAAAGTGAGGGGAATTCTCCTTGTGCTATAGTGTGCTTTTAAAAAACATTTTTTCTAGGGACAGAAAACTCTAGGTAGGGAGAGTGTCAGTTTCTTTCACTGTGCGAATCCTTGTTTCTAGGGACAGGGAAGGACAGTGAGTGAATTCTCCTTGTGCTATAGTGTGCTTTAAAAAAACATTTTTTCTAGGGACAGAAAACTCTAGGTAGGGAGAGTGTCAGTTTCTTTCACTGTGCGAGTCCTTGTTTCTAGGGACAAAGAAGGAAAGTGAGGGGAATTCTCCTTGTGCTATAGTGTGCTTTTAAAAAACATTTTTTCTAGGGACAGAAAACTCTAGGTAGGGAGAGTGTCAGTTTCTTTCACTGTGCGAGTCCTTGTTTCTAGGGACAGGGAAGGACAGTGAGTGAATTCTCCTTGTGCTATAGTGTGCTTTAAAAAAACATTTTTTCTAGGGACAGAAAACTCTAGGTAGGGAGAGTGTCAGTTTCTTTCACTGTGCGAGTCCTTGTTTCTAGGGACAAAGAAGGAAAGTGAGGGGAATTCTCCTTGTGCTATAGTGTGCTTTTAAAAAACATTTTTTCTAGGGACAGAAAACTCTAGGTTGGGAGAGTGTCAGTTTCTTTCACTGTGCGAGTCCTTGTTTCTAGGGACAGGGAAGGACAGTGAGTGAATTCTCCTTGTGCTATAGTGTGCTTTAAAAAAACATTTTTTCTAGGGACAGAAAACTCTAGGTAGGGAGAGTGTCAGTTTCTTTCACTGTGCGAGTCCTTGTTTCTAGGGACAAAGAAGGAAAGTGAGGGGAATTCTCCTTGTGCTATAGTGTGCTAAAGCATTCCTCATCAACCATCTTTGAAATCCTTGTTTTTTGGACAGTCAGGGAAATTGTCGTTGTGCTATTCTGTGCAAAAGCAATCATCCTCAACCATATTTAGAAATCCTTAAGTAAAGGGACAGAGAAGGACACCTGAAGGTAGCCCTTATTGCTTTTTTCCCATCTCCCTGCAGGCCATCTATTAGAATGTCTGGAAGGCAAACAAGGAGAGGCAGACAGTCAGGAGGCAATAAAAGAGGGCAAGCAGGCTCTGTGTCTGGGGGCAACAGTGCTGGTCGTGGACGCGGTGCATTGTCATCAGCACATGGCCATGGGACACGCTTGTCCTTCTTTTCGGCAGCTGGACATGTTGAGCCACATCATGCCGAAGACTTGGTAGAGTGGATGACCAAGCCCTCCTCCTCCTCCTCATCCTCTCTCACCCAGGCTCAGGGTACTGGCAAAGCAGCTGCCAAAGCGTCCTCTTCCCTGGTATCAATGTCAGACTCATCATCAGTCACTCCTTCCCTAGACCCACCATGTCCTCCTCCTGAGGAGTCCCCCGAACTGTTTGAGCACAGTGTTGGGTACATGCTCCAGGAGGATGCCCAGCGTTTCGTAGGGTCTGATGATGAAACCCAGCTACAGGAAGGCAGTAGGGTGAGAGCAGACAGAGGGGATGCTCAAGAAGGACACCAATCTGGCAGTCATGTTCCAGCAGCTGCAGCATACTGCCAGATTGGCTCCAGTGATGAGGAGGGAGGGGATGATGAGGTCACTGACTCCACGTGGGTGCCTAATAGGAGAGAGGAGGAGGAGGAGGATGAGGAGGAGGCACATCTCCAACGAGGCAGGATGCCCTTTGGTGGCCAGCGTAAGGGCAGTACACCGACGGAATCACACCGCAGAGCTCCGCCTGTGCAGGGCGCTGCCTCTGCCCGTCATTCAAAAAGTTCCTTGGTGTGGGCCTTTTTTGAGGCTAGTGCATCAGATCGCACAGCTGCTGTTTGCAACATATGTCTCAAGCGTATATCGCGTGGCCAAAACATCAGCCGCTTGGGTACCACATGCCTGACCAGACATATGTTGACCTGCCATGCAGCTCGTTGGCAAGCCTACCTCAAAGACCCACACCAAAGAACAAAGCGGACCTCTCCTTGCACCGCATCAGCTGGGATCTCCAACCCCACTATAACTTCAGTCCTCTCTGAAACATGCACTGAGAGGAATGAAAGTGTAGAATTAGGTGTGTCACAGCCAAGTACTTGCGGCCACTCTGCTAGCAGTACACCGACGTCCGATTCTAGCAGGCAAATTTCCCTGCCCCAGCTGCTGGACCGTCGAAAGAAGTTCACTCCCAGCCATCCACATGCCCAGCGGTTGAATGCTAGCTTGGCTAAATTGCTAGCGCTTCAACTGCTGCCTTTTCAGTTGGTAGACTCGGCCCCCTTCCGTGAGTTTGTGCAATGTGCGGTTCCTCAGTGGCAGGTTCCCAAACGCCACTTTTTCTCACGGAAGGCTATTCCGGCTCTCTACCGGCATGTGGAAGGCAATGTCTTGGCCTCGCTGGACAGGGCGGTCAGCGGTAAGGTGCATATTACCGCTGACTCATGGTCCAGCAGGCATGGACAGGGACGTTACCTTTCTTTCACGGCCCATTGGGTCACTCTTTTGGCAGCTGGGAAGGATGCAGGACAAGGTGCAGTAGTGTTGGAGGTTGTCCCACCGCCACGCCTCCAAAATGCTACTACTGGTTGTGACACACCTCTCTCCTCCACCCCCTCCTCTTCTTCTTCCTCCATGGCCTCTTCCTGTGGTTTGTCCTATGAACCAGCGGTGCTCCGTAGCCGTTCACGGGGCTACGCAAGTACGCAGGCAAAAAGATGCCATGCCGTGCTTGCGCTGGTGTGTTTGGGGGACAGAAGCCACACTGGGGCAGAGGTCCTGTCTGCTCTGCAGGGCCAGGCCGAGAGGTGGTTGACGCCACGCCAGCTGAAGCCAGGAATGGTGGTTTGCGACAATGGCACCAACCTCCTCTCCGCCCTTCGACAGGGACAACTGACCCATGTGCCCTGTGTGGCTCACGTCCTTAACCTGGTGGTGCAGCGGTTCTTGGGCAGTTACCCGGGCTTACAGGATGTCCTGAGGCAGGCCAGGAAAGTCTGTGTGCATTTCCGCAGATCTTATAATGCCAGTGCTCGCCTGGCTGAGCTGCAAAAGGAGTTGAACCTGCCCAAGAACCGCCTTATATGTGACATGCCCACCAGGTGGAACTCAACGTTGGCCATGCTGCAGCGGCTGCACACGCAGCAGAGGGCCATCAATGAGTACCTGTGCGACTACGGCACCAGGACAGGGTCAGGGGAGCTTGGTTTTTTTTCTCCACGCCAGTGGGGCATGATCAGGGATGCATGCACTGTCCTGGAACCATTTGAGGAGGCCACGAGGATGGTGAGCAGTGACAGTGCATGCATCAGTGACACTGTACCTCTTGTCCACCTGTTGGAGCACACGCTGCGTGGAATAATGGACAGGGCACTTGAGGCAGAACAGAGGCAGGAAGAGGAGGACTTCCTTGCCTCTCAAGGCCCCCTTTACCCAGACAGTGTTCCTTCTGTCTCACCCATCGCACAGGAAGAGGAGGAGGAGGAGGAGGAGGAGGAGGAGGATTGTGTCAGCATGGAGGTGGAGGCTGGCACTCAGCATCATCAGCAGCAGTCTTTTAGGGATGATTTACAGTCCCAAGAAACCAGTGGACTTGTACGTGGCTGGGAGGAGGTGACTGCGGATCATGTCGTCCTTAGTGACCCAGAGGACTCCGGAGCGAATGCCTCAGCAAACCTACGCTGCATGGCCTCCCTGATCCTGCAAAGTCTGCGGAAGGATCCTCGTATTCTTCGGATCAAGGAGAGGGACCATTACTGGCTGGCCACTCTCCTTGATCCACGGTACAAGGGTAAGGTTGCGGACCTTATGTTACCGTCGCAGAGGGAGCAGAGGATGAGACAACTCCGGGAGGCCTTGCAGAAAGGTCTGTGCAACGCGTTCCCAGAGACTGGGAGGTTACAAACTCCTGGTCCTGGACAACGAGTTGCTGAGGCTTCGGCCAGTCAAAGAAGGAGCGGTGGGGAAGGTGGCCGTCTGACCGATGCGTTCAGACAATTCTTTAGTCCGCAGCCCCAAAGTATGATCGGTTCCAGCAACCATCGCCAGCGTCTGATAAACATGGTGCAGGAATATCTAGGGGCAAGGTCAGACTTGGACACCTTCCCCACCGAAAATCCTCTGGCTTACTGGGTCTTGAGGATGGATCACTGGCCAGAGCTTACACAGTATGCAATTGAGCTACTGGCCTGTCCTGCATCCAGCGTTCTTTCGGAACGCACATTCAGTGCTGCTGGAGGATTTGTCACGGATCACAGGGTGCGCCTGTCCACCGACTCGGTTGATCGACTGACTTTCATCAAGATGAACCAGTCTTGGATCACCACCAGCTACCACACACCTGATGCTGATATAACAGACTAATTGATTTTAACATGTCACATCCCTTCAAGACTGATGCTGATGCTGAGTGCCTGTGCTGTTATGTTGACTGGCTATCCTCCTCCTCCGAGTCCTCAATGATACGATTGATGATGATAGCTTGGAAGATCATTTTTGTTTATGGGTGCCGCCACCAGTGGCTAAGGCCCAATTTTTCAGCCCCTGTTTTACAGGGGCGTGTAATTACAATTTTTTTAGCAATAATTTGCCATAGGGCTCATTGCTGTGCTCCAAGTACAGTATCTGTGAGGGGTTGGAGTGTTGTGGCACCAGTGCCTAAGGCCCAATTTTTCAGCCCCTGTTTAACAGGGGCGTGTCATTACAATTTTTGAAGCAATACTTTGCAACAGGGCTCATTGCTGTGCTCCAAGTACAGTATCTGTGAGGGGTTGTAGTGTTGTGCCACCAGTGCCTAAGGCCCAATTTTTCAGCCCCTGTTTAACAGGGGCGTGTCATTACAATTTTTGAAGCAATACTTTGCAACAGGGCTCATTGCTGTGCTCCAAGTACAGTATCTGTGAGGGGTTGTAGTGTTGTGCCACCAGTGCCTAAGGCCCAATTTTTCAGCCCCTGTTCAACAGGGGCATGCAATTACAATTCTTGATGTAATAATTCACAGCAGGGCCCATTGCTGCACCCACCAAGAGTAACTCTGAGGGCTTACAGTGTTGTGGCAACGCCACCACCACCACCACCACGAAAGGCCCAATTTTTCAGCCCCTGTTCAAAAGGGGCATGTAATTACAATTCTTGATCTAATAATTCACAGCAGGGCCCATTCCTGCACCCACCAAGAGTAACTCTGAGGGCTTACAGTGTTGTGGCAACGCCACTACCACCACCACCACGAAAGGCCCAATTTTTCAGCCCCTGTTCAAAAGGGGCATGTAATTACAATTCTTGATCTAATAATTCACAGCAGGGCCCATTCCTGCACCCACCAAGAGTAACTCTGAGGGCTTACAGTGTTGTGGCAACACCACCACCACCACCACCACGAAAGGCCCAATTTTTCAGCCCCTGTTCAAAAGGGGCATGTAATTACAATTCTTGATCTAATAATTCACAGCAGGGCCCATTCCTGCACCCACCAAGAGTAACTCTGAGGGCTTACAGTGTTGTGGCAACACCACCACCACCACCACCACCACGAAAGGCCCAATTTTTCAGCCCCTGTTCAACAGGGGCATGCAATTACAATTCTTGATCTAATAATTCACAGCAGGGCCCATTGCTGCACCCACCAAGAGTAACTCTGAGGGCTTACAGTGTTGTGGCAACACCACCACCACCACCACCACCACGAAAGGCCCAATTTTTCAGCCCCTGTTCAACAGGGGCATGCAATTACAATTCTTGATCTAATAATTCACAGCAGGGCCCATTGCTGCACCCACCAAGAGTAACTGTCAGGGCTTACAGTGTTGTGGCACCAGCACCACCATCAAAGGCCCAATTTTTACTACCACTGTTCAACAATTATATGTAATTAAAATTCCTGATATAATAGTTGACAGCAGGGCGTTTCAGCACCAACCAAGAGTAACTGTGAGTGCTTACAGTGTTGTGCCAACACCAACAACTAAGGGGCCTATTTCTGCAGAGTATATACGGCAGGTCCCTACTTTCAAACATCCAACTTACAAACGACTCCTACTTGCAAACGCAAGAAGACAACAGGAAGTGAGAGGAAATCTACCACTAGGAAGGAAAATTCTCTCCTGTAAGAATAAATATGGGAGAAAGGTGTCTCCTCTGTACTGATGCTTTATCAGCAATCCTTGTTTCAAGAAAAACACCACATTTCAAAAACAGTTGTCATTGGGACGGAAAGTGAGGTGAAATGTTCTGAACAGGGGCACAGACAGCAAAACAAATGTTACAGGGGTGATAACCCTTACCTATGTTTTCCAAAAAGTTTAAAAATAGATTTTTGGGCTGGAGCTACACTTCAACAATGTACCTGTTCAAAATTAGAAACACATTCTACATAAGAACAAACCTACAGTCCCTGTCTTGTATGCACCGCCTGTATACGGCTGTTCAGAGTATATAGGGCCTTTTTTATTTTGTGTGCGGTGTTCCCCTTAATATCCATACAAGACCCAAAGGGGCTGGTAATGGGCTGGGGTGGGGGGGGGGGGGGGTGATGGGGTAGCCATGCAATTTTTCTCAAAGATTTTCATCCATATTACCAGGACCAGACATTACATTAAAGCCGCAAGCAGTTTTAAATGGCTTTTTTTTCCTTTAGAAGTGTCATTTTGTGCAGGGACAGTTCTAAACACGGGAAACACGTGGCACTTCACAGGCATACTTTAGACACCCCCCAGGTACGATATTTAAAGGAATATTTGACTTTTTTTTTTCACTTTATGCATCATTAAAATGACTGCTCCCGAAAAACGACCGTTTTTAAAACTTCTTTTTGCATTGATACATGTCCCCTGGTGCAGAACCCGGGTTCCCAAACCCTTTTAAGGACAATAACATGCATAATAGTTGTTATAATTAGCACTTTAGAATTCGAACGTTCGCATCCATTGTATTTAATAGGGTTCTAATGTTCGTACGAACTTTCGGTCCGTTCGCGGGTTCTGGTGCGAACCGAACCCGGGGGTGTTCGGCTCATCACTAGTGATGATCCATAGTACACCAGTGATGGTCCATAGTACATCAGTGATGATCTATAGTACATCAGTGATGGTCCATAGTACATCAGTGATGAGCTATAGTACATCAGTGATGATCTATAGTACATCACTGATGATCCATAGTACACCAGTAATGATCCATAGTACACCAGTGATGGCCCATAGTACATCAGTGATGAACTATAGTACATCAGTGATGATCCACAGTACATCAGGGATGGTCCATAGTACATCAGTGATGATCCATAGTACATCAGTGATGATCCATAGTACACCAGTGATGGCCCATAGTACATCAGTGATGAACTATAGTACATCAGTGATGATCCACAGTACATCAGTGATGATCCATAGTACATCAGTGATGATCCACAGTACATCAGTGATGATCCACAGTACATCAGGGATGGTCCATAGTACATCAGTGATGATCCATAGTACACCAGTGATGATCCATAGTACACCAGTGATGGCCCATAGTACATCAGTGATGAACTATAGTACATCAGTGATGATCCACAGTACATCAGTGATGATCCACAGTACATCAGGGATGGTCCATAGTACACCAGTGATGATCCACAGTACACCAGTGATGATCCATAGTACACCAGTGATGGTCCATAGTACATCAGTGATGATCTATAGTACATCAGTGATGGTCCATAGTACATCAGTGATGATCTATAGTACATCAGTGATGATCTATAGTACATCAGTGATGATCCATAGTACATCAGTGATGATCCACAGTACATCAGTGATGGTCCACAGTACATCAGGGATGGTCCACAGTACATCGGTGATGATCCATAGTACACCAGTGATGGCCCATAGTACATCAGTGATGGTCCATAGTACATCAGTGATGATCCATAGTAGATCAGTGATGATCCATAGTACACCAGTGATGGCCCATAGTACACCAGTGATGGCCCATAGTACATCAGTGATGATCCACAGTACATCAGTGATGATCCATAGTACATCAGTGATGATCCACAGTACATCAGTGATGATCCACAGTACATCAGGGATGGTCCATAGTACATCAGTGATGATCCATAGTACACCAGTGATGATCCATAGTACACCAGTGATGGCCCATAGTACATCAGTGATGAACTATAGTACATCAGTGATGATCCACAGTACATCAGTGATGATCCACAGTACATCAGGGATGGTCCATAGTACACCAGTGATGATCCACAGTACACCAGTGATGATCCATAGTACACCAGTGATGGTCCATAGTACATCAGTGATGATCTATAGTACATCAGTGATGGTCCATAGTACATCAGTGATGATCTATAGTACATCAGTGATGATCTATAGTACATCAGTGATGATCCACAGTACATCAGTTATGATACACAGTACATCAGTGATGATCCACAGTACATCAGTGATGATCCACAATACTTCAGTGATGATCCACAGTACATCAGTGATGATCCACAGTACATCAGGGATGGTCCACAGTATATCAGTGATGATCCATAGTACATCAGTGATGGTCCATAGTACATCAGTGATGGTCCATAGTACACCAGTGATGATCCATAGTACACCAGTGATGATCCATAGTACACCAGTGATGGCCCATAGTACACTAGTGATGGCCCATAGTACATCAGTGATGATCCATAGTACATCAGTGATGATCCACAGTACATCAGTGATGATCCACAGTACATCAGGGATGGTCCATAGTACATCAGTGATGATCTATAGTACACCAGTGATGATCCATAGTACACCAGTGATGGCCCATAGTACATCAGTGATGAACTATAGTACATCAGTGATGATCCACAGTACATCAGGGATGGTCCATAGTATATCAGTGATGATCCATAGTACACCAGTGATGATCTATAGTACACCAGTAATGGCCCATAGTACATCAGTGATGAACTATAGTACATCAGTGATGATCCACAGTACATCAGTGATGATCCATAGTACATCAGTGATGATCCACAGTACATCAGTGATGATCCACAGTACATCAGGGATGGTCCATAGTACATCAGTGATGATCCATAGTACACCAGTGATGATCCATAGTACACCAGTGATGGCCCATAGTACTTCAGTGATGAACTATAGTACATCAGTGATGATCCACAGTACATCAGTGATGATCCACAGTACATCAGGGATGGTCCATAGTACACCAGTGATGATCCACAGTACACCAGTGATGATCCATAGTACACCAGTGATGGTCCATAGTACATCAGGGATGGTCCATAGTACATCAGTGATGATCCATAGTACACCAGTGATGATCCATAGTACACCAGTGATGGCCCATAGTACATCAGTGATGAACTATAGTACATCAGTGATGATCCACAGTACATCAGTGATGATCCAAAGTACATCAGGGATGGTCCATAGTACACCAGTGATGATCCACAGTACACCAGTGATGATCCATAGTACACCAGTGATGGTCCATAGTACATCAGTGATGATCTATAGTACATCAGTGATGGTCCATAGTACATCAGTGATGATCTATAGTACATCAGTGATGATCTATAGTACATCAGTGATGATCCACAGTACATCAGTTATGATACACAGTACATCAGTGATGATCCACAGTACATCAGTGATGATCCACAATACTTCAGTGATGATCCACAGTACATCAGTGATGATCCACAGTACATCAGGGATGGTCCACAGTATATCAGTGATGATCCACAGTACATCAGTGATGGTCCATAGTACATCAGTGATGGTCCATAGTACACCAGTGATGATCCATAGTACACCAGTGATGGCCCATAGTACACCAGTGATGGCCCATAGTACATCAGTGATGAACTATAGTACATCAGTGATGATCCACAGTACATCAGGGATGGTCCATAGTACATCAGTGATGATCCATAGTACACCAGTGATGATCCATAGTACACCAGTGATGGCCCATAGTACATCAGTGATGAATTATAGTACATCAGTGATGATCCATAGTACATCAGTGATGATCCACAGTACATCAGTGATGATCCACAGTACATCAGGGATGGTCCATAATACATCAGTGATGATCCATAGTACACCAGTGATGATCCATAGTACACCAGTGATGGCCCATAGTACATCAGTGATGAACTATAGTACATCAGTGATGATCCACAGTACATCAGTGATGATCCACAGTACATCAGGGATGGTCCATAGTACACCAGTGATGATCCACAGTACACCAGTGATGATCCATAGTACACCAGTGATGGTCCATAGTACATCAGTGATGATCTATAGTACATCAGTGATGGTCCATAGTACATCAGTGATGAGCTATAGTACATCAGTGATGATCTATAGTACATCAGTGATGATCCATAGTACACCAGTGATGATCCATAGTACACGAGTGATGGCCCATAGTACATCAGTGATGATCCATAGTACACCAGTGATGATCCATAGTACACCAGTGATGGCCCATAGTACATCAGTGATGAACTATAGTACATCAGTGATGATCCACAGTACATCAGTGATGATCCATAGTACATCAGTGATGATCCACAGTACATCAGGGATGATCCACAGTACATCAGGGATGGTCCATAGTACATCAGTGATGATCCATAGTACACCAGTGATGATCCATAGTACACCAGTGATGGCCCACAGTATATCAGTGATGAACTATAGTACATCAGTGATGATCCACAGTACATCAGTGATGATCCACAGTACATCAGGGATGGTCCATAGTACACCAGTGATGATCCACAGTACACCAGTGATGATCCATAGTACACCAGTGATGGTCCATAGTACATCAGTGATGATCTATAGTACATCAGTGATGGTCCATAGTACATCAGTGATGATCTATAGTACATCAGTGATGATCTATAGTACATCAGTGATGATCCATAGTACATCAGTGATGATCCACAGTACATCAGTGATGTTCCACAGTACATCAGGGATGGTCCACAGTACATCGGTGATGATCCATAGTACACCAGTGATGGCCCATAGTACATCAGTGATGGTCCATAGTACATCAGTGATGATCCATAGTACATCAGTGATGATCCATAGTACACCAGTGATGGCCCATAGTACATCAGTGATGATCCATAGTACATCAGTGATGATCCACAGTACATCAGTGATGATCCACAGTACATCAGGGATGGTCCATGGTACATCAGTGATGATCCATAGTACACCAGTGATGATCCATAGTACACCAGTGATGGCCCATAGTACATCAGTGATGAACTATAGTACATCAGTGATGATCCACAGTACATCAGTGATGATCCACAGTACATCAGGGATGGTCCATAGTACACCAGTGATGATCCACAGTACATCAGTTATGATCCACAGTACATTAGTGATGATCCACAGTACATCAGTGATGATCCACAGTACATCAGTGATGATCCACAATACTTCAGTGATGATCCACAGTACATCAGGGATGGTCCACAGTACATCAGTGATGGTCCACAGTATATCAGTGATGATCCATAGTACATCAGTGATGGTCCATAGTACATCAGTGATGGTCCATAGTACACCAGTGATGATCCATAGAACACACGTGATGGCCCATAGTACACCAGTGATGGCCCATAGTACATCAGTGATGATCCATAGTACATCAGTGATGATCCACAGTACATCAGTGATGATCCACAGTACATCAGGGATGGTCCATAGTACATCAGTGATGATCCATAGTACACCAGTGATGATCCATAGTACACCAGTGATGGCCCATAGTACATCAGTGATGAACTATAGTACATCAGAGATGATCCACAGTACATCAGGGATGGTCCATAGTACATCAGTCATGATCCATAGTACACCAGTGATGATCCATAGTACACCAGTGATGGCCCATAGTACATCAGTGATGAACTATAGTACATCAGTGATGATCCACAGTACATCAGTGATGATCCATAGTACATCAGTGATGATCCACAGTACATCAGGGATGGTCCATAGTACATCAGTGATGATCCATAGTACACCAGTGATGATCCATAGTACACCAGTGATGGCCCATAGTACATCAGTGATGAACTATAGTACATCAGTGATGATCCACAGTACATCAGTGATGATCCACAGTACATCAGGGATGGTCCATAGTACACCAGTGATGATCCACAGTACACCAGTGATGGTCCATAGTACATCAGTGATGATCTATAGTACATCAGTGATGATCTATAGTACATCAGTGATGATCCACAGTACATCAGTTATGATACACAGTACATCAGTGATGATCCACAGTACATCAGTGATGATCCACAATACTTCAGTGATGATCCACAGTAGATCAGTGATGATCCACAGTACATCAGGGATGGTCCACAGTATATCAGTGATGATCCATAGTACATCAGTGATGGTCCATAGTACATCAGTGATGGTCCATAGTACACCAGTGATGATCCATAGTACACCAGTGATGATCCACAGTACATCAGTGATGATCCACAGTACATCAGGGATGGTCCATAGTACATCAGTGATGATCCATAGTACACCAGTGGTGATCCATAGTACACCAGTGATGGCCCATAGTACATCAGTGATGAACTATAGTACATCAGTGATGATCCACAGTACATCAGTGATGATCCACAGTACATCAGGGATGGTCCATAGTACACCAGTGATGATCCACAGTACACCAGTGATGATCCATAGTACACCAGTGATGGTCCATAGTACATCAGTGATGATCTATAGTACATCACTGATGGTCCATAGTACATCAGTGATGATCTATAGTACATCAGTGATGATCCACAGTACATCAGTTATGATACACAGTACATCAGTGATGATCCACAGTACATCAGTGATGATCCACAATACTTCAGTGATGATCCACAGTACATCAGTGATGATCCACAGTACATCAGGGATGGTCCACAGTATATCAGTGATGATCCATAGTACATCAGTGATGGTCCATAGTACATCAGTGATGGTCCATAGTACACCAGTGATGATCCATAGTACACCAGTGATGATCCATAGTACACCAGTGATGGCCCATAGTACACCAGTGATGGCCCATAGTACATCAGTGATGATCCATAGTACATCAGTGATGATCCACAGTACATCAGTGATGATCCACAGTACATCAGGGATGGTCCATAGTACATCAGTGATGATCCATAGTACACCAGTGATGATCCATAGTACACCAGTGATGGCCCATAGTACATCAGTGATGAACTATAGTACATCAGTGATGATCCACAGTACATCAGTGATGATCCATAGTACATCAGTGATGATCCACAGTACATCAGTGATGATCCACAGTACATCAGGGATGGTCCATAGTACATCAGTGATGATCCATAGTACACCAGTGATGATCCATAGTACACCAGTGATGGCCCATAGTACATCAGTGATGATCTATAGTACATCAGTGATGATCCACAGTACATCAGGGATGGTCCATAGTACATCAGGGATGATCCATAGTACATCAGTGATGATCCACAGTACATCAGTGATGATCCACAGTACATCAGTGATGATCCACAGTACATCAGTGATGATCCACAGTACATCAGGGATGGTCCACAGTACATCAGTGATGATCCATAGTACACCAGTCATGATCCATAGTACATCAGTGATGATCCATAGTACATCAGTGATGGCCCACAGTACATCAGGGATGATCCACAGTACATCAGTGATGATCCATAGTACACCAGTGATGGCCCATAGTACACCAGTGATGGCCCATAGTACATCAGTGATGATCCACAGTACATCAGTGATGATCTATAGTACATCAGTGATGATCCACAGTACACCAGTGATGATTCACAGTACATCAGGGATGGTCCATAGTACATCAGGGATGGTCCATAGTACATCAGTGATGATCCACAGTACATCAGGGATGGTCCACAGTACATCAGTGATGATCCATAGTACATCAGTGATGGCCCATAGTACATCAGTGATGATCCATATTACACCAGTGATGATCCATAGTACACCAGGGATGACCCACAGTACATCAGTGATGATCCACAGTACATCAGTGATGGTCCATAGTAAATCAGTGATGGTCCATGGTACACCAGTGATGATCCATAGTTCGCCAGTGATGGCCCATAGTACACCAGTGATGATCCATAGTACACCAGAGATGGCCCATAGTATACCAGTGATGTCCCATAGTACATCAGTGATGATCCACAGTACATCAGTGATGATCCATAGTACACCAGGGATGGCCCATAGTACATCAGTGATGGCTCATAGTACATCAGTGATGATCCATAGTACATCAGTGATGATCCATAGTACACCAGTGATGATCCATAGTACATCAGTGATGGCTCATAGTACATCAGTGATGATCCATAGTACATCAGTGATGATCCATAGTACACCAGTGATGATCCATAGTACATCAGTGATGGCTCATAGTACATCAGTGATGATCCATAATACATCAGTGATGATCCATAGTACACCAGTGATGGCCCATAGTACTTCAGTGATGATCTATAGTACATCAGTGATGATCCACAGTACATCAGTGATGATCCACAGTACATCAGTGATGATCCACGGTACATCAGTGATGATCCATAGTACATCAGTGATGATCCTCAGTACATCAATGATGATCCACAGTACATCAGTGATGATCCACAGTACATCAGTGATGATCCACAGTACATCAGTGATGATCCACAGGACATCAGGGATGGTCCACAGTACATCAGTGATGATCCATAGTAAACCAGTCATGATCCATAGTACATCAGTGATGATCCATAGTACATCAGTGATGATCCATAGTACACCAGTGATGGCCCATAGTACACCAGTGATGATCCATAGTACACCAGTGATGGCCCATAGTACTTCAGTGATGATCTATAGTACATCAGTGATGATCCACAGTACATCAGTGATGATCCACAATACATCAGGGATGGTCCACAGTATATCAGTGATGATCCATAGTACATCAGTGATGGCCCACAGTACATCAGTGATGATCCACAGTACATCAGTGATGATCCATAGTACACCAGTGATGGTCCATAGTACACCAGTGATGGTCCATAGTACATCAGTGATGATCCACAGTACATCAGGGATGGTCCACAGTACATCAGTGATGATCCATAGTACACCAGTGATGGCCTAAAGCACATCAGTGATGGTCCATAGTACACCAGGGATGATCCATAGTAATCCAGTGATGATCCATAGTACACCAGTGATGGCCCATAGTACACCAGTGATGGCCCATAGTACATCAGTGATGATCCACAGTACATCAGTGATGATCTATAGTACATCAGGGATGGTCCACAGTACATCAGTGATGATCCATAGTACACCAGTGATGATCCATAGTACATCAGTGATGCTCCATAGTACACCTGTGATGGCCCACAGTACACCTGTGATGGCCCACAGTAGATCAGTGATGATCCACAGTACATCAGGGATGATCCACAGTATATCAGGGATGGTCCACAGTATATCAGTGATGAGCCATAGTACATCAGTGATGGTCCATAGTACACCAGTGATGATCCATAGTACACCAGTGATGGCCCATAGTACACCAGTGATGGCCCATAGTACACCAGTGATGATCCATAGTACACCAGTGATGATCTATAGTACATCAGTGATGATCCACAGTACACCAGTGATGATTCACAGTACATCAGGGATGGTCCATAGTACATCAGGGATGGTCCATAGTACATCAGTGATGATCCACAGTACATCAGGGATGGTCCACAGTACATCAGTGATGATCCATAGTACATCAGTGATGGCCCATAGTACATCAGTGATGATCCATATTACACCAGTGATGATCCATAGTACACCAGGGATGACCCACAGTACATCAGTGATGATCCACAGTACATCAGTGATGGTCCATAGTAAATCAGTGATGGTCCATGGTACACCAGTGATGATCCATAGTTCGCCAGTGATGGCCCATAGTACACCAGTGATGATCCATAGTACACCAGAGATGGCCCATAGTATACCAGTGATGTCCCATAGTACATCAGTGATGATCCACAGTACATCAGTGATGATCCATAGTACACCAGGGATGGCCCATAGTACATCAGTGATGGCTCATAGTACATCAGTGATGATCCATAGTACATCAGTGATGATCCATAGTACACCAGTGATGATCCATAGTACATCAGTGATGGCTCATAGTACATCAGTGATGATCCATAGTACATCAGTGATGATCCATAGTACACCAGTGATGATCCATAGTACATCAGTGATGGCTCATAGTACATCAGTGATGATCCATAATACATCAGTGATGATCCATAGTACACCAGTGATGGCCCATAGTACTTCAGTGATGATCTATAGTACATCAGTGATGATCCACAGTACATCAGTGATGATCCACAGTACATCAGTGATGATCCACGGTACATCAGTGATGATCCATAGTACATCAGTGATGATCCTCAGTACATCAATGATGATCCACAGTACATCAGTGATGATCCACAGTACATCAGTGATGATCCACAGTACATCAGTGATGATCCACAGGACATCAGGGATGGTCCACAGTACATCAGTGATGATCCATAGTAAACCAGTCATGATCCATAGTACATCAGTGATGATCCATAGTACATCAGTGATGATCCATAGTACACCAGTGATGGCCCATAGTACACCAGTGATGATCCATAGTACACCAGTGATGGCCCATAGTACTTCAGTGATGATCTATAGTACATCAGTGATGATCCACAGTACATCAGTGATGATCCACAATACATCAGGGATGGTCCACAGTATATCAGTGATGATCCATAGTACATCAGTGATGGCCCACAGTACATCAGTGATGATCCACAGTACATCAGTGATGATCCATAGTACACCAGTGATGGTCCATAGTACACCAGTGATGGTCCATAGTACATCAGTGATGATCCACAGTACATCAGGGATGGTCCACAGTACATCAGTGATGATCCATAGTACACCAGTGATGGCCTAAAGCACATCAGTGATGGTCCATAGTACACCAGGGATGATCCATAGTAATCCAGTGATGATCCATAGTACACCAGTGATGGCCCATAGTACACCAGTGATGGCCCATAGTACATCAGTGATGATCCACAGTACATCAGTGATGATCTATAGTACATCAGGGATGGTCCACAGTACATCAGTGATGATCCATAGTACACCAGTGATGATCCATAGTACATCAGTGATGCTCCATAGTACACCTGTGATGGCCCACAGTACACCTGTGATGGCCCACAGTAGATCAGTGATGATCCACAGTACATCAGGGATGATCCACAGTATATCAGGGATGGTCCACAGTATATCAGTGATGAGCCATAGTACATCAGTGATGGTCCATAGTACACCAGTGATGATCCATAGTACACCAGTGATGGCCCATAGTACACCAGTGATGGCCCATAGTACACCAGTGATGATCCATAGTACACCAGTGATGGCCCATAGTACACCAGTGATGTCCCATAGTACATCAGTGATGATCCATAGTAATCCAGTGATGATCCATAGTACACCAGTGATGGCCCATAGTACACCAGTGATGGCCCATAGTACATCAGTGATGATCCACAGTACATCAGTGATGATCTATAGTACATCAGGGATGGTCCACAGTACATCAGTGATGATCCATAGTACATCAGTGATGATCCATAGTACACCAGTGATGATCCATAGTACATCAGTAATGGCTCATAGTACATCAGTGATGATCCATAGTACACCAGTGATGATCCATAGTACATTAGTGATGGCTCATAGTACATCAGTGATGATCCATAATACATCAGTGATGATCCATAGTACATCAGTGATGATCCATAGTACACCAGTCATGGCCCATAGTACTACAGTGATGATCTATAGTACATCAGTGATGATCCACAGTACATCAGTGATGATCCACAGTACATCAGTGATGATCCAAGGTACATCAGTGATGATCCATAGTACATCAGTGATGATCCTCAGTACATCAGTGATGATCCACAGTACATCAGTGATGATCCACAGTACATCAGTGATGATCCACAGTACATCAGGGATGGTCCACAGTACATCAGTGATGATCCATAGTACACCAGTCATGATCCATAGTACATCAGTGATGATCCATAGTACATCAGTGATGATCCATAGTACACCAGTGATGATCCATAGTACACCAGTGATGGCCCATAGTACTTCAGTGATAATTAATAGTACATCAGTGATGATCCACAGTACATCAGTGATGATCCACAATACATCAGGGATGGTCCACAGTATATCAGTGATGATCCATAGTACATCAGTGATGGCCCACAGTACATCAGTGATGATCCACAGTACATCAGTGATGATCCATAGTACACCAGTGATGGCCCATAGTACATCAGTGATGGTCCATAGTACATCAGTGATGATCCATAGTACATCAGTGATGATCCATAGTACACCAGTGATGATACACAGTACATCAGTTATGATCCACAGTACATCAGTGATGATCCACAGTACATCAGTGATGATCCACAATACTTCAGTGATGATCCACAGTACATCAGTGATGATCCACAGTACATCAGGGATGGTCCACAGTATATCAGTGATGATCCATAGTACATCAGTGATGGCTCATAGTACATCAGTGATGATCCATAGTACACCAGTGATGATCCATAGTACACCAGTAATGTTCCATAGTACACCAGGGATGATCCACAGTACATCAGTGATGATCCACAGTACATCAGTGGTGGTCCACAGTACATCAGTGATGGTCCATAGTACACCAGTGATGATCCATAGTACACCAGTGATGATCCATAGTACACCAGTGATGGCCCGTAGTACACCAGTGATGGCCCATAGTACATCAGTGATGATCCATAGAACATCAATGATGATCCACAGTACATCAGTGATGATCCACAGTACATCAGGGATGGTCCATAGTACATCAGTAATGATCCATAGTACACCAGTGATGATCCATAGTACACCAGTGATGGCCCATAGTACATCAGTGATGAACTATAGTACATCAGTGATGATCCACAGTACATCAGGGATGGTCCATAGTACACCAGTGATGATCCATAGTACACCAGTGATGATCCATAGTACACCAGTGATGGCCCATAGTACATCAGTGATGAACTATAGTACATCAGTGATGATCCACAGTACATCAGTGATGATCCACAGTACATCAGGGATGGTCCATAGTACACCAGTGATGATCCACAGTACACCAGTGATGATCCATAGTACACCAGTGATGGTCCATAGTACATCAGTGATGATCTATAGTACATCAGTGATGGTCCATAGTACATCAGTGATGATCTATATACATAGTACACCAGTGATGATCTATAGTACATCAGTGATGATCTACAGTACATCAGTTATGATCCACAGTACATTAGTGATGATCCACAGTACATCAGTGATGATCCACAGTACATCAGGGATGGTCCACAGTACATCAGTGATGATCCATAGTACACCAGTCATGATCCATAGTACATCAGTGATGATCCATAGTACATCAGTGATGATCCATAGTACACCAGTGATGATCCATAGTACACCAGTGATGGCCCATAGTACTTCAGTGATAATTAATAGTACATCAGTGATGATCCACAGTACATCAGTGATGATCCACAATACATCAGGGATGGTCCACAGTATATCAGTGATGATCCATAGTACATCAGTGATGGCCCATAGTACATCAGTGATGGCTCATAGTACATCAGTGATGATCCATAGTACATCAGTGATGATCCATAGTACACCAGTGATGATCCATAGTACATCAGTGATGGCTCATAGTACATCAGTGATGATCCATAGTACATCAGTGATGATCCATAGTACACCAGTGATGATCCATAGTACATCAGTGATGGCTCATAGTACATCAGTGATGATCCATAATACATCAGTGATGATCCATAGTACACCAGTGATGGCCCATAGTACTTCAGTGATGATCTATAGTACATCAGTGATGATCCACAGTACATCAGTGATGATCCACAGTACATCAGTGATGATCCACGGTACATCAGTGATGATCCATAGTACATCAGTGATGATCCTCAGTACATCAATGATGATCCACAGTACATCAGTGATGATCCACAGTACATCAGTGATGATCCACAGTACATCAGTGATGATCCACAGGACATCAGGGATGGTCCACAGTACATCAGTGATGATCCATAGTAAACCAGTCATGATCCATAGTACATCAGTGATGATCCATAGTACATCAGTGATGATCCATAGTACACCAGTGATGGCCCATAGTACACCAGTGATGATCCATAGTACACCAGTGATGGCCCATAGTACTTCAGTGATGATCTATAGTACATCAGTGATGATCCACAGTACATCAGTGATGATCCACAATACATCAGGGATGGTCCACAGTATATCAGTGATGATCCATAGTACATCAGTGATGGCCCACAGTACATCAGTGATGATCCACAGTACATCAGTGATGATCCATAGTACACCAGTGATGGTCCATAGTACACCAGTGATGGTCCATAGTACATCAGTGATGATCCACAGTACATCAGGGATGGTCCACAGTACATCAGTGATGATCCATAGTACACCAGTGATGGCCTAAAGCACATCAGTGATGGTCCATAGTACACCAGGGATGATCCATAGTAATCCAGTGATGATCCATAGTACACCAGTGATGGCCCATAGTACACCAGTGATGGCCCATAGTACATCAGTGATGATCCACAGTACATCAGTGATGATCTATAGTACATCAGGGATGGTCCACAGTACATCAGTGATGATCCATAGTACACCAGTGATGATCCATAGTACATCAGTGATGCTCCATAGTACACCTGTGATGGCCCACAGTACACCTGTGATGGCCCACAGTAGATCAGTGATGATCCACAGTACATCAGGGATGATCCACAGTATATCAGGGATGGTCCACAGTATATCAGTGATGAGCCATAGTACATCAGTGATGGTCCATAGTACACCAGTGATGATCCATAGTACACCAGTGATGGCCCATAGTACACCAGTGATGGCCCATAGTACACCAGTGATGATCCATAGTACACCAGTGATGGCCCATAGTACACCAGTGATGTCCCATAGTACATCAGTGATGATCCATAGTAATCCAGTGATGATCCATAGTACACCAGTGATGGCCCATAGTACACCAGTGATGGCCCATAGTACATCAGTGATGATCCACAGTACATCAGTGATGATCTATAGTACATCAGGGATGGTCCACAGTACATCAGTGATGATCCATAGTACATCAGTGATGATCCATAGTACACCAGTGATGATCCATAGTACATCAGTAATGGCTCATAGTACATCAGTGATGATCCATAGTACACCAGTGATGATCCATAGTACATTAGTGATGGCTCATAGTACATCAGTGATGATCCATAATACATCAGTGATGATCCATAGTACATCAGTGATGATCCATAGTACACCAGTCATGGCCCATAGTACTACAGTGATGATCTATAGTACATCAGTGATGATCCACAGTACATCAGTGATGATCCACAGTACATCAGTGATGATCCAAGGTACATCAGTGATGATCCATAGTACATCAGTGATGATCCTCAGTACATCAGTGATGATCCACAGTACATCAGTGATGATCCACAGTACATCAGTGATGATCCACAGTACATCAGGGATGGTCCACAGTACATCAGTGATGATCCATAGTACACCAGTCATGATCCATAGTACATCAGTGATGATCCATAGTACATCAGTGATGATCCATAGTACACCAGTGATGATCCATAGTACACCAGTGATGGCCCATAGTACTTCAGTGATAATTAATAGTACATCAGTGATGATCCACAGTACATCAGTGATGATCCACAATACATCAGGGATGGTCCACAGTATATCAGTGATGATCCATAGTACATCAGTGATGGCCCACAGTACATCAGTGATGATCCACAGTACATCAGTGATGATCCATAGTACACCAGTGATGGCCCATAGTACATCAGTGATGGTCCATAGTACATCAGTGATGATCCATAGTACATCAGTGATGATCCATAGTACACCAGTGATGATACACAGTACATCAGTTATGATCCACAGTACATCAGTGATGATCCACAGTACATCAGTGATGATCCACAATACTTCAGTGATGATCCACAGTACATCAGTGATGATCCACAGTACATCAGGGATGGTCCACAGTATATCAGTGATGATCCATAGTACATCAGTGATGGCTCATAGTACATCAGTGATGATCCATAGTACACCAGTGATGATCCATAGTACACCAGTAATGTTCCATAGTACACCAGGGATGATCCACAGTACATCAGTGATGATCCACAGTACATCAGTGGTGGTCCACAGTACATCAGTGATGGTCCATAGTACACCAGTGATGATCCATAGTACACCAGTGATGATCCATAGTACACCAGTGATGGCCCGTAGTACACCAGTGATGGCCCATAGTACATCAGTGATGATCCATAGAACATCAATGATGATCCACAGTACATCAGTGATGATCCACAGTACATCAGGGATGGTCCATAGTACATCAGTAATGATCCATAGTACACCAGTGATGATCCATAGTACACCAGTGATGGCCCATAGTACATCAGTGATGAACTATAGTACATCAGTGATGATCCACAGTACATCAGGGATGGTCCATAGTACACCAGTGATGATCCATAGTACACCAGTGATGATCCATAGTACACCAGTGATGGCCCATAGTACATCAGTGATGAACTATAGTACATCAGTGATGATCCACAGTACATCAGTGATGATCCACAGTACATCAGGGATGGTCCATAGTACACCAGTGATGATCCACAGTACACCAGTGATGATCCATAGTACACCAGTGATGGTCCATAGTACATCAGTGATGATCTATAGTACATCAGTGATGGTCCATGGTACATCAGTGATGATCTATATACATAGTACACCAGTGATGATCTATAGTACATCAGTGATGATCTACAGTACATCAGTTATGATCCACAGTACATTAGTGATGATCCACAGTACATCAGTGATGATCCACAGTACATCAGGGATGGTCCACAGTACATCAGTGATGATCCATAGTACACCAGTCATGATCCATAGTACATCAGTGATGATCCATAGTACATCAGTGATGATCCATAGTACACCAGTGATGATCCATAGTACACCAGTGATGGCCCATAGTACTTCAGTGATAATTAATAGTACATCAGTGATGATCCACAGTACATCAGTGATGATCCACAATACATCAGGGATGGTCCACAGTATATCAGTGATGATCCATAGTACATCAGTGATGGCCCACAGTACATCAGTGATGATCCACAGTACATCAGTGATGATCCATAGTACACCAGTGATGGCCCACAGTACATCAGTGATGGTCCATAGTACATCAGTGATGATCCATAGTACATCAGTGATGATCCATAGTACACCAGTGATGATCCACAGTACATCAGTTATGATCCACAGTACATCAGTGATGATCCACAGTACATCAGTGATGATCCACAATACTTCAGTGATGATCCACAGTACATCAGTGATGATCCACAGTACATCAGGGATGGTCCACAGTATATCAGTGATGATCCATAGTACATCAGTGATGGCTCATAGTACATCAGTGATGATCCATAGTACACCAGTGATGATCCATAGTACACCAGTAATGTTCCATAGTACACCAGGGATGATCCACAGTACATCAGTGATGATCCACAGTACATCAGTGGTGGTCCACAGTACATCAGTGATGGTCCATAGTACACCAGTGATGATCCATAGTACAAGAGTAATGATCCATAGTACACCAGTGATGGCCCGTAGTACACCAGTGATGGCCCATGGTACATCAGTGATGATCCATAGTACATCAATGATGATCCACAGTACATCAGTGATGATCCACAGTACATCAGGGATGGTCCATAGTACATCAGTGATGATCCATAGTACACCAGTGATGATCCATAGTACACCAGTGATGGCCCATAGTACATCAGTGATGAACTATAGTACATCAGTGATGATCCACAGTACATCAGGGATGGTCCATAGTACACCAGTGATGATCCATAGTACACCAGTGATGATCCATAGTACACCAGTGATGGCCCATAGTACATCAGTGATGAACTATAGTACATCAGTGATGATCCACAGTACATCAGTGATAATCAACAGTACATCAGGGATGGTCCATAGTACACCAGTGATGATCCACAGTACACCAGTGATGATCCATAGTACACCAGTGATGGTCCATAGTACATCAGTGATGATCTATAGTACATCAGTGATGGTCCATAGTACATCAGTGATGATCTATATACATAGTACACCAGTGATGATTTATAGTACATCAGTGATGATCTACAGTACATCAGTTATGATCCACAGTACATTAGTGATGATCCACAGTACATCAGTGATGATCCACAATACTTCAGTGATGATCCATAGTACATCAGTGATGATCCACAGTACATCAGGGATGGTCCACAGTATATCATTGATGATCCATAGTACATCAGTGATGGTCCATAGTACATCAGTGATGGTCCATAGTACACCAGTGATGATCCATAGTACACCAGTGATGATCCATAGTACACCAGTGATGGCCCATAGTACACCAGTGATGGCCCATAGTACATCAGTGATGAACTATAGTACATCAGTGATGATCCACAGTACATCAGGGATGGTCCATAGTACATCAGTGATGATCCATAGTACATCAGTGATGATCCACAGTACATCAGGGTTGGTCCACAGTACATCAGTGATGATCCATAGTACACCAGTGATGGCCCAAAGCACATCAGTGATGGTCCATAGTACACCAGGGATGATCCATAGTAATCCAGTGATGATCCATAGTACACCAGTGATGGCCCATAGTACACCAGTGATGGCCCATAGTACATCAGTGATGATCCACAGTACATCAGGGATGGTCCATAGTACATCAGGGATGGTCCATAGTACATCAGTGATGATCCATAGTACACCAGTGATGATCCATAGTACACCAGTGATGGCCCATAGTACATCAGTGATGAACTATAGTACATCAGTGATGATCCACAGTACATCAGGGATGGTCCATAGTACATCAGTGATGATCCATAGTACACCAGTGATGATCCATAGTACACCAGTGATGGCCCATAGTACATCAGTGATGAACTATAGTACATCAGTGATGATCCACAGTACATCAGTGATGATCCATAGTACATCAGTGATGATCCACAGTATATTAGTGATGATCCACAGTACATCAGGGATGGTCCATAGTACATCAGTGATGATCCATAGTACACCAGTGATGATCCATAGTACACCAGTGATGGCCCATAGTACATCAGTGATGAACTATAGTACATCAGTGATGATCCACAGTACATCAGTGATGATCCACAGTACACCAGTGATGATCCACAGTACACCAGTGATGATCCATAGTACACCAGTGATGGTCCATAGTACATCAGTGATGATCTATAGTACATCAGTGATGGTCCATAGTACATCAGTGATGAGCTATAGTACATGAGTGATGATCTATAGTACATCAGTGATGATCCATAGTACACCAGTGATGATCCATAGTACACCAGTGATGGCCCATAGTACATCAGTGATGAACTATAGTACATCAGTGATGATCCACAGTACATCAGGGATGGTCCATAGTACATCAGTGATGATCCATAGTACACCAGTGATGGCCCATAGTACATCAGTGATGAACTATAGTACATCAGTGATGATCCACAGTACATCAGTGATGATCCACAGTACATCAGGGATGGTCCATAGTACACCAGTGATGATCCACAGTACACCAGTGATGATCCATAGTACACCAGTGATGGTCCATAGTACATCAGTGATGATCTATAGTACATCAGTGATGGTCCATAGTACATCAGTGATGATCTATATACATAGTACACCAGTGATGATCTATAGTACATCAGTGATGATCTACAGTACATCAGTTATGATCCACAGTACATTAGTGATGATCCACAGTACATCAGTGATGATCCACAATACTTCAGTGATGATCCACAGTACATCAGTGATGATCCACAGTACATCAGGGATGGTCCACAGTATATCAGTGATGATCCATAGTACATCAGTGATGGTCCATAGTACATCAGTGATGGTCCATAGTAAACCAGTGATGATCCATAGTACACCAGTGATGGCCCATAGTACACCAGTGATGGCCCATAGTACATCAGTGATGATCCATAGTACATCAGTGATGATCCACAGTACATCAGTGATGATCCACAGTACATCAGGGATGGTCCATAGTACATCAGTGATGATCCATAGTACACCAGTGATGATCCATAGTACACCAGTGATGGCCCATAGTACATCAGTGATGAACTATAGTACATCAGTGATGATCCACAGTACATCAGGGATGGTCCATAGTTTATCAGTGATGATCCATAGTACACCAGTGATGATCCATAGTACACCAGTGATGGTCCATAGTACATCAGTGATGAACAATAGTACATCAGTGATGATCCACAGTACATCAGTGATGATCCATAGTACATCAGTGATGATCCACAGTACATCAGTGATGATCCACAGTACATCAGGGATGGTCCATAGTACATCAGTGATGATCCATAGTACACCAGTGATGATCCATAGTACACCAGTGATGGCCTATAGTACATCAGTGATGAACTATAGTACATCAGTGATGATCCACAGTACATCAGTGATGATCCACAGTACATCAGGGATGGTCCATAGTACACCAGTGATGATCCACAGTACACCAGTGATGATCCATAGTACACCAGTGATGGTCCATAGTACATCAGTGATGATCTATAGTACATCAGTGATGGTCCATAGTACATCAGTGATGATCTATAGTACATCAGTGATGATCCACAGTACATCAGGTATGATACACAGTACATCAGTGATGATCCACAGTACATCAGTGATGATCCACAATACTTCAGTGATGATCCACAGTACATCAGTGATGATCCACAGTACATCAGGGATGGTCCACAGTATATCAGTGATGATCCATAGTACATCAGTGATGGTCCATAGTACACCAGTGATGATCTATAGTACACCAGTGATGGCCCATAGTACACCAGTGATGGCCCATAGTACATCAGTGATGATCCATAGTACATCAGTGATGATCCACAGTACATCAGTGATGATCCACAGTACATCAGGGATGGTCCATAGTACATCAGTGATGATCCATAGTACACCAGTGATGATCCATAGTACAAAAGTGATGGCCCATAGTACATCAGTGATGAACTATAGTACATCAGTGATGATCCACAGTACATCAGGGATGGTCCATAGTACATCAGTGATGATCCATAGTACACCAGTGATGATCCATAGTACACCAGTGATGGCCCATAGTACATCAGTGATGAACTATAGTACATCAGTGATGATCCACAGTACATCAGTGATGATCCATAGTACATCAGTGATGATCCACAGTATATCAGTGATGATCCACAGTACATCAGGGATGGTCCATAGTACATCAGTGATGATCCATAGTACACCAGTGATGATCCATAGTACACCAGTGATGGCCCATAGTACATCAGTGATGAACTATAGTACATCAGTGATGATCCACAGTACATCAGTGATGATCCATAGTACATCAGTGATGATCCACAGTACATCAGGGATGGTCCATAGTACATCAGTGATGATCCATAGTACACCAGTGATGATCCATAGTACACCAGTGATGGTCCATAGTACATCAGTGATGATCTATAGTACATCAGTGATGATCTATAGTACATCAGTGATGATCCACAGTACATCAGTTATGATACACAGTACATCAGTGATGATCCACAGTACATCAGTGATGATCCACAATACTTCAGTGATGATCCACAGTACATCAGTGATGATCCACAGTACATCAGGGATGGTCCACAGTATATCAGTGATGATCCATAGTACATCAGTGATGGTCCATAGTACATCAGTGATGGTCCATAGTACATCAGTGATGGTCCATAGTACACCAGTGATGATCCATAGTACACCAGTAATGGCCCATAGTACACCAGTGATGGCCCATAGTACATCAGTGATGATCCATAGTACATCAGTGATGATCCACAGTACATCAGTGATGATCCACAGTACATCAGGGATGGTCCATAGTACATCAGTGATGATCCATAGTACACCAGTGATGATCCATAGTACACCAGTGATGGCCCATAGTACATCAGTGATGAACTATAGTACATCAGTGATGATCCACAGTACATCAGGGATGGTCCATAGTACATCAGTGATGATCCATAGTACACCAGTGATGATCCATAGTACACCAGTGATGGCCCATAGTACATCAGTGATGAACTATAGTACATCAGTGATGATCCACAGTACATCAGTGATGATCCATAGTACATCAGTGATGATCCACAGTACATCAGTGATGATCCACAGTACATCAGGGATGGTCCATAGTACATCAGTGATGATCCATAGTACACCAGTGATGATCCATAGTACACCAGTGATGGCCCATAGTACATCAGTGATGAACTATAGTACATCAGTGATGATCCACAGTACATCAGTGATGATCCACAGTACATCAGGGATGGTCCATAGTACACCAGTGATGATCCACAGTACACCAGTGATGATCCATAGTACACCAGTGATGGTCCATAGTACATCAGTGATGATCTATAGTACATCAGTGATGGTCCATAGTACATCAGTGATGAGCTATAGTACATCAGTGATGATCTATAGTACATCACTGATGATCCATAGTACACCAGTGATGATCCATAGTACACCAGTGATGGCCCATAGTACATCAGTGATGAACTATAGTACATCAGTGATGATCCACAGTACATCAGGGATGGTCCATAGTACATCAGTGATGATCCATAGTACATCAGTGATGATCCATAGTACACCAGTGATGGCCCATAGTACATCAGTGATGAACTATAGTACATCAGTGATGATCCACAGTACATCAGTGATGATCCATAGTACATCAGTGATGATCCACAGTACATCAGTGATGATCCACAGTACATCAGGGATGGTCCATAGTACACCAGTGATGGTCCATAGTACATCAGTGATGATCTATAGTACATCAGTGATGGTCCATAGTACATCAGTGATGATCTATAGTACATCAGTGATGATCCACAGTACATCAGTTATGATACACAGTACATCAGTGATGATCCACAGTACATCAGTGATGATCCACAATACTTCAGTGATGATCCACAGTACATCAGTGATGATCCACAGTACATCAGGGATGGTCCACAGTATATCAGTGATGATCCATAGTACATCAGTGATGGTCCATAGTACACCAGTGATGATCTATAGTACACCAGTGATGGCCCATAGTACACCAGTGATGGCCCATAGTACATCAGTGATGATCCATAGTACATCAGTGATGATCCACAGTACATCAGTGATGATCCACAGTACATCAGGGATGGTCCATAGTACATCAGTGATGATCCATAGTACACCAGTGATGATCCATAGTACACCAGTGATGGCCCATAGTACATCAGTGATGATCTATAGTACATCAGTGATGATCCACAGTACATCAGGGATGGTCCATAGTACATCAGGGATGATCCATAGTACATCAGTGATGATCCACAGTACATCAGTGATGATCCACAGTACATCAGTGATGATCCACAGTACATCAGTGATGATCCACAGTACATCAGGGATGGTCCACAGTACATCAGTGATGATCCATAGTACACCAGTCATGATCCATAGTACATCAGTGATGATCCATAGTACATCAGTGATGGCCCACAGTACATCAGGGATGATCCACAGTACATCAGTGATGATCCATAGTACACCAGTGATGGCCCATAGTACACCAGTGATGGCCCATAGTACATCAGTGATGATCCACAGTACATCAGTGATGATCTATAGTACATCAGTGATGATCCACAGTACACCAGTGATGATTCACAGTACATCAGGGATGGTCCATAGTACATCAGGGATGGTCCATAGTACATCAGTGATGATCCACAGTACATCAGGGATGGTCCACAGTACATCAGTGATGATCCATAGTACATCAGTGATGGCCCATAGTACATCAGTGATGATCCATATTACACCAGTGATGATCCATAGTACACCAGGGATGACCCACAGTACATCAGTGATGATCCACAGTACATCAGTGATGGTCCATAGTAAATCAGTGATGGTCCATGGTACACCAGTGATGATCCATAGTTCGCCAGTGATGGCCCATAGTACACCAGTGATGATCCATAGTACACCAGAGATGGCCCATAGTATACCAGTGATGTCCCATAGTACATCAGTGATGATCCACAGTACATCAGTGATGATCCATAGTACACCAGGGATGGCCCATAGTACATCAGTGATGGCTCATAGTACATCAGTGATGATCCATAGTACATCAGTGATGATCCATAGTACACCAGTGATGATCCATAGTACATCAGTGATGGCTCATAGTACATCAGTGATGATCCATAGTACATCAGTGATGATCCATAGTACACCAGTGATGATCCATAGTACATCAGTGATGGCTCATAGTACATCAGTGATGATCCATAATACATCAGTGATGATCCATAGTACACCAGTGATGGCCCATAGTACTTCAGTGATGATCTATAGTACATCAGTGATGATCCACAGTACATCAGTGATGATCCACAGTACATCAGTGATGATCCACGGTACATCAGTGATGATCCATAGTACATCAGTGATGATCCTCAGTACATCAATGATGATCCACAGTACATCAGTGATGATCCACAGTACATCAGTGATGATCCACAGTACATCAGTGATGATCCACAGGACATCAGGGATGGTCCACAGTACATCAGTGATGATCCATAGTAAACCAGTCATGATCCATAGTACATCAGTGATGATCCATAGTACATCAGTGATGATCCATAGTACACCAGTGATGGCCCATAGTACACCAGTGATGATCCATAGTACACCAGTGATGGCCCATAGTACTTCAGTGATGATCTATAGTACATCAGTGATGATCCACAGTACATCAGTGATGATCCACAATACATCAGGGATGGTCCACAGTATATCAGTGATGATCCATAGTACATCAGTGATGGCCCACAGTACATCAGTGATGATCCACAGTACATCAGTGATGATCCATAGTACACCAGTGATGGTCCATAGTACACCAGTGATGGTCCATAGTACATCAGTGATGATCCACAGTACATCAGGGATGGTCCACAGTACATCAGTGATGATCCATAGTACACCAGTGATGGCCTAAAGCACATCAGTGATGGTCCATAGTACACCAGGGATGATCCATAGTAATCCAGTGATGATCCATAGTACACCAGTGATGGCCCATAGTACACCAGTGATGGCCCATAGTACATCAGTGATGATCCACAGTACATCAGTGATGATCTATAGTACATCAGGGATGGTCCACAGTACATCAGTGATGATCCATAGTACACCAGTGATGATCCATAGTACATCAGTGATGCTCCATAGTACACCTGTGATGGCCCACAGTACACCTGTGATGGCCCACAGTAGATCAGTGATGATCCACAGTACATCAGGGATGATCCACAGTATATCAGGGATGGTCCACAGTATATCAGTGATGAGCCATAGTACATCAGTGATGGCCCATAGTACACCAGTGATGGCCCATAGTACACCAGTGATGATCCATAGTACACCAGTGATGGCCCATAGTACACCAGTGATGTCCCATAGTACATCAGTGATGATCCATAGTAATCCAGTGATGATCCATAGTACACCAGTGATGGCCCATAGTACACCAGTGATGGCCCATAGTACATCAGTGATGATCCACAGTACATCAGTGATGATCTATAGTACATCAGGGATGGTCCACAGTACATCAGTGATGATCCATAGTACATCAGTGATGATCCATAGTACACCAGTGATGATCCATAGTACATCAGTAATGGCTCATAGTACATCAGTGATGATCCATAGTACACCAGTGATGATCCATAGTACATTAGTGATGGCTCATAGTACATCAGTGATGATCCATAATACATCAGTGATGATCCATAGTACATCAGTGATGATCCATAGTACACCAGTCATGGCCCATAGTACTACAGTGATGATCTATAGTACATCAGTGATGATCCACAGTACATCAGTGATGATCCACAGTACATCAGTGATGATCCAAGGTACATCAGTGATGATCCATAGTACATCAGTGATGATCCTCAGTACATCAGTGATGATCCACAGTACATCAGTGATGATCCACAGTACATCAGGGATGGTCCACAGTACATCAGTGATGATCCATAGTACACCAGTCATGATCCATAGTACATCAGTGATGATCCATAGTACATCAGTGATGATCCATAGTACACCAGTGATGATCCATAGTACACCAGTGATGGCCCATAGTACTTCAGTGATAATTAATAGTACATCAGTGATGATCCACAGTACATCAGTGATGATCCACAATACATCAGGGATGGTCCACAGTATATCAGTGATGATCCATAGTACATCAGTGATGGCCCACAGTACATCAGTGATGATCCACAGTACATCAGTGATGATCCATAGTACACCAGTGATGGCCCATAGTACATCAGTGATGGTCCATAGTACATCAGTGATGATCCATAGTACATCAATGATGATCCATAGTACACCAGTGATGATACACAGTACATCAGTTATGATCCACAGTACATCAGTGATGATCCACAGTACATCAGTGATGATCCACAATACTTCAGTGATGATCCACAGTACATCAGTGATGATCCACAGTACATCAGGGATGGTCCACAGTATATCAGTGATGATCCATAGTACATCAGTGATGGCTCATAGTACATCAGTGATGATCCATAGTACACCAGTGATGATCCATAGTACACCAGTAATGTTCCATAGTACACCAGGGATGATCCACAGTACATCAGTGATGATCCACAGTACATCAGTGGTGGTCCACAGTACATCAGTGATGGTCCATAGTACACCAGTGATGATCCATAGTACACCAGTGATGATCCATAGTACACCAGTGATGGCCCGTAGTACACCAGTGATGGCCCATAGTACATCAGTGATGATCCATAGTACATCAATGATGATCCACAGTACATCAGTGATGATCCACAGTACATCAGGGATGGTCCATAGTACATCAGTAATGATCCATAGTACACCAGTGATGATCCATAGTACACCAGTGATGGCCCATAGTACATCAGTGATGAACTATAGTACATCAGTGATGATCCACAGTACATCAGGGATGGTCCATAGTACACCAGTGATGATCCATAGTACACCAGTGATGATCCATAGTACACCAGTGATGGCCCATAGTACATCAGTGATGAACTATAGTACATCAGTGATGATCCACAGTACATCAGTGATGATCCACAGTACATCAGGGATGGTCCATAGTACACCAGTGATGATCCACAGTACACCAGTGATGATCCATAGTACACCAGTGATGGTCCATAGTACATCAGTGATGATCTATAGTACATCAGTGATGGTCCATAGTACATCAGTGATGATCTATATACATAGTACACCAGTGATGATCTATAGTACATCAGTGATGATCTACAGTACATCAGTTATGATCCACAGTACATTAGTGATGATCCACAGTACATCAGTGATGATCCACAGTACATAAGGGATGGTCCACAGTACATCAGTGATGATCCATAGTACACCAGTCATGATCCATAGTACATCAGTGATGATCCATAGTACATCAGTGATGATCCATAGTACACCAGTGATGATCCATAGTACACCAGTGATGGCCCATAGTACTTCAGTGATAATTAATAGTACATCAGTGATGATCCACAGTACATCAGTGATGATCCACAATACATCAGGGATGGTCCACAGTATATCAGTGATGATCCATAGTACATCAGTGATGGCCCACAGTACATCAGTGATGATCCACAGTACATCAGTGATGATCCATAGTACACCAGTGATGGCCCACAGTACATCAGTGATGGTCCATAGTACATCAGTGATGATCCATAGTACATCAGTGATGATCCATAGTACACCAGTGATGATCCACAGTACATCAGTTATGATCCACAGTACATCAGTGATGATCCACAGTACATCAGTGATGATCCACAATACTTCAGTGATGATCCACAGTACATCAGTGATGATCCACAGTACATCAGGGATGGTCCACAGTATATCAGTGATGATCCATAGTACATCAGTGATGGCTCATAGTACATCAGTGATGATCCATAGTACACCAGTGATGATCCATAGTACACCAGTAATGTTCCATAGTACACCAGGGATGATCCACAGTACATCAGTGATGATCCACAGTACATCAGTGGTGGTCCACAGTACATCAGTGATGGTCCATAGTACACCAGTGATGATCCATAGTACAAGAGTAATGATCCATAGTACACCAGTGATGGCCCGTAGTACACCAGTGATGGCCCATAGTACATCAGTGATGATCCATAGTACATCAATGATGATCCACAGTACATCAGTGATGATCCACAGTACATCAGGGATGGTCCATAGTACATCAGTGATGATCCATAGTACACCAGTGATGATCCATAGTACACCAGTGATGGCCCATAGTACATCAGTGATGAACTATAGTACATCAGTGATGATCCACAGTACATCAGGGATGGTCCATAGTACACCAGTGATGATCCATAGTACACCAGTGATGATCCATAGTACACCAGTGATGGCCCATAGTACATCAGTGATGAACTATAGTACATCAGTGATGATCCACAGTACATCAGTGATGATCCACAGTACATCAGGGATGGTCCATAGTACACCAGTGATGATCCACAGTACACCAGTGATGATCCATAGTACACCAGTGATGGTCCATAGTACATCAGTGATGATCTATAGTACATCAGTGATGGTCCATAGTACATCAGTGATGATCTATATACATAGTACACCAGTGATGATCTATAGTACATCAGTGATGATCTACAGTACATCAGTTATGATCCACAGTACATTAGTGATGATCCACAGTACATCAGTGATGATCCACAATACTTTAGTGATGATCCATAGTACATCAGTGATGATCCACAGTACATCAGGGATGGTCCACAGTATATCAGTGATGATCCATAGTACATCAGTGATGGTCCATAGTACATCAGTGATGGTCCATAGTACACCAGTGATGATCCTAGTACACCAGTGATGATCCATAGTACACCAGTGATGGCCCATAGTACACCAGTGATGGCCCATAGTACATCAGTGATGATCCATAGTACATCAGTGATGATCCACAGTACATCAGTGATGATCCACAGTACATCAGGGATGGTCCATAGTACATCAGTGATGATCCATAGTACACCAGTGATGATCCATAGTACACCAGTGATGGCCCATAGTACATCAGTGATGAACTATAGTACATCAGTGATGATCCACAGTACATCAGGGATGGTCCATAGTACATCAGTGATGATCCATAGTACATCAGTGATGATCCACAGTACATCAGGGATGGTCCACAGTACATCAGTGATGATCCATAGTACACCAGTGATGGCCCAAAGCACATCAGTGATGGTCCATAGTACACCAGGGATGATCCATAGTAATCCAGTGATGATCCATAGTACACCAGTGATGGCCCATAGTACACCAGTGATGGCCCATAGTACATCAGTGATGATCCACAGTACATCAGGGATGGTCCATAGTACATCAGGGATGGTCCATAGTACATCAGTGATGATCCATAGTACACCAGTGATGATCCATAGTACACCAGTGATGGCCCATAGTACATCAGTGATGAACTATAGTACATCAGTGATGATCCACAGTACATCAGGGATGGTCCATAGTACATCAGTGATGATCCATAGTACACCAGTGATGATCCATAGTACACCAGTGATGGCCCATAGTACATCAGTGATGAACTATAGTACATCAGTGATGATCCACAGTACATCAGTGATGATCCATAGTACATCAGTGATGATCCACAGTATATTAGTGATGATCCACAGTACATCAGGGATGGTCCATAGTACATCAGTGATGATCCATAGTACACCAGTGATGATCCATAGTACACCAGTGATGGCCCATAGTACATCAGTGATGAACTATAGTACATCAGTGATGATCCACAGTACATCAGTGATGATCCACAGTACACCAGTGATGATCCACAGTACACCAGTGATGATCCATAGTACACCAGTGATGGTCCATAGTACATCAGTGATGATCTATAGTACATCAGTGATGGTCCATAGTACATCAGTGATGAGCTATAGTACATGAGTGATGATCTATAGTACATCAGTGATGATCCATAGTACACCAGTGATGATCCATAGTACACCAGTGATGGCCCATAGTACATCAGTGATGAACTATAGTACATCAGTGATGATCCACAGTACATCAGGGATGGTCCATAGTACATCAGTGATGATCCATAGTACACCAGTGATGGCCCATAGTACATCAGTGATGAACTATAGTACATCAGTGATGATTCACAGTACATCAGTGATGATCCACAGTACATCAGGGATGGTCCATAGTACACCAGTGATGATCCACAGTACACCAGTGATGATCCATAGTACACCAGTGATGGTCCATAGTACATCAGTGATGATCTATAGTACATCAGTGATGGTCCATAGTACATCAGTGATGATCTATATACATAGTACACCAGTGATGATCTATAGTACATCAGTGATGATCTACAGTACATCAGTTATGATCCACAGTACATTAGTGATGATCCACAGTACATCAGTGATGATCCACAATACTTCAGTGATGATCCACAGTACATCAGTGATGATCCACAGTACATCAGGGATGGTCCACAGTATATCAGTGATGATCCATAGTACATCAGTGATGGTCCATAGTACATCAGTGATGGTCCATAGTAAACCAGTGATGATCCATAGTACACCAGTGATGGCCCATAGTACACCAGTGATGGCCCATAGTACATCAGTGATGATCCATAGTACATCAGTGATGATCCACAGTACATCAGTGATGATCCACAGTACATCAGGGATGGTCCATAGTACATCAGTGATGATCCATAGTACACCAGTGATGATCCATAGTACACCAGTGATGGCCCATAGTACATCAGTGATGAACTATAGTACATCAGTGATGATCCACAGTACATCAGGGATGGTCCATAGTTTATCAGTGATGATCCATAGTACACCAGTGATGATCCATAGTACACCAGTGATGGTCCATAGTACATCAGTGATGAACAATAGTACATCAGTGATGATCCACAGTACATCAGTGATGATCCATAGTACATCAGTGATGATCCACAGTACATCAGTGATGATCCACAGTACATCAGGGATGGTCCATAGTACATCAGTGATGATCCATAGTACACCAGTGATGATCCATAGTACACCAGTGATGGCCTATAGTACATCAGTGATGAACTATAGTACATCAGTGATGATCCACAGTACATCAGTGATGATCCACAGTACATCAGGGATGGTCCATAGTACACCAGTGATGATCCACAGTACACCAGTGATGATCCATAGTACACCAGTGATGGTCCATAGTACATCAGTGATGATCTATAGTACATCAGTGATGGTCCATAGTACATCAGTGATGATCTATAGTACATCAGTGATGATCCACAGTACATCAGGTATGATACACAGTACATCAGTGATGATCCACAGTACATCTGTGATGATCCACAATACTTCAGTGATGATCCACAGTACATCAGTGATGATCCACAGTACATCAGGGATGGTGCACAGTATATCAGTGATGATCCATAGTACATCAGTGATGGTCCATAGTACACCAGTGATGATCTATAGTACACCAGTGATGGCCCATAGTACACCAGTGATGGCCCATAGTACATCAGTGATGATCCATAGTACATCAGTGATGATCCACAGTACATCAGTGATGATCCACAGTACATCAGGGATGGTCCATAGTACATCAGTGATGATCCATAGTACACCAGTGATGATCCATAGTACAAAAGTGATGGCCCATAGTACATCAGTGATGAACTATAGTACATCAGTGATGATCCACAGTACATCAGGGATGGTCCATAGTACATCAGTGATGATCCATAGTACACCAGTGATGATCCATAGTACACCAGTGATGGCCCATAGTACATCAGTGATGAACTATAGTACATCAGTGATGATCCACAGTACATCAGTGATGATCCATAGTACATCAGTGATGATCCACAGTATATCAGTGATGATCCACAGTACATCAGGGATGGTCCATAGTACACCAGTGATGATCCATAGTACACCAGTGATGATCCATAGTACACCAGTGATGGCCCATAGTACATCAGTGATGAACTATAGTACATCAGTGATGAACTATAGTACATCAGTGATGATCCACAGTACATCAGTGATGATCCATAGTACATCAGTGATGATCTATAGTACATCAGTGATGATCTATAGTACATCAGTGATGATCCACAGTACATCAGTTATGATACACAGTACATCAGTGATGATCCACAGTACATCAGTGATGATCCACAATACTTCAGTGATGATCCACAGTACATCAGTGATGATCCACAGTACATCAGGGATGGTCCACAGTATATCAGTGATGATCCATAGTACATCAGTGATGGTCCATAGTACATCAGTGATGGTCCATAGTACATCAGTGATGGTCCATAGTACACCAGTGATGATCCATAGTACACCAGTAATGGCCCATAGTACACCAGTGATGGCCCATAGTACATCAGTGATGATCCATAGTACATCAGTGATGATCCACAGTACATCAGTGATGATCCACAGTACATCAGGGATGGTCCATAGTACATCAGTGATGATCCATAGTACACCAGTGATGATCCATAGTACACCAGTGATGGCCCATAGTACATCAGTGATGAACTATAGTACATCAGTGATGATCCACAGTACATCAGGGATGGTCCATAGTACATCAGTGATGATCCATAGTACACCAGTGATGATCCATAGTACACCAGTGATGGCCCATAGTACATCAGTGATGAACTATAGTACATCAGTGATGATCCACAGTACATCAGTGATGATCCATAGTACATCAGTGATGATCCACAGTACATCAGTGATGATCCACAGTACATCAGGGATGGTCCATAGTACATCAGTGATGATCCATAGTACACCAGTGATGATCCATAGTACACCAGTGATGGCCCATAGTACATCAGTGATGAACTATAGTACATCAGTGATGATCCACAGTACATCAGTGATGATCCACAGTACATCAGGGATGGTCCATAGTACACCAGTGATGATCCACAGTACACCAGTGATGATCCATAGTACACCAGTGATGGTCCATAGTACATCAGTGATGATCTATAGTACATCAGTGATGGTCCATAGTACATCAGTGATGAGCTATAGTACATCAGTGATGATCTATAGTACATCACTGATGATCCATAGTACACCAGTGATGATCCATAGTACACCAGTGATGGCCCATAGTACATCAGTGATGAACTAGAGTACATCAGTGATGATCCACAGTACATCAGGGATGGTCCATAGTACATCAGTGATGATCCATAGTACATCAGTGATGATCCATAGTACACCAGTGATGGCCCATAGTACATCAGTGATGAACTATAGTACATCAGTGATGATCCACAGTACATCAGTGATGATCCATAGTACATCAGTGATGATCCACAGTACATCAGTGATGATCCACAGTACATCAGGGATGGTCCATAGTACACCAGTGATGGTCCATAGTACATCAGTGATGATCTATAGTACATCAGTGATGGTCCATAGTACATCAGTGATGATCTATAGTACATCAGTGATGATCCACAATACATCAGTTATGATACACAGTACATCAGTGATGATCCACAGTACATCAGTGATGATCCACAATACTTCAGTGATGATCCACAGTACATCAGTGATGATCCACAGTACATCAGGGATGGTCCACAGTATATCAGTGATGATCCATAGTACATCAGTGATGGTCCATAGTACACCAGTGATGATCTATAGTACACCAGTGATGGCCCATAGTACACCAGTGATGGCCCATAGTACATCAGTGATGATCCATAGTACATCAGTGATGATCCACAGTACATCAGTGATGATCCACAGTACATCAGGGATGGTCCATAGTACATCAGTGATGATCCATAGTACACCAGTGATGATCCATAGTACACCAGTGATGGCCCATAGTACATCAGTGATGAACTATAGTACATCAGTATAACAAAGGGAAAAAAACCGCGCTTACTACGAAAAATAATTAATTAAATTAAATTAATAATACAATAATAAAGTCCTTACAGCAGCAATAAAAGTGGGATAAACACAAATAGAAATAAAAAAGAAAATCGCGCTAAGGAATCACAAATTATTGAATAAAGTCCAATTTGGCAGGCTGGTGTGAAAGGAACACAAAAATCCCAATTACTGAATAAACCTGGAAGAATTCATGCTTACCAGATAAGTAAGCCAATAGAACATATGGCTTTTACCCAGCCAGGGCCTTTCAATTCCCACAAGGTTGATTCGTCAGAGAATTATTGAGTATGGTCGCTTGAACTATGACTCCATATTATGTATTACATTCGACCCAAAAAGGAGAGAGAAAAAAACATAGCGTGATCCTGTCTCGATAATTAGTCAATAGAAATCAGCATTGTGAACAACACTCGATGTGGGAAGCATGCAAAAAGTGAACCACCACCTCACAGTCAATCTCCTTACCAGATTGCACTACATAAGGAGCTTTAAGCCAAAAAACACCCCAAACACAGAAGGTTGTGATCCACCACCTCTCATGCAATCTTCTTACCAGATAGCTAGTGTAATACAGCCTGATGTATGTAGGTGACGATCCGTAACCGAAATCCTATAGATAGCTGCAGGCTCGAATGATAAGGGGGTGAAATCAGATTCTCCCCAATGGATAGTGTCTTATCTTATCTTCCTGATATTCTTGCCTTTCTCCTTCATCAGCAGCCTGTAAACGTCAGCACTGTAAAGCTTCTGTCGGCCTTCCTCTCTATAACTGTGGAAATGAGCCTGGGATGAGCAGACGTTGAAGACGACGATGGTGAATTATGCAGTCAGCTACAGCAAGTAAAGTTTTCCAATCCACAGGACTGCGACAGGCACAGAAGGCCGGTAGGCTGTTCTCTTTAACTCCTAATCGTTCTCTTCGTTCTTCTCAAGACCTCCTGCTCTCTAGCTCCCTCGTCACGGTGACGAGGGAGCTAGAGAGCAGGACTTTACTTGCTGTAGCTGACTGCATAATTCACCATCGTCGTCTTCAACGTCTGCTCATCCCAGGCTCATTTCCACAGTTATAGAGAGGAAGGCCGACAGAAGCTTTACAGTGCTGACGTTTACAGGCTGCTGATGAAGGAGAAAGGCAAGAATATCAGGAAGATAAGATAAGACACTATCCATTGGGGAGAATCTGATTTCACCCCCTTATCATTCGAGCCTGCAGCTATCTATAGGATTTCGGTTACGGATCGTCACCTACATACATCAGGCTGTATTACACTAGCTATCTGGTAAGAAGATTGCATGAGAGGTGGTGGATCACAACCTTCTGTGTTTGGGGTGTTTTTTGGCTTAAAGCTCCTTATGTAGTGCAATCTGGTAAGGAGATTGACTGTGAGGTGGTGGTTCACTTTTTGCATGCTTCCCACATCGAGTGTTGTTCACAATGCTGATTTCTATTGACTAATTATCGAGACAGGATCACGCTATGTTTTTTTCTCTCTCCTTTTTGGGTCGAATGTAATACATAATATGGAGTCATAGTTCAAGCGACCATACTCAATAATTCTCTGACGAATCAACCTTGTGGGAATTGAAAGGCCCTGGCTGGGTAAAAGCCATATGTTCTATTGGCTTACTTATCTGGTAAGCATGAATTCTTCCAGGTTTATTCAGTAATTGGGATTTTTGTGTTCCTTTCACACCAGCCTGCCAAATTGGACTTTATTCAATAATTTGTGATTCCTTAGCGCGATTTTCTTTTTTATAGTACATCAGTGATGATCCACAGTACATCAGGGATGGTCCATAGTACATCAGTGATGATCCATAGTACACCAGTGATGATCCATAGTACACCAGTGATGGCCCATAGTACATCAGTGATGAACTATAGTACATCAGTGATGATCCACAGTACATCAGTGATGATCCATAGTACATCAGTGATGATCCACAGTATATCAGTGATGATCCACAGTACATCAGGGATGGTCCATAGTACATCAGTGATGATCCATAGTACACCAGTGATGATCCATAGTACACCACTGATGGCCCATAGTACATCAGTGATGAACTATAGTACATCAGTGATGATCCACAGTACATCAGTGATGATCCATAGTACATCAGTGATGATCCACAGTACATCAGGGATGGTCCATAGTACATCAGTGATGATCCATAGTACACCAGTGATGATCCATAGTACACCAGTGATGGTCCATAGTACATCAGTGATGATCTATAGTACATCAGTGATGATCTATAGTACATCAGTGATGATCCACAGTACATCAGTTATGATACACAGTACATCAGTGATGATCCACAGTACATCAGTGATGATCCACAATACTTCAGTGATGATCCACAGTACATCAGTGATGATCCACAGTACATCAAGGATGGTCCACAGTATATCAGTGATGATCCATAGTACATCAGTGATGGTCCATAGTACATCAGTGATGGTCCATAGTACATCAGTGATGGTCCATAGTACACCAGTGATGATCCATAGTACACCAGTGATGGCCCATAGTACACCAGTGATGGCCCATAGTACATCAGTGATGATCCATAGTACATCAGTGATGATCCACAGTACATCAGTGATGATCCACAGTACATCAGGGATGGTCCATAGTACATCAGTGATGATCCATAGTACACCAGTGATGATCCACAGTACACCAGTGATGGCCCATAGTACATCAGTGATGAACTATAGTACATCAGTGATGATCCACAGTACATCAGGGATGGTCCATAGTACATCAGTGATGATCCATAGTACACCAGTGATGATCCATAGTACACCAGTGATGGCCCATAGTACATCAGTGATGAACTATAGTACATCAGTGATGATCCACAGTACATCAGTGATGATCCATAGTACATCAGTGATGATCCACAGTACATCAGTGATGATCCACAGTACATCAGGGATGGTCCATAGTACATCAGTGATGATCCATAGTACACCAGTGATGATCCATAGTACACCAGTGATGGCCCATAGTACATCAGTGATGAACTATAGTACATCAGTGATGATCCACAGTACATCAGTGATGATCCACAGTACATCAGGGATGGTCCATAGTACACCAGTGATGATCCACAGTACACCAGTGATGATCCATAGTACACCAGTGATGGTCCATAGTACATCAGTGATGATCTATAGTACATCAGTGATGGTCCATAGTACATCAGTGATGAGCTATAGTACATCAGTGATGATCTATAGTACATCACTGATGATCCATAGTACACCAGTGATGATCCATAGTACACCAGTGATGGCCCATAGTACATCAGTGATGAACTATAGTACATCAGTGATGATCCACAGTACATCAGGGATGGTCCATAGTACATCAGTGATGATCCATAGTACATCAGTGATGATCCATAGTACACCAGTGATGGCCCATAGTACATCAGTGATGAACTATAGTACATCAGTGATGATCCACAGTACATCAGTGATGATCCATAGTACATCAGTGATGATCCACAGTACATCAGTGGTGATCCACAGTACATCAGGGATGGTCCATAGTACATCAGTGATGATCCATAGTACACCAGTGATGATCCATAGTACACCAGTGATGGCCCATAGTACATCAGTGATGAACTATAGTACATCAGTGATGATCCACAGTACATCAGTGATGATCCACAGTACATCAGGGATGGTCCATAGTACACCAGTGATGATCCACAGTACACCAGTGATGATCCATAGTACACCAGTGATGGTCCATAGTACATCAGTGATGATCTATAGTACATCAGTGATGGTCCATAGTACATCAGTGATGATCTATAGTACATCAGTGATGATCTATAGTACATCAGTGATGATCTATAGTACATCAGTGATGATCCATAGTACATCAGTGATGATCCACAGTACATCAGTGATGGTCCACAGTACATCAGGGATGGTCCACAGTACATCGGTGATGATCCATAGTACACCAGTGATGGCCCATAGTACATCAGTGATGGTCCATAGTACATCAGTGATGATCCACAGTAGATCAGTGATGATCCATAGTACACCAGTGATGGCCCATAGTACACCAGTGATGGCCCATAGTACATCAGTGATGAACTATAGTACATCAGTGATGATCCACAGTACATCAGTGATGATCCACAGTACATCAGGGATGGTCCATAGTACACCAGTGATGATCCACAGTACACCAGTGATGATCCATAGTACACCAGTGATGGTCCATAGTACATCAGTGATGATCTATAGTACATCAGTGATGGTCCATAGTACATCAGTGATGATCTATAGTACATCAGTTATGATACACAGTACATCAGTGATGATCCACAGTACATCAGTGATGATCCACAATACTTCAGTGATGATCCACAGTACATCAGTGATGATCCACAGTACATCAGGGATGGTCCACTTTATATCAGTGATGATCCATAGTACATCAGTGATGGTCCATAGTACATCAGTGATGGTCCATGGTACACCAGTGATGATCGATAGTACACCAGTGATGATCCATAGTACACCAGTGATGGCCCATAGTACACCAGTGATGGCCCATAGTACATCAGTGATGATCCATAGTACATCAGTGATGATCCACAGTACATCAGTGATGATCCACAGTACATCAGGGATGGTCCATAGTACATCAGTGATGATCCATAGTACACCAGTGATGATCCATAGTACACCAGTGATGGCCCATAGTACATCAGTGATGAACTATAGTACATCAGTGATGATCCACAGTACATCAGGGATGGTCCATAGTACATCAGTGATGATCCATAGTACACCAGTGATGATCCATAGTACACCAGTGATGGCCCATAGTACATCAGTGATGAACTATAGTACATCAGTGATGATCCACGGTACATCAGTGATGATCCATAGTACATCAGTGATGATCCACAGTACATCAGTGATGATCCACAGTACATCAGGGATGGTCCATAGTACACCAGTGATGATCCATAGTACACCAGTGATGGCCCATAGTACATCAGTGATGAACTATAGTACATCAGTGATGATCCACAGTACATCAGTGATGATCCATAGTACATCAGTGATGATCCACAGTACATCAGTGATGATCCACAGTACATCAGGGATGGTCCATAGTACATCAGTGATGATCTATAGTACACCAGTGATGATCCATAGTACACCAGTGATGGCCCATAGTACTTCAGTGATGAACTATAGTACATCAGTGATGATCCACAGTACATCAGTGATGATCCACAGTACATCAGGGATGGTCCATAGTACACCAGTGATGATCCACAGTACACCAGTGATGATCCATAGTACACCAGTGATGGTCCATAGTACATCAGGGATGGTCCATAGTACATCAGTGATGATCCATAGTACACCAGTGATGATCCATAGTACACCAGTGATGGCCCATAGTACATCAGTGATGAACTATACTACATCAGTGATGATCCACAGTACATCAGTGATGATCCACAGTACATCAGGGATGGTCCATAGTACACCAGTGATGATCCACAGTACACCAGTGATGATCCATAGTACACCAGTGATGGTCCATAGTACATCAGTGATGATCTATAGTACATCAGTGATGGTCCATAGTACATCAGTGATGATCTATAGTACATCAGTGATGATCTATAGTACATCAGTGATGATCCACAGTACATCAGTTATGATACACAGTACATCAGTGATGATCCACAGTACATCAGTGATGATCCACAATACTTCAGTGATGATCCACAGTACATCAGTGATGATCCACAGTACATCAGGGATGGTCCACAGTATATCAGTGATGATCCACAGTACATCAGTGATGGTCCATAGTACATCAGTGATGGTCCATAGTACACCAGTGATGATCCATAGTACACCAGTGATGGGCCATAGTACACCAGTGATGGCCCATAGTACATCAGTGATGAACTATAGTACATCAGTGATGATCCATAGTACATCAGGGATGGTCCATAGTACATCAGTGATGATCCATAGTACACCAGTGATGATCCATAGTACACCAGTGATGGCCCATAGTACATCAGTGATGAACTATAGTACATCAGTGATGATCCATAGTACATCAGTGATGATCCACAGTACATCAGTGATGATCCACAGTACATCAGGGATGGTCCATAGTACATCAGTGGTGATCCATAGTACACCAGTGATGATCCATAGTACACCAGTGATGGCCCATAGTACATCAGTGATGAACTATAGTACATCAGTGATGATCCACAGTACATCAGTGATGATCCACAGTACATCAGGGATGGTCCATAGTACACCAGTGATGATCCACAGTACACCAGTGATGATCCATAGTACACCAGTGATGGTCCATAGTACATCAGTGATGATCTATAGTACATCAGTGATGGTCCATAGTACATCAGTGATGAGCTATAGTACATCAGTGATGATCTATAGTACATCAGTGATGATCCATAGTACACCAGTGATGATCCATAGTACACCAGTGATGGCCCATAGTACATCAGTGATGATCCATAGTACACCAGTGATGATCCATAGTACACCAGTGATGGCCCATAGTACATCAGTGATGAACTATAGTACATCAGTGATGATCCACAGTACATCAGTGATGATCCATAGTACATCAGTGATGATCCACAGTACATCAGTGATGATCCACAGTACATCAGGGATGGTCCATAGTACATCAGTGATGATCCATAGTACACCAGTGATGATCCATAGTACACCAGTGATGGCCCACAGTATATCAGTGATGAACTATAGTACATCAGTGATGATCCACAGTACATCAGTGATGATCCACAGTACATCAGAGATGGTCCATAGTACACCAGTGATGATCCACAGTACACCAGTGATGATCCATAGTACACCAGTGATGGTCCATAGTACATCAGTGATGATCTATAGTACATCAGTGATGGTCCATAGTACATCAGTGATGATCTATAGTACATCAGTGATGATCTATAGTACATCAGTGATGATCCATAGTACATCAGTGATGATCCACAGTACATCAGTAATGTTCCACAGTACATCAGGGATGGTCCACAGTACATCGGTGATGATCCATAGTACACCAGTGATGGCCCATAGTACATCAGTGATGGTCCATAGTACATCAGTGATGATCCATAGTACATCAGTGATGATCCATAGTACACCAGTGATGGCCCATAGTACATCAGTGATGATCCACAGTACATCAGTGATGATCCACAGTACATCAGGGATGGTCCATAGTACATCAGTGATGATCCATAGTACACCAGTGATGATCCATAGTACACCAGTGATGGCCCATAGTACATCAGTGATGAACTATAGTACATCAGTGATGATCCACAGTACATCAGTGATGATCCACAGTACATTAGGGATGGTCCATAGTACACCAGTGATGATCCACAGTACATCAGTTATGATCCACAGTACATTAGTGATGATCCACAGTACATCAGTGATGATCCACAGTACATCAGTGATGATCCACAATACTTCAGTGATGATCCACAGTACATCAGGGATGGTCCACAGTACATCAGTGATGGTCCACAGTATATCAGTGATGATCCATACTACATCAGTGATGGTCCATAGTACATCAGTGATGGTCCATAGTACACCAGTGATGATCCATAGTACACCAGTGATGGCCCATAGTACACCAGTGATGGCCCATAGTACATCAGTGATGATCCATAGTACATCAGTGATGATCCACAGTACATCAGTGATGATCCACAGTACATCAGGGATGGTCCATAGTACATCAGTGATGATCCATAGTACACCAGTGATGATCCATAGTACACCAGTGATGGCCCATAGTACATCAGTGATGAACTATAGTACATCAGAGATGATCCACAGTACATCAGGGATGGTCCATAGTACATCAGTCATGATCCATAGTACACCAGTGATGATCCATAGTACACCAGTGATGGCCCATAGTACATCAGTGATGAACTATAGTACATCAGTGATGATCCACAGTACATCAGTGATGATCCATAGTACATCAGTGATGATCCACAGTACATCAGGGATGGTCCATAGTACATCAGTGATGATCCATAGTACACCAGTGATGATCCATAGTACACCAGTGAGAGCCCATAGTACATCAGTGATGAACTATAGTACATCAGTGATGATCCACAGTACATCAGTGATGATCCACAGTACATCAGGGATGGTCCATAGTACACCAGTGATGATCCACAGTACACCAGTGATGGTCCATAGTACATCAGTGATGATCTATAGTACATCAGTGATGATCTATAGTACATCAGTGATGATCCACAGTACATCAGTTATGATACACAGTACATCAGTGATGATCCACAGTACATCAGTGATGATCCACAATACTTCAGTGATGATCCACAGTAGATCAGTGATGATCCACAGTACATCAGGGATGGTCCACAGTATATCAGTGATGATCCATAGTACATCAGTGATGGTCCATAGTACATCAGTGATGGTCCATAGTACACCAGTGATGATCCATAGTACACCAGTGATGGCCCATAGTACACCAGTGATGGCCCATAGTACATCAGTGATGATCCATAGTACATCAGTGATGATCCACAGTACATCAGTGATGATCCACAGTACATCAGGGATGGTCCATAGTACATCAGTGATGATCCATAGTACACCAGTGATGATCCATAGTACACCAGTGATGGCCCATAGTACATCAGTGATGAACTATAGTACATCAGAGATGATCCACAGTACATCAGGGATGGTCCATAGTACATCAGTGATGATCCATAGTACACCAGTAATGATCCATAGTACACCAGTGATGGCCCATAGTACATCAGTGATGAACTATAGTACATCAGTGATGATCCACAGTACATCAGTGATGATCCATAGTACATCAGTGATGATCCACAGTACATCAGTGATGATCCACAGTACATCAGGGATGGTCCATAGTACATCAGTGATGATCCATAGTACACCAGTGATGATCCATAGTACACCAGTGATGGCCCATAGTACATCAGTGATGAACTATAGTACATCAGTGATGATCCACAGTACATCAGTGATGATCCACAGTACATCAGGGATGGTCCATAGTACACCAGTGATGATCCACAGTACACCAGTGATGATCCATAGTACATCAGTGATGATCTATAGTACATCAGTGATGGTCCATAGTACATCAGTGATGATCTATAGTACATCAGTGATGATCTATAGTACATCAGTGATGATCCATAGTACATCAGTGATGATCCACAGTACATCAGTGATGGTCCACAGTACATCAGGGATGGTCCACAGTACATCGGTGATGATCCATAGTACACCGGTGATGGCCCATAGTACATCAGTGATGGTCCATAGTACATCAGTGATGATCCATAGTAGATCAGTGATGATCCATAGTACACCAGTGTTGGCCCATAGTACACCAGTGATGGCCCATAGTACATCAGTGATGATCCACAGTACATCAGTGATGATCCATAGTACATCAGTGATGATCCACAGTACATCAGTGATGATCCACAGTACATCAGGGATGGTCCATAGTACATCAGTGATGATCCATAGTACACCAGTGATGATCCATAGTACACCAGTGATGGCCCATAGTACATCAGTGATGAACTATAGTACATCAGTGATGATCCACAGTACATCAGTGATGATCCACAGTACATCAGGGATGGTCCATAGTACACCAGTGATGATCCACAGTACACCAGTGATGATCCATAGTACACCAGTGATGGTCCATAGTACATCAGTGATGATCTATAGTACATCAGTGATGGTCCATAGTACATCAGTGATGATCTATAGTACATCAGTGATGATCCACAGTACATCAGTTATGATACACAGTACATCAGTGATGATCCACAGTACATCAGTGATGATCCACAATACTTCAGTGATGATCCACAGTACATCAGTGATGATCCACAGTACATCAGGGATGGTCCACAGTATATCAGTGATGATCCATAGTACATCAGTGATGGTCCATAGTACATCAGTGATGGTCCATAGTACACCAGTGATGATCCATAGTACACCAGTGATGATCCATAGTACACCAGTGATGATCCATAGTACACCAGTGATGATCCATAGTACACCAGTGATGGCCCATAGTACACCAGTGATGGTCCATAGTACATCAGTGATGATCTATAGTACATCAGTGATGATCCACAGTACATCAGTGATGATCCACAGTACATCAGGGATGGTCCATAGTACATCAGTGATGATCCATAGTACACCAGTGGTGATCCATAGTACACCAGTGATGGCCCATAGTACATCAGTGATGAACTATAGTACATCAGTGATGATCCACAGTACATCAGTGATGATCCACAGTACATCAGTGATGGTCCACAGTACATCAGGGATGGTCCACAGTACATCGGTGATGATCCATAGTACACCAGTGATGGCCCATAGTACATCAGTGATGGTCCATAGTACATCAGTGATGATCCATAGTAGATCAGTGATGATCCATAGTACACCAGTGATGGCCCATAGTACACCAGTGATGGCCCATAGTACATCAGTGATGATCCACAGTACATCAGTGATGATCCATAGTACATCAGTGATGATCCACAGTACATCAGTGATGATCCACAGTACATCAGGGATGGTCCATAGTACATCAGTGATGATCCATAGTACACCAGTGATGATCCATAGTACACCAGTGATGGCCCATAGTACATCAGTGATGAACTATAGTACATCAGTGATGATCCACAGTACATCAGTGATGATCCACAGTACATCAGGGATGGTCCATAGTACACCAGTGATGATCCACAGTACACCAGTGATGATCCATAGTACACCAGTGATGGTCCATAGTACATCAGGGATGATCTATAGTACATCAGTGATGGTCCATAGTACATCAGTGATGATCTATAGTACATCAGTGATGATCCACAGTACATCAGTGATGATCCACGGTACATCAGTGATGATCCATAGTACATCAGTGATGATCCACAGTACATCAGTGATGATCCACAGTACATCAGGGATGGTCCATAGTACACCAGTGATGATCCATAGTACACCAGTGATGGCCCATAGTACATCAGTGATGAACTATAGTACATCAGTGATGATCCACAGTACATCAGTGATGATCCATAGTACATCAGTGATGATCCACAGTACATCAGTGATGATCCACAGTACATCAGGGATGGTCCATAGTACATCAGTGATGATCTATAGTACACCAGTGATGATCCATAGTACACCAGTGATGGCCCATAGTACTTCAGTGATGAACTATAGTACATCAGTGATGATCCACAGTACATCAGTGATGATCCACAGTACATCAGGGATGGTCCATAGTACACCAGTGATGATCCACAGTACACCAGTGATGATCCATAGTACACCAGTGATGGTCCATAGTACATCAGGGATGGTCCATAGTACATCAGTGATGATCCATAGTACACCAGTGATGATCCATAGTACACCAGTGATGGCCCATAGTACATAAGTGATGAACTATAGTACATCAGTGATGATCCACAGTACATCAGTGATGATCCACAGTACATCAGGGATGGTCCATAGTACACCAGTGATGATCCACAGTACACCAGTGATGATCCATAGTACACCAGTGATGGTCCATAGTACATCAGTGATGATCTATAGTACATCAGTGATGGTCCATAGTACATCAGTGATGATCTATAGTACATCAGTGATGATCTATAGTACATCAGTGATGATCCACAGTACATCAGTTATGATACACAGTACATCAGTGATGATCCACAGTACATCAGTGATGATCCACAATACTTCAGTGATGATCCACAGTAGATCAGTGATGATCCACAGTACATCAGGGATGGTCCACAGTATATCAGTGATGATCCATAGTACATCAGTGATGGTCCATAGTACATCAGTGATGGTCCATAGTACACCAGTGATGATCCATAGTACACCAGTGATGGCCCATAGTACACCAGTGATGGCCCATAGTACATCAGTGATGATCCATAGTACATCAGTGATGATCCACAGTACATCAGTGATGATCCACAGTACATCAGGGATGGTCCATAGTACATCAGTGATGATCCATAGTACACCAGTGATGATCCATAGTACACCAGTGATGGCCCATAGTACATCAGTGATGAACTATAGTACATCAGAGATGATCCACAGTACATCAGGGATGGTCCATAGTACATCAGTGATGATCCATAGTACACCAGTGATGATCCATAGTACACCAGTGATGGCCCATAGTACATCAGTGATGAACTATAGTACATCAGTGATGATCCACAGTACATCAGTGATGATCCATAGTACATCAGTGATGATCCACAGTTCATCAGGGATGGTCCATAGTACATCAGTGATGATCCATAGTACACCAGTGATGATCCATAGTACACCAGTGATGGCCCATAGTACATCAGTGATGAACTATAGTACATCAGTGATGATCCACAGTACATCAGTGATGATCCACAGTACATCAGGGATGGTCCATAGTACACCAGTGATGATCCACAGTACACCAGTGATGATCCATAGTACATCAGTGATGATCTATAGTACATCAGTGATGGTCCATAGTACATCAGTGATGATCTATAGTACATCAGTGATGATCTATAGTACATCAGTGATGATCCATAGTACATCAGTGATGATCCACAGTACATCAGTGATGGTCCACAGTACATCAGGGATGGTCCACAGTACATCGGTGATGATCCATAGTACACCGGTGATGGCCCATAGTACATCAGTGATGGTCCATAGTACATCAGTGATGATCCATAGTAGATCAGTGATGATCCATAGTACACCAGTGATGGCCCATAGTACACCAGTGATGGCCCATAGTACATCAGTGATGATCCACAGTACATCAGTGATGATCCATAGTACATCAGTGATGATCCACAGTACATCAGTGATGATCCACAGTACATCAGGGATGGTCCATAGTACATCAGTGATGATCCATAGTACACCAGTGATGATCCATAGTACACCAGTGATGGCCCATAGTACATCAGTGATGAACTATAGTACATCAGTGATGATCCACAGTACATCAGTGATGATCCACAGTACATCAGGGATGGTCCATAGTACACCAGTGATGATCCACAGTACACCAGTGATGATCCATAGTACACCAGTGATGGTCCATAGTACATCAGTGATGATCTATAGTACATCAGTGATGGTCCATAGTACATCAGTGATGATCTATAGTACATCAGTGATGATCCACAGTACATCAGTTATGATACACAGTACATCAGTGATGATCCACAGTACATCAGTGATGATCCACAATACTTCAGTGATGATCCACAGTACATCAGTGATGATCCACAGTACATCAGGGATGGTCCACAGTATATCAGTGATGATCCATAGTACATCAGTGATGGTCCATAGTACATCAGTGATGGTCCATAGTACACCAGTGATGATCCATAGTACACCAGTGATGATCCATAGTACACCAGTGATGATCCATAGTACACCAGTGATGATCCATAGTACACCAGTGATGGCCCATAGTACACCAGTGATGGTCCATAGTACATCAGTGATGATCTATAGTACATCAGTGATGATCCACAGTACATCAGTGATGATCCACAGTACATCAGGGATGGTCCATAGTACATCAGTGATGATCCATAGTACACCAGTGGTGATCCATAGTACACCAGTGATGGCCCATAGTACATCAGTGATGAACTATAGTACATCAGTGATGATCCACAGTACATCAGTGATGATCCACAGTACATCAGTGATGGTCCACAGTACATCAGGGATGGTCCACAGTACATCGGTGATGATCCATAGTACACCAGTGATGGCCCATAGTACATCAGTGATGGTCCATAGTACATCAGTGATGATCCATAGTAGATCAGTGATGATCCATAGTACACCAGTGATGGCCCATAGAACACCAGTGATGGCCCATAGTACATCAGTGATGATCCACAGTACATCAGTGATGATCCATAGTACATCAGTGATGATCCACAGTACATCAGTGATGATCCACAGTACATCAGGGATGGTCCATAGTACATCAGTAATGATCCATAGTACACCAGTGATGATCCATAGTACACCAGTGATGGCCCATAGTACATCAGTGATGAACTATAGTACATCAGTGATGATCCACAGTACATCAGTGATGATCCACAGTACATCAGGGATGGTCCATAGTACACCAGTGATGATCCACAGTACACCAGTGATGATCCATAGTACACCAGTGATGGTCCATAGTACATCAGTGATGATCTATAGTACATCAGTGATGGTCCATAGTACATCAGTGATGATCTATAGTACATCAGTGATGATCCACAGTACATCAGTGATGATCCACGGTACATCAGTGATGATCCATAGTACATCAGTGATGATCCACAGTACATCAGTGATGATCCACAGTACATCAGGGATGGTCCATAGTACACCAGTGATGATCCATAGTACACCAGTGATGGCCCATAGTACATCAGTGATGAACTATAGTACATCAGTGATGATCCACAGTACATCAGTGATGATCCATAGTACATCAGTGATGATCCACAGTACATCAGTGATGATCCACAGTACATCAGGGATGGTCCATAGTACATCAGTGATGATCTATAGTACACCAGTGATGATCCATAGTACACCAGTGATGGCCCATAGTACTTCAGTGATGAACTATAGTACATCAGTGATGATCCACAGTACATCAGTGATGATCCACAGTACATCAGGGATGGTCCATAGTACACCAGTGATGATCCACAGTACACCAGTGATGATCCATAGTACACCAGTGATGGTCCATAGTACATCAGGGATGGTCCATAGTACATCAGTGATGATCCATAGTACACCAGTGATGATCCATAGTACACCAGTGATGGCCCATAGTACATAAGTGATGAACTATAGTACATCAGTGATGATCCACAGTACATCAGTGATGATCCACAGTACATCAGGGATGGTCCATAGTACACCAGTGATGATCCACAGTACACCAGTGATGATCCATAGTACACCAGTGATGGTCCATAGTACATCAGTGATGATCTATAGTACATCAGTGATGGTCCATAGTACATCAGTGATGATCTATAGTACATCAGTGATGATCTATAGTACATCAGTGATGATCCACAGTACATCAGTTATGATACACAGTACATCAGTGATGATCCACAGTACATCAGTGATGATCCACAATACTTCAGTGATGATCCACAGTACATCAGTGATGATCCACAGTACATCAGGGATGGTCCACAGTATATCAGTGATGATCCACAGTACATCAGTGATGGTCCATAGTACATCAGTGATGGTCCATAGTACACCAGTGATGATCCATAGTACACCAGTGATGGGCCATAGTACACCAGTGATGGCCCATAGTACATCAGTGATAAACTATAGTACATCAGTGATGATCCATAGTACATCAGGGATGGTCCATAGTACATCAGTGATGATCCATAGTACACCAGTGATGATCCATAGTACACCAGCGATGGCCCATAGTACATCAGTGATGAACTATAGTACATCAGTGATGATCCATAATACATCAGTGATGATCCACAGTACATCAGTGATGATCCACAGTACATCAGGGATGGTCCATAGTACATCAGTGGTGATCCATAGTACACCAGTGATGATCCATAGTACACCAGTGATGGCCCATAGTACATCAGTGATGAACTATAGTACATCAGTGATGATCCACAGTACATCAGTGATGATCCACAGTACATCAGGGATGGTCCATAGTACACCAGTGATGATCCACAGTACACCAGTGATGATCCATAGTACACCAGTGATGGTCCATAGTACATCAGTGATGATCTATAGTACATCAGTGATGGTCCATAGTACATCAGTGATGAGCTATAGTACATCAGTGATGATCTATAGTACATCAGTGATGATCCATAGTACACCAGTGATGATCCATAGTACACCAGTGATGGCCCATAGTACATCAGTGATGATCCATAGTACACCAGTGATGATCCATAGTACACCAGTGATGGCCCATAGTACATCAGTGATGAACTATAGTACATCAGTGATGATCCACAGTACATCAGTGATGATCCATAGTACATCAGTGATGATCCACAGTACATCAGTGATGATCCACAGTACATCAGGGATGGTCCATAGTACATCAGTGATGATCCATAGTACACCAGTGATGATCCATAGTACACCAGTGATGGCCCACAGTATATCAGTGATGAACTATAGTACATCAGTGATGATCCACAGTACATCAGTGATGATCCACAGTACATCAGAGATGGTCCATAGTACACCAGTGATGATCCACAGTACACCAGTGATGATCCATAGTACACCAGTGATGGTCCATAGTACATCAGTGATGATCTATAGTACATCAGTGATGGTCCATAGTACATCAGTGATGATCTATAGTACATCAGTGATGATCTATAGTACATCAGTGATGATCCATAGTACATCAGTGATGATCCACAGTACATCAGTAATGTTCCACAGTACATCAGGGATGGTCCACAGTACATCGGTGATGATCCATAGTACACCAGTGATGGCCCATAGTACATCAGTGATGGTCCATAGTACATCAGTGATGATCCATAGTACATCAGTGATGATCCATAGTACACCAGTGATGGCCCATAGTACATCAGTGATGATCCATAGTACATCAGTGATGATCCACAGTACATCAGTGATGATCCACAGTACATCAGGGATGGTCCATAGTACATCAGTGATGATCCATAGTACACCAGTGATGATCCATAGTACACCAGTGATGGCCCATAGTACATCAGTGATGAACTATAGTACATCAGTGATGATCAACAGTACATCAGTGATGATCCACAGTACATTAGGGATGGTCCATAGTACACCAGTGATGATCCACAGTACATCAGTTATGATCCACAGTACATTAGTGATGATCCACAGTACATCAGTGATGATCCACAGTACATCAGTGATGATCCACAATACTTCAGTGATGATCCACAGTACATCAGGGATGGTCCACAGTACATCAGTGATGGTCCACAGTATATCAGTGATGATCCATAGTACATCAGTGATGGTCCATAGTACATCAGTGATGGTCCATAGTACACCAGTGATGATCCATAGTACACCAGTGATGGCCCATAGTACACCAGTGATGGCCCATAGTACATCAGTGATGATCCATAGTACATCAGTGATGATCCACAGTACATCAGTGATGATCCACAGTACATCAGGGATGGTCCATAGTACATCAGTGATGATCCATAGTACACCAGTGATGATCCATAGTACACCAGTGATGGCCCATAGTACATCAGTGATGAACTATAGTACATCAGAGATGATCCACAGTACATCAGGGATGGTCCATAGTACATCAGTCATGATCCATAGTACACCAGTGATGATCCATAGTACACCAGTGATGGCCCATAGTACATCAGTGATGAACTATAGTACATCAGTGATGATCCACAGTACATCAGTGATGATCCATAGTACATCAGTGATGATCCACAGTACATCAGGGATGGTCCATAGTACATCAGTGATGATCCATAGTACACCAGTGATGATCCATAGTACACCAGTGATGGCCCATAGTACATCAGTGATGAACTATAGTACATCAGTGATGATCCACAGTACATCAGTGATGATCCACAGTACATCAGGGATGGTCCATAGTACACCAGTGATGATCCACAGTACACCAGTGATGGTCCATAGTACATCAGTGATGATCTATAGTACATCAGTGATGATCTATAGTACATCAGTGATGATCCACAGTACATCAGTTATGATACACAGTACATCAGTGATGATCCACAATACTTCAGTGATGATCCACAGTAGATCAGTGATAATCCACAGTACATCAGGGATGGTCCACAGTATATCAGTGATGATCCATAGTACATCAGTGATGGTCCATAGTACATCAGTGATGGTCCATGGTACACCAGTGATGATCCATAGTACACCAGTGATGGCCCATAGTACACCAGTGATGGCCCATAGTACATCAGTGATGATCCATAGTACATCAGTGATGATCCACAGTACATCAGTGATGATCCACAGTACATCAGGGATGGTCCATAGTACATCAGTGATGATCCATAGTACACCAGTGATGATCCATAGTACACCAGTGATGGCCCATAGTACATCAGTGATGAACTATAGTACATCAGTGATGATCCACAGTACATCAGGGATGGTCCATAGTACATCAGTGATGATCCATAGTACACCAGTGATGATCCATAGTACACCAGTGATGGCCCATAGTACATCAGTGATGAACTATAGTACATCAGTGATGATCCACAGTACATCAGTGATGATCCATAGTACATCAGTGATGATCCACAGTACATCAGTGATGATCCACAGTACATCAGGGATGGTCCATAGTACATCAGTGATGATCCATAGTACACCAGTGATGATCCATAGTACACCAGTGATGGCCCATAGTACATCAGTGATGAACTATAGTACATCAGTGATGATCCACAGTACATCAGTGATGATCCACAGTACATCAGGGATGGTCCATAGTACACCAGTGATGATCCACAGTACACCAGTGATGATCCATAGTACACCAGTGATGGTCCATAGTACATCAGTGATGATCTATAGTACATCAGGGATGGTCCATAGTACACCAGTGATGATCCACAGTACACCAGTGATGATCCATAGTACACCAGTGATGGTCCATAGTACATCAGTGATGATCTATAGTACATCAGTGATGGTCCATAGTACATCAGTGATGATCTATAGTACATCAGTGATGATCCACAGTACATCAGTTATGATACACAGTACATCAGTGATGATCCACAGTACATCAGTGATGATCCACAATACTTCAGTGATGATCCACAGTACATCAGTGATGATCCACAGTACATCAGGGATGGTCCACAGTATATCAGTGATGATCCATAGTACATCAGTGATGGTCCATAGTACATCAGTGATGGTCCATAGTACACCAGTGATGATCCATAGTACACCAGTGATGATCCATAGTACACCAGTGATGGTCCATAGTACACCAGTGATGATCCATAGTACACCAGTGATGATCCATAGTACACCAGTGATGGCCCATAGTACACCAGTGATGGTCCATAGTACATCAGTGATGATCTATAGTACATCAGTGATGATCCACAGTACATCAGTGATGATCCACAGTACATCAGGGATGGTCCATAGTACACCAGTGATGGCCCATAGTACATCAGTGATGAACTATAGTACATCAGTGATGATCCACAGTACATCAGTGATGATCCACAGTACATCAGTGATGGTCCACAGTACATCAGGGATGGTCCACAGTACATCGGTGATGATCCATAGTACACCAGTGATGGCCCATAGTACATCAGTGATGGTCCATAGTACATCAGTGATGATCCATAGTAGATCAGTGATGATCCATAGTACACCAGTGATGGCCCATAGTACACCAGTGATGGCCCATAGTACATCAGTGATGATCCACAGTACATCAGTGATGATCCATAGTACATCAGTGATGATCCACAGTACATCAGTGATGATCCACAGTACATCAGGGATGGTCCATAGTACACCAGTGATGGTCCATAGTACATCAGTGATGATCTATAGTACATCAGTGATGGTCCATAGTACATCAGTGATGATCTATAGTACATCAGTGATGATCCACAGTACATCAGTTATGATACACAGTACATCAGTGATGATCCACAGTACATCAGTGATGATCCACAATACTTCAGTGATGATCCACAGTACATCAGTGATGATCCACAGTACATCAGGGATGGTCCACAGTATATCAGTGATGATCCATAGTACATCAGTGATGGTCCATAGTACATCAGTGATGGTCCATAGTACACCAGTGATGATCCATAGTACACCAGTGATGATCCATAGTACACCAGTGATGGCCCATAGTACACCAGTGATGGCCCATAGTACATCAGTGATGATCCATAGTACATCAGTGATGATCCACAGTACATCAGTGATGATCCACAGTACATCAGGGATGGTCCATAGTACATCAGTGATGATCCATAGTACACCAGTGGTGATCCATAGTACACCAGTGATGGCCCATAGTACATCAGTGATGAACTATAGTACATCAGTGATGATCCACAGTACATCAGTGATGATCCACAGTACATCAGGGATGGTCCATAGTACACCAGTGATGATCAACAGTACACCAGTGATGATCCATAGTACACCAGTGATGGTCCATAGTACATCAGTGATGATCTATAGTACATCAGTGATGGTCCATAGTACATCAGTGATGATCTATAGTACATCAGTGATGGTCCATAGTACATCAGTGATGATCTATAGTACATCAGTGATGATCCACAGTACATCAGTTATGATACACAGTACATCAGTGATGATCCACAGTACATCAGTGATGATCCACAATACTTCAGTGATGATCCACAGTACATCAGTGATGATCCACAGTACATCAGGGATGGTCCACAGTATATCAGTAATGATCCATAGTACATCAGTGATGGTCCATAGTACATCAGTGATGGTCCATAGTACACCAGTGATGATCCATAGTACACCAGTGATGATCCATAGTACACCAGTGATGGCCCATAGTACATCAGTGATGATCCATAGTACATCAGTGATGATCCACAGTACATCAGTGATGATCCACAGTACATCAGGGATGGTCCATAGTACATCAGTGATGATCCATAGTACACCAGTGATGATCCATAGTACACCAGTGATGGCCCATAGTACATCAGTGATGAACTATAGTACATCAGTGATGATCCACAGTACATCAGTGATGATCCATAGTACATCAGTGATGATCCACAGTACATCAGTGATGATCCACAGTACATCAGGGATGGTCCATAGTACATCAGTGATGATCCATAGTTCACCAGTGATGATCCATAGTACACCAGTGATGGCCCATAGTTCATCAGTGATGATCTATAGTACATCAGTGATGATCCACAGTACATCAGGGATGGTCCATAGTACATCAGGGATGATCCATAGTACATCAGTGATGATCCACAGTACATCAGTGATGATCCACAGTACATCAGTGATGATCCACAGTACATCAGGGATGGTCCACAGTACATCAGTGATGATCCATAGTACACCAGTCATGATCCATAGTACATCAGTGATGATCCATAGTACATCAGTGATGGCCCACAGTACATCAGGGATGATCCACAGTACATCAGTGATGATCCATAGTACACCAGTGATGGCCCATAGTACACCAGTGATGGCCCATAGTACATCAGTGATGATCCACAGTACATCAGTGATGATCTATAAAACATCAGTGATGATCCACAGTACACCAGTGATGATTCACAGTACATCAGGGATGGTCCATAGTACATCAGGGATGGTCCATAGTACATCAGTGATGATCCACAGTACATCAGGGATGGTCCACAGTACATCAGTGATGATCCATAGTACATCAGTGATGGCCCATAGTACATCAGTGATGATCCATATTACACCAGTGATGATCCATAGTACACCAGGGATGACCCACAGTACATCAGTGATGATCCACAGTACATCAGTGATGGTCCATAGTAAATCAGTGATGGTCCATAGTACACCAGTGATGATCCATAGTTCACCAGTGATGGCCCATAGTACACCAGTGATGATCCATAGTACACCAGAGATGGCCCATAGTATACCAGTGATGTCCCATAGTACATCAGTGATGATCCACAGTACATCAGTGATGATCCATAGTACACCAGGGATGGCCCATAGTACATCAGTGATGGCTCATAGTACATCAGTGATGATCCATAGTACATCAGTGATGATCCATAGTACACCAGTGATGATCCATAGTACATCAATGATGGCTCATAGTACATCAGTGATGATCCATAGTACATCAGTGATGATCCATAGTACACCAGTGATGATCCATAGTACATCAGTGATGGCTCATAGTACATCAGTGATGATCCATAATACATCAGTGATGATCCATAGTACACCAGTGATGGCCCATAGTACTTCAGTGATGATCTATAGTACATCAGTGATGATCCACAGTACATCAGTGATGATCCACAGTACATCAGTGATGATCCATAGTACATCAATGATGGCTCATAGTACATCAGTGATGATCCATAGTACATCAGTGATGATCCATAGTACACCAGTGATGATCCATAGTACATCAGTGATGGCTCATAGTACATCAGTGATGATCCATAATACATCAGTGATGATCCATAGTACACCAGTGATGGCCCATAGTACTTCAGTGATGATCTATAGTACATCAGTGATGATCCACAGTACATCAGTGATGATCCACAGTACATCAGTGATGATCCACGGTACATCAGTGATGATCCATAGTACATCAGTGATGATCCTCAGTACATCAATGATGATCCACAGTACATCAGTGATGATCCACAGTACATCAGTGATGATCCACAGTACATCAGTGATGATCCACAGGACATCAGGGATGGTCCACAGTACATCAGTGATGATCCATAGTAAACCAGTCATGATCCATAGTACATCAGTGATGATCCATAGTACATCAGTGATGATCCATAGTACACCAGTGATGGCCCATAGTACACCAGTGATGATCCATAGTACACCAGTGATGGCCCATAGTACTTCAGTGATGATCTATAGTACATCAGTGATGATCCACAGTACATCAGTGATGATCCACAATACATCAGGGATGGTCCACAGTATATCAGTGATGATCCATAGTACATCAGTGATGGCCCACAGTACATCAGTGATGATCCACAGTACATCAGTGATGATCCATAGTACACCAGTGATGGTCCATAGTACACCAGTGATGGTCCATAGTACATCAGTGATGATCCACAGTACATCAGGGATGGTCCACAGTACATCAGTGATGATCCATAGTACACCAGTGATGGCCCAAAGCACATCAGTGATGGTCCATTGTACACCAGGGATGATCCATAGTAATCCAGTGATGATCCATAGTACACCAGTGATGGCCCATAGTACACCAGTGATGGCCCATAGAAACATCAGTGATGATCCACAGTACATCAGTGATGATCTATAGTTCATCAGGGATGGTCCACAGTACATCAGTGATGATCCATAGTACACCAGTGATGATCCATAGTACATCAGTGATGCTCCATAGTACACCTGTGATGGCCCACAGTACACCTGTGATGGCCCACAGTAGATCAGTGATGATCCACAGTACATCAGGGATGATCCACAGTATATCAGGGATGGTCCACAGTATATCAGTGATGAGCCATAGTACATCAGTGATGGTCCATAGTACACCAGTGATGATCCATAGTACACCAGTGATGGCCCATAGTACACCAGTGATGGCCCATAGTACACCAGTGATGATCCATAGTACACCAGTGATGGCCCATAGTACACCAGTGATGTCCCATAGTACATCAGTGATGATCCATAGTACATCAGTGATGATCTATAGTACATCAGGGATGGTCCACAGTACATCAGTGATGATCCATAGTACATCAGTGATGATCCATAGTACACCAGTGATGATCCATAGTACATCAGTGATGGCTCATAGTACATCAGTGATGATCCATAGTACACCAGTGATGATCCATAGTACATCAGTGATGGCCCATAGTACTACAGTGATGATCTATAGTACATCAGTGATGATCCACAGTACATCAGTGATGATCCAAGGTACATCAGTGATGATCCATAGTACATCAGTGATGATCCTCAGTACATCAGTGATAATCCACAGTACATCAGTGATGATCCACAGTACATCAGTGATGATCCACAGTACATCAGTGATGATCCACAGTACATCAGGGATGGTCCACAGTACATCAGTGATGATCCATAGTACACCAGTCATGATCCATAGTACATCAGTGATGATCCATAGTACATCAGTGATGATCCATAGTACACCAGTGATGATCCATAGTACACCAGTGATGGCCCATAGTACTTCAGTGATAATTAATAGTACATCAGTGATGATCCACAGTACATCAGTGATGATCCACAATACATCAGGGATGGTCCACAGTATATCAGTGATGATCCATAGTACATCAGTGATGGCCCACAGTACATCAGTGATGATCCACAGTACATCAGTGATGATCCATAGTACACCAGTGATGGCCCATAGTACATCAGTGATGGTCCATAGTACATCAGTGATGATCCATAGTACATCAGTGATGATCCATAGTACACCAGTGATGATCCACAGTACATCAGTTATGATCCACAGTACATCAGTGATGATCCACAGTACATCAGTGATGATCCACAATACTTCAGTGATGATCCACAGTACATCCGTGATGATCCACAGTACATCAGGGATGCTCCACAGTATATCAGTGATGATCCATAGTACATCAGTGATGGCTCATAGTACATCAGTGATGATCCATAGTACACCAGTGATGATCCATAGTACACCAGTAATGTTCCATAGTACACCAGGGATGATCCACAGTACATCAGTGATGATCCACAGTACATCAGTGGTGGTCCACAGTACATCAGTGATGGTCCATAGTACACCAGTGATGATCCATAGTACACCAGTGATGATCCATAGTACACCAGTGATGGCCCGTAGTACACCAGTGATGGCCCATAGTACATCAGTGATGATCCATAGTACATCAATGATGATCCACAGTACATCAGTGATGATCCACAGTACATCAGGGATGGTCCATAGTACATCAGTTATGATCCATAGTACACCAGTGATGATCCATAGTACACCAGTGATGGCCCATAGTACATCAGTGATGAACTATAGTAAATCAGTGATGATCCACAGTACATCAGGGATGGTCCATAGTACACCAGTGATGATCCATAGTACACCAGTGATGATCCATAGTACACCAGTGATGGCCCATAGTACATCAGTGATGAACTATAGTACATCAGTGATGATCCACAGTACATCAGTGATGATCCACAGTACATCAGGGATGGTCCATAGTACACCAGTGATGATCCACAGTACACCAGTGATGATCCATAGTACACCATTGATGGTCCATAGTACATCAGTGATGATCTATAGTACATCAGTGATGGTCCATAGTACATCAGTGATGATCTATATACATAGTACACCAGTGATGATCTATAGTACATCAGTGATGATCTACAGTACATCAGTTATGATCCACAGTACATTAGTGATGATCCACAGTACATCAGTGATGATCCACAGTACATCAGGGATGGTCCACAGTACATCAGTGATGATCCATAGTACACCAGTCATGATCCATAGTACATCAGTGATGATCCATAGTACATCAGTGATGATCCATAGTACACCAGTGATGATCCATAGTACACCAGTGATGGCCCATAGTACTTCAGTGATAAATAATAGTACATCAGTGATGATCCACAGTACATCAGTGATGATCTATAGTTCATCAGGGATGGTCCACAGTACATCAGTGATGATCCATAGTACACCAGTGATGATCCATAGTACATCAGTGATGCTCCATAGTACACCTGTGATGGCCCACAGTACACCTGTGATGGCCCACAGTAGATCAGTGATGATCCACAGTACATCAGGGATGATCCACAGTATATCAGGGATGGTCCACAGTATATCAGTGATGAGCCATAGTACATCAGTGATGGTCCATAGTACACCAGTGATGATCCATAGTACACCAGTGATGGCCCATAGTACACCAGTGATGGCCCATAGTACACCAGTGATGATCCATAGTACACCAGTGATGGCCCATAGTACACCAGTGATGTCCCATAGTACATCAGTGATGATCCATAGTACATCAGTGATGATCTATAGTACATCAGGGATGGTCCACAGTACATCAGTGATGATCCATAGTACATCAGTGATGATCCATAGTACACCAGTGATGATCCATAGTACATCAGTGATGGCTCATAGTACATCAGTGATGATCCATAGTACACCAGTGATGATCCATAGTACATCAGTGATGGCCCATAGTACTACAGTGATGATCTATAGTACATCAGTGATGATCCACAGTACATCAGTGATGATCCAAGGTACATCAGTGATGATCCATAGTACATCAGTGATGATCCTCAGTACATCAGTGATAATCCACAGTACATCAGTGATGATCCACAGTACATCAGTGATGATCCACAGTACATCAGTGATGATCCACAGTACATCAGGGATGGTCCACAGTACATCAGTGATGATCCATAGTACACCAGTCATGATCCATAGTACATCAGTGATGATCCATAGTACATCAGTGATGATCCATAGTACACCAGTGATGATCCATAGTACACCAGTGATGGCCCATAGTACTTCAGTGATAATTAATAGTACATCAGTGATGATCCACAGTACATCAGTGATGATCCACAATACATCAGGGATGGTCCACAGTATATCAGTGATGATCCATAGTACATCAGTGATGGCCCACAGTACATCAGTGATGATCCACAGTACATCAGTGATGATCCATAGTACACCAGTGATGGCCCATAGTACATCAGTGATGGTCCATAGTACATCAGTGATGATCCATAGTACATCAGTGATGATCCATAGTACACCAGTGATGATCCACAGTACATCAGTTATGATCCACAGTACATCAGTGATGATCCACAGTACATCAGTGATGATCCACAATACTTCAGTGATGATCCACAGTACATCCGTGATGATCCACAGTACATCAGGGATGCTCCACAGTATATCAGTGATGATCCATAGTACATCAGTGATGGCTCATAGTACATCAGTGATGATCCATAGTACACCAGTGATGATCCATAGTACACCAGTAATGTTCCATAGTACACCAGGGATGATCCACAGTACATCAGTGATGATCCACAGTACATCAGTGGTGGTCCACAGTACATCAGTGATGGTCCATAGTACACCAGTGATGATCCATAGTACACCAGTGATGATCCATAGTACACCAGTGATGGCCCGTAGTACACCAGTGATGGCCCATAGTACATCAGTGATGATCCATAGTACATCAATGATGATCCACAGTACATCAGTGATGATCCACAGTACATCAGGGATGGTCCATAGTACATCAGTTATGATCCATAGTACACCAGTGATGATCCATAGTACACCAGTGATGGCCCATAGTACATCAGTGATGAACTATAGTACATCAGTGATGATCCACAGTACATCAGGGATGGTCCATAGTACACCAGTGATGATCCATAGTACACCAGTGATGATCCATAGTACACCAGTGATGGCCCATAGTACATCAGTGATGAACTATAGTACATCAGTGATGATCCACAGTACATCAGTGATGATCCACAGTACATCAGGGATGGTCCATAGTACACCAGTGATGATCCACAGTACACCAGTGATGATCCATAGTACACCATTGATGGTCCATAGTACATCAGTGATGATCTATAGTACATCAGTGATGGTCCATAGTACATCAGTGATGATCTATATACATAGTACACCAGTGATGATCTATAGTACATCAGTGATGATCTACAGTACATCAGTTATGATCCACAGTACATTAGTGATGATCCACAGTACATCAGTGATGATCCACAGTACATCAGGGATGGTCCACAGTACATCAGTGATGATCCATAGTACACCAGTCATGATCCATAGTACATCAGTGATGATCCATAGTACATCAGTGATGATCCATAGTACACCAGTGATGATCCATAGTACACCAGTGATGGCCCATAGTACTTCAGTGATAAATAATAGTACATCAGTGATGATCCACAGTACATCAGTGATGATCCACAATACATCAGGGATGGTCCACAGTATATCAGTGATGATCCATAGTACATCAGTGATGGCCCACAGTACATCAGTGATGATCCACAGTACATCAGTGATGATCCATAGTACACCAGTGATGGCCCATAGTACATCAGTGATGGCCCATAGTACATCAGTGATGATCCATAGTACATCAGTGATGATCCATAGTACACCAGTGATGATCCACAGTACATCAGTTATGATCCACAGTACATCAGTGATGATCCACAGTACATCAGTGATGATCCACAATACTTCAGTGATGATCCACAGTACATCAGTGATGATCCACAGTACATCAGGGATGGTCCACAGTATATCAGTGATGATCCATAGTACATCAGTGATGGCTCATAGTACATCAGTGATGATCCATAGTACACCAGTGATGATCCATAGTACACCAGTAATGTTCCATAGTACACCAGGGATGATCCACAGTACATCAGTGATGATCCACAGTACATCAGTGGTGGTCCACAGTACATCAGTGATGGTCCATAGTACACCAGTGATGATCCATAGTACACCAGTGATGATCCATAGTACACCAGTGATGGCCCGTAGTACACCAGTGATGGCCCATAGTACATCAGTGATGATCCATAGTACATCAATGATGATCCACAGTACATCAGTGATGATCCACAGTACATCAGGGATGGTCCATAGTACATCAGTGATGATCCATAGTACACCAGTGATGATCCATAGTACACCAGTGATGGCCCATAGTACATCAGTGATGAACTATAGTACATCAGTGATGATCCACAGTACATCAGGGATGGTCCATAGTACACCAGTGATGATCCATAGTACACCAGTGATGATCCATAGTACACCAGTGATGGCCCATAGTACATCAGTGATGAACTATAGTACATCAGTGATGATCCACAGTACATCAGTGATGATCCACAGTACATCAGGGATGGTCCATAGTACACCAGTGATGATCCACAGTACACCAGTGATGATCCATAGTACACCAGTGATGGTCCATAGTACATCAGTGATGATCTATAGTACATCAGTGATGGTCCATAGTACATCAGTGATGATCTATATACATAGTACACCAGTGATGATCTATAGTACATCAGTGATGATCTACAGTACATCAGTTATGATCCACAGTACATTAGTGATGATCCACAGTACATCAGTGATGATCCACAATACTTCAGTGATGATCCATAGTACATCAGTGATGATCCACAGTACATCAGGGATGGTCCACAGTATATCAGTGATGATCCATAGTACATCAGTGATGGTCCATAGTACATCAGTGATGGTCCATAGTACACCAGTGATGATCCATAGTACACCAGTGATGGCCCATAGTACACCAGTGATGGCCCATAGTACACCAGTGATGGCCCATAGTACATCAGTGATGATCCATAGTACATCAGTGATGATCCACAGTACATCAGTGATGATCCACAGTACATCAGGGATGGTCCATAGTACATCAGTGATGATCCATAGTACACCACTGATGATCCATAGTACACCAGTGATGGCCCATAGTACATCAGTGATGAACTATAGTACATCAGTGATGATCCACAGTACATCAGGGATGGTCCATAGTACATCAGTGATGATCCATAGTACACCAGTGATGATCCATAGTACACCAGTGATGGCCCATAGTACATCAGTGATGAACAATAGTACATCAGTGATGATCCACAGTACATCAGTGATGATCCATAGTACATCAGTGATGATCCACAGTACATCAGTGATGATCCACAGTACATCAGGGATGGTCCATAGTACATCAGTGATGATCCATAGTACACCAGTGATGATCCATAGTACACCAGTGACGGCCCATAGTACATCAGTGATGAACTATAGTACATCAGTGATGATCCACAGTACATCAGTGATGATCCACAGTACATCAGGGATGGTCCATAGTACATCAGTGATGATCCATAGTACACCAGTGATGATCCATAGTACACCAGTGATGGCCCATAGTACATCAGTGATGAACTATAGTACATCAGTGATGATCCACAGTACATCAGGGATGGTCCATAGTACATCAGTGATGATCCATAGTACACCAGTGATGATCCATAGTACACCAGTGATGGCCCATAGTACATCAGTGATGATCCATAGTACATCAGTGATGATCCATAGTACACCAGTGATGATCCACAGTACATCAGTTATGATCCACAGTACATCAGTGATGATCCACAGTACATCAGTGATGATCCACAATACTTCAGTGATGATCCACAGTACATCAGTGATGATCCACAGTACATCAGGGATGGTCCACAGTATATCAGTGATGATCCATAGTACATCAGTGATGGCTCATAGTACATCAGTGATGATCCATAGTACACCAGTGATGATCCATAGTACACCAGTAATGTTCCATAGTACACCAGGGATGATCCACAGTACATCAGTGATGATCCACAGTACATCAGTGGTGGTCCACAGTACATCAGTGATGGTCCATAGTACACCAGTGATGATCCATAGTACACCAGTGATGATCCATAGTACACCAGTGATGGCCCGTAGTACACCAGTGATGGCCCATAGTACATCAGTGATGATCCATAGTACATCAATGATGATCCACAGTACATCAGTGATGATCCACAGTACATCAGGGATGGTCCATAGTACATCAGTGATGATCCATAGTACACCAGTGATGATCCATAGTACACCAGTGATGGCCCATAGTACATCAGTGATGAACTATAGTACATCAGTGATGATCCACAGCACATCAGGGATGGTCCATAGTACACCAGTGATGATCCATAGTACACCAGTGATGATCCATAGTACACCAGTGATGGCCCATAGTACATCAGTGATGAACTATAGTACATCAGTGATGATCCACAGTACATCAGTGATGATCCACAGTACATCAGGGATGGTCCATAGTACACCAGTGATGATCCACAGTACACCAGTGATGATCCATAGTACACCAGTGATGGTCCATAGTACATCAGTGATGATCTATAGTACATCAGTGATGGTCCATAGTACATCAGTGATGATCTATATACATAGTACACCAGTGATGATCTATAGTACATCAGTGATGATCTACAGTACATCAGTTATGATCCACAGTACATTAGTGATGATCCACAGTACATCAGTGATGATCCACAGTACATCAGGGATGGTCCACAGTATATCAGTGATAATCCATAGTACATCAGTGATGGTCCATAGTACATCAGTGATGGTCCATAGTACACCAGTGATGATCCATAGTACACCAGTGATGGCCCATAGTACACCAGTGATGGCCCATAGTACACCAGTGATGGCCCATAGTACATCAGTGATGATCCATAGTACATCAGTGATGATCCACAGTACATCAGTGATGATCCACAGTACATCAGGGATGGTCCATAGTACATCAGTGATGATCTATAGTACACCAGTGATGATCCATAGTACACCAGTGATGGCCCATAGTACATCAGTGATGAACTATAGTACATCAGTGATGATCCACAGTACATCAGGGATGGTCCATAGTACATCAGTGATGATCCATAGTACACCAGTGATGATCCATAGTACACCAGTGATGGCCCATAGTACATCAGTGATGAACAATAGTACATCAGTGATGAACAATAGTACATCAGTGATGATCCACAGTACATCAGTGATGATCCATAGTACATCAGTGATGATCCACAGTACATCAGTGATGATCCACAGTACATCAGGGATGGTCCATAGTACATCAGTGATGATCCATAGTACACCAGTGATGATCCATAGTACACCAGTGATGGCCCATAGTACATCAGTGATGAACTATAGTACATCAGTGATGATCCACAGTACATCAGTGATGATCCACAGTACATCAGGGATGGTCCATAGTACATCAGTGATGATCCATAGTACACCAGTGATGATCCATAGTACACCAGTGATGGCCCATAGTACATCAGTGATGAACTATAGTACATCAGTGATGATCCACAGTACATCAGGGATGGTCCATAGTACATCAGTGATGATCCATAGTACACCAGTGATGATCCATAGTACACCAGTGATGGCCCATAGTACATCAGTGATGATCCATAGTACATCAGTGATGATCCATAGTACACCAGTGATGATCCACAGTACATCAGTTATGATCCACAGTACATCAGTGATGATCCACAGTACATCAGTGATGATCCACAATACTTCAGTGATGATCCACAGTACATCAGTGATGATCCACAGTACATCAGGGATGGTCCACAGTATATCAGTGATGATCCATAGTACATCAGTGATGGCTCATAGTACATCAGTGATGATCCATAGTACACCAGTGATGATCCATAGTACACCAGTAATGTTCCATAGTACACCAGGGATGATCCACAGTACATCAGTGATGATCCACAGTACATCAGTGGTGGTCCACAGTACATCAGTGATGGTCCATAGTACACCAGTGATGATCCAAAGTACACCAGTGATGATCCATAGTACACCAGTGATGGCCCGTAGTACACCAGTGATGGCCCATAGTACATCAGTGATGATCCATAGTACATCAATGATGATCCACAGTACATCAGTGATGATCCACAGTACATCAGGGATGGTCCATAGTACATCAGTGATGATCCATAGTACACCAGTGATGATCCATAGTACACCAGTGATGGCCCATAGTACATCAATGATGAACTATAGTACATCAGTGATGATCCACAGTACATCAGGGATGGTCCATAGTACACCAGTGATGATCCATAGTACACCAGTGATGATCCATAGTACACCAGTGATGGCCCATAGTACATCAGTTATGAATTATAGTACATCAGTGATGATCCACAGTACATCAGTGATGATCCACAGTACATCAGGGATGGTCCATAGTACACCAGTGATGATCCACAGTACACCAGTGATGATCCATAGTACACCAGTGATGGTCCATAGTACATCAGTGATGATCTATAGTACATCAGTGATGGTCCATAGTACATCAGTGATGATCTATATACATAGTACACCCGTGATGATCTATAGTACATCAGTGATGATCTACAGTACATCAGTTATGATCCACAGTACATTAGTGATGATCCACAGTACATCAGTGATGATCCACAGTACATCAGGGATGGTCCACAGTACATCAGTGATGATCCATAGTACACCAGTCATGATCCATAGTACATCAGTGATGATCCATAGTACATCAGTGATGATCCATAGTACACCAGTGATGATCCATAGTACACCAGTGATGGCCCATAGTACTTCAGTGATAATTAATAGTACATCAGTGATGATCCACAGTACATCAGTGATGATCCACAATACATCAGGGATGGTCCACAGTATATCAGTGATGATTCATAGTACATCAGTGATGATCCATAGTACACCAGTGATGATCCACAGTACATCAGTTATGATCCACAGTACATCAGTGATGATCCACAGTACATCAGTGATGATCCACAATACTTCAGTGATGATCCACAGTACATCAGTGATGATCCACAGTACATCAGGGATGGTCCACAGTATATCAGTGATGATCCATAGTACATCAGTGATGGCTCATAGTACATCAGTGATGATCCATAGTACACCAGTGATGATCCATAGTACACCAGTAATGTTCCATAGTACACCAGGGATGATCCACAGTACATCAGTGATGATCCACAGTACATCAGTGGTGGTCCACAGTACATCAGTGATGGTCCATAGTACACCAGTGATGATCCATAGTACACCAGTGATGATCCATAGTACACCAGTGATGGCCCGTAGTACACCAGTGATGGCCCATAGTACATCAGTGATGATCCATAGTACATTAATGATGATCCACAGTACATCAGTGATGATCCACAGTACATCAGGGATGGTCCATAGTACATCAGTGATGATCCATAGTACACCAGTGATGATCCATAGTACACCAGTGATGGCCCATAGTACATCAGTGATGAACTATAGTACATCAGTGATGATCCACAGTACATCAGGGATGGTCCATAGTACACCAGTGATGATCCATAGTACACCAGTGATGATCCATAGTACACCAGTGATGGCCCATAGTACATCAGTGATGAACTATAGTACATCAGTGATGATCCACAGTACATCAGGGATGGTCCATAGTACACCAGTGATGATCCACAGTACACCAGTGATGATCCATAGTACACCAGTGATGGTCCATAGTACATCAGTGATGATCTATAGTACATCAGTGATGGTCCATAGTACATCAGTGATGATCTATATACATAGTACACCAGTGATGATCTATAGTACATCAGTGATGATCTACAGTACATCAGTTATGATCCACAGTACATTAGTGATGATCCACAGTACATCAGTGATGATCCACAGTACATCATGGATGGTCCACAGTACATCAGTGATGATCCATAGTACACCAGTCATGATCCATAGTACATCAGTGATGATCCATAGTACATCAGTGATGATCCATAGTACACCAGTGATGATCCATAGTACACCAGTGATGGCCCATAGTACTTCAGTGATAATTAATAGTACATCAGTGATGATCCACAGTACATCAGTGATGATCCACAATACATCAGGGATGGTCCACAGTATATCAGTGATGATCCATAGTACATCAGTGATGGCCCACAGTACATCAGTGATGATCCACAGTACATCAGTGATGATCCATAGTACACCAGTGATGGCCCATAGTACATCAGTGATGGTCCATAGTACATCAGTGATGATCCATAGTACACCAGTGATGATCCACAGTACATCAGTTATGATCCACAGTACATCAGTGATGATCCACAGTACATCAGTGATGATCCACAATACTTCAGTGATGATCCACAGTACATCAGTGATGATCCACAGTACATCACGGATGGTCCACAGTATATCAGTGATGATCCATAGTACATCAGTGATGGCTCATAGTACATCAGTGATGATCCATAGTACACCAGTGATGATCCATAGTACACCAGTAATGTTCCATAGTACACCAGGGATGATCCACAGTACATCAGTGATGATCCACAGTACATCAGTGGTGGTCCACAGTACATCAGTGATGGTCCATAGTACACCAGTGATGATCCATAGTACACCAGTGATGATCCATAGTACACCAGTGATGGCCCGTAGTACACCAGTGATGGCCCATAGTACATCAGTGATGATCCATAGTACATCAATGATGATCCACAGTACATCAGTGATGATCCACAGTACATCAGGGATGGTCCATAGTACATCAGTGATGATCCATAGTACACCAGTGATGATCCATAGTACACCAGTGATGGCCCATAGTACATCAGTGATGAACTATAGTACATCAGTGATGATCCACAGTACATCAGGGATGGTCCATAGTACATCAGGGATGATCCATAGTACACCAGTGATGATCCATAGTACACCAGTGATGGCCCATAGTACATCAGTGATGAACTATAGTACATCAGTGATGATCCACAGTACATCAGTGATGATCCACAGTACATCAGGGATGGTCCATAGTACATCAGTGATGATCCATAGTACACCAGTGATGATCCATAGTACACCAGTGATGGCCCATAGTACATCAGTGATGAACTATAGTACATCAGTGATGATCCACAGTACATCAGGGATGGTCCATAGTACATCAGTGATGATCCATAGTACACCAGTGATGATCCATAGTACACCAGTAATGGCCCATAGTACATCAGTGATGATCCATAGTACATCAGTGATGATCCATAGTACACCAGTGATGATCCACAGTACATCAGTTATGATCCACAGTACATCAGTGATGATCCACAGTACATCAGTGATGATCCACAATACTTCAGTGATGATCCACAGTACATCAGTGATGATCCACAGTACATCAGGGATGGTCCACAGTATATCAGTGATGATCCATAGTACATCAGTGATGGCTCATAGTACATCAGTGATGATCCATAGTACACCAGTGATGATCCATAGTACACCAGTAATGTTCCATAGTACACCAGGGATGATCCACAGTACATCAGTGATGATCCACAGTACATCAGTGGTGGTCCACAGTACATCAGTGATGGTCCATAGTACACCAGTTATGATCCATAGTACACCAGTGATGATCCATAGTACACCAGTGATGGCCCGTAGTACACCAGTGATGGCCCATAGTACATCAGTGATGATCCATAGTACATCAATGATGATCCACAGTACATCAGTGATGATCCACAGTACATCAGGGATGGTCCATAGTACATCAGTGATGATCCATAGTACACCAGTGATGATCCATAGTACACCAGTGATGGCCCATAGTACATCAGTGATGAACTATAGTACATCAGTGATGATCCACAGTACATCAGGGATGGTCCATAGTACACCAGTGATGATCCATAGTACACCAGTGATGATCCATAGTACACCAGTGATGGCCCATAGTACATCAGTGATGAACTATAGTACATCAGTGATGATCCACAGTACATCAGTGATGATCCACAGTACATCAGGGATGGTCCATAGTACACCAGTGATGATCCACAGTACACCAGTGATGATCCATAGTACACCAGTGATGGTCCATAGTACATCAGTGATGATCTATAGTACATCAGTGATGGTCCATAGTACATCAGTGATGATCTATATACATAGTACACCAGTGATGATCTATAGTACATCAGTGATGATCTACAGTACATCAGTTATGATCCACAGTACATTAGTGATGATCCACAGTACATCAGTGATGATCCACAGTACATCAGGGATGGTCCACAGTACATCAGTGATGATCCATAGTACACCAGTCATGATCCATAGTACATCAGTGATGATCCATAGTACATCAGTGATGATCCATAGTACACCAGTGATGATCCATAGTACACCAGTGATGGCCCATAGTACTTCAGTGATAATTAATAGTACATCAGTGATGATCCACAGTACATCAGTGATGATCCACAATACATCAGGGATGGTCCACAGTATATCAGTGATGATCCATAGTACATCAGTGATGATCCATAGTACACCAGTGATGATCCACAGTACATCAGTTATGATCCACAGTACATCAGTGATGATCCACAGTACATCAGTGATGATCCACAATACTTCAGTGATGATCCACAGTACATCAGTGATGATCCACAGTACATCAGGGATGGTCCACAGTATATCAGTGATGATCCATAGTACATCAGTGATGGCTCATAGTACATCAGTGATGATCCATAGTACACCAGTGATGATCCATAGTACACCAGTAATGTTCCATAGTACACCAGGGATGATCCACAGTACATCAGTGATGATCCACAGTACATCAGTGGTGGTCCACAGTACATCAGTGATGGTCCATAGTACACCAGTGATGATCCATAGTACACCAGTGATGATCCATAGTACACCAGTGATGGCCCGTAGTACACCAGTGATGGCCCATAGTACATCAGTGATGATCCATAGTACATCAATGATGATCCACAGTACATCAGTGATGATCCACAGTACATCAGGGATGGTCCATAGTACATCAGTGATGATCCATAGTACATCAGTGATGATCCATAGTACACCAGTGATGGCCCATAGTACATCAGTGATGAACTATAGTACATCAGTGATGATCCACAGTACATCAGGGATGGTCCATAGTACACCAGTGATGATCCATAGTACACCAGTGATGATCCATAGTACACCAGTGATGGCCCATAGTACATCAGTGATGAACTATAGTACATCAGTGATGATCCACAGTACATCAGTGATGATCCACAGTACATCAGGGATGGTCCATAGTACACCAGTGATGATCCACAGTACACCAGTGATGATCCATAGTACACCAGTGATGGTCCATAGTACATCAGTGATGATCTATAGTACATCAGTGATGGTCCATAGTACATCAGTGATGATCTATATACATAGTACACCAGTGATGATCTATAGTACATCAGTGATGATCTACAGTACATCAGTTATGATCCACAGTACATTAGTGATGATCCACAGTACATCAGTGATGATCCACAGTACATCAGGGATGGTCCACAGTACATCAGTGATGATCCATAGTACACCAGTCATGATCCATAGTACATCAGTGATGATCCATAGTACATCAGTGATGATCCATAGTACACCAGTGATGATCCATAGTACACCAGTGATGGCCCATAGTACTTCAGTGATAATTAATAGTACATCAGTGATGATCCACAGTACATCAGTGATGATCCACAATACATCAGGGATGGTCCACAGTATATCAGTGATGATCCATAGTACATCAGTGATGGCCCACAGTACATCAGTGATGATCCACAGTACATCAGTGATGATCCATAGTACACCAGTGATGGCCCATAGTACATCAGTGATGGTCCATAGTACATCAGTGATGATCCATAGTACATCAGTGATGATCCATAGTACACCAGTGATGATCCACAGTACATCAGTTATGATCCACAGTACATCAGTGATGATCCACAGTACATCAGTGATGATCCACAATACTTCAGTGATGATCCACAGTACATCAGTGATGATCCACAGTACATCACGGATGGTCCACAGTATATCAGTGATGATCCATAGTACATCAGTGATGGCTCATAGTACATCAGTGATGATCCATAGTACACCAGTAATGTTCCATAGTACACCAGGGATGATCCACAGTACATCAGTGATGATCCACAGTACATCAGTGGTGGTCCACAGTACATCAGTGATGGTCCATAGTACACCAGTGATGATCCATAGTACACCAGTGATGATCCATAGTACACCAGTGATGGCCCGTAGTACACCAGTGATGGCCCATAGTACATCAGTGATGATCCATAGTACATCAATGATGATCCACAGTACATCAGTGATGATCCACAGTACATCAGGGATGGTCCATAGTACATCAGTGATGATCCATAGTACACCAGTGATGATCCATAGTACACCAGTGATGGCCCATAGTACATCAGTGATGAACTATAGTACATCAGTGATGATCCACAGTACATCAGGGATGGTCCATAGTACACCAGTGATGATCCATAGTACACCAGTGATGATCCATAGTACACCAGTGATGGCCCATATTACATCAGTGATGAACTATAGTACATCAGTGATGATCCACAGTACATCAGTGATGATCCACAGTACATCAGGGATGGTCCATAGTACACCAGTGATGATCCACAGTACACCAGTGATGATCCATAGTACACCAGTGATGGTCCATAGTACATCAGTGATGATCTATAGTACATCAGTGATGGTCCATAGTACATCAGTGATGATCTATATACATAGTACACCAGTGATGATCTATAGTACATCAGTGATGATCTACAGTACATCAGTTATGATCCACAGTACATTAGTGATGATCCACAGTACATCAGTGATGATCCACAATACTTCAGTGATGATCCATAGTACATCAGTGATGATCCACAGTACATCAGGGATGGTCCACAGTATATCAGTGATGATCCATAGTACATCAGTGATGGTCCATAGTACATCAGTGATGGTCCATAGTACACCAGTGATGATCCATAGTACACCAGTGATGATCCATAGTACACCAGTGATGGCCCATAGTACACCAGTGATGGCCCATAGTACATCAGTGATGATCCATAGTACATCAGTGATGATCCACAGTACATCAGTGATGATCCACAGTACATCAGGGATGGTCCATAGTACATCAGTGATGATCCATAGTACACCAGTGATGATCCATAGTACACCAGTGATGGCCCATAGTACATCAGTGATGAACTATAGTACATCAGTGATGATCCACAGTACATCAGGGATGGTCCATAGTACATCAGTGATGATCCATAGTACACCAGTGATGATCCATAGTACACCAGTGATGGCCCATAGTACATCAGTGATGAACAATAGTACATCAGTGATGATCCACAGTACATCAGTGATGAGCCATAGTACATCAGTGATGATCCACAGTACATCAGTGATGATCCACAGTACATCAGGGATGGTCCATAGTACATCAGTGATGATCCATAGTACACCAGTGATGATCCATAGTACACCAGTGATGGCCCATAGTACATCAGTGATAAACTATAGTACATCAGTGATGATCCACAGTACATCAGTGATGATCCACAGTACATCAGGGATGGTCCATAGTACACCAGTGATGATCCACAGTACACCAGTGATGATCCATAGTACACCAGTGATGGTCCATAGTACATCAGTGATGATCTATAGTACATCAGTGATGGTCCATAGTACATCAGTGATGATCTATAGTACATCAGTGATGATCCACAGTACATCAGTTATGATACACAGTACATCAGTGATGATCCACAGTACATCAGTGATGATCCACAATACTTCAGTGATGATCCACAGTACATCAGTGATGATCCACAGTACATCAGGGATGGTCCACAGTATATCAGTGATGATCCATAGTACATCAGTGATGGTCCATAGTACACCAGTGATGATCTATAGTACACCAGTGATGGCCCATAGTACACCAGTGATGGCCCATAGTACATCAGTGATGATCCATAGTACATCAGTGATGATCCACAGTACATCAGTGATGGCCCACAGTACATCAGGGATGATCCACAGTACATCAGTGATGATCCATAGTACACCAGTGATGGCCCATAGTACACCAGTGATGGCCCATAGTACATCAGTGATGATCCACAGTACATCAGTGATGATCTATAGTACATCAGTGATGATCCACAGTACACCAGTGATGATTCACAGTACATCAGGGATGGTCCATAGTACATCAGGGATGGTCCATAGTACATCAGTGATGATCCACAGTACATCAGGGATGGTCCACAGTACATCAGTGATGATCCATAGTACATCAGTGATGGCCCATAGTACATCAGTGATGATCCATATTACACCAGTGATGATCCATAGTACACCAGGGATGACCCACAGTACATCAGTGATGATCCACAGTACATCAGTGATGGTCCATAGTAAATCAGTGATGGTCCATAGTACACCAGTGATGATCCATAGTTCACCAGTGATGGCCCATAGTACACCAGTGATGATCCATAGTACACCAGAGATGGCCCATAGTATACCAGTGATGTCCCATAGTACATCAGTGATGATCCACAGTACATCAGTGATGATCCATAGTACACCAGGGATGGCCCATAGTACATCAGTGATGGCTCATAGTACATCAGTGATGATCCATAGTACATCAGTGATGATCCATAGTACACCAGTGATGATCCATAGTACATCAGTGATGGCTCATAGTACATCAGTGATGATCCATAGTACATCAGTGATGATCCATAGTACACCAGTGATGATCCATAGTACATCAGTGATGGCTCATAGTACATCAGTGATGATCCATAATACATCAGTGATGATCCATAGTACACCAGTGATGGCCCATAGTACTTCAGTGATGATCTATAGTACATCAGTGATGATCCACAGTACATCAGTGATGATCCACAGTACATCAGTGATGATCCACGGTACATCAGTGATGATCCATAGTACATCAGTGATGATCCTCAGTACATCAATGATGATCCACAGTACATCAGTGATGATCCACAGTACATCAGTGATGATCCACAGTACATAAGTGATGATCCACAGGACATTAGGGATGGTCCACAGTACATCAGTGATGATCCATAGTAAACCAGTCATGATCCATAGTACATCAGTGATGATCCATAGTACATCAGTGATGATCCATAGTACACCAGTGATGGCCCATAGTACATCAGTGATGATCCATAGTACACCAGTGATGGTCCATAGTACACCAGTGATGGTCCATAGTACATCAGTGATGATCCATAGTACATCAGTGATGATCCACAGTACATCAGGGATGGTCCACAGTACATCAGTGATGATCCATAGTACACCAGTGAAGGCCCAAAGCACATCAGTGATGGTCCATAGTACACCAGGGATGATCCATAGTAATCCAGTGATGATCCATAGTACACCAGTGATGGCCCATAGTACACCAGTGATGGCCCATAGTACATCAGTGATGATCCACAGTACATCAGTGATGATCTATAGTACATCAGGGATGGTCCACAGTACATCAGTGATGATCCATAGTACACCAGTGATGATCCATAGTACATCAGTGATGCTCCATAGTACACCTGTGATGGCCCACAGTACACCTGTGATGGCCCACAGTAGATCAGTGATGATCCACAGTACATCAGGGATGATCCACAGTATATCAGGGATGGTCCACAGTATATCAGTGATGAGCCATAGTACATCAGTGATGGTCGATAGTACACCAGTGATGATCCATAGTACACCAGTGATGGCCCATAGTACACCAGTGATGGCCCATAGTACACCAGTGATGATCCATAGTACACCAGTGATGGCCCATAGTACACCAGTGATGTCCCATAGTACATCAGTGATGATCCACAGTACATCAGTGATGATCCATAGTACACCAGGGATGGCCCATAGTACATCAGTGATGGCTCATAGTACATCAGTGATGATCCATAGTACATCAGTGATGATCCATAGTACACCAGTGATGATCCATAGTACATCAGTGATGGCTCATAGTACATCAGTGATGATCCATAGTACACCAGTGATGATCCATAGTACATCAGTGATGGCTCATAGTACATCAGTGATGATCCATAATACATCAGTGATGATCCATAGTACATCAGTGATGATCCATAGTACACCAGTCATGGCCCATAGTACTACAGTGATGATCTATAGTACATCAGTGATGATCCACAGTACATCAGTGATGATCCACAGTACATCAGTGATGATCCAAGGTACATCAGTGATGATCCATAGTACATCAGTGATGATCCTCAGTACATCAGTGATGAGCCACAGTACATCAGTGATGATCCACAGTACATCAGGGATGGTCCACAGTACATCAGTGATGATCCATAGTACACCAGTCATGATCCATAGTACATCAGTGATGATCCATAGTACATCAGTGATGATCCATAGTACACCAGTGATGATCCATAGTACACCAGTGATGGCCCATAGTACTTCAGTGATAATTAATAGTACATCAGTGATGATCCACAGTACATCAGTGATGATCCACAATACATCAGGGATGGTCCACAGTATATCAGTGATGATCCATAGTACATCAGTGATGGCCCACAGTACATCAGTGATGATCCACAGTACATCAGTGATGATCCATAGTACACCAGTGATGGCCCATAGTACATCAGTGATGGTCCATAGTACATCAGTGATGATCCATAGTACATCAGTGATGATCCATAGTACACCAGTGATGATCCACAGTACATCAGTTATGATCCACAGTACATCAGTGATGCTCCACAGTACATCAGTGATGATCCACAATACTTCAGTGATGATCCACAGTACATCAGTGATGATCCACAGTACATCAGGGATGGTCCACAGTATATCAGTGATGATCCATAGTACATCAGTGATGGCCCATAGTACATCAGTGATGATCCATAGTACACCAGTGATGATCCATAGTACACCAGTAATGTTCCATAGTACACCAGGGATGATCCACAGTACATCAGTGATGATCCACAGTACATCAGTGGTGGTCCACAGTACATCAGTGATGGTCCATAGTACACCAGTGATGATCCATAGTACACCAGTGATGATCCATAGTACACCAGTGATGGCCCGTAGTACACCAGTGATGGCCCATAGTACATCAGTGATGATCCATAGTACATCAATGATGATCCACAGTACATCAGTGATGATCCACAGTACATCAGGGATGGTCCATAGTACATCAGTGATGATCCATAGTACACCAGTGATGATCCATAGTACACCAGTGATGGCCCATAGTACATCAGTGATGAACTATAGTACATCAGTGATGATCCACAGTACATCAGGGATGGTCCATAGTACATCAGTGATGATCCATAGTACACTAGTGATGATCCATAGTACACCAGTGATGGCCCATAGTACATCAGTGATGAACTATAGTACATCAGTGATGATCCACAATACATCAGGGATTGTCCACAGTATATCAGTGATGATCCATAGTACATCAGTGATGGCCCACAGTACATCAGTGATGATCCACAGTACATCAGTGATGATCCATAGTACACCAGTGATGGTCCATAGTACACCAGTGATGGTCCATAGTACATCAGTGATGATCCATAGTACATCAGTGATGATCCACAGTACATCAGGGATGGTCCACAGTACATCAGTGATGATCCATAGTACACCAGTGAAGGCCCAAAGCACATCAGTGATGGTCCATAGTACACCAGGGATGATCCATAGTAATCCAGTGATGATCCATAGTACACCAGTGATGGCCCATAGTACACCAGTGAAGGCCCATAGTACATCAGTGATGATCCACAGTACATCAGTGATGATCTATAGTACATCAGGGATGGTCCACAGTACATCAGTGATGATCCGTTGTACACCAGTGATGATCCATAGTACATCAGTGATGCTCCATAGTACACCTGTGATGGCCCACAGTACACCTGTGATGGCCCACAGTAGATCAGTGATGATCCACAGTACATCAGGGATGATCCACAGTATATCAGGGATGGTCCACAGTATATCAGTGATGAGCCATAGTACATCAGTGATGGTCGATAGTACACCAGTGATGATCCATAGTACACCAGTGATGGCCCATAGTACACCAGTGATGGCCCATAGTACACCAGTGATGATCCATAGTACACCAGTGATGGCCCATAGTACACCAGTGATGTCCCATAGTACATCAGTGATGATCCACAGTACATCAGTGATGATCCATAGTACACCAGGGATGGCCCATAGTACATCAGTGATGGCTCATAGTACATCAGTGATGATCCATAGTACATCAGTGATGATCCATAGTACACCAGTGATGATCCATAGTACATCAGTGATGGCTCATAGTACATCAGTGATGATCCATAATACACCAGTGATGATCCATAGTACATCAGTGATGGCTCATAGTACATCAGTGATGATCCATAATACATCAGTGATGATCCATAGTACATCAGTGATGATCCATAGTACACCAGTCATGGCCCATAGTACTACAGTGATGATCTATAGTACATCAGTGATGATCCACAGTACATCAGTGATGATCCACAGTACATCAGTGATGATCCAAGGTACATCAGTGATGATCCATAGTACATCAGTGATGATCCTCAGTACATCAGTGATGATCCACAGTACATCAGTGATGATCCACAGTACATCAGGGATGGTCCACAGTACATCAGTGATGATCCATAGTACACCAGTCATGATCCATAGTACATCAGTGATGATCCATAGTACATCAGTGATGATCCATAGTACACCAGTGATGATCCATAGTACACCAGTGATGGCCCATAGTACTTCAGTGATAATTAATAGTACATCAGTGATGATCCACAGTACATCAGTGATGATCCACAATACATCAGGGATGGTCCACAGTATATCAGTGATGATCCATAGTACATCAGTGATGATCCACAATACTTCAGTGATGATCCATAGTACACCAGTGATGATCCATAGTACATCAGTGATGGCCCACAGTACATCAGTGATGATCCACAGTACATCAGTGATGATCCATAGTACACCAGTGATGGCCCATAGTACATCAGTGATGGTCCATAGTACATCAGTGATGATCCATAGTACATCAGTGATGATCCATAGTACACCAGTGATGATCCACAGTACATCAGTTATGATCCACAGTACATCAGTGATGATCCACAGTACATCATTGATGATCCACAATACTTCAGTGATGATCCACAGTACATCAGTGATGATCCACAGTACATCAGGGATGGTCCACAGTATATCAGTGATGATCCATAGTACATCAGTGATGGCCCATAGTACATCAGTGATGATCCATAGTACACCAGTGATGATCCATAGTACACCAGTAATTTTCCATAGTACACCAGGGATGATCCACAGTACATCAGTGATGATCCACAGTACATCAGTGGTGGTCCACAGTACATCAGTGATGGTTCATAGTACACCAGTGATGATCCATAGTACACCAGTGATGATCCATAGTACACCAGTGATGGCCCGTAGTACACCAGTGATGGCCCATAGTACATCAGTGATGATCCATAGTACATCAATGATGATCCACAGTACATCAGTGATGATCCACAGTACATCAGGGATGGTCCATAGTACATCAGTGATGATCCATAGTACACCAGTGATGATCCATAGTACACCAGTGATGGCCCATAGTACATCAGTGATGAACTATAGTACATCAGTGATGATCCACAGTACATCAGGGATGGTCCATAGTACATCAGTGATGATCCATAGTACACCAGTGATGATCCATAGTACACCAGTGATGGCCCATAGTACATCAGTGATGAACTATAGTACATCAGTGATGATCCACAGTACATCAGTGATGATCCACAGTACATCAGGGATGGTCCATAGTACACCAGTGATGATCCACAGTACACCAGTGATGATCCATAGTACACCAGTGATGGTCCATAGTACATCAGTGATGATCTATAGTACATCAGTGATGGTCCATAGTACATCAGTGATGATCTATATACATAGTACACCAGTGATGATCTATAGTACATCAGTGATGATCTACAGTACATCAGTTATGATCCACAGTACATTAGTGATGATCCACAGTACATCAGTGATGATCCACAATACTTCAGTGATGATCCACAGTACATCAGTGATGATCCACAGTACATCAGGGATGGTCCACAGTATATCAGTGATGATCCATAGTACATCAGTGATGGTCCATAGTACATCAGTGATGGTCCATAGTACACCAGTGATGATCCATAGTACACCAGTGATGATCCATAGTACACCAGTGATGGCCCATAGTACACCAGTGATGGCCCATAGTACATCAGTGATGATCCATAGTACATCAGTGATGATCCACAGTACATCAGTGATGATCCACAGTACATCAGGGATGGTCCATAGTACATCAGTGATGATCCATAGTACACCAGTGATGATCCATAGTACACCAGTGATGGCCCATAGTACATCAGTGATGAACTATAGTACATCAGTGATGATCCACAGTACATCAGGGATGGTCCATAGTACATCAGTGATGATCCATAGTACACCAGTGATGATCCATAGTACACCAGTGATGGCCCATAGTACATCAGTGATGAACAATAGTACATCAGTGATGATCCACAGTACATCAGTGATGATCCATAGTACATCAGTGATGATCCACAGTACATCAGTGATGATCCACAGTACATCAGGGATGGTCCATAGTACATCAGTGATGATCCATAGTACACCAGTGATGATCCATAGTACACCAGTGATGGCCCATAGTACATCAGTGATGAACTATAGTACATCAGTGATGATCCACAGTACATCAGTGATGATCCACAGTACATCAGGGATGGTCCATAGTACACCAGTGATGATCCACAGTACACCAGTGATGATCCATAGTACACCAGTGATGGTCCATAGTACATCAGTGATGATCTATAGTACATCAGTGATGGTCCATAGTACATCAGTGATGATCTATAGTACATCAGTGATGATCCACAGTACATCAGTTATGATACACAGTACATCAGTGATGATCCACAGTACATCAGTGATGATCCACAATACTTCAGTGATGATCCACAGTACATCAGTGATGATCCACAGTACATCAGGGATGGTCCACAGTATATCAGTGATGATCCATAGTACATCAGTGATGGTCCATAGTACACCAGTGATGATCTATAGTACACCAGTGATGGCCCATAGTACACCAGTGATGGCCCATAGTACATCAGTGATGATCCATAGTACATCAGTGATGATCCACAGTACATCAGTGATGATCCACAGTACATCAGGGATGGTCCATAGTACATCAGTGATGATCCATAGTACACCAGTGATGATCCATAGTACACCAGTGATGGCCCATAGTACATCAGTGATGAACTATAGTACATCAGTGATGATCCACAGTACATCAGGGATGGTCCATAGTACATCAGTGATGATCCATAGTACACCAGTGATGATCCATAGTACACCAGTGATGGCCCATAGTACATCAGTGATGAACTATAGTACATCAGTGATGATCCACAGTACATCAGTGATGATCCATAGTACATCAGTGATGATCCACAGTATATCAGTGATGATCCACAGTACATCAGGGATGGTCCATAGTACATCAGTGATGATCCATAGTACACCAGTGATGATCCATAGTACACCAGTGATGGCCCATAGTACATCAGTGATGATCCACAGTACATCAGTGATGATCCACAGTACACCAGTGATGATCCACAGTACACCAGTGATGATCCATAGTACACCAGTGATGGTCCATAGTACATCAGTGATGATCTATAGTACATCAGTGATGGTCCATAGTACATCAGTGATGAGCTATAGTACATGAGTGATGATCTATAGTACATCAGTGATGATCCATAGTACACCAGTGATGATCCATAGTACACCAGTGATGGCCCATAGTACATTAGTGATGAACTATAGTACATCAGTGATGATCCACAGTACATCAGGGATGGTCCATAGTACATCAGTGATGATCCATAGTACACCAGTGATGGCCCATAGTACATCAGTGATGAACTATAGTACATCAGTGATGATCCACAGTACATCAGTGATGATCCACAGTACATCAGGGATGGTCCATAGTACATCAGTGATGATCCACAGTACACCAGTGATGATCCATAGTACACCAGTGATGGTCCATAGTACATCAGTGATGATCTATAGTACATCAGTGATGGTCCATAGTACATCAGTGATGATCTATAGTACATCAGTGATGATCTACAGTACATCAGTTATGATCCACAGTACATTAGTGATGATCCACAGTACATCAGTGATGATCCACAATACTTCAGTGATGATCCACAGTACATCAGTGATGATCCACAGTACATCAGGGATGGTCCACAGTATATCAGTGATGATCCATAGTACATCAGTGATGGTCCATAGTACATCAGTGATGGTCCATAGTACACCAGTGATGATCCATAGTACACCAGTGATGGCCCATAGTACACCAGTGATGGCCCATAGTACATCAGTGATGATCCATAGTACATCAGTGATGATCCACAGTACATCAGTGATGATCCACACTACATCAGGGATGGTCCATAGTACATCAGTGATGATCCATAGTACACCAGTGATGGCCCATAGTACATCAGTGATGAACTATAGTACATCAGTGATGATCCACAGTACATCAGGGATGGTCCATAGTACATCAGTGATGATCCATAGTACACCAGTGATGATCCATAGTACACCAGTGATGGCCCATAGTACCTCAGTGATGAACAATAGTACATCAGTGATGATCCACAGTACATCAGTGATGATCCATAGTACATCAGTGATGATCCACAGTACATCAGTGATGATCCACAGTGCATCAGGGATGGTCCATAGTACATCAGTGATGATCCATAGTACACCAGTGATGATCCATAGTACACCAGTGATGGCCTATAGTACATCAGTGATGAACTATAGTACATCAGTGATGATCCACAGTGCATCAGTGATGATCCACAGTACATCAGGGATGGTCCATAGTACACCAGTGATGATCCACAGTACACCAGTGATGATCCATAGTACACCAGTGATGGTCCATAGTACATCAGTGATGATCTATAGTACATCAGTGATGGTCCATAGTACATCAGTGATGATCTATAGTACATCAGTGATGATCCACAGTACATCAGTTATGATACACAGTACATCAGTGATGATCCACAGTACATCAGTGATGATCCACAATACTTCAGTGATGATCCACAGTACATCAGTGATGATCCACAGTACATCAGGGATGGTCCACAGTATATCAGTGATGATCCATAGTACATCAGTGATGGTCCATAGTACACCAGTGATGATCTATAGTACACCAGTGATGGCCCATAGTACACCAGTGATGGCCCATAGTACATCAGTGATGATCCATAGTACATCAGTGATGATCCACAGTACATCAGTGATGATCCACAGTACATCAGGGATGGTCCATAGTACATCAGTGATGATCCATAGAACACCAGTGATGATCCATAGTACACCAGTGATGGCCCATAGTACATCAGTGATGATCCATAGTACACCAGTGATGATCCACAGTACATCAGGGATGGTCCATAGTACATCAGTGATGATCCATAGTACACCAGTGATGATTCATAGTACACCAGTGATGGCCCATAGTACATCAGTGATGAACTATAGTACATCAGTGATGATCCACAGTACATCAGTGATGATCCATAGTACATCAGTGATGATCCACAGTATATCAGTGATGATCCACAGTACATCAGGGATGGTCCATAGTACATCAGTGATGATCCATAGTACACCAGTGATGATCCATAGTACACCAGTGATGGCCCATAGTACATCAGTAATGAACTATAGTACATCAGTGATGATCCACAGTACATCAGTGATGATCCACAGTACACCAGTGATGATCCACAGTACACCAGTGATGATCCATAGTACACCAGTGATGGTCCATAGTACATCAGTGATGATCTATAGTACATCAGTGATGGTCCATAGTACATGAGTGATGAGCTATAGTACATGAGTGATGATCTATAGTACATCAGTGATGATCCATAGTACACCAGTGATGATCCATAGTACACCAGTGATGGCCCATAGTACATCAGTGATGGCCCATAGTACATCAGTGATGAACTATAGTACATCAGTGATGATCCACAGTACATCAGGGATGGTCCATAGTACATCAGTGATGATCCATAGTACACCAGTGATGATCCATAGTACACCAGTGATGGCCCATAGTACATCAGTGATGAACTATAGTACATCAGTGATGATCCACAGTACATCAGTGATGATCCATAGTACATCAGTGATGATCCACAGTACATCAGTGATGATCCACAGTACATCAGGGATGGTCCATAGTACATCAGTGATGATCCATAGTACACCAGTGATGATCCATAGTACACCAGTGATGGCCCATAGTACATCAGTGATGAACTATAGTACATCAGTGATGATCCACAGTACATCAGTGATGATCCACAGTACACCAGGGATGGTCCATAGTACACCAGTGATGATCCACAGTACACCAGTGATGATCCATAGTACACCAGTGATGGTCCATAGTACATCAGTGATGATCTATAGTACATCAGTGATGGTCCATAGTACATCAGTGATGATCTATAGTACATCAGTGATGATCTATAGTACATCAGTGATGATCCATAGTACATCAGTGATGATCCACAGTACATCAGTGATGGTCCACAGTACATCAGGGATGGTCCACAGTACATCGGTGATGATCCATAGTACACCAGTGATGGCCCATAGTACATCAGTGATGGTCCATAGTACATCAGTGATGATCCATAGTACATCAGTGATGATCCATAGTACACCAGTGATGGCCCATAGTACACCAGTGATGGCCCATAGTACATCAGTGATGATCCACAGTACATCAGTGATGATCCATAGTACATCAGTGATGATCCACAGTACATCAGTGATGATCCACAGTACATCAGGGATGGTCCATAGTACATCAGTGATGATCCATAGTACACCAGTGATGATCCATAGTACACCAGTGATGGCCCATAGTACATCAGTGATGATCCACAGTACATCAGTGATGATCCACAGTACATCAGGGATGGTCCATAGTACACCAGTGATGATCCACAGTACACCAGTGATGATCCATAGTACACCAGTGATGGTCCATAGTACATCAGTGATGATCTATAGTACATTAGTGATGGTCCATAGTACATCAGTGATGAGCTATAGTACATCAGTGATGATCTATAGTACATCAGTGATGATCCATAGTACACCAGTGATGATTAGTGATGAGCCGAACACCCCCGGGTTCGGTTCGCACCAGAACCCGCGAACGGACCGAAAGTTCGTACGAACATTAGAACCCTATTAAATACAATGGATGCGAACGTTCGAATTCTAAAGTGCTAATTATAACAACTATTATGCATGTTATTGTCCTAAAAAGGGTTTGGGAACCCGGGTTCTGCACCAGGGGACATGTATCAATGCAAAAAGAAGTTGTAAAAACGGTCGTTTTTCGGGAGCAGTCATTTTAATGATGCATAAAGTGAAAAAAAAAAGTCAAATATTCCTTTAAATATCGTACCTGGGGGGTGTCTAAATTATGCCTGTGAAGTGCCACGTGTTTCCCGTGTTTAGAACTGTCCCTGCACAAAATGACACTTCTACACAGTACATCAGTGATGGTCCATAGTACATCAGTGATGGTCCATAGTACACCAGTGATGATCCATACTACACCAGTGATGATCCATAATACACCAGTGATGGCCCATAGTACACCAGTGATGGTGATGATCTATGGTGATGATCTATACTACATCAGTGATGATCCACAGTACATCAGTGATGATCCTCAGTACATCAGTGATGATCCTCAGTACATCTGAGGATCCTCAGTACATCAGTGATGATCTATACTACATCAGTGATGATCCACAGTACATCAGTGATGATCCTCAGTACATCAGTGATGATCCTCAGTACATCAGTGATGATCCACAGTACATCAGTGATGATCCACAGTACATCAGTGATGGTCCATAGTACATCAGTGATGGTCCATAGTACACCAGTGATAATCCATACTACACCAGTGATGATCCATAATACACCAGTGATGATCCATAGTACACCAGTGATGGCCCATAGTACATCAGTGATGGTCCATAGTACATCAGTGATGATCCATAGTACATCAGTGATGATCCATAGTACACCAGTGATGGCCCATAGTACACCAGTGATGGCCCATAGTACATCAGTGATGATCCACAGTACATCAGTGATGATCCATAGTACATCAGTGATGATCCACAGTACATCAGTGATGATCCACAGTACATCAGGGATGGTCCATAGTACATCAGTGATGATCCATAGTACACCAGTGATGATCCATAGTACACCAGTGATGGCCCATAGTACATCAGTGATGAACTATAGTACATCAGTGATGATCCACAGTACATCAGTGATGATCCACAGTACATCAGGGATGGTCCATAGTACACCAGTGATGATCCACAGTACACCAGTGATGATCCATAGTACACCAGTGATGGTCCATAGTACATCAGTGATGATCTATAGTACATTAGTGATGGTCCATAGTACATCAGTGATGAGCTATAGTACATCAGTGATGATCTATAGTACATCAGTGATGATCCATAGTACACCAGTGATGATTAGTGATGAGCCGAACACCCCCGGGTTCGGTTCGCACCAGAACCCGCGAACGGACCGAAAGTTCGTACGAACATTAGAACCCTATTAAATACAATGGATGCGAACGTTCGAATTCTAAAGTGCTAATTATAACAACTATTATGCATGTTATTGTCCTAAAAAGGGTTTGGGAACCCGGGTTCTGCACCAGGGGACATGTATCAATGCAAAAAGAAGTTGTAAAAACGGTCGTTTTTCGGGAGCAGTCATTTTAATGATGCATAAAGTGAAAAAAAAAAAGTCAAATATTCCTTTAAATATCGTACCTGGGGGGTGTCGAAAGTATGCCTGTGAAGTGCCACGTGTTTCCCGTGTTTAGAACTGTCCCTGCACAAAATGACACTTCTAAAGGAAAAAAAAGCCATTTAAAACTGCTTGCGGCTTTAATGTAATGTCTGGTCCCGGTAATATGGATGAAAATCTTTAAGAAAAATGGCATAGCTACCCCATGACCCCCCCCCCCCTACCCCAGCCCATTACCAGCCCCTTTGGGTCTTGTATGGATATTAAGGGGAACCCCGCACATAAAATAAAAAAGGCCCTATATACTCTGAACAGCCGTATACAGGCGGTGCATACAAGACAGGGACTGTATGTTTGTTCTTATGTAGAATGTGTTTGTAATTTTGAACAGGTACATTGTTTAAGTGTAGCTCCAGCCCAAAAATCTATTTTTAAACTTTTTGGAAAACATAGGTAAGGGTTATCACCCCTGTAACATTTGTTTTGCTGTCTGTGCCCCTGTTCAGAACATTTCACCTCACTTTCCGTCCCAATGACAACTGTTTTTGAAATGTGGTGTTTTTCTTGAAACAAGGATTGCTGATAAAGCATCAGTACAGAGGAGACACCTTTCTCCCATATTAATTCTTACAGGAGAGAATTTTCCTTCCTAGGGGTAGATTTCCTCTCACTTCCTGTTGTCTTCTTGCGTTTGCAAGTAGGAGTCGTTTGTAAGTTGGATGTTTGAAAGTAGGGACCTGCCGTATATAATCTGCAGAAATAGGCCCCTTAGTTGGTGTTGGCACAACACTGTAAGCACTCACAGTTACTCTTGGTTGGTGCTGGAACGCCCTGCTGTCAACTATTATATCAGGAATTGTAATTACATATAATTGTTGAACAGTGGTAGTAAAAATTGGGCCTTTGATGGTGGTGCTGGTGCCACAACACTGTAAGCCCTGACAGTTACTCTTGGTGGGTGCAGCAATGGGCCCTGCTGTGAATTATTAGATCAAGAATTGTAATTGCATGCCCCTGTTGAACAGGGGCTGAAAAATTGGGCCTTTCGTGGTGGTGGTGGCGGTGGTGGTGTTGCCACAACACTGTAAGCCCTCAGAGTTACTCTTGGTGGGTGCAGGAATGGGCCCTGCTGTGAATTATTAGATCAAGAATTGTAATTACATGCCCCTTTTGAACAGGGGCTGAAAAATTGGGCCTTTCGTGGTGGTGGTGGTGGTGGCGTTGCCACAACACTGTAAGCCCTCAGACTTACTCTTGGTGGGTGCAGGAATGGGCCCTGCTGTGAATTATTACATCAAGAATTGTAATTGCATGCCCCTGTTGAACAGGGGCTGAAAAATTGGGCCTTAGGCACTGGTGGCACAACACTACAACCCCTCACAGATACTGTACTTGGAGCACAGCAATGAGCCCTGTTGCAAAGTTTTGCTTCAAAAATTGTAATGACACGCCCCTGTTGAACAGGGGCTGAAAAATTGGGCCTTAGGCACTGGTGGCACAACACTACAACCCCTCACAGATACTGTACTTGGAGCACAGCAATGAGCCCTGTTGCAAAGTATTGCTTCAAAAATTGTAATGACACGCCCCTGTTAAACAGGGTCTGAAAAATTGGGCCTTAGGCACTGGTGGCACAACACTACAACCCCTCACAGATACTGTACTTGGAGCACAGCAATGAGCCCTATGGCAAATTATTGCTAAAAAAATTGTAAGTACACGCCCCTGTAAAACAGGGGCTGAAAAATTGGGCCTTAGCCACTGGTGGCGGCACCCATAAACAAAAATGATCTTCCAAGCTATCATCATCAATCGTATCATTGAGGACTCGGAGGAGGAGGATAGCCAGTCAACATAACAGCACAGGCACTCAGCATCAGCATCAGTCTTGAAGGGACGTGACATGTTAAAATCAATTAGTCTGTTATATCAGCATCAGGTGTGTGGTAGCTGGTGGTGATCCAAGACTGGTTCATCTTGATGAAAGTCAGTCGATCAACCGAGTCGGTGGACAGGCGCACCCTGTGATCCGTGACAAATCCTCCAGCATCACTGAATGTGCGTTCCGAAAGAACGCTGGATGCAGGACAGGCCAGTAGCTCAATTGCATACTGTGCAAGCTCTGGCCAGTGATCCATCCTCAAGACCCAGTAAGCCAGAGGATTTTCGGTGGGGAAGGTGTCCAAGTCTGACCTTGCCCCTAGATATTCCTGCACCATGTTTATCAGACGCTGGCGATGGTTGCTGGAACCGATCATACTTTGGGGCTGCGGACTAAAGAATTGTCTGAACGCATCGGTCAGACGGCCACCTTCCCCACCGCTCCTTCTTTGACTGGCCGAAGCCTCAGCAACTCGTTGTCCTGGACCAGGAGTTTGTAACCTCCCAGTCTCTGGGAACGCGTTGCACAGACCTTTCTGCAAGGCCTCCCGGAGTTGTCTCATCCTCTGCTCCCTCTGTGACGGTAACATAAGGTCCGCAACCTTACCCTTGTACCGTGGATCAAGGAGAGTGGCCAGCCAGTAATGGTCCCTCTCCTTGATCCGAAGAATACGAGGATCCTTCCGCAGACTTTGCAGGATCAGGGAGGCCATGCAGCGTAGGTTTGCTGAGGCATTCGCTCCGGAGTCCTCTGGGTCACTAAGGACGACATGATCCGCAGTCACCTCCTCCCAGCCACGTACAAGTCCACTGGTTTCTTGGGACTGTAAATCATCCCTAAAAGACTGCTGCTGATGATGCTGAGTGCCAGCCTCCACCTCCATGCTGACACAATCCTCCTCCTCCTCCTCCTCCTCCTCTTCCTCTTCCTGTGCGATGGGTGGGACAGAAGGAACACTGTCTGGGTAAAGGGGGCCTTGAGAGGCAAGGAAGTCCTCCTCTTCCTGCCTCTGTTCTGCCTCAAGTGCCCTGTCCATTATTCCACGCAGCGTGTGCTCCAACAGGTGGACAAGAGGTACAGTGTCACTGATGGATGCACTGTCACTGCTCACCATCCTCGTGGCCTCCTCAAATGGTGCCAGGACAGTGCATGCATCCCTGATCATGCCCCACTGGCGTGGAGAAAAAAAACCAAGCTCCCCTGACCCTGTCCTGGTGCCGTAGTCGCACAGGTACTCATTGATGGCCCTCTGCTGCGTGTGCAGCCGCTGCAGCATGGCCAACGTTGAGTTCCACCTGGTGGGCATGTCACATATAAGGCGGTTCTTGGGCAGGTTCAACTCCTTTTGCAGCTCAGCCAGGCGAGCACTGGCATTATAAGATCTGCGGAAATGCACACAGACTTTCCTGGCCTGCCTCAGGACATCCTGTAAGCCCGGGTACCTGCCCAAGAACCGCTGCACCACCAGGTTAAGGACGTGAGCCACACAGGGCACATGGGTCAGTTGTCCCTGTCGGAGGGCGGAGAGGAGGTTGGTGCCATTGTCGCAAACCACCATTCCTGGCTTAAGCTGGCGTGGCGTCAACCACCTCTCGGCCTGGCCCTGCAGAGCAGACAGGACCTCTGCCCCAGTGTGGCTTCTGTCCCCCAAACACACCAGCGCAAGCACGGCATGGCATCTTTTTGCCTGCGTACTTGCGTAGCCCCGTGAACGGCTACGGAGCACCGCTGGTTCATAGGACAAACCACAGGAAGAGGCCATGGAGGAAGAAGAAGAGGAGGGGGTGGAGGAGAGAGGTGTGTCACAACCAGTAGTAGCATTTTGGAGGCGTGGCGGTGGGACAACCTCCAACACTACTGCACCTTGTCCTGCATCCTTCCCAGCTGCCAAAAGAGTGACCCAATGGGCCGTGAAAGAAAGGTAACGTCCCTGTCCATGCCTGCTGGACCATGAGTCAGCGGTAATATGCACCTTACCGCTGACCGCCCTGTCCAGCGAGGCCAAGACATTGCCTTCCACATGCCGGTAGAGAGCCGGAATAGCCTTCCGTGAGAAAAAGTGGCGTTTGGGAACCTGCCACTGAGGAACCGCACATTGCACAAACTCACGGAAGGGGGCCGAGTCTACCAACTGAAAAGGCAGCAGTTGAAGCGCTAGCAATTTAGCCAAGCTAGCATTCAACCACTGGGCATGTGGATGGCTGGGAGTGAACTTCTTTCGACGGTCCAGCAGCTGGGGCAGGGAAATTTGCCTGCTAGAATCGGACGTCGGTGTACTGCTAGCAGAGTGGCCGCAAGTACTTGGCTGTGACACACCTAATTCTACACCTTCATTCCTCTCAGTGCATGTTTCTGAGAGGACTGAAGTTATAGTGGGGTTGGAGATCCCAGCTGATGCGGTGCAAGGAGAGGTCCGCTTTGTTCTTTGGTGTGGGTCTTTGAGGTAGGCTTGCCAACGAGCTGCATGGCAGGTCAACATATGTCTGGTCAGGCATGTGGTACCCAAGCGGCTGATGTTTTGGCCACGCGATATACGCTTGAGACATATGTTGCAAACAGCAGCTGTGCGATCTGATGCACTAGCCTCAAAAAAGGCCCACACCAAGGAACTTTTTGAATGACGGGCAGAGGCAGCGCCCTGCACAGGCGGAGCTCTGCGGTGTGATTCCGTCGGTGTACTGCCCTTACGCTGGCCACCAAAGGGCATCCTGCCTCGTTGGAGATGTGCCTCCTCCTCATCCTCCTCCTCCTCCTCTCTCCTATTAGGCACCCACGTGGAGTCAGTGACCTCATCATCCCCTCCCTCCTCATCACTGGAGCCAATCTGGCAGTATGCTGCAGCTGCTGGAACATGACTGCCAGATTGGTGTCCTTCTTGAGCATCCCCTCTGTCTGCTCTCACCCTACTGCCTTCCTGTAGCTGGGTTTCATCATCAGACCCTTCGAAACGCTGGGCATCCTCCTGGAGCATGTACCCAACACTGTGCTCAAACAGTTCGGGGGACTCCTCAGGAGGAGGACATGGTGGGTCTAGGGAAGGAGTGACTGATGATGAGTCTGACATTGATACCAGGGAAGAGGACGCTTTGGCAGCTGCTTTGCCAGTACCCTGAGCCTGGGTGAGAGAGGATGAGGAGGAGGAGGAGGGCTTGGTCATCCACTCTACCAAGTCTTCGGCATGATGTGGCTCAACATGTCCAGCTGCCGAAAAGAAGGACAAGCGTGTCCCATGGCCATGTGCTGATGACAATGCACCGCGTCCACGACCAGCACTGTTGCCCCCAGACACAGAGCCTGCTTGCCCTCTTTTATTGCCTCCTGACTGTCTGCCTCTCCTTGTTTGCCTTCCAGACATTCTAATAGATGGCCTGCAGGGAGATGGGAAAAAAGCAATAAGGGCTACCTTCAGGTGTCCTTCTCTGTCCCTTGAAACAAGGACTTGCACAGTGAAAGAAACTGACACTCTCCCTACCTACAGTTTTCTGTCCCTAGAAAAACTGTTTTTTTTAAGCACAATATAGCACAAGGAGAATTCACTCACTGTCCTTCCAGGTCCCTGGAAACAAGGACTTGCACAGTGAAAGAAACTGACACTCTCCCTACCTACAGTTTTCTGTCCCTAGAAAAAATGTTTTTTTTAAGCACAATATAGCACAAGGAGAATTCACTCACTGTCCTTCCAGGTCCCTGGAAACAAGGACTTGCACAGTGAAAGAAACTGACACTCTCCCTACCTACAGTTTTCTGTCCCTAGAAAAAATGTTTTTTTAAGCACAATATAGCACAAGGAGAATTCACTCACTGTCCTTCCAGGTCCCTGGAAACAAGGACTTGCACAGTGAAAGAAACTGACACTCTCCCTACCTACAGTTTTCTGTCCCTAGAAAAAATGTTTTTTTTAAGCACAATATAGCACAAGGAGAATTCACTCACTGTCCTTCCAGGTCCCTGGAAACAAGGACTTGCACAGTGAAAGAAACTGACACTCTCCCTACCTACAGTTTTCTGTCCCTAGAAAAAATGTTTTTTTTAAGCACAATATAGCACAAGGAGAATTCACTCACTGTCCTTCCAGGTCCCTAGAAACAAGGACTTGCACAGTGAAAGAAACTGAAACTCTCCCTACCTACAGTTTTCTGTCCCTAGAAAAAATGTTTTTTTTAAGCACAATATAGCACAAGGAGAATTCACTCACTGTCCTTCCAGGTCCCTGGAAACAAGGACTTGCACAGTGAAAGAAACTGACACTCTCCCTACCTACAGTTTTCTGTCCCTAGAAAAAATGCTTTTTTAAGCACAATATAGCACAAGGAGAATTCACTCACTGTCCTTCCAGGTCCCTGGAAACAAGGACTTGCACAGTGAAAGAAACTGACACTCTCCCTACCTACAGTTTTCTGTCCCTAGAAAAAATGTTTTTTTTAAGCACAATATAGCACAAGGAGAATTCACTCACTGTCCTTCCAGGTCCCTAGAAACAAGGACTTGCACAGTGAAAGAAACTGACACTCTCCCTACCTACAGTTTTCTGTCCCTAGAAAAAATGTTTTTTTTAAGCACAATATAGCACAAGGAGAATTCACTCACTGTCCTTCCAGGTCCCTGGAAACAAGGACTTGCACAGTGAAAGAAACTGACACTCTCCCTACCTACAGTTTTCTGTCCCTAGAAAAAATGTTTTTTTTAAGCACAATATAGCACAAGGAGAATTCACTCACTGTCCTTCCAGGTCCCTGGAAACAAGGACTTGCACAGTGAAAGAAACTGACACTCTCCCTACCTACAGTTTTCTGTCCCTAGAAAAAATGTTTTTTTTAAGCACAATATAGCACAAGGAGAATTCACTCACTGTCCTTCCAGGTCCCTAGAAACAAGGACTTGCACAGTGAAAGAAACTGACACTCTCCCTACCTACAGTTTTCTGTCCCTAGAAAAAATGTTTTTTTTAAGCACAATATAGCACAAGGAGAATTCACTCACTGTCCTTCCAGGTCCCTGGAAACAAGGACTTGCACAGTGAAAGAAACTGACACTCTCCCTACCTACAGTTTTCTGTCCCTAGAAAAAATGTTTTTTTAAGCACAATATAGCACAAGGAGAATTCACTCACTGTCCTTCCAGGTCCCTAGAAACAAGGACTTGCACAGTGAAAGAAACTGAAACTCTCCCTACCTACAGTTTTCTGTCCCTAGAAAAAATGTTTTTTTTAAGCACAATATAGCACAAGGAGAATTCACTCACTGTCCTTCCAGGTCCCTGGAAACAAGGACTTGCACAGTGAAAGAAACTGACACTCTCCCTACCTACAGTTTTCTGTCCCTAGAAAAAATGTTTTTTTTAAGCACAATATAGCACAAGGAGAATTCACTCACTGTCCTTCCAGGTCCCTGGAAACAAGGACTTGCACAGTGAAAGAAACTGACACTCTCCCTACCTACAGTTTTCTGTCCCTAGAAAAAATGTTTTTTTTAAGCACAATATAGCACAAGGAGAATTCACTCACTGTCCTTCCAGGTCCCTGGAAACAAGGACTTTCACAGTGAAAGAAACTGACACTCTCCCTACCTACAGTTTTCTGTCCCTAGAAAAAATGTTTTTTTTAAGCACAATATAGCACAAGGAGAATTCACTCACTGTCCTTTCAGGTCCCTGGAAACAAGGACTTGCACAGTGAAAGAAACTGACACTCTCCCTACCTACAGTTTTCTGTCCCTAGAAAAAATGTTTTTTTTAAGCACAATATAGCACAAGGAGAATTCACTCACTGTCCTTCCAGGTCCCTAGAAACAAGGACTTGCACAGTGAAAGAAACTGAAACTCTCCCTACCTACAGTTTTCTGTCCCTAGAAAAAATGTTTTTTTTAAGCACAATATAGCACAAGGAGAATTCACTCACTGTCCTTCCAGGTCCCTGGAAACAAGGACTTGCACAGTGAAAGAAACTGACACTCTCCCTACCTACAGTTTTCTGTCCCTAGAAAAAATGTTTTTTTTAAGCACAATATAGCACAAGGAGAATTCACTCACTGTCCTTCCAGGTCCCTGGAAACAAGGACTTGCACAGTGAAAGAAACTGACACTCTCCCTACCTACAGTTCTCTGTCCCTAGAAAAAATGTTTTTTTTTTAAGCACAATATAGCACAAGGAGAATTCACTCACTGTCTTTCCAGGTCCCTAGAAACAAGGACTTGCACAGTGAAAGAAACTGACACTCTCCCTACCTACAGTTTTCTGTCCCTAGAAAAAATGTTTTTTTTTAAGCACAATATAGCACAAGGAGAATTCACTCACTGTCCTTCCAGGTCCCTGGAAACAAGGACTTGCACAGTGAAAGAAACTGACACTCTCCCTACCTACAGTTTTCTGTCCCTAGAAAAAATGTTTTTTTTAAGCACAATATAGCACAAGGAGAATTCACTCACTGTCCTTCCAGGTCCCTGGAAACAAGGACTTGCACAGTGAAAGAAACTGACACTCTCCCTACCTACAGTTTTCTGTCCCTAGAAAAAATGTTTTTTTTAAGCACAATATAGCACAAGGAGAATTCACTCACTGTCCTTCCAGGTCCCTGGAAACAAGGACTTGCACAGTGAAAGAAACTGACACTCTCCCTACCTACAGTTTTCTGTCCCTAGAAAAAATGTTTTTTTTAAGCACAATATAGCACAAGGAGAATTCACTCACTGTCCTTCCAGGTCCCTAGAAACAAGGACTTGCACAGTGAAAGAAACTGACACTCTCCCTACCTACAGTTTTCTGTCCCTAGAAAAACTGTTTTTTTTAAGCACAATATAGCACAAGGAGAATTCACTCACTGTCCTTCCAGGTCCCTGGAAACAAGGACTTGCACAGTGAAAGAAACTGACACTCTCCCTACCTACAGTTTTCTGTCCCTAGAAAAAATGTTTTTTTTAAGCACAATATAGCACAAGGAGAATTCACTCACTGTCCTTCCAGGTCCCTGGAAACAAGGACTTGCACAGTGAAAGAAACTGACACTCTCCCTACCTACAGTTTTCTGTCCCTAGAAAAAAAGTTTTTTTTAAGCACAATATAGCACAAGGAGAATTCACTCACTGTCCTTCCAGGTCCCTAGAAACAAGGACTTGCACAGTGAAAGAAACTGACACTCTCCCTACCTACAGTTTTCTGTCCCTAGAAAAAATGTTTTTTTTAAGCACACTATAGCACAAGCACAAAACACACTGACACTCTCCCTACCTATCCTTCTCTTTCCCTAAACTAAAGGAATCCAGGTTAAGCAAGAAAGAAATAAAAGTCACTGTCCCTGCCTATGCTGCTCTATCCCTGCTCCGGAACACACTACACTAGGCCGCCGTGCTGGCGGCCTTTTATAGTGTGGGGCGTGTACTAAACACCCTCAGCAATAATTGGCCACAGGCATCCTGCCTGTGGCCAATCATTGCTCTCCTCGCTGCCGGCGCTGTGATTGGCCAAGCATGCAGGGTCACAGTGCATGCTTGGCCAATCACAGCGCCTGGATGACACTGCGATGGCGTAGTGCATTGTGGGCCGTTCGCGTCACTCGAATTTGGCGCGAACGGCCCAAATCGTTCGATCTTCGTCGAACGATCGAACAGCCGATGTTCGAGTCGAACGTATGTTCGACTCGAACACGAAGCTCATCCCTAGTGATGATCCATAGTACACCAGTGATGGCCCATAGTACATCAGTGATGAACTATAGTACATCAGTGATGATCCACAGTACATCAGGGATGGTCCATAGTACATCAGTGATGATCCATAGTACATCAGTGATGATCCATAGTACACCAGTGATGGCCCATAGTACATCAGTGATGAACTATAGTACATCAGTGATGATCCACAGTACATCAGTGATGATCCATAGTACATCAGTGATGATCCACAGTACATCAGTGATGATCCACAGTACATCAGGGATGGTCCATAGTACATCAGTGATGATCCATAGTACACCAGTGATGATCCATAGTACACCAGTGATGGCCCATAGTACATCAGTGATGAACTATAGTACATCAGTGATGATCCACAGTACATCAGTGATGATCCACAGTACATCAGGGATGGTCCATAGTACACCAGTGATGATCCACAGTACACCAGTGATGATCCATAGTACACCAGTGATGGTCCATAGTACATCAGTGATGATCTATAGTACATCAGTGATGGTCCATAGTACATCAGTGATGATCTATAGTACATCAGTGATGATCTATAGTACATCAGTGATGATCCATAGTACATCAGTGATGATCCACAGTACATCAGTGATGGTCCACAGTACATCAGGGATGGTCCACAGTACATCGGTGATGATCCATAGTACACCAGTGATGGCCCATAGTACATCAGTGATGGTCCATAGTACATCAGTGATGATCCATAGTAGATCAGTGATGATCCATAGTACACCAGTGTTGGCCCATAGTACACCAGTGATGGCCCATAGTACATCAGTGATGATCCACAGTACATCAGTGATGATCCATAGTACATCAGTGATGATCCACAGTACATCAGTGATGATCCACAGTACATCAGGGATGGTCCATAGTACATCAGTGATGATCCATAGTACACCAGTGATGATCCATAGTACACCAGTGATGGCCCATAGTACATCAGTGATGAACTATAGTACATCAGTGATGATCCACAGTACATCAGTGATGATCCACAGTACATCAGGGATGGTCCATAGTACACCAGTGATGAACTATAGTACATCAGTGATGATCTATAGTACATCAGTGATGGTCCATAGTACATCAGTGATGATCTATAGTACATCAGTGATGATCCACAGTACATCAGTTATGATACACAGTACATCAGTGATGATCCACAGTACATCAGTGATGATCCACAATACTTCAGTGATGATCCACAGTACATCAGTGATGATCCACAGTACATCAGGGATGGTCCACAGTATATCAGTGATGATCCATAGTACATCAGTGATGGTCCATAGTACATCAGTGATGGTCCATAGTACACCAGTGATGATCCATAGTACACCAGTGATGATCCATAGTACACCAGTGATGGCCCATAGTACACCAGTGATGGCCCATAGTACATCAGTGATGATCCATAGTACATCAGTGATGATCCACAGTACATCAGTGATGATCCACAGTACATCAGGGATGGTCCATAGTACATCAGTGATGATCCATAGTACACCAGTGATGATCCATAGTACACCAGTGATGGCCCATAGTACATCAGTGATGAACTATAGTACATCAGTGATGATCCACAGTACATCAGGGATGGTCCATAGTACATCAGTGATGATCCATAGTACACCAGTGATGATCCATAGTACACCAGTGATGGCCCATAGTACATCAGTGATGAACTATAGTACATCAGTGATGATCCACAGTAAATCAGTGATGATCCATAGTACATCAGTGATGATCCACAGTACATCAGTGATGATCCACAGTACATCAGGGATGGTCCATAGTACATCAGTGATGATCCATAGTACACCAGTGATGATCCATAGTAGACCAGTGATGGCCCATAGTACATCAGTGATGATCTATAGTACATCAGTGATGGTCCATAGTACATCAGTGATGATCTATAGTACATCAGTGATGATCCACAGTACATCAGTTATGATACACAGTACATCAGTGATGATCCACAGTACATCAGTGATGATCCACAATACTTCAGTGATGATCCACAGTACATCAGTGATGATCCACAGTACATCAGGGATGATCCACAGTATATCAGTGATGATCCATAGACAATCAGTGATGGTCCATAGTACACCAATGATGATCTATAGTACACCAGTGATGGCCCATAGTACACCAGTGATGGCCCATAGTACATCAGTGATGATCCATAGTACATCAGTGATGATCCACAGTACATCAGTGATGATCCACAGTACATCAGGGATGGTCCATAGTACATCAGTGATGATCCATAGTACACCAGTGATGATCCATAGTACACCAGTGATGGCCCATAGTACATCAGTGATGAACTATAGTACATCAGTGATGATCCAAAGTACATCAGGGATGGTCCATAGTACATCAGTGATGATCCATAGTACACCAGTGATGATCCATAGTACACCAGTGATGGCCCATAGTACATCAGTGATGAACTATAGTACATCAGTGATGATCCACAGTACATCAGTGATGATCCATAGTACATCAGTGATGATCCACAGTATATCAGTGATGATCCACAGTACATCAGGGATGGTCCATAGTACATCAGTGATGATCCATAGTACACCAGTGATGATCCATAGTACACCAGTGATGGCCCATAGTACATCAGTGATGATCCACAGTACATCAGTGATGATCCACAGTACACCAGTGATGATCCACAGTACACCAGTGATGATCCATAGTACACCAGTGATGGTCCATAGTACATCAGTGATGATCTATAGTACATCAGTGATGGTCCATAGTACATCAGTGATGAGCTATAGTACATGAGTGATGATCTATAGTACATCAGTGATGATCCATAGTACACCAGTGATGATCCATAGTACACCAGTGATGGCCCATAGTACATTAGTGATGAACTATAGTACATCAGTGATGATCCACAGTACATCAGGGATGGTCCATAGTACATCAGTGATGATCCATAGTACACCAGTGATGGCCCATAGTACATCAGTGATGAACTATAGTACATCAGTGATGATCCACAGTACATCAGTGATGATCCACAGTACATCAGGGATGGTTCATAGTACACCAGTGATGATCCACAGTACACCAGTGATGATCCATAGTACACCAGTGATGGTCCATAGTACATCAGTGATGATCTATAGTACATCAGTGATGGTCCATAGTACATCAGTGATGATCTATATACATAGTACACCAGTGATGATCTATAGTACATCAGTGATGATCTACAGTACATCAGTTATGATCCACAGTACATTAGTGATGATCCACAGTACATCAGTGATGATCCACAATTCTTCAGTGATGATCCACAGTACATCAGTGATGATCCACAGTACATCAGGGATGGTCCACAGTATATCAGTGATGATCCATAGTACATCAGTGATGGTCCATAGTACATCAGTGATGGTCCATAGTACACCAGTGATGATCCATAGTACACCAGTGATGGCCCATAGTACACCAGTGATGGCCCATAGTACATCAGTGATGATCCATAGTACATCAGTGATGATCCACAGTACATCAGTGATGATCCACAGTACATCAGGGATGGTCCATAGTACATCAGTGATGATCCATAGTACACCAGTGATGGCCCATAGTACATCAGTGATGAACTATAGTACATCAGTGATGATCCACAGTACATCAGGGATGGTCCATAGTACATCAGTGATGATCCATAGTACACCAGTGATGATCCATAGTACACCAGTGATGGCCCATAGTACCTCAGTGATGAACAATAGTACATCAGTGATGATCCACAGTACATCAGTGATGATCCATAGTACATCAGTGATGATCCACAGTACATCAGTGATGATCCACAGTGCATCAGGGATGGTCCATAGTACATCAGTGATGATCCATAGTACACCAGTGATGATCCATAGTACACCAGTGATGGCCTATAGTACATCAGTGATGAACTATAGTACATCAGTGATGATCCACAGTACATCAGTGATGATCCACAGTACATCAGGGATGGTCCATAGTACACCAGTGATGATCCACAGTACACCAGTGATGATCCATAGTACACCAGTGATGGTCCATAGTACATCAGTGATGATCTATAGTACATCAGTGATGGTCCATAGTACATCAGTGATGATCTATAGTACATCAGTGATGATCCACAGTACATCAGTTATGATACACAGTACATCAGTGATGATCCACAGTACATCAGTGATGATCCACAATACTTCAGTGATGATCCACAGTACATCAGTGATGATCCACAGTACATCAGGGATGGTCCACAGTATATCAGTGATGATCCATAGTACATCAGTGATGGTCCATAGTACACCAGTGATGATCTATAGTACACCAGTGATGGCCCATAGTACACCAGTGATGGCCCATAGTACATCAGTGATGATCCATAGTACATCAGTGATGATCCACAGTACATCAGTGATGATCCACAGTACATCAGGGATGGTCCATAGTACATCAGTGATGATCCATAGTACACCAGTGATGATCCATAGTACACCAGTGATGGCCCATAGTACATCAGTGATGATCCATAGTACACCAGTGATGATCCACAGTACATCAGGGATGGTCCATAGTACATCAGTGATGATCCATAGTACACCAGTGATGATCCATAGTACACCAGTGATGGCCCATAGTACATCAGTGATGAACTATAGTACATCAGTGATGATCCACAGTACATCAGTGATGATCCATAGTACATCAGTGATGATCCACAGTATATCAGTGATGATCCACAGTACATCAGGGATGGTCCATAGTACATCAGTGATGATCCATAGTACACCAGTGATGATCCATAGTACACCAGTGATGGCCCATAGTACATCAGTGATGAACTATAGTACATCAGTGATGATCCACAGTACATCAGTGATGATCCACAGTACACCAGTGATGATCCACAGTACACCAGTGATGATCCATAGTACACCAGTGATGGTCCATAGTACATCAGTGATGATCTATAGTACATCAGTGATGGTCCATAGTACATGAGTGATGAGCTATAGTACATGAGTGATGATCTATAGTACATCAGTGATGATCCATAGTACACCAGTGATGATCCATAGTACACCAGTGATGGCCCATAGTACATCAGTGATGAACTATAGTACATCAGTGATGATCCACAATACATCAGGGATGGTCCATAGTACATCAGTGATGATCCATAGTACACCAGTGATGATCCATAGTACACCAGTGATGGCCCATAGTACATCAGTGATGAACTATAGTACATCAGTGATGATCCACAGTACATCAGTGATGATCCATAGTACATCAGTGATGATCCACAGTACATCAGTGATGATCCACAGTACATCAGGGATGGTCCATAGTACATCAGTGATGATCCATAGTACACCAGTGATGATCCATAGTACACCAGTGATGGCCCATAGTACATCAGTGATGAACTATAGTACATCAGTGATGATCCACAGTACATCAGTGATGATCCACAGTACACCAGGGATGGTCCATAGTACACCAGTGATGATCCATAGTACACCAGTGATGATCCATAGTAGACCAGTGATGGCCCATAGTACATCAGTGATGATCTATAGTACATCAGTGATGGTCCATAGTACATCAGTGATGATCTATAGTACATCAGTGATGATCCACAGTACATCAGTTATGATACACAGTACATCAGTGATGATCCACAGTACATCAGTGATGATCCACAGTACATCAGGGATGGTCCATAGTACATCAGTGATGATCCATAGTACACCAGTGATGATCCATAGTAGACCAGTGATGGCCCATAGTACATCAGTGATGATCTATAGTACATCAGTGATGGTCCATAGTACATCAGTGATGATCTATAGTACATCAGTGATGATCCACAGTACATCAGTTATGATACACAGTACATCAGTGATGATCCACAGTACATCAGTGATGATCCACAATACTTCAGTGATGATCCACAGTACATCAGTGATGATCCACAGTACATCAGGGATGGTCCACAGTATATCAGTGATGATCCATAGACAATCAGTGATGGTCCATAGTACACCAGTGATGATCTATAGTACACCAGTGATGGCCCATAGTACACCAGTGATGGCCCATAGTACATCAGTGATGATCCATAGTACATCAGTGATGATCCACAGTACATCAGTGATGATCCACAGTACATCAGGGATGGTCCATAGTACATCAGTGATGATCCATAGTACACCAGTGATGATCCATAGTACACCAGTGATGGCCCATAGTACATCAGTGATGAACTATAGTACATCAGTGATGATCCACAGTACATCAGGGATGGTCCATAGTACATCAGTGATGATCCATAGTACACCAGTGATGATCCATAGTACACCAGTGATGGCCCATAGTACATCAGTGATGATCCATAGTACACCAGTGATGATCCACAGTACATCAGGGATGGTCCATAGTACATCAGTGATGATCCATAGTACACCAGTGATGATCCATAGTACACCAGTGATGGCCCATAGTACATCAGTGATGAACTATAGTACATCAGTGATGATCCACAGTACATCAGTGATGATCCATAGTACATCAGTGATGATCCACAGTATATCAGTGATGATCCACAGTACATCAGGGATGGTCCATAGTACATCAGTGATGATCCATAGTACACCAGTGATGATCCATAGTACACCAGTGATGGCCCATAGTACATCAGTGATGAACTATAGTACATCAGTGATGATCCACAGTACATCAGTGATGATCCACAGTACACCAGTGATGATCCACAGTACACCAGTGATGATCCATAGTACACCAGTGATGGTCCATAGTACATCAGTGATGATCTATAGTACATCAGTGATGGTCCATAGTACATGAGTGATGAGCTATAGTACATGAGTGATGATCTATAGTACATCAGTGATGATCCATAGTACACCAGTGATGATCCATAGTACACCAGTGATGGCCCATAGTACATCAGTGATGAACTATAGTACATCAGTGATGATCCACAGTACATCAGGGATGGTCCATAGTACATCAGTGATGATCCATAGTACACCAGTGATGATCCATAGTACACCAGTGATGGCCCATAGTACATCAGTGATGAACTATAGTACATCAGTGATGATCCACAGTACATCAGTGATGATCCATAGTACATCAGTGATGATCCACAGTACATCAGTGATGATCCACAGTACATCAGGGATGGTCCATAGTACATCAGTGATGATCCATAGTACACCAGTGATGATCCATAGTACACCAGTGATGGCCCATAGTACATCAGTGATGAACTATAGTACATCAGTGATGATCCACAGTACATCAGTGATGATCCACAGTACACCAGGGATGGTCCATAGTACACCAGTGATGATCCATAGTACACCAGTGATGATCCATAGTAGACCAGTGATGGCCCATAGTACATCAGTGATGATCTATAGTACATCAGTGATGGTCCATAGTACATCAGTGATGATCTATAGTACATCAGTGATGATCCACAGTACATCAGTTATGATACACAGTACATCAGTGATGATCCACAGTACATCAGTGATGATCCACAGTACATCAGGGATGGTCCATAGTACATCAGTGATGATCCATAGTACACCAGTGATGATCCATAGAAGACCAGTGATGGCCCATAGTACATCAGTGATGATCTATAGTACATCAGTGATGGTCCATAGTACATCAGTGATGATCTATAGTACATCAGTGATGATCCACAGTACATCAGTTCTGATACACAGTACATCAGTGATGATCCACAGTACATCAGTGATGATCCACAATACTTCAGTGATGATCCACAGTACAACAGTGATGATCCACAGTACATCAGGGATGGTCCACAGTATATCAGTGATGATCCATAGACAATCAGTGATGGTCCATAGTACACCAGTGATGATCTATAGTACACCAGTGATGGCCCATAGTACACCAGTGATGGCCCATAGTACATCACTGATGATCCATAGTACATCAGTGATGATCCACAGTACATCAGTGATGATCCACAGTACATCAGGGATGGTCCATAGTACATCAGTGATGATCCATAGTACACCAGTGATGATCCATAGTACACTAGTGATGGCCCATAGTACATCAGTGATGAACTATAGTACATCAGTGATGATCCACAGTACATCAGGGATGGTCCATAGTACATCAGTGATGATCCATAGTACACCAGTGATGATCCATAGTACACCAGTGATGGCCCATAGTACATCAGTGATGAACTATAGTACATCAGTGATGATCCACAGTACATCAGTGATGATCCATAGTACATCAGTGATGATCCACAGTATATCAGTGATGATCCACAGTACATCAGGGATGGTCCATAGTACATCAGTGATGATCCATAGTACACCAGTGATGATCCATAGTACACCAGTGATGGCCCATAGTACATCAGTGATGATCCACAGTACATCAGTGATGATCCACAGTACACCAGTGATGATCCACAGTACACCAGTGATGATCCATAGTACACCAGTGATGGTCCATAGTACATCAGTGATGATCTATAGTACATCAGTGATGGTCCATAGTACATCAGTGATGAGCTATAGTACATGAGTGATGATCTATAGTACATCAGTGATGATCCATAGTACACCAGTGATGATCCATAGTACACCAGTGATGGCCCATAGTACATTAGTGATGAACTATAGTACATCAGTGATGATCCACAGTACATCAGGGATGGTCCATAGTACATCAGTGATGATCCATAGTACACCAGTGATGGCCCATAGTACATCAGTGATGAACTATAGTACATCAGTGATGATCCACAGTACATCAGTGATGATCCACAGTACATCAGGGATGGTCCATAGTACACCAGTGATGATCCACAGTACACCAGTGATGATCCATAGTACACCAGTGATGGTCCATAGTACATCAGTGATGATCTATAGTACATCAGTGATGGTCCATAGTACATCAGTGATGATCTATATACATAGTACACCAGTGATGATCTATAGTACATCAGTGATGATCTACAGTACATCAGTTATGATCCACAGTACATTAGTGATGATCCACAGTACATCAGTGATGATCCACAATACTTCAGTGATGATCCACAGTACATCGATGCTGATCCACAGTACATCAGGGATGGTCCACAGTATATCAGTGATGATCCATAGTACATCAGTGATGGTCCATAGTACATCAGTGATGGTCCATAGTACACCAGTGATGATCCATAGTACACCAGTGATGGCCCATAGTACACCAGTGATGGCCCATAGTACATCAGTGATGATCCATAGTACATCAGTGATGATCCACAGTACATCAGTGATGATCCACAGTACATCAGGGATGGTCCATAGTACATCAGTGATGATCCATAGTACACCAGTGATGGCCCATAGTACATCAGTGATGAACTATAGTACATCAGTGATGATCCACAGTACATCAGGGATGGTCCATAGTACATCAGTGATGATCCATAGTACACCAGTGATGATCCATAGTACACCAGTGATGGCCCATAGTACCTCAGTGATGAACAATAGTACATCAGTGATGATCCACAGTACATCAGTGATGATCCATAGTACATCAGTGATGATCCACAGTACATCAGTGATGATCCACAGTGCATCAGGGATGGTCCATAGTACATCAGTGATGATCCATAGTACACCAGTGATGATCCATAGTACACCAGTGATGGCCTATAGTACATCAGTGATGAACTATAGTACATCAGTGATGATCCACAGTACATCAGTGATGATCCACAGTACATCAGGGATGGTCCATAGTACACCAGTGATGATCCACAGTACACCAGTGATGATCCATAGTACACCAGTGATGGTCCATAGTACATCAGTGATGATCTATAGTACATCAGTGATGGTCCATAGTACATCAGTGATGATCTACAGTACATCAGTTATGATCCACAGTACATTAGTGATGATCCACAGTACATCAGTGATGATCCACAATACTTCAGTGATGATCCACAGTACATCGATGCTGATCCACAGTACATCAGGGATGGTCCACAGTATATCAGTGATGATCCATAGTACATCAGTGATGGTCCATAGTACATCAGTGATGGTCCATAGTACACCAGTGATGATCCATAGTACACCAGTGATGGCCCATAGTACACCAGTGATGGCCCATAGTACATCAGTGATGATCCATAGTACATCAGTGATGATCCACAGTACATCAGTGATGATCCACAGTACATCAGGGATGGTCCATAGTACATCAGTGATGATCCATAGTACACCAGTGATGGCCCATAGTACATCAGTGATGAACTATAGTACATCAGTGATGATCCACAGTACATCAGGGATGGTCCATAGTACATCAGTGATGATCCATAGTACACCAGTGATGATCCATAGTACACCAGTGATGGCCCATAGTACCTCAGTGATGAACAATAGTACATCAGTGATGATCCACAGTACATCAGTGATGATCCATAGTACATCAGTGATGATCCACAGTACATCAGTGATGATCCACAGTGCATCAGGGATGGTCCATAGTACATCAGTGATGATCCATAGTACACCAGTGATGATCCATAGTACACCAGTGATGGCCTATAGTACATCAGTGATGAACTATAGTACATCAGTGATGATCCACAGTACATCAGTGATGATCCACAGTACATCAGGGATGGTCCATAGTACACCAGTGATGATCCACAGTACACCAGTGATGATCCATAGTACACCAGTGATGGTCCATAGTACATCAGTGATGATCTATAGTACATCAGTGATGGTCCATAGTACATCAGTGATGATCTATAGTACATCAGTGATGATCCACAGTACATCAGTTATGATCCACAGTACATCAGTGATGATCCACAGTACATCAGTGATGATCCACAATACTTCAGTGATGATCCACAGTACATCAGTGATGATCCACAGTACATCAGGGATGGTCCACAGTATATCAGTGATGATCCATAGTACATCAGTGATGGTCCATAGTACACCAGTGATGATCTATAGTACACCAGTGATGGCCCATAGTACACCAGTGATGGCCCATAGTACATCAGTGATGATCCATAGTACATCAGTGATGATCCACAGTACATCAGTGATGATCCACAGTACATCAGGGATGGTCCATAGTACATCAGTGATGATCCATAGTACACCAGTGATGATCCATAGTACACCAGTGATGGCCCATAGTACATCAGTGATGATCCATAGTACACCAGTGATGATCCACAGTACATCAGGGATGGTCCATAGTACATCAGTGATGATCCATAGTACACCAGTGATGATCCATAGTACACCAGTGATGATCCATAGTACACCAGTGATGATCCACAGTACATCAGGGATGATCCATAGTACACCAGTGATGATCCATAGTACACCAGTGATGGCCCATAGTACATCAGTGATGAACTATAGTACATCAGTGATGATCCACAGTACATCAGTGATGATCCATAGTACATCAGTGATGATCCACAGTATATCAGTGATGATCCACAGTACATCAGGGATGGTCCATAGTACATCAGTGATGATCCATAGTACACCAGTGATGATCCATAGTACACCAGTGATGGCCCATAGTACATCAGTGATGAACTATAGTACATCAGTGATGATCCACAGTACATCAGTGATGATCCACAGTACACCAGTAATGATCCACAGTACACCAGTGATGATCCATAGTACACCAGTGATGGTCCATAGTACATCAGTGATGATCTATAGTACATCAGTGATGGTCCATAGTACATGAGTGATGAGCTATAGTACATGAGTGATGATCTATAGTACATCAGTGATGATCCATAGTACACCAGTGATGATCCATAGTACACCAGTGATGGCCCATAGTACATCAGTGATGAACTATAGTACATCAGTGATGATCCACAGTACATCAGGGATGGTCCATAGTACATCAGTGATGATCCATAGTACACCAGTGATGATCCATAGTACACCAGTGATGGCCCATAGTACATCAGTGATGAACTATAGTACATCAGTGATGATCCACAGTACATCAGTGATGATCCATAGTACATCAGTGATGATCCACAGTACATCAGTGATGATCCACAGTACATCAGGGATGGTCCATAGTACATCAGTGATGATCCATAGTACACCAGTGATGATCCATAGTACACCAGTGATGGCCCATAGTACATCAGTGATGAACTATAGTACATCAGTGATGATCCACAGTACATCAGTGATGATCCACAGTACACCAGGGATGGTCCATAGTACACCAGTGATGATCCACAGTACACCAGTGATGATCCATAGTACACCAGTGATGGTCCATAGTACACCAGTGATGATCTATAGTACATCAGTGATGGTCCATAGTACATCAGTGATGATCTATAGTACATCAGTGATGATCTATAGTACATCAGTGATGATCCATAGTACATCAGTGATGATCCACAGTACATCAGTGATGGTCCACAGTACATCAGGGATGGTCCACAGTACATCGGTGATGATCCATAGTACACCAGTGATGGCCCATAGTACATCAGTGATGGTCCATAGTACATCAGTGATGATCCATAGTACATCAGTGATGATCCATAGTACACCAGTGATGGCCCATAGTACACCAGTGATGGCCCATAGTACATCAGTGATGATCCACAGTACATCAGTGATGATCCATAGTACATCAGTGATGATCCACAGTACATCAGTGATGATCCACAGTACATCAGGGATGGTCCATAGTACATCAGTGATGATCCATAGTACACCAGTGATGATCCATAGTACACCAGTGATGGCCCATAGTACATCAGTGATGAACTATAGTACATCAGTGATGATCCACAGTACATCAGTGATGATCCACAGTACATCAGGGATGGTCCATAGTACACCAGTGATGATCCACAGTACACCAGTGATGATCCATAGTACACCAGTGATGGTCCATAGTACATCAGTGATGATCTATAGTACATTAGTGATGGTCCATAGTACATCAGTGATGAGCTATAGTACATCAGTGATGATCTATAGTACATCAGTGATGATCCATAGTACACCAGTGATGATCCATAGTACACCATTGATGGCCCATAGTACATCAGTGATGAACTATAGTACATCAGTGATGATCCACAGTACATCAGGGATGGTCCATAGTACATCAGTGATGATCCATAGTACATCAGTGATGATCCATAGTACACCAGTGATGGCCCATAGTACATCAGTGATGAACTATAGTACATCAGTGATGATCCACAGTACATCAGTGATGATCCATAGTACATCAGTGATGATCCACAGTACATCAGTGATGATCCACAGTACATCAGGGATGGTCCATAGTACATCAGTGATGATCCATAGTACACCAGTGATGATCCATAGTACACCAGTGATGGCCCATAGTACATCAGTGATGAACTATAGTACATCAGTGATGATCCACAGTACATCAGTGATGATCCACAGTACATCAGGGATGGTCCATAGTACACCAGTGATGATCCACAGTACACCAGTGATGATCCATAGTACACCAGTGATGGTCCATAGTACATCAGTGATGATCTATAGTACATCAGTGATGGTCCATAGTACATCAGTGATGATCTATAGTACATCAGTGATGATCTATAGTACATCAGTGATGATCCATAGTACATCAGTGATGATCCACAGTACATCAGTGATGGTCCACAGTACATCAGGGATGGTCCACAGTACATCGGTGATGATCCATAGTACACCAGTGATGGCCCATAGTACATCAGTGATGATCCATAGTACATCAGTGATGATCCATAGTAGATCAGTGATGATCCATAGTACACCAGTGTTGGCCCATAGTACACCAGTGATGGCCCATAGTACATCAGTGATGATCCACAGTACATCAGTGATGATCCATAGTACATCAGTGATGATCCACAGTACATCAGTGATGATCCACAGTACATCAGGGATGGTCCATAGTACATCAGTGATGATCCATAGTACACCAGTGATGATCCATAGTACACCAGTGATGGCCCATAGTACATCAGTGATGAACTATAGTACATCAGTGATGATCCACAGTACATCAGTGATGATCCACAGTACATCAGGGATGGTCCATAGTACACCAGTGATGATCCATAGTACATCAGTGATGATCTATAGTACATCAGTGATGGTCCATAGTACATCAGTGATGATCTATAGTACATCAGTGATGATCCACAGTACATCAGTTATGATACACAGTACATCAGTGATGATCCACAGTACATCAGTGATGATCCACAGTACATCAGGGATGGTCCACAGTATATCAGTGATGATCCATAGTACATCAGTGATGGTCCATAGTACATCAGTGATGGTCCATAGTACACCAGTGATGATCCATAGTACACCGGTGATGATCCATAGTACACCAGTGATGGCCCATAGTACACCAGTGATGGCCCATAGTACATCAGTGATGATCCATAGTACATCAGTGATGATCCACAGTACATCAGTGATGATCCACAGTACATCAGGGATGGTCCATAGTACATCAGTGATGATCCATAGTACACCAGTGATGATCCATAGTACACCAGTGATGGCCCATAGTACATCAGTGATGAACTATAGTACATCAGTGATGATCCACAGTACTTTAGGGATGGTCCATAGTACATTAGTGATGATCCATAGTACACCAGTGATGATCCATAGTACACCAGTGATGGCCCATAGTACATCAGTGATGAACTATAGTACATCAGTGATGATCCACAGTAAATCAGTGATGATCCATAGTACATCAGTGATGATCCACAGTACATCAGTGATGATCCACAGTACATCAGGGATGGTCCATAGTACATCAGTGATGATCCATAGTACACCAGTGATGATCCATAGTAGACCAGTGATGGCCCATAGTACATCAGTGATGATCTATAGTACATCAGTGATGATCCACAGTACATCAGGGATGGTCCATAGTACATCAGGGATGATCCATAGTACATCAGTGATGATCCACAGTACATCAGTGATGATCCACAGTACATCAGTGATGATCCACAGTACATCAGGGATGGTCCACAGTACATCAGTGATGATCCATAGTACACCAGTCATGATCCATAGTACATCAGTGATGATCCATAGTACATCAGTGATGGCCCACAGTACATCAGGGATGATCCACAGTACATCAGTGATGATCCAGAGTACACCAGTGATGGCCCATAATACACCAGTGATGATCCATAGTACACCAGTGATGGCCCATAGTACATCAGTGATGAACTATAGTACATCAGTGATGATCCACAGTACATCAGTGATGATCCACAGTACATCAGGGATGGTCCATAGTACACCAGTGATGATCCACAGTACACCAGTGATGATCCATAGTACACCAGTGATGGTCCATAGTACATCAGTGATGATCTATAGTACATTAGTGATGGTCCATAGTACATCAGTGATGAGCTATAGTACATCAGTGATGATCTATAGTACATCAGTGATGATCCATAGTACACCAGTGATGATCCATAGTACACCAGTGATGGCCCATAGTACATCAGTGATGAACTATAGTACATCAGTGATGATCCACAGTACATCAGGGATGGTCCATAGTACATCAGTGATGATCCATAGTACATCAGTGATGATCCATAGTACACCAGTGATGGCCCATAGTACATCAGTGATGAACTATAGTACATCAGTGATGATCCACAGTACATCAGTGATGATCCATAGTACATCAGTGATGATCCACAGTACATCAGTGATGATCCACAGTACATCAGGGATGGTCCATAGTACATCAGTGATGATCCATAGTACACCAGTGATGATCCATAGTACACCAGTGATGGCCCATAGTACATCAGTGATGAACTATAGTACATCAGTGATGATCCACAGTACATCAGTGATGATCCACAGTACATCAGGGATGGTCCATAGTACACCAGTGATGATCCACAGTACACCAGTGATGATCCATAGTACACCAGTGATGGTCCATAGTACATCAGTGATGATCTATAGTACATCAGTGATGGTCCATAGTACATCAGTGATGATCTATAGTACATCAGTGATGATCTATAGTACATCAGTGATGATCCATAGTACATCAGTGATGATCCACAGTACATCAGTGATGGTCCACAGTACATCAGGGATGGTCCACAGTACATCGGTGATAATCCATAGTACACCAGTGATGGCCCATAGTACATCAGTGATGGTCCATAGTACATCAGTGATGATCCATAGTAGATCAGTGATGATCCATAGTACACCAGTGTTGGCCCATAGTACACCAGTGATGGCCCATAGTACATCAGTGATGATCCACAGTACATCAGTGATGATCCATAGTACATCAGTGATGATCCACAGTACATCAGTGATGATCCACAGTACATCAGGGATGGTCCATAGTACATCAGTGATGATCCATAGTACACCAGTGATGATCCATAGTACACCAGTGATGGCCCATAGTACATCAGTGATGAACTATAGTACATCAGTGATGATCCACAGTACATCAGTGATGATCCACAGTACATCAGGGATGGTCCATAGTACACCAGTGATGATCCATAGTACATCAGTGATGATCTATAGTACATCAGTGATGGTCCATAGTACATCAGTGATGATCTATAGTACATCAGTGATGATCCACAGTACATCAGTTATGATACACAGTACATCAGTGATGATCCACAGTACATCAGTGATGATCCACAATACTTCAGTGATGATCCACAGTACATCAGTGATGATCCACAGTACATCAGGGATGGTCCACAGTATATCAGTGATGATCCATAGTACATCAGTGATGGTCCATAGTACATCAGTGATGGTCCATAGTACACCAGTGATGATCCATAGTACACCAGTGATGATCCCTAGTACACCAGTGATGGCCCATAGTACACCAGTGATGGCCCATAGTACATCAGTGATGATCCATAGTACATCAGTGATGATCCACAGTACATCAGTGATGATCCACAGTACATCAGGGATGGTCCATAGTACATCAGTGATGATCCATAGTACACCAGTGATGATCCATAGTACACCAGTGATGGCCCATAGTACATCAGTGATGAACTATAGTACATCAGTGATGATCCACAGTACATCAGGGATGGTCCATAGTACATCAGTGATGATCCATAGTACACCAGTGATGATCCATAGTACACCAGTGATGGCCCATAGTACATCAGTGATGAACTATAGTACATCAGTGATGATCCACAGTAAATCAGTGATGATCCATAGTACATCAGTGATGATCCACAGTACATCAGTGATGATCCACAGTACATCAGGGATGGTCCATAGTACATCAGTGATGATCCATAGTACACCAGTGATGATCCATAGTAGACCAGTGATGGCCCATAGTACATCAGTGATGATCTATAGTACATCAGTGATGATCCACAGTACATCAGGGATGGTCCATAGTACATCAGGGATGATCCATAGTACATCAGTGATGATCCACAGTACATCAGTGATGATCCACAGTACATCAGTGATGATCCACAGTACATCAGTGATGATCCATAGTACACCAGTGATGGCCCATAGTACACCAGTGATGGCCCATAGTACATCAGTGATGATCCACAGTACATCAGTGATGATCTATAGTACATCAGTGATGATCCACAGTACACCAGTGATGATTCACAGTACATCAGGGATGGTCCATAGTACATCAGGGATGGTCCATAGTACATCAGTGATGATCCACAGTACATCAGGGATGGTCCACAGTACATCAGTGATGATCCATAGTACATCAGTGATGGCCCATAGTTCATCAGTGATGATCCATATTACACCAGTGATGATCCATAGTACACCAGGGATGACCCACAGTACATCAGTGATGATCCACAGTACATCAGTGATGGTCCATAGTAAATCAGTGATGGTCCATAGTACACCAGTGATGATCCATAGTTCACCAGTGATGGCCCATAGTACACCAGTGATGATCCATAGTACACCAGAGATGGTCCATAGTATACCAGTGATGTCCCATAGTACATCAGTGATGATCCACAGTACATCAGTGATGATCCATAGTACACCAGGGATGGCCCATAGTACATCAGTGATGGCTCATAGTACATCAGTGATGATCCATAGTACATCAGTGATGATCCATAGTACACCAGTGATGATCCATAGTACATCAGTGATGGCTCATAGTACATCAGTGATGATCCATAGTACATCAGTGATGGCTCATAGTACATCAGTGATGATCCATAATACATCAGTGATGATCCATAGTACACCAGTGATGGCCCATAGTACTTCAGTGATGATCTACAGTACATCAGTGATGATCCACAGTACATCAGTGATGATCCACAGTACATCAGTGATGATCCACGGTACATCAGTGATGATCCATAGTACATCAGTGATGATCCTCAGTACATCAATGATGATCCACAGTACATCAGTGATGATCCACAGTACATCAGTGATGATCCACAGTACATCAGTGATGATCCACAGGACATCAGGGATGGTCCACAGTACATCAGTGATGATCCATAGTAAACCAGTCATGATCCATAGTACATCAGTGATGATCCATAGTACATCAGTGATGATCCATAGTACACCAGTGATGGCCCATAGTACACCAGTGATGATCCATAGTACACCAGTGATGGCCCATAGTACTTCAGTGATGATCTATAGTACATCAGTGATGATCCACAGTACATCAGTGATGATCCACAATACATCAGGGATGGTCCACAGTATATCAGTGATAATCCATAGTACATCAGTGATGGCCCACAGTACATCAGTGATGATCCACAGTACATCAGTGATGATCCATAGTACACCAGTGATGGTCCATAGTACACCAGTGATGGTCCATAGTACATCAGTGATGATCAATAGTACATCAGTGATGATCCACAGTACATCAGGGATGGTCCACAGTACATCAGTGATGATCCATAGTACACCAGTGATGGCCCAAAGCACATCAGTGATGGTCCATAGTACACCAGGGATGATCCATAGTAATCCAGTGATGATCCATAGTACACCAGTGATGGCCCATAGTACACCAGTGATGGCCCATAGTACATCAGTGATGATCCACAGTACATCAGTGATGATCTATAGTACATCAGTGATGATCTATAGTACATCAGGGATGGTCCACAGTACATCATTGATGATTCATAGTACACCAGTGATGATCCATAGTACATCAGTGATGCTCCATAGTACACCTGTGATGGCCCACAGTACACCTGTGATGGCCCACAGTAGATCAGTGATGATCCACAGTACATCAGGGATGATCCACAGTATATCAGGGATGGTCCACAGTATATCAGTGATGAGCCATAGTACATCAGTGATGGTCCATAGTACACCAGTGATGATCCATAGTACACCAGTGATGGCCCATAGTACACCAGTGATGGCCCATAGTACACCAGTGATGATCCATAGTACACCAGTGATGGCCCATAGTACACCAGTGATGTCCCATAGTACATCAGTGATGATCCACAGTACATCAGTGATGATCCATAGTACACCAGGGATGGCCCATAGTACATCAGTGATGGCTCATAGTACATCAGTGATGATCCATAGTACATCAGTGATGATCCATAGTACACCAGTGATGATCCATAGTACATCAGTGATGGCTCATAGTACATCAGTGATGATCCATAGTACACCAGTGATGATCCATAGTACATCAGTGATGGCTCATAGTACATCAGTGATGATCCATAATACATCAGTGATGATCCATAGTACATCAGTGATGATCCATAGTACACCAGTCATGGCCCATAGTACTACAGTGATGATCTATAGTACATCAGTGATGATCCACAGTACATCAGTGATGATCCACAGTACATCAGTGATGATCCAAGGTACATCAGTGATGATCCATAGTACATCAGTGATGATCCTCAGTACATCAGTGATGATCCACAGTACATCAGTGATGATCCACAGTACATCAGTGATGATCCACAGTACATCAGGGATGGTCCACAGTACATCAGTGATGATCCATAGTACACCAGTCATGATCCATAGTACATCAGTGATGATCCATAGTACACCAGTGATGATCCATAGTACACCAGTGATGGCCCATAGTACTTCAGTGATAATTAATAGTACATCAGTGATGATCCACAGTACATCAGTGATGATCCACAATACATCAGGGATGGTCCACAGTATATCAGTGATGATCCATAGTACATCAGTGATGGCCCACAGTACATCAGTGATGATCCACAGTACATCAGTGATGATCCATAGTACACCAGTGATGGCCCATAGTACATATGTGATGGTCCATAGTACATCAGTGATGATCCATAGTACATCAGTGATGATCCATAGTACACCAGTGATGATCCACAGTACATCAGTGATGATCCACAGTACATCAGTGATGATCCACAGTACATCAGTGATGATCCACAATACTTCAGTGATGATCCACAGTACATCAGTGATGATCCACAGTACATCAGGGATGGTCCACAGTATATCAGTGATGATCCATAGTACATCAGTGATGGCCCATAGTACATCAGTGATGATCCATAGTACACCAGTGATGATCCATAGTACACCAGTAATGTTCCATAGTACACCAGGGATGATCCACAGTACATCAGTGATGATCCACAGTACATCAGTGGTGGTCCACAGTACATCAGTGATGGTCCATAGTACACCAGTGATGATCCATAGTACACTAGTGATGATCCATAGTACACCAGTGATGGCCCGTAGTACACCAGTGATGGCCCATAGTACATCAGTGATGATCCATAGTACATCAATGATGATCCACAGTACATCAGTGATGATCCACAGTACATCAGGGATGGTTCATAGTACATCAGTGATGATCCATAGTACACCAGTGATGATCCATAGTACACCAGTGATGGCCCATAGTACATCAGTGATGAACTATAGTACATCAGTGATGATCCACAGTACATCAGGGATGGTCCATAGTACATCAGTGATGATCCATAGTACACCAGTGATGATCCATAGTACATCAGTGATGGCTCATAGTACATCAGTGATGATCCATAGTACATCAGTGATGGCTCATAGTACATCAGTGATGATCCATAATACATCAGTGATGATCCATAGTACACCAGTGATGGCCCATAGTACTTCAGTGATGATCTACAGTACATCAGTGATGATCCACAGTACATCAGTGATGATCCACAGTACATCAGTGATGATCCACGGTACATCAGTGATGATCCATAGTACATCAGTGATGATCCTCAGTACATCAATGATGATCCACAGTACATCAGTGATGATCCACAGTACATCAGTGATGATCCACAGTACATCAGTGATGATCCACAGGACATCAGGGATGGTCCACAGTACATCAGTGATGATCCATAGTAAACCAGTCATGATCCATAGTACATCAGTGATGATCCATAGTACATCAGTGATGATCCATAGTACACCAGTGATGGCCCATAGTACACCAGTGATGATCCATAGTACACCAGTGATGGCCCATAGTACTTCAGTGATGATCTATAGTACATCAGTGATGATCCACAGTACATCAGTGATGATCCACAATACATCAGGGATGCTCCACAGTATATCAGTGATAATCCATAGTACATCAGTGATGGCCCACAGTACATCAGTGATGATCCACAGTACATCAGTGATGATCCATAGTACACCAGTGATGGTCCATAGTACACCAGTGATGGTCCATAGTACATCAGTGATGATCAATAGTACATCAGTGATGATCCACAGTACATCAGGGATGGTCCACAGTACATCAGTGATGATCCATAGTACACCAGTGATGGCCCAAAGCACATCAGTGATGGTCCATAGTACACCAGGGATGATCCATAGTAATCCAGTGATGATCCATAGTACACCAGTGATGGCCCATAGTACACCAGTGATGGCCCATAGTACATCAGTGATGATCCACAGTACATCAGTGATGATCTATAGTACATCAGTGATGATCTATAGTACATCAGGGATGGTCCACAGTACATCAGTGATGATTCATAGTACACCAGTGATGATCCATAGTACATCAGTGATGCTCCATAGTACACCTGTGATGGCCCACAGTACACCTGTGATGGCCCACAGTAGATCAGTGATGATCCACAGTACATCAGGGATGATCCACAGTATATCAGGGATGGTCCACAGTATATCAGTGATGAGCCATAGTACATCAGTGATGGTCCATAGTACACCAGTGATGATCCATAGTACACCAGTGATGGCCCATAGTACACCAGTGATGGCCCATAGTACACCAGTGATGTCCCATAGTACATCAGTGATGATCCACAGTACATCAGTGATGATCCATAGTACACCAGGGATGGCCCATAGTACATCAGTGATGGCTCATAGTACATCAGTGATGATCCATAGTACATCAGTGATGATCCATAGTACACCAGTGATGATCCATAGTACATCAGTGATGGCTCATAGTACATCAGTGATGATCCATAGTACACCAGTGATGATCCATAGTACATCAGTGATGGCTCATAGTACATCAGTGATGATCCATAATACATCAGTGATGATCCATAGTACATCAGTGATGATCCATAGTACACCAGTCATGGCCCATAGTACTACAGTGATGATCTATAGTACATCAGTGATGATCCACAGTACATCAGTGATGATCCACAGTACATCAGTGATGATCCAAGGTACATCAGTGATGATCCATAGTACATCAGTGATGATCCTCAGTACATCAGTGATGATCCACAGTACATCAGTGATGATCCACAGTACATCAGTGATGATCCACAGTACATCAGGGATGGTCCACAGTACATCAGTGATGATCCATAGTACACCAGTCATGATCCATAGTACATCAGTGATGATCCATAGTACACCAGTGATGATCCATAGTACACCAGTGATGGCCCATAGTACTTCAGTGATAATTAATAGTACATCAGTGATGATCCACAGTACATCAGTGATGATCCACAATACATCAGGGATGGTCCACAGTATATCAGTGATGATCCATAGTACATCAGTGATGGCCCACAGTACATCAGTGATGATCCACAGTACATCAGTGATGATCCATAGTACACCAGTGATGGCCCATAGTACATATGTGATGGTCCATAGTACATCAGTGATGATCCATAGTACATCAGTGATGATCCATAGTACACCAGTGATGATCCACAGTACATCAGTGATGATCCACAGTACATCAGTGATGATCCACAGTACATCAGTGATGATCCACAATACTTCAGTGATGATCCACAGTACATCAGTGATGATCCACAGTACATCAGGGATGGTCCACAGTATATCAGTGATGATCCATAGTACATCAGTGATGGCCCATAGTACATCAGTGATGATCCATAGTACACCAGTGATGATCCATAGTACACCAGTAATGTTCCATAGTACACCAGGGATGATCCACAGTACATCAGTGATGATCCACAGTACATCAGTGGTGGTCCACAGTACATCAGTGATGGTCCATAGTACACCAGTGATGATCCATAGTACACTAGTGATGATCCATAGTACACCAGTGATGGCCCGTAGTACACCAGTGATGGCCCATAGTACATCAGTGATGATCCATAGTACATCAATGATGATCCACAGTACATCAGTGATGATCCACAGTACATCAGGGATGGTTCATAGTACATCAGTGATGATCCATAGTACACCAGTGATGATCCATAGTACACCAGTGATGGCCCATAGTACATCAGTGATGAACTATAGTACATCAGTGATGATCCACAGTACATCAGGGATGGTCCATAGTACATCAGTGATGATCCATAGTACACCAGTGATGATCCATAGTACACCAGTGATGGCCCATAGTACATCAGTGATGAACTATAGTACATCAGTGATGATCCACAGTACCTCAGTGATGATCCAAAGTACATCAGGGATGGTCCATAGTACACCAGTGATGATCCACAGTACACCAGTGATGATCCATAGTACACCAGTGATGGTCCATAGTACATCAGTGATGATCTATAGTACATCAGTGATGGTCCATAGTACATCAGTGATGATCTATATACATAGTACACCAGTGATGATCTATAGTACATCAGTGATGATCTACAGTACATCAGTTATGATCCACAGTACATTAGTGATGATCCACAGTACATCAGTGATGATCCACAATACTTCAGTGATGATCCACAGTACATCAGTGATGATCCACAGTACATCAGGGATGGTCCATAGTACACCAGTGATGATCCACAGTACATCAGTGATGATCCACAGTACATCAGTGATGATCCACAGTACATCAGTGATGATCCACAATACTTCAGTGATGATCCACAGTACATCAGTGATGATCCACAGTACATCAGGGATGGTCCACAGTATATCAGTGATGATCCATAGTACATCAGTGATGGCCCATAGTACATCAGTGATGATCCATAGTACACCAGTGATGATCCATAGTACACCAGTAATGTTCCATAGTACACCAGGGATGATCCACAGTACATCAGTGATGATCCACAGTACATCAGTGGTGGTCCACAGTACATCAGTGATGGTCCATAGTACACCAGTGATGATCCATAGTACACTAGTGATGATCCATAGTACACCAGTGATGGCCCGTAGTACACCAGTGATGGCCCATAGTACATCAGTGATGATCCATAGTACATCAATGATGATCCACAGTACATCAGTGATGATCCACAGTACATCAGGGATGGTTCATAGTACATCAGTGATGATCCATAGTACACCAGTGATGATCCATAGTACACCAGTGATGGCCCATAGTACATCAGTGATGAACTATAGTACATCAGTGATGATCCACAGTACATCAGGGATGGTCCATAGTACATCAGTGATGATCCATAGTACACCAGTGATGATCCATAGTACACCAGTGATGGCCCATAGTACATCAGTGATGAACTATAGTACATCAGTGATGATCCACAGTACCTCAGTGATGATCCAAAGTACATCAGGGATGGTCCATAGTACACCAGTGATGATCCACAGTACACCAGTGATGATCCATAGTACACCAGTGATGGTCCATAGTACATCAGTGATGATCTATAGTACATCAGTGATGGTCCATAGTACATCAGTGATGATCTATATACATAGTACACCAGTGATGATCTATAGTACATCAGTGATGATCTACAGTACATCAGTTATGATCCACAGTACATTAGTGATGATCCACAGTACATCAGTGATGATCCACAATACTTCAGTGATGATCCACAGTACATCAGTGATGATCCACAGTACATCAGGGATGGTCCACAGTATATCAGTGATGATCCATAGTACATCAGTGATGGTCCATAGTACATCAGTGATGGTCCATAGTACACCAGTGATGATCCATAGTACACCAGTGATGATCCATAGTACACCAGTGATGGCCCATAGTACATCAGTGATGATCCATAGTACATCAGTGATGATCCACAGTACATCAGTGATGATCCACAGTACATCAGGGATGGTCCATAGTACATCAGTGATGATCCATAGTACACCAGTGATGATTCATAGTACACCAGTGATGGCCCATAGTACATCAGTGATGAACTATAGTACATCAGTGATGATCCACAGTACATCAGGGATGGTCCATAGTACATCAGTGATGATCCATAGTACACCAGTGATGATCCATAGTACACCAGTGATGGCCCATAGTACATCAGTGATGAACAATAGTACATCAGTGATGATCCACAGTACATCAGTGATGATCCATAGTACATCAGTGATGATCCACAGTACATCAGTGATGATCCACAGTACATCAGGGATGGTCCATAGTACATCAGTGATGATCCATAGTACACCAGTGATGATCCATAGTACACCAGTGATGGCCCATAGTACACCAGTGATGAACTATAGTACATCAGTGATGATCCACAGTACATCAGTGATGATCCACAGTACATTTGGGATGGTCCATAGTACACCAGTGATGATCCACAGTACACCAGTGATGATCCATAGTACACCAGTGATGGTCCATAGTACATCAGTGATGATCTATAGTACATCAGTGATGGTCCATAGTACATCAGTGATGATCTATAGTACATCAGTGATGATCCACAGTACATCAGTGATGATCCACAGTACATCAGTGATGATCCACAATACTTCAGTGATGATCCACAGTACATCAGTGATGATCCACAGTACATCAGGGATGGTCCACAGTATATCAGTGATGATCCATAGTACATCAGTGATGGTCCATAGTACACCAGTGATGATCTATAGTACACCAGTGATGGCCCATAGTACACCAGTGATGGCCCATAGTACATCAGTGATGATCCATAGTACATCAGTGATGATCCACAGTACATCAGTGATGGCCCACAGTACATCAGGGATGATCCACAGTACATCAGTGATGATCCATAGTACACCAGTGATGGCCCATAGTACACCAGTGATGGCCCATAGTACATCAGTGATGATCCACAGTACATCAGTGATGATCTATAGTACATCAGTGATGATCCACAGTACACCAGTGATGATTCACAGTACATCAGGGATGGTCCATAGTACATCAGGGATGGTCCATAGTACATCAGTGATGATCCACAGTACATCAGGGATGGTCCACAGTACATCAGTGATGATCCATAGTACATCAGTGATGGCCCATAGTACATCAGTGATGATCCATATTACACCAGTGATGATCCATAGTACACCAGGGATGACCCATAGTACATCAGTGATGATCCACAGTACATCAGTGATGGTCCATAGTAAATCAGTGATGGTCCATAGTACACCAGTGATGATCCATAGTTCACCAGTGATGGCCCATAGTACACCAGTGATGATCCATAGTACACCAGAGATGGCCCATAGTATACCAGTGATGTCCCATAGTACATCAGTGATGATCCACAGTACATCAGTGATGATCCATAGTACACCAGGGATGGCCCATAGTACATCAGTGATGGCTCATAGTACATCAGTGATGATCCATAGTACACCAGTGATGATCCATAGTACATCAGTGATGGCTCATAGTACATCAGTGATGATCCATAGTACATCAGTGATGATCCATAGTACACCAGTGATGATCCATAGTACATCAGTGATGGCTCATAGTACATCAGTGATGATCCATAATACATCAGTGATGATCCATAGTACACCAGTGATGGCCCATAGTACTTCAGTGATGATCTATAGTACATCAGTGATGATCCACAGTACATCAGTGATGATCCACAGTACATCAGTGATGATCCACGGTACATCAGTGATGATCCATAGTACATCAGTGATGATCCTCAGTACATCAATGATGATCCACAGTACATCAGTGATGATCCACAGTACATCAGTGATGATCCACAGGACATCAGGGATGGTCCACAGTACATCAGTGATGATCCATAGTAAACCAGTCATGATCCATAGTACATCAGTGATGATCCAGAGTACATCAGTGATGATCCATAGTACACCAGTGATGGCCCATAGTACACCAGTGATGATCCATAGTACACCAGTGATGGCCCATAGTACTTCAGTGATGATCTATAGTACATCAGTGATGATCCACAGTACATCAGTGATGATCCACAATACATCAGGGATTGTCCACAGTATATCAGTGATGATCCATAGTACATCAGTGATGGCCCACAGTACATCAGTGATGATCCACAGTACATCAGTGATGATCCATAGTACACCAGTGATGGTCCATAGTACACCAGTGATGGTCCATAGTACATCAGTGATGATCCATAGTACATCAGTGATGATCCACAGTACATCAGGGATGGTCCACAGTACATCAGTGATGATCCATAGTACACCAGTGATGGCTCAAAGCACATCAGTGATGGTCCATAGTACACCAGGGATGATCCATAGTAATCCAGTGATGATCCATAGTACACCAGTGATGGCCCATAGTACACCAGTGATGGCCCATAGTACATCAGTGATGATCCACAGTACATCAGTGATGATCTATAGTACATCAGGGATGGTCCACAGTACATCAGTGATGATCCATAGTACACCAGTGATGATCCATAGTACATCAGTGATGCTCCATAGTACACCTGTGATGGCCCACAGTACACCTGTGATGGCCCACAGTAGATCAGTGATGATCCACAGTACATCAGGGATGATTCACAGTACATCAGGGATGATCCACAGTATATCAGGGATGGTCCACAGTATATCAGTGATGAGCCATAGTACATCAGTGATGATCCATAGTACACCAGTGATGGCCCATAGTACACCAGTGATGGCCCATAGTACACCAGTGATGATCCATAGTACACCAGTGATGGCCCATAGTACACCAGTGATGTCCCATAGTACATCAGTGATGATCCACAGTACATCAGTGATGATCCATAGTACACCAGGGATGGCCCATAGTACATCAGTGATGGCTCATAGTACATCAGTGATGATCCATAGTACATCAGTGATGATCCATAGTACACCAGTGATGATCCATAGTACATCAGTGCTGGCTCATAGTACATCAGTGATGATCCATAGTACACCAGTGATGATCCATAGTACATCAGTGATGGCTCATAGTACATCAGTGATGATCCATAATACATCAGTGATGATCCATAGTACATCAGTGATGATCCATAGTACACCAGTCATGGCCCATAGTACTACAGTGATGATCTAACGTACATCAGTGATGATCCACAGTACATCAGTGATGATCCACAGTACATCAGTGATGATCCATAGTACATCAGTGATGATCCTCAGTACATCAGTGATGATCCACAGTACATCAGTGATGATCCACAGTACATCAGTGATGATCCACAGTACATCAGGGATGGTCCACAGGACATCAGTGATGATCCATAGTACACCAGTCATGATCCATAGTACATCAGTGATGATCCATAGTACATCAGTGATGATCCATAGTACACCAGTGATGATCCATAGTACACCAGTGATGGCCCATAGTACTTCAGTGATAATTAATAGTACATCAGTGATGATCCACAGTACATCAGTGATGATCCACAATACATCAGGGATGGTCCACAGTATATCAGTGATGATCCATAGTACATCAGTGATGGCCCACAGTACATCAGTGATGATCCACAGTACATCAGTGATGATCCATAGTACACCAGTGATGGCCCATAGTACATCAGTGATGGTCCATAGTACATCAGTGATGATCCATAGTACATCAGTGATGATCCATAGTACACCAGTGATGATCCACAGTACATCAGTTATGATCCACAGTACATCAGTGATGATCCACAGTACATCAGTGATGATCCACAATACTTCAGTGATGATCCACAGTACATCAGTGATGATCCACAGTACATCAGGGATGGTCCACAGTATATCAGTGATGATCCATAGTACATCAGTGATGGCCCATAGTACATCAGTGATGATCCATAGTACACCAGTGATGATCCATAGTACACCAGTAATGTTCCATAGTACACCAGGGATGATCCACAGTACATCAGTGATGATCCACAGTACATCAGTGGTGGTCCACAGTACATCAGTGATGGTCCATAGTACACCAGTGATGATCCACAGTACATCAGTGATGATCCACAGTACATCAGGGATGGTCCATAGTACATCAGTGATGATCCATAGTACACCAGTGATGATCCATAGTACACCAGTGATGGCCCATAGTACATCAGTGATGAACTATAGTACATCAGTGATGATCCACAGTACATCAGGGATGGTCCATAGTACATCAGTGATGATCCATAGTACACCAGTGATGATCCATAGTACACCAGTGATGGCCCATAGTACATCAGTGATGAACTATAGTACATCAGTGATGATCCACAGTACATCAGTGATGATCCACAGTACATCAGGGATGGTCCATAGTACACCAGTGATGATCCACAGTACACCAGTGATGATCCATAGTACACCAGTGATGGTCCATAGTACATCAGTGATGATCTATAGTACATCAGTGATGGTCCATAGTACATCAGTGATGATCTATATACATAGTACACCAGTGATGATCTATAGTACATCAGTGATGATCTACAGTACATCAGTTATGATCCACAGTACATTAGTGATGATCCACAGTACATCAGTGATGATCCACAATACTTCAGTGATGATCCACAGTACATCAGTGATGATCCACAGTACATCAGGGATGGTCCACAGTATATCAGTGATGATCCATAGTACATCAGTGATGGTCCATAGTACATCAGTGATGGTCCATAGTACACCAGTGATGATCCATAGTACACCAGTGATGATCCATAGTACACCAGTGATGGCCCATAGTACACCAGTGATGGCCCATAGTACATCAGTGATGATCCACAGTACATCAGTGATGATCCACAGTACATCAGGGATGGTCCATAGTACATCAGTGATGATCCATAGTACACCAGTGATGATCCATAGTACACCAGTGATGGCCCATAGTACATCAGTGATGAACTATAGTACATCAGTGATGATCCACAGTACATCAGGGATGGTCCATAGTACATCAGTGATGATCCATAGTACACCAGTGATGATCCATAGTACACCAGTGATGGCCCATAGTACATCAGTGATGAACAATAGTACATCAGTGATGATTCACAGTACATCAGTGATGATCCATAGTACATCAGTGATGATCCACAGTACATCAGTGATGATCCACAGTACATCAGGGATGGTCCATAGTACATCAGTGATGATCCATAGTACACCAGTGATGATTCATAGTACACCAGTGATGGCCCATAGTACATCAGTGATGATCCACAGTACATCAGTAATGATCTATAGTACATCAGTGATGATCCACAGTACACCAGTGATGATTCACAGTACATCAGGGATGGTCCATAGTACATCAGGGATGGTCCATAGTACATCAGTGATGATCCACAGTACATCAGGGATGGTCCACAGTACATCAGTGATGATCCATAGTACATCAGTGATGGCCCATAGTACATCAGTGATGATCCATATTACACCAGTGATGATCCATAGTACACCAGGGATGACCCACAGTACATCAGTGATGATCCACAGTACATCAGTGATGGTCCATAGTAAATCAGTGATGGTCCATAGTACACCAGTGATGATCCATAGTTCACCAGTGATGGCCCATAGTACACCAGTGATGATCCATAGTACACCAGAGATGGCCCATAGTATACCAGTGATGGCTCATAGTACATCAGTGATGATCCATAGTACATCAGTGATGATCCATAGTACACCAGTGATGATCCATAGTACATCAGTGATGGCTCATAGTACATCAGTGATGATCCATAGTACATCAGTGATGATCCATAGTACACCAGTGATGATCCATTGTACATCAGTGATGGCTCATAGTACATCAGTGATGATCCATAATACATCAGTGATGATCCATAGTACACCAGTGATGGCCCATAGTACTTCAGTGATGATCTATAGTACATCAGTGATGATCCACAGTACATCAGTGATGATCCACAGTACATCAGTGATGATCCACGGTACATCAGTGATGATCCATAGTACATCAGTGATGATCCTCAGTACATCAATGATGATCCACAGTACGTCAGTGATGATCCACAGTACATCAGTGATGATCCACAGTACATCAGTGATGATCCACAGGACATCAGGGATGGTCCACAGTACATCAGTGATGATCCATAGTAAACCAGTCATGATCCATAGTACATCAGTGATGATCCATAGTACATCAGTGATGATCCATAGTACACCAGTGATGGCCCATAGTACACCAGTGATGATCCATAGTACACCAGTGATGGCCCAAAGTACTTCAGTGATGATCTATAGTACATCAGTGATGATCCACAGTACATCAGTGATGATCCACAATACATCAGGGATGGTCCACAGTATATCAGTGATGATCCATAGTACATCAGTGATGGCCCACAGTACATCAGTGATGATCCACAGTACATCAGTGATGATCCATAGTACACCAGTGATGGTCCATAGTACACCAGTGATGGTCCATAGTACATCAGTGATGATCCATAGTACATCAGTGATGATCCACAGTACATCAGGGATGGTCCACAGTACATCAGTGATGATCCATAGTACACCAGTGATGGCCCAAAGCACATCAGTGATGGTCCACAGTACACCAGGGATGATCCATAGTAATCCAGTGATGATCCATAGTACACCAGTGATGGCCCATAGTACACCAGTGATGGCCCATAGTACATCAGTGATGATCCACAGTACATCAGTGATGATCTATAGTACATCAGGGATGGTCCACAGTACATCAGTGATGATCCATAGTACACCAGTGATGATCCATAGTACATCAGTGATGCTCCATAGTAGACCTGTGATGGCCCACAGTACACCTGTGATGGCCCACAGTAGATCAGTGATGATCCACAGTACATCAGGGATGGTCCACAGTATATCAGTGATGAGCCATAGTACATCAGTGATGGTCCATAGTACACCAGTGATGATCCATTGTACACCAGTGATGGCCCATAGTACACCAGTGATGGCCCATAGTACACCAGTGATGATCCATAGTACACCAGTGATGGCCCATAGTACACCAGTGATGTCCCATAGTACATCAGTGATGATCCACAGTACATCAGTGATGATCCATAGTACACCAGGGATGGCCCATAGTACATCAGTGATGGCTCATAGTACATCAGTGATGATCCATAGTACATCAGTGATGATCCATAGTACACCAGTGATGATCCATAGTACATCAGTGATGGCTCATAGTACATCAGTGATGATCCATAGTACACCAGTGATGATCAATAGTACATCAGTGATGGCTCATAGTACATCAGTGATGATCCATAATACATCAGTGATGATCCATAGTACATCAGTGATGATCCATAGTACAACAGTCATGGCCCATAGTACTACAGTGATGATCTATAGTACATCAGTGATGATCCACAGTACATCAGTGATGATCCACAGTACATCAGTGATGATCCAAGGTACATCAGTGATGATCCATAGTACATCAGTGATGATCCTCAGTACATCAGTGATGATCCACAGTACATCAGTGATGATCCACAGTACATCAGTGATGATCCACAGTACATCAGGGATGGTCCACAGTACATCAGTGATGATCCATAGTACACCAGTCATGATCCATAGTACATCAGTGATGATCCATAGTACATCAGTGATGATCCATAGTACACCAGTAATGATCCATAGTACACCAGTGATGGCCCATAGTACTTCAGTGATAATTAATAGTACATCAGTGATGATCCACAATACATCAGGGATGGTCCACAGTATATCAGTGATGATCCATAGTACATCAGTGATGGCCCACAGTACATCAGTGATGATCCACAGTACATCAGTGATGATCCATAGTACACCAGTGATGGCCCATAGTACATCAGTGATGGTCCATAGTACATCAGTGATGATCCATAGTACATCAGTGATGATCCATAGTACACCAGTTATGATCCACAGTACATCAGTGATGATCCACAGTACATCAGTGATGATCCACAGTACATCAGTGATGATCCACAGTACATCAGTGATGATCCACAGTGCTTCAGTGATGATCCACAGTACATCAGTGATGATCCACAGTACATCAGGGATGGTCCACAGTATATCAGTGATGATCCATAAAACATCAGTGATGGCCCATAGTACATCAGTGATGATCCATAGTACACCAGTGATGATCCATAGTACACCAGTAATGTTCCATAGTACACCAGGGATGATCCACAGTACATCAGTGGTGGTCCACAGTACATCAGTGATGGTCCATAGTACACCAGTGATGATCCATAGTACACCAGTGATGGCCCGTAGTACACCAGTGATGGCCTATAGTACATCAGTGATGATCCATAGTACATCAATGATGATCCACAGTACATCAGTGATGATCCACAGTACATCAGGGATGGTCCATAGTACATCAGTGATGATCCATAGTACACCAGTGATGATCCATAGTACACCAGTGATGGCCCATAGTACATCAGTGATGAACTATAGTACATCAGTGATGATCCACAGTACATCAGGGATGGTCCATAGTACATCAGTGATGATCCATAGTACACCAGTGATGATCCATAGTACACCAGTGATGGCTCATAGTACATCAGTGATGAACTATAGTACATCAGTGATGATCCACAGTACATCAGTGATGATCCACAGTACATCAGGGATGGTCCATAGTACACCAGTGATGATCCACAGTACACCAGTGATGATCCATAGTACACCAGTGATGGTCCATAGTACATCAGTGATGATCTATAATACATCAGTGATGGTCCATAGTACATCAGTGATGATCTATATACATAGTACACCAGTGATGATCTATAGTACATCAGTGATGATCTACAGTACATCAGTTATGATCCACAGTACATTAGTGATGATCCACAGTACATCAGTGATGATCCACAATACTTCAGTGATGATCCACAGTACATCAGTGATGATCCACAGTACATCAGGGATGGTCCACAGTATATCAGTGATGATCCATAGTACATCAGTGATGGTCCATAGTACATCAGTGATGGTCCATAGTACACCAGTGATGATCCATAGTACACCAGTGATGATCCATAGTACACCAGTGATGGCCCATAGTACATCAGTGATGATCCATAGTACATCAGTGATGATCCACAGTACATCAGTGATGATCCACAGTACATCAGGGATGGTCCATAGTACATCAGTGATGATCCATAGTACACCAGTGATGATCCATAGTACACCAGTGATGGCCCATAGTACATCAGTGATGAACTATAGTACATCAGTGATGATCCACAGTACATCAGGGATGGTCCATAGTACATCAGTGATGATCCATAGTACACCAGTGATGATCCATAGTACACCAGTGATGGCCCATAGTACATCAGTGATGAACAATAGTACATCAGTGATGATCCACAATACTTCAGTGATGATCCACAGTACATCAGTGATGATCCACAGTACATCAGGGATGGTCCACAGTATATCAGTGATGATCCATAGTACATCAGTGATGGCCCATAGTACATCAGTGATGATCCATAGTACACCAGTGATGATCCATAGTACACCAGTAATGTTCCATAGTACACCAGGGATGATCCACAGTACATCAGTGATGATCCACAGTACATCAGTGGTGGTCCACAGTACATCAGTGATGGTCCATAGTACACCAGTGATGATCCACAGTACATCAGTGATGATCCACAGTACATCAGGGATGGTCCATAGTACATCAGTGATGATCCATAGTACACCAGTGATGATCCATAGTACACCAGTGATGGCCCATAGTACATCAGTGATGAACTATAGTACATCAGTGATGATCCACAGTACATCAGGGATGGTCCATAGTACATCAGTGATGATCCATAGTACACCAGTGATGATCCATAGTACACCAGTGATGGCCCATAGTACATCAGTGATGAACTATAGTACATCAGTGATGATCCACAGTACATCAGTGATGATCCACAGTACATCAGGGATGGTCCATAGTACACCAGTGATGATCCACAGTACACCAGTGATGATCCATAGTACACCAGTGATGGTCCATAGTACATCAGTGATGATCTATAGTACATCAGTGATGGTCCATAGTACATCAGTGATGATCTATATACATAGTACACCAGTGATGATCTATAGTACATCAGTGATGATCTACAGTACATCAGTTATGATCCACAGTACATTAGTGATGATCCACAGTACATCAGTGATGATCCACAATACTTCAGTGATGATCCACAGTACATCAGTGATGATCCACAGTACATCAGGGATGGTCCACAGTATATCAGTGATGATCCATAGTACATCAGTGATGGTCCATAGTACATCAGTGATGGTTCATAGTACACCAGTGATGATCCATAGTACACCAGTGATGATCCATAGTACACCAGTGATGGCCCATAGTACACCAGTGATGGCCCATAGTACATCAGTGATGATCCACAGTACATCAGTGATGATCCACAGTACATCAGGGATGGTCCATAGTACATCAGTGATGATCCATAGTACACCAGTGATGATCCATAGTACACCAGTGATGGCCCATAGTACATCAGTGATGAACTATAGTACATCAGTGATGATCCACAGTACATCAGGGATGGTCCATAGTACATCAGTGATGATCCATAGTACACCAGTGATGATCCATAGTACACCAGTGATGGCCCATAGTACATCAGTGATGAACAATAGTACATCAGTGATGATTCACAGTACATCAGTGATGATCCATAGTACATCAGTGATGATCCACAGTACATCAGTGATGATCCACAGTACATCAGGGATGGTCCATAGTACATCAGTGATGATCCATAGTACACCAGTGATGATTCATAGTACACCAGTGATGGCCCATAGTACATCAGTGATGATCCACAGTACATCAGTAATGATCTATAGTACATCAGTGATGATCCACAGTACACCAGTGATGATTCACAGTACATCAGGGATGGTCCATAGTACATCAGGGATGGTCCATAGTACATCAGTGATGATCCACAGTACATCAGGGATGGTCCACAGTACATCAGTGATGATCCATAGTACATCAGTGATGGCCCATAGTACATCAGTGATGATCCATATTACACCAGTGATGATCCATAGTACACCAGGGATGACCCACAGTACATCAGTGATGATCCACAGTACATCAGTGATGGTCCATAGTAAATCAGTGATGGTCCATAGTACACCAGTGATGATCCATAGTTCACCAGTGATGGCCCATAGTACACCAGTGATGATCCATAGTACACCAGAGATGGCCCATAGTATACCAGTGATGGCTCATAGTACATCAGTGATGATCCATAGTACATCAGTGATGATCCATAGTACACCAGTGATGATCCATAGTACATCAGTGATGGCTCATAGTACATCAGTGATGATCCATAGTACATCAGTGATGATCCATAGTACACCAGTGATGATCCATTGTACATCAGTGATGGCTCATAGTACATCAGTGATGATCCATAATACATCAGTGATGATCCATAGTACACCAGTGATGGCCCATAGTACTTCAGTGATGATCTATAGTACATCAGTGATGATCCACAGTACATCAGTGATGATCCACAGTACATCAGTGATGATCCACGGTACATCAGTGATGATCCATAGTACATCAGTGATGATCCTCAGTACATCAATGATGATCCACAGTACATCAGTGATGATCCACAGTACATCAGTGATGATCCACAGTACATCAGTGATGATCCACAGGACATCAGGGATGGTCCACAGTACATCAGTGATGATCCATAGTAAACCAGTCATGATCCATAGTACATCAGTGATGATCCATAGTACATCAGTGATGATCCATAGTACACCAGTGATGGTCCATAGTACACCAGTGATGATCCATAGTACACCAGTGATGGCCCAAAGTACTTCAGTGATGATCTATAGTACATCAGTGATGATCCACAGTACATCAGTGATGATCCACAATACATCAGGGATGGTCCACAGTATATCAGTGATGATCCATAGTACATCAGTGATGGCCCACAGTACATCAGTGATGATCCACAGTACATCAGTGATGATCCATAGTACACCAGTGATGGTCCATAGTACACCAGTGATGGTCCATAGTACATCAGTGATGATCCATAGTACATCAGTGATGATCCACAGTACATCAGGGATGGTCCACAGTACATCAGTGATGATCCATAGTACACCAGTGATGGCCCAAAGCACATCAGTGATGGTCCACAGTACACCAGGGATGATCCATAGTAATCCAGTGATGATCCATAGTACACCAGTGATGGCCCATAGTACACCAGTGATGGCCCATAGTACATCAGTGATGATCCACAGTACATCAGTGATGATCTATAGTACATCAGGGATGGTCCACAGTACATCAGTGATGATCCATAGTACACCAGTGATGATCCATAGTACATCAGTGATGCTCCATAGTAGACCTGTGATGGCCCACAGTACACCTGTGATGGCCCACAGTAGATCAGTGATGATCCACAGTACATCAGGGATGATCCACAGTATATCAGGGATGGTCCACAGTATATCAGTGATGAGCCATAGTACATCAGTGATGGTCCATAGTACACCAGTGATGATCCATTGTACACCAGTGATGGCCCATAGTACACCAGTGATGGCCCATAGTACACCAGTGATGATCCATAGTACACCAGTGATGGCCCATAGTACACCAGTGATGTCCCATAGTACATCAGTGATGATCCACAGTACATCAGTGATGATCCATAGTACACCAGGGATGGCCCATAGTACATCAGTGATGGCTCATAGTACATCAGTGATGATCCATAGTACATCAGTGATGATCCATAGTACACCAGTGATGATCCATAGTACATCAGTGATGGCTCATAGTACATCAGTGATGATCCATAGTACACCAGTGATGATCAATAGTACATCAGTGATGGCTCATAGTACATCAGTGATGATCCATAATACATCAGTGATGATCCATAGTACATCAGTGATGATCCATAGTACAACAGTCATGGCCCATAGTACTACAGTGATGATCTATAGTACATCAGTGGTGATCCACAGTACATCAGTGATGATCCACAGTACATCAGTGATGATCCAAGGTACATCAGTGATGATCCATAGTACATCAGTGATGATCCTCAGTACATCAGTGATGATCCACAGTACATCAGTGATGATCCACAGTACATCAGTGATGATCCACAGTACATCAGGGATGGTCCACAGTACATCAGTGATGATCCATAGTACACCAGTCATGATCCATAGTACATCAGTGATGATCCATAGTACATCAGTGATGATCCATAGTACACCAGTAATGATCCATAGTACACCAGTGATGGCCCATAGTACTTCAGTGATAATTAATAGTACATCAGTGATGATCCACAATACATCAGGGATGGTCCACAGTATATCAGTGATGATCCATAGTACATCAGTGATGGCCCACAGTACATCAGTGATGATCCACAGTACATCAGTGATGATCCATAGTACACCAGTGATGGCCCATAGTACATCAGTGATGGTCCATAGTACATCAGTGATGATCCATAGTACATCAGTGATGATCCATAGTACACCAGTTATGATCCACAGTACATCAGTTATGATCCACAGTACATCAGTGATGATCCACAGTACATCAGGGATGGTCCACAGTATATCAGTGATGATCCATAAAACATCAGTGATGGCCCATAGTACATCAGTGATGATCCATAGTACACCAGTGATGATCCATAGTACACCAGTAATGTTCCATAGTACACCAGGGATGATCCACAGTACATCAGTGATGATCCACAGTACATCAGTGGTGGTCCACAGTACATCAGTGATGGTCCATAGTACACCAGTGATGATCCATAGTACACCAGTGATGATCCATAGTACACCAGTGATGGCCCGTAGTACACCAGTGATGGCCCATAGTACATCAGTGATGATCCATAGTACATCAATGATGATCCACAGTACATCAGTGATGATCCACAGTACATCAGGGATGGTCCATAGTACATCAGTGATGATCCATAGTACACCAGTGATGATCCATAGTACACCAGTGATGGCCCATAGTACATCAGTGATGAACTATAGTACATCAGTGATGATCCACAGTACATCAGGGATGGTCCATAGTACATCAGTGATGATCCATAGTACACCAGTGATGATCCATAGTACACCAGTGATGGCTCATAGTACATCAGTGATGAACTATAGTACATCAGTGATGATCCACAGTACATCAGTGATGATCCACAGTACATCAGGGATGGTCCATAGTACACCAGTGATGATCCACAGTACACCAGTGATGATCCATAGTACACCAGTGATGGTCCATAGTACATCAGTGATGATCTATAATACATCAGTGATGGTCCGTAGTACATCAGTGATGATCTATATACATAGTACACCAGTGATGATCTATAGTACATCAGTGATGATCTACAGTACATCAGTTATGATCCACAGTACATTAGTGATGATCCACAGTACATCAGTGATGATCCACAATACTTCAGTGATGATCCACAGTATATCAGTGATGATCCACAGTACATCAGGGATGGTCCACAGTATATCAGTGATGATCCATAGTACATCAGTGATGGTCCATAGTACATCAGTGATGGTCCATAGTACACCAGTGATGATCCATAGTACACCAGTGATGATCCATAGTACACCAGTGATGGCCCATAGTACATCAGTGATGATCCATAGTACATCAGTGATGATCCACAGTACATCAGTGATGATCCACAGTACATCAGGGATGGTCCATAGTACATCAGTGATGATCCATAGTACACCAGTGATGATCCATAGTTCACCAGTGATGGCCCATAGTACATCAGTGATGAACTATAGTACATCAGTGATGATCCACAGTACATCAGGGATGGTCCATAGTACATCAGTGATGATCCATAGTACACCAGTGATGATCCATAGTACACCAGTGATGGCCCATAGTACATCAGTGATGAACAATAGTACATCAGTGATGATCCACAGTACATCAGTGATGATCCATAGTACATCAGTGATGATCCACAGTACATCAGTGATGATCCACAGTACATCAGGGATGGTCCATAGTACATCAGTGATGATCCATAGTACACCAGTGATGATCCATAGTACACCAGTGATGGCCCATAGTACATCAGTGATGAACTATAGTACATCAGTGATGATCCACAGTACATCAGTGATGATCCACAGTACATCAGGGATGGTCCATAGTACACCAGTGATGATCCACAGTACACCAGTGATGATCTATAGTACATCAGTGATGGTCCATAGTACATCAGTGATGATCTATAGTACATCAGTGATGATCCACAGTACATCAGTTATGATACACAGTACATCAGTGATGATCCACAGTACATCAGTGATGATCCACAGTACTTCAGTGATGATCCACAGTACATCAGTGATGATCCACAGTACATCAGGGATGGTCCACAGTATATCAGTGATGATCCATAGTACATCAATGATGGTCCATAGTACACCAGTGATGATCTATAGTACACCAGTGATGGCCCATAGTACACCAGTGATGGCCCATAGTACATCAGTGATGGCCCACACTACATCAGGGATGATCCACAGTACATCAGTGATGATCCATAGTACACCAGTGATGGCCCATAGTACACCAGTGATGGCCCATAGTACATCAGTGATGATCCACAGTACATCAGTGATGATCTATAGTACATCAGTGATGATCCACAGTACACCAGTGATGATTCACAGTACATCAGGGATGGTCCATAGTACATCAGGGATGGTCCATAGTACATCAGTGATGATCCACAGTACATCAGGGATGGTCCACAGTACATCAGTGATGATCCATAGTACATCAGTGATGGCCCATAGTACATCAGTGATGATCCATATTACACCAGTGATGATCCATAGTACACCAGGGATGACCCACAGTACATCAGTGATGATCCACAGTACATCAGTGATGGTCCATAGTAAATCAGTGATGGTCCATAGTACACCAGTGATGATCCATAGTTCACCAGTGATGGCCCATAGTACACCAGTGATGATCCATAGTACACCAGAGATGGCCCATAGTATACCAGTGATGTCCCATAGTACATCAGTGATGATCCACAGTACATCAGTGATGATCCATAGTACACCAGGGATGGCCCATAGTACATCAGTGATGGCTCATAGTACATCAGTGATGATCCATAGTACACCAGTGATGATCCATAGTACATCAGTGATGGCTCATAGTACATCAGTGATGATCCATAGTACATCAGTGATGATCCATAGTACACCAGTGATGATCCATAGTACATCAGTGATGGCTCATAGTACATCAGTGATGATCCATAATACATCAGTGATGATCCATAGTACACCAGTGATGGCCCATAGTACTTCAGTGATGATCTATAGTACATCAGTGATGATCCACAGTACATCAGTGATGATCCACAGTACATCAGTGATGATCCACGGTACATCAGTGATGATCCATAGTACATCAGTGATGATCCTCAGTACATCAATGATGATCCACAGTACATCAGTGATGATCCACAGTACATCAGTGATGATCCACAGGACATCAGGGATGGTCCACAGTACATCAGTGATGATCCATAGTAAACCAGTCATGATCCATAGTACATCAGTGATGATCCATAGTACATCAGTGATGATCCATAGTACACCAGTGATGGCCCATAGTACACCAGTGATGATCCATAGTACACCAGTGATGGCCCATAGTACTTCAGTGATGATCTATAGTACATCAGTGATGATCCACAGTACATCAGTGATGATCCACAATACATCAGGGATTGTCCACAGTATATCAGTGATGATCCATAGTACATCAGTGATGGCCCACAGTACATCAGTGATGATCCACAGTACATCAGTGATGATCCATAGTACACCAGTGATGGTCCATAGTACACCAGTGATGGTCCATAGTACATCAGTGATGATCCATAGTACATCAGTGATGATCCACAGTACATCAGGGATGGTCCACAGTACATCAGTGATGATCCATAGTACACCAGTGATGGCCCAAAGCACATCAGTGATGGTCCATAGTACACCAGGGATGATCCATAGTAATCCAGTGATGATCCATAGTACACCAGTGATGGCCCATAGTACACCAGTGATGGCCCATAGTACATCAGTGATGATCCACAGTACATCAGTGATGATCTATAGTACATCAGGGATGGTCCACAGTACATCAGTGATGATCCATAGTACACCAGTGATGATCCATAGTACATCAGTGATGCTTCATAGTACACCTGTGATGGCCCACAGTACACCTGTGATGGCCCACAGTAGATCAGTGATGATCCACAGTACATCAGGGATGATCCACAGTATATCAGGGATGGTCCACAGTATATCAGTGATGAGCCATAGTACATCAGTGATGGTCCATAGTACACCAGTGATGATCCATAGTACACCAGTGATGGCCCATAGTACACCAGTGATGGCCCATAGTACACCAGTGATGATCCATAGTACACCAGTGATGGCCCATAGTACACCAGTGATGTCCCATAGTACATCAGTGATGATCCACAGTACATCAGTGATGATCCATAGTACACCAGGGATGGCCCATAGTACATCAGTGATGGCTCATAGTACATCAGTGATGATCCATAGTACATCAGTGATGATCCATAGTACACCAGTGATGATCCATAGTACATCAGTGATGGCTCATAGTACATCAGTGATGATCCATAGTACACCAGTGATGATCCATAGTACATCAGTGATGGCTCATAGTACATCAGTGATGATCCATAATACATCAGTGATGATCCATAGTACATCAGTGATGATCCATAGTACACCAGTCATGGCCCATAGTACTACAGTGATGATCTATAGTACATCAGTGATGATCCACAGTACATCAGTGATGATCCACAGTACATCAGTGATGATCCAAGGTACATCAGTGATGATCCATAGTACATCAGTGATGATCCTCAGTACATCAGTGATGATCCACAGTACATCAGTGATGATCCACAGTACATCAGTGATGATCCACAGTACATCAGGGATGGTCCACAGTACATCAGTGATGATCCATAGTACACCAGTGATGATCCATAGTACATCAGTGATGATCCATAGTACATCAGTGATGATCCATAGTACACCAGTGATGATCCATAGTACACCAGTGATGGCCCATAGTACTTCAGTGATAATTAATAGTACATCAGTGATGATCCACAGTACATCAGTGATGATCCACAATACATCAGGGATGGTCCACAGTATATCAGTGATGATCCATAGTACATCAGTGATGGCCCACAGTACATCAGTGATGATCCACAGTACATCAGTGATGATCCATAGTACACCAGTGATGGCCCATAGTACATCAGTGATGGTCCATAGTACATCAGTGATGATCCATAGTACATCAGTGATGATCCATAGTACACCAGTGATGATCCACAGTACATCAGTTATGATCCACAGTACATCAGTGATGATCCACAGTACATCAGTGATGATCCACAATACTTCAGTGATGATCCACAGTACATCAGTGATGATCCACAGTACATCAGGGATGGTCCACAGTATATCAGTGATGATCCATAGTACATCAGTGATGGCCCATAGTACATCAGTGATGATCCATAGTACACCAGTGATGATCCATAGTACACCAGTAATGTTCCATAGTACACCAGGGATGATCCACAGTACATCAGTGATGATCCACAGTACATCAGTGGTGGTCCACAGTACATCAGTGATGGTCCATAGTACACCAGTGATGATCCACAGTACATCAGTGATGATCCACAGTACATCAGGGATGGTCCATAGTACATCAGTGATGATCCATAGTACACCAGTGATGATCCATAGTACACCAGTGATGGCCCATAGTACATCAGTGATGAACTATAGTACATCAGTGATGATCCACAGTACACCAGGGATGGTCCATAGTACATCAGTGATGATCCATAGTACACCAGTGATGATCCATAGTACACCAGTGATGGCCCATAGTACATCAGTGATGAACTATAGTACATCAGTGATGATCCACAGTACATCAGTGATGATCCACAGTACATCAGGGATGGTCCATAGTACACCAGTGATGATCCACAGTACACCAGTGATGATCCATAGTACACCAGTGATGGTCCATAGTACATCAGTGATGATCTATAGTACATCAGTGATGGTCTACAGTACATCAGTGATGATCTATATACATAGTACACCAGTGATGATCTATAGTACATCAGTGATGATCTACAGTACATCAGTTATGATCCACAGTACATTAGTGATGATCCACAGTACATCAGTGATGATCCACAATACTTCAGTGATGATCCACAGTACATCAGTGATGATCCACAGTACATCAGGGATGGTCCACAGTATATCAGTGATGATCCATAGTACATCAGTGATGGTCCATAGTACATCAGTGATGGTCCATAGTACATCAGTGATGGTCCATAGTACACCAGTGATGATCCATAGTACACCAGTGATGATCCATAGTACACCAGTGATGGCCCATAGTACACCAGTGATGGCCCATAGTACATCAGTGATGATCCATAGTACATCAGAGATGATCCACAGTACATCAGTGATGATCCACAGTACATCAGGGATGGTCCATAGTACATCAGTGATGATCCATAGTACACCAGTGATGATCCATAGTACACCAGTGATGGCCCATAGTACATCAGTGATGAACTATAGTACATCAGTGATGATCCACAGTACATCAGGGATGGTCCATAGTACATCAGTGATGATCCATAGTACACCAGTGATGATCCATAGTACACCAGTGATGGCCCATAGTACATCAGTGATGAACAATAGTACATCAGTGATGATCCACAGTACATCAGTGATGATCCATAGTATATCAGTGATGATCCACAGTACATCAGTGATGATCCACAGTACATCAGGGATGGTCCATAGTACACCAGTGATGATCCACAGTACACCAGTGATGATCCATAGTACACCAGTGATGGTCCATAGTACATCAGTGATGATCTATAGTACATCAGTGATGGTCCATAGTACATCAGTGATGATCCACAGTACATCAGTTATGATACACAGTACATCAGTGATGATCCACAGTACATCAGTGATGATCCACAATACTTCAGTGATGATCCACAGTACATCAGTGATGATCCACAGTACATCAGGGATGGTCCACAGTATATCAGTGATGATCCATAGTACATCAGTGATGGTCCATAGTACACCAGTGATGATCTATAGTACACCAGTGATGGCCCATAGTACACCAGTGATGGCCCATAGTACATCAGTGATGATCCATAGTACATCAGTGATGATCCACAGTACATCAGTGATGATCCACAGTACATCAAGGATGGTCCATAGTACATCAGTGATGATCCATAGTACACCAGTGATGATCCATAGTACACCAGTGATGGCCCATAGTACATCAGTGATGAACTATAGTACATCAGTGATGATCCACAGTACATCAGGGATGGTCCATAGTACATCAGTGATGATCCATAGTACACCAGTGATGATCCATAGTACACCAGTGATGGCCCATAGTACATCAGTGATTAACTATAGTACATCAGTGATGATCCACAGTACATCAGTGATGATCCATAGTACATCAGTGATGATCCACAGTATATCAGTGATGATCCACAGTACATCAGTGATGATCCATAGTACATCAGTGATGATCCACAGTATATCAGTGATGATCCACAGTACATCAGGGATGGTCCATAGTACATCAGTGATGATCCATAGTACACCAGTGATGATCCATAGTACACCAGTGATGGCCCATAGTACATCAGTGATGAACTATAGTACATCAGTGATGATCCACAGTACATCAGTGATGATCCACAGTACACCAGTGATGATCCACAGTACACCAGTGATGATCCATAGTACACCAGTGATGGTCCATAGTACATCAGTGATGATCTATAGTACATCAGTGATGGTCCATAGTACATCAGTGATGAGCTATAGTACATGAGTGATGATCTATAGTACATCAGTGATGATCCATAGTACACCAGTGATGATCCATAGTACACCAGTGATGGCCCATAGTACATTAGTGATGAACTATAGTACATCAGTGATGATCCACAGTACATCAGGGATGGTCCATAGTACATCAGTGATGATCCATAGTACACCAGTGATGGCCCATAGTACATCAGTGATGAACTATAGTACATGAGTGATAATCCACAGTACATCAGTGATGATCCACAGTACATCAGGGATGGTCCATAGTACACCAGTGATGATCCACAGTACACCAGTGATGATCCATAGTACACCAGTGATGGTCCATAGTACATCAGTGATGATCTATAGTACATCAGTGATGGTCCATAGTACATCAGTGATGATCTATATACATAGTACACCAGTGATGATCTATAGTACATCAGTGATGATCTACAGTACATCAGTTATGATCCACAGTACATTAGTGATGATCCACAGTACATCAGTGATGATCCACAATACTTCAGTGATGATCCACAGTACATCAGTGATGATCCACAGTACATCAGGGATGGTCCACAGTATATCAGTGATGATCCATAGTACATCAGTGATGGTCCATAGAACATCAGTGATGGTCCATAGTACACCAGTGATGATCCATAGTACACCAGTGATGGCCCATAGTACACCAGTGATGGCCCATAGTACATCAGTGATGATCCATAGTACATCAGTGATGATCCACAGTACATCAGTGATGATCCACAGTACATAAGGGATGGTCCATAGTACATCAGTGATGATCCATAGTACACCAGTGATGATCCATAGTACACCAGTGATGGCCCATAGTACATCAGTGATGAACTATAGTACATCAGTGATGATCCACAGTACATCAGGGATGGTCCATAGTACATCAGTGATGATCCATAGTACACCAGTGATGATCCATAGTACACCAGTGATGGCCCATAGTACATCAGTGATGAACAATAGTACATCAGTGATGATCCACAGTACATCAGTGATGATCCATAGTACATCAGTGATGATCCACAATACATCAGTGATGATCCACAGTACATCAGGGATGGTCCATAGTACATCAGTGATGATCCATAGTACACCAGTGATGATCCATAGTACACCAGTGATGGCCTATAGTACATCAGTGATGAACTATAGTACATCAGTGATGATCCACAGTACATCAGTGATGATCCACAGTATATCAGGGATGGTCCATAGTACACCAGTGATGATCCACAGTACACCAGTGATGATCCATAGTACACCAGTGATGGTCCATAGTACATCAGTGATGATCTATAGTACATCAGTGATGGTCCATAGTACATCAGTGATGATCCATAGTACATCAGTGATGATCCACAGTACATCAGTGATGATCCACAGTACATCAGGGATGGTCCATAGTACATCAGTGATGATCCATAGTACACCAGTGATGATCCATAGTACACCAGTGATGGCCCATAGTACATCAGTGATGAACTATAGTACATCAGTGATGATCCACAGTACATCAGTGATGATCCACAGTACATCAGGGATGGTCCATAGTACACCAGTGATGATCCACAGTACACCAGTGATGATCCATAGTACACCAGTGATGGTCCATAGTACATCAGTGATGATCTATAGTACATCAGTGATGGTCCATAGTACATCAGTGATGATCTATAGTACATCAGTGATGATCCACAATACATCAGTTATGATACACAGTACATCGGTGATGATCCACAGTACATCAGTGATGATCCACAATACTTCAGTGATGATCCACAGTACATCAGTGATGATCCACAGTACATCAGGGATGGTCCACAGTATATCAGTGATGATCCATAGTACATCAGTGATGGTCCATAGTACACCAGTGATGATCTATAGTACACCAGTGATGGCCCATAGTACACCAGTGATGGCCCATAGTACATCAGTGATGATCCATAGTACATCAGTGATGATCCACAGTACATCAGTGATGATCCACAGTACATCAGGGATGGTCCATAGTACATCAGTGATGATCCATAGTACACCAGTGATGATCCATAGTACACCAGTGATGGCCCATAGTACATCAGTGATGAACTATAGTACATCAGTGATGATCCACAGTACATCAGGGATGGTCCATAGTACATCAGTGATGATCCATAGTACACCAGTGATGATCCATAGTACACCAGTGATGGCCCATAGTACATCAGTGATGAACTATAGTACATCAGTGATGATCCACAGTACATCAGTGATGATCCACAGTACACCAGTGATGATCCACAGTACACCAGTGATGATCCATAGTACACCAGTGATGGTCCATAGTACATCAGTGATGATCTATAGTACACCAGTGATGGCCCATAGTACATCAGTGATGAACTATAGTACATCAGTGATGATCCACAGTACATCAGGGATGGTCCATAGTACATCAGTGATGATCCATAGTACACCAGTGATGATCCATAGTACACCAGTGATGATCCATAGTACATCAGTGATGATCCACAGTACATCAGTGATGATCCACAGTACATCAGGGATGGTCCATAGTACATCAGTGATGATCCATAGTACACCAGTGATGATCCATAGTACACCAGTGATGGCCCATAGTACATCAGTGATGAACTATAGTACATCAGTGATGATCCACAGTACATCAGGGATGGTCCATAGTACATCAGTGATGATCCATAGTACACCAGTGATGATCCATAGTACACCAGTGATGGCCCATAGTACATCAGTGATGATCCATAGTACACCAGTGATGATCCATAGTACACCAGTGATGGCCCATAGTACATCAGTGATGAACTATAGTACATCAGTGATGATCCACAGTACATCAGGGATGGTCCATAGTACATCAGTGATGATCCATAGTACACCAGTGATGATCCATAGTACACCAGTGATGGCCCATAGTACATCAGTGATGAACTATAGTACATCAGTGATGATCCACAGTACATCAGTGATGATCCACAGTACACCAGTGATGATCCACAGTACACCAGTGATGATCCATAGTACACCAGTGATGGTCCATAGTACATCAGTGATGATCTATAGTACATCAGTGATGGTCCATAGTACATCAGTGATGAGCTATAGTACATGAGTGATGATCTATAGTACATCAGTGATAATCCATAGTACACCAGTGATGATCCATAGTACACCAGTGATGGCCCATAGTACATCAGTGATGAACTATAGTACATCAGTGATGATCCACAGTACATCAGGGATGGTCCATAGTACATCAGTGATGACCCATAGTACACCAGTGATGGCCCATAGTACATCAGTGATGAACTATAGTACATCAGTGATGATCCACAGTACATCAGTGATGATCCACAGTACATCAGGGATGGTCCATAGTACACCAGTGATGATCCACAGTACACCAGTGATGATCCATAGTACACCAGTGATGGTCCATAGTACATCAGTGATGATCTATAGTACATCAGTGATGGTCCATAGTACATCAGTGATGATCTATATACATAGTACACCAGTGATGATCTATAGTACATCAGTGATGATCTACAGTACATCAGTTATGATCCACAGTACATTAGTGATGATCCACAGTACATCAGTGATGATCCACAATACTTCAGTGATGATCCACAGTACATCAGTGATGATCCACAGTACATCAGGGATGGTCCACAGTATATCAGTGATGATCCATAGTACATCAGTGATGGTCCATAGTACATTAGTGATGGTCCATAGTACACCAGTGATGATCCATAGTACACCAGTGATGGCCCATAGTACACCAGTGATGGCCCATAGTACATCAGTGATGATCCATAGTACATCAGTGATGATCCACAGTACATCAGTGATGATCCACAGTACATCAGGGATGGTCCATAGTACATCAGTGATGATCCATAGTACACCAGTGATGATCCATAGTACACCAGTGATGGCCCATAGTACATCAGTGATGAACTATAGTACATCAGTGATGATCCACAGTACATCAGGGATGGTCCATAGTACATCAGTGATGATCCATAGTACACCAGTGATGATCCATAGTACACCAGTGATGGCCCATAGTACATCAGTGATGAACAATAGTACATCAGTGATGATCCACAGTACATCAGTGATGATCCATAGTACATCAGTGATGATCCACAGTACATCAGTGATGATCCACAGTACATCAGGGATGGTCCATAGTACATCAGTGATGATCCATAGTACACCAGTGATGATCCATAGTACACCAGTGATGGCCCATAGTACATCAGTGATGAACTATAGTACATCAGTGATGATCCACAGTACATCAGTGATGATCCACAGTACACCAGTGATGATCCACAGTACACCAGTGATGATCCATAGTACACCAGTGATGGTCCATAGTACATCAGTGATGATCTATAGTACATCAGTGATGGTCCATAGTACATCAGTGATGAGCTATAGTACATGAGTGATGATCTATAGTACATCAGTGATGATCCATAGTACACCAGTGATGATCCATAGTACACCAGTGATGGCCCATAGTACATCAGTGATGAACTATAGTACATCAGTGATGATCCACAGTACATCAGGGATGGTCCATAGTACATCAGTGATGATCCATAGTACACCAGTGATGGCCCATAGTACATCAGTGATGAACTATAGTACATCAGTGATGATCCACAGTACATCAGTGATGATCCACAGTACATCAGGGATGGTCCATAGTACACCAGTGATGATCCACAGTACACCAGTGATGATCCATAGTACACCAGTGATGGTCCATAGTACATCAGTGATGATCTATAGTACATCAGTGATGGTCCATAGTACATCAGTGATGATCTATATACATAGTACACCAGTGATGATCTATAGTACATCAGTGATGATCTACAGTACATCAGTTATGATCCACAGTACATTAGTGATGATCCACAGTACATCAGTGATGATCCACAATACTTCAGTGATGATCCACAGTACATCAGTGATGATCCACAGTACATCAGGGATGTTCCACAGTATATCAGTGATGATCCATAGTACATCAGTGATGGTCCATAGTACATCAGTGATGGTCCATAGTACACCAGTGATGATCCATAGTACACCAGTGATGGCCCATAGTACACCAGTGATGGCCCATAGTACATCAGTGATGATCCATAGTACATCAGTGATGATCCACAGTACATCAGTGATGATCCACAGTACATCAGGGATGGTCCATAGTACATCAGTGATGATCCATAGTACACCAGTGATGATCCATAGTACACCAGTGATGGCCCATAGTACATCAGTGATGAACTATAGTACATCAGTGATGATCCACAGTACATCAGGGATGGTCCATAGTACATCAGTGATGATCCATAGTACACCAGTGATGATCCATAGTACACCAGTGATGGCCCATAGTACATCAGTGATGAAGAATAGTACATCAGTGATGATCCACAGTACATCAGTGATGATCCATAGTACATCAGTGATGATCCACAGTACATCAGTGATGATCCACAGTACATCAGGGATGGTCCATAGTACATCAGTGATGATCCATAGTACACCAGTGATGATCCATAGTACACCAGTGATGGCCCATAGTACATCAGTGATGAACTATAGTACATCAGTGATGATCCACAGTACATCAGTGATGATCCACAGTACACCAGTGATGATCCACAGTACACCAGTGATGATCCATAGTACACCAGTGATGGTCCATAGTACATCAGTGATGATCTATAGTACATCAGTGATGGTCCATAGTACATCAGTGATGAGCTATAGTACATCAGTGATGATCTATAGTACATCAGTGATGATCCATAGTACACCAGTGATGATCCATAGTACACCAGTGATGGCCCATAGTACATCAGTGATGAACTATAGTACATCAGTGATGATCCACAGTACATCAGGGATGGTCCATAGTACATCAGTGATGATCCATAGTACACCAGTGATGGCCCATAGTACATCAGTGATGAACTATAGTACATCAGTGATGATCCACAGTACATCAGTGATGATCCACAGTACATCAGGGATGGTCCATAGTACACCAGTGATGATCCACAGTACACCAGTGATGATCCATAGTACACCAGTGATGGTCCATAGTACATCAGTGATGATCTATAGTACATCAGTGATGGTCCATAGTACATCAGTGATTATCTATAGTACATCAGTGATGATCCACAGTACATCAGTTATGATACACAGTACATCAGTGATGATCCACAGTACATCAGTGATGATCCAAAATACTTCAGTGATGATCCACAGTACATCAGTGATGATCCACAGTACATCAGGGATGGTCCACAGTATATCAGTGATGATCCATAGTACATCAGTGATGGTCCATAGTACACCAGTGATGATCTATAGTACACCAGTGATGGCCCATAGTACACCAGTGATGGCCCATAGTACATCAGTGATGATCCATAGTACATCAGTGATGATCCACAGTACATCAGTGATGATCCACAGTACATCAGGGATGGTCCATAGTACATCAGTGATGATCCATAGTACACCAGTGATGATCCATAGTACACCAGTGATGGCCCATAGTACATCAGTGATGAACTATAGTACATCAGTGATGATCCACAGTACATCAGGGATGGTCCATAGTACATCAGTGATGATCCATAGTACACCAGTGATGATCCATAGTACACCAGTGATGGCCCATAGTACATCAGTGATGAACAATAGTACATCAGTGATGATCCACAGTACATCAGTGATGATCCATAGTACATCAGTGATGATCCACAGTACATCAGTGATGATCCACAGTACATCAGGGATGGTCCATAGTACATCAGTGATGATCCATAGTACACCAGTGATGATCCATAGTACACCAGTGATGATCCATAGTACACCAGTGATGAACTATAGTACATCAGTGATGATCCACAGTACATCAGTGATGATCCACAGTACACCAGGGATGGTCCATAGTACACCAGTGATGATCCACAGTACACCAGTGATGATCCATAGTACACCAGTGATGGTCCATAGTACATCAGTGATGATCTATAGTACATCAGTGATGGTCCATAGTACATCAGTGATGATCTATAGTACATCAGTGATGATCTATAGTACATCAGTGATGATCCATAGTACATCAGTGATGATCCACAGTACATCAGTGATGGTGCACAGTACATCAGGGATGGTCCACAGTACATCGGTGATGATCCATAGTACACCAGTGATGGCCCATAGTACATCAGTGATGGTCCATAGTACATCAGTGATGATCCATAGTACATCAGTGATGATCCATAGTACACCAGTGATGGCCCATAGTACACCAGTGATGGCCCATAGTACATCAGTGATGATCTACAGTACATCAGTGATGATCCATAGTACATCAGTGATGATCCACAGTACATCAGTGATGATCCACAGTACATCAGGGATGGTCCATAGTACATCAGTGATGATCCATAGTACACCAGTGATGATCCATAGTACAACAGTGATGGCCCATAGTACATCAGTGATGAACTATAGTACATCAGTGATGATCCACAATACTTCAGTGATGATCCACAGTACACCAGTGATGATCCATAGTACACCAGTGATGGCCCATAGTACACCAGTGATGGCCCATAGTACATTAGTGATGATCCATAGTACATCAGTGATGATCCACAGTACATCAGTGATGATCCACAGTACATCAGGGATGGTCCATAGTACATCAGTGATGGTCCATAGTACATCAGTGATGATCCATAGTACACCAGTGATGATCCATAGTACACCAGTGATGGCCCATAGTACATCAGTGATGAACTATAGTACATCAGTGATGATCCACAGTACATCAGGGATGGTCCATAGTACATCAGTGATGATCCATAGTACACCAGTGATGATCCATAGTACACCAGTGATGTCCCATAGTACATCAGTGATGAACTATAGTACATCAGTGATGATCCATAGTACATCAGTGATGATCCATAGTACATCAGTGATGATCCACAGTACATCAGTGATGATCCACAGTACATCAGGGATGGTCCATAGTACATCAGTGATGATCCACAGTACATCAGGGATGGTCCATAGTACATCAGTGATGATCCATAGTACACCAGTGATGATCCATAGTACACCAGTGATGGCCCATAGTACATCAGTGATGAACTATAGTACATCAGTGATGATCCACAGTACACCAGTGATGATCCACAGTACACCAGTGATGATCCATAGTACACCAGTGATGGTCCATAGTACATCAGTGATGATCTATAGTACATCAGTGATGGTCCATAGTACATCAGTGATGAGCTATAGTACACCAGTGATGATCCATAGTACACCAGTGATGGCCCATAGTACATCAGTGATGAACTATAGTACATCAGTGATGATCCACAGTACATCAGTGATGATCCACAGTACATCAGGGATGGTCCATAGTACACCAGTGATGATCCACAGTACACCAGTGATGATCCATAGTACACCAGTGATGGTCCATAGTACATTAGTGATGATCTATAGTACATCAGTGATGGTCCATAGTACATCAGTGATGATCTATAGTACATCAGTGATGGTCCATAGTACATCAGTGATGAGCTATAGTACATGAGTGATGATCTATAGTACATCAGTGATGATCCATAGTACACCAGTGATGATCCATAGTACACCAGTGATGGCCCATAGTACATCAGTGATGAACCATAGTACATCAGTGATGATCCACAGTACATCAGGGATGGTCCATAGTACATCAGTGATGATCCATAGTACACCAGTGATGATCCATAGTACACCAGTGATGGCCCATAGTACATCAGTGATGAACTATAGTACATCAGTGATGATCCACAGAACATCAGTGATGATCCATAGTACATCATTGATGATCCACAGTACATCAGTGATGATCCACAGTACATCAGGGATGGTCCATAGTACATCAGTGATGATCCATAGTACACCAGTGATGATCCATAGTACACCAGTGATGGCCCATAGTACATCAGTGATGAACTATAGTACATCAGTGATGATCCACAGTACATCAGTGATGATCCACAGTACACCAGTGATGATCCATAGTACACCAGTGATGGTCCATAGTACATCAGTGATGATCTATAGTACATCAGTGATGGTCCATAGTACATCAGTGATGAGCTATAGTACACCAGTGATGATCCATAGTACACCAGTGATGGCCCATAGTACATCAGTGATGAACTATAGTACATCAGTGATGATCCACAGTACATCAGTGATGATCCACAGTACATCAGGGATGGTCCATAGTACACCAGTGATGATCCACAGTACACCAGTGATGATCCATAGTACACCAGTGATGGTCCATAGTACATCAGTGATGATCTATAGTACATCAGTGATGGTCCATAGTACATCAGTGATGATCTATAGTACATCAGTGATGATCCACAGTACATCAGTGATGGTCCATAGTACATCAGTGATGATCCACAGTACATCAGTGATGGCTCATAGTACATCAGGGATGGTCCACAGTACATCGGTGATGATCCATAGTACACCAGTGATGGCCCACAGTACATCAGTGATGGTCTATAGTACATCAGTGATGATCCATAGTACATCAGTGATGATCCATAGTACACCAGTGATGGCCCATAGTACACCAGTGATGGCCCATAGTACATCAGTGATGATCTATAGCACATCAGTGATGATCTATAGTACATCAGTGATGATTAGTGATGAGCCGAACACCCCCGGGTTCGATTCGCACCAGAACCCGCGAACGGACCAAAAGTTCGCACGAACATTAGAACCCTATTAAATACAATGGACTCGAACGTTCGAAATCTAAAGTGCTAATTATAAAGGCTAATATGCAAGTTATTGTCCTAAAAAGTGTCTGGGGACCTGGGTCCTGCCCCAGGGGACATGTATCAATGCACAAAAAGGTTTTATGGACCATCGCTGATTTACTATGGACCATCACTGATGTACTGTGGATCATCACTGATGTACTGTGGATCATCCCTGGTGTACTATGGATCATCACTGGTGTAATATGGATCATCACTGTTGTACTATGGGCCATCACTGATGTACTATGGATCATCACTGATGTACTGTGGACCATCCCTGATGTACTGTGGATCATCACTGATGTACTGTGGATCATCACTGATGTACTGTGGATCATCACTGATGTACTGAGGATCATCACTGATGAACTATAGATCATCACTGATGTACTATGGGCCATCACTGGGGTACTATGGGCCATCACTGGTGTACTATGGATCATCACTGATGTACTGTGGATCATCACTGATGTACTGTGGATCATCACTGATGTACTGTGGATCATCACTGATGTACTGTAGATCATCACTGATGTACTATGGACCATCACTGGTGTACTATGGATCATCACTGGTGTACTATGGATCATCACTGATGTACTATAGATCATCACTGATGTACTATGGGCCATCACTTGTGTACTATGGATCATCACTGGTGTACTATGGATCATCCCTGATGTACTATGGACCATCCCTGATGTACTATGGACCATCCCTGATGTACTGTGAATCATCACTGGTGTACTGTTGATCATCACTGATGTACTATAGATCATCACTGATGTACTGTGGATCATCACTGATGTACTATGGGCCAGCACTGGTGTTCTATGGGCCATCACTGGTGTACTATGGATCATCACTGATGTACTGTGGATCATCCCTGATGTACTGTGGGCCATCACTGATGTACTATGGATCATCACTGATGTACTATGGATCATGACTGGTGTACTATGGATCATCACTGATGTACTGTGGACCATCCCTGATGTACTGTGGATCATCACTGATGTACTGTGGATCATCACTGATGTACTGTGGATCATCACTGATGTACTATGGATCATCACTGATGTACTATGGACCATCCCTGATGTACTGTGGATCATCACTGATGTACTATAGATCATCACTGATGTACTATGGGCCATCACTGGTGTACTATGGGCCATCACTGGAGTACTATGGATCATCACTGGTGTACTATGGACCATCACTAATTTACTATGGACCATCACTGATGTACTGTGGATCATCACTGATGTACTGTGGATCATCCCTGGTGTACTATGGATAATCACTGGTGTACTATGGATCATCACTGATGTACTATGGGCCATCACTGATGTACTATGGATCATCACTGATGTACTGTGGACCATCACTGATGTACTGTGGATCATCACTGATGTACTGTGGATCATCACTGATGTACTGAGGATCATCACTGATGTACTATAGATCATCACTGATGTACTATGGGCCATCACTGGTGTACTGTGGATCATCACTGATGTACTGTGGATCATCACTGATGTACTATAGATCATCACTGATGTACTATGGACCATCACTGGTGTACTATGAATCATCACTGGTGTACTATTAATCATCACTGGTGTACTATGGATCATCACTGATGTACTATAGATCATTACTGATGTACTATGGACCATCACTGGTGTACTATGAATCATCACTGGTGTACTATGGATCATCACTGGTGTACTATGGATAATCACTGATGTACTATAGATCATCACTGATGTACTATGGGCCATCACTTGTGTACTATGGATCATCACTGGTGTACTATGGATCATCCCTGATGTACTATGGACCATCCCTGATGTACTATGGACCATCCCTGATGTACTGTGGATCATCACTGATGTACTATAGATCATCGCTGATGTACTATGGGCCATCACTGGTGTACTATGGATCATCACTGGTGTAGTATGGATCATCACTGGTGTACTATGGACCATCACTGATGTACTTTGGACCATTACTGATGTACTGTGGATCATCACTGATGTACTGTGGATCATCACTGATGTAGTGAGGATCATCACTGATGTACTGAGGATCATCACTGATGTACTGTGGATCATCACAGATGTAGTATAGATCATCACTGATGTACTGAGGATCCTCAGATGTACTGAGGATCATCACTGATGTACTGAGGATCATCACTGATGTACTGTGGATCATCACAGATGTAGTATAGATCATCACTGATGTACTGAGGATCCTCAGATGTACTGAGGATCATCACTGATGTACTGAGGATCATCACTGATGTACTGTGGATCATCACTGATGTAGTATAGATCATCACCATAGATCATCACCATCACTGGTGTACTATGGGCCATCACTGGTGTATTATGGATCATCACTGGTGTAGTATGGATCATCACTGGTGTACTATGGACCATCACTGATGTACTATGGACCATCACTGATGTACTGTGGATCATTACTGATGTCCTGAGGATCATCACTGATGTACTGAGGATCATCACTGATGTACTGTGGATCATCACTGATGTAGTATAAATCATCACTGATGTACTATGGGCCATAGTGTACTATGGATCATCACTGATGTACTATGGATCATCACTGATGTACTATCGATCATCACTGATGTACTATCGATCATCACTGATGTATTATGGATCATCACTGATGTACTATGTACCATCCCTGATGTACTGTGGATCATCCCTGATGTACTGTGGATCATCACTGATGTACTGTGGATCATCACTGATGTACTGTGGATCATCACTGATGTACTGAGGATCATAACTGATGTACTATAGATCATCACTTATGTACTATGGGCCATCACTGGTGTACTGTGGATCATCACTGATGTACTGTGGATCATCACTGATGTACTATAGATCATCACTGATGTACTATGGACCATCACTGGTGTACTATGAATCATCACTGGTGTACTATTAATCATCACTGGTGTACTGTGGATCATCACTGATGTACTATAGATAATCACTGATGTAAAGTGGATCATCACTGATGTACTATGGGCCATCACTGGTGTACTATGGACCATCCCTGATGTACCCTGGACCATCCCTGATGTACTGCGGATCATCACTGATGTACTGTGGATCATCACTGATGTACTATAGATCATCACTGATGTACTATGGGCCATCACTGGTGTACTATGGGCCATCACTGGTGTATTATGGATCATCACTGGTGTAGTATGGATTATCACTGGTGTACTATGGACCATCACTGATGTACTATGGACCATCACTGATGTACTGTGGATCATCACTGATGTACTGTGGATCATCACTGATGTACTGAGGATCATCACTGATGTACTGAGGATCATCACTGATGTACTGTGGATCATCACTGATGTAGTATAGATCATCACTGATGTACTGAGGATCCTCAGATGTACTGAGGATCATCACTGATGTACTGAGGATCATCACTGATGTACTGTGGATCATCACTGATGTAGTATAGATCATCACCATAGATCATCACCATCACTGGTGTACTATGGGCCATCACTGGTGTGTTATGGATCATCACTGGTGTAGTATGGATCATCACTGGTGTACTATGGACCATCACTGATGTACTATGGACCATCACTGATGTACTGTGGATCATCACTGATGTACTGTGGATCATCACTGATGTACTGAGGATCATCACTGATGTACTGAGGATCATCACTGATGTACTGAGGATCATCACTGATGTACTGTGGATCATCACTGATGTAGTATAAATCATCACTGGTGTACTATGGGCCATAGTGTACTATGGATCATCACTGATGTACTATGGATCATCACTGATGTACTATGGATCATCACTGATGTACTATGGATCATCACTGATGTATTATGGATCATCACTGATGTACTATGGACCATCCCTGATGTACTGTGGATCATCCCTGATGTACTGTGGATCATCACTGATGAACTGTGGATTATCACAGTACATCAGTGATGATCCACAGTACATCGGGGATGGTCCACAGTACATCAGTGATGGTCCATAGTACACCAGTGATGATCCATAATACATCAGTGATGATCCATAGTACATCAGTGATGATCCATAGTACATCAGTGATGATCCATAGTACATCAGTGATGATCCATAGTACACTATGGCCCATAGTACATCAGTGATGATTTATACTAGTGCCTGTAGTTGCGTGCAGAACTTGTCAGCTGAGTTGCAGACGTGGAGATGCAGGCAGAACATCTGGTAAGGAACTGGACTCAGGAAAGCTGGTAGGATGGACAGCTAGCACAGGCACTGGAGACAGCGTTAAGCCAAGCAGGAGGCTGGTGCAGGATCACAAGGATGGCCGGGTTCGGTAGCAGACGGGCAGCGAGGTACTGGAAAAGGTTCAAGATTCAAATTGCCTCTTCTCTTCTTGTCGAAGAACTTTTTATTATCTGCCTGGGTCTTGGAGATTGTATCCTGAAGTAATTGGTAGTTTGAGTTAAGGAAGTTCAACCTGTCTTGTACGGCAGGTACAGAAGAATCAATAGGCAGCTCAGGCAAGAAAGAAGGATGGTATCCATAATTGGCGAAAAAAGGTGACTGTTTGGTTGCCGAATGGGTGGAATTATTGTATGAAAATTCCGCGAGTGGGAGAAGTGATAGCCAGTCATCCTGCGCAAAAGAAGAAAAGCATCGTAGGTACTGTTCAAGAGTTTGATTGACCCTTTCAGTCTGTCCATTAGTTTGTGGGTGATAAGCTGTGGAGAGGCGGAGTTCAATGTTCAAAGTTTCACATAAGGCCCTCCAACATCTAGAAGTGAACTGCATCCCTCGATCAGAAACTATGCTGTCAGGGATGCCATGCAACCTTACAATCTCCTTGATAAAAGTTGAGGCAGTCTCCGGGGCAGAAGGAGTTCCTTGCAGAGGTACAAAGTGGGCCATTTTGTCAAACGATCAACCACAACGAAAATGGTAGTAAAGTGTTCAGATGGGGGAAGTTCTACTATAAAATCCATGGAGATCATGCTCCATGGTTTCTCAGGTACAGGAAGGGGCTCAAGTAGACCCCAAGTTCTGGCTCTGTCTGTCTTATTCCGAAGGCATGAAATACAAGATCTTACATATTTCTTGCAGTCGTTCATCAAGTTTGGCCACTAGAATGTACGGGAGATCAAATTAGCCGTCTTGTGAATCCCAAAGTGACCCGCTCTTGTAACTTCTGCACAATATTTGAGAGCGCAGAAATAGTTTGGTAAATGTCCTTCGGTGGAGAGGCCTCCCTTCCAGACTCCATCTCTGGCTGACTGGTACTGTCACGTACCTGGTAGGAGTCTGGAATGACGAGGTCGGCCTCCCTTGTATCTCCAACCCAAGCCCCACTGAGGATGGGACAGACCTAGGGTGAGGAGTTACACGAGTGCCTGTAGTTGCGTGCAGAACTTGTCAGCTGAGTTGCAGACGTGGAGATGCAGGCAGAGCATCTGGTAAGGAACTGGACTCAGGAAAGCTGGTAGGATGGACAGCTAGCACAGGCACTGGAGACAGCGTTAAGCCAAGCAGGAGGCTGGTGCAGGATCACAAGGGTGGCCGGGTTCGGTAGCAGACGGGCAGCGAGGTACTGGAAAAGGCCCCAAAAATCTTGGGCCAAGCTTCCTCGAGGGGCAACTTAGTTTCAAGTTCGCTGTGGAAAGCCAGACCTTATCTCCAGGTTCAAGATTCAAATTGCCTCTTCTCTTCTTGTCGAAGAACTTTTTATTATCTGCCTGGGTCTTGGAGATTGTATCCTGCAGTAATTGGTAGTTGGAGTTAAGGAAGTTCAACCTGTCTTGTACGGCAGGTACAGAAGAATCAATAGGCAGCTCAGGCAAGAAAGAAGGATGGTATCCATAATTGGCGAAAAAAGGTGACTGTTTGGTTGCCGAATGGGTGGAATTATTGTATGAAAATTCCGCGAGTGGGAGAAGTGATAGCCAGTCATCCTGTGCAAAAGAAGAAAAGCATCGTAGGTACTGTTCAAGGGTTTGATTGACCCTTTCAGTCTGTCCATTAGTTTGTGGGTGATAAGCTGTGGAGAGGCGGAGTTCAATGTTCAAAGTTTCTCATAAGGCCCTCCAAAATCTAGAAGTGAACTGCACCCCTCGATCAGAAACTATGCTGTCAGGGATGCCATGCAACCTTACAATCTCCTTGATAAAAGTTGAGGCAGTCTCCGGGGCAGAAGGAGTTCCTTGCAGAGGTACAAAGTGGGCCATTTTGGTCAAACGATCAACCACAACGAAAATGGTAGTGAAGTCTTCAGATGGGGGAAGTTCTACTATAAAATCCATGGAGATCATGCTCCATGGTTTCTCAGGTACAGGAAGGGGCTCAAGTAGACCCCAAGTTCTGGCTCTGTCTGTCTTATTCCGAAGGCATGAAATACAAGATCTTACATATTTCTTGCAGTCGTTCATCAAGTTTGGCCACCAGAATGTACGGGAGATCAAATTAGCCGTCTTGTGAATCCCAAAGTGACCCGCTAAGGGGATGATCATGACATCGCCCTAGGACGGCAACTCTGAACTGTTCTGGGACCTGCAGTAATTGGTAGTTGGAGTTAAGGAAGTTCAACCTGTCTTGTACGGCAGGTACAGAAGAATCAATAGGCAGCTCAGGCAAGAAAGAAGGATGGTATCCATAATTGGCGAAAAAAGGTGACTGTTTGGTTGCCGAATGGGTGGAATTATTGTATGAAAATTCCGCGAGTGGGAGAAGTGATAGCCAGTCATCCTGTGCAAAAGAAGAAAAGCATCGTAGGTACTGTTCAAGGGTTTGATTGACCCTTTCAGTCTGTCCATTAGTTTGTGGGTGATAAGCTGTGGAGAGGCGGAGTTCAATGTTCAGAGTTTCACATAAGGCCCTCCAAAATCTAGAAGTGAACTGCACCCCTCGATCAGAAACTATGCTGTCAGGGATGCCATGCAACCTTACAATCTCCTTGATAAAAGTTGAGGCAGTCTCCGGGGCAGAAGGAGTTCCTTGCAGAGGTACAAAGTGGGCCATTTTGTTCAAACGATTAACCACAACGAAAATGGTAGTGAAGTCTTCAGATGGGGGAAGTTCTACTATAAAATCCATGGAGATAATGCTCCATGGTTTCTCAGGTACAGGAAGGGGCTCAAGTAGACCCCAAGTTCTGGCTCTGTCTGTCTTATTCCGAAGGCATGAAATACAAGATCTTACATATGTCTTGCAATCGTTCATCAAGTTTGGCCACCAGAATGTACGGGAGATCAAATTAGCCGTCTTGTGAATCCCAAAGTGACCCGCTCTTGTAACTTCTGCACAATATTTGAGAGAGCAGAAATAGTTTGGTAAATGTCCTTCGGTGGAGAGGCCTCCCTTCCAGACTCCATCTCTGGCTGACTGGTACTGTCACGTACCTGGTAGGAGTCTGGAATGACGAGGTCGGCCTCCCTTGTATCTCCAACCCAAGCCCCACTGAGGATGGGACAGACCTAGGGTGAGGAGTTACACGAGAGCCTGTAGTTGCGTGCAGAACTTGTCAGCTGAGTTGCAGACGTGGAGATGCAGGCAGAGCATCTGGTAAGGAACTGGACTCAGGAAAGCTGGTAGGATGGACAGCTAGCACAGGCACTGGAGACAGCGTTAAGCCAAGCAGGAGGCTGGTGCAGGATCACAAGGGTGGCCGGGTTCGGTAGCAGAGGGGCAGCGAGGTACTGGGAAAGGCCCCAAAAATCTTGGGCCAAGCTTCCTCGAGGGGCAACTTAGTTTCAAGTTCGCTGTGGAAAGCCAGACCTTATCTCCAGGTTCAAGATTCAAATTGCCTCTTCTCTTCTTGTCGAAGAACTTTTTATTATCTGCCTGGGTCTTGGAGATTGTATCCTGCAGTAATTGGTAGTTGGAGTTAAGGAAGTTCAACCTGTCTTGTACGGCAGGTACAGAAGAATCAATAGGCAGCTCAGGCAAGAAAGAAGGATGGTATCCATAATTGGCGAAAAAAGGTGACTGTTTGGTTGCCGAATGGGTGGAATTATTGTATGAAAATTCCGCGAGTGGGAGAAGTGATAGCCAGTCATCCTGTGCAAAAGAAGAAAAGCATCGTAGGTACTGTTCAAGGGTTTGATTGACCCTTTCAGTCTGTCCATTAGTTTGTGGGTGATAAGCTGTGGAGAGGCGGAGTTCAATGTTCAAAGTTTCACATAAGGCCCTCCAAAATCTAGAAGTGAACTGCACCCCTCGATCAGAAACTATGCTGTCAGGGATGCCATGCAACATTACAATCTCCTTGATAAAAGTTGAGGCAGTCTCCGGGGCAGAAGGAGTTCCTTGCAGAGGTACAAAGTGGGCCATTTTGGTCAAACGATCAACCACAACGAAAATGGTAGTGAAGTCTTCAGATGGGGGAAGTTCTACTATAAAATCCATGGAGATCATGCTCCATGGTTTCTCAGGTACAGGAAGGGGCTCAAGTAGACCCCAAGTTCTGGCTCTGTATGTCTTATTCCGAAGGCATGAAATACAAGATCTTACATATTTCTTGCAGTCGTTCATCAAATTTGGCAACCAGAATGTACGGGAGATCAAATTGGCCGTCTTGTGAATCCCAAAGTGACCCGCTCTTGTAACTTCTGCACAATATTTGAGAGCGCAGAAATAGTTTGGTAAATGTCCTTCGGTGGAGAGGCCTCCCTTCCAGACTCCATCTCTGGCTGACTGGTACTGTCACGTACCTGGTAGGAGTCTGGAATGACGAGGTCGGCCTCCCTTGTATCTCCAACCCAAGCCCCACTGAGGATGGGACAGACCTAGGGTGAGGAGTTACACGAGTGCCTGTAGTTGCGTGCAGAACTTGTCAGCTGAGTTGCAGACGTGGAGATGCAGGCAGAGCATCTGGTAAGGAACTGGACTCAGGAAAGCTGGTAGGATGGACAGCTAGCACAGGCACTGGAGACAGCGTTAAGCCAAGCAGGAGGCTGGTGCAGGATCACAAGGGTGGCCGGGTTCGGTAGCAGACGGGCAGCGAGGTACTGGAAAAGGTTCAAGATTCAAATTGCCTCTTCTCTTCTTGTCGAAGAACTTTTTATTATCTGCCTGGTTCTTGGAGATTGTATCCTGCAGTAATTGGTAGTTTGAGTTAAGGAAGTTCAACCTGTCTTGTACGGCAGGTACAGAAGAATCAATAGGCAGCTCAGGCAAGAAAGAAGGATGGTATCCATAATTGGCGAAAAAAGGTGACTGTTTGGTTGCCGAATGGGTGGAATTATTGTATGAAAATTCCGCGAGTGGGAGAAGTGATAGCCAGTCATCCTGCGCAAAAGAAGAAAAGCATCGTAGGTACTGTTCAAGGGTTTGATTGACCCTTTCAGTCTGTCCATTAGTTTGTGGGTGATAAGCTGTGGAGAGGCGGAGTTCAATGTTCAAAGTTTCACATAAGGCCCTCCAACATCTAGAAGTGAACTGCACCCCTCGATCAGAAACTATGCTGTCAGGGATGCCATGCAACCTTACAATCTCCTTGATAAAAGTTGAGGCAGTCTCCGGGGCAGAAGGAGTTCCTTGCAGAGGTACAACGTGGGCCATTTTGGTCAAACGATCAACCACAACGAAAATGGTAGTGAAGTCTTCAGATGGGGGAAGTTCTACTATAAAATCCATGGAGATCATGCTCCATGGTTTCTCAGGTACAGGAAGGGGCTCAAGTAGACCCCAAGTTCTGGCTCTGTCTGTCTTATTCCGAAGGCATGAAATACAAGATCTTACATATTTCTTGCAGTCGTTCATCAAGTTTAGCCACCAGAATGTACGGGAGATCAAATTAGCCGTCTTGTGAATCCCAAAGTAACCCGCTAGGGGATGATCATGACATCGCCCTAGGACGGCAACTCTGAACTGTTCTGGGACCTGCAGTAATTGGTAGTTGGAGTTAAGGAAGTTCAACCTGTCTTGTACGGCAGGTACAGAAGAATCAATAGGCAGCTCAGGCAAGAAAGAAGGATGGTATCCATAATTGGCGAAAAAAGGTGACTGTTTGGTTGCCGATTGGGTGGAATTATTGTATGAAAATTCCGCGAGTGGGAGAAGTGATAGCCAGTCATCCTGTGCAAAAGAAGAAAAGCATCGTAGGTACTGTTCAAGGGTTTGATTGACCCTTTCAGTCTGTCCATTAGTTTGTGGGTGATAAGCTGTGGAGAGGCGGAGTTCAATGTTCAAAGTTTCACATAAGGCCCTCCAAAATCTAGAAGTGAACTGCACCCCTCGATCAGAAACTATGCTGTCAGGGATGCCATGCAACCTTACAATCTCCTTGATAAAAGTTGAGGCAGTCTCCGGGGCAGAAGGAGTTCCTTGCAGAGGTACAAAGTGGGCCATTTTGGTCAAACGATCAACCACAACGAAAATGGTAGTGAAGTCTTCAGATGGGGGAAGTTCTACTATAAAATCCATGGAGATCATGCTCCATGGTTTCTCAGGTACAGGAAGGGGCTCAAGTAGACCCCAAGTTCTGGCTCTGTCTGTCTTATTCCGAAGGCATGAAATACAAGATCTTACATATTTCTTGCAGTCGTTCATCAAGTTTGGCCACCAGAATGTACGGGAGATCGAATTAGCCGTCTTGTGAATCCCAAAGTGACCCGCTAGGGGATGATCATGACATCGCCCTGGGACGGCAACTCTGAACTGTTCTGGGATAAAGATTTGCCTCTTAGACAAATAGGCCTCTTAGTACAGGCCATCCCTTAGTTGAAGAGCCAGGTCCTTGGAAGGCGGTTGGTCTTCCACATATTTTCTTATATGTGACATCAGATCCGCCTGAAGAAGTAAAAAATTATTGGCTGGTAAAATAGTATCAGGTTCCGAGGATACAACTGGATCACTGAACATGCGGGACAAGGCATCTGGTTTCCCATTCTTTGAGCCAGGACGGTAGGTTATATGAAATATGAAACGAGAGAAAAAAAGTGCCCATCTTGCCTGCCGAGGTCTTAGGCGTTTAGCTGTCTTCAAATACTCAAGATTCTTGTGATCTGTGAAGATAAGAATTGGGTGAGAAGCTCCCTCCAAAAAGTAACGCCATTCTTCAAGAGCGGCCTTGATAGCCAGTAGCTCTCGGTCACCAACATCATAATTCCTTTCGGAAGGATTTAATTTTTTAGAGAAGAAGGCCACAGGGTGGAGCAATGATTTGGGCCCTTGGTGTTGGGAAATAATAGCCTCAACTGCATTTTCCGAGGCGTCTACCTCCAAAACATAAGCTAAGGAGGGATCGGGATGTTTCAAGATGGGAGCTGAGGTGAATAAGGCTTTCAACTGTTCAAACGCTGTCTGAGCCTCTGGGGTCCATCGAAAGGGAACATGCTGTTTCGTTAGCTGAGTAATGGGAGTGATGATGCCAGAAAAGTCCTTAATAAATGTTCTATAAAAGTTAGCAAACCCCACGAACCTCTGTACAGCTTTTCTGTCAGTAGGAGCAGACCATTCCAAGACAGAAGCGACTTTCTAAGGGTCCATGGAGATTCCTTCGGCGGCGATGACAAGCCCTAGGAAATGCACAACTTGCTTTTCAAAGTCGCATTTTTCAGCCTTTGCGTAAAGTCAGTGTTCCCGCAATCGAGCTAATACCTTTTTTACATGAGTCCGATGGGATTCTAAAGTTTCAGAGAATACAAGGATGTCATCCAGATACACGATGACGAATAAATCAAGAAAGTCCCGAAAAAAATCGTTTACCAGATGCTGGAATGTGGCTGGAGCATTGCAGAGCCCGAATGGCATGACTAAATACTCAAAGTGGCCAAAACGTGTCCGGAAGGCCGTCTTCCATTCGTCTCCCTCCCTGATTCTGACAAGATTATAGGCACCCCTCAAGTCCAGTTTGGAGAACACTCGTGCCCCTCGCAGCCTCTGGAATAGTTCGGGAATCAGAGGAAGAGGGTACCGATTCTTGACAGTGACCCTGTTAAGGTCACGATAGTCCACACAGGGCCTCAAGGTGTGGTCTTTTTTCTCAACGAAGAAAATACCGGCTCCTGCTGGTGAAGTGGAAGGCCGAATGAACTGCTTTTCAAGGCTCTCATCGATATAGGTACGCATAACCCTGTTAAGGTCACGATAGTCCACACAGGGCCTCAAGGTGTGGTCTTTTTTCTCAACGAAGAAAATACCGGCTCCTGCTGGTGAAGTGGAAGGCCGAATGAACTGCTTTTCAAGGCTCTCGTCGATATAGGTACGCAGGGCTTCCAATTCAGGCTCAGAGAGAGGGTAAATCCGACCAAACGGGATCTGGGCTCCCGGTAGAAGTTCAATGGGGCAATCGTAAGTTCTATGAGGTGGAAGAGTGTCTGCACCCTTTTTATTAAAGACGTCCAGAAATTCGTGATAAGCAACCGGGATCAGTTTAGAGGCTTCATGGTCAGGGTGGATACCCAGGAGGTGCGTGGAGTTGACAGTTCCTCCCAAGAGGCAGTGCGTCTGGCAGTAGTTGGACGAAAAAGAGATATCTCCGGTAAGCCAGTCAACGTGAGGGTTGTGTGCCTTCAACCATGGAATGCCGAGGATAACGGGAAACATGGGAGAAGCTATGACATCCAAACGGAGGAGTTCGCTATGGCCTGAAGAAGTCTGGCAGAGAATAGGCAAGGTCCCCTGAGTAACCGGGCCTGATTTTATACCGGAGCCGTCAGCCAGATGGACATGGAACCCTTGCCTCTTGGTACCCAAGGGCAGCTGCTGAAGAGAAGCAAATGCAGAGTCCACAAAACAGCTGCAGGCCCCAGAGTCTATGATTGCAAGTATTGAAACCGTCTTTTCGGGGAGCTGAAGCTTGATGGGAAGAGAGACATGTGACTGATCCTTCCCAGGGAGATGCATCACAAGAGGCTGACGGGAAGAGACCCTGCAGGTCTCTGCCGGACAAGTTCGCATGAAGTGGCCAACCTCCCCGCAGTAGAGACACAGACTGCCTTGGACTCGACGTAGACGTTCAGCAGGAGAAAGAGGTAACCTACGAAAACTGCTGTGAGGTGCCTTATGCTGTTCCCTCCTTCTGGGGGAAGGAACAGGTAGAGGAGCAGGGGCGGCTGGCCTTGAAACCACAGAAAGAGTCCCTTTAGATTTTTCCGATTGCCTTTCTCGAAACCGCCGATCGATCTGAATAGTTAAATTTATCAGATCTTCCAGGGACGCGGGTATTCCCACTCTGGCAAGTTCATCTTTTACGGTGTCAGAAAGTCCTAGACGGAACTGGTGACGAAGTGCAGAGTGATTCCATTGGGTATCTGCGCTCCAAACACGAAAGTCAGTTACGTAATCTTCAACAGGCCTTGGCCCTTGCTGTAATTTGTCAAGCATGGATTCGGCAGTTTGCTGGGAAAAGGGGTCAGTGGTCAGGGGTCAGGAGGCTGGTGCAGGATCACAAGGGTGGCCGAGTTCGGTAGCAGACGGGCAGCGAGGTACTGGAAAAGGTTCAAGATTCAAATTGCCTCTTCTCTTCTTGTCGAATAACTTTTTATTATCTGCCTGGGTCTTGGAGATTGTATCCTGCAGTAATTGGTAGTTGGAGTTAAGGAAGTTCAACCTGTCTTGTACGGCAGGTACAGAAGAATCAATAGGCAGCTCAGGCAAGAAAGAAGAATGGTATCCATAATTGACGAAAAAAGGTGACTGTTTGGTTGCCGAATGGGTGGAATTATTGTATGAAAATTCCGCGAGTGGGAGAAGTGATAGCCAGTCATCCTGCGCAAAAGAAGAAAAGCATCGTAGGTACTGTTCAAGGGTTTGATTGACCCTTTCAGTCTGTCCATTAGTTTGTGGGTGATAAGCTGTGGAGAGGCGGAGTTCAATGTTCAAAGTTTCACATAAGGCCCTCCAAAATCTAGAAGTGAACTGCACCCCTCGATCAGAAACTATGCTGTCAGGGATGCCATGCAACCTTACAATCTCCTTGATAAAAGTTGAGGCAGTCTCCGGGGCAGAAGGAGTTCCTTGCAGAGGTACAAAGTGGGCCATTTTGGTCAAACGATCAACCACAACGAAAATGGTAGTAAAGTCTTCAGATGGGGGAAGTTCTACTATAAAATCCATGGAGATCATGCTCCATGGTTTCTCAGGTACAGGAAGGGGCTCAAGTAGACCCCAAGTTCTGGCTCTGTCTGTCTTATTCCGAAGGTATGAAATACAAGATCTTACATATTTCTTGCAGTCGTTCATCAAGTTTGGCCACCAGAATGTACGGGAGATCAAATTAGCCGTCTTGTGAATCCCAAAGTGACCCGCTCTTGTAACTTCTGCACAATATTTGAGAGCGCAGAAATAGTTTGGTAAATGTCCTTCGGTGGAGAGGCCTCCCTTCCAGACTCCATCTCTGGCTGACTGTTACTGTCACGTACCTGGTAGGAGTCTGGAATGACGAGGTCGGCCTCCCTTGTATCTCCAACCCAAGCCCCACTGAGGATGGGACAGACCTAGGGTGAGGAGTTACACGAGAGCCTGTAGTTGCGTGCAGAACTTGTCAGCTGAGTTGCAGACGTGGAGATGCAGGCAGAGCATCTGGTAAGGAACTGGACTCAGGAAAGCTGGTAGGATGGACAGCTAGCACAGGCACTGGAGACAGCGTTAAGCCAAGCAGGAGGCTGGTGCAGGATCAAAAGGGTGGCCGGGTTCGGTAGCAGACGGGCAGCGAGGTACTGGAAAAGGCCCCAAAAATCTTGGGCCAAGCTTCCTCGAGGGGCAACTTAGTTTCAAGTTCGCTGTGGAAAGCCAGACCTTATCTCCAGGTTCAAGATTCAAATTGCCTCTTCTCTTCTTGTCGAAGAACTTTTTATTATCTGCCTGGGTCTTGGAGATTGTATCCTGCAGTAATTGGTAGTTGGAGTTAAGGAAGTTCAACCTGTCTTGTACGGCAGGTACAGAAGAATCAATAGGCAGCTCAGGCAAGAAAGAAGGATGGTATCCATAATTGGCGAAAAAAGGTGACTGGTTGCCGAATGGGTGGAATTATTGTATGAAAATTCCGCGAGTGGGAGAAGTGATAGCCAGTCATCCTGTGCAAAAGAAGAAAAGCATCGTAGGTACTGTTCAAAGGTTTGATTGACCCTTTCAGTCTGTCCATTAGTTTGTGGGTGATAAGCTGTGGAGAGGCGGAGTTCAATGTTCAAAGTTTCACATAAGGCCCTCCAAAATCTAGAAGTGAACTGCACCCCTCGATCAGAAACTATGCTGTCAGGGATGCCATGCAACCTTACAATCTCCTTGATAAAAGTTGAGGCAGTCTCCGGGGCAGAAGGAGTTCCTTGCAGAGGTACAAAGTGGGCCATTTTGGTCAAACGATCAACCACAACGAAAATGGTAGTGAAGTCTTCAGATGGGGGAAGTTCTACTATAAAATCCATGGAGATCATGCTCCATGGTTTCTCAGGTACAGGAAGGGGCTCAAGTAGACCCCAAGTTCTGGCTCTGTCTGTCTTATTCCGAAGGCATGAAATACAAGATCTTACATATTTCTTGCAGTCGTTCATCAAGTTTGGCCACCAGAATGTACGGGAGATCGAATTAGCCGTCTTGTGAATCCCAAAGTGACCCGCTAGGGGATGATCATGACATCGCCCTGGGACGGCAACTCTGAACTGTTCTGGGATAAAGATTTGCCTCTTAGACAAATAGGCCTCTTAGTACAGGCCATCCCTTAGTTGAAGAGCCAGGTCCTTGGAAGGCGGTTGGTCTTCCACATATTTTCTTATATGTGACATCAGATCCGCCTGAAGAAGTAAAAAATTATTGGCTGGTAAAATAGTATCAGGTTCCGAGGATACAACTGGATCACTGAACATGCGGGACAAGGCATCTGGTTTCCCATTCTTTGAGCCAGGACGGTAGGTTATATGAAATATGAAACGAGAGAAAAAAAGTGCCCATCTTGCCTGCCGAGGTCTTAGGCGTTTAGCTGTCTTCAAATACTCAAGATTCTTGTGATCTGTGAAGATAAGAATTGGGTGAGAAGCTCCCTCCAAAAAGTAACGCCATTCTTCAAGAGCGGCCTTGATAGCCAGTAGCTCTCGGTCACCAACATCATAATTCCTTTCGGAAGGATTTAATTTTTTAGAGAAGAAGGCCACAGGGTGGAGCAATGATTTGGGCCCTTGGTGTTGGGAAATAATAGCCTCAACTGCATTTTCCGAGGCGTCTACCTCCAAAACATAAGCTAAGGAGGGATCGGGATGTTTCAAGATGGGAGCTGAGGTGAATAAGGCTTTCAACTGTTCAAACGCTGTCTGAGCCTCTGGGGTCCATCGAAAGGGAACATGCTGTTTCGTTAGCTGAGTAATGGGAGTGATGATGCCAGAAAAGTCCTTAATAAATGTTCTATAAAAGTTAGCAAACCCCACGAACCTCTGTACAGCTTTTCTGTCAGTAGGAGCAGACCATTCCAAGACAGAAGCGACTTTCTAAGGGTCCATGGAGATTCCTTCGGCGGCGATGACAAGCCCTAGGAAATGCACAACTTGCTTTTCAAAGTCGCATTTTTCAGCCTTTGCGTAAAGTCAGTGTTCCCGCAATCGAGCTAATACCTTTTTTACATGAGTCCGATGGGATTCTAAAGTTTCAGAGAATACAAGGATGTCATCCAGATACACGATGACGAATAAATCAAGAAAGTCCCGAAAAAAATCGTTTACCAGATGCTGGAATGTGGCTGGAGCATTGCAGAGCCCGAATGGCATGACTAAATACTCAAAGTGGCCAAAACGTGTCCGGAAGGCCGTCTTCCATTCGTCTCCCTCCCTGATTCTGACAAGATTATAGGCACCCCTCAAGTCCAGTTTGGAGAACACTCGTGCCCCTCGCAGCCTCTGGAATAGTTCGGGAATCAGAGGAAGAGGGTACCGATTCTTGACAGTGACCCTGTTAAGGTCACGATAGTCCACACAGGGCCTCAAGGTGTGGTCTTTTTTCTCAACGAAGAAAATACCGGCTCCTGCTGGTGAAGTGGAAGGCCGAATGAACTGCTTTTCAAGGCTCTCATCGATATAGGTACGCATAACCCTGTTAAGGTCACGATAGTCCACACAGGGCCTCAAGGTGTGGTCTTTTTTCTCAACGAAGAAAATACCGGCTCCTGCTGGTGAAGTGGAAGGCCGAATGAACTGCTTTTCAAGGCTCTCGTCGATATAGGTACGCAGGGCTTCCAATTCAGGCTCAGAGAGAGGGTAAATCCGACCAAACGGGATCTGGGCTCCCGGTAGAAGTTCAATGGGGCAATCGTAAGTTCTATGAGGTGGAAGAGTGTCTGCACCCTTTTTATTAAAGACGTCCAGAAATTCGTGATAAGCAACCGGGATCAGTTTAGAGGCTTCATGGTCAGGGTGGATACCCAGGAGGTGCGTGGAGTTGACAGTTCCTCCCAAGAGGCAGTGCGTCTGGCAGTAGTTGGACGAAAAAGAGATATCTCCGGTAAGCCAGTCAACGTGAGGGTTGTGTGCCTTCAACCATGGAATGCCGAGGATAACGGGAAACATGGGAGAAGCTATGACATCCAAACGGAGGAGTTCGCTATGGCCTGAAGAAGTCTGGCAGAGAATAGGCAAGGTCCCCTGAGTAACCGGGCCTGATTTTATACCGGAGCCGTCAGCCAGATGGACATGGAACCCTTGCCTCTTGGTACCCAAGGGCAGCTGCTGAAGAGAAGCAAATGCAGAGTCCACAAAACAGCTGCAGGCCCCAGAGTCTATGATTGCAAGTATTGAAACCGTCTTTTCGGGGAGCTGAAGCTTGATGGGAAGAGAGACATGTGACTGATCCTTCCCAGGGAGATGCATCACAAGAGGCTGACGGGAAGAGACCCTGCAGGTCTCTGCCGGACAAGTTCGCATGAAGTGGCCAACCTCCCCGCAGTAGAGACACAGACTGCCTTGGACTCGACGTAGACGTTCAGCAGGAGAAAGAGGTAACCTACGAAAACTGCTGTGAGGTGCCTTATGCTGTTCCCTCCTTCTGGGGGAAGGAACAGGTAGAGGAGCAGGGGCGGCTGGCCTTGAAACCACAGAAAGAGTCCCTTTAGATTTTTCCGATTGCCTTTCTCGAAACCGCCGATCGATCTGAATAGTTAAATTTATCAGATCTTCCAGGGACGCGGGTATTCCCACTCTGGCAAGTTCATCTTTTACGGTGTCAGAAAGTCCTAGACGGAACTGGTGACGAAGTGCAGAGTGATTCCATTGGGTATCTGCGCTCCAAACACGAAAGTCAGTTACGTAATCTTCAACAGGCCTTGGCCCTTGCTGTAATTTGTCAAGCATGGATTCGGCAGTTTGCTGGGAAAAGGGGTCAGTGGTCAGGGGTCAGGAGGCTGGTGCAGGATCACAAGGGTGGCCGGGTTCGGTAGCAGACGGGCAGCGAGGTACTGGAAAAGGTTCAAGATTCAAATTGCCTCTTCTCTTCTTGTCGAATAACTTTTTATTATCTGCCTGGGTCTTGGAGATTGTATCCTGCAGTAATTGGTAGTTGGAGTTAAGGAAGTTCAACCTGTCTTGTACGGCAGGTACAGAAGAATCAATAGGCAGCTCAGGCAAGAAAGAAGAATGGTATCCATAATTGACGAAAAAAGGTGACTGTTTGGTTGCCGAATGGGTGGAATTATTGTATGAAAATTCCGCGAGTGGGAGAAGTGATAGCCAGTCATCCTGCGCAAAAGAAGAAAAGCATCGTAGGTACTGTTCAAGGGTTTGATTGACCCTTTCAGTCTGTCCATTAGTTTGTGGGTGATAAGCTGTGGAGAGGCGGAGTTCAATGTTCAAAGTTTCACATAAGGCCCTCCAAAATCTAGAAGTGAACTGCACCCCTCGATCAGAAACTATGCTGTCAGGGATGCCATGCAACCTTACAATCTCCTTGATAAAAGTTGAGGCAGTCTCCGGGGCAGAAGGAGTTCCTTGCAGAGGTACAAAGTGGGCCATTTTGGTCAAACGATCAACCACAACGAAAATGGTAGTAAAGTCTTCAGATGGGGGAAGTTCTACTATAAAATCCATGGAGATCATGCTCCATGGTTTCTCAGGTACAGGAAGGGGCTCAAGTAGACCCCAAGTTCTGGCTCTGTCTGTCTTATTCCGAAGGTATGAAATACAAGATCTTACATATTTCTTGCAGTCGTTCATCAAGTTTGGCCACCAGAATGTACGGGAGATCAAATTAGCCGTCTTGTGAATCCCAAAGTGACCCGCTCTTGTAACTTCTGCACAATATTTGAGAGCGCAGAAATAGTTTGGTAAATGTCCTTCGGTGGAGAGGCCTCCCTTCCAGACTCCATCTCTGGCTGACTGTTACTGTCACGTACCTGGTAGGAGTCTGGAATGACGAGGTCGGCCTCCCTTGTATCTCCAACCCAAGCCCCACTGAGGATGGGACAGACCTAGGGTGAGGAGTTACACGAGAGCCTGTAGTTGCGTGCAGAACTTGTCAGCTGAGTTGCAGACGTGGAGATGCAGGCAGAGCATCTGGTAAGGAACTGGACTCAGGAAAGCTGGTAGGATGGACAGCTAGCACAGGCACTGGAGACAGCGTTAAGCCAAGCAGGAGGCTGGTGCAGGATCAAAAGGGTGGCCGGGTTCGGTAGCAGACGGGCAGCGAGGTACTGGAAAAGGCCCCAAAAATCTTGGGCCAAGCTTCCTCGAGGGGCAACTTAGTTTCAAGTTCGCTGTGGAAAGCCAGACCTTATCTCCAGGTTCAAGATTCAAATTGCCTCTTCTCTTCTTGTCGAAGAACTTTTTATTATCTGCCTGGGTCTTGGAGATTGTATCCTGCAGTAATTGGTAGTTGGAGTTAAGGAAGTTCAACCTGTCTTGTACGGCAGGTACAGAAGAATCAATAGGCAGCTCAGGCAAGAAAGAAGGATGGTATCCATAATTGGCGAAAAAAGGTGACTGGTTGCCGAATGGGTGGAATTATTGTATGAAAATTCCGCGAGTGGGAGAAGTGATAGCCAGTCATCCTGTGCAAAAGAAGAAAAGCATCGTAGGTACTGTTCAAAGGTTTGATTGACCCTTTCAGTCTGTCCATTAGTTTGTGGGTGATAAGCTGTGGAGAGGCGGAGTTCAATGTTCAAAGTTTCACATAAGGCCCTCCAAAATCTAGAAGTGAACTGCACCCCTCGATCAGAAACTATGCTGTCAGGGATGCCATGCAACCTTACAATCTCCTTGATAAAAGTTGAGGCAGTCTCCGGGGCAGAAGGAGTTCCTTGCAGAGGTACAAAGTGGGCCATTTTGGTCAAACGATCAACCACAACGAAAATGGTAGTGAAGTCTTCAGATGGGGGAAGTTCTACTATAAAATCCATGGAGATCATGCTCCATGGTTTCTCAGGTACAGGAAGGGGCTCAAGTAGACCCCAAGTTCTGGCTCTGTCTGTCTTATTCCGAAGGCATGAAATACAAGATCTTACATATTTCTTGCAGTCGTTCATCAAGTTTGGCCACCAGAATGTACGGGAGATCAAATTAGCCGTCTTGTGAATCCCAAAGTGACCCGCTAGGGGATGATCATGACATCGCCCTAGGACGGCAACTCTGAACTGTTCTGGGACCTGCAGTAATTGGTAGTTGGAGTTAAGGAAGTTCAACCTGTCTTGTACGGCAGGTACAGAAGAATCAATAGGCAGCTCAGGCAAGAAAGAAGGATGGTATCCATAATTGGCGAAAAAAGGTGACTGTTTGGTTACCGAATGGGTGGAATTATTGTATGAAAATTCCGCGAGTGGGAGAAGTGATAGCCAGTCATCCTGTGCAAAAGAAGAAAAGCATCGTAGGTACTGTTCAAGGGTTTGATTGATGGCCTTGCAGAGGTACAAAGTGGGCTATTTTGGTCAAACGATCAACCACAACGAAAATGGTAGTGAAGTCTTCAGATGGGGGAAGTTCTACTATAAAATCCATGGAGATCATGCTCCATGGTTTCTCAGGTACAGGAAGGGGCCAATTATGGATACCATCCTTCTTTCTTGCCTGAGCTGCCTATTGATTCTTCTGTACCTGCCGTACAAGTAAGGTTGAACTTCCTTAACTCCAACTACCAATTACTGCAGGATACAATCTCCAAGACCCAGGCAGATAATAAAAAGTTCTTCGACAAGAAGAGAAGAGGCAATTTGAATCTTGAACCTTTTCCAGTACCTCGCTGCCCGTCTGCTACCGAACCCGGCCACCCTTGTGATCCTGCACCAGCCTCCTGCTTGGCTTAACGCTGTCTCCAGTGCCTGTGCTAGCTGTCCATCCTACCAGCTTTCCTGAGTCCAGTTCCTTACCAGATGCTCTGCCTGCATCTCCACATCTGCAACTCAGCTGACAAGTTCTGCACGCAACTACAGGCAGTCGTGTAACTCCTCACCCTAGGTCTGTCCCATCCTCAGTGGGGCTTGGGTTGGAGATACAAGGGAGGCCGACCTCGTCATTCCAGACTCCTACCAGGTACGTGACAGTACCAGTCAGCCAGAGATGGAGTCTGGAAGGGAGGCCTCTCCACCGAAGGACATTTACCAAACTATTTCTGCGCTCTCAAATATTGTGCAGAAGTTACAAGAGCGGGTCACTTTGGGATTCACAAGACGGCTAATTTGATCTCCCGTACATTCTGGTGGCCAAATTTGATGAACGACTGCAAGAAATATGTAAGATCTTGTATTTCATGCCTTCGGAATAAGACAGACAGAGCCAGAACTTGGGGTCTACTTGAGCCCCTTCCTGTACCTGAAACCATGGAGCATGATCTCCATGGATTTTATAGTAGAACTTCCCCCATCTGAAGACTTCACTACCATTTTCGTTGTGGTTGATCGTTTGACCAAAATGGCCCACTTTGTACCTCTGCAAGGAACTCCTTCTGCCCCGGAGACTGCCTCAACTTTTATCAAGGAGATTGTAAGGTTGCATGGCATCCCTGACAGCATAGTTTCTGATCGAGGGGTGCAGTTCACTTCTAGATTTTGGAGGGCCTTATGTGAAACTTTGAACATTGAACTCCGCCTCTCCACAGCTTATCACCCACAAACTAATGGACAGACTGAAAGGGTCAATCAAACCCTTGAACAGTACCTACGATGCTTTTCTTCTTTTGCACAGAATGACTGGCTATCACTTTTCCCACTCGCGGAATTTTCATACAATAATTCCACCCATTCGGCAACCAGTCACCTTTTTTCGCCAATTATGGATACCATCCTTCTTTCTTGCCTGAGCTGCCTATTGATTCTTCTGTACCTGCCGTACAAGACAGGTTGAACTTCCTTAACTCCAACTACCAATTACTGCAGGATACAATCTCCAAGACCCAGGCAGATAATAAAAAGTTCTTCGACAAGAAGAGAAGAGGCAATTTGAATCTTGAACCTGGAGATAAGGTCTGGCTTTCCACAGCGAACTTGAAACTAAGTTGCCCCTCGAGGAACAGCTTGGCCCAAGATTTTTGGGGCCTTTTCCAGTACCTCGCTGCCCGTCTGCTACCGAACCCGGCCACCCTTTTGATCCTGCACCAGCCTCCTGCTTGGCTTAACGCTGTCTCCAGTGCCTGTGCTAGCTGTCCATCCTACCAGCTTTCCTGAGTCCAGTTCCTTACCAGATGCTCTGCCTGCATCTCCACGTCTGCAACTCAGCTGACAAGTTCTGCACGCAACTACAGGCTCTCGTGTAACTCCTCACCCTAGGTCTGTCCCATCCTCAGTGGGGCTTGGGTTGGAGATACAAGGGAGGCCGACCTCGTCATTCCAGACTCCTACCAGGTACGTGACAGTACCAGTCAGCCAGAGATGGAGTCTGGAAGGGAGGCCTCTCCACCGAAGGACATTTACCAAACTATTTCTGCGCTCTCAAATATTGTGCAGAAGTTACAAGAGCGGGTCACTTTGGGATTTACAAGACGGCTAATTTGATCTCCCGTACATTCTGGTGGCCAAACTTGATGAACGACTGCAAGAAATATGTAAGATCTTGTATTTCATGCCTTCGGAATAAGACAGACAGAGCCAGAACTTGGGGTCTACTTGAGCCCCTTCCTGTACCTGAGAAACCATGGAGCATGATCTCCATGGATTTTATAGTAGAACTTCCCCCATCTGAAGACTTTACTACCATTTTCGTTGTGGTTGATCGTTTGACAAAAAATGGCCCACTTTGTACCTCTGCAAGGAACTCCTTCTGCCCCGGAGACTGCCTCAACTTTTATCAAGGAGATTGTAAGGTTGCATGGCATCCCTGACAGCATAGTTTCTGATCGAGGGGTGCAGTTCACTTCTAGATTTTGGAGGGCCTTATGTGAAACTTTGAACATTGAACTCCGCCTCTCCACAGCTTATCACCCACAAACTAATGGACAGACTGAAAGGGTCAATCAAACCCTTGAACAGTACCTACGATGCTTTTCTTCTTTTGCGCAGGATGACTGGCTATCACTTCTCCCACTCGCGGAATTTTCATACAATAATTCCACCCATTCGGCAACCAAACAGTCACCTTTTTTCGTCAATTATGGATACCATCCTTCTTTCTTGCCTGAGCTGCCTATTGATTCTTCTGTACCTGCCGTACAAGACAGGTTGAACTTCCTTAACTCCAACTACCAATTACTGCAGGATACAATCTCCAAGACCCAGGCAGATAATAAAAAGTTCTTCGACAAGAAGAGAAGAGGCAATTTGAATCTTGAACCTTTTCCAGTACCTCGCTGCCCGTCTGCTACCGAACCCGGCCACCCTTGTGATCCTGCACCAGCCTCCTGCTTGGCTTAACGCTGTCTCCAGTGCCTGTGCTAGCTGTCCATCCTACCAGCTTTCCTGAGTCCAGTTCCTTACCAGATGCTCTGCCTGCATCTCCACATCTGCAACTCAGCTGACAAGTTCTGCACGCAACTACAGGCAGTCGTGTAACTCCTCACCCTAGGTCTGTCCCATCCTCAGTGGGGCTTGGGTTGGAGATACAAGGGAGGCCGACCTCGTCATTCCAGACTCCTACCAGGTACGTGACAGTACCAGTCAGCCAGAGATGGAGTCTGGAAGGGAGGCCTCTCCACCGAAGGACATTTACCAAACTATTTCTGCGCTCTCAAATATTGTGCAGAAGTTACAAGAGAATCTTGGTCGCATGGAAGAGCGACTTCCGCATGAGGTGACCGTCGCATCGGCCTGTGCTCCTTTCACCGCCATGGAATTTTTCTACTCAAACAGAGTCTGGTCTGTTCCGTGATGCCACTCCCCCTCCGGAACCCAAAGTGCCTATCCCTGAACGGTTTTCTGGAGAACGCAAGAAGTTTCGTACCTTCCGGAATTCTTGTGAACTTTATTTTTCTCTGCTACCCCGAACCTTTGCATCAGTGGACATCAAGGTAGGGTTTATTATTACACTACTACTGAACGAACCACTCTCCTGGGCTCATCACCTTCGGGAACAACATGACCCTGTTCTGACTGCCACGGGTTCATTCTTCTCAGCCATGGCTCAGTTATACACTGACCCCTTTTCCCAGCAAACTGCCGAATCCATGCTTGACAAATTACAGCAAGGGCCAAGGCCTGTTGAAGATTACGTAACTGACTTTCGTGTTTGGAGCGCAGATACCCAATGGAATCACTCTGCACTTCGTCACCAGTTCCGTCTAGGTCTTTCTGACACCGTAAAAGATGAACTTGCCAGAGTGGGAATACCCGCGTCCCTGGAAGATCTGATAAATTTAACTATTCAGATCGATCGGCGGTTTCGAGAAAGGCAATCGGAAAAATCTAAAGGGACTCTTTCTGTGGTTTCAAGGCCAGCCGCCCCTGCTCCTCTACCTGTTCCTTCCCCCAGAAGGAGGGAACAGCATAAGGCACCTCACAGCAGTTTTTGTAGGTTACCTCTTTCTCCTGCTGAACGTCTACGTCGAGTCCAAGGCAGTCTGTGCCTCTACTGCGGGGAGGTTGGCCACTTCATACGAACTTGTCCGGCAGAGACCTGCAGGGTCTCTTCCCGTCAGCCTCTTGTGATGCATCTCCCTGGGAAGGATCAGTCACATGTCTCTCTTCCCATCAAGCTTCAGCTCCCCGAAAAGACGGTTTCAGTACTTGCAATCATAGACTCTGGGGCCTGCAGCTGTTTTGTGGACTCTGCATTTGCTTCTCTTCAGCAGCTGCCCTTGGGTACCAAGAGGCAAGGGTTCCATGTCCATCTGGCTGACGGCTCCGGTATTAAATCAGGCCCGGTTACTCAGGGGACCTTGCCTATTCTCTGCCAGACTTCTTCAGGCCATAGCGAACTCCTCCGTTTGGATGTCATAGCTTCTCCCATGTTTCCCGTTATCCTCGGCATTCCATGGTTGAAGGCACACAACCCTCACGTTGACTGGCTTACCGGAGATATCTCTTTTTCGTCCAACTACTGCCAGACGCACTGCCTCTTGGGAGGAACTGTCAACTCCACGCACCTCCTGGGTATCCACCCTGACCATGAAGCCTCTAAACTGATCCCGGTTGCTTATCACGAATTTCTGGACGTCTTTAATAAAAAGGGTGCAGACACTCTTCCACCTCATAGAACTTACGATTGCCCCATTGAACTTCTACCGGGAGCCGAGATCCCGTTTGGTCGGATTTACCCTCTCTCTGAGCCTGAATTGGAAGCCCTGCGTACCTATATCGACGAGAGCCTTGAAAAGCAGTTCATTCGGCCTTCCACTTCACCAGCAGGAGCCGGTATTTTCTTCGTTGAGAAAAAAGACCACACCTTGAGGCCCTGTGTGGACTATCGTGACCTTAACAGGGTCACTGTCAAGAATCGGTACCCTCTTCCTCTGATTCCCGAACTATTCCAGAGGCTGCGAGGGGCACGAGTGTTCTCCAAACTGGACTTGAGGGGTGCCTATAATCTTGTCAGAATCAGGGAGGGAGACGAATGGAAGACGGCCTTCCGGACACGTTTTGGCCACTTTGAGTATTTACTCATGCCATTCGGGCTCTGCAATGCTCCAGCCACATTCCAGCATCTGGTAAACGATTTTTTTTGGGACTTTCTTGATTTATTCGTCATCGTGTATCTGGATGACATCCTTGTATTCTCTGAAACTTTAGAATCCCATCGGACTCATGTAAAAAAGGTATTAGCTCGATTGCGGGAACACTGACTTTACGCAAAGGCTGAAAAATGCGACTTTGAAAAGCAAGTTGTGCATTTCCTAGGGCTTGTCATCTCCGCCGAGGGAATCTCCATGGATCCGTACAAAGTCGCTTCTGTCTTGGAATGGTCTGCTCCTACTGACAGAAAAGCTGTACAGAGGTTCGTGGGGTTTGCTAACTTTTATAGAACATTTATTAAGGACTTTTCTGGCATCATCACTGCCATTACTCAGCTAACGAAACAGCATGTTCCCTTTCGATGGACCCCAGAGGCTCAGACAGCGTTTGAACAGTTGAAAGCCTTATTCACCTCAGCTCCCATCTTGAAACATCCCGATCCCTCCTTAGCTTATGTTTTGGAGGTAGACGCCTCGGAAAATGCAGTTGAGGCTATTATTTCCCAACGCCAAGGGCCCAAATCATTGCTCCACCCTGTGGCCTTCTTCTCTGAAAAAATTAAATCCTTCCGAAAGGAATTATGATGTTGGTGACCGAGAGCTACTGGCTATCAAGGCCGCTCTTGAAGAATGGCGTTACCTTTTGGAGGGAGCTTCTCACCCAATTCTTATCTTCACAGATCACAAGAATCTTGAGTATTTGAAGACAGCTAAATGCCTAAGACCTCGACAGGCAAGATGGGCACTTTTTTTCTCTCGTTTCATGTTTCATATAACCTACCGTCCTGGCTCAAAGAACGGGAAACCAGATGCCTTGTCCCGCATGTTCAGTGATCCAGTTGTATCCTCGGAACCTGATACTATTCTACCAGCCAATAATTTTTTACTTCTTCAGGCGGATCTGATGTCACAAATAAGAAAATATGTGGAAGACCAACCGCCTTCCAAGGACCTGGCTCTTCAACTAAGGGATGGCCTGTACTAAGAGGCCTATTTGTCTAAGAGCCCAATCTTTATCCCAGAACAGTTCAGAGTTGCCGTCCTAGGGCGATGCCATGATCATCCCCTAGCGGGTCACTTTGGGATTCACAAGACGGCTAATTCGAACTCCCGTACATTCTGGTGGCCAAACTTGATGAACGACTGCAAAAAATATGTAAGATCTTGTATTTCATGCCTTCGGAATAAGACAGACAGAGCCAGAACTTGGGGTCTACTTGAGCCCCTTCCTGTACCTGAGAAACCATGGAGCATGATCTCCATGGATTTTATAGTAGAACTTCCCCCATCTGAAGACTTCACTACCATTTTCGTTGTGGTTGATCGTTTGACCAAAATGGCCCACTTTGTACCTCTGCAAGGAACTCCTTCTGCCCCGGAGACTGCCTCAACTTTTATCAAGGAGATTGTAAGGTTGCATGGCATCCCTAACAGCATAGTTTCTGATCGAGGGGTGCAGTTCACTTCTAGATTTTGGAGGGCCTTATGTGAAACTTTGAACATTGAACTCCGCCTCTCCACAGCTTATCACCCACAAACTAATGGACAGACTGAAAGGGTCAATCAAACCCTTGAACAGTACCTACGATGCTTTTCTTCTTTTGCACAGGATGACTGGCTATCACTTCTCCCACTCCGGAATTTTCATACAATAATTCCACCCATTCGGCAACCAAACAGTCACCTTTTTTCGCCAATTATGGATACCATCCTTCTTTCTTGCCTGAGCTGCCTATTGATTCTTCTGTACCTGCCGTACAAGACAGGTTGAACTTCCTTAACTCCAACTACCAATTACTGCAGGTCCCAGAACAGTTCAGAGTTGCCGTCCTAGGGCGATGTCATGATCATCCCCTAGCGGGTCACTTTGGGATTCACAAGACGGCTAATTTGATCTCCCGTACATTCTGGTGGCCAAACTTGATGAACGACTGCAATAAATATGTAAGATCTTGTATTTCATGCCTTCGGAATAAGACAGACAGAGCCAGAACTTGGGGTCTACTTGAGCCCCTTCCTGTACCTGAGAAACCATGGAGCATGATCTCCATGGATTTTATAGTAGAACTTCCCCCATCTGAAGACTTCACTACCATTTTCGTTGTGGTTGATCGTTTGACCAAAATGGCCCACTTTGTACCTCTGCAAGGAACTCCTTCTGCCCCGGAGACTGCCTCAACTTTTATCAAGGAGATTGTAAGGTTGCATGGCATCCCTGACAGCATAGTTTCTGATCGAGGGGTGCAGTTCACTTCTAGATTTTGGAGGGCCTTATGTGAAACTTTGAACATTGAACTCCGCCTCTCCACAGCTTATCACCCACAAACTAATGGACAGACTGAAAGGGTCAATCAAACCCTTGAACAGTACCTACGATGCTTTTCTTCTTTTGCACAGGATGACTGGCTATCACTTCTCCCACTCGCGGAATTTTCATACAATAATTCCACCCATTCGGCAACCAAACAGTCACCTTTTTTCGCCAATTATGGATACCATCCTTCTTTCTTGCCTGAGCTGCCTATTGATTCTTCTGTACCTGCCGTACAAGACAGGTTGAACTTCCTTAACTCCAACTACCAATTACTGCAGGATACAATCTCCAAGACCCAGGCAGATAATAAAAAGTTCTTCGACAAGAAGAGAAGAGGCAATTTGAATCTTGAACCTTTTCCAGTACCTCGCTGCCCGTCTGCTACCGAACCCGGCCACCCTTGTGATCCTGCACCAGCCTCCTGCTTGGCTTAACGCTGTCTCCAGTGCCTGTGCTAGCTGTCCATCCTACCAGCTTTCCTGAGTCCAGTTCCTTACCAGATGCTCTGCCTGCATCTCCACGTCTGCAACTCAGCTGACAAGTTCTGCACGCAACTACAGGCTCTCGTGTAACTCCTCACCCTAGGTCTGTCCCATCCTCAGTGGGGCTTGGGTTGGAGATACAAGGGAGGCCGACCTCGTCATTCCAGACTCCTACCAGGTACGTGACAGTACCAGTCAGCCAGAGATGGAGTCTGGAAGGGAGGCCTCTCCACCGAAGGACATTTACCAAACTATTTCTGCGCTCTCAAATATTGTGCAGAAGTTACAAGAGCGGGTCACTTTGGGATTCACAAGACGGCTAATTTGATCTCCCGTACATTCTAGTGGCCAAACTTGATGAACCACTGCAAGAAATATGTAAGATCTTGTATTTCATGCCTTCGGAATAAGACAGACAGAGACAGAACTTGGGGTCTACTTGAGCCCCTTCCTGTACCTGAGAAACCATGGAGCATGATCTCCATGGATTTTATAGTAGAACTTCCCCCATCTGAAGACTTTACTACCATTTTCGTTGTGGTTGATCGTTTGACCAAAATGGCCCACTTTGTACCTCTGCAAGGAACTCCTTCTGCCCCGGAGACTGCCTCAACTTTTATCAAGGAGATTGTAAGGTTGCATGGCATCCCTGACAGCATAGTTTCTGATCGAGAGGTGCAGTTCACTTCTAGATTTTGGAGGGCCTTATGTGAAACTTTGAACATTGAACTCCGCCTCTCCACAGCTTATCACCCACAAACTAATGGACAGACTGAAAGGGTCAATCAAACACTTGAACAATACCTACGATGCTTTTCTTCTTTTGCACAGGATGACTGGCTATCACTTCTCCCACTCGCGGAATTTTCATACAATAATTCCACCCATTCGGTAACCAAACAGTCACCTTTTTTCGCCAATTATGGATACCATCCTTCTTTCTTGCCTGAGCTGCCTATTGATTCTTCTGTACCTGCCGTACAAGACAGGTTGAACTTCCTTAACTCCAACTACCAATTACTGCAGGTCCTAGAACAGTTCAGAGTTGCCGTCCTACGGCGATGTCATGATCATCCCCTAGCGGGTCACTTTGGGATTCACAAGACGGCTAATTTGATCTCCCGTACATTCTGGTGGCCAAACTTGATGAACGACTGCAAGAAATATGTAAGATCTTGTATTTCATGCCTTCGGAATAAAACAGACAGAGCCAGAACTTGGGGTCTACTTGAGCCCCTTCCTGTACCTGAGAAACCATGGAGCATGATCTCCATGGATTTTATAGTAGAACTTCCCCCATCTGAAGACTTCACTACCATTTTCGTTGTGGTTGATCGTTTGACCAAAATGGCCCACGTTGTACCTCTGCAAGGAACTCCTTCTGCCCCGGAGACTGCCTCAACTTTTATCAAGGAGATTGTAAGGTTGCATGGCATCCCTGACAGCATAGTTTCTGATCGAGGGGTGCAGTTCACTTCTAGATGTTGGAGGGCCTTATGTGAAACTTTGAACATTGAACTCCGCCTCTCCACAGCTTATCACCCACAAACTAATGGACAGACTGAAAGGGTCAATCAAACCCTTGAACGGTACCTACGATGCTTTTCTTCTTTTGCGCAGGATGACTGGCTATCACTTCTCCCACTCGCGGAATTTTCATACAATAATTCCACCCATTCGGCAACCAAACAGTCACCTTTTTTCGCCAATTATGGATACCATCCTTCTTTCTTGCCTGAGCTGCCTATTGATTCTTCTGTACCTGCCGTACAAGACAGGTTGAACTTCCTTAACTCAAACTACCAATTACTGCAGGATACAATCTCCAAGACCCAGGCAGATAATAAAAAGTTCTTCGACAAGAAGAGAAGAGGCAATTTGAATCTTGAACCTTTTCCAGTACCTCGCTGCCCGTCTGCTACCGAACCCGGCCTCCCTTGTGATCCTGCACCAGCCTCCTGCTTGGCTTAACGCTGTCTCCAGTGCCTGTGCTAGCTGTCCATCCTACCAGCTTTCCTGAGTCCAGTTCCTTACCAGATGCTCTGCCTGCATCTCCACGTCTGCAACTCAGCTGACAAGTTCTGCACGCAACTACAGGCACTCGTGTAACTCCTCACCCTAGGTCTGTCCCATCCTCAGTGGGGCTTGGGTTGGAGATACAAGGGAGGCCGACCTCGTCATTCCAGACTCCTACCAGGTACGTGACAGTACCAGTCAGCCAGAGATGGAGTCTGGAAGGGAGGCCTCTCCACCGAAGGACATTTACCAAACTATTTCTGCGCTCTCAAATATTGTGCAGAAGTTACAAGAGCGGGTCACTTTGGGATTCACAAGACGGCCAATTTGATCTCCCGTACATTCTAGTGGCCAAACTTGATGAACCACTGCAAGAAATATGTAAGATCTTGTATTTCATGCCTTCGGAATAAGACAGACAGAGACAGAACTTGGGGTCTACTTGAGCCCCTTCCTGTACCTGAGAAACCATGGAGCATGATCTCCATGGATTTTATAGTAGAACTTCCCCCATCTGAAGACTTTACTACCATTTTCGTTGTGGTTGATCGTTTGACCAAAATGGCCCACTTTGTACCTCTGCAAGGAACTCCTTCTGCCCCGGAGACTGCCTCAACTTTTATCAAGGAGATTGTAAGGTTGCATGGCATCCCTGACAGCATAGTTTCTGATCGAGAGGTGCAGTTCACTTCTAGATTTTGGAGGGCCTTATGTGAAACTTTGAACATTGAACTCCGCCTCTCCACAGCTTATCACCCACAAACTAATGGACAGACTGAAAGGGTCAATCAAACACTTGAACAATACCTACGATGCTTTTCTTCTTTTGCACAGGATGACTGGCTATCACTTCTCCCACTCGCGGAATTTTCATACAATAATTCCACCCATTCGGTAACCAAACAGTCACCTTTTTTCGCCAATTATGGATACCATCCTTCTTTCTTGCCTGAGCTGCCTATTGATTCTTCTGTACCTGCCGTACAAGACAGGTTGAACTTCCTTAACTCCAACTACCAATTACTGCAGGTCCTAGAACAGTTCAGAGTTGCCGTCCTACGGCGATGTCATGATCATCCCCTAGCGGGTCACTTTGGGATTCACAAGACGGCTAATTTGATCTCCCGTACATTCTGGTGGCCAAACTTGATGAACGACTGCAAGAAATATGTAAGATCTTGTATTTCATGCCTTCGGAATAAAACAGACAGAGCCAGAACTTGGGGTCTACTTGAGCCCCTTCCTGTACCTGAGAAACCATGGAGCATGATCTCCATGGATTTTATAGTAGAACTTCCCCCATCTGAAGACTTCACTACCATTTTCGTTGTGGTTGATCGTTTGACCAAAATGGCCCACGTTGTACCTCTGCAAGGAACTCCTTCTGCCCCGGAGACTGCCTCAACTTTTATCAAGGAGATTGTAAGGTTGCATGGCATCCCTGACAGCATAGTTTCTGATCGAGGGGTGCAGTTCACTTCTAGATGTTGGAGGGCCTTATGTGAAACTTTGAACATTGAACTCCGCCTCTCCACAGCTTATCACCCACAAACTAATGGACAGACTGAAAGGGTCAATCAAACCCTTGAACGGTACCTACGATGCTTTTCTTCTTTTGCGCAGGATGACTGGCTATCACTTCTCCCACTCGCGGAATTTTCATACAATAATTCCACCCATTCGGCAACCAAACAGTCACCTTTTTTCGCCAATTATGGATACCATCCTTCTTTCTTGCCTGAGCTGCCTATTGATTCTTCTGTACCTGCCGTACAAGACAGGTTGAACTTCCTTAACTCAAACTACCAATTACTGCAGGATACAATCTCCAAGACCCAGGCAGATAATAAAAAGTTCTTCGACAAGAAGAGAAGAGGCAATTTGAATCTTGAACCTTTTCCAGTACCTCGCTGCCCGTCTGCTACCGAACCCGGCCTCCCTTGTGATCCTGCACCAGCCTCCTGCTTGGCTTAACGCTGTCTCCAGTGCCTGTGCTAGCTGTCCATCCTACCAGCTTTCCTGAGTCCAGTTCCTTACCAGATGCTCTGCCTGCATCTCCACGTCTGCAACTCAGCTGACAAGTTCTGCACGCAACTACAGGCACTCGTGTAACTCCTCACCCTAGGTCTGTCCCATCCTCAGTGGGGCTTGGGTTGGAGATACAAGGGAGGCCGACCTCGTCATTCCAGACTCCTACCAGGTACGTGACAGTACCAGTCAGCCAGAGATGGAGTCTGGAAGGGAGGCCTCTCCACCGAAGGACATTTACCAAACTATTTCTGCGCTCTCAAATATTGTGCAGAAGTTACAAGAGCGGGTCACTTTGGGATTCACAAGACGGCCAATTTGATCTCCCGTACATTCTGGTTGCCAAATTTGATGAACGACTGCAAGAAATATGTAAGATCTTGTATTTCATGCCTTCGGAATAAGACAGACAGAGCCAGAACTTGGGGTCTACTTGAGCCCCTTCCTGTACCTGAGAAACCATGGAGCATGATCTCCATGGATTTTATAGTAGAACTTCCCCCATCTGAAGACTTCACTACCATTTTCGTTGTGGTTGATCGTTTGACCAAAATGGCCCACTTTGTACCTCTGCAAGGAACTCCTTCTGCCCCGGAGACTGCCTCAACTTTTATCAAGGAGATTGTAAGGTTGCATGGCATCCCTGACAGCATAGTTTCTGATCGAGGGGTGCAGTTCACTTCTAGATTTTGGAGGGCCTTATGTGAAACTTTGAACATTGAACTCCGCCTCTCCACAGCTTATCACCCACAAACTAATGGACAGACTGAAAGGGTCAATCAAACCCTTGAACAGTACCTACGATGCTTTTCTTCTTTTGCACAGGATGACTGGCTATCACTTCTCCCACTCGCGGAATTTTCATACAATAATTCCACCCATTCGGCAACCAAACAGTCACCTTTTTTCGCCAATTATGGATACCATCCTTCTTTCTTGCCTGAGCTGCCTATTGATTCTTCTGTACCTGCCGTACAAGACAGGTTGAACTTCCTTAACTCCAACTACCAATTACTGCAGGATACAATCTCCAAGACCCAGGCAGATAATAAAAAGTTCTTCGACAAGAAGAGAAGAGGCAATTTGAATCTTGAACCTGGAGATAAGGTCTGGCTTTCCACAGCGAACTTGAAACTAAGTTGCCCCTCGAGGAAGCTTGGCCCAAGATTTTTGGGGCCTTTTCCAGTCCCTCGCTGCCCGTCTGCTACCGAACCCGGCCACCCTTGTGATCCTGCACCAGCCTCCTGCTTGGCTTAACGCTGTCTCCAGTGCCTGTGCTAGCTGTCCATCCTACCAGCTTTCCTGAGTCCAGTTCCTTACCAGATGCTCTGCCTGCATCTCCACGTCTGCAACTCAGCTGACAAGTTCTGCACGCAACTACAGGCTCTCGTGTAACTCCTCACCCTAGGTCTGTCCCATCCTCAGTGGGGCTTGGGTTGGAGATACAAGGGAGGCCGACCTCGTCATTCCAGACTCCTACCAGGTACGTGACAGTACCAGTCAGCCAGAGATGGAGTCTGGAAGGGAGGCTTCTCCACCGAAGGACATTTACCAAACTATTTCTGCGCTCTCAAATATTGTGCAGAAGTTACAAGAGCGGGTCACTTTGGGATTCACAAGACGGCCAATTTGATCTCCCGTACATTCTGGTGGCCAAATTTGATGAACGACTGCAAGAAATATGTAAGATCTTGTATTTCATGCCTTCGGAATAAGACAGACAGAGCCAGAACTTGGGGTCTACTTGAGCCCCTTCCTGTACCTGAGAAACCATGGAGCATGATCTCCATGGATTTTATGGGTGACAGTCAGGAAGGGTAGAGGGCGAAGTGCCAGGGAGGCCGATCCAGGGCTGGAGCATCCCAATAAGTATGCTCCATTGAGTGACATTGGTGAAACCAGTCCGGGACCAGCACTGCTGGAGCTGAGGGACTCTCCTAGCTGCCAGGGGAAGAACTCCTCCAGTGAGAGTGGGGGGGAAGCGAAGGGAAAGGAAAGACAGATTCTGGTGGTAGGGGACTCAATTCTTAGAAGGACAGAGAGGGCAATCTGTAACAAAGACCTGAAGCGCCGAACTGTATGTTGTCTACCGGGCGCTCGGGTTCGGCACATCACGGATCTGGTGGACAGATTACTGGGAGGGGCTGGGGAAGACCCAGCTGTCATGGTGCACGTTGGCACCAATGACAAAGTCAGAGGCAGATGGAGTGTCCTAAAGAACGATTTTAGGGACTTAGGAGCTAAATTGAGGAAAAGGACCTCCAAGGTAGTATTCTCGGGAATACTACCGGTACATCGAGCCACACCAGAAAGGCAGAGGGAGATTAGGGAAATGAACAAGTGGCTGAAGAGCTGGTGTAGTAAGGAGGGGTTTGGGTTCCTGGAGGACTGGGCCGACTTCTCAGTCGATAACCAGTACTATAGAAGGGACGGACTGCACCTAAATGAGGAGGGTGCAGATCAGCTGGGAATAAGGATGGCCAAAAAGTTAGAGGGGTTTTTAATCTGGGTGACAGGGGGGAGGGTCCAGAGATAGTGAGAGTCAGCGGGGAACATATTCTAAAGGGTAGTATTAGGGGCATTAGTGGTAGGGTAACCAAAGAACATAAACCCAAGGTAAGTATAGTAGCAAGTCCTAGTTGCAATCTGGGAACACCCAAGAGGATAGTATGTGACCGGTCAAATAATATTAATGCATTAAAGTGTCTGTTCACCAACGCCAGAAGTCTGCCAAGCAAAATAGGTGAGTTGGAAGCTCTGGTGCATGAGGAGAGCTATGATGTAATCGGTATTGCTGAAACTTGGCTTCATTCCTCACATGACTGGGCTATTAATATTCCTGGCTATGCACTCTTTCGGAAAGACAGGGTAAAAAGGAAGGGTGGAGGGGTCTGTCTCTATGTGAGAAGTGATCTCAAAGCGAGTGTGAAAGAGGACCTGGTGGATGGAGAGTGTGATGAGTCTGAAGCATTATGGGTGGAACTGCATACAGATGTGCGTAGTTCAAAGCTAATCATTGGAGTTTGTTATAGACCACCCAATGTTAATGAGGAGTTAGAGACTCAGCTCCTTGCACAGATGGAAAGGGCTGCAAGGGCTGGGACGGTGATAATAATGGGGGATTTTAACTACCCAGAAATTGACTGGAGTAATGGAACTGCTGGGACAGTTAAAGGGCAAAAATTTATAAACCTATTGCAGGACAATTTTATGGTCCAGTTTATTGAGGCCCCAACTAGGAATGATGCTCTGTTGGACCTGGTAATCTCAAACCATGCAGAGCGTATTACTAATGTTCAGATAAAGGAACACCTGGGTAGCAGTGACCATAACATGATTTCATTTGATGTTAGTTGTAAGCAAAAATCACATACAGGAAAGATAAAAACACTTAATTTCAAGAGAGCAAATTTTCCAAGGATGAGTGCTGCTCTCCAGGACTTAGACTGGGAAGGAATATTGGCATCAATGGGCACAGAACAGAAATGGGAATTCTTCAAAAAGACTGTTTGTGAACTCACTGCAAAGTATATTCCCATGGGCAATAAGTTTAAAAGGCTAAAAATAAAACGTATGTGGCTCACTGCCAAAGTTAAAAAAGCTATAAACTATAAGAAAAGAGCTTTTAAAAAATATAAAAATGAGGGAACACTAGTGTCATTTAAATGTTACAAAGAATATAACAGGATATGTAAAAAGGAAATCAAGGATGCAAAAATTCAAAATGAACGACAGATTGCAAAAGATAGTAGGACAAACCCCAAAAAATTCTTCAAATATATTAATAGTAAAAAGGTCAAGTCTGAGCATGTAGGCCCTTTACAAAATAATCTAGAGTGGGTGACTGGGGACAAAGAGAAGGCTAATTTATTAAATACTTTCTTCAGTTCTGTGTATACAAAGGAGCATGGGGGAGCTCATGTCCAAAATGGGGGTGGTAGTGACACAGCCCCAAATCCACAATGGCTCAAAAGTGATATGGTCCAGAAATATTTAGATGGAATAAAGGTGGATAAAGCACCTGGACCAGATAGCATACACCCACAGATCCTAAAAGAATTGAGCTCTGTAATTTCAAAGCCATTGTATTTAATTTTTAGGGACTCATTAATGACAGGAATAGTACCACTGGATTGGCGCAGGGCAAATGTGGTGCCTATATTTAAAAAGGGAATTAAGTGTTTACCAAGTAACTATAGACCTGTTAGTTTAACTTCTATAGTTGGGAAAATACTGGAGAGATTAATAAAAGACCACATAGATGAGTTCTTGCTGGAAAAAAACTATTTAAGCAACAGACAGCATGGATTCATGAAAGACAGAAGTTGTCAAACAAACCTGATTTCTTTTTATGAAGAGGTAAGTAAGACCTTGGACAGAGGGGTGGCAGTGGACGTGGTATACTTGGATTTTGCAAAAGCGTTCGATACAGTTCCCCACACACGGCTCATGTGTAAGGTAAAGTCTACAGGATTGGAAATATCAGTTTGTAAATGGATAGAAAACTGGCTAAAAGACAGAATTCAGAGAGTAGTGGTTAATGATTCTTACTCTGAATGGTCCAAGGTTATCAGTGGTGTACCCCAAGGTTCAGTGCTGGGACCCTTACTTTTTAATATGTTTATAAATGATATTGGGTCTGAGATCAAAAGTAACATTTCTGTCTTTGCAGATGACACCAAGCTATGCAGTGGAATAACGTCCTTACAGGATGTCGCCAATTTACAAGCCGACCTCAATGCTCTGTCTAATTGGGCGACTATGTGGCAGATGAGGTTTAATGTTGATAAATGTAAAGTTATGCACTTGGGGGCTAATAATATGAATGCATCATACATACTAGGGGGAGTACAACTGGGGGGATCCGTAGTGGAGAAGGATCTGGGGGTTTTGGTAGATCATAAGCTCAATAATGGCATGCAATGCCAAGCTGCGGTTTCCAAAGCGAGCAAGGTCCTTTCTTGTATTAAGAGAGGTATGGTCTCCAGAGAGAGAGATATCATTTTGCCCCTGTTCAAATCATTAGTAAGACCTCATCTGGAATATGCAGTTCAGTTTTGGGCCCCAGTTCTCAAAAAGGATATTGGGGAACTGGAGAAAGTGCAGAGAAGGGCAACCAAACTGATAAGAGGCATGGAGGAGCTCAGCTATGAGGAGAGATTAGAGGAACTGAATTTATTCTCTCTTGAGAAGAGGAGATTAAGGGGGGATATGATCAACATGTACAAATACATAAGGGGTCCTTATAGTGAACTTGGTGTTCAGTTATTCACTTTACGGTCAACACAAAGGACAAGGGGGCACTCTTTGCGTCTAGAGGAAAAGAGATTTCACCTCCAAATACGGAAAGGTTTTTTCACAGTAAGAGCTGTGAAAATGTGGAATAGACTCCCTGCAGAGGTGGTTCTGGCCAGCTCAGTAGATTGCTTTAAGAAGGGCCTGGATTCTTTCTTAAATGTACATAATATAACTGGGTACTGACATTTATAGGTAAAGTTGATCCAGGGAATATCCGATTGCCTCTCGGGGGATCAGGAAGGAATTTTTTCCCCTGCTGTAGCAAATTGGATCATGCTCTTCTGGGTTTTTTTTGCCTTCCTCTGGATCAACTGTGGGTATAGAATTGGGTATATGGGATTGTACGATATATGTTTATTTTATTTATTTATTTTTATTTTTTTTTACGGTTGAACTGGATGGACTTGTGTCTTTTTTCAGCCTGACTAACTATGTAACTATGTAACTATGTAACTTCCCCCATCTGAAGACTTCACTACCATTTTCGTTGTGGTTGATCGTTTGACCAAAATGGCCCACTTTGTACCTCTGCAAGGAACTCCTTCTGCCCCGGAGACTGCCTCAACTTTTATCAAGGAGATTGTAAGGTTGCATGGCATCCCTGACAGCATAGTTTCTGATCGAGGGGTGCAGTTCACTTCTAGATTTTGGAGGGCCTTATGTGAAACTTTGAACATTGAACTCCGCCTCTCCACAGCTTATCACCCACAAACTAATGGACAGACTGAAAGGGTCAATCAAACCATTGAACAGTACCTACGATGCTTTTCTTCTTTTGCACCGGATGACTGGCTATCACTTCTCCCACTCGCGGAATTTTCATACAATAATTCCACCCATTCGGCAACCAAACAGTCACCTTTTTTCGCCAATTATGGATACCATCCTTCTTTCTTGCCTGAGCTGCCTATTGATTCTTCTGTACCTGCCGTACAAGACAGGTTGAACTTCCTTAACTCCAACTACCAATTACTGCAGGATACAATCTCCAAGACCCAGGCAGATAATAAAAAGTTATTCGACAAGAAGAGAAGAGGCAATTTGAATCTTGAACCTGGAGATAAGGTCTGGCTTTCCACAGCGAACTTGAAACTAAGTTGCCCCTCGAGGAAGCTTGGCCCAAGATTTTTGGGGCCTTTTCCAGTACCTCGCTGCCCGTCTGCTACCGAACCCGGCCACCCTTGTGATCCTGCACCAGCCTCCTGCTTGGCTTAACGCTGTCTCCAGTGCCTGTGCTAGCTGTCCATCCTACCAGCTTTCCTGAGTCCAGTTCCTTACCAGATGCTCTGCCTGCATCTCCACGTCTGCAACTCAGCTGACAAGTTCTGCACGCAACTACAGGCTCTCGTGTAACTCCTCACCCTAGGTCTGTCCCATCCTCAGTGGGGCTTGGGTTGGAGATACAAGGGAGGCCGACCTCGTCATTCCAGACTCCTACCAGGTACGTGACAGTACCAGTCAGCTAGAGATGGAGTCTGGAAGGGAGGCCTCTCCACCGAAGGACATTTACCAAACTATTTCTGCGCTCTCAAATATTGTGCAGAAGTTACAAGAGCGGGTCACTTTGGGATTCACAAGACGGCTAATTTGATCTCCCGTACATTCTAGTGGCCAAACTTGATGAACGACTGCAAGAAATATGTAAGATCTTGTATTTCATGCCTTCGGAATAAGACAGACAGAGCCAGAACTTGGGGTCTACTTGAGCCCCTTCCTGTACCTGAGAAACCATGGAGCATGATCTCCATGGATTTTATAGTAGAACTTCCCCCATCTGAAGACTTTACTACCATTTTCGTTGTGGTTGATCGTTTGACCAAAATGGCCCACTTTGTACCTCTGCAAGGAACTCCTTCTGCCCCGGAGACTGCCTCAACTTTTATCAAGGAGATTGTAAGGTTGCATGGCATCCCTGACAGCATAGTTTCTGATCGAGGGGTGCAGTTCACTTCTAGATTTTGGAGGGCCTTATGTGAAACTTTGAACATTGAACTCCGCCTCTCCACAGCTTATCACCCACAAACTAATGGACAGACTGAAAGGGTCAATCAAACCCTTGAACAGTACCTACGATGATTTTCTTCTTTTGCACAGGATGACTGGCTATCACTTCTCCCACTCGCGGAATTTTCATACAATAATTCCACCCATTCGGTAACCAAACAGTCACCTTTTTTCGCCAATTATGGATACCATCCTTCTTTCTTGCCTGAGCTGCCTATTGATTCTTCTGTACCTGCCGTACAAGACAGGTTGAACTTCCTTAACTCCAACTACCAATTACTGCAGGTCCCAGAACAGTTCAGAGTTGCCGTCCTAGGGCGATGTCATGATCATCCCCTAGCGGGTCACTTTGGGATTCACAAGACGGCTAATTTGATCTCCCGTACATTCTGGTGGCCAAACTTGATGAACGACTGCAAGAAATATGTAAGATCTTGTATTTCATGCCTTCGGAATAAGACAGACAGAGCCAGAACTTGGGGTCTACTTGAGCCCCTTCCTGTACCTGAGAAACCATGGAGCATGATCTCCATGGATTTTATAGTAGAACTTCCCCCATCTGAAGACTTCACTACCATTTTCGTTGTGGTTGATCGTTTGACCAAAATGGCCCACGTTGTACCTCTGCAAGGAACTCCTTCTGCCCCGGAGACTGCCTCAACTTTTATCAAGGAGATTGTAAGGTTGCATGGCATCCCTGACAGCATAGTTTCTGATCGAGGGGTGCAGTTCACTTCTAGATGTTGGAGGGCCTTATGTGAAACTTTGAACATTGAACTCCGCCTCTCCACAGCTTATCACCCACAAACTAATGGACAGACTGAAAGGGTCAATCAAACCCTTGAACAGTACCTACGATGCTTTTCTTTTTTTGCGCAGGATGACTGGCTATCACTTCTCCCACTCGCGGAATTTTCATACAATAATTCCACCCATTCGGCAACCAAACAGTCACCTTTTTTCGCCAATTATGGATACCATCCTTCTTTCTTGCCTGAGCTGCCTATTGATTCTTCTGTACCTGCCGTACAAGACAGGTTGAACTTCCTTAACTCAAACTACCAATTACTGCAGGATACAATCTCCAAGACCCAGGCAGATAATAAAAAGTTCTTCGACAAGAAGAGAAGAGGCAATTTGAATCTTGAACCTTTTCCAGTACCTCGCTGCCCGTCTGCTACCGAACCCGGCCACCCTTGTGATCCTGCACCAGCCTCCTGCTTGGCTTAACGCTGTCTCCAGTGCCTGTGCTAGCTGTCCATCCTACCAGCTTTCCTGAGTCCAGTTCCTTACCAGATGCTCTGCCTGCATCTCCACGTCTGCAACTCAGCTGACAAGTTCTGCACGCAACTACAGGCTCTCGTGTAACTCCTCACCCTAGGTCTGTCCCATCCTCAGTGGGGCTTGGGTTGGAGATACAAGGGAGGCCGACCTCGTCATTCCAGACTCCTACCAGGTACGTGACAGTACCAGTCAGCCAGAGATGGAGTCTGGAAGGGAGGCCTCTCCACCGAAGGACATTTACCAAACTATTTCTGCGCTCTCAAATATTGTGCAGAAGTTACAAGAGCGGGTCACTTTGGCATTCACAAGACGGCTAATTTGATCTCCCGTACATTCTGGTGGCCAAACTTGATGAACGACTGCAAGAAATATGTAAGATCTTGTATTTCATGCCTTCGGAATAAGACAGACAGAGCCAGAACTTGGGGTCTACTTGAGCCCCTTCCTGTACCTGAGAAACCATGGAGCATGATCTCCATGGATTTTATAGTAGAACTTCCCCCATCTGAAGACTTCACTACCATTTTCGTTGTGGTTGATCGTTTGACCAAAATGGCCCACTTTGTACCTCTGCAAGGAACTCCTTCTGCCCCGGAGACTGCCTCAACTTTTATCAAGGAGATTGTAAGGTTGCATGGCATCCCTGACAGCATAGTTTCTGATCGAGGGGTGCAGTTCACTTCTAGATTTTGGAGGGCCTTATGTGAAACTTTGAACATTGAACTCCGCCTCTCCACAGCTTATCACCCACAAACTAATGGACAGACTGAAAGGGTCAATCAAACCCTTGAACAGTACCTACGATGCTTTTCTTCTTTTGCACAGGATGACTGGCTATCACTTCTCCCACTCGCGGAATTTTCATACAATAATTCCACCCATTCGGCAACCAAACAGTCACCTTTTTTCGCCAATTATGGATACCATCCTTCTTTCTTGCCTGAGCTGCCTATTGATTCTTCTGTACCTGCCGTACAAGACAGGTTGAACTTCCTTAACTCCAACTACCAATTACTGCAGGTCCCAGAACAGTTCAGAGTTGCCGTCCTAGGGCGATGTCATGATCATCCCCTAGCGGGTCACTTTGGGATTCACAAGACGGCTAATTTGATCTCCCGTACATTCTGGTGGCCAAACTTGATGAACGACTGCAAGAAATATGTAAGATCTTGTATTTCATGCCTTCGGAATAAGACAGACAGAGCCAGAACTTGGGGTCTACTTGAGCCCCTTCCTGTACCTGAGAAACCATGGAGCATGATCTCCATGGATTTTATAGTAGAACTTCCCCCATCTGAAGACTTCACTACCATTTTCGTTGTGGTTGATCGTTTGACCAAAATGGCCCACTTTGTACCTCTGCAAGGAACTCCTTCTGCCCCGGAGACTGCCTCAACTTTTATCAAGGAGATTGTAAGGTTGCATGGCATCCCTGACAGCATAGTTTCTGATCGAGGGGTGCAGTTCACTTCTAGATTTTGGAGGGCCTTATGTGAAACTTTGAACATTGAACTCCGCCTCTCCACAGCTTATCACCCACAAACTAATGGACAGACTGAAAGGGTCAATCAAACCCTTGAACAGTACCTACGATGCTTTTCTTCTTTTGCACAGGATGACTGGCTATCACTTCTCCCACTCACGGAATTTTCATACAATAATTCCCCCCATTCGGCAACCAAACAGTCACCTTTTTTCGCCAATTATGGATACCATCCTTCTTTCTTGCCTGAGCTGCCTATTGATTCTTCTGTACATGCCGTACAAGACATGTTGAACTTCCTTAACTCCAACTACCAATTACTGCAGGATACAATCTCCAAGACCCAGGCAGATAATAAAAAGTTATTCGACAAGAAGAGAAGAGGCAATTTGAATCTTGAACCTTTTCCAGTACCTCGCTGCCCGTCTGCTACCGAACCCGCCCACCCTTGTGATCCTGCACCAGCCTCCTGCTTGGCTTAACGCTTTCTCCAGTGCCTGTGCTAGCTGTCCATCCTACCAGCTTTCCTGAGTCCAGTTCCTTACCAGATGCTCTGCCTGCATCTCCACGTCTGCAACTCAGCTGACAAGTTCTGCACGCAACTACAGGCACTCGTGTAACTCCTCACCCTAGGTCTGTCCCATTCTCAGTGGGGCTTGGGTTGGAGACACAAGGGAGGCCGACCTCGTCATTCCAGACTCCTACCAGGTACGTGACAGTACCAGTCAGCTAGAGATGGAGTCTGGACGGGAGGCCTCTCCACCGAAGGACATTTACCAAACTATTTCTGCGCTCTCAAATATTGTGCAGAAGTTACAAGAGCGGGTCACTTTGGGATTCACAAGACGGCTAATTTGATCTCCCGTACATTCTGGTGGCCAAACTTGATGAACGACTGCAAGAAATATGTAAGATCTTGTATTTCATGCCTTCGGAATAAGACAGACAGAGCCAGAACTTGGGGTCTACTTGAGCCCCTTCCTGTACCTGAGAAACCATGGAGCATGATCTCCATGGATTTTATAGTAGAACTTCCCCCATCTGAAGACTTTACTACCATTTTTGTTGTGGTTGATCGTTTGACCAAAATGGCCCACTTTGTACCTCTGCAAGGAACTCCTTCTGCCCCGGAGACTGCCTCAACTTTTATCAAGGAGATTGTAAGGTTGCATGGCATCCCTGACAGCATAGTTTCTGATCGAGGGGTGCAGTTCACTTCTAGATTTTGGAGGGCCTTATGTGAAACATTGAACATTGAACTCCGCCTCTCCACAGCTTATCACCCACAAACTAATGGACAGACTGAAAGGGTCAATGAAACCCTTGAACAGTACCTACGATGCTTTTCTTCTTTTGCACAGGATGACTGGCTATCACTTCTCCCACTCGCGGAATTTTCATACAATAATTCCACCCATTCGGTAACCAAACAGTCACCTTTTTTCGCCAATTATGGATACCATCCTTCTTTCTTGCCTGAGCTGCCTATTGATTCTTCTGTACCTGCCGTACAAGACAGGTTGAACTTCCTTAACTCCAACTACCAATTACTGCAGGTCCCAGAACAGTTCAGAGTTGCCGTCCTAGGGCGATGTCATGATCATCCCCTAGCGGGTCACTTTGGGATTCACAAGACGGCTAATTTGATCTCCCGTACATTCTGGTGGCCAAACTTGATGAACGACTGCAAGAAATATGTAAGATCTTGTATTTCATGTCTTCGGAATAAGACAGACAGAGCCAGAACTTGGGGTCTACTTGAGCCCCTTCCTGTACCTGAGAAACCATGGAGCATGATCTCCATGGATTTTATAGTAGAACTTCCCCCATCTGAAGACTTCACTACCATTTTCGTTGTGGTTGATCGTTTGACCAAAATGGCCCACTTTGTACCTCTGCAAGGAACTCCTTCTGCCCCGGAGACTGCCTCAACTTTTATCAAGGAGATTGTAAGGTTGCATGGCATCCCTGACAGCATAGTTTCTGATCGAGGGGTGCAGTTCACTTCTAGATGTTGGAGGGCCTTATGTGAAACTTTGAACATTGAACTCCACCTCTCCACAGCTTATCACCCACAAACTAATGGACAGACTGAAAGGGTCAATCAAACCCTTGAACAGTACCTATGATGCTTTTCTTCTTTTGCGCAGGATGACTGGCTATCACTTCTCCCACTCGCGGAATTTTCATACAATAATTCCACCCATTCGGCAACCAAACAGTCACCTTTTTTCGCCAATTATGGATACCATCCTTCTTTCTTGCCTGAGCTGCCTATTGATTCTTCTGTACCTGCCGTACAAGACAGGTTGAACTTCCTTAACTCAAACTACCAATTACTGCAGGATACAATCTCCAAGACCCAGGCAGATAATAAAAAGTTCTTCGACAAGAAGAGAAGAGGCAATTTGAATCTTGAACCTTTTCCAGTACCTCGCTGCCCGTCTGCTACCGAACCCGGCCACCCTTGTGATCCTGCACCAGCCTCCTGCTTGGCTTAACGCTGTCTCCAGTGCCTGTGCTAGCTGTCCATCCTACCAGCTTTCCTGAGTCCAGTTCCTTACCAGATGCTCTGCCTGCATCTCCACGTCTGCAACTCAGCTGACAAGTTCTGCACGCAACTACAGGCACTCGTGTAACTCCTCACCCTAGGTCTGTCCCATCCTCAGTGGGGCTTGGGTTGGAGATACAAGGGAGGCCGACCTCGTCATTCCAGACTCCTACCAGGTACGTGACAGTACCAGTCAGCCAGAGATGGAGTCTGGAAGGGAGGCCTCTCCACCGAAGGACATTTACCAAACTATTTCTGCGCTCTCAAATATTGTTCAGAAGTTACAAGAGCGGGTCACTTTGGGATTCACAAGACGGCCAATTTGATCTCCCGTACATTCTGGTGGCCAAATTTGATGAACGACTGCAAGAAATATGTAAGATCTTGTATTTCATGCCTTCATAATAAGACAGACAGAGCCAGAACTTGGGGTCTACTTGAGCCCCTTCCTGTACCTGAGAAACCATGGAGCATGATCTCCATGGATTTTATAGTAGAACTTCCCCCATCTGAAGACTTCACTACCATTTTCGTTGTGGTTGATCGTTTGACCAAAATGGCCCACTTTGTACCTCTGCAAGGAACTCCTTCTGCCCCGGAGACTGCCTCAACTTTTATCAAGGAGATTGTAAGGTTGCATGGCATCCCTGACAGCATAGTTTCTGATCGAGGGGTGCAGTTCACTTCTAGATTTTGGAGGGCCTTATGTGAAACTTTGAACATTGAACTCCGCCTCTCCACAGCTTATCACCCACAAACTAATGGACAGACTGAAAGGGTCAATCAAACCCTTGAACAGTACCTACGATGCTTTTCTTCTTTTGCACAGGATGACTGGCTATCACTTCTCCCACTCGCGGAATTTTCATACAATAATTCCACCCATTCGGTAACCAAACAGTCACCTTTTTTCGCCAATTATGGATACCATCCTTCTTTCTTGCCTGAGCTGCCGTTTGACCAAAATGGCCCACTTTGTACCTCTGCAAGGAACTCCTTCTGCCCCGGAGACTGCCTCAACTTTTATCAAGGAGATTGTAAGGTTGCATGGCATCCCTGACAGCATAGTTTCTGATCGAGGGGTGCAGTTCACTTCTAGATGTTGGAGGGCCTTATGTGAAACTTTGAACATTGAACTCCGCCTCTCCACAGCTTATCACCCACAAACTAATGGACAGACTGAAAGGGTCAATCAAACCCTTGAACAGTACCTACGATGCTTTTCTTCTTTTGCGCAGGATGACTGGCTATCACTTCTCCCACTCGCGGAATTTTCATACAATAATTCCACCCATTCGGCAACCAAACAGTCACCTTTTTTCGCCAATTATGGATACCATCCTTCTTTCTTGCCTGAGCTGCCTATTGATTCTTCTGTACCTGCCGTACAAGACAGGTTGAACTTCCTTAACTCAAACTACCAATTACTGCAGGATACAATCTCCAAGACCCAGGCAGATAATAAAAAGTTCTTCGACAAGAAGAGAAGAGGCAATTTGAATCTTGAACCTTTTCCAGTACCTCGCTGCCCGTCTGCTACCGAACCCGGCCACCCTTGTGATCCTGCACCAGCCTCCTGCTTGGCTTAACGCTGTCTCCAGTGCCTGTGCTAGCTGTCCATCCTACCAGCTTTCCTGAGTCCAGTTCCTTACCAGATGCTCTGCCTGCATCTCCACGTCTGCAACTCAGCTGACAAGTTCTGCACGCAACTACAGGCACTAGTATAAATCATCACTGATGTACTATGGGCCATAGTGTACTATGGATCATCACTGGTGTACTATGGATCATCACTGGTGTACTATGGATCATCACTGATGTACTATGGATCATCACTGATGTACTATGGATCATCACTGATGTATTATGGATCATCACTGATGTATTATGGATCATCACTGGTGTACTATGGACCATCACTGATGTACTGTGGACCATCCCCGATGTACTGTGGATCATCACTGATGTACTGTGATAATCCACAGTTCATCAGTGATGATCCACAGTACATCAGGGATGATCCAAAGTACATCAGGGATGGTCCATAGTACATCAGTGATGATCCATAATACATCAGTGATGATCCATAGTACATCAGTGATGATCCATAGTACACTATGGCCCATAGTACATCAGTGATGATTTATACTACATCAGTGATGATCCACAGTACATCAGTGATGATCCTCAGTACATCAGTGATGATCCTCAGTACATCAGTGATGATCCTCAGTACATCAGTGATGATCCTCAGTACATCAGTGATGATCCACAGTACATCAGTGATGATCCACAGTACATCAGTGATGGTCCATAGTACATCAGTGATGGTCCATAGTACACCAGTGATGATCCATACTACACCAGTGATGATCCATAATACACCAGTGATGGCCCATAGTACACCAGTGATGGTGATGATCTATGGTGATGATCTATACTACATCAGTGATGATCCACAGTACATCAGTGATGATCCTCAGTACATCAGTGATGATCCTCAGTACATCTGAGGATCCTCAGTACATCAGTGATGATCTATACTACATCAGTGATGATCCACAGTACATCAGTGATGATCCTCAGTACATCAGTGATGATCCTCAGTACATCAGTGATGATCCACAGTACATCAGTGATGATCCACAGTACATCAGTGATGGTCCATAGTACATCAGTGATGGTCCATAGTACACCAGTGATGATCCATACTACACCAGTGATGATCCATAATACACCAGTGATGGCCCATTGTACACCAGTGATGGCCCATAGTACATCAGTGATGATCTATAGTACATCAGTGATGATCCACAGTACATCAGTGATGATCCGCAGTACATCAGGGATGGTCCATGGTACATCAGGGATGGTCCATAGTACACCAGTGATGGCCCATAGTACATCAGTGATGATCCACTTTACATCAGTGATTATCTTTAGTACATCAGTGATGATCCACAGTACACCAGTGATGATTCACAGTACATCAGTGATGGTCCATAGTACATCAGGGATGGTCCATAGTACATCAGGGATGATCTATAGTACATCAGTGATGATCCATAGTACACCAGTGATGATTAATAGTACACCAGTGATGATTCATAGTACACCAGTGATGGTCCATAGTACATCAGTGATGATCTATAGTACATCAGTGATGATCCACAGTACATCAGTGATGATCCACAGTACACCAGTGATGGCCCATAGTACATCAGTGATGATCTATAGTACATCAGTGATGATCCTCAGTACATCAGTGATGATCCACAGTACATCAGTGATGATCCACAGTACATCAGTGATGATCCACAGTACATCAGGGATGATCCACAGTACATCAGGGATGGTCCATAGTACATCAGTAATGATCCATAATACATCAGTGATGATCCATAGTACATCAGTGATGATTCATAGTACATCAGTGATGATCCATAGTACATCAGTGATGATCCATAGTACACTATGGCCCATAGTACATCAGTGATGATTTATACTACATCAGTGATGATCCACAGTACATCAGTGATGATCCTCAGTACATCAGTGATGATCCTCAGTACATCAGTGATGATCCTCAGTACATCAGTGATGATCCACAGTACATCAGTGATGATCCACAGTACATCAGTGATGGTCCATAGTACATCAGTGATGGTCCATAGTACACCAGTGATGATCCATACTACACCAGTGATGATCCATAATACACCAGTGATGGCCCATAGTACACCAGTGATGGTGATGATCTATGGTGATGATCTATACTACATCAGTGATGATCCACAGTACATCAGTGATGATCCTCAGTACATCAGTGATGATCCTCAGTACATCTGAGGATCCTCAGTACATCAGTGATGATCTATACTACATCTGTGATGATCCACAGTACATCAGTGATGATCCTCAGTACATCAGTGATGATCCTCACTACATCAGTGATTATCCACAGTACATCAGTGATGATCCACAGTACATCAGTAATGGTCCAAAGTACATCAGTGATGGTCCATAGTACACCAGTGATGATCCATACTACACCAGTGATGATCCATAATACACCAGTGATGGCCCATAGTACACAAGTGATGGCCCATAGTACATCAGTGATGATCTATAGTACATCAGTGATGATCCACAGTACATCAGTGATGATCCACAGTACACCAGTGATGGCCCATAGTACATCAGTGATGATCTATAGTACATCAGTGATGATCCACAGTACATCAGTGATGATCCATAGTACACAAGTGATGGCCCATAGTACATCAGTGATGATCTATAGTACATCAGTGATTATCCATAGTACACCAGTGATGATCCATAGTACACCAGTGTTGATTTATAGTACACCAGTGATGGTCCATAGTACATCAGTGATGATCTATAGTACATCAGTGATGATCCATAGTACACCAGTGATGATTAATAGTACACCAGTGATGATTCATAGTACACCAGTGATGGTCCATAGTACATCAGTGATGATCTATAGTACATCAGTGATGATCCACAGTACATCAGTGATGATCCACAGTACACCAGTGATGGCCCATAGTACATCAGTGATGATCTATAGTACATCAGTGATGATCCACAGTACATCAGTGATGATCCACAGTACACCAGTGATGGCCCATAGTACATCAGTGATGATCTATAGTACATCGGTGATGATCCTCAGTACATCAGTGATGATCCACAGTACATCAGTGATGATCCACAGTACATCAGTGATGGTCCACAGTACATCAGTGATGATCCATAGTACATCAGTGATGGCCCATAGTACATCAGTGATGATCCATAGTACACCAGTGATTATCCATAGTACACCAGGGATGATCCACAGTACATCAGTGATGATCCACAGTACATCAGTGATGGTCCATAGTAAATTAGTGATGGTCCATAGTACACCAGTGATGATCCATAGTACTCCAGTGATGGCCCATAGTACACCAGTGATGGCCCATAGTACATCAGTGATGATCTATAGTACACCAGTGATGGCCCGTAGTACATCAGTGATGATCTATAGTACATCAGTGATGATCCACAGTACATCAGGGATGGTCCATAGTACATCAGTGATGATCCATAGTACATCAGTGATGATCCACAGTACATCAGTGATGATCCACAGTACATCAGTGATGATCCACAGTACATCAGGGATGGTCCACAGTACATCAGTGATGATCCATAGTACACCAGTCATGATCCATAGTACATCAGTGATGATCCATAGTACATCAGTGATGGCCCACAGTACATCAGGGATGATCCACAGTACATCAGTGATGATCCATAGTACACCAGTGATGGCCCATAGAACACCAGTGATGGCCCATAGTACATCAGTGATGATCCACAGTACATCAGTGATGATCTATAGTACATCAGTGATGATCAACAGTACACCAGTGATGATTCACAGTACATCAGGGATGGTCCATAGTACATCAGGGATGGTCCATAGTACATCAGGGCTGATCCATAGTACACCAGTGATGATCCATAGTACACAAGTGATGGCCCATAGTACATCAGTGATGATCTATAGTACATCAGTGATGATCCATAGTACACCAGTGATGATCCATAGTACACCAGTGATGGTCAATAGTACATCAGTGATGATCTATAGTACATCAGTGATGATCCATAGTACACCAGTGATGATCCATAGTACACCAGTGATGGTCAATAGTACATCAGTGATGATCTATAGTACATCAGTGATGATCCACAGTACAACAGTGATGATCCACAGTACATCAGTGATGATCCACAGTACATCAGTGATGATCCATAGTACACCAGTGATGGCCCATAGTACCCCAGTGATGGCCCATAGTACATCAGTGATGATCCTCAGTACATCAGTGATGATCCACAGTACATCAGTGATGATCCACAGTACATCAGTGATGATCCACAGTACATCAGGGATGGTCCACAGTACATCAGTGATGATCCATAGTACATCAGTGATGGCCCATAGTACATCAGTGATGATCCATATTACACCAGTGATGATCCATAGTACACCAGGGATGATCCACAGTACATCAGTGATGATCCACAGTACATCAGTGATGGTCCATAGTAAATCAGCGATGGTCCATAAAACCTTTTTGTGCATTGATACATGTCCCCTGGGGCAGGACCCAGGTCCCCAGACACTTTTTAGGACAATAACTTGCATATTAGCCTTTATAATTAGCACTTTAGATTTCGAACGTTCGAGTCCATTGTATTTAATAGGGTTCTAATGTTCGTGCGAACTTTCGGTCCGTTCGCGGGTTCTGGTGCGAACCGAACCCGGGGGTGTTCGGCTCATCACTAATCATCACTGATGTACTATAGATCATCACTGATGTGCTATAGATCATCACTGATGTACTATGGGCCATCACTGGTGTACTATGGGCCATCACTGGTGTACTATGGATCATCACTGATGTACTATGGATCATCACTGATGTACTATGGACCATCACTGATGTACTATGGGCCATCACTGATGTACTATGGATCATCACCGATGTACTGTGGACCATCCCTGATGTACTATGAGCCATCACTGATGTACTGTGGATCATCACTGATGTACTATGGACCATCACTGATGTACTGTGGATCATCACTGATGTACTATAGATCATCACTGATGTACTATGGACCATCACTGATGTACTATAGATCATCACTGATGTACTATGGACCATCACTGGTGTACTATGGATCATCACTGGTGTACTGTGGATCATCACTGGTGTACTATGGACCATCCCTGATGTACTGTGGATCATCACTGATGTACTGTGGATCATCACTGATGTACTATAGTTCATCACTGATGTACTATGGGCCATCACTGGTGTACTATGGATCATCACTGGTGTACTATGGATCATCACTGATGTACTATGGACCATCCCTGATGTACTGTGGATCATCACTGATGTACTGTGGATCATCACTGATGTACTATGGATCATCACTGATGTACTGTGGATCATCACTGATGTACTATAGTTCATCACTGATGTACTATGGGCCATCACTGGTGTACTATGGATCATCACTGGTGTACTATGGATCATCACTGATGTACTATGGACCATCCCTGATGTACTGTGGATCATCACTGATGTACTATAGTTCATCACTGATGTACTATGGGCCATCACTGGTGTACTATGGATCATCACTGGTGTACTATGGATCATCACTGATGTACTATAGATCATCACTGATGTACTATAGCTCATCACTGATGTACTATGGACCATCACTGATGTACTATAGATCATCACTGATGTACTATGGACCATCACTGGTGTACTATGGATCATCACTGGTGTACTGTGGATCATCACTGGTGTACTGTGGATCATCACTGATGTACTATAGTTCATCACTGATGTACTATGGGCCATCACTGGTGTACTATGGATCATCACTGGTGTACTATGGATCATCACTGATGTACTATGGACCATCCCTGATGTACTGTGGATCATCACTGATGTACTATGGACCATCCCTGATGTACTGTGGATCATCACTGATGTACTGTGGATCATCACTGATGTACTATGGATCATCACTGATGTACTATGGATCATCACTGATGTACTATAGTTCATCACTGATGTACTATGGGCCATCACTGGTGTACTATGGATCATCACTGGTGTACTATGGATCATCACTGATGTACTATGGACCATCCCTGATGTACTGTGGATCATCACTGATGTACTATAGTTCATCACTGATGTACTATGGGCCATCACTGGTGTACTATGGATCATCACTGGTGTACTATGGATCATCACTGATGTACTATGGACCATCCCTGATGTACTGTGGATCATCACTGATGTACTGTGGATCATCACTGATGTACTATGGATCATCACTAATGTACTATGGGCCATCACTGGTGTACTATGGGCCATCACTGGTGTACTATGGATCATCACTGGTGTACTATTGACCATCACTGATGTACTATGGACCATCACTGATGTACTATGGATCATCACTGATGTACTGTGGATCATCACTGATGTACTATGGATCATCACTGATGTACTATGGGCCATCACTGGTGTACTATGGGCCATCACTGGTGTACTATGGATCATCACTGGTGTACTATGGACCATCACTGATGTACTATGGACCATCCCTGATGTACTGTGGATCATCACTGATGTACTGTGGATCATCACTGAAGTAATGTGGATCATCACTGATGTACTGTGGATCATCACTGATGTACTGTGTATCATAACTGATGTACTGTCGATCATCACTGATGTACTATAGATCATCACTGATGTACTATGGACCATCACTGATGTACTATAGATCATCACTGATGTACTATGGACCATCACTGGTGTACTATGGATCATCACTGGTGTACTGTGGATCATCACTGGTTTACTATGGACCATCCCTGATGTACTGTGGATCATCACTGATGTACTGTGGATCATCACTGATGTACTATAGTTCATCACTGATGTACTATGGGCCATCACTGGTGTACTATGGATCATCACTGGTGTACTATGGATCATCACTGATGTACTATGGACCATCCCTGATGTACTGTGGATCATCACTGATGTACTGTGGATCATCACTGATGTACTATGGATCATCACTGATGTACTGTGGATCATCACTGATGTACTATGGGCCATCACTGGTGTACTATGGGCCATCACTGGTGTACTATGGATCATCACTGATGTACTATGGATCATCACTGATGTACTATGGACCATCACTGATGTACTATGGGCCATCACTGGTGTACTATGGATCATCACCGATGTACTGTGGACCATCCCTGATGTACTGTGGACCATCACTGATGTACTGTGGATCATCACTGATGTACTATGGATCATCACTGATGTACTATAGATCATCACTGATGTACTATAGATCATCACTGATGTACTATGGACCATCACTGATGTACTATGGACCATCACTGATGTACTATAGATCATCACTGATGTACTATGGACCATCACTGGTGTACTATGGATCATCACTGGTGTACTGTGGATCATCACTGGTGTACTATGGACCATCCCTGGTGTACTGTGGATCATCACTGATGTACTGTGGATCATCACTGATGTACTATAGTTCATCACTGATGTACTATGGGCCATCACTGGTGTACTATGGATCATCACTGGTGTACTATGGATCATCACTGATGTACTATGGACCATCCCTGATGTACTGTGGATCATCACTGATGTACTGTGGATCATCACTGATGTACTATGGATCATCACTGATGTACTGTGGATCATCACTGATGTACTATAGTTCATCACTGATGTACTATGGGCCATCACTGGTGTACTATGGATCATCACTGGTGTACTATGGATCATCACTGATGTACTATGGACCATCCCTGATGTACTGTGGATCATCACTGATGTACTATAGTTCATCACTGATGTACTATGGGCCATCACTGGTGTACTATGGATCATCACTGATGTACTATGGATCATCACTGATGTACTATAGATCATCACTCATGTACTATAGCTCATCACTGATGTACTATGGACCATCACTGATGTACTATAGATCATCACTGATGTACTATGGACCATCACTGGTGTACTATGGATCATCAGTGGTGTACTGTGGATCATCACTGGTGTACTATGGATCATCACTGGTGTACTGTGGATCATCACTGGTGTACTGTGGATCATCACTGATGTACTATAGTTCATCACTGATGTACTATGGGCCATCACTGGTGTACTATGGATCATCACTGGTGTACTATGGATCATCACTGATGTACTATGGACCATCCCTGATGTACTGTGGATCATCACTGATGTACTATGGACCATCCCTGATGTACTGTGGATCATCACTGATGTACTGTGGATCATCACTGATGTACTATGGATCATCACTGATGTACTATGGATCATCACTGATGTACTATAGTTCATCACTGATGTACTATGGGCCATCACTGGTGTACTATGGATCATCACTGGTGTACTATGGATCATCACTGATGTACTATGGACCATCCCTGATGTACTGTGGATCATCACTGATGTACTATAGTTCATCACTGATGTACTATGGGCCATCACTGGTGTACTATGGATCATCACTGGTGTACTATGGATCATCACTGATGTACTATGGACCATCCCTGATGTACTGTGGATCATCACTGATGTACTGTGGATCATCACTGATGTACTATGGATCATCACTAATGTACTATGGGCCATCACTGGTGTACTATGGGCCATCACTGGTGTACTATGGATCATCACTGGTGTACTATTGACCATCACTGATGTACTATGGACCATCACTGATGTACTATGGATCATCACTGATGTACTGTGGATCATCACTGATGTACTATGGATCATCACTGATGTACTATGGGCCATCACTGGTGTACTATGGGCCATCACTGGTGTACTATGGATCATCACTGGTGTACTATGGACCATCACTGATGTACTATGGACCATCCCTGATGTACTGTGGATCATCACTGATGTACTGTGGATCATCACTGAAGTAATGTGGATCATCACTGATGTACTGTGGATCATCACTGATGTACTGTGTATCATAACTGATGTACTGTGGATCATCACTGATGTACTATAGATCATCACTGATGTACTATGGACCATCACTGATGTACTATAGATCATCACTGATGTACTATGGACCATCACTGGTGTACTATGGATCATCACTGGTGTACTGTGGATCATCACTGGTTTACTATGGACCATCCCTGATGTACTGTGGATCATCACTGATGTACTGTGGATCATCACTGATGTACTATAGTTCATCACTGATGTACTATGGGCCATCACTGGTGTACTATGGATCATCACTGGTGTACTATGGATCATCACTGATGTACTATGGACCATCCCTGATGTACTGTGGATCATCACTGATGTACTGTGGATCATCACTGATGTACTATGGATCATCACTGATGTACTGTGGATCATCACTGATGTACTATGGGCCATCACTGGTGTACTATGGGCCATCACTGGTGTACTATGGATCATCACTGATGTACTATGGATCATCACTGATGTACTATGGACCATCACTGATGTACTATGGGCCATCACTGGTGTACTATGGATCATCACCGATGTACTGTGGACCATCCCTGATGTACTGTGGACCATCACTGATGTACTGTGGATCATCACTGATGTACTATGGATCATCACTGATGTACTATAGATCATCACTGATGTACTATAGATCATCACTGATGTACTATGGACCATCACTGATGTACTATGGACCATCACTGATGTACTATGGACCATCACTGATGTACTATAGATCATCACTGATGTACTATGGACCATCACTGGTGTACTATGGATCATCACTGGTGTACTGTGGATCATCACTGGTGTACTATGGACCATCCCTGGTGTACTGTGGATCATCACTGATGTACTGTGGATCATCACTGATGTACTATAGTTCATCACTGATGTACTATGGGCCATCACTGGTGTACTATGGATCATCACTGGTGTACTATGGATCATCACTGATGTACTATGGACCATCCCTGATGTACTGTGGATCATCACTGATGTACTGTGGATCATCACTGATGTACTATGGATCATCACTGATGTACTGTGGATCATCACTGATGTACTATAGTTCATCACTGATGTACTATGGGCCATCACTGGTGTACTATGGATCATCACTGGTGTACTATGGATCATCACTGATGTACTATGGACCATCCCTGATGTACTGTGGATCATCACTGATGTACTATAGTTCATCACTGATGTACTATGGGCCATCACTGGTGTACTATGGATCATCACTGGTGTACTATGGATCATCACTGATGTACTATAGATCATCACTCATGTACTATAGCTCATCACTGATGTACTATGGACCATCACTGATGTACTATAGATCATCACTGATGTACTATGGACCATCACTGGTGTACTATGGATCATCAGTGGTGTACTGTGGATCATCACTGGTGTACTGTGGATCATCACTGATGTACTGTGGATCATCACTGATGTACTATAGTTCATCACTGATGTACTATGGGCCATCACTGATGTACTATGGATCATCACTGGTGTACTATGGATCATCACTGATGTACTATGGACCATCCCTGATGTACTGTGGATCATCACTGATATACTGTGGATCATCACTGATGTACTATGGATCATCACTGATGTACTGTGGATCATCACTGATGTACTATAGTTCATCACTGATGTACTATGGGCCATCGCTGGTGTACTATGGATCATCACTGGTGTACTATGGATCATCACTGATGTACTATGGACCATCCCTGATGTACTGTGGATCATCACTGATGTACTATAGTTCATCACTGATGTACTATGGGCCATCACTGGTGTACTATGGATCATCACTGGTGTACTATGGATCATCACTGATGTACTATGGACCATCCCTGATGTACTGTGGATCATCACTGATGTACTGTGGATCATCACTGATGTACTATGGATCATCACTGATGTACTATGGGCCATCACTGGTGTACTATGGGCCATCACTGGTGTACTATAGATCATCACTGGTGTACTATGGACCATCACTGATGTACTATGGATCATCACTGATATACTGTGGACCATCCTTGATGTACTGTGGATCATCACTGATGTACTGTGGATCATCACTGAAGTATTGTGGATCATCACTGATGTACTGTGGATCATCACTGATGTACTGTGTATCATAACTGATGTACTGTGGATCATCACTGATGTACTCTGGATCACCACTGATGTACTATAGATCATCACTGATGTACTATGGACCATCACTGATGTACTATAGATCATCACTGATGTACTATGGACCATCACTGGTGTACTATGGATCATCACTGGTGTACTGTGGATCATCACTGGTGTACTATGGACCATCCCTGATGTACTGTGGATCATCACTGATGTACTGTGGATCATCACTGATGTACTATAGTTCATCACTGATGTACTATAGGCCATCACTGGTGTACTATGGATCATCACTGGTGTACTATGGATCATCACTGATGTACTATGGACCATCCCTGATGTACTGTGGATCATCACTGATGTACTGTGGATCATCACTGATGTACTATGGATCATCACTGATGTACTGTGGATCATCACTGATGTACTATTGTTCATCACTGATGTACTATGGGCCATCACTGGTGTACTATGGATCATCACTGGTGTACTATGGATCATCACTGATGTACTATGGACCATCCCTGATGTACTGTGGATTATCACTGATGTACTATAGTTCATCACTGATGTACTATGGGCCATCACTGGTGTACTATGGATCATCACTGGTGTACTATGGATCATCACTGATGTACTATGGACCATCCCTGATGTACTGTGGATCATCACTGATGTACTGTGGATCATCACTGATGTACTATGGATCATCACTGATGTACTATGGGCCATCACTGGTGTACTATGGGCCATCACTGGTGTACTATGGATCATCACTGGTGTACTATGGACCATCACTGATGTACTATGGACCATCACTGATGTACTATGGATCATCACTGATATACTGTGGACCATCCCTGATGTACTGTGGATCATCACTGATGTACTGTGGATCATCACTGAAGTATTGTGGATCATCACTGATGTACTGTGGATCATCACTAATGTACTGTGGATCATAACTGATGTACTGTAGATCATCACTGATGTACTATAGATCATCACTGGTGTACTATGTATATAGATCATCACTGATGTACTATGGACCATCACTGATGTACTATAGATCATCACTGATGTACTATGGACCATCACTGGTGTACTATAGATCATCACTGGTGTACTGTGGATCATCACTGGTGTACTATGGACCATCCCTGATGTACTGTGGATCATCACTGATGTACTGTGGATCATCACTGATGTACTATAGTTCATCACTGATGTACTATGGGCCATCACTGGTGTACTATGGATCATCACTGATGTACTATGGACCATCCCTGATGTACTGTGGATCATCACTGATGTACTATAGTTCATCACTGATGTACTATGGGCCATCACTGGTGTACTATGGATCATCACTGGTGTACTATGGATCATCACTGATGTACTATAGATCATCACTCATGTACTATAGCTCATCACTTATGTACTATGGACCATCACTGATGTACTATAGATCATCACTGATGTACTATGGACCATCACTGGTGTACTATGGATCATCACTGGTGTACTGTGGATCATCACTGGTGTACTGTGGATCATCACTGATGTACTGTGGATCATCACTGATGTACTATAGTTCATCACTGATGTACTATGGGCCATCACTGGTGTACTATGGATCATCACTGGTGTACTATGGATCATCACTGATGTACTATGGACCATCCCTGATGTACTGTGGATCATCACTGATATACTGTGGATCATCACTGATGTACTATGGATCATCACTGATGTACTGTGGATCATCACTGATGTACTATAGTTCATCACTGATGTACTATGGGCCATCACTGGTGTACTATGGATCATCACTGGTGTACTATGGATCATCACTGATGTACTATGGACCATCCCTGATGTACTGTGGATCATCACTGATGTACTATAGTTCATCACTGATGTACTATGGGCCATCACTGGTGTACTATGGATCATCACTGGTGTACTATGGATCATCACTGATGTACTATGGACCATCCCTGATGTACTGTGGATCATCACTGATGTACTGTGGATCATCACTGATGTACTGTGGATCATCACTGATGTACTGTGTATCATAACTGATGTACTGTGGATCATCACTGATGTACTATAGATCATCACTGATGTACTATGGACCATCACTGATGTACTATAGATCATCACTGATGTACTATGGACCATCACTGGTGTACTATGGATCATCACTGGTGTACTGTGGATCATCACTGGTGTACTATAGACCATCCCTGATGTACTGTGGATCATCACTGATGTGCTGTGGATCATCACTGATGTACTATAGTTCATCACTGATGTACTATAGGCCATCACTGGTGTACTATGGATCATCACTGGTGTACTATGGATCATCACTGATGTACTATGGACCATCCCTGATGTACTGTGGATCATCACTGATGTACTGTGGATCATCACTGATGTACTATGGATCATCACTGATGTACTGTGGATCATCACTGATGTACTATTGTTCATCACTGATGTACTATGGGCCATCACTGGTGTACTATGGATCATCACTGGTGTACTATGGATCATCACTGATGTACTATGGACCATCCCTGATGTACTGTGGATCATCACTGATGTACTATAGTTCATCACTGATGTACTATGGGCCATCACTGGTGTACTATGGATCATCACTGGTGTACTATGGATCATCACTGATGTACTATGGACCATCCCTGATGTACTGTGGATCATCACTGATGTACTGTGGATCATCACTGATGTACTATGGATCATCACTAATGTACTATGGGCCATCACTGGTGTACTATGGGCCATCACTGGTGTACTATGGATCATCACTTTTGTACTATGGACCATCACTGATGTACTATGGACCATCACTGATGTACTATAGATCATCACTGATATACTGTGGACCATCCCTGATGTACTGTGGATCATCACTGATGTACTGTGGATCATCACTGAAGTATTGTGGATCATCACTGATGTACTGTGGATCATCACTAATGTACTGTGGATCATAACTGATGTACTGTAGATCATCACTGATGTACTATAAATCATCACTGGTGTACTATGTATATAGATCATCACTGATGTACTATGGACCATCACTGATGTACTATAGATCATCACTGATGTACTATGGACCATCACTGGTGTACTATGGATCATCACTGGTGTACTGTGGATCATCACTGGTGTACTATGGACCATCCCTGATGTACTGTGGATCATCACTGATGTACTGTGGATCATCACTGATGTACTATAGTTCATCACTGATGTACTATGGGCCATCACTGGTGTACTATGGATCATCACTGATGTACTATGGACCATCCCTGATGTACTGTGGATCATCACTGATGTACTATAGTTCATCACTGATGTACTATGGCCCATCACTGGTGTACTATGGATCATCACTGGTGTACTATGGATCATCACTGATGTACTATAGATCATCACTCATGTACTATAGCTCATCACTTATGTACTATGGACCATCACTGATGTACTATAGATCATCACTGATGTACTATGGACCATCACTGGTGTACTATGGATCATAACTGGTGTACTGTGGATCATCACTGGTGTACTGTGGATCATCACTGATGTACTGTGGATCATCACTGATGTACTATAGTTCATCACTGATGTACTATGGGCCATCACTGGTGTACTATGGATCATCACTGGTGTACTATGGATCATCACTGATGTACTATGGACCATCCCTGATGTACTGTGGATCATCACTGATATACTGTGGATCATCACTGATGTACTATGGATCATCACTGATGTACTGTGGATCATCACTGATGTACTATAGTTCATCACTGATGTACTATGGGCCATCACTGGTGTACTATGGATCATCACTGGTGTACTATGGATCATCACTGATGTACTATGGACCATCCCTGATGTACTGTGGATCATCACTGATGTACTATAGTTCATCACTGATGTACTATGGGCCATCACTGGTGTACTATGGATCATCACTGGTGTACTATGGATCATCACTGATGTACTATGGACCATCCCTGATGTACTGTGGATCATCACTGATGTACTGTGGATCATCACTGATGTACTGTGTATCATAACTGATGTACTGTGGATCATCACTGATGTACTACAGATCATCACTGATGTACTATGGACCATCACTGATGTACTATAGATCATCACTGATGTACTATGGACCATCACTGGTGTACTATGGATCATCACTGGTGTACTGTGGATCATCACTGGTGTACTATGGACCATCCCTGATGTACTGTGGATCATCACTGATGTACTGTGGATCATCACTGATGTACTATAGTTCATCACTGATGTACTATAGGCCATCACTGGTGTACTATGGATCATCACTGGTGTACTATGGATCATCACTGATGTACTATGGACCATCCCTGATGTACCGTGGATCATCACTGATGTACTGTGGATCATCACTGATGTACTATGGATCATCACTGATGTACTGTGGATCATCACTGATGTACTATTGTTCATCACTGATGTACTATGGGCCATCACTGGTGTACTATGGATCATCACTGGTGTACTATGGATCATCACTGATGTACTATGGACCATCCCTGATGTACTGTGGATCATCACTGATGTACTATAGTTCATCACTGATGTACTATGGGCCATCACTGGTGTACTATGGATCATCACTGGTGTACTATGGATCATCACTGATGTACTATGGACCATCCCTGATGTACTGTGGATCATCACTGATGTACTGTGGATCATCACTGATGTACTATGGATCATCACTAATGTACTATGGGCCATCACTGGTGTACTATGGGCCATCACTGGTGTACTATGGATCATCACTTTTGTACTATGGACCATCACTGATGTACTATTGACCATCACTGATGTACTATGGATCATCACTGATATACTGTGGACCATCCCTGATGTACTGTGGATCATCACTGATGTACTGTGGATCATCACTGAAGTATTGTGGATCATCACTGATGTACTGTGGATCATCACTAATGTACTGTGGATCATAACTGATGTACTGTAGATCATCACTGATGTACTATAAATCATCACTGGTGTACTATGTATATAGATCATCACTGATGTACTATGGACCATCACTGATGTACTATAGATCATCACTGATGTACTATGGACCATCACTGGTGTACTATGGATCATCACTGGTGTACTGTGGATCATCACTGGTGTACTATGGACCATCGCTGATGTACTGTGGACCATCACTGATGTACTATAGTTCATCACTGATGTACTATGGGCCATCACTGGTGTACTATGGATCATCACTGGTGTACTATGGATCATCACTGATGTACTATAGATCATCACTCATGTACTATAGCTCATCACTTATGTACTATGGACCATCACTGATGTACTATAGATCATCACTGATGTACTATGGACCATCACTGGTGTACTATGGATCATCACTGGTGTACTGTGGATCATCACTGGTGTACTGTGGATCATCACTGATGTACTGTGGATCATCACTGATGTACTATAGTTCATCACTGATGTACTATGGGCCATCACTGGTGTACTATGGATCATCACTGGTGTACTATGGATCATCACTGATGTACTATGGACCATCCCTGATGTACTGTGGATCATCACTGATATACTGTGGATCATCACTGATGTACTATGGATCATCACTGATGTACTGTGGATCATCACTGATGTACTATAGTTCATCACTGATGTACTATGGGCCATCACTGGTGTACTATGGATCATCACTGGTGTACTATGGATCATCACTGATGTACTATGGACCATCCCTGATGTACTGTGGATCATCACTGATGTACTATAGTTCATCACTGATGTACTATGGGCCATCACTGGTGTACTATGGATCATCACTGGTGTACTATGGATCATCACTGATGTACTATGGACCATCCCTGATGTACTGTGGATCATCACTGATGTACTGTGGATCATCACTGATGTACTGTGGATCATCACTGATGTACTGTGTATCATAACTGATGTACTGTGGATCATCACTGATGTACTACAGATCATCACTGATGTACTATGGACCATCACTGATGTACTATAGATCATCACTGATGTACTATGGACCATCACTGATGTACTATGGGCCATCACTGGTGTACTATGGGCCATCACTGGTGTACTATGGATCATCACTGGTGTACTATGGACTATCACTGATGTACTATGGATCATCACTGATGTACTATGGGCCATCACTGGTGTACTATGGGCCATCACTGGTGTACTATGGGCCATCACTGGTGTACTGTGGATCATCACTGGTGTACTATGGACCATCCCTGATGTACTGTGGATCATCACTGATGTACTGTGGATCATCACTGATGTACTATGGATCATCACTGATGTACTGTGGATCATCACTGATGTACTATTGTTCATCACTGATGTACTATGGACCATCACTGGTGTACTATGGATCATCACTGGTGTACTATGGATCATCACTGATGTACTATGGACCATCCCTGATGTACTGTGGATCATCACTGATGTACTATAGTTCATCACTGATGTACTATGGGCCATCACTGGTGTACTATGGATCATCACTGGTGTACTATGGATCATCACTGATGTACTATGGACCATCCCTGATGTACTGTGGATCATCACTGATGTACTGTGGATCATCACTGATGTACTATGGATCATCACTGATGTACTATGGGCCATCACTGGTGTACTATGGGCCATCACTGGTGTACTATGGATCATCACTGGTGTACTATGGACTATCACTGATGTACTATGGACCATCACTGATGTACTATGGATCATCACTGATATACTGTGGACCATCCCTGATGTACTGTGGATCATCACTGATGTACTGTGGATCATCACTGAAGTATTGTGGATCATCACTGATGTACTGTGGATCATCACTAATGTACTGTGGATCATAACTGATGTACTGTAGATCATCACTGATGTACTATAAATCATCACTGGTGTACTATGTATATAGATCATCACTGATGTACTATGGACCATCACTGATGTACTGTAGATCATCACTGATGTACTATGGACCATCACTGGTGTACTATGGATCATCACTGGTGTACTGTGGATCATCACTGGTGTACTATGGACCATCCCTGATGTACTGTGGATCATCACTGATGTACTGTGGATCATCACTGATGTACTATAGTTCATCACTGATGTACTATGGGCCATCACTGGTGTACTATGGATCATCACTGATGTACTATGGACCATCCCTGATGTACTGTGGATCATCACTGATGTACTATAGTTCATCACTGATGTACTATGGGCCATCACTGGTGTACTATGGATCATCACTGGTGTACTATGGATCATCACTGATGTACTATAGATCATCACTCATGTACTATAGCTCATCACTGATGTACTATGGACCATCACTGATGTACTATAGATCATCACTGATGTACTATGGACCATCACTGGTGTACTATGGATCATCACTGGTGTACTGTGGATCATCACTGGTGTACTGTGGATCATCACTGATGTACTGTGGATCATCACTGATGTACTATAGTTCATCACTGATGTACTATGGGCCATCACTGGTGTACTATGGATCATCACTGGTGTACTATGGATCATCACTGATGTACTATGGACCATCCCTGATGTACTGTGGATCATCACTGATATACTGTGGATCATCACTGATGTACTATGGATCATCACTGATGTACTATGGGCCATCACTGGTGTACTATGGGCCATCACTGGTGTACTATGGGCCATCACTGGTGTACTGTGGATCATCACTGGTGTACTATGGACCATCCCTGATGTACTGTGGATCATCACTGATGTACTGTGGATCATCACTGATGTACTATAGTTCATCACTGATGTACTATGGGCCATCACTGGTGTACTATGAATCATCACTGATGTACTATGGACCATCCCTGATGTACTGTGGATCATCACTGATGTACTATAGTTCATCACTGATGTACTATGGGCCATCACTGGTGTACTATGGATCATCACTGGTGTACTATGGACTATCACTGATGTACTATGGACCATCACTGATGTACTATGGATCATCACTGATATACTGTGGACCATCCCTGATGTACTGTGGATCATCACTGATGTACTGTGGATCATCACTGAAGTATTGTGGATCATCACTGATGTACTGTGGATCATCACTAATGTACTGTGGATCATAACTGATGTACTGTAGATCATCACTGATGTACTATAAATCATCACTGGTGTACTATGTATATAGATCATCACTGATGTACTATGGACCATCACTGATGTACTATAGATCATCACTGATGTACTATGGACCATCACTGGTGTACTATGGATCATCACTGGTGTACTGTGGATCATCACTGGTGTACTATGGACCATCCCTGATGTACTGTGGATCATCACTGATGTACTGTGGATCATCACTGATGTACTATAGTTCATCACTAATGTACTATGGGCCATCACTGGTGTACTATGGATCATCACTGATGTACTATGGACCATCCCTGATGTACTGTGGATCATCACTGATGTACTATAGTTCATCACTGATGTACTATGGGCCATCACTGGTGTACTATGGATCATCACTGGTGTACTATGGATCATCACTGATGTACTATAGATCATCACTCATGTACTATAGCTCATCACTGATGTACTATGGACCATCACTGATGTACTATAGTTCATCACTGATGTACTATGGACCATCACTGGTGTACTATGGATCATCACTGGTGTACTGTGGATCATCACTGGTGTACTGTGGATCATCACTGATGTACTGTGGATCATCACTGATGTACTATAGTTCATCACTGATGTACTATGGGCCATCACTGGTGTACTATGGATCATCACTGGTGTACTATGGATCATCACTGATGTACTATGGACCATCCCTGATGTACTGTGGATCATCACTGATATACTGTGGATCATCACTGATGTACTATGGATCATCACTGATGTACTATGGGCCATCACTGGTGTACTATGGGCCATCACTGGTGTACTATGGGCCATCACTGGTGTACTGTGGATCATCACTGGTGTACTATGGACCATCCCTGATGTACTGTGGATCATCACTGATGTACTGTGGATCATCACTGATGTACTATAGTTCATCACTGATGTACTATGGGCCATCACTGGTGTACTATGAATCATCACTGATGTACTATGGACCATCCCTGATGTACTGTGGATCATCACTGATGTACTATAGTTCATCACTGATGTACTATGGGCCATCACTGGTGTACTATGGATCATCACTGGTGTACTATGGATCATCACTGATGTACTATAGATCATCACTCATGTACTATAGCTCATCACTGATGTACTATGGACCATCACTGATGTACTATAGATCATCACTGATGTACTATGGACCATCACTGGTGTACTATGGATCATCACTGGTGTACTGTGGATCATCACTGGTGTACTGTGGATCATCACTGATGTACTGTGGATCATCACTGATGTACTATAGTTCATCACTGATGTACTATGGGCCATCACTGGTGTACTATGGATCATCACTGGTGTACTATGGATCATCACTGATGTACTATGGACCATCCCTGATGTACTGTGGATCATCACTGATATACTGTGGATCATCACTGATGTACTATGGATCATCACTGATGTACTGTGGATCATCACTGATGTACTATAGTTCATCACTGATGTACTATGGGCCATCACTGGTGTACTATGGATCATCACTGGTGTACTATGGATCATCACTGATGTACTATGGACCATCCCTGATGTACTGTTGATCATCACTGATGTACTATAGTTCATCACTGATGTACTATGGACCATCACTGGTGTACTATGGATCATCACTGGTGTACTGTGGATCATCACTGGTGTACTATGGACCATCCCTGATGTACTGTGGATCATCACTGATGTACTGTGGATCATCACTGATGTACTATAGTTCATCACTGATGTACTATGGGCCATCACTGGTGTACTATGGATCATCACTGATGTACTATGGACCATCCCTGATGTACTGTGGATCATCACTGATGTACTATAGTTCATCACTGATGTACTATGGGCCATCACTGGTGTACTATGGATCATCACTGGTGTACTATGGATCATCACTGATGTACTATAGATCATCACTCATGTACTATAGCTCATCACTGATGTACTATGGACCATCACTGATGTACTATAGATCATCACTGATGTACTATGGACCATCACTGTTGTACTATGGATCATCACTGGTGTACTGTGGATCATCACTGGTGTACTGTGGATCATCACTGATGTACTGTGGATCATCACTGATGTACTATAGTTCATCACTGATGTACTATGGGCCATCACTGGTGTACTATGGATCATCACTGGTGTACTATGGATCATCACTGATGTACTATGGACCATCCCTGATGTACTGTGGATCATCACTGATATACTGTGGATCATCACTGATGTACTATGGATCATCACTGATGTACTGTGGATCATCACTGATGTACTATAGTTCATCACTGATGTACTATGGGCCATCACTGGTGTACTATGGATCATCACTGGTGTACTATGGATCATCACTGATGTACTATGGACCATCCCTGATGTACTGTGGATCATCACTGATGTACTATAGTTCATCACTGATGTACTATGGGCCATCACTGGTGTACTATGGATCATCACTGGTGTACTATGGATCATCACTGATGTACTATGGACCATCCCTGATGTACTGTGGATCATCACTGATGTACTGTGGATCATCACTGATGTACTGTGGATCATCACTGATGTACTGTGTATAATAACTGATGTACTGTGGATCATCACTGATGTACTATAGATCATCACTGATGTACTATGGACCATCACTGATGTACTATAGATCATCACTGATGTACTATGGACCATCACTGGTGTACTATGGATCATCACTGGTGTACTGTGGATCATCACTGGTGTACTATGGACCATCCCTGATGTACTGTGGATCATCACTGATGTACTGTGGATCATCACTGATGTACTATAGTTCATCACTTATGTACTATAGGCCATCACTAGTGTACTATGGATCATCACTGGTGTACTATGGATCATCACTGATGTACTATGGACCATCCCTGATGTACTGTGGATCATCACTGATGTACTGTGGATCATCACTGATGTACTATGGATCATCACTGATGTACTGTGGATCATCACTGATGTACTATTGTTCATCACTGATGTACTATGGGCCATCACTGGTGTACTATGGATCATCACTGGTGTACTATGGATCATCACTGATGTACTATGGACCATCCCTGATGTACTGTGGATCATCACTGATGTACTATAGTTCATCACTGATGTACTATGGGCCATCACTGGTGTACTATGAATCATCACTGGTGTACTATGGATCATCACTGATGTACTATGGACCATCCCTGATGTACTGTGGATCATCACTGATGTACTGTGGATCATCACTGATGTACTATGGATCATCACTGATGTACTATGGGCCATCACTGGTGTACTATGGGCCATCACTGGTGTACTATGGATCATCACTGGTGTACTATGGACTATCACTGATGTACTATGGACCATCACTGATGTACTATGGATCATCACTGATATACTGTGGACCATCCCTGATGTACTGTGGATCATCACTGATGTACTGTGGATCATCACTGAAGTATTGTGGATCATCACTGATGTACTGTGGATCATCACTAATGTACTGTGGATCATAACTGATGTACTGTAGATCATCACTGATGTACTATAAATCATCACTGGTGTACTATGTATATAGATCATCACTGATGTACTATGGACCATCACTGATGTACTGTAGATCATCACTGATGTACTATGGACCATCACTGGTGTACTATGGATCATCACTGGTGTACTGTGGATCATCACTGGTGTACTATGGACCATCCCTGATGTACTGTGGATCATCACTGATGTACTGTGGATCATCACTGATGTACTATAGTTCATCACTGATGTACTATGGGCCATCACTGGTGTACTGTGGATCATCACTGGTGTACTATGGACCATCCCTGATGTACTGTGGATCATCACTGATGTACTGTGGATCATCACTGATGTACTATAGTTCATCACTGATGTACTATGGGCCATCACTGGTGTACTATGGATCATCACTGATGTACTATGGACCATCCCTGATGTACTGTGGATCATCACTGATGTACTATAGTTCATCACTGATGTACTATGGGCCATCACTGGTGTACTATGGATCATCACTGGTGTACTATGGATCATCACTGATGTACTATAGATCATCACTCATGTACTATAGCTCATCACTGATGTACTATGGACCATCACTGATGTACTATAGATCATCACTGATGTACTATGGACCATCACTGGTGTACTATGGATCATCACTGGTGTACTGTGGATCATCACTGGTGTACTGTGGATCATCACTGATGTACTGTGGATCATCACTGATGTACTATAGTTCATCACTGATGTACTATGGGCCATCACTGGTGTACTATGGATCATCACTGGTGTACTATGGATCATCACTGATGTACTATGGACCATCCCTGATGTACTGTGGATCATCACTGATATACTGTGGATCATCACTGATGTACTATGGATCATCACTGATGTACTGTGGATCATCACTGATGTACTATAGTTCATCACTGATGTACTATGGGCCATCACTGGTGTACTATGGATCATCACTGGTGTACTATGGATCATCACTGATGTACTATGGACCATCCCTGATGTACTGTTGATCATCACTGATGTACTATAGTTCATCACTGATGTACTATGGACCATCACTGGTGTACTATGGATCATCACTGGTGTACTGTGGATCATCACTGGTGTACTATGGACCATCCCTGATGTACTGTGGATCATCACTGATGTACTGTGGATCATCACTGATGTACTATAGTTCATCACTGATGTACTATGGGCCATCACTGGTGTACTATGGATCATCACTGATGTACTATGGACCATCCCTGATGTACTGTGGATCATCACTGATGTACTATAGTTCATCACTGATGTACTATGGGCCATCACTGGTGTACTATGGATCATCACTGGTGTACTATGGATCATCACTGATGTACTATAGATCATCACTCATGTACTATAGCTCATCACTGATGTACTATGGACCATCACTGATGTACTATAGATCATCACTGATGTACTATGGACCATCACTGTTGTACTATGGATCATCACTGGTGTACTGTGGATCATCACTGGTGTACTGTGGATCATCACTGATGTACTGTGGATCATCACTGATGTACTATAGTTCATCACTGATGTACTATGGGCCATCACTGGTGTACTATGGATCATCACTGGTGTACTATGGATCATCACTGATGTACTATGGACCATCCCTGATGTACTGTGGATCATCACTGATATACTGTGGATCATCACTGATGTACTATGGATCATCACTGATGTACTGTGGATCATCACTGATGTACTATAGTTCATCACTGATGTACTATGGGCCATCACTGGTGTACTATGGATCATCACTGGTGTACTATGGATCATCACTGATGTACTATGGACCATCCCTGATGTACTGTGGATCATCACTGATGTACTATAGTTCATCACTGATGTACTATGGGCCATCACTGGTGTACTATGGATCATCACTGGTGTACTATGGATCATCACTGATGTACTATGGACCATCCCTGATGTACTGTGGATCATCACTGATGTACTGTGGATCATCACTGATGTACTGTGGATCATCACTGATGTACTGTGTATAATAACTGATGTACTGTGGATCATCACTGATGTACTATAGATCATCACTGATGTACTATGGACCATCACTGATGTACTATAGATCATCACTGATGTACTATGGACCATCACTGGTGTACTATGGATCATCACTGGTGTACTGTGGATCATCACTGGTGTACTATGGACCATCCCTGATGTACTGTGGATCATCACTGATGTACTGTGGATCATCACTGATGTACTATAGTTCATCACTTATGTACTATAGGCCATCACTAGTGTACTATGGATCATCACTGGTGTACTATGGATCATCACTGATGTACTATGGACCATCCCTGATGTACTGTGGATCATCACTGATGTACTGTGGATCATCACTGATGTACTATGGATCATCACTGATGTACTGTGGATCATCACTGATGTACTATTGTTCATCACTGATGTACTATGGGCCATCACTGGTGTACTATGGATCATCACTGGTGTACTATGGATCATCACTGATGTACTATGGACCATCCCTGATGTACTGTGGATCATCACTGATGTACTATAGTTCATCACTGATGTACTATGGGCCATCACTGGTGTACTATGAATCATCACTGGTGTACTATGGATCATCACTGATGTACTATGGACCATCCCTGATGTACTGTGGATCATCACTGATGTACTGTGGATCATCACTGATGTACTATGGATCATCACTGATGTACTATGGGCCATCACTGGTGTACTATGGGCCATCACTGGTGTACTATGGATCATCACTGGTGTACTATGGACTATCACTGATGTACTATGGACCATCACTGATGTACTATGGATCATCACTGATATACTGTGGACCATCCCTGATGTACTGTGGATCATCACTGATGTACTGTGGATCATCACTGAAGTATTGTGGATCATCACTGATGTACTGTGGATCATCACTAATGTACTGTGGATCATAACTGATGTACTGTAGATCATCACTGATGTACTATAAATCATCACTGGTGTACTATGTATATAGATCATCACTGATGTACTATGGACCATCACTGATGTACTGTAGATCATCACTGATGTACTATGGACCATCACTGGTGTACTATGGATCATCACTGGTGTACTGTGGATCATCACTGGTGTACTATGGACCATCCCTGATGTACTGTGGATCATCACTGATGTACTGTGGATCATCACTGATGTACTATAGTTCATCACTGATGTACTATGGGCCATCACTGGTGTACTATGGATCATCACTGATGTACTATGGACCATCCCTGATGTACTGTGGATCATCACTGATGTACTATAGTTCATCACTGATGTACTATGGGCCATCACTGGTGTACTATGGATCATCACTGGTGTACTATGGATCATCACTGATGTACTATAGATCATCACTCATGTACTATAGCTCATCACTGATGTACTATGGACCATCACTGATGTACTATAGATCATCACTGATGTACTATGGACCATCACTGGTGTACTATGGATCATCACTGGTGTACTGTGGATCATCACTGGTGTACTGTGGATCATCACTGATGTACTGTGGATCATCACTGATGTACTATAGTTCATCACTGATGTACTATGGGCCATCACTGGTGTACTATGGATCATCACTGGTGTACTATGGATCATCACTGATGTACTATGGACCATCCCTGATGTACTGTGGATCATCACTGATATACTGTGGATCATCACTGATGTACTATGGATCATCACTGATGTACTGTGGATCATCACTGATGTACTATAGTTCATCACTGATGTACTATGGGCCATCACTGGTGTACTGTGGATCATCACTGGTGTACTATGGACCATCCCTGATGTACTGTGGATCATCACTGATGTACTGTGGATCATCACTGATGTACTATAGTTCATCACTGATGTACTATGGGCCATCACTGGTGTACTATGGATCATCACTGATGTACTATGGACCATCCCTGATGTACTGTGGATCATCACTGATGTACTATAGTTCATCACTGATGTACTATGGGCCATCACTGGTGTACTATGGATCATCACTGGTGTACTATGGATCATCACTGATGTACTATGGATCATCACTGATGTACTATGGACCATCCCTGATGTACTGTGGATCATCACTGATATACTGTGGATCATCACTGATGTACTATGGATCATCACTGATGTACTATGGGCCATCACTGGTGTACTATGGGCCATCACTGGTGTACTATGGGCCATCACTGGTGTACTGTGGATCATCACTGGTGTACTATGGACCATCCCTGATGTACTGTGGATCATCACTGATGTACTGTGGATCATCACTGATGTACTATAGTTCATCACTGATGTACTATGGGCCATCACTGGTGTACTATGGATCATCACTGATGTACTATGGACCATCCCTGATGTACTGTGGATCATCACTGATGTACTATAGTTCATCACTGATGTACTATGGGCCATCACTGGTGTACTATGGATCATCACTGGTGTACTATGGATCATCACTGATGTACTATAGATCATCACTCATGTACTATAGCTCATCACTGATGTACTATGGACCATCACTGATGTACTATAGATCATCACTGATGTACTATGGACCATCACTGGTGTACTATGGATCATCACTGGTGTACTGTGGATCATCACTGGTGTACTGTGGATCATCACTGATGTACTGTGGATCATCACTGATGTACTATAGTTCATCACTGATGTACTATGGGCCATCACTGGTGTACTATGGATCATCACTGGTGTACTATGGATCATCACTGATGTACTATGGACCATCCCTGATGTACTGTGGATCATCACTGATATACTGTGGATCATCACTGATGTACTATGGATCATCACTGATGTACTGTGGATCATCACTGATGTACTATAGTTCATCACTGATGTACTATGGGCCATCACTGGTGTACTATGGATCATCACTGGTGTACTATGGATCATCACTGATGTACTATGGACCATCCCTGATGTACTGTTGATCATCACTGATGTACTATAGTTCATCACTGATGTACTATGGACCATCACTGGTGTACTATGGATCATCACTGGTGTACTGTGGATCATCACTGGTGTACTATGGACCATCCCTGATGTACTGTGGATCATCACTGATGTACTGTGGATCATCACTGATGTACTATAGTTCATCACTGATGTACTATGGGCCATCACTGGTGTACTATGGATCATCACTGATGTACTATGGATCATCACTGATGTACTATGGGCCATCACTGGTGTACTATGGATCATCACTGGTGTACTATGGATCATCACTGATGTACTATAGATCATCACTCATGTACTATAGCTCATCACTGATGTACTATGGACCATCACTGATGTACTATAGACCATCACTGATGTACTATGGACCATCACTGTTGTACTATGGATCATCACTGGTGTACTGTGGATCATCACTGGTGTACTGTGGATCATCACTGATGTACTGTGGATCATCACTGATGTACTATAGTTCATCACTGATGTACTATGGGCCATCACTGGTGTATTATGGATCATCACTGGTGTACTATGGATCATCACTGATGTACTATGGACCATCCCTGATGTACTGTGGATCATCACTGATATACTGTGGATCATCACTGATGTACTATGGATCATCACTGATGTACTGTGGATCATCACTGATGTACTATAGTTCATCACTGATGTACTATGGACCATCACTGATGTACTATAGATCATCACTGATGTACTATGGACCATCACTGTTGTACTATGGATCATCACTGGTGTACTGTGGATCATCACTGGTGTACTGTGGATCATCACTGATGTACTGTGGATCATCACTGATGTACTATAGTTCATCACTGATGTACTATGGGCCATCACTGGTGTACTATGGATCATCACTGGTGTACTATGGATCATCACTGATGTACTATGGACCATCCCTGATGTACTGTGGATCATCACTGATATACTGTGGATCATCACTGATGTACTATGGATCATCACTGATGTACTGTGGATCATCACTGATGTACTATAGTTCATCACTGATGTACTATGGGCCATCACTGGTGTACTATTGATCATCACTGGTGTACTATGGATCATCACTGATATACTATGGACCATCCCTGATGTACTGTGGATCATCACTGATGTACTATAGTTCATCACTGATGTACTATGGGCCATCACTGGTGTACTATGGATCATCACTGGTGTACTATGGATCATCACTGATGTACTATGGACCATCCCTGATGTACTGTGGATCATCACTGATGTACTGTGGATCATCACTGATGTACTGTGGATCATCACTGATGTACTGTGTATAATAACTGATGTACTGTGGATCATCACTGATGTACTATAGATCATCACTGATGTACTATGGACCATCACTGATGTACTATAGATCATCACTGATGTACTATGGACCATCACTGGTGTACTATGGATCATCACTGGTGTACTGTGGATCATCACTGGTGTACTATGGACCATCCCTGATGTACTGTGGATCATCACTGATGTACTGTGGATCATCACTGATGTACTATAGTTCATCACTGATGTACTATAGGCCATCACTAGTGTACTATGGATCATCACTGGTGTACTATGGATCATCACTGATGTACTATGGACCATCCCTGATGTACTGTGGATCATCACTGATGTACTGTGGATCATCACTGATGTACTATGGATCATCACTGATGTACTGTGGATCATCACTGATGTACTATTGTTCATCACTGATGTACTATGGGCCATCACTGGTGTACTATGGATCATCACTGGTGTACTATGGATCATCACTGATGTACTATGGACCATCCCTGATGTACTGTGGATCATCACTGATGTACTATAGTTCATCACTGATGTACTATGGGCCATCACTGGTGTACTATGAATCATCACTGGTGTACTATGGATCATCACTGATGTACTATGGACCATCCCTGATGTACTGTGGATCATCACTGATGTACTGTGGATCATCACTGATGTACTATGGATCATCACTGATGTACTATGGGCCATCACTGGTGTACTATGGGCCATCACTGGTGTACTATGGATCATCACTGGTGTACTATGGACTATCACTGATGTACTATGGACCATCACTGATGTACTATGGATCATCACTGATATACTGTGGACCATCCCTGATGTACTGTGGATCATCACTGATGTACTGTGGATCATCACTGAAGTATTGTGGATCATCACTGATGTACTGTGGATCATCACTAATGTACTGTGGATCATAACTGATGTACTGTGGATCATCACTGGTGTACTGTGGATCATCACTGGTGTACTATGGACCATCCCTGATGTACTGTGGGCCATCACTGGTGTACTGTGGATCATCACTGATGTACTATAGTTCATCACTGATGTACTATGGGCCATCACTGGTGTACTATGGATCATCACTGGTGTACTATGGATCATCACTGATGTACTATGGACCATCCCTGATGTACTGTGGATCATCACTGATGTACTGTGGATCATCACTGATGTACTATGGATCATCACTGATGTACTGTGGATCATCACTGATGTACTATTGTTCATCACTGATGTACTATGGGCCATCACTGGTGTACTATGGATCATCACTGGTGTACTATGGATCATCACTGATGTACTATGGACCATCCCTGATGTACTGTGGATCATCACTGGTGTACTATGGATCATCACTGATGTACTATGGACCATCCCTGGTGTACTATGGATCATCACTGGTGTACTATGGATCATCACTGATGTACTATGGATCATCACTGATGTACTGTGGATCATCACTGATGTACTGTGGATCATCACTGATGTACTATGGATCATCACTGATGTACTATGGGCCATCACTGGTGTACTATGGACCATCACTGGTGTACTATGGATCATCACTGGTGTACTATGGATCATCACTGGTGTACTATGGACCATCACTGATGTACTATGGACCATCACTGATGTACTATGGATCATCACTGATATACTGTGGACCATCCCTGATGTACTGTGGATCATCACTAATGTAATGTGGATCATAACTGATGTACTGTAGATCATCACTGATGTACTATAGATCATCACTGGTGTACTATGTATATAGATCATCACTGATGTACTATGGACCATCACTGATGTACTATAGATCATCACTGATGTACTATGGACCATCACTGGTGTACTATGGATCATCACTGGTGTACTGTGGATCATCACTGGTGTACTATGGACCATCCCTGATGTACTGTGGATCATCACTGATGTACTGTGGATCATCACTGATGTACTATAGCTCATCACTGATGTACTATGGGCCATCACTGGTGTACTATGGATCATCACTGGTGTACTATGGATCATCACTGATGTACTATGGACCATCCCTGATGTACTGTGGATCATCACTGATGTACTATAGTTCATCACTGATGTACTATGGGCCATCACTGGTGTACTATGGATCATCACTGGTGTACTATGGATCATCACTGATGTACTATGGACCATCCCTGATGTACTGTGGATCATCACTGATGTACTGTGGATCATCACTGGTGTACTATGGACCATCACTGATGTACTGTGGACCACCACTGATGTACTGTGGATCATCACTGATGTACTGTGGATCATCCCTGGTGTACTATGGAACATTACTGGTGTACTATGGATCATCACTGGTGTACTATGGATCATCACTGATGTACTATGGGCCATCACTGATGTACTATGGATCATCACTGATATACTGTGGACCATCCCTGATGTACTGTGGATCATCACTGATGTACTGTGGATCATCACTGAAGTATTGTGGATCATCACTGATGTACTGTGGATCATCACTGAAGTATTGTGGATCATCACTGATGTAATGTTGATCATCAGTGATGTACTATTAATTATCACTGAAGTACTATGGGCCATCACTGGTGTACTATGGATCATCACTGGTGTACTATGGATCATCACTGATGTACTATGGATCATCACTGATGTACTATGGATCATGACTGGTGTACTATGGATCATCACTGATGTACTGTGGACCATCCCTGATGTACTGTGGATCATCACTGATGTATTGTGGATCATCACTGATGTACTGTGGATCATCACTGATGTACTGAGGATCATCACTGATGTACTATGGATTATCACTGATGTACCTTGGATCATCACTGATGTACTGTGGATCATCACTGATGTACTGTGGATCATCACTGATGTACTATAGATCATCACTGTAGTACTATGGGCCATGACTGGTGTACTATGGATCATCACTGATGTACTATGGATCATCACTGATGTATTATGGATCATCACTGATGTACTATGAGCCATCACTGATGTACTATGGATCATCACTGGTGTACTATGGATCATCACTGATGTACTATGAGCCATCACTGATGTACTATGGATCATCACTGGTGTACTATGGATCATCACTGATGTACTATGGATCATCACTGATGTACTATGAGCCATCACTGATGTACTATGGGCCATCCCTGGTGTACTATGGATCATCACTGATGTACTGTGGATCATCACTGATGTACTATGGGACATCACTGGTGTACTATGGGCCATCACTGGTGTACTATGGATCATCACTGGTGTACTATGGGCCATCACTGGTGTACTATGGGCCATCACTGGTGTACTATGGATCATCACTGGTGTACTATGGACCATCACTGATGTAATATGGCTCATCACTGATTTACTGTGGACCATCCCTGATATACTGTGGATCATCCCTGATGTACTGTGGATCATCACTGATCTACTGTGGGCCATCACAGGTGTACTGTGGGCCATCACAGGTGTACTATGGAGCATCACTGATGTACTATGGATCATCACTGGTGTACTATGGATCATCACTGATATACTGTGGACCACCCTGATGTACTATAGATCATCACTGATATACTGTGGATCATCACTGATGTACTATGGGCCATCACTGGTGTACTATGGGCCATCACTGGTGTACTATGGATCATCACTGGATTACTATGGATCATCCCTGGTGTACTATGGACCATCAGTGATGTGCTTTGGGCCATCACTGGTGTACTATGGATCATCACTGATGTACTGTGGACCATCCCTGATGTACTGTGGATCATCACTGATGTACTATGGGTCATCACTGATGTACTATGGGCCATCACTGGTGTACTATGGATCATCACTGGTGTACTATGGATCATCACTGATGTACTATGGACCATCCCTGATGTACTGTGGATCATCACTGATGTACTGTGGATCATCACTGATGTACTGTGGATCATCACTGATGTACTGTGTATAATAACTGATGTACTGTGGATCATCACTGATGTACTATAGATCATCACTGATGTACTATGGACCATCACTGATGTACTATAGATCATCACTGATGTACTATGGACCATCACTGGTGTACTATGGATCATCACTGGTGTACTGTGGATCATCACTGGTGTACTATGGACCATCCCTGATGTACTGTGGATCATCACTGATGTACTGTGGATCATCACTGATGTACTATAGTTCATCACTGATGTACTATAGGCCATCACTAGTGTACTATGGATCATCACTGGTGTACTATGGATCATCACTGATGTACTATGGACCATCCCTGATGTACTGTGGATCATCACTGATGTACTGTGGATCATCACTGATGTACTATGGATCATCACTGATGTACTGTGGATCATCACTGATGTACTATTGTTCATCACTGATGTACTATGGGCCATCACTGGTGTACTATGGATCATCACTGGTGTACTATGGATCATCACTGATGTACTATGGACCATCCCTGATGTACTGTGGATCATCACTGATGTACTATAGTTCATCACTGATGTACTATGGGCCATCACTGGTGTACTATGAATCATCACTGGTGTACTATGGATCATCACTGATGTACTATGGACCATCCCTGATGTACTGTGGATCATCACTGATGTACTGTGGATCATCACTGATGTACTATGGATCATCACTGATGTACTATGGGCCATCACTGGTGTACTATGGGCCATCACTGGTGTACTATGGATCATCACTGGTGTACTATGGACTATCACTGATGTACTATGGACCATCACTGATGTACTATGGATCATCACTGATATACTGTGGACCATCCCTGATGTACTGTGGATCATCACTGATGTACTGTGGATCATCACTGAAGTATTGTGGATCATCACTGATGTACTGTGGATCATCACTAATGTACTGTGGATCATAACTGATGTACTGTGGATCATCACTGGTGTACTGTGGATCATCACTGGTGTACTATGGACCATCCCTGATGTACTGTGGGCCATCACTGGTGTACTGTGGATCATCACTGATGTACTATAGTTCATCACTGATGTACTATGGGCCATCACTGGTGTACTATGGATCATCACTGGTGTACTATGGATCATCACTGATGTACTATGGACCATCCCTGATGTACTGTGGATCATCACTGATGTACTGTGGATCATCACTGATGTACTATGGATCATCACTGATGTACTGTGGATCATCACTGATGTACTATTGTTCATCACTGATGTACTATGGGCCATCACTGGTGTACTATGGATCATCACTGGTGTACTATGGATCATCACTGATGTACTATGGACCATCCCTGATGTACTGTGGATCATCACTGGTGTACTATGGATCATCACTGATGTACTATGGACCATCCCTGGTGTACTATGGATCATCACTGGTGTACTATGGATCATCACTGATGTACTATGGATCATCACTGATGTACTGTGGATCATCACTGATGTACTGTGGATCATCACTGATGTACTATGGATCATCACTGATGTACTATGGGCCATCACTGGTGTACTATGGACCATCACTGGTGTACTATGGATCATCACTGGTGTACTATGGATCATCACTGGTGTACTATGGACCATCACTGATGTACTATGGACCATCACTGATGTACTATGGATCATCACTGATATACTGTGGACCATCCCTGATGTACTGTGGATCATCACTAATGTAATGTGGATCATAACTGATGTACTGTAGATCATCACTGATGTACTATAGATCATCACTGGTGTACTATGTATATAGATCATCACTGATGTACTATGGACCATCACTGATGTACTATAGATCATCACTGATGTACTATGGACCATCACTGGTGTACTATGGATCATCACTGGTGTACTGTGGATCATCACTGGTGTACTATGGACCATCCCTGATGTACTGTGGATCATCACTGATGTACTGTGGATCATCACTGATGTACTATAGCTCATCACTGATGTACTATGGGCCATCACTGGTGTACTATGGATCATCACTGGTGTACTATGGATCATCACTGATGTACTATGGACCATCCCTGATGTACTGTGGATCATCACTGATGTACTATAGTTCATCACTGATGTACTATGGGCCATCACTGGTGTACTATGGATCATCACTGGTGTACTATGGATCATCACTGATGTACTATGGACCATCCCTGATGTACTGTGGATCATCACTGATGTACTGTGGATCATCACTGGTGTACTATGGACCATCACTGATGTACTGTGGACCACCACTGATGTACTGTGGATCATCACTGATGTACTGTGGATCATCCCTGGTGTACTATGGAACATTACTGGTGTACTATGGATCATCACTGGTGTACTATGGATCATCACTGATGTACTATGGGCCATCACTGATGTACTATGGATCATCACTGATATACTGTGGACCATCCCTGATGTACTGTGGATCATCACTGATGTACTGTGGATCATCACTGAAGTATTGTGGATCATCACTGATGTACTGTGGATCATCACTGAAGTATTGTGGATCATCACTGATGTAATGTTGATCATCAGTGATGTACTATTAATTATCACTGAAGTACTATGGGCCATCACTGGTGTACTATGGATCATCACTGGTGTACTATGGATCATCACTGATGTACTATGGATCATCACTGATGTACTATGGATCATGACTGGTGTACTATGGATCATCACTGATGTACTGTGGACCATCCCTGATGTACTGTGGATCATCACTGATGTATTGTGGATCATCACTGATGTACTGTGGATCATCACTGATGTACTGAGGATCATCACTGATGTACTATGGATTATCACTGATGTACCTTGGATCATCACTGATGTACTGTGGATCATCACTGATGTACTGTGGATCATCACTGATGTACTATAGATCATCACTGTAGTACTATGGGCCATGACTGGTGTACTATGGATCATCACTGATGTACTATGGATCATCACTGATGTATTATGGATCATCACTGATGTACTATGAGCCATCACTGATGTACTATGGATCATCACTGGTGTACTATGGATCATCACTGATGTACTATGAGCCATCACTGATGTACTATGGATCATCACTGGTGTACTATGGATCATCACTGATGTACTATGGATCATCACTGATGTACTATGAGCCATCACTGATGTACTATGGGCCATCCCTGGTGTACTATGGATCATCACTGATGTACTGTGGATCATCACTGATGTACTATGGGACATCACTGGTGTACTATGGGCCATCACTGGTGTACTATGGATCATCACTGGTGTACTATGGGCCATCACTGGTGTACTATGGGCCATCACTGGTGTACTATGGATCATCACTGGTGTACTATGGACCATCACTGATGTAATATGGCTCATCACTGATTTACTGTGGACCATCCCTGATATACTGTGGATCATCCCTGATGTACTGTGGATCATCACTGATCTACTGTGGGCCATCACAGGTGTACTGTGGGCCATCACAGGTGTACTATGGAGCATCACTGATGTACTATGGATCATCACTGGTGTACTATGGATCATCACTGATATACTGTGGACCACCCTGATGTACTATAGATCATCACTGATATACTGTGGATCATCACTGATGTACTATGGGCCATCACTGGTGTACTATGGGCCATCACTGGTGTACTATGGATCATCACTGGATTACTATGGATCATCCCTGGTGTACTATGGACCATCAGTGATGTGCTTTGGGCCATCACTGGTGTACTATGGATCATCACTGATGTACTGTGGACCATCCCTGATGTACTGTGGATCATCACTGATGTACTATGGGTCATCACTGATGTACTATGGACCATCACTGGTGTACTATGGACCATCACTGGTGTACTATGGATCATCACTGATGTACTGTGGATCATCACTGATGTACTGTGGGCCATCACTGATGTACTATGGATCATCACTGATATACTGTGGACAATCCCTGATGTATTGTGGATCATCACTGATGTACTGTGGATCATCACTGATGTACTATAGATCATCACTGAAGTACTATGGGCCATCACTGGTGTACTATGGATCATCACTGGTGCACTATGGGCCATCACTGGTGTACTATGGATCATCACTGATGTACTATGGATCATCACTGATGTACTATGGATCATGACTGGTTTACTATGGATCATCACTGATGTACTGTGGACCATCCCTGATGTCCTGTGGATCATCACTGATGTACTGTGGATCATCACTGATGTACTGTGGATCATCACTGATGTACTGTGGATCATCATTGATGTACTGAGGATCATCACTGATGTACTATGGATCATCACTGATGTACCGTGGATCATCACTGATGTACTGTGGATCATCACTGATGTACTGTGGATCATCACTGATGTACTATAGATCATCACTGAAGTACTATGGGCCATCACTGGTGTACTATGGATCATCACTGATGTATTATGGATCATCACTGATGTACTATGAGCCATCACTGATGTACTATGGATCATCACTGGTGTACTATGGATCATCACTGATGTACTATGGATCATCACTGATGTACTATGAGCCATCACTGATGTACTATGGATCATCACTGGTGTACTATGGATCATCACTGATGTACTATGGATCATCACTGATGTACTATGAGCCATCACTGATGTACTATGGGCCATCCCTGGTGTACTATGGATCATCACTGATGTACTGTGGATCATCACTGATGTACTATGGGACATCACTGGTATACTATGGGCCATCTCTGGTGTACTATGGATCATCACTGGTGTACTATGGGCCATCACTGGTGAACTATGGATCATCACTGGTGTACTATGGACCATCACTGATTTACTATGGACCATCACTGATGTACTGTGGATCATCACTGATGTACTGTGGGTCATCCCTGGTGTACTATGGATCATCCCTGGTGTACTATGGATCATCACTGGTGTAATATGGATCATCACTGATGTACTATGGGCCATCACTGATGTACTATGGATCATCACTGATGTACTGTGGACCATCCCTGATGTACTGTGGATCATCACTGATGTACTATGGACCATCCCTGATGTACTATGGACCATCCCTGATGTACTGTGAATCATCACTGGTGTACTGTGGATCATCACTGATGTACTATAGATCATCACTGATGTACTGTGGATCATCACTGATGTACTATGAACCATCACTGGTGTACTATGGGCCATCACTGGTGTACTATGGATCATCACTGATGTACTGTGGATCATCCCTGATGTACTGTGGGCCATCACTGATGTACTGTGGATCATCACTGATGTACTATGGATCATCACTGATGTACTATGGGCCATCACTGGTGTACTATGGGCCATCACTGGTGTACTATAGATCATCACTGGTGTACTGTGGACCATCACTGATGTACTATGGATCATCACTGATATACTGTGGACCATCCCTGATGTACTGTGGATCATCACTGATGTACTGTGGATCATCACTGAAGTATTGTGGATCATCACTGATGTACTGTGGATCATCACTGATGTACTGTGTATCATAACTGATGTACTGTGGATCATCACTGATGTACTATAGATCATCACTGATGTACTATGGACCATCACTGATGTACTATAGATCATCACTGATGTACTATGGACCATCACTGGTGTACTATGGATCATCACTGGTGTACTGTGGATCATCACTGGTGTACTATGGACCATCCCTGGTGTACTGTGGATCATCACTGATGTACTGTGGATCATCACTGATGTACTATAGTTCATCACTGATGTACTATGGGCCATCACTGGTGTACTATGGATCATCACTGGTGTACTATGGATCATCACTGATGTACTGTGGATCATCACTGATGTACTGTGGATCATCACTGATGTACTATGGATCATCACTGATGTACTGTGGATCATCACTGATGTACTATTGTTCATCACTGATGTACTATGGGACATCACTGGTGTACTATGGATCATCACTGGTGTACCATGGATCATCACTGATGTACTATGGACCATCCCTGATGTACTGTGGATCATCACTGATGTACTATAGTACATCACTGATGTACTATGGGCCATCACTGGTGTACTATGGATCATCACTGGTGTACTATGGATCATCACTGATGTACTATGGACCATCCCTGATGTACTGTGGATCATCACTGATGTACTGTGGATCATCACTGATGTACTATGGATCATCACTGATGTACTATGGGCCATCACTGGTGTACTATGGGCCATCACTGGTGTACTATGGATCATCACTGGTGTACTATGGATCATCACTGGTGTACTATGGACCATCACTGATGTACTATGGACCATCACTGATGTACTATGGATCATCACTGATATACTGTGGACCATCCCTGATGTACTGTGGATCATCACTGATGTACTGTGGATCATCACTGAAGTATTGTGGATTATCACTGATGTACTGTGGATCATCACTAATGTACTGTGGATCATAACTGATGTACTGTAGATCATCACTGATGTACTATAGATCATCACTGGTGTACTATGTATATAGATTATCACTGATGTACTATGGACCATCACTGATGTACTATAGATCATCACTGATGTACTATGGACCATCACTGGTGTACTATGGATCATCACTGGTGTACTGTGGATCATCACTGGTGTACTATGGACCATCCCTGATGTACTGTGGATCATCACTGATGTACTGTGGATCATCACTGATGTACTATAGTTCATCACTGATGTACTATGGGCCATCACTGGTGTACTATGGATCATCACTGGTGTACTATGGATCATCACTGATGTACTATGGACCATCCCTGATGTACTGTGGATCATCACTGATGTACTATAGTTCATCACTGATGTACTATGGGCCATCACTGGTGTACTATGGATCATCACTGGTGTACTATGGATCATCACTGATGTACTATGGACCATCCCTGATGTACTGTGGATCATCACTGATGTACTGTGGATCATCATTGATGTACTATGGATCATCACTGATGTACTATGGGCCATCACTGGTGTACTACGGGCCATCACTGGTGTACTATGGATCATCACTGGTGTACTATGGATCATCACTGGTGTACTATGGACCATCACTGATGTACAGTGGACCACCACTGATGTACTGTGGATCATCACTGATATACTGTGGATCATCACTGATGTACTGTGGATCATAACTGATGTACTGTGGATCATCACTGGTGTACTGTGGATCATCACTGATGTACTATGGATCATCACTGATGTACTATGGACCATCACTGATGTACTATGGGCCATCACTGGTGTACTATGGATCATCACTGATGTACTATGGGCCATCACTGATGTACTATGGATCATCACTGATATACTGTGGACCATCCCTGATGTACTGTGGATCATCACTGATGTACTGTGGATCATCACTGAAGTATTGTGGATCATCACTGATGTACTGTGGATCATCACTGATGTACTGTGGATCATAACTGATGTACTGTGGATCATCACTGGTGTACTGTGGATCATCACTGGTGTACTGTGGATCATCACTGATGTACTATGGATCATCACTGATGTACTATGGACCATCACTGATGTACTATGGGCCATCACTGGTGTACTATGGATCATCACTGATGTACTGTGGATCATCACTGATATACTGTGGACCATCCCTGATATACTGTGGATCATCCCTGATGTACTGTGAATCATCACTGATCTACTGTGGGCCATCACAGGTGTACTGTGGGCCATCACAGGTGTACTATGGAGCATCACTGATGTACTATGGATCATCACTGGTGTACTATGGATCATCACTGATGTACTGTGGACCATCCCTGATGTACTATAGATCATCACTGATGTACTGTGGATCATCACTGATGTACTATGGGCCATCACTGGTGTACTATGGGCCATCACTGGTGTACTATGGATCATCACTGGATTACTATGGATCATCCCTGGTGTACTATGGACCATCACTGATGTGCTTTGGGCCATCACTGGTGTACTATGGATCATCACTGATGTACTGTGGACCATCCCTGATGTACTGTGGATCATCACTGATGTACTATGGATCATCACTGATGTACTATGGACCATCACTGGTGTACTATGGACCATCACTGGTGTACTATGGATCATCACTGATGTACTGTGGATCATCACTGATGTACTGTGGGCCATCACTGATGTACTATGGATCATCACTGATATACTGTGGACCATCCCTGATGTATTGTGGATCATCACTGATGTACTGTGGATCATCACTGATGTACTATAGATCATCACTGAAGTACTATGGGCCATCACTGGTGTACTATGGATCATCACTGGTGTACTATGGGCCATCACTGGTGTACTATGGATCATCACTGATGTACTATGGATCATGACTGGTTTACTATGGATCATCACTGATGTACTGTGGACCATCCCTGATGTCCTGTGGATCATCACTGATGTACTATAGATCATCACTGAAGTACTATGGGCCATCACTGGTGTACTATGGATCATCACTGATGTATTATGGATCATCACTGATGTACTATGAGCCATCACTGATGTACTATGGATCATCACTGGTGTACTATGGATCATCACTGATGTACTATGGATCATCACTGATGTACTATGAGCCATCACTGATGTACTATGGATCATCCCTGGTGTACTATGGATCATCACTGATGTACTATGGATCATCACTGATGTACTATGAGCCATCACTGATGTACTATGGGCCATCCCTGGTGTACTATGAATCATCACTGATGTACTGTGGATCATCACTGATGTACTATGGGACATCACTGGTATACTATGGGCCATCTCTGGTGTACTATGGATCATCACTGGTGTACTATGGGCCATCACTGGTGAACTATGGATCATCACTGGTGTACTATGGACCATCACTGATTTACTATGGACCATCACTGATGTACTGTGGATCATCACTGATGTACTGTGGGTCATCCCTGGTGTACTATGGATCATCACTGGTGTAATATGGATCATCACTGATGTACTATGGGCCATCACTGATGTACTATGGATCATCACTGATGTACTGTGGACCATCCCTGATGTACTGTGGATCATCACTGATGTACTATGGACCATCCCTGATGTACTATGGACCATCCCTGATGTACTGTGAATCATCACTGGTGTACTGTGGATCATCACTGATGTACTATAGATCATCACTGATGTACTGTGGATCATCACTGATGTACTATGGGCCATCACTGGTGTACTATGGGCCATCACTGGTGTACTATGGATCATCACTGATGTACTGTGGATCATCCCTGATGTACTGTGGGCCATCACTGATGTACTATGGATCATCACTGATGTACTATGGATCATGACTGGTGTACTATGGATCATCACTGATGTACTGTGGACCATCCCTGATGTACTATGGATCATCACTGATGTACTATGGATCATGACTGGTGTACTATGGATCATCACTGATGTACTGTGGACCATCCCTGATGTACTGTGGATCATCACTGATGTACTGTGGATCATCACTGATGTACTGTGGATCATCACTGATGTACTGTGGATCATCACTGATGTACTATGGATCATCCCTGATGTACTATGGACCATCCCTGATGTACTGTGGATCATCACTGATGTACTATAGATCATCACTGATGTACTATGGGCCATCACTGGTGTACTATGGATCATCACTGGTGTACTATGGATCATCACTGATGTACTATGGACCATCCCTGATGTACTGTGGATCATCACTGATGTACTGTGGATCATCACTGATGTACTATGGATCATCACTGATGTACTGTGGATCATCACTGATGTACTATAGTTCATCACTGATGTACTATGGGCCATCACTGGTGTACTATGGATCATCACTGGTGTACTATGGATCATCACTGATGTACTATGGACCATCCCTGATGTACTGTGGATCATCACTGATGTACTATAGTTCATCACTGATGTACTATGGGCCATCACTGGTGTACTATGGATCATCACTGGTGTACTATGGATCATCACTGATGTACTATGGACCATCCCTGATGTACTGTGGATCATCACTGATGTACTGTGGATCATCACTGATGTACTATAGATCATCACTGATGTACTATGGGCCATCACTGGTGTACTATGGGCCATCACTGGTGTACTATGGATCATCACTGGTGTACTATGGATCATCACTGGTGTACTATGGACCATCACTGATGTACTATGGACCATCACTGATGTACTATGGATCATCACTGATATACTGTGGACCATCCCTGATGTACTGTGGATCATCACTGATATACTGTGGATCATCACTGAAGTATTGTGGATCATCACTGATGTACTGTGGATCATCACTGATGTACTGTGTATCATAACTGATGTACTGTGGATCATCACTGATGTACTATAGATCATCACTGATGTACTATGGACCATCACTGATGTACTATAGATCATCACTGATGCACTATGGACCATCACTGGTGTACTATGGATCATCACTGGTGTACTGTGGATCATCACTGGTGTTCTATGGACCATCCCTGATGTACTGTGGATCATCACTGATGTACTGTGGATCATCACTGATGTACTATAGTTCATCACTGATGTACTATGGGCCATCACTGGTGTACTATGGATCATCACTGGTGTACTATGGATCATCACTGATGTACTATGGACCATCCCTGATGTACTGTGGATCATCACTGATGTACTATGGATCATCACTGATGTACTGTGGATCATCACTGATGTACTATGGATCATCACTGATGTACTGTGGATCATCACTGATGTACTATGGGCCATCACTGGTGTACTATGGGCCATCACTGGTGTACTATGGATCATCACTGATCTACTATGGATCATCACTGATGTACTATGGACCATCACTGATGTACTATGGGCCATCACTGGTGTACTATGGATCATCACCGATGTACTGTGGACCATCCCTGATGTACTGTGGACCATCACTGATGTACTGTGGATCATCACTGATGTACTATGGATCATCACTGATGTACTATAGATCATCACTGATGTACTATAGATCATCACTGATGTACTATGGACCATCACTGATGTACTATAGATCATCACTGATGTACTATGGACCATCACTGGTGTACTATGGATCATCACTGGTGTACTGTGGATCATCACTGGTGTACTATGGACCATCCCTGATGTACTGTGGATCATCACTGATGTACTGTGGATCATCACTGATGTACTATAGTTCATCACTGATGTACTATGGGCCATCACTGGTGTACTATGGATCATCACTGGTGTACTATGGATCATCACTGATGTACTATGGACCATTCCTGATGTACTGTGGATCATCACTGATGTACTGTGGATCATCACTGATGTACTATGGATCATCACTGATGTACTGTGGATCATCACTGATGTACTATAGTTCATCACTGATGTACTATGGGCCATCACTGGTGTTCTATGGTTAATCACTGATGTACTATGGATCATCACTGATGTACTATGGACCATCCCTGATGTACTGTGGATCATCACTGATGTACTATAGTTCATCACTGATGTACTATGGGCCATCACTGGTGTACTATGGATCATCACTGGTGTACTATGGATCATCACTGATGTACTATAGATCATCACTGATGTACTATAGCTCATTACTGATGTACTATGGACCATCACTGATGTACTATAGATCATCACTGATGTACTATGGACCATCACTGGTGTACTATGGATCATCACTGGTGTACTGTGGATCATCACTGGTGTACTATGGACCATCCCTGATGTACTGTGGATCATCACTGATGTACTGTGGATCATCACTGATGTACTATAGTTCATCACTGATGTACTATGGGCCATCACTGGTGTACTATGGATCATCACTGGTGTACTATGGATCATCACTGATGTACTATGGACCATCCCTGATGTACTGTGGATCATCACTGATGTACTGTGGATCATCACTGATGTACTATGGATCATCACTGATGTACTGTGGATCATCACTGATGTACTATGGGCCATCACTGGTGTACTATGGGCCATCACTGGTGTACTATGGATCATCACTGATGTACTATGGATCATCACTGATGTACTATGGACCATCACTGATGTACTATGGGCCATCACTGGTGTACTATGGATCATCACCGATGTACTGTGGACCATCCCTGATGTACTGTGGACCATCACTGATGTACTGTGGATCATCACTGATGTACTATGGATCATCACTGATGTACTATAGATCATCACTGATGTACTATAGATCATCACTGATGTACTATGGACCATCACTGATGTACTATAGATCATCACTGATGTACTATGGACCATCACTGGTGTACTATGGATCATCACTGGTGTACTGTGGATCATCACTGGTGTACTATGGACCATCCCTGGTGTACTGTGGATCATCACTGATGTACTGTGGATCATCACTGATGTACTATAGTTCATCACTGATGTACTATGGGCCATCACTGGTGTACTATGGATCATCACTGGTGTACTATGGATCATCACTGATGTACTATGGACCATCCCTGATGTACTGTGGATCATCACTGATGTACTGTGGATCATCACTGATGTACTATGGATCATCACTGATGTACTGTGGATCATCACTGATGTACTATAGTTCATCACTGATGTACTATGGGCCATCACTGGTGTACTATGGATCATCACTGGTGTACTATGGATCATCACTGATGTACTATGGACCATCCCTGATGTACTGTGGATCATCACTGATGTACTATAGTTCATCACTGATGTACTATGGGCCATCACTGGTGTACTATGGATCATCACTGGTGTACTATGGATCATCACTGATGTACTATAGATCATCACTCATGTACTATAGCTCATCACTGATGTACTATGGACCATCACTGATGTACTATAGATCATCACTGATGTACTATGGACCATCACTGGTGTACTTTGGATCATCACTGGTGTACTGTGGATCATCACTGGTGTACTGTGGATCATCACTGATGTACTGTGGATCATCACTGATGTACTATAGTTCATCACTGATGTACTATGGGCCATCACTGGTGTACTATGGATCATCACTGGTGAACTATGGATCATCACTGATGTACTATGGACCATCCCTGATGTACTGTGGATCATCACTGATATACTGTGGATCATCACTGATGTACTATGGATCATCACTGATGTACTGTGGATCATCACTGATGTACTATAGTTCATCACTGATGTACTATGGGCCATCACTGGTGTACTATGGATCATCACTGGTGTACTATGGATCATCACTGATGTACTATGGACCATCCCCGATGTACTGTGGATCATCACTGATGTACTATAGTTCATCACTGATGTACTATGGGAAATCACTGGTGTACTATGGATCATCACTGATGTACTGTGGATCATCACTGATGTACTATAGTTCATCACTGATGTACTATGGGCCATCACTGGTGTACTATGGATCATCACTGGTGTACTATGGATCATCACTGATGTACTATGGACCATCCCTGATGTACTGTGGATCATCCCTGATGTACTGTGGATCATCACTGATGTACTGTGGATCATCACTGATGTACTATGGATCATCACTGATGTACTATGGGCCATCACTGGTGTACTATGGGCCATCACTGGTGTACTATAGATCATCACTGGTGTACTATGGACCATCACTGATGTACTATGGATCATCACTGATATACTGTGGACCATCCCTGATGTACTGTGGATCATCACTGATGTACTGTGGATCATCACTGAAGTATTGTGGATCATCACTGATGTACTGTGGATCATCACTGATGTACTGTGTATCATAACTGATGTACTGTGGATCATCACTGATGTACTATAGATCATCACTGATGTACTATGGACCATCACTGATGTACTATAGATCATCACTGATGTACTATGGACCATCACTGGTGTACTATGGATCATCACTGGTGTACTGTGGATCATCACTGGTGTACTATGGACCATCCCTGATGTACTGTGGATCATCACTGATGTACTGTGGATCATCACTGATGTACTATAGTTCATCACTGATGTACTATAGGCCATCACTGGTGTACTATGGATCATCACTGATGTACTATGGACCATCCCTGATGTACTGTGGATCATCACTGATGTACTGTGGATCATCACTGATGTACTATGGATCATCACTGATGTACTGTGGATCATCACTGATGTACTATTGTTCATCACTGATGTACTGTGGATCATCACTGATGTACTATAGTTCATCACTGATGTACTATGGGCCATCACTGGTGTACTATGGATCATCACTGGTGTACTATGGATCATCACTGATGTACTATGGACCATCCCTGATGTACTGTGGATCATCACTGATGTACTATAGTTCATCACTGATGTACTATGGGCCATCACTGGTGTACTATGGATCATCACTGGTGTACTATGGATCATCACTGATGTACTATGGACCATCCCTGATGTACTGTGGATCATCACTGATGTACTGTGGATCATCACTGATGTACTATGGATCATCACTGATGTACTATGGGCCATCACTGGTGTACTATGGGCCATCACTGGTGTACTATGGATAATCACTGGTGTACTATGGACCATCACTGATGTACTATGGACCATCACTGATGTACTATGGATCATCACTGATATACTGTGGACCATCCCTGATGTACTGTGGATCATCACTGATGTACTGTGGATCATCACTGAAGTATTGTGGATCATCACTGATGTACTGTGGATCATCACTAATGTACTGTGGATCATAACTGATGTACTGTAGATCATCACTGATGTACTATAGATCATCACTGGTGTACTATGTATATAGATCATCACTGATGTACTATGGACCATCACTGATGTACTATAGATCATCACTGATGTACTATGGACCATCACTGGTGTACTATGGATCATCACTGGTGTACTGTGGATCATCACTGGTGTACTATGGACCATCCCTGATATACTGTGGATCATCAATGATGTACTGTGGATCATCACTGATGTACTATAGTTCATCACTGATGTACTATGGGCCATCACTGGTGTACTATGGATCATCACTGATGTACTATGGACCATCCCTGATGTACTGTGGATCATCACTGATGTACTATAGTTCATCACTGATGTACTATGGGCCATCACTGGTGTACTATGGATCATCACTGGTGTACTATGGATCATCACTGATGTACTATAGATCATCACTCATGTACTATAGCTCATCACTGATGTACTATGGACCATCACTGATGTACTATAGATCATCACTGATGTACTATGGACCATCACTGGTGTACTATGGATCATCACTGGTGTACTGTGGATCATCACTGGTGTACTGGGGATCATCACTGATGTACTGTGGATCATCACTGATGTACTATAGTTCATCACTGATGTACTATGGGCCATCACTGGTGTACTATGGATCATCACTGGTGTACTATGGATCATCACTGATGTACTATGGACCATCCCTGATGTACTGTGGATCATCACTGATATACTGTGGATCATCACTGATGTACTATGGATCATCACTGATGTACTGTGGATCATCACTGATGTACTATAGTTCATCACTGATGTACTATGGGCCATCACTGGTGTACTATGGATCATCACTGGTGTACTATGGATCATCACTGATGTACTATGGACCATCCCTGATGTACTGTGGATCATCACTGATGTACTATAGTTCATCACTGATGTACTATGGGCCATCACTGGTGTACTACGGATCATCACTGGTGTACTATGGATCATCACTGATGTACTATGGACCATCCCTGATGTACTGTGGATCATCACTGATGTACTGTGGATCATCACTGATGTACTATGGATCATCACTGATGTACTATGGGCCATCACTGGTGTACTATGGGCCATCACTGGTGTACTATAGATCATCACTGGTGTACTATGGACCATCACTGATGTACTATGGATCATCACTGATATACTGTGGACCATCCCTGATGTACTGTGGATCATCACTGATGTACTGTGGATCATCACTGAAGTATTGTGGATCATCACTGATGTACTGTGGATCATCACTGATGTACTGTGTATCATAACTGATGTACTGTGGATCATCACTGATGTACTATAGATCATCACTGATGTACTATGGACCATCACTGATGTACTATAGATCATCACTGATGTACTATGGACCATCACTGGTGTACTATGGATCATCACTGGTGTACTGTGGATCATCACTGGTGTACTATGGACCATCCCTGATGTACTGTGGATCATCACTGATGTACTGTGGATCATCACTGGTGTACTATGGATCATCACTGATGTACTGTGGATCATCACTGATGTACTATTGTTCATCACTGATGTACTATGGGCCATCACTGGCGTACTATGGATCATCACTGGTGTACTATGGATCATCACTGATGTACTATGGACCATCCCTGATGTACTGTGGATCATCACTGATGTACTATAGTTCATCACTGATGTACTATGGGCCATCACTGGTGTACTATGGATCATCACTGGTGTACTATGGATCATCACTGATGTACTATGGACCATCCCTGATGTACTGTGGATCATCACTGATGTACTGTGGATCATCACTGATGTACTATGGATCATCACTGATGTACTATGGGCCATCACTGGTGTACTATGGGCCATCACTGGTGTACTATGGGCCATCACTGGTGTACTATGGATCATCACTGGTGTACTATGGATCATCACTGATGTACTATGGACCATCCCTGATGTACTGTGGATCATCACTGATGTACTGTGGATCATCACTGATGTACTATGGATCATCACTGATGTACTGTGGATCATCACTGATGTACTATGGGCCATCACTGGTGTACTATGGGCCATCACTGGTGTACTATGGATCATCACTGATGTACTATGGATCATCACTGATGTACTATGGACCATCACTGATGTACTATGGGCCATCACTGGTGTACTATGGATCATCACCGATGTACTGTGGACCATCCCTGATGTACTGTGGACCATCACTGATGTACTGTGGATCATCACTGATGTACTATGGATCATCACTGATGTACTATAGATCATCACTGATGTACTATAGATCATCACTGATGTACTATGGACCATCACTGATGTACTATAGATCATCACTGATGTACTATGGACCATCACTGGTGTACTATGGATCATCACTGGTGTACTGTGGATCATCACTGGTGTACTATGGACCATCCCTGGTGTACTGTGGATCATCACTGATGTACTGTGGATCATCACTGATGTACTATAGTTCATCACTGATGTACTATGGGCCATCACTGGTGTACTATGGATCATCACTGGTGTACTATGGATCATCACTGATGTACTATGGACCATCCCTGATGTACTGTGGATCATCACTGATGTACTGTGGATCATCACTGATGTACTATGGATCATCACTGATGTACTGTGGATCATCACTGATGTACTATAGTTCATCACTGATGTACTATGGGCCATCACTGGTGTACTATGGATCATCACTGGTGTACTATGGATCATCACTGATGTACTATGGGCCATCACTGGTGTACTATGGATCATCACTGGTGTACTATGGATCATCACTGATGTACTATGGACCATCCCTGATGTACTGTGGATCATCACTGATGTACTGTGGATCATCACTGATGTACTATGGATCATCACTGATGTACTATGGGCCATCACTGGTGTACTATGGGCCATCACTGGTGTACTATGGGCCATCACTGGTGTACTATGGATCATCACTGGTGTACTATGGATCATCACTGATGTACTATGGACCATCCCTGATGTACTGTGGATCATCACTGATGTACTGTGGATCATCACTGATGTACTATGGATCATCACTGATGTACTGTGGATCATCACTGATGTACTATGGGCCATCACTGGTGTACTATGGGCCATCACTGGTGTACTATGGATCATCACTGATGTACTATGGATCATCACTGATGTACTATGGACCATCACTGATGTACTATGGGCCATCACTGGTGTACTATGGATCATCACCGATGTACTGTGGACCATCCCTGATGTACTGTGGACCATCACTGATGTACTGTGGATCATCACTGATGTACTATGGATCATCACTGATGTACTATAGATCATCACTGATGTACTATAGATCATCACTGATGTACTATGGACCATCACTGATGTACTATAGATCATCACTGATGTACTATGGACCATCACTGGTGTACTATGGATCATCACTGGTGTACTGTGGATCATCACTGGTGTACTATGGACCATCCCTGGTGTACTGTGGATCATCACTGATGTACTGTGGATCATCACTGATGTACTATAGTTCATCACTGATGTACTATGGGCCATCACTGGTGTACTATGGATCATCACTGGTGTACTATGGATCATCACTGATGTACTATGGACCATCCCTGATGTACTGTGGATCATCACTGATGTACTGTGGATCATCACTGATGTACTATGGATCATCACTGATGTACTGTGGATCATCACTGATGTACTATAGTTCATCACTGATGTACTATGGGCCATCACTGGTGTACTATGGATCATCACTGGTGTACTATGGATCATCACTGATGTACTATGGACCATCCCTGATGTACTGTGGATCATCACTGATGTACTATAGTTCATCACTGATGTACTATGGGCCATCACTGGTGTACTATGGATCATCACTGGTGTACTATGGATCATCACTGATGTACTATAGATCATCACTCATGTACTATAGCTCATCACTGATGTACTATGGACCATCACTGATGTACTATAGATCATCACTGATGTACTATGGACCATCACTGGTGTACTTTGGATCATCACTGGTGTACTGTGGATCATCACTGGTGTACTGTGGATCATCACTGATGTACTGTGGATCATCACTGATGTACTATAGTTCATCACTGATGTACTATGGGCCATCACTGGTGTACTATGGATCATCACTGGTGAACTATGGATCATCACTGATGTACTATGGACCATCCCTGATGTACTGTGGATCATCACTGATATACTGTGGATCATCACTGATGTACTATGGATCATCACTGATGTACTGTGGATCATCACTGATGTACTATAGTTCATCACTGATGTACTATGGGCCATCACTGGTGTACTATGGATCATCACTGGTGTACTATGGATCATCACTGATGTACTATGGACCATCCCCGATGTACTGTGGTTCATCACTGATGTACTATAGTTCATCACTGATGTACTATGGGAAATCACTGGTGTACTATGGATCATCACTGATGTACTGTGGATCATCACTGATGTACTATAGTTCATCACTGATGTACTATGGGCCATCACTGGTGTACTATGGATCATCACTGGTGTACTATGGATCATCACTGATGTACTATGGACCATCCCTGATGTACTGTGGATCATCCCTGATGTACTGTGGATCATCACTGATGTACTGTGGATCATCACTGATGTACTATGGATCATCACTGATGTACTATGGGCCATCACTGGTGTACTATGGGCCATCACTGGTGTACTATAGATCATCACTGGTGTACTATGGACCATCACTGATGTACTATGGATCATCACTGATATACTGTGGACCATCCCTGATGTACTGTGGATCATCACTGATGTACTGTGGATCATCACTGAAGTATTGTGGATCATCACTGATGTACTGTGGATCATCACTGATGTACTGTGTATCATAACTGATGTACTGTGGATCATCACTGATGTACTATAGATCATCACTGATGTACTATGGACCATCACTGATGTACTATAGATCATCACTGATGTACTATGGACCATCACTGGTGTACTATGGATCATCACTGGTGTACTGTGGATCATCACTGGTGTACTATGGACCATCCCTGATGTACTGTGGATCATCACTGATGTACTGTGGATCATCACTGATGTACTATGGATCATCACTGATGTACTGTGGATCATCACTGATGTACTATTGTTCATCACTGATGTACTGTGGATCATCACTGATGTACTATAGTTCATCACTGATGTACTATGGGCCATCACTGGTGTACTATGGATCATCACTGGTGTACTATGGATCATCACTGATGTACTATGGACCATCCCTGATGTACTGTGGATCATCACTGATGTACTATAGTTCATCACTGATGTACTATGGGCCATCACTGGTGTACTATGGATCATCACTGGTGTACTATGGATCATCACTGATGTACTATGGACCATCCCTGATGTACTGTGGATCATCACTGATGTACTGTGGATCATCACTGATGTACTATGGATCATCACTGATGTACTATGGGCCATCACTGGTGTACTATGGGCCATCACTGGTGTACTATGGATAATCACTGGTGTACTATGGACCATCACTGATGTACTATGGACCATCACTGATGTACTATGGATCATCACTGATATACTGTGGACCATCCCTGATGTACTGTGGATCATCACTGATGTACTGTGGATCATCACTGAAGTATTGTGGATCATCACTGATGTACTGTGGATCATCACTAATGTACTGTGGATCATAACTGATGTACTGTAGATCATCACTGATGTACTATAGATCATCACTGGTGTACTATGTATATAGATCATCACTGATGTACTATGGACCATCACTGATGTACTATAGATCATCACTGATGTACTATGGACCATCACTGGTGTACTATGGATCATCACTGGTGTACTGTGGATCATCACTGGTGTACTATGGACCATCCCTGATATACTGTGGATCATCAATGATGTACTGTGGATCATCACTGATGTACTATAGTTCATCACTGATGTACTATGGGCCATCACTGGTGTACTATGGATCATCACTGATGTACTATGGACCATCCCTGATGTACTGTGGATCATCACTGATGTACTATAGTTCATCACTGATGTACTATGGGCCATCACTGGTGTACTATGGATCATCACTGGTGTACTATGGATCATCACTGATGTACTATAGATCATCACTCATGTACTATAGCTCATCACTGATGTACTATGGACCATCACTGATGTACTATAGATCATCACTGATGTACTATGGACCATCACTGGTGTACTATGGATCATCACTGGTGTACTGTGGATCATCACTGGTGTACTGTGGATCATCACTGATGTACTGTGGATCATCACTGATGTACTATAGTTCATCACTGATGTACTATGGGCCATCACTGGTGTACTATGGATCATCACTGGTGTACTATGGATCATCACTGATGTACTATGGACCATCCCTGATGTACTGTGGATCATCACTGATATACTGTGGATCATCACTGATGTACTATGGATCATCACTGATGTACTGTGGATCATCACTGATGTACTATAGTTCATCACTGATGTACTATGGGCCATCACTGGTGTACTATGGATCATCACTGGTGTACTATGGATCATCACTGATGTACTATGGACCATCCCTGATGTACTGTGGATCATCACTGATGTACTATAGTTCATCACTGATGTACTATGGGCCATCACTGGTGTACTACGGATCATCACTGGTGTACTATGGATCATCACTGATGTACTATGGACCATCCCTGATGTACTGTGGATCATCACTGATGTACTGTGGATCATCACTGATGTACTATGGATCATCACTGATGTACTATGGGCCATCACTGGTGTACTATGGGCCATCACTGGTGTACTATAGATCATCACTGGTGTACTATGGACCATCACTGATGTACTATGGATCATCACTGATATACTGTGGACCATCCCTGATGTACTGTGGATCATCACTGATGTACTGTGGATCATCACTGAAGTATTGTGGATCATCACTGATGTACTGTGGATCATCACTGATGTACTGTGTATCATAACTGATGTACTGTGGATCATCACTGATGTACTATAGATCATCACTGATGTACTATGGACCATCACTGGTGTACTATGGATCATCACTGATGTACTATGGACCATCACTGGTGTACTATGGATCATCACTGGTGTACTGTGGATCATCACTGGTGTACTATGGACCATCCCTGATGTACTGTGGATCATCACTGATGTACTGTGGATCATCACTGGTGTACTATGGATCATCACTGATGTACTGTGGATCATCACTGATGTACTATTGTTCATCACTGATGTACTATGGGCCATCACTGGTGTACTATGGATCATCACTGGTGTACTATGGATCATCACTGATGTACTATGGACCATCCCTGATGTACTGTGGATCATCACTGATGTACTATAGTTCATCACTGATGTACTATGGGCCATCACTGGTGTACTATGGATCATCACTGGTGTACTATGGATCATCACTGATGTACTATGGACCATCCCTGATGTACTGTGGATCATCACTGATGTACTGTGGATCATCACTGATGTACTATGGATCATCACTGATGTACTATGGGCCATCACTGGTGTACTATGGGCCATCACTGGTGTACTATGGATCATCACTGGTGTACTATGGATCATCACTGGTGTACTATGGACCATCACTGATGTACTATGGACAATCACTGATGTACTATGGATCATCACTGATATACTGTGGACCATCCCTGATGTACTGTGGATCATCACTGATGTACTGTGGATCATCACTGAAGTATTGTGGATCATCACTGATGTACTGTGGATCATCACTAATGTACTGTGGATCATAACTGATGTACTGTAGATCATCACTGATGTACTATAGATCATCACTGGTGTACTATGTATATAGATCATCACTGATGTACTATGGACCATCACTGATGTACTATAGATCATCACTGATGTACTATGGACCATCACTGGTGTACTATGGATCATCACTGGTGTACTGTGGATCATCACTGGTGTACTATGGACCATCCCTGATGTACTGTGGATCATCACTGATGTACTGTGGATCATCACTGATGTACTATAGTTCATCACTGATGTACTATGGGCCATCACTGGTGTACTATGGATCATCACTGGTGTACTATGGATCATCACTGATGTACTATGGACCATCCCTGATGTACTGTGGATCATCACTGATGTACTATAGTTCATCACTGATGTACTATGGGCCATCACTGGTGTACTATGGATCATCACTGGTGTACTATGGATCATCACTGATGTACTATGGACCATCCCTGATGTACTGTGGATCATCACTGATGTACTGTGGATCATCATTGATGTACTATGGATCATCACTGATGTACTATGGGCCATCACTGGTGTACTACGGGCCATCACTGGTGTACTATGGATCATCACTGGTGTACTATGGATCATCACTGGTGTACTATGGACCATCACTGATGTACTGTGGACCACCACTGATGTACTGTGGATCATCACTGATGTACTGTGGATCATCCCTGGTGTACTATGGAACATTACTGGTGTACTATGGATCATCACTGGTGTACTATGGATCATCACTGATGTACTATGGGCCATCACTGATGTACTATGGATCATCACTGATATACTGTGGACCATCCCTGATGTACTGTGGATCATCACTGATGTACTGTGGATCATCACTGAAGTATTGTGGATCATCACTGATGTACTGTGGATCATCACTGATGTACTGTGGATCATAACTGATGTACTGTGGATCATCACTGGTGTACTATGGATCATCACTGATGTACTATGGATCATCACTGATGTACTATGGACCATCACTGATGTACTATGGGCCATCACTGGTGTACTATGGATCATCACTGATGTACTGTGGATCATCACTGATGTACTGTGGGCCATCACTGATGTACTATGGATCATCACTGATATACTGTGGACCATCCCTGATGTATTGTAGATCATCACTGATGTACTGTGGATCATCACTGATGTACTATTAATTATCACTGAAGTACTATGGGCCATCACTGGTGTACTATGGATCATCACTGGTGTACTATGGATCATCACTGATGTACTATGGATCATGACTGGTGTACTATGGATCATCACTGATGTACTGTGGACCATCCCTGATGTACTGTGGATCATCACTGATGTACTGTGGATCATCACTGATGTACTGTGGATCATCACTGATGTACTGAGGATCATCACTGATGTACTATGGATCATCACTGATGTACCTTGGATCATCACTGATGTACTGTGGATCATCACTGATGTACTGTGGATCATCACTGATGTACTATAGATCATCACTGTAGTACTATGGGCCATGACTGGTGTACTATGGATCATCACTGATGTACTATGGATCATCACTGATGTATTATGGATCATCACTGATGTACTATGAGCCATCACTGATGTACTATGGATCATCACTGGTGTACTATGGATCATCACTGATGTACTATGAGCCATCACTGATGTACTATGGATCATCACTGGTGTACTATGGATCATCACTGATGTACTATGGATCATCACTGATGTACTATGAGCCATCACTGATGTACTATGGGCCATCCCTGGTGTACTATGGATCATCACTGATGTACTGTGGATCATCACTGATGTACTATGGGACATCACTGGTGTACTATGGGCCATCACTGGTGTACTATGGATCATCACTGGTGTACTATGGGCCATCACTGGTGTACTATGGATCATCACTGGTGTACAATGGACCATCACTGATGTACTATGGCTCATCACTGATATACTGTGGACCATCCCTGATATACTGTGGATCATCCCTGATGTACTGTGGATCATCACTGATCTACTGTGGGCCATCACAGGTGTACTGTGGGCCATCACAGGTGTACTATGGAGCATCACTGATGTACTATGGATCATCACTGGTGTACTATGGATCATCACTGATGTACTGTGGACCATCCCTGATGTACTATAGATCATCCCTGATGTACTGTGGATCATCACTGATGTACTATGGATCATCACTGATGTACTATGGACCATCACTGGTGTACTATGGACCATCACTGGTGTACTATGGATCATCACTGATGTACTGTGGATCATCACTGATGTACTGTGGGCCATCACTGATGTACTATGGATCATCACTGATATACTGTGGACAATCCCTGATGTATTGTGGATCATCACTGATGTACTGTGGATCATCACTGATGTACTATAGATCATCACTGAAGTACTATGGGCCATCACTGGTGTACTATGGATCATCACTGGTGTACTATGGGCCATCACTGGTGTACTATGGATCATCACTGATGTACTATGGATCATCACTGATGTACTATGGATCATGACTGGTTTACTATGGATCATCACTGATGTACTGTGGACCATCCCTGATGTCCTGTGGATCATCACTGATGTACTGTGGATCATCACTGATGTACTGTGGATCATCACTGATGTACTGTGGATCATCATTGATGTACTGAGGATCATCACTGATGTACTATGGATCATCACTGATGTACCGTGGATCATCACTGATGTACTGTGGATCATCACTGATGTACTGTGGATCATCACTGATGTACTATAGATCATCACTGAAGTACTATGGGCCATCACTGGTGTACTATGGATCATCACTGATGTATTATGGATCATCACTGATGTACTATGAGCCATCACTGATGTACTATGGATCATCACTGGTGTACTATGGATCATCGCTGATGTACTATGGATCATCACTGATGTACTATGAGCCATCACTGATGTACTATGGATCATCACTGGTGTACTATGGATCATCACTGATGTACTATGGATCATCACTGATGTACTATGAGCCATCACTGATGTACTATGGGCCATCCCTGGTGTACTATGGATCATCACTGATGTACTGTGGATCATCACTGATGTACTATGGGACATCACTGGTATACTATGGGCCATCTCTGGTGTACTATGGATCATCACTGGTGTACTATGGGCCATCACTGGTGAACTGTGGATCATCACTGGTGTACTATGGACCATCACTGATTTACTATGGACCATCACTGATGTACTGTGGATCATCACTGATGTACTGTGGGTCATCCCTGGTGTACTATGGATCATCACTGGTGTAATATGGATCATCACTGATGTACTATGGGCCATCACTGATGTACTATGGATCATCACTGATGTACTGTGGACCATCCCTGATGTACTGTGGATCATCACTGATGTACTATGGACCATCCCTGATGTACTATGGACCATCCCTGATGTACTGTAAATCATCACTGGTGTACTGTGGATCATCACTGATGTACTATAGATCATCACTGATGTACGGTGGATCATCACTGATGTACTATGGGCCATCACTGGTGTACTATGGATCATCACTGATATACTGTGGACAATCCCTGATGTATTGTGGATCATCACTGATGTACTGTGGATCATCACTGATGTACTATAGATCATCACTGAAGTACTATGGGCCATCACTGGTGTACTATGGATCATCACTGGTGTACTATGGGCCATCACTGGTGTACTATGGATCATCACTGATGTACTATGGATCATCACTGATGTACTATGGATCATGACTGGTTTACTATGGATCATCACTGATGTACTGTGGACCATCCCTGATGTCCTGTGGATCATCACTGATGTACTGTGGATCATCACTGATGTACTGTGGATCATCACTGATGTACTGTGGATCATCATTGATGTACTGAGGATCATCACTGATGTACTATGGATCATCACTGATGTACCGTGGATCATCACTGATGTACTGTGGATCATCACTGATGTACTGTGGATCATCACTGATGTACTATAGATCATCACTGAAGTACTATGGGCCATCACTGGTGTACTATGGATCATCACTGATGTATTATGGATCATCACTGATGTACTATGAGCCATCACTGATGTACTATGGATCATCACTGGTGTACTATGGATCATCACTGATGTACTATGGATCATCACTGATGTACTATGAGCCATCACTGATGTACTATGGATCATCACTGGTGTACTATGGATCATCACTGATGTACTATGGATCATCACTGATGTACTATGAGCCATCACTGATGTACTATGGGCCATCCCTGGTGTACTATGGATCATCACTGATGTACTGTGGATCATCACTGATGTACTATGGGACATCACTGGTATACTATGGGCCATCTCTGGTGTACTATGGATCATCACTGGTGTACTATGGGCCATCACTGGTGAACTGTGGATCATCACTGGTGTACTATGGACCATCACTGATTTACTATGGACCATCACTGATGTACTGTGGATCATCACTGATGTACTGTGGGTCATCCCTGGTGTACTATGGATCATCACTGGTGTAATATGGATCATCACTGATGTACTATGGGCCATCACTGATGTACTATGGATCATCACTGATGTACTGTGGACCATCCCTGATGTACTGTGGATCATCACTGATGTACTATGGACCATCCCTGATGTACTATGGACCATCCCTGATGTACTGTAAATCATCACTGGTGTACTGTGGATCATCACTGATGTACTATAGATCATCACTGATGTACGGTGGATCATCACTGATGTACTATGGGCCATCACTGGTGTACTATGGATCATCACTGATGTACTGTGGATCATCCCTGATGTACTGTGGGCCATCACTGATGTACTGTGGATCATCACTGATGTACTATGGATCATCACTGATGTACTATGGGCCATCACTGGTGTACTATGGGCCATCACTGGTGTACTATAGATCATCAGTGGTGTACTATGGACCATCACTGATGTACTATGGATCATCACTGATATACTGTGGACCATCCCTGATGTACTGTGGATCATCACTGATGTACTGTGGATCATCACTGAAGTATTGTGGATCATCACTGATGTACTGTGGATCATCACTGATGTACTGTGTATCATAACTGATGTACTGTGGATCATCACTGATGTACTATAGATCATCACTGATGTACTATGGACCATCACTGATGTACTATAGTTCATCACTGATGTACTATGGACCATCACTGGTGTACTATGGATCATCACTGGTGTACTGTGGATCATCACTGGTGTACTATGGACCATCCCTGATGTACTGTGGATCATCACTGATGTACTGTGGATCATCACTGATGTACTATAGTTCATCACTGATGTACTATGGGCCATCACTGGTGTACTATGGATCATCACTGGTGTACTATGGATCATCACTGATGTACTATGGACCATCCCTGATGTACTGTGGATCATCACTGATGTACTGTGGATCATCACTGATGTACTATGGATCATCACTGATGTACTGTGGATCATCACTGATGTACTATTGTTCATCACTGATGTACTATGGGCCATCACTGGTGTACTATGGATCATCACTGGTGTACTATGGATCATCACTGATGTACTATGGACCATCCCTGATGTACTGTGGATCATGACTGATGTACTATAGTTCATCACTGATGTACTATGGGCCATCACTGGTGTACTATGGATCATCACTGGTGTACTATGGATCATCACTGATGTACTATGGACCATCCCTGCTGTACTGTGGATCATCACTGATGTACTGTGGATCATCACTGATGTACTATGGATCATCACTGATGTACTATGGGCCATCACTGGTGTACTATGGGCCATCACTGGTGTACTATGGATCATCACTGGTGTACTATGGATCATCACTGGTGTACTATGGACCATCACTGATGTACTATGGACCATCACTGATGTACTATGGATCATCACTGATATACTGTGGATCATCACTGATGTACTATGGGACATCACTGGTGTACTATGGGCCATCACTGGTGTACTATGGATCATCACTGGTGTACTATGGGCCATCACTGGTGTACTATGGATCATCACTGGTGTACTATGGACCATCACTGATGTACTATGGCTCATCACTGATATACTGTGGACCATCCCTGATATACTGTGGATCATCCCTGATGTACTGTGGATCATCACTGATCTACTGTGGGCCATCACAGGTGTACTGTGGGCCATCACAGGTGTACTATGGAGCATCACTGATGTACTATGGATCATCACTGGTGTACTATGGATCATCACTGATGTACTGTGGACCATCCCTGATGTACTATAGATCATCACTGATGTACTGTGGATCATCACTGATGTACTATGGGCCATCACTGGTGTACTATGGGCCATCACTGGTGTACTATGGATCATCACTGGATTACTATGGATCATCCCTGGTGTACTATGGACCATCACTGATGTGCTTTGGGCCATCACTGGTGTACTATGGATCATCACTGATGTACTGTGGACCATCCCTGATGTACTGTGGATCATCACTGATGTACTATGGATCATCACTGATGTACTATGGACCATCACTGGTGTACTATGGACCATCACTGGTGTACTAAGGATCATCACTGATGTACTGTGGATCATCACTGATGTACTGTGGGCCATCACTGATGTACTATGGATCATCACTGATATACTGTGGACAATCCCTGATGTATTGTGGATCATCACTGATGTACTGTGGATCATCACTGATGTACTATAGATCATCACTGAAGTACTATGGGCCATCACTGGTGTACTATGGATCATCACTGGTGTACTATGGGCCATCACTGGTGTACTATGGATCATCACTGATGTACTATGGATCATCACTGATGTACTATGGATCATAACTGGTTTACTATGGATCATCACTGATGTACTGTGGACCATCCCTAATGTCCTGTGGATCATCACTGATGTACTGTGGATCATCACTGATGTACTGTGGATCATCACTGATGTACTGTGGATCATCATTGATGTACTGAGGATCATCACTGATGTACTATGGATCATCACTGATGTACCGTGGATCATCACTGATGTACTGTGGATCATCACTGATGTACTGTGGATCATCACTGATGTACTATAGATCATCACTGAAGTACTATGGGCCATCACTGGTGTACTATGGATCATCACTGATGTATTATGGATCATCACTGATGTACTATGAGCCATCACTGATGTACTATGGATCATCACTGGTGTACTATGGATCATCACTGATGTACTATGGATCATCACTGATGTACTATGAGCCATCACTGATGTACTATGGATCATCACTGGTGTACTATGGATCATCACTGATGTACTATGGATCATCACTGATGTACTATGAGCCATCACTGATGTACTATGGGCCATCCCTGGTGTACTATGGATCATCACTGATGTACTGTGGATCATCACTGATGTACTATGGGACATCACTGGTATACTATGGGCCATCTCTGGTGTACTATGGATCATCACTGGTGTACTATGGGTCATCACTGGTGAACTATGGATCATCACTGGTGTACTATGGACCATCACTGATTTACTATGGGCCATCACTGATGTACTGTGGATCATCACTGATGTACTGTGGGTCATTCCTGGTGTACTATGGATCATCACTGGTGTAATATGGATCATCACTGATGTACTATGGGCCATCACTGATGTACTATGGACCATCACTGATGTACTGTGGACCATCCCTGATGTACTGTGGATCATCACTGATGTACTATGGACCATCCCTGATGTACTATGGACCATCCCTGATGTACTGTGAATCATCACTGGTGTACTGTGGATCATCACTGATGTACTATAGATCATCACTGATGTACTGTGGATCATCACTGATGTACTATGGGCCATCACTGGTGTACTATGGGCCATCACTGGTGTACTATGGATCATCACTGATGTACTGTGGATCATCCCTGATGTACTGTGGGCCATCACTGATGTACTGTGGATCATCACTGATGTACTATGGATCATCACTGATGTACTATGGGCCATCACTGGTGTACTATGGGCCATCACTGGTGTACTATAGATCATCACTGGTGTACTATGGACCATCACTGATGTACTATGGATCATCACTGATATACTGTGGACCATCCCTGATGTACTGTGGATCATCATTGATGTACTGTGGATCATCACTGAAGTATTGTGGATCATCACTGAAGTACTGTGGATCATCACTGATGTACTGTGTATCATAACTGATGTACTGTGGATCATCACTGATGTACTATAGATCATCACTGATGTACTATGGACCATCACTGATGTACTATAGATCATCACTGATGTACTATGGACCATCACTGGTGTACTATGGATCATCACTGGTGTACTGTGAATCATCACTGGTGTACTATGGACCATCCCTGATGTACTGTGGATCATCACTGATGTACTATAGTTCATCACTGATGTACTATGGGCCATCACTGGTGTACTATGGATCATCACTGGTGTACTACGGATCATCACTGATGTACTATGGACCATCCCTGATGTACTGTGGATCATCACTGATGTACTGTGGATCATCACTGATGTACTATGGATCATCACTGATGTACTTTGGATCATCACTGATGTACTATTGTTCATCACTGATGTACTATGGGCCATCACTGGTGTACTATGGATCATCACTGGTGTACTATGGATCATCACTGATGTACTATGGACCATCCCTGATGTACTGTGGATCATCACTGATGTACTATAGTTCATCACTGATGTACTATGGGCCATCACTGGTGTACTATGGATCATCACTGGTGTACTATGGATCATCACTGATGTACTATGGACCATCCCTGATGTACTGTGGATCATCACTGATGTACTGTGGATCATCACTGATGTACTATGGATCATCACTGATGTACTATGGGCCATCACTGGTGTACTATGGGCCATCACTGGTGTACTATGGATCATCACTGGTGTACTATGGATCATCACTGGTGTACTATGGACCATCACTGATGTACTATGGACCATCACTGATGTACTATGGATCATCACTGATATACTGTGGACCATCCCTGATGTACTGTGGATCATCACTGATGTACTGTGGATCATCACTGAAGTATTGTGGATCATCACTGATGTACTGTGGATCATCACTAATGTACTGTGGATCATAACTGATGTACTGTAGATCATCACTGATGTACTATAGATCATCACTGGTGTACTATGTATATAGATCATCACTGATGTACTATGGACCATTACTGATGTACTATAGATCATCACTGATGTACTATGGACCATCACTGGTGTACTATGGATCATCACTGGTGTACTGTGGATCATCACTGGTGTACTATGGACCATCCCTGATGTACTGTGGATCATCACTGATATACTGTGGATCATCACTGATGTACTATAGTTCATCACTGATGTACTATGGGCCATCACTGGTGTACTATGGATCATCACTGGTGTACTATGGATCATCACTGGTGTACTATGGACCATCCCTGATGTACTGTGGATCATCACTGATGTACTATAGTTCATCACTGATGTACTATGGGCCATCACTGGTGTACTATGGATCATCACTGGTGTACTATGGATCATCACTGATGTACTATGGACCATCCCTGATGTACTGTGGATCATCACTGATGTACTGTGGATCATCATTGATGTACTATGGATCATCACTGATGTACTATGGGCCATCACTGGTGTACTACGGGCCATCACTGGTGTACTATGGATCATCACTGGTGTACTATGGATCATTACTGGTGTACTATGGACCATCACTGATGTACTGTGGACCACCACTGATGTACTGTGGATCATCACTGATGTACTGTGGATCATCCCTGGTGTACTATGGAACATTACTGGTGTACTATGGATCATCACTGGTGTACTATGGATCATCACTGATGTACTATGAGCCATCACTGATGTACTATGGATCATCACTGATATACTGTGGACCATCCCTGATGTACTGTGGATCATCACTGATGTACTGTGAATCATCACTGAAGTATTGTGGATCATCACTGATGTACTGTGGATCATCACTGATGTACTGTGGATCATAACTGATGTACTGTGGATCATCACTGGTGTACTATGGATCATCACTGATGTACTATGGATCATCACTGATGTACTATGGACCATCACTGATGTACTATGGGCCATCACTGGTGTACTATGGATCATCACTGAAGTACTGTGGATCATCACTGATGTACTGTGGGCCATCACTGATGTACTATGGATCATCACTGATATACTGCGGACCATCCCTGATGTATTGTGGATCATCACTGATGTACTGTGGATCATCACTGATGTACTATTAATTATCACTGAAGTACTATGGGCCATCACTGGTGTACTATGGATCATCACTGGTGTACTATGGATCATCACTGATGTACTATGGATCATCACTGATGTACTATGGATCATGACTGGTGTACTATGGATCATCACTGATGTACTGTGGACCATCCCTGATGTACTGTGAATCATCACTGATGTACTGTGGATCATCACTGATGTACTGTGGATCATCACTGATGTACTGAGGATCATCACTGATGTACTATGGATCATCACTGATGTACCTTGGATCATCACTGATGTACTGAGGATCATCACTGATGTACTGTGGATCATCACTGATGTACTATAGATCATCACTGTAGTACTATGGGCCATGACTGGTGTACTATGGATCATCACTGATGTACTATGGATCATCACTGATGTATTATGGATCATCACTGATGTACTATGAGCCATCACTGATGTACTATGGATCATCACTGGTGTACTATGGATCATCACTGATGTACTATGAGCCATCACTGATGTACTATGGATCATCACTGGTGTACTATGGATCATCACTGATGTACTATGGCTCATCACTGATGTACTATGGATCATCACTGATGTACTATGAGCCATCACTGATGTACTATGGGCCATCCCTGGTGTACTATGGATCATCACTGATGTACTGTGGATCATCCCTGATGTACTGTGGATCATCACTGATGTACTGTGGATCATCACTGATGTACTATAGATCATCACTGAAGTACTATGGGCCATCACTGGTGTACTATGGATCATCACTGGTGTACTATGGGCCATCACTGGTGTACTATGGATCATCACTGATGTACTATGGATCATCACTGATGTACTATGGATCATGACTGGTTTACTATGGATCATCACTGATGTACTGTGGACCATCCCTGATGTCCTGTGGATCATCACTGATGTACTGTGGATCATCAATGATGTACTGTGGATCATCATTGATGTACTGAGGATCATCACTGATGTACTATGGATCATCACTGATGTACCGTGGATCATCACTGATGTACTGTGGATCATCACTGATGTACTGTGGATCATCACTGATGTACTATAGATCATCACTGAAGTACTATGGGCCATCACTGGTGTACTATGGATCATCACTGATGTATTATGGATCATCACTGATGTACTATGAGCCATCACTGATGTACTATGGATCATCACTGGTGTACTATGGATCATCACTGATGTACTATGGATCATCACTGATGTACTATGAGCCATCACTGATGTACTATGGATCATCACTGGTGTACTATGGATCATCACTGATGTACTATGGATCATCACTGATGTACTATGAGCCATCACTGATGTACTATGGGCCATCCCTGGTGTACTATGGATCATCACTGATGTACTGTGGATCATCACTGATGTACTATGGGACATCACTGGTATACTATGGGCCATCTCTGGTGTACTATGGATCATCACTGGTGTACTATGGGCCATCACTGGTGAACTGTGGATCATCACTGGTGTACTATGGACCATCACTGATTTACTATGGACCATCACTGATGTACTGTGGATCATCACTGATGTACTGTGGGTCATCCCTGGTGTACTATGGATCATCACTGGTGTAATATGGATCATCACTGATGTACTATGGGCCATCACTGATGTACTATGGATCATCACTGATGTACTGTGGACCATCCCTGATGTACTGTGGATCATCACTGATGTACTATGGACCATCCCTGATGTACTATGGACCATCCCTGATGTACTGTGAATCATCACTGGTGTACTGTGGATCATCACTGATGTACTATAGATCATCACTGATGTACGGTGGATCATCACTGATGTACTATGGGCCATCACTGGTGTACTATGGATCATCACTGATGTACTGTGGATCATCCCTGATGTACTGTGGGCCATCACTGATGTACTGTGGATCATCACTGATGTACTATGGATCATCACTGATGTACTATGGGCCATTACTGGTGTACTATGGGCCATCACTGGTGTACTATAGATCATCACTGGTGTACTATGGACCATCACTGATGTACTATGGATCATCACTGATATACTGTGGACCATCCCTGATGTACTGTGGATCATCACTGATGTACTGTGGATCATCACTGAAGTATTGTGGATCATCACTGATGTACTGTGGATCATCACTGATGTACTGTGGATCATCACTGATGTACTATGGATCATCACTGATGTACTGTGGATCATCACTGATGTACTATTGTTCATCACTGATGTACTATGGGCCATCACTGGTGTACTATGGATCATCACTGGTGTACTATGGATCATCACTGATGTACTATGGACCATCCCTGATGTACTGTGGATCATGACTGATGTACTATAGTTCATCACTGATGTACTATGGGCCATCACTGGTGTACTATGGATCATCACTGGTGTACTATGGATCATCACTGATGTACTATGGACCATCCCTGATGTACTGTGGATCATCACTGATGTACTGTGGATCATCACTGATGTACTATGGATCATCACTGATGTACTATGGGCCATCACTGGTGTACTATGGGCCATCACTGGTGTACTATAGATCATCACTGGTGTACTATGGACCATCACTGATGTACTATGGATCATCACTGATATACTGTGGACCATCCCTGATGTACTGTGGATCATCACTGATGTACTGTGGATCATCACTGAAGTATTGTGGATCATCACTGATGTACTGTGGATCATCACTGATGTACTGTGTATCATAACTGATGTACTGTGGATCATCACTGATGTACTATAGATCATCACTGATGTACTATGGACCATCACTGATGTACTATAGTTCATCACTGATGTACTATGGACCATCACTGGTGTACTATGGATCATCACTGGTGTACTGTGGATCATCACTGGTGTACTATGGACCATCCCTGATGTACTGTGGATCATCACTGATGTACTATAGTTCATCACTGATGTACTATGGGCCATCACTGGTGTACTATGGATCATCACTGGTGTACTATGGATCATCACTGATGTACTATAGATCATCACTGATGTACTATAGCTCATCACTGATGTACTATGGACCATCACTGATGTACTATAGATCATCACTGATGTACTATGGACCATCACTGGTGTACTATGGATCATCACTGGTGTACTGTGGATCATCACTGGTGTACTATGGACCATCCCTGATGTACTGTGGATCATCACTGATGTACTGTGGATCATCACTGATGTACTATAGTTCATCACTGATGTACTATGGGCCATCACTGGTGTACTATGGATCATCACTGGTGTACTATGGATCATCACTGATGTACTATGGACCATCCCTGATGTACTGTGGATCATCACTGATGTACTGTGGATCATCACTGATGTACTATGGATCATCACTGATGTACTGTGGATCATCACTGATGTACTATGGGCCATCACTGGTGTACTATGGGCCATCACTGGTGTACTATGGATCATCACTGATGTACTATGGACCATCACTGATGTACTATGGGCCATCACTGGTGTACTATGGATCATCACCGATGTACTGTGGACCATCCCTGATGTACTGTGGACCATCACTGATGTACTGTGGATCATCACTGATGTACTATGGATCATCACTGATGTACTATAGATCATCACTGATGTACTATAGATCATCACTGATGTACTATGGACCATCACTGATGTACTATAGATCATCACTGATGTACTATGGACCATCACTGGTGTACTATGGATCATCACTGGTGTACTGTGGATCATCACTGGTGTACTATGGACCATCCCTGGTGTACTGTGGATCATCACTGATGTACTGTGGATCATCACTGATGTACTATAGTTCATCACTGATGTACTATGGGCCATCACTGGTGTACTATGGATCATCACTGGTGTACTATGGATCATCACTGATGTACTATGGACCATCCCTGATGTACTGTGGATCATCACTGATGTACTGTGGATCATCACTGATGTACTATGGATCATCACTGATGTACTGTGGATCATCACTGATGTACTATAGTTCATCACTGATGTACTATGGGCCATCACTGGTGTACTATGGATCATCACTGGTGTACTATGGATCATCACTGATGTACTATGGACCATCCCTGATGTACTGTGGATCATCACTGATGTACTATAGTTCATCACTGATGTACTATGGGCCATCACTGGTGTACTATGGATCATCACCGGTGTACTATGGATCATCACTGATGTACTATAGATCATCACTCATGTACTATAGCTCATCACTGATGTACTATGGACCATCACTGATGTACTATAGATCATCACTGATGTACTATGGACCATCACTGGTGTACTTTGGATCATCACTGGTGTACTGTGGATCATCACTGGTGTACTGTGGATCATCACTGATGTACTGTGGATCATCACTGATGTACTATAGTTCATCACTGATGTACTATGGGCCATCACTGGTGTACTATGGATCATCACTGGTGAACTATGGATCATCACTGATGTACTATGGACCATCCCTGATGTACTGTGGATCATCACTGATATACTGTGGATCATCACTGATGTACTATGGATCATCACTGATGTACTGTGGATCATCACTGATGTACTATAGTTCATCACTGATGTACTATGGGCCATCACTGGTGTACTATGGATCATCACTGGTGTACTATGGATCATCACTGATGTACTATGGACCATCCCCGATGTACTGTGGATCATCACTGATGTACTATAGTTCATCACTGATGTACTATGGGAAATCACTGGTGTACTATGGATCATCACTGATGTACTGTGGATCATCACTGATGTACTATAGTTCATCACTGATGTACTATGGGCCATCACTGGTGTACTATGGATCATCACTGGTGTACTATGGATCATCACTGATGTACTATGGACCATCCCTGATGTACTGTGGATCATCCCTGATGTACTGTGGATCATCACTGATGTACTGTGGATCATCACTGATGTACTATGGATCATCACTGATGTACTATGGGCCATCACTGGTGTACTATGGGCCATCACTGGTGTACTATAGATCATCACTGGTGTACTATGGACCATCACTGATGTACTATGGATCATCACTGATATACTGTGGACCATCCCTGATGTACTGTGGATCATCACTGATGTACTGTGGATCATCACTGAAGTTTTGTGGATCATCACTGATGTACTGTGGATCATCACTGATGTACTGTGTATCATAACTGATGTACTGTGGATCATCACTGATGTACTATAGATCATCACTGATGTACTATGGACCATCACTGATGTACTATAGATCATCACTGATGTACTATGGACCATCACTGGTGTACTATGGATCATCACTGGTGTACTGTGGATCATCACTGGTGTACTATGGACCATCCCTGATGTACTGTGGATCATCACTGATGTACTGTGGATCATCACTGATGTACTATAGTTCATCACTGATGTACTATAGGCCATCACTGGTGTACTATGGATCATCACTGATGTACTATGGACCATCCCTGATGTACTGTGGATCATCACTGATGTACTGTGGATCATCACTGATGTACTATGGATCATCACTGATGTACTGTGGATCATCACTGATGTACTATTGTTCATCACTGATGTACTATGGGCCATCACTGGTGTACTATGGATCATCACTGGTGTACTATGGATCATCACTGATGTACTATGGACCATCCCTGATGTACTGTGGATCATCACTGATGTACTATAGTTCATCACTGATGTACTATGGGCCATCACTGGTGTACTATGGATCATCACTGGTGTACTATGGATCATCACTGATGTACTATGGACCATCCCTGATGTACTGTGGATCATCACTGATGTACTGTGGATCATCACTGATGTACTATGGATCATCACTGATGTACTATGGGCCATCACTGGTGTACTATGGGCCATCACTGGTGTACTATGGATCATCACTGGTGTACTATGGACCATCACTGATGTACTATGGACCATCACTGATGTACTATGGATCATCACTGATATACTGTGGACCATCCCTGATGTACTGTGGATCATCACTGATGTACTGTGGATCATCACTGAAGTATTGTGGATCATCACTGATGTACTGTGGATCATCACTAATGTACTGTGGATCATAACTGATGTACTGTAGATCATCACTGATGTACTATAGATCATCACTGGTGTACTATGTATATAGATCATCACTGATGTACTATGGACCATCACTGATGTACTATAGATCATCACTGATGTACTATGGACCATCACTGGTGTACTATGGATCATCACTGGTGTACTGTGGATCATCACTGGTGTACTATGGACCATCCCTGATGTACTGTGGATCATCAATGATGTACTGTGGATCATCACTGATGTACTATAGTTCATCACTGATGTACTATGGGCCATCACTGGTGTACTATGGATCATCACTGATGTACTATGGACCATCCCTGATGTACTGTGGATCATCACTGATGTACTATAGTTCATCACTGATGTACTATGGGCCATCACTGGTGTACTATGGATCATCACTGGTGTACTATGGATCATCACTGATGTACTATAGATCATCACTCATGTACTATAGCTCATCACTGATGTACTATGGACCATCACTGATGTACTATAGATCATCACTGATGTACTATGGACCATCACTGGTGTACTATGGATCATCACTGGTGTACTGTGGATCATCACTGGTGTACTGTGGATCATCACTGATGTACTGTGGATCATCACTGATGTACTATAGTTCATCACTGATGTACTATGGGCCATCACTGGTGTACTATGGATCATCACTGGTGTACTATGGATCATCACTGATGTACTATGGACCATCCCTGATGTACTGTGGATCATCACTGATATACTGTGGATCATCACTGATGTACTATGGATCATCACTGATGTACTGTGGATCATCACTGATGTACTATAGTTAATCACTGATGTACTATGGGCCATCACTGGTGTACTACGGATCATCACTGGTGTACTATGGATCATCACTGATGTACTATGGACCATCCCTGATGTACTGTGGATCATCACTGATGTACTATAGTTCATCACTGATGTACTATGGGCCATCACTGGTGTACTACGGATCATCACTGGTGTACTATGGATCATCACTGATGTACTATGGACCATCCCTGATGTACTGTGGATCATCACTGATGTACTGTGGATCATCACTGATGTACTATGGATCATCACTGATGTACTATGGGCCATCACTGGTGTACTATGGGCCATCACTGGTGTACTATAGATCATCACTGGTGTACTATGGACCATCACTGATGTACTATGGATCATCACTGATATACTGTGGACCATCCCTGATGTACTGTGGATCATCACTGATGTACTGTGGATCATCACTGAAGTATTGTGGATCATCACTGATGTACTGTGGATCATCACTGATGTACTGTGTATCATAACTGATGTACTGTGGATCATCACTAATGTACTATAGATCATCACTGATGTACTATGGACCATCACTGATGTACTATAGATCATCACTGATGTACTATGGACCATCACTGGTGTACTATGGATCATCACTGGTGTACTGTGGATCATCACTGGTGTACTATGGACCATCCCTGATGTACTGTGGATCATCACTGATGTACTGTGGATCATCACTGATGTACTATAGTTCATCACTGATGTACTATGGGCCATCACTGGTGTACTATGGATCATCACTGGTGTACTATGGATCATCACTGATGTACTATGGACCATCCCTGATGTACTGTGGATCATCACTGATGTACTGTGGATCATCACTGATGTACTATGGATCATCACTGATGTACTGTGGATCATCACTGATGTACTATTGTTCATCACTGATGTACTATGGGCCATCACTGGTGTACTATGGATCATCACTGGTGTACTATGGATCATCACTGATGTACTATGGACCATCCCTGATGTACTGTGGATCATCACTGATGTACTATAGTTCATCACTGATGTACTATGGGCCATCACTGGTGTACTATGGATCATCACTGGTGTACTATGGATCATCACTGATGTACTATGGACCATCCCTGATGTACTGTGGATCATCACTGATGTACTGTGGATCATCACTGATGTACTATGGATCATCACTGATGTACTATGGGCCATCACTGGTGTACTATGGGCCATCACTGGTGTACTATGGATCATCACTGGTGTACTATGGATCATCACTGGTGTACTATGGACCATCACTGATGTACTATGGACAATCACTGATGTACTATGGATCATCACTGATATACTGTGGACCATCCCTGATGTACTGTGGATCATCACTGATGTACTGTGGATCATCACTGAAGTATTGTGGATCATCACTGATGTACTGTGGATCATCACTAATGTACTGTGGATCATAACTGATGTACTGTAGATCATCACTGATGTACAATAGATCATCACTGGTGTACTATGTATATAGATCATCACTGATGTACTATGGACCATCACTGATGTACTATAGATCATCACTGATGTACTATGGACCATCACTGGTGTACTATGGATCATCACTGGTGTACTGTGGATCATCACTGGTGTACTATGGACCATCCCTGATGTACTGTGGATCATCACTGATGTACTGTGGATCATCACTGATGTACTATAGTTCATCACTGATGTACTATGGGCCATCACTGGTGTACTATGGATCATCACTGGTGTACTATGGATCATCACTGATGTACTATGGACCATCCCTGATGTACTGTGGATCATCACTGATGTACTATAGTTCATCACTGATGTACTATGGGCCATCACTGGTGTACTATGGATCATCACTGGTGTACTATGGATCATCACTGATGTACTATGGACCATCCCTGATGTACTGTGGATCATCACTGATGTACTGTGGATCATCATTGATGTACTATGGATCATCACTGATGTACTATGGGCCATCACTGGTGTACTACGGGCCATCACTGGTGTACTATGGATCATCACTGGTGTACTATGGATCATCACTGGTGTACTATGGACCATCACTGATGTACTGTGGACCACCACTGATGTACTGTGGATCATCACTGATGTACTGTGGATCATCCCTGGTGTACTATGGAACATTACTGGTGTACTATGGATCATCACTGGTGTACTATGGATCATCACTGATGTACTATGGGCCATCACTGATGTACTATGGATCATCACTGATATACTGTGGACCATCCCTGATGTACTGTGGATCATCACTGATGTACTGTGGATCATCACTGAAGTATTGTGGATCATCACTGATGTACTGTGGATCATCACTGATGTACTGTGGATCATAACTGATGTACTGTGGATCATCACTGGTGTACTATGGATCATCACTGATGTACTATGGATCATCACTGATGTACTATGGACCATCACTGATGTACTATGGGCCATCACTGGTGTACTATGGATCATCACTGATGTACTGTGGATCATCACTGATGTACTGTGGGCCATCACTGATGTACTATGGATCATCACTGATATACTGTGGACCATCCCTGATGTATTGTAAATCATCACTGATGTACTGTGGATCATCACTGATGTACTATTAATTATCACTGAAGTACTATGGGCCATCACTGGTGTACTATGGATCATCACTGGTGGACTATGGATCATCACTGATGTACTATGGATCATGACTGGTGTACTATGGATCATCACTGATGTACTGTGGACCATCCCTGATGTACTGTGGATCATCACTGATGTACTGTGGATCATCACTGATGTACTATGGATCATCACTGATGTACTATGGGCCATCACTGGTGTACTACGGGCCATCACTGGTGTACTATGGATCATCACTGGTGTACTATGGATCATCACTGGTGTACTATGGACCATCACTGATGTACTATGGATCATCACTGATATACTGTGGACCATCCCTGATGTATTGTAGATCATCACTGATGTACTGTGGATCATCACTGATGTACTATTAATTATCACTGAAGTACTATGGGCCATCACTGGTGTACTATGGATCATCACTGGTGTACTATGGATCATCACTGATGTACTATGGATCATGACTGGTGTACTATGGATCATCACTGATGTACTGTGGACCATCCCTGATGTACTGTGGATCATCACTGATGTACTGTGGATCATCACTGATGTACTGTGGATCATCACTGATGTACTGAGGATCATCACTGATGTACTATGGATCATCACTGATGTACCTTGGATCATCACTGATGTACTGTGGATCATCACTGATGTACTGTGGATCATCACTGATGTACTATAGATCATCACTGTAGTACTATGGGCCATGACTGGTGTACTATGGATCATCACTGATGTACTATGGATCATCACTGATGTATTATGGATCATCACTGATGTACTATGAGCCATCACTGATGTACTATGGATCATCACTGGTGTATTATGGATCATCACTGATGTACTATGAGCCATCACTGATGTACTATGGATCATCACTGGTGTACTATGGATCATCACTGATGTACTATGGATCATCACTGATGTACTATGAGCCATCACTGATGTACTATGGGCCATCCCTGGTGTACTATGGGCCATCACTGGTGTACTATGGATCATCACTGGTGTACTATGGGCCATCACTGGTGTACTATGGATCATCACTGGTGTACAATGGACCATCACTGATGTACTATGGCTCATCACTGATATACTGTGGACCATCCCTGATATACTGTGGATCATCCCTGATGTACTGTGGATCATCACTGATCTACTGTGGGCCATCACAGGTGTACTGTGGGCCATCACAGGTGTACTATGGAGCATCACTGATGTACTGTGGATCATCACTGATGTACTATGGGACATCACTGGTGTACTATGGGCCATCACTGGTGTACTATGGATCATCACTGATGTACTGTGGATCATCACTGATGTACTATGGGCCATCACTGGTGTACTATGGATCATCACTGGATTACTATGGATCATCCCTGGTGTACTATGGACCATCACTGATGTGCTTTGGGCCATCACTGGTGTACTATGGATCATCACTGATGTACCTTGGATCATCACTGATGTACTGTGGATCATCACTGATGTACTGTGGATCATCACTGATGTACTATAGATCATCACTGTAGTACTATGGGCCATGACTGGTGTACTATGGATCATCACTGATGTACTATGGATCATCACTGATGTATTATGGATCATCACTGATGTACTATGAGCCATCACTGATGTACTATGGATCATCACTGGTGTATTATGGATCATCACTGATGTACTATGAGCCATCACTGATCTACTGTGGGCCATCACAGGTGTACTGTGGGCCATCACAGGTGTACTATGGATCATCACTGATGTACTGTGGATCATCACTGATGTACTATGGGACATCACTGGTGTACTATGGGCCATCACTGGTGTACTATGGATCATCACTGGTGTACTATGGGCCATCACTGGTGTACTATGGATCATCACTGGTGTACAATGGACCATCACTGATGTACTATGGCTCATCACTGATATACTGTGGACCATCCCTGATATACTGTGGATCATCCCTGATGTACTGTGGATCATCACTGATCTACTGTGGGCCATCACAGGTGTACTGTGGGCCATCACAGGTGTACTATGGAGCATCACTGATGTACTATGGATCATCACTGGTGTACTATGGATCATCACTGATGTACTGTGGACCATCCCTGATGTACTATAGATCATCACTGATGTACTGTGGATCATCACTGATGTACTATGGGCCATCACTGGTGTACTATGGATCATCACTGGATTACTATGGATCATCCCTGGTGTACTATGGACCATCACTGATGTGCTTTGGGCCATCACTGGTGTACTATGGATCATCACTGATGTACTGTGGACCATCCCTGATGTACTGTGGATCATCACTGATGTACTATGGATCATCACTGATGTACTATGGACCATCACTGGTGTACTATGGACCATCACTGGTGTACTATGGATCATCACTGATGTACTGTGGATCATCACTGATGTACTGTGGGCCATCACTGATGTACTATGGATCATCACTGATATACTGTGGACAATCCCTGATGTATTGTGGATCATCACTGATGTACTGTGGATCATCACTGATGTACTATAGATCATCACTGAAGTACTATGGGCCATCACTGGTGTACTATGGATCATCACTGGTGTACTATGGGCCATCACTGGTGTACTATGGATCATCACTGATGTACTATGGATCATCACTGATGTACTATGGATCATGACTGGTTTACTATGGATCATCACTGATGTACTGTGGACCATCCCTGATGTCCTGTGGATCATCACTGATGTACTGTGGATCATCACTGATGTACTGTGGATCATCACTGATGTACTGTGGATCATCATTGATGTACTGAGGATCATCACTGATGTACTATGGATCATCACTGATGTACCGTGGATCATCACTGATGTACTGTGGATCATCACTGATGTACTGTGGATCATCACTGATGTACTATAGATCATCACTGAAGTACTATGGGCCATCACTGGTGTACTATGGATCATCACTGATGTATTATGGATCATCACTGATGTACTATGAGCCATCACTGATGTACTATGGATCATCACTGGTGTACTATGGATCATCACTGATGTACTATGGATCATCACTGATGTACTATGAGCCATCACTGATGTACTATGGATCATCACTGGTGTACTATGGATCATCACTGATGTACTATGGATCATCACTGATGTACTATGAGCCATCACTGATGTACTATGGGCCATCCCTGGTGTACTATGGATCATCACTGATGTACTGTGGATCATCACTGATGTACTATGGGACATCACTGGTATACTATGGGCCATCTCTGGTGTACTATGGATCATCACTGGTGTACTATGGGCCATCACTGGTGAACTGTGGATCATCACTGGTGTACTATGGACCATCACTGATTTACTATGGACCATCACTGATGTACTGTGGATCATCACTGATGTACTGTGGGTCATCCCTGGTGTACTATGGATCATCACTGGTGTAATATGGATCATCACTGATGTACTATGGGCCATCACTGATGTACTATGGATCATCACTGATGTACTGTGGACCATCCCTGATGTACTGTGGATCATCACTGATGTACTATGGACCATCCCTGATGTACTATGGACCATCCCTGATGTACTGTAAATCATCACTGGTGTACTGTGGATCATCACTGATGTACTATAGATCATCACTGATGTACGGTGGATCATCACTGATGTACTATGGGCCATCACTGGTGTACTATGGATCATCACTGATGTACTGTGGATCATCCTTGATGTACTGTGGGCCATCACTGATTTACTGTGGATCATTACTGATGTACTATGGATCATCACTGATGTACTATGGGCCATCACTGGTGTACTATGGGCCATCACTGGTGTACTATAGATCATCACTGGTGTACTATGGACCATCACTGATGTACTATGGATCATCACTGATATACTGTGGACCATCCCTGATGTACTGTGGATCATCACTGATGTACTGTAGATCATCACTGAAGTATTGTGGATCATCACTGATGTACTGTGGATCATCACTGATGTACTGTGTATCATAACTGATGTACTGTGGATCATCACTGATGTACTATAGATCATCACTGATGTACTATGGACCATCACTGATGTACTATAGTTCATCACTGATGTACTATGGACCATCACTGGTGTACTATGGATCATCACTGGTGTACTGTGGATCATCACTGGTGTACTATGGACCATCCCTGATGTACTGTGGATCATCACTGATGTACTGTGGATCATCACTGATGTACTATAGTTCATCACTGATGTACTATGGGCCATCACTGGTTTACTATGGATCATCACTGGTGTACTATGGATCATCACTGATGTACTATGGACCATCCCTGATGTACTGTGGATCATCACTGATGTACTGTGGATCATCACTGATGTACTATGGATCATCACTGATGTACTGTGGATCATCACTGATGTACTATTGTTCATCACTGATGTACTATGGGCCATCACTGGTGTACTATGGATCATCACTGGTGTACTATGGATCATCACTGATGTACTATGGACCATCCCTGATGTACTGTGGATCATCACTGATGTACTGTGGATCATCACTGATGTACTATGGATCATCACTGATGTACTATGGGCCATCACTGGTGTACTATGGGCCATCACTGGTGTACTATGGATCATCACTGGTGTACTATGGATCATCACTGGTGTACTATGGACCATCACTGATGTACTATGGACCATCACTGATGTACTATGGATCATCACTGATATACTGTGGATCATCACTGATGTACTATGGGACATCACTGGTGTACTATGGGCCATCACTGGTGTACTATGGATCATCACTGGTGTACTATGGGCCATCACTGGTGTACTATGGATCATCACTGGTGTACTATGGACCATCACTGATGTACTATGGCTCATCACTGATATACTGTGGACCATCCCTGATATACTGTGGATCATCCCTGATGTACTGTGGATCATCACTGATCTACTGTGGGCCATCACAGGTGTACTGTGGGCCATCACAGGTGTACTATGGAGCATCACTGATGTACTATGGATCATCACTGGTGTACTATGGATCATCACTGATGTACTGTGGACCATCCCTGATGTACTATAGATCATCACTGATGTACTGTGGATCATCACTGATGTACTATGGGCCATCACTGGTGTACTATGGGCCATCACTGGTGTACTATGGATCATCACTGGATTACTATGGATCATCCCTGGTGTACTATGGACCATCACTGATGTGCTTTGGGCCATCACTGGTGTACTATGGATCATCACTGATGTACTGTGGACCATCCCTGATGTACTGTGGATCATCACTGATGTACTATGGATCATCACTGATGTACTATGGACCATCACTGGTGTACTATGGACCATCACTGGTGTACTAAGGATCATCACTGATGTACTGTGGATCATCACTGATGTACTGTGGGCCATCACTGATGTACTATGGATCATCACTGATATACTGTGGACAATCCCTGATGTATTGTGGATCATCACTGATGTACTGTGGATCATCACTGATGTACTATAGATCATCACTGAAGTACTATGGGCCATCACTGGTGTACTATGGATCATCACTGGTGTACTATGGGCCATCACTGGTGTACTATGGATCATCACTGATGTACTATGGATCATCACTGATGTACTATGGATCATAACTGGTTTACTATGGATCATCACTGATGTACTGTGGACCATCCCTAATGTCCTGTGGAGCATCACTGATGTACTGTGGATCATCACTGATGTACTGTGGATCATCACTGATGTACTGTGGATCATCATTGATGTACTGAGGATCATCACTGATGTACTATGGATCATCACTGATGTACCGTGGATCATCACTGATGTACTGTGGATCATCACTGATGTACTGTGGATCATCACTGATGTACTATAGATCATCACTGAAGTACTATGGGCCATCACTGGTGTACTATGGATCATCACTGATGTACTATGGATCATCACTGATGTACTATGAGCCATCACTGATGTACTATGGATCATCACTGGTGTACTATGGATCATCACTGATGTACTATGGATCATCACTGATGTACTATGAGCCATCACTGATGTACTATGGATCATCACTGGTGTACTATGGATCATCACTGATGTACTATGGATCATCACTGATGTACTATGAGCCATCACTGATGTACTATGGGCCATCCCTGGTGTACTATGGATCATCACTGATGTACTGTGGATCATCACTGATGTACTATGGGACATCACTGGTATACTATGGGCCATCTCTGGTGTACTATGGATCATCACTGGTGTACTATGGGCCATCACTGGTGAACTATGGATCATCACTGGTGTACTATGGACCATCACTGATTTACTATGGACCATCACTGATGTACTGTGGATCATCACTGATGTACTGTGGGTCATCCCTGGTGTACTATGGATCATCACTGGTGTAATATGGATCATCACTGATGTACTATGGGCCATCACTGATGTACTATGGACCATCACTGATGTACTGTGGACCATCCCTGATGTACTGTGGATCATCACTGATGTACTATGGACCATCCCTGATGTACTATGGACCATCCCTGATGTACTGTGAATCATCACTGGTGTACTGTGGATCATCACTGATGTACTATAGATCATCACTGATGTACTGTGGATCATCACTGATGTACTATGGGCCATCACTGGTGTACTATGGGCCATCACTGGTGTACTATGGATCATCACTGATGTACTGTGGATCATCCCTGATGTACTGTGGGCCATCAATGATGTACTGTGGATCATCACTGATGTACTATGGATCATCACTGATGTACTATGGGCCATCACTGGTGTACTATGGGCCATCACTGGTGTACTATAGATCATCACTGGTGTACTATGGACCATCACTGATGTACTATGGATCATCACTGATATACTGTGGACCATCCCTGATGTACTGTGGATCATCACTGATGTACTGTGGATCATCACTGAAGTATTGTGGATCATCACTGAAGTACTGTGGATCATCACTGATGTACTGTGTATCATAACTGATGTACTGTGGATCATCACTGATGTACTATAGATCATCACTGATGTACTATGGACCATCACTGATGTACTATAGATCATCACTGATGTACTATGGACCATCACTGGTGTACTATGGATCATCACTGGTGTACTGTGAATCATCACTGGTGTACTATGGACCATCCCTGATGTACTGTGGATCATCACTGATGTACTGTGGATCATCACTGATGTACTATAGTTCATCACTGATGTACTATGGGCCATCACTGGTGTACTATGGATCATCACTGGTGTACTACGGATCATCACTGATGTACTATGGACCATCCCTGATGTACTGTGGATCATCACTGATGTACTGTGGATCATCACTGATGTACTATGGATCATCACTGATGTACTGTGGATCATCACTGATGTACTATTGTTCATCACTGATGTACTATGGGCCATCACTGGTGTACTATGGATCATCACTGGTGTACTATGGATCATCACTCATGTACTATGGACCATCCCTGATGTACTGTGGATCATCACTGATGTACTATAGTTCATCACTGATGTACTATGGGCCATCACTGGTGTACTATGGATCATCACTGGTGTACTATGGATCATCACTGATGTACTATGGACCATCCCTGATGTACTGTGGATCATCACTGATGTACTGTGGATCATCACTGATGTACTATGGATCATCACTGATGTACTATGGGCCATCACTGGTGTACTATGGGCCATCACTGGTGTACTATGGATCATCACTGGTGTACTATGGATCATCACTGGTGTACTATGGACCATCACTGATGTACTATGGACCATCACTGATGTACTATGGATCATCACTGATATACTGTGGACCATCCCTGATGTACTGTGGATCATCACTGATGTACTGTGGATCATCACTGAAGTATTGTGGATCATCACTGATGTACTGTGGATCATCACTAATGTACTGTGGATCATAACTGATGTACTGTAGATCATCACTGATGTACTATAGATCATCACTGGTGTACTATGTATATAGATCATCACTGATGTACTATGGACCATTACTGATGTACTATAGATCATCACTGATGTACTATGGACCATCACTGGTGTACTATGGATCATCACTGGTGTACTGTGGATCATCACTGGTGTACTATGGACCATCCCTGATGTACTGTGGATCATCACTGATGTACTGTGGATCATCACTGATGTACTATAGTTCATCACTGATGTACTATGGGCCATCACTGGTGTACTATGGATCATCACTGGTGTACTATGGATCATCACTGGTGTACTATGGACCATCCCTGATGTACTGTGGATCATCACTGATGTACTATAGTTCATCACTGATGTACTATGGGCCATCACTGGTGTACTATGGATCATCACTGGTGTACTATGGATCATCACTGATGTACTATGGACCATCCCTGATGTACTGTGGATCATCACTGATGTACTGTGGATCATCATTGATGTACTATGGATCATCACTGATGTACTATGGGCCATCACTGGTGTACTACGGGCCATCACTGGTGTACTATGGATCATCACTGGTGTACTATGGATCATTACTGGTGTACTATGGACCATCACTGATGTACTGTGGACCACCACTGATGTACTGTGGATCATCACTGATGTACTGTGGATCATCCCTGGTGTACTATGGAACATTACTGGTGTACTATGGATCATCACTGGTGTACTATGGATCATCACTGATGTACTATGAGCCATCACTGATGTACTATGGATCATCACTGATATACTGTGGACCATCCCTGATGTACTGTGGATCATCACTGATGTACTGTGGATCATCACTGAAGTATTGTGGATCATCACTGATGTACTGTGGATCATCACTGATGTACTGTGGATCATAACTAATGTACTGTGGATCATCACTGGTGTACTATGGATCATCACTGATGTACTATGGATCATCACTGATGTACTATGGACCATCACTGATGTACTATGGGCCATCACTGGTGTACTATGGATCATCACTGAAGTACTGTGGATCATCACTGATGTACTGTGGGCCATCACTGATGTACTATGGATCATCACTGATATACTGCGGACCATCCCTGATGTATTGTGGATCATCACTGATGTACTGTGGATCATCACTGATGTACTATTAATTATCACTGAAGTACTATGGGCCATCACTGGTGTACTATGGATCATCACTGGTGTACTATGGATCATCACTGATGTACTATGGATCATCACTGATGTACTATGGATCATGACTGGTGTACTATGGATCATCACTGATGTACTGTGGACCATTCCTGATGTACTGTGGATCATCACTGATGTACTGTGGATCATCACTGATGTACTGTGGATCATCACTGATGTACTGAGGATCATCACTGATGTACTATGGATCATCACTGATGTACCTTGGATCATCACTGATGTACTGAGGATCATCACTGATGTACTGTGGATCATCACTGATGTACTATAGATCATCACTGTAGTACTATGGGCCATGACTGGTGTACTATGGATCATCACTGATGTACTATGGATCATCACTGATGTATTATGGATCATCACTGATGTACTATGAGCCATCACTGATGTACTATGGATCATCACTGGTGTACTATGGATCATCACTGATGTACTATGAGCCATCACTGATGTACTATGGATCATCACTGGTGTACTATGGATCATCACTGATGTACTATGGATCATCACTGATGTACTATGGATCATCACTGATGTACTATGAGCCATCACTGATGTACTATGGGCCATCCCTGGTGTACTATGGATCATCACTGATGTACTGTGGATCATCCCTGATGTACTGTGGATCATCACTGATGTACTGTGGATCATCACTGATGTACTATAGATCATCACTGAAGTACTATGGGCCATCACTGGTGTACTATGGATCATCACTGGTGTACTATGGGCCATCACTGGTGTACTATGGATCATCACTGATGTACTATGGATCATCACTGATGTACTATGGATCATGACTGGTTTACTATGGATCATCACTGATGTACTGTGGACCATCCCTGATGTCCTGTGGATCATCACTGATGTACTGTGGATCATCACTGATGTACTGTGGATCATCACTGATGTACTGTGGATCATCATTGATGTACTGAGGATCATCACTGATGTACTATGGATCATCACTGATGTACCGTGGATCATCACTGATGTACTGTGGATCATCACTGATGTACTGTGGATCATCACTGATGTACTATAGATCATCACTGAAGTACTATGGGCCATCACTGGTGTACTATGGATCATCACTGATGTATTATGGATCATCACTGATGTACTATGAGCCATCACTGATGTACTATGGATCATCACTGGTGTACTATGGATCATCACTGATGTACTATGGATCATCACTGATGTACTATGAGCCATCACTGATGTACTATGGATCATCACTGGTGTACTATGGATCATCACTGATGTACTATGGATCATCACTGATGTACTATGAGCCATCACTGATGTACTATGGGCCATCCCTGGTGTACTATGGATCATCACTGATGTACTGTGGATCATCACTGATGTACTATGGGACATCACTGGTATACTATGGGCCATCTCTGGTGTACTATGGATCATCACTGGTGTACTATGGGCCATCACTGGTGAACTGTGGATCATCACTGGTGTACTATGGACCATCACTGATTTACTATGGACCATCACTGATGTACTGTGGATCATCACTGATGTACTGTGGGTCATCCCTGGTGTACTATGGATCATCACTGGTGTAATATGGATCATCACTGATGTACTATGGGCCATCACTGATGTACTATGGATCATCACTGATGTACTGTGGACCATCCCTGATGTACTGTGGATCATCACTGATGTACTATGGACCATCCCTGATGTACTATGGACCATCCCTGATGTACTGTGAATCATCACTGGTGTACTGTGGATCATCACTGATGTACTATAGATCATCACTGATGTACGGTGGATTATCACTGATGTACTATGGGCCATCACTGGTGTACTATGGATCATCACTGATGTACTGTGGATCATCCCTGATGTACTGTGGGCCATCACTGATGTACTGTGGATCATCACTGATGTACTATGGATCATCACTGATGTACTATGGGCCATCACTGGTGTACTATGGGCCATCACTGGTGTACTATAGATCATCACTGGTGTACTATGGACCATCACTGATGTACTATGGATCATCACTGATATACTGTGGACCATCCCTGATGTACTGTGGATCATCACTGATGTACTGTGGATCATCACTGAAGTATTGTGGATCATCACTGATGTACTGTGGATCATCACTGATGTACTGTGTATCATAACTGATGTACTGTGGATCATCACTGATGTACTATAGATCATCACTGATGTACTATGGACCATCACTGATGTACTATAGTTCATCACTGATGTACTATGGACCATCACTGGTGTACTATGGATCATCACTGGTGTACTGTGGATCATCACTGGTGTACTATGGACCATCCCTGATGTACTGTGGATCATCACTGATGTACTGTGGATCATCACTGATGTACTATAGTTCATCACTGATGTACTATGGGCCATCACTGGTGTACTATGGATCATCACTGGTGTACTATGGATCATCACTGATGTACTATGGACCATCCCTGATGTACTGTGGATCATCACTGATGTACTGTGGATCATCACTGATGTACTATGGATCATCACTGATGTACTGTGGATCATCACTGATGTACTATTGTTCATCACTGATGTACTATGGGCCATCACTGGTGTACTATGGATCATCACTGGTGTACTATGGATCATCACTGATGTACTATGGACCATCCCTGATGTACTGTGGATCATGACTGATGTACTATAGTTCATCACTGATGTACTATGGGCCATCACTGGTGTACTATGGATCATCACTGGTGTACTATGGATCATCACTGATGTACTATGGACCATCCCTGATGTACTGTGGATCATCACTGATGTACTGTGGATCATCACTGATGTACTATGGATCATCACTGATGTACTATGGGCCATCACTGGTGTACTATGGGCCATCACTGGTGTACTATAGATCATCACTGGTGTACTATGGACCATCACTGATGTACTATGGATCATCACTGATATACTGTGGACCATCCCTGATGTACTGTGGATCATCACTGATGTACTGTGGATCATCACTGAAGTATTGTGGATCATCACTGATGTACTGTGGATCATCACTGATGTACTGTGTATCATAACTGATGTACTGTGGATCATCACTGATGTACTATAGATCATCACTGATGTACTATGGACCATCACTGATGTACTATAGTTCATCACTGATGTACTATGGACCATCACTGGTGTACTATGGATCATCACTGGTGTACTGTGGATCATCACTGGTGTACTATGGACCATCCCTGATGTACTGTGGATCATCACTGATGTACTGTGGATCATCACTGATGTACTATAGTTCATCACTGATGTACTATGGGCCATCACTGGTGTACTATGGATCATCACTGGTGTACTATGGATCATCACTGATGTACTATGGACCATCCCTGATGTACTGTGGATCATCACTGATGTACTGTGGATCATCACTGATGTACTATGGATCATCACTGATGTACTGTGGATCATCACTGATGTACTATTGTTCATCACTGATGTACTATGGGCCATCACTGGTGTACTATGGATCATCACTGGTGTACTATGGATCATCACTGATGTACTATGGACCATCCCTGATGTACTGTGGATCATGACTGATGTACTATAGTTCATCACTGATGTACTATGGGCCATCACTGGTGTACTATGGATCATCACTGGTGTACTATGGATCATCACTGATGTACTATGGACCATCCCTGATGTACTATGGATCATCACTGATGTACTGTGGATCATCACTGATGTACTATGGATCATCACTGATGTACTATGGGCCATCACTGGTGTACTATGGGCCATCACTGGTGTACTATGGATCATCACTGGTGTACTATGGATCATCACTGGTGTACTATGGACCATCACTGATGTACTATGGACCATCACTGATGTACTATGGATCATCACTGATATACTGTGGATCATCACTGATGTACTATGGGACATCACTGGTGTACTATGGGCCATCACTGGTGTACTATGGATCATCACTGGTGTACTATGGGCCATCACTGGTGTACTATGGATCATCACTGGTGTACTATGGACCATCACTGATGTACTATGGCTCATCACTGATATACTGTGGACCATCCCTGATATACTGTGGATCATCCCTGATGTACTGTGGATCATCACTGATCTACTGTGGGCCATCACAGGTGTACTGTGGGCCATCACAGGTGTACTATGGAGCATCACTGATGTACTATGGATCATCACTGGTGTACTATGGATCATCACTGATGTACTGTGGACCATCCCTGATGTACTATAGATCATCACTGATGTACTGTGGATCATCACTGATGTACTATGGGCCATCACTGGTGTACTATGGGCCATCACTGGTGTACTATGGATCATCACTGGATTACTATGGATCATCCCTGGTGCACTATGGACCATCACTGATGTGCTTTGGGCCATCACTGGTGTACTATGGATCATCACTGATGTACTGTGGACCATCCCTGATGTACTGTGGATCATCACTGATGTACTATGGATCATCACTGATGTACTATGGACCATCACTGGTGTACGATGGACCATCACTGGTGTACTAAGGATCATCACTGATGTACTGTGGATCATCACTGATGTACTGTGGGCCATCACTGATGTACTATGGATCATCACTGATATACTGTGGACAATCCCTGATGTATTGTGGATCATCACTGATGTACTGTGGATCATCACTGATGTACTATAGATCATCACTGAAGTACTATGGGCCATCACTGGTGTACTATGGATCATCACTGGTGTACTATGGGCCATCACTGGTGTACTATGGATCATCACTGATGTACTATGGATCATCACTGATGTACTATGGATCATAACTGGTTTACTATGGATCATCACTGATGTACTGTGGACCATCCCTAATGTCCTGTGGATCATCACTGATGTACTGTGGATCATCACTGATGTACTGTGGATCATCACTGATGTACTGTGGATCATCATTGATGTACTGAGGATCATCACTGATGTACTATGGATCATCACTGATGTACTATGGGCCATCACTGGTGTACTATGGGCCATCACTGGTGTACTATGGATCATCACTGGTGTACTATGGATCATCACTGGTGTACTATGGACCATCACTGATGTACTATGGACCATCACTGATGTACTATGGATCATCACTGATATACTGTGGACCATCTCTGATGTACTGTGGATCATCACTGATGTACTGTGGATCATCACTGAAGTATTGTGGATCATCACTGATGTACTGTGGATCATCACTAATGTACTGTGGATCATAACTGATGTACTGTAGATCATTACTGGTGTACTATGTATATAGATCATCACTGATGTACTATGGACCATCACTGATGTACTATAGATCATCACTGATGTACTATGGACCATCACTGGTGTACTATGGATCATCACTGGTGTACTGTGGATCATCACTGGTGTACTATGGACCATCCCTGATGTACTGTGGATCATCACTGATGTACTGTGGATCATCACTGATGTACTATAGTTCATCACTGATGTACTATGGGCCATCACTGGTGTACTATGGATCATCACTGGTGTACTATGGATCATCACTGATGTACTATGGACCATCCCTGATGTACTGTGGATCATCACTGATGTACTGTGGATCATCACTGATGTACTATGGATCATCACTGATGTACTATGGGCCATCACTGGTGTACTATGGGCCATCACTGGTGTACTATGGATCATCACTGGTGTACTATGGATCATCACTGGTGTACTATGGACCATCACTGATGTACTATGGACCATCACTGATGTACTATGGATCATCACTGATATACTGTGGATCATCACTGATGTACTATGGGACATCACTGGTGTACTATGGGCCATCACTGGTGTAATATGGAACATCACTGGTGTACTATGGGCCATCACTGGTGTACTATGGATCATCACTGGTGTACTATGGACCATCACTGATGTACTATGGCTCATCACTGATATACTGTGGACCATCCCTGATATACTGTGGATCATCCCTGATGTACTGTGGATCATCACTGATCTACTGTGGGCCATCACAGGTGTACTGTGGGCCATCACAGGTGTACTATGGAGCATCACTGATGTACTATGGATCATCACTGGTGTACTATGGATCATCACTGATGTACTGTGGACCATCCCTGATGTACTATAGATCATCACTGATGTACTGTGGATCATCACTGATGTACTATGGGCCATCACTGGTGTACTATGGGCCATCACTGGTGTACTATGGATCATCACTGAATTACTATGGATCATCCCTGGTGTACTATGGACCATCACTGATGTGCTTTGGGCCATCACTGGTGTACTATGGATCATCACTGATGTACTGTGGACCATCCCTGATGTACTGTGGATCATCACTGATGTACTATGGATCATCACTGATGTACTATGGACCATCACTGGTGTACTATGGACCATCACTGGTGTACTAAGGATCATCACTGATGTACTGTGGATCATCACTGATGTACTGTGGGCCATCACTGATGTACTATGGATCATCACTGATATACTGTGGACAATCCCTGATGTATTGTGGATCATCACTGATGTACTGTGGATCATCACTGATGTACTATAGATCATCACTGAAGTACTATGGGCCATCACTGGTGTACTATGGATCATCACTGGTGTACTATGGGCCATCACTGGTGTACTATGGATCATCACTGATGTACTATGGATCATCACTGATGTACTATGGATCATAACTGGTTTACTATAGATCATCACTGATGTACTGTGGACCATCCCTAATGTCCTGTGGATCATCACTGATGTACTGTGGATCATCACTGATGTACTGTGGATCATCACTGATGTACTGTGGATCATCATTGATGTACTGAGGATCATCACTGATGTACTATGGATCATCACTGATGTACTATGGGCCATCACTGGTGTACTATGGGCCATCACTGGTGTACTATAGATCATCACTGGTGTACTATGGACCATCACTGATGTACTATGGATCATCACTGATATACTGTGGACCATCCCTGATGTACTGTGGATCATCACTGATGTACTGTGGATCATCACTGAAGTATTGTGGATCATCACTGATGTACTGTGGATCATCACTGATGTACTGTGTATCATAACTGATGTACTGTGGATCATCACTGATGTACTATAGATCATCACTGATGTACTATGGACCATCACTGATGTACTATAGTTCATCACTGATGTACTATGGACCATCACTGGTGTACTATGGATCATCACTGGTGTACTGTGGATCATCACTGGTGTACTATGGACCATCCCTGATGTACTGTGGATCATCACTGATGTACTGTGGATCATCACTGATGTACTATAGTTCATCACTGATGTTCTATGGGCCATCACTGGTGTACTATGGATCATCACTGGTGTACTATGGATCATCACTGATGTACTATGGACCATCCCTGATGTACTGTGGATCATCACTGATGTACTGTGGATCATCACTGATGTACTATGGATCATCACTGATGTACTGTGGATCATCACTGATGTACTATTGTTCATCACTGATGTACTATGGGCCATCACTGGTGTACTATGGATCATCACTGGTGTACTATGGATCATCACTGATGTACTATGGACCATCCCTGATGTACTGTGGATCATGACTGATGTACTATAGTTCATCACTGATGTACTATGGGCCATCACTGGTGTACTATGGATCATCACTGGTGTACTATGGATCATCACTGATGTACTATGGACCATCCCTGATGTACTGTGGATCATCACTGATGTACTGTGGATCATCACTGATGTACTATGGATCATCACTGATGTACTATGGGCCATCACTGGTGTACTATGGGCCATCACTGGTGTACTATGGATCATCACTGGTGTACTATGGATCATCACTGGTGTACTATGGACCATCACTGATGTACTATAGACCATCACTGATGTACTATGGATCATCACTGATATACTGTGGATCATCACTGATGTACTATGGGACATCACTGGTGTACTATGGGCCAATACTGGTGTACTATGGATCATCACTGGTGTACTATGGGCCATCACTGGTGTACTATGGATCATCACTGGTGTACTATGGACCATCACTGATGTACTATGGCTCATCACTGATATACTGTGGACCATCCCTGATATACTGTGGATCATCCCTGATGTACTGTGGATCATCACTGATCTACTGTGGGCCATCACAGGTGTACTGTGGGCCATCACAGGTGTACTATGGAGCATCACTGATGTACTATGGATCATCACTGGTGTACTATGGATCATCACTGATGTACTGTGGACCATCCCTGATGTACTATAGATCATCACTGATGTACTGTGGATCATCACTGATGTACTATGGGCCATCACTGGTGTACTATGGGCCATCACTGGTGTACTATGGATCATCACTGGATTACTATGGATCATCCCTGGTGTACTATGGACCATCACTGATGTGCTTTGGGCCATCACTGGTGTACTATGGATCATCACTGATGTACTGTGGACCATCCCTGATGTACTGTGGATCATCACTGATGTACTATGGATCATCACTGATGTACTATGGACCATCACTGGTGTACTATGGACCATCACTGGTGTACTAAGGATCATCACTGATGTACTGTGGATCATCACTGATGTACTGTGGGCCATCACTGATGTACTATGGATCATCACTGATATACTGTGGACAATCCCTGATGTATTGTGGATCATCACTGATGTACTGTGGATCATCACTGATGTACTATAGATCATCACTGAAGTACTATGGGCCATCACTGGTGTACTATGGATCATCACTGGTGTACTATGGGCCATCACTGGTGTACTATGGATCATCACTGATGTACTATGGATCATCACTGATGTATTATGGATCATAACTGGTTTACTATGGATCATCACTGATGTACTGTGGACCATCCCTAATGTCCTGTGGATCATCACTGATGTACTGTGGATCATCACTGATGTACTGTGGATCATCACTGATGTACTGTGGATCATCATTGATGTACTGAGGATCATCACTGATGTACTATGGATCATCACTGATGTACCGTGGATCATCACTGATGTACTGTGGATCATCACTGATGTACTGTGGATCATCACTGATGTACTATAGATCATCACTGAAGTACTATGGGCCATCACTGGTGTACTATGGATCATCACTGATGTATTATGGATCATCACTGATGTACTATGAGCCATCACTGATGTACTATGGATCATCACTGGTGTACTATGGATCATCACTGATGTACTATGGATCATCACTGATGTACTATGAGCCATCACTGATGTACTATGGATCATCACTGGTGTACTATGGATCATCACTGATGTACTATGGATCATCACTGATGTACTATGAGCCATCACTGATGTACTATGGGCCATCCCTGGTGTACTATGGATCATCACTGATGTACTGTGGATCATCACTGATGTACTATGGGACATCACTGGTATACTATGGGCCATCTCTGGTGTACTATGGATCATCACTGGTGTACTATGGGCCATCACTGGTGAACTATGGATCATCACTGGTGTACTATGGACCATCACTGATTTACTATGGACCATCACTGATGTACTGTGGATCATCACTGATGTACTGTGGGTCATCCCTGGTGTACTATGGATCATCACTGGTGTAATATGGATCATCACTGATGTACTATGGGCCATCACTGATGTACTATGGACCATCACTGATGTACTGTGGACCATCCCTGATGTACTGTGGATCATCACTGATGTACTATGGACCATCCCTGATGTACTATGGACCATCCCTGATGTACTGTGAATCATCACTGGTGTACTGTGGATCATCACTGATGTACTATAGATCATCACTGATGTACTGTGGATCATCACTGATGTACTATGGGCCATCACTGGTGTACTATGGGCCATCACTGGTGTACTATGGATCATCACTGATGTACTGTGGATCATCCCTGATGTACTGTGGGCCATCACTGATGTGCTGTGGATCATCACTGATGTACTATGGATCATCACTGATGTACTATGGGCCATCACTGGTGTACTATGGGCCATCACTGGTGTACTATAGATCATCACTGGTGTACTATGGACCATCACTGATGTACTATGGATCATCACTGATATACTGTGGACCATCCCTGATGTACTGTGGATCATCACTGATGTACTGTGGATCATCACTGAAGTATTGTGGATCATCACTGAAGTACTGTGGATCATCACTGATGTACTGTGTATCATAACTGATGTACTGTGGATCATCACTGATGTACTATAGATCATCACTGATGTACTATGGACCATCACTGATGTACTATAGATCATCACTGATGTACTATGGACCATCACTGGTGTACTATGGATCATCACTGGTGTACTGTGAATCATCACTGGTGTACTATGGACCATCCCTGATGTACTGTGGATCATCACTGATGTACTGTGGATCATCACTGATGTACTATAGTTCATCACTGATGTACTATGGGCCATCACTGGTGTACTATGGATCATCACTGGTGTACTACGGATCATCACTGATGTACTATGGACCATCCCTGATGTACTGTGGATCATCACTGATGTACTGTGGATCATCACTGATGTACTATGGATCATCACTGATGTACTGTGGATCATCACTGATGTACTATTGTTCATCACTGATGTACTATGGGCCATCACTGGTGTACTATGGATCATCACTGGTGTACTATGGATCATCACTGATGTACTATGGACCATCCCTGATGTACTGTGGATCATCACTGATGTACTATAGTTCATCACTGATGTACTATGGGCCATCACTGGTGTACTATGGATCATCACTGGTGTACTATGGATCATCACTGATGTACTATGGACCATCCCTGATGTACTGTGGATCATCACTGATGTACTGTGGATCATCACTGATGTACTATGGATCATCACTGATGTACTATGGGCCATCACTGGTGTACTATGGGCCATCACTGGTGTACTATGGATCATCACTGGTGTACTATGGATCATCACTGGTGTACTATGGACCATCACTGATGTACTATGGACCATCACTGATGTACTATGGATCATCACTGATATACTGTGGACCATCCCTGATGTACTGTGGATCATCACTGATGTACTGTGGATCATCACTGAAGTATTGTGGATCATCACTGATGTACTGTGGATCATCACTAATGTACTGTGGATCATAACTGATGTACTGTAGATCATCACTGATGTACTATAGATCATCACTGGTGTACTATGTATATAGATCATCACTGATGTACTATGGACCATTACTGATGTACTATAGATCATCACTGATGTACTATGGACCATCACTGGTGTACTATGGATCATCACTGGTGTACTGTGGATCATCACTGGTGTACTATGGACCATCCCTGATGTACTGTGGATCATCACTGATGTACTGTGGATCATCACTGATGTACTATAGTTCATCACTGATGTACTATGGGCCATCACTGGTGTACTATGGATCATCACTGGTGTACTATGGATCATCACTGGTGTACTATGGACCATCCCTGATGTACTGTGGATCATCACTGATGTACTATAGTTAATCACTGATGTACTATGGGCCATCACTGGTGTACTATGGATCATCACTGGTGTACTATGGATCATCACTGATGTACTATGGACCATCCCTGATGTACTGTGGATCATCACTGATGTACTGTGGATCATCATTGATGTACTATGGATCATCACTGATGTACTATGGGCCATCACTGGTGTACTACGGGCCATCACTGGTGTACTATGGATCATCACTGGTGTACTATGGATCATTACTGGTGTACTATGGACCATCACTGATGTACTGTGGACCACCACTGATGTACTGTGGATCATCACTGATGTACTGTGGATCATCCCTGGTGTACTATGGAACATTACTGGTGTACTATGGATCATCACTGGTGTACTATGGATCATCACTGATGTACTATGAGCCATCACTGATGTACTATGGATCATCACTGATATACTGTGGACCATCCCTGATGTACTGTGGATCATCACTGATGTACTGTGGATCATCACTGAAGTATTGTGGATCATCACTGATGTACTGTGGATCATCACTGATGTACTGTGGATCATAACTGATGTACTGTGGATCATCACTGGTGTACTATGGATCATCACTGATGTACTATGGATCATCACTGATGTACTATGGACCATCACTGATGTACTATGGGCCATCACTGGTGTACTATGGATCATCACTGAAGTACTGTGGATCATCACTGATGTACTGTGGGCCATCACTGATGTACTATGGATCATCACTGATATACTGCGGACCATCCCTGATGTATTGTGGATCATCACTGATGTACTGTGGATCATCACTGATGTACTATTAATTATCACTGAAGTACTATGGGCCATCACTGGTGTACTATGGATCATCACTGGTGTACTATGGATCATCACTGATGTACTATGGATCATCACTGATGTACTATGGATCATGACTGGTGTACTATGGATCATCACTGATGTACTGTGGACCATCCCTGATGTACTGTGGATCATCACTGATGTACTGTGGATCATCACTGATGTACTGTGGATCATCACTGATGTACTGAGGATCATCACTGATGTACTATGGATCATCACTGATGTACCTTGGATCATCACTGATGTACTGAGGATCATCACTGATGTACTGTGGATCATCACTGATGTACTATAGATCATCACTGTAGTACTATGGGCCATGACTGGTGTACTATGGATCATCACTGATGTACTATGGATCATCACTGATGTATTATGGATCATCACTGATGTACTATGAGCCATCACTGATGTACTATGGATCATCACTGGTGTACTATGGATCATCACTGATGTACTATGAGCCATCACTGATGTACTATGGATCATCACTGGTGTACTATGGATCATCACTGATGTACTATGGATCATCACTGATGTACTATGGATCATCACTGATGTACTATGAGCCATCACTGATGTACTATGGGCCATCCCTGGTGTACTATGGATCATCACTGATGTACTGTGGATCATCCCTGATGTACTGTGGATCATCACTGATGTACTATGGACCATCCCTGATGTACTATGGACCATCCCTGATGTACTGTGAATCATCACTGGTGTACTGTGGATCATCACTGATGTACTATAGATCATCACTGATGTACTGTGGATCATCACTGATGTACTATGGGCCATCACTGGTGTACTATGGGCCATCACTGGTGTACTATGGATCATCACTGATGTACTGTGGATCATCCCTGATGTACTGTGGGCCATCACTGATGTACTGTGGATCATCACTGATGTACTATGGATCATCACTGATGTACTATGGGCCATCACTGGTGTACTATGGGCCATCACTGGTGTACTATAGATCATCACTGGTGTACTATGGATCATCACTGATGTACTATGGACCATCCCTGATGTACTGTGGATCATCACTGATGTACTGTGGATCATCACTGATGTACTATGGATCATCACTGATGTACTGTGGATCATCACTGATGTACTATTGTTCATCACTGATGTACTATGGGCCATCACTGGTGTACTATGGATCATCACTGGTGTACTATGGATCATCACTGATGTACTATGGACCATCCCTGATGTACTGTGGATCATCACTGATGTACTATAGTTCATCACTGATGTACTATGGGCCATCACTGGTGTACTATGGATCATCACTGGTGTACTATGGATCATCACTGATGTACTATGGACCATCCCTGATGTACTGTGGATCATCACTGATGTACTGTGGATCATCACTGATGTACTATGGATCATCACTGATGTACTATGGGCCATCACTGGTGTACTATGGGCCATCACTGGTGTACTATGGATCATCACTGGTGTACTATGGATCATCACTGGTGTACTATGGACCATCACTGATGTACTATGGACCATCACTGATGTACTATGGATCATCACTGATATACTGTGGACCATCCCTGATGTACTGTGGATCATCACTGATGTACTGTGGATCATCACTGAAGTATTGTGGATCATCACTGATGTACTGTGGATCATCACTAATGTACTGTGGATCATAACTGATGTACTGTAGATCATCACTGATGTACTATAGATCATCACTGGTGTACTATGTATATAGATCATCACTGATGTACTATGGACCATTACTGATGTACTATAGATCATCACTGATGTACTATGGACCATCACTGGTGTACTATGGATCATCACTGGTGTACTGTGGATCATCACTGGTGTACTATGGACCATCCCTGATGTACTGTGGATCATCACTGATGTACTGTGGATCATCACTGATGTACTATAGTTCATCACTGATGTACTATGGGCCATCACTGGTGTACTATGGATCATCACTGGTGTACTATGGATCATCACTGGTGTACTATGGACCATCCCTGATGTACTATAGTTCATCACTGATGTACTATGGGCCATCACTGGTGTACTATGGATCATCACTGGTGTACTATGGATCATCACTGATGTACTATGGACCATCCCTGATGTACTGTGGATCATCACTGATGTACTGTGGATCATCATTGATGTACTATGGATCATCACTGATGTACTATGGGCCATCACTGGTGTACTACGGGCCATCACTGGTGTACTATGGATCATCACTGGTGTACTATGGATCATTACTGGTGTACTATGGACCATCACTGATGTACTGTGGACCACCACTGATGTACTGTGGATCATCACTGATGTACTGTGGATCATCCCTGGTGTACTATGGAACATTACTGGTGTACTATGGATCATCACTGGTGTACTATGGATCATCACTGATGTACTATGAGCCATCACTGATGTACTATGGATCATCACTGATATACTGTGGACCATCCCTGATGTACTGTGGATCATCACTGATGTACTGTGGATCATCACTGAAGTATTGTGGATCATCACTGATGTACTGTGGATCATCACTGATGTACTGTGGATCATAACTGATGTACTGTGGATCATCACTGGTGTACTATGGATCATCACTGATGTACTATGGATCATCACTGATGTACTATGGACCATCACTGATGTACTATGGGCCATCACTGGTGTACTATGGATCATCACTGAAGTACTGTGGATCATCACTGATGTACTGTGGGCCATCACTGATGTACTATGGATCATCACTGATATACTGCGGACCATCCCTGATGTATTGTGGATCATCACTGATGTACTGTGGATCATCACTGATGTACTATTAATTATCACTGAAGTACTATGGGCCATCACTGGTGTACTATGGATCATCACTGGTGTACTATGGATCATCACTGATGTACTATGGATCATCACTGATGTACTATGGATCATGACTGGTGTACTATGGATCATCACTGATGTACTGTGGACCATCCCTGATGTACTGTGGATCATCACTGATGTACTGTGGATCATCACTGATGTACTGTGGATCATCACTGATGTACTGAGGATCATCACTGCTGTACTATGGATCATCACTGATGTACCTTGGATCATCACTGATGTACTGAGGATCATCACTGATGTACTGTGGATCATCACTGATGTACTATAGATCATCACTGTAGTACTATGGGCCATGACTGGTGTACTATGGATCATCACTGATGTACTATGGATCATCACTGATGTATTATGGATCATCACTGATGTACTATGAGCCATCACTGATGTACTATGGATCATCACTGGTGTACTATGGATCATCACTGATGTACTATGAGCCATCACTGATGTACTATGGATCATCACTGGTGTACTATGGATCATCACTGATGTACTATGGATCATCACTGATGTACTATGGATCATCACTGATGTACTATGAGCCATCACTGATGTACTATGGGCCATCCCTGGTGTACTATGGATCATCACTGATGTACTGTGGATCATCACTGATGTACTATGGGACATCACTGGTGTACTATGGGCCATCACTGGTGTACTATGGATCATCACTGGTGTACTATGGGCCATCACTGGTGTACTATGGGCCATCACTGGTGTACTATGGATCATCACTGGTGTACTATGGACCATCACTGATGTACTATGGCTCATCACTGATATACTGTGGACCATCCCTGATATACTGTGGATCATCCCTGATGTACTGTGGATCATCACTGATCTACTGTGGGCCATCACAGGTGTACTGTGGGCCATCACAGGTGTACTATGGAGCATCACTGATGTACTATGGATCATCACTGGTGTACTATGGATCATCACTGATGTACTGTGGACCATCCCTGATGTACTATAGATCATCACTGATGTACTGTGGATCATCACTGATGTACTATGGGCCATCACTGGTGTACTATGGGCCATCACTGGTGTACTATGGATCATCACTGGATTACTATGGATCATCCCTGGTGTACTATGGACCATCACTGATGTGCTTTGGGCCATCACTGGTGTACTATGGATCATCACTGATGTACTGTGGACCATCCCTGATGTACTGTGGATCATCACTGATGTACTATGGACCATCACTGGTGTACTATGGACCATCACTGGTGTACTATGGATCATCACTGATGTACTGTGGATCATCACTGATGTACTGTGGGCCATCACTGATGTACTATGGATCATCACTGATATACTGTGGACCATCCCTGATGTATTGTGGATCATCACTGATGTACTGTGGATCATCACTGATGTACTATAGATCATCACTGAAGTACTATGGGCCATCACTGGTGTACTATGGATCATCACTGGTGTACTATGGGCCATCACTGGTGTACTATGGATCATCACTGATGTACTATGGATCATCACTGATGTACTATGGATCATGACTGGTTTACTATGGATCATCACTGATGTACTGTGGACCATCCCTGATGTCCTGTGGATCATCACTGATGTACTGTGGATCATCACTGATGTACTGTGGATCATCACTGATGTACTGTGGATCATCATTGATGTACTGAGGATCATCACTGATGTACTATGGATCATCACTGATGTACCGTGGATCATCACTGATGTACTGTGGATCATCACTGATGTACTGTGGATCATCACTGATGTACTATAGATCATCACTGAAGTACTATGGGCCATCACTGGTGTACTATGGATCATCACTGATGTATTATGGATCATCACTGATGTACTATGAGCCATCACTGATGTACTATGGATCATCACTGGTGTACTATGGATCATCACTGATGTACTATGGATCATCACTGATGTACTATGAGCCATCACTGATGTACTATGGATCATCACTGGTGTACTATGGATCATCACTGATGTACTATGGATCATCACTGATGTACTATGAGCCATCACTGATGTACTATGGGCCATCCCTGGTGTACTATGGATCATCACTGATGTACTGTGGATCATCACTGATGTACTATGGGACATCACTGGTATACTATGGGCCATCTCTGGTGTACTATGGATCATCACTGGTGTACTATGGGCCATCACTGGTGAACTATGGATCATCACTGGTGTGCTATGGACCATCACTGATTTACTATGGACCATCACTGATGTACTGTGGATCATCACTGATGTACTGTGGGTCATCCCTGGTGTACTATGGATCATCACTGGTGTAATATGGATCATCACTGATGTACTATGGGCCATCACTGATGTACTATGGATCATCACTGATGTACTGTGGACCATCCCTGATGTACTGTGGATCATCACTGATGTACTATGGACCATCCCTGATGTACTATGGACCATCCCTGATGTACTGTGAATCATCACTGGTGTACTGTGGATCATCACTGATGTACTATAGATCATCACTGATGTACTGTGGATCATCACTGATGTACTATGGGCCATCACTGGTGTACTATGGGCCATCACTGGTGTACTATGGATCATCACTGATGTACTGTGGATCATCCCTGATGTACTGTGGGCCATCACTGATGTACTATGGATCATCACTGATGTACTATGGATCATGACTGGTGTACTATGGATCATCACTGATGTACTGTGGACCATCCCTGATGTACTGTGGATCATCACTGATGTACTGTGGATCATCACTGATGTACTGTGGATCATCACTGATGTACTGTGGATCATCACTGATGTACTATGGATCATCCCTGATGTACTATGGACCATCCCTGATGTACTGTGGATCATCACTGATGTACTATAGATCATCACTGATGTACTATGGGCCATCACTGGTGTACTATGGATCATCACTGGTGTACTATGGATCATCACTGATGTACTATGGACCATCCCTGATGTACTGTGGATCATCACTGATGTACTGTGGATCATTACTGATGTACAATGGATCATCACTGATGTACTGTGGATCATCACTGATGTACTATAGTTCATCACTGATGTACTATGGGCCATCACTGGTGTACTATGGATCATCACTGGTGTACTATGGATCATCACTGATGTACTATGGACCATCCCTGATGTACTGTGGATCATCACTGATGTACTATAGTTCATCACTGATGTACTATGGGCCATCACTGGTGTACTATGGATCATCACTGGTGTACTATGGATCATCACTGATGTACTATGGACCATCCCTGATGTACTGTGGATCATCACTGATGTATTGTGGATCATCACTGATCTACTATGGATCATCACTGATGTACTATGGGCCATCACTGGTGTACTATGGGCCATCACTGGTGTACTATGGATCATCACTGGTGTACTATGGATCATCACTGGTGTACTATGGACCATCACTGATGTACTATGGACCATCACTGATGTACTATGGATCATCACTGATATACTGTGGACCATCCCTGATGTACTGTGGATTATCACTGATGTACTGTGGATCATCACTGAAGTATTGTGGATCATCACTGATGTACTGTGGATCATCACTGATGTACTGTGTATCATAACTGATGTACTGTGGATCATCACTGATGTACTATAGATCATCACTGATGTACTATGGACCATCACTGATGTACTATAGATCATCACTGATGTACTATGGACCATCACTGGTGCACTATGGATCATCACTGGTGTACTGTGGATCATCACTGGTGTACTATGGACCATCCCTGATGTACTGTGGATCATCACTGATGTACTGTGGATCATCACTGATGTACTATAGCTCATCACTGATGTACTATGGGCCATCACTGGTGTACTATGGATCATCACTGGTGTACTATGGATCATCACTGATGTACTATGGACCATCCCTGATGTACTGTGGATCATCACTGATGTACTGTGGATCATCACTGATGTACTACGGATCATCACTGATGTACTGTGGATCATCACTGATGCACTATGGGCCATCACTGGTGTACTATGGGCCATCACTGGTGTACTATGGATCATCACTGATCTACTATGGATCATCACTGATGTACTATGGACCATCACTGATGTACTATGGGCCATCACTGGTGTACTATGGATCATCACCGATGTACTGTGGACCATCCCTGATGTACTGTGGACCATCACTGATGTACTGTGGATCATCACTGATGTACTATGGATCATCACTGATGTACTATAGATCATCACTGATGTACTATAGATCATCACTGATGTACTATGGACCATCACTGATGTACTATAGATCATCACTGATGTACTATGGACCATCACTGGTGTACTATGGATCATCGCTGGTGTACTGTGGATCATCACTGGTGTACTATGGACCATCCCTGATGTACTGTGGATCATCACTGATGTACTGTGGATCATCACTGATGTACTATAGTTCATCACTGATGTACTATGGGCCATCACTGGTGTACTATGGATCATCACTGGTGTACTATGGATCATCACTGATGTACTATGGACCATCCCTGATGTACTGTGGATCATCACTGATGTACTGTGGATCATCACTGATGTACTATGGATCATCACTGATGTACTGTGGATCATCACTGATGTACTATAGTTCATCACTGATGTACTATGGGCCATCACTGGTGTACTATGGATCATCACTGATGTACTATGGATCATCACTGATGTACTATGGATCATCACTGATGTACTATGGACCATCCCTGATGTACTGTGGATCATCACTGATGTACTATAGTTCATCACTGATGTACTATGGGCCATCACTGGTGTACTATGGATCATCACTGGTGTACTATGGATCATCACTGATGTACTATAGATCATCACTGATGTACTATAGCTCATCACTGATGTACTATGGACCATCACTGATGTACTATAGATCATCACTGATGTACTATGGACCATCACTGGTGTACTATGGATCATCACTGGTGTACTGTGGATCATCACTGGTGTACTATGGACCATCCCTGATGTACTGTGGATCATCACTGATGTACTGTGGATCATCACTGATGTACTATAGTTCATCACTGATGTACTATGGGCCATCACTGGTGTACTATGGATCATCACTGGTGTACTATGGATCATCACTGATGTACTATGGACCATCCCTGATGTACTGTGGATCATCACTGATGTACTGTGGATCATCACTGATGTACTATGGATCATCACTGATGTACTGTGGATCATCACTGATGTACTATAGTTCATCACTGATGTACTATGGGCCATCACTGGTGTACTATGGATCATCAGTGGTGTACTATGGATCATCACTGATGTACTATGGACCATCCCTGATGTACTGTGGATCATCACTGATGTACTATAGTTCATCACTGATGTACTATGGGCCATCACTGGTGTACTATGGATCATCACTGGTGTACTATGGATCATCACTGATGTACTATGGACCATCCCTGATGTACTGTGGATCATCACTGATGTATTGTGGATCATCACTGATGTACTATGGATCATCACTGATGTACTATGGGCCATCACTGGTGTACTATGGGCCATCACTGGTGTACTATGGATCATCACTGGTGTACTATGGATCATCACTGGTGTACTATGGACCATCACTGATGTACTATGGACCATCACTGATGTACTATGGATCATCACTGATATGCTGTGGACCATCCCTGATGTACTGTGGATCATCACTGATGTACTGTGGATCATCACTGAAGTATTGTGGATCATCACTGATGTACTGTGGATCATCACTGATGTACTGTGTATCATAACTGATGTACTGTGGATCATCACTGATGTACTATAGATCATCACTGATGTACTATAGATCATCACTGATGTACTATGGACCATCACTGATGTACTATAGATCATCACTGATGTACTATGGACCATCACTGGTGCACTATGGATCATCACTGGTGTACTGTGGATCATCACTGGTGTACTATGGACCATCCCTGATGTACTGTGGATCATCACTGATGTACTGTGGATCATCACTGATGTACTATAGTTCATCACTGATGTACTATGGGCCATCACTGGTGTACTATGGATCATCACTGGTGTACTATGGATCATCACTGATGTACTATGGACCATCCCTGATGTACTGTGGATCATCACTGATGTACTGTGGATCATCACTGATGTACTATGGATCATCACTGATGTACTGTGGATCATCACTGATGTACTATGGGCCATCACTGGTGTACTATGGGCCATCACTGGTGTACTATGGATCATCACTGATCTACTATGGATCATCACTGATGTACTATGGACCATCACTGATGTACTATGGGCCATCACTGGTGTACTATGGATCATCACCGATGTACTGTGGACCATCCCTGATGTACTGTGGACCATCACTGATGTACTGTGGATCATCACTGATGTACTATGGATCATCACTGATGTACTACAGATCATCACTGATGTACTATAGATCATCACTGATGTACTATGGACCATCACTGATGTACTATAGATCATCACTGATGTACTATGGACCATCACTGGTGTACTATGGATCATCACTGGTGTACTGTGGATCATCACTGGTGTACTATGGACCATCCCTGATGTACTGTGGATCATCACTGATGTACTGTGGATCATCACTGATGTACTATAGTTCATCACTGATGTACTATGGGCCATCACTGGTGTACTATGGATCATCACTGGTGTACTATGGATCATCACTGATGTACTATGGACCATCCCTGATGTACTGTGGATCATCACTGATGTACTGTGGATCATCACTGATGTACTATGGATCATCACTGATGTACTGTGGATCATCACTGATGTACTATAGTTCATCACTGATGTACTATGGGCCATCACTGGTGTACTATGGATCATCACTGATGTACTATGGATCATCACTGATGTACTATGGACCATCCCTGATGTACTGTGGATCATCACTGATGTACTATAGTTCATCACTGATGTACTATGGGCCATCACTGGTGTACTATGGATCATCACTGGTGTACTATGGATCATCACTGATGTACTATAGATCATCACTGATGTACTATAGCTCATCACTGATGTACTATGGACCATCACTGATGTACTATAGATCATCACTGATGTACTATGGACCATCACTGGTGTACTATGGATCATCACTGGTGTACTGTGGATCATCACTGGTGTACTATGGACCATCCCTGATGTACTGTGGATCATCACTGATGTACTGTGGATCATCACTGATGTACTATAGTTCATCACTGATGTACTATGGGCCATCACTGGTGTACTATGGATCATCACTGGTGTACTATGGATCATCACTGATGTACTATGGACCATCCCTGATGTACTGTGGATCATCACTGATGTACTGTGGATCATCACTGATGTACTATGGATCATCACTGATGTACTGTGGATCATCACTGATGTACTATAGTTCATCACTGATGTACTATGGACCATCCCTGATGTACTGTGGATCATCACTGATGTACTATAGTTCATCACTGATGTACTATGGGCCATCACTGGTGTACTATGGATCATCACTGGTGTACTATGGATCATCACTGATGTACTATGGACCATCCCTGATGTACTGTGGATCATCACTGATGTACTGTGGATCATCACTGATGTACTATGGATCATCACTGATGTACTATGGGCCATCACTGATGTACTATGGGCCATCACTGGTGTACTATGGGCCATCACTGGTGTACTATGGATCATCACTGGTGTACTATGGACCATCACTGATGTACTATGGACCATCACTGATGTACTATGGATCATCACTGATATACTGTGGACCATCCCTGATGTACTGTGGATCATCACTGATCTACTGTGGATCATCACTGAAGTATTGTGGATCATCACTGATGTACTGTGGATCATCACTGATGTACTGTGGATCATCACTGATGTACTATAGATCATCACTGATGTACTATAGATCATCACTGATGTACTATGGACCATCACTGGTGTACTGTGGATCATCACTGGTGTACTATGGACCATCCCTGATGTACTGTGGATCATCACTGATGTACTGTGGATCATCACTGATGTACTATAGTTCATCACTGATGTACTATGGGCCATCACTGGTGTACTATGGATCATCACTGGTGTACTATGGATCATCACTGATGTACTATGGACCATCCCTGATGTACTGTGGATCATCACTGATGTACTGTGGATCATCACTGATGTACTATGGATCATCACTGATGTACTGTGGATCATCACTGATGTACTATGGGCCATCACTGGTGTACTATGGGCCATCACTGGTGTACTATGGATCATCACTGGTGTACTATGGATCATCACTGGTGTACTATGGACCATCACTGATGTACTATGGACCATCACTGATGTACTATGGATCATCACTGATATACTGTGGACCATCCCTGATGTACTGTGGATCATCACTGATGTACTGTGGATCATCACTGAAGTATTGTGGATCATCACTGATGTACTGTGGATCATCACTGATGTACTGTGTATCATAACTGATGTACTGTGGATCATCACTGATGTACTATAGATCATCACTGATGTACTATAGATCATCACTGATGTACTATGGACCATCACTGATGTACTATAGATCATCACTGATGTACTATGGACCATCACTGGTGCACTATGGATCATCACTGGTGTACTGTGGATCATCACTGGTGTACTATGGACCATCCCTGATGTACTGTGGATCATCACTGATGTACTGTGGATCATCACTGATGTACTATAGTTCATCACTGATGTACTATGGGCCATCACTGGTGTACTATGGATCATCACTGGTGTACTATGGATCATCACTGATGTACTATGGACCATCCCTGATGTACTGTGGATCATCACTGATGTACTGTGGATCATCACTGATGTACTATGGATCATCACTGATGTACTGTGGATCATCACTGATGTACTATGGGCCATCACTGGTGTACTATGGGCCATCACTGGTGTACTATGGATCATCACTGATCTACTATGGATCATCACTGATGTACTATGGACCATCACTGATGTACTATGGGCCATCACTGGTGTACTATGGATCATCACCGATGTACTGTGGACCATCCCTGATGTACTGTGGACCATCACTGATGTACTGTGGATCATCACTGATGTACTATGGATCATCACTGATGTACTATAGATCATCACTGATGTACTATAGATCATCACTGATGTACTATGGACCATCACTGATGTACTATAGATCATCACTGATGTACTATGGACCATCACTGGTGTACTATGGATCATCACTGGTGTACTGTGGATCATCACTGGTGTACTATGGACCATCCCTGATGTACTGTGGATCATCACTGATGTACTGTGGATCATCACTGATGTACTATAGTTCATCACTGATGTACTATGGGCCATCACTGGTGTACTATGGATCATCACTGGTGTACTATGGATCATCACTGATGTACTATGGACCATCCCTGATGTACTGTGGATCATCACTGATGTACTGTGGATCATCACTGATGTACTATGGATCATCACTGATGTACTGTGGATCATCACTGATGTACTATAGTTCATCACTGATGTACTATGGGCCATCACTGGTGTACTATGGATCATCACTGATGTACTATGGATCATCACTGATGTACTATGGACCATCCCTGATGTACTGTGGATCATCACTGATGTACTATAGTTCATCACTGATGTACTATGGGCCATCACTGGTGTACTATGGATCATCACTGGTGTACTATGGATCATCACTGATGTACTATAGATCATCACTGATGTACTATAGCTCATCACTGATGTACTATGGACCATCACTGATGTACTATAGATCATCACTGATGTACTATGGACCATCACTGGTGTACTATGGATCATCACTGGTGTACTGTGGATCATCACTGGTGTACTATGGACCATCCCTGATGTACTGTGGATCATCACTGATGTACTGTGGATCATCACTGATGTACTATAGTTCATCACTGATGTACTATGGGCCATCACTGGTGTACTATGGATCATCACTGGTGTACTATGGATCATCACTGATGTACTATGGACCATCCCTGATGTACTGTGGATCATCACTGATGTACTGTGGATCATCACTGATGTACTATGGATCATCACTGATGTACTGTGGATCATCACTGATGTACTATAGTTCATCACTGATGTACTATGGACCATCCCTGATGTACTGTGGATCATCACTGATGTACTATAGTTCATCACTGATGTACTATGGGCCATCACTGGTGTACTATGGATCATCACTGGTGTACTATGGATCATCACTGATGTACTATGGACCATCCCTGATGTACTGTGGATCATCACTGATGTACTGTGGATCATCACTGATGTACTATGGATCATCACTGATGTACTATGGGCCATCACTGATGTACTATGGGCCATCACTGGTGTACTATGGGCCATCACTGGTGTACTATGGATCATCACTGGTGTACTATGGACCATCACTGATGTACTATGGACCATCACTGATGTACTATGGATCATCACTGATATACTGTGGACCATCCCTGATGTACTGTGGATCATCACTGATCTACTGTGGATCATCACTGAAGTATTGTGGATCATCACTGATGTACTGTGGATCATCACTGATGTACTGTGGATCATCACTGATGTACTATAGATCATCACTGATTTACTATAGATCATCACTGATGTACTATGGACCATCACTGGTGTACTGTGGATCATCACTGGTGTACTATGGACCATCCCTGATGTACTGTGGATCATCACTGATGTACTGTGGATCATCACTGATGTACTATAGTTCATCACTGATGTACTATGGGCCATCACTGGTGTACTATGGATCATCACTGGTGTACTATGGATCATCACTGATGTACTATGGACCATCCCTGATGTACTGTGGATCATCACTGATGTACTATGGATCATCACTGATGTACTGTGGATCATCACTGATGTACTATAGTTCATCACTGATGTACTATGGGCCATCACTAGTGTACTATGGATCATCACTGGTGTACTATTTATCATGACTGATGTACTATGGACCATCCCTGATGTACTGTGGATCATCTCTGATGTACTATAGTTCATCACTGATGTACTATGGGCCATCACTGGTGTACTATGGATCATCACTGGTGTACTATGGATCATCACTGATGTACTATGGACCATCCCTGATGTACTGTGGATCATCACTGATGTACTGTGGATCATCACTGATGTACTATGGATCATCACTGATGTACTATGGGCCATCCCTGGTGTACTATGGGCCATCACTGGTGTACTATGGATCATCACTGGTGTACTATGGACCATCACTGATGTACTATGGACCATCACTGATGTACTATGGATCATCACTGATATACTGTGGACCATCACTGATGTACTGTGGACCATCTCTGATGTACTGTGGATCATCACTGAAGTATTGTGGATCATCACTGATGTACTGTGGATCATCACTGATGTACTGTGGATCATCACTAATGTACTGTGGATCATAACTGATGTACTGTGGATCATCACTGGTGTACTATGGACCATCCCTGATGTACTGTGGATCATCACTGATGTACTGTGGATCATCACTGATGTACTATAGTTCATCACTGATGTACTATGGGCCATCACTGGTGTACTATGGATCATCACTGGTGTACTATGGATCATCACTGATGTACTATGGACCATCCCTGATGTACTGTGGATCATCACTGATGTACTGTGGATCATCACTGATGTACTATGGATCATCACTGATGTACTATGTGCCATCACTGGTGTACTATGGATCATCACTGATGTACTATGGATCATCACTGATGTACTATGGACCATCACTGATGTACTATGGGCCATCACTGGTGTACTATGGATCATCACCGATGTACTGTGGACCATCCCTGATGTACTGTGGAACATCACTGATGTACTGTGGATCATCACTGATGTACTATTGATCATCACTGATGTACTATAGATCATCACTGATGTACTATAGATCATCACTGATGTACTATGGACCATCACTGATATACTATAGATCATCACTGATGTACTATGGACCATCACTGGTGTACTATGGATCATCACTGGTGTACTGTGGATCATCACTGGTGTACTATGGACCATCCCTGATGTACTGTGGATCATCACTGATGTACTGTGGATCATCACTGATGTACTATAGTTCATCACTGATATACTGTGGGCCATCAATGGTGTACTATGGATCATCACTGGTGTACTATGGATCATCACTGATGTACTATGGACCATCCCTGATGTACTGTGGATCATCACTGATGTACTGTGGATCATCACTGATGTACTATGGATCATCACTGATGTACTGTGGATCATCACTGATGTACTATAGTTCATCACTGATGTACTATGGGCCATCACTGGTGTACTATGGATCATCACTGGTGTACTATGGATCATCACTGATGTACTATGGGCCATCACTGGTGTACTATGGATCATCACTGGTGTACTATGGATCATCACTGATGTACTATAGATCATCACTGATGTACTATAGCTCATCACTGATGTACTATGGACCATCACTGATGTACTATAGATCATCACTGATGCACTATGGACCATCACTGGTGTACTATGGATCATCACTGGTGTACTGTGGATCATCACTGGTGTACTATGGACCATCCCTGATGTACTGTGGATCATCACTGATGTACTGTGGATCATCACTGATGTACTATAGTTCATCACTGATGTACTATGGGCCATCACTGGTGTACTATGGATCATCACTGGTGTACTATGGATCATCACTGATGTACTATGGACCATCCCTGATGTACTGTGGATCATCACTGATGTACTGTGGATCATCACTGATGTACTATGGATCATCACTGATGTACTGTGGATCATCACTGATGTACTATAGTTCATCACTGATGTACTATGGGCCATCACTGGTGTACTATGGATCATCACTGGTGTACTATGGATCATCACTGATGTACTATGGACCATCACTGATGTACTATGGACCATCACTGATGTACTGTGGATCATCACTGATGTACTATGGATCATCACTGATGTACTATGGACCATCCCTGATGTACTGTGGATCATCACTGATGTACTGTGGATCATCACTGATGTACTATGGATCATCACTGATGTACTATGGGCCATCACTGGTGTACTATGGGCCATCACTGGTGTACTATGGATCATCACTGGTGTACTATGGACCATCACTGATGTACTATGGACCATCACTGATGTACTATGGATCATCACTGATATACTGTGGACCATCACTGATGTACTGTGGACCATCCCTGATGTACTGTGGATCATCACTGAAGTATTGTGGATCATCACTGATGTACTGTGGATCATCACTGATGTACTGTGGATCATCACTAATGTACTGTGGATCATAACTGATGTACTGTGGATCATCACTGGTGTACTATGGACCATCCCTGATGTACTGTGGATCATCACTGATGTACTGTGGATCATCACTGATGTACTATAGTTCATCACTGATGTACTATGGGCCATCACTGGTGTACTATGGATCATCACTGGTGTACTATGGATCATCACTGATGTACTATGGACCATCCCTGATGTACTGTGGATCATCACTGATGTACTGTGGATCATCACTGATGTACTATGGATCATCACTGATGTACTATGGGCCATCACTGGTGTACTATGGATCATCACTGATGTACTATGGATCATCACTGATGTACTATGGACCATCACTGATGTACTATGGGCCATCACTGGTGTACTATGGATCATCACCGATGTACTGTGGACCATCCCTGATGTACTGTGGAACATCACTGATGTACTGTGGATCATCACTGATGTACTATTGATCATCACTGATGTACTATAGATCATCACTGATGTACTATAGATCATCACTGATGTACTATGGACCATCACTGATGTACTATAGATCATCACTGATGTACTATGGACCATCACTGGTGTACTATGGATCATCACTGGTGTACTGTGGATCATCACTGGTGTACTATGGACCATCCCTGATGTACTGTGGATCATCACTGATGTACTGTGGATCATCACTGATGTACTATAGTTCATCACTGATATACTGTGGGCCATCACTGGTGTACTATGGATCATCACTGGTGTACTATGGATCATCACTGATGTACTATGGACCATCCCTGATGTACTGTGGATCATCACTGATGTACTGTGGATCATCACTGATGTACTATGGATCATCACTGATGTACTGTGGATCATCACTGATGTACTATAGTTCATCACTGATGTACTATGGGCCATCACTGGTGTACTATGGATCATCACTGGTGTACTATGGATCATCACTGATGTACTATGGGCCATCGCTGGTGTACTATGGATCATCACTGGTGTACTATGGATCATCACTGATGTACTATGGACCATCCCTGATGTACTGTGGATCATCACTGATGTACTGTGGATCATCACTGATGTACTATGGATCATCACTGATGTACTGTGGATCATCACTGATGTACTATAGTTCATCACTGATGTACTATGGGCCATCACTGGTGTACTATGGATCATCACTGGTGTACTATGGATCATCACTGATGTACTATGGACCATCCCTGATGTACTGTGGATCATCACTGATGTACTATTGATCATCACTGATGTACTATAGATCATCGCTGGTGTACTATAGCTCATCACTGATGTACTATGGACCATCACTGATGTACTATAGATCATCACTGATGTACTATGGACCATCACTGGTGTACTATGGATCATCACTGGTGTACTGTGGATCATCACTGGTGTACTATGGACCATCCCTGATGTACTGTGGATCATCACTGATGTACTTTGGATCATCACTGATGTACTATAGTTCATCACTGATGTACTATGGGCCATCACTGGTGTACTATGGATCATCACTGGTGTACTGTGGATCATCACTGGTGTACTATGGACCATCCCTGATGTACTGTGGATCATCACTGATGTACTTTGGATCATCACTGATGTACTATAGTTCATCACTGATGTACTATGGGCCATCACTGGTGTACTATGGATCATCACTGGTGTACTATGGATCATCACTGATGTACTATGGACCATCCCTGATGTACTGTGGATCATCACTGATGTACTGTGGATCATCACTGATGTACTATGGATCATCACTGATGTACTGTGGATCATCACTGATGTACTATAGTTCATCACTGATGTACTATGGGCCATCACTGGTGTACTATGGATCATCACTGGTGTACTATGGATCATCACTGATGTACTATGGACCATCCCTGATGTACTATGGACCATCACTGGTGTACTATGGATCATCACTGGTGTACTGTGGATCATCACTGGTGTACTATGGACCATCCCTGATGTACTGTGGATCATCACTGATGTACTGTGGATCATCACTGATGTACTATAGTTCATCACTGAAGTACTATGGGCCATCACTGGTGTACTATGGATCATCACTGGTGTACTATGGATCATCACTGATGTACTATGGACCATCCCTGATGTACTGTGGATCATCACTGATGTACTGTGGATCATCACTGATGTACTATGGATCATCACTGATGTACTGTGGATCATCACTGATGTACTATAGTTCATCACTGATGTACTATGGGCCATCACTGGTGTACTATGGATCATCACTGGTGTACTATGGATCATCACTGATGTACTATGGACCATCCCTGATGTACTGTGGATCATCACTGATGTACTATAGTTCATCACTGATGTACTATGGGCCATCACTGGTGTACTATGGATCATCACTGGTGTACTATGGATCATCACTGATGTACTATGGACCATCCCTGATGTACTGTGGATCATCACTGATGTACTGTGGATCATCACTGATGTACTATGGATCATCACTGATGTACTATGGGCCATCACTGGTGTACTATGGGCCATCACTGGTGTACTATGGATCATCACTGGTGTACTATGGATCATCACTGGTGTACTATGGACCATCACTGATGTACTATGGACCATCACTGATGTACTATGGATCATCACTGATATACTGTGGACCATCCCTGATGTACTGTGGATCATCACTGATGTACTGTGGATCATCACTGAAGTATTGTGGATCATCACTGATGTACTGTGGATCATCACTGATGTACTGTGTATCATAACTGATGTACTGTGGATCATCACTGATGTACTATAGATCATCACTGATGTACTATAGATCATCACTGATGTACTATGGACCATCACTGATGTACTATAGATCATCACTGATGTACTTTGGACCATCACTGGTGTACTATGGATCATCACTGGTGTACTGTGGATCATCACTGGTGTACTATGGACCATCCCTGATGTACTGTGGATCATCACTGATGTACTGTGGATCATCACTGATGTACTATAGTTCATCACTGATGTACTATGGGCCATCACTGGTGTACTATGGATCATCACTGGTGTACTATGGATCATCACTGATGTACTATGGACCATCCCTGATGTACTGTGGATCATCACTGATGTACTGTGGATCATCACTGATGTACTATGGATCATCACTGATGTACTGTGGATCATCACTGATGTACTATGGGCCATCACTGGTGTACTATGGGCCATCACTGGTGTACTATGGATCATCACTGATCTACTATGGATCATCACTGATGTACTATGGACCATCACTGATGTACTATGGGCCATCACTGGTGTACTATGGATCATCACCGATGTACTGTGGACCATCCCTGATGTACTGTGGACCATCACTGATGTACTGTGGATCATCACTGATGTACTATGGATCATCACTGATGTACTATAGATCATCACTGATGTACTATAGATCATCACTGATGTACTATGGACCATCACTGATGTACTATAGATCATCACTGATGTACTATGGACCATCACTGGTGTACTATGGATCATCACTGGTGTACTGTGGATCATCACTGGTGTACTATGGACCATCCCTGATGTACTGTGGATCATCACTGATGTACTGTGGATCATCACTGATGTACTATAGTTCATCACTGATGTACTATGGGCCATCACTGGTGTACTATGGATCATCACTGGTGTACTATGGATCATCACTGATGTACTATGGACCATCCCTGATGTACTGTGGATCATCACTGATGTACTGTGGATCATCACTGATGTACTATGGATCATCACTGATGTACTGTGGATCATCACTGATGTACTATAGTTCATCACTGATGTACTATGGGCCATCACTGGTGTACTATGGATCATCACTGATGTACTATGGATCATCACTGATGTACTATGGACCATCCCTGATGTACTGTGGATCATCACTGATGTACTATAGTTCATCACTGATGTACTATGGGCCATCACTGGTGTACTATGGATCATCACTGGTGTACTATGGATCATCAGTGATGTACTATAGATCATCACTGATGTACTATAGCTCATCACTGATGTACTATGGACCATCACTGATGTACTATAGATCATCACTGATGAACTATGGACCATTACTGGTGTACTATGGATCATCACTGGTGTACTGTGGATCATCACTGGTGTACTATGGACCATCCCTGATGTACTGTGGATCATCACTGATGTACTGTGGATCATCACTGATGTACTATAGTTCATCACTGATGTACTATGGGCCATCACTGGTGTACTATGGATCATCACTGGTGTACTATGGATCATCACTGATGTACTATGGACCATCCTTGATGTACTGTGGATCATCACTGATGTACTGTGGATCATCACTGATGTACTATGGATCATCACTGATGTACTGTGGATCATCACTGATGTACTATAGTTCATCACTGATGTACTATGGGCCATCACTGGTGTACTATGGATCATCACTGGTGTACTGTGGATCATCACTGATGTACTATGGACCATCCCTGATGTACTGTGGATCATCACTGATGTACTATAGTTCATCACTGATGTACTATGGGCCATCACTGGTGTACTATGGATCATCACTGGTGTACTATGGATCATCACTGATGTACTATGGACCATCCCTGATGTACTGTGGATCATCACTGATGTACTGTGGATCATCACTGATGTACTATGGATCATCACTGATGTACTATGGGCCATCACTGGTGTACTATGGGCCATCACTGGTGTACTATGGATCATCACTGGTGTACTATGGACCATCACTGATGTACTATGGACCATCACTGATGTACTATGGACCATCCCTGATGTACTGTGGATCATCACTGATGTACTATAGTTCATCACTGATGTACTATGGGCCATCACTGTGTACTATGGATCATCACTGGTGTACTATGGATCATCAGTGATGTACTATAGATCATCACTGATGTACTATAGCTCATCACTGATATACTGTGGACCATCCCTGATGTACTGTGGATCATCACTGATGTACTGTGGATCATCACTGATGTACTATGGGCCATCACTGGTGTACTATGGGCCATCACTGGTGTACTATGGATCATCACTGGTGTACTATGGACCATCACTGATGTACTATGGACCATCCCTGATGTACTATGGACCATCCCTGATGTACTGTGGATCATCACTGATGTACTATAGTTCATCACTGATGTACTGTGGATCATCACTGATGTACTATAGTTCATCACTGATGTACTATGGGCCATCACTGGTGTACTATGGATCATCACTGGTGTACTATGGATCATCACTGATATACTGTGGACCATCCCTGATGTACTGTGGATCATCACTGATGTACTGTGGATCATCACTGAAGTATTGTGGATCATCACTGATGTACTATGGATCATCACTGATGTACTGTGTATCATAACTGATGTACTATGGATCATCACTGATATACTGTGGACCATCCCTGATGTACTGTGGATCATCACTGATGTACTGTGGATCATCACTGAAGTATTGTGGATCATCACTGATGTACTGTGGATCATCACTAATGTACTGTGGATCATAACTGATGTACTGTAGATTATCACTGATGTACTATAGATCATCACTGGTGTACTATGTATATAGATCATCACTGATGTACTATGGACCATCACTGATGTACTATAGATCATCACTGATGTACTATGGACCATCACTGGTGTACTATGGATCATCACTGGTGTACTGTGGATCATCACTGGTGTACTTTGGACCATCCCTGATGTACTGTGGATCATCACTGATGTACTGTGGATCATCACTGATGTACTATAGTTCATCACTGATGTACTATGGGCCATCACTGGTGTACTATGGATCATCACTGATGTACTATGGACCATCCCTGATGTACTGTGGATCATCACTGATGTACTATAGTTCATCACTGATGTACTATGGGCCATCACTGGTGTACTATGGATCATCACTGGTGTACTATGGATCATCACTGATGTACTATAGATCATCACTCATGTACTATAGCTCATCACTGATGTACTATGGATCATCACTGATGTACTATGGACCATCCCTGATGTACTGTGGATCATCACTGATATACTGTGGATCATCACTGATGTACTATGGATCATCACTGATGTACTGTGGATCATCACTGATGTACTATAGTTCATCACTGATGTACTATGGGCCATCACTGGTGTACTATGGATCATCACTGGTGTACTATGGATCATCACTGATGTACTATGGACCATCCCTGATGTACTGTTGATCATCACTGATGTACTATAGTTCATCACTGATGTACTATGGGCCATCACTGGTGTACTATGGATCATCACTGGTGTACTATGGATCATCACTGATGTACTATGGACCATCCCTGATGTACTGTGGATCATCACTGATGTACTGTGGATCATCACTGATGTACTATGGACCATCACTGATGTACTATGGGCCATCACTGGTGTACTATGGGCCATCACTGGTGTACTATTGATCATCACTGATGTACCATAGTTCATCACTGATGTACTATGGGCCATCACTGGTGTACTATGGATCATCACTGGTGTACTATGGATCATCAGTGATGTACTATAGATCATCACTGATGTACTATAGCTCATCACTGATGTACTATGGACCATCACTGATGTACTATAGATCATCACTGATGTACTATGGACCATCACTGGTGTACTATGGATCATCACTGGTGTACTGTGGATCATCACTGGTGTACTATGGACCATCCCTGATGTACTGTGGATCATCACTGATGTACTGTGGATCATCACTGATGTACTATAGTTCATCACTGATGTACTATGGGCCATCACTGGTGTACTATGGATCATCACTGGTGTACTATGGATCATCACTGATGTACTATGGACCATCCTTGATGTACTGTGGATCATCACTGATGTACTGTGGATCATCACTGATGTACTATGGATCATCACTGATGTACTGTGGATCATCACTGATGTACTATAGTTCATCACTGATGTACTATGGGCCATCACTGGTGTACTATGGATCATCACTGGTGTACTGTGGATCATCACTGATGTACTATGGACCATCCCTGATGTACTGTGGATCATCACTGATGTACTATAGTTCATCACTGATGTACTATGGGCCATCACTGGTGTACTATGGATCATCACTGGTGTACTATGGATCATCACTGATGTACTATGGACCATCCCTGATGTACTGTGGATCATCACTGATGTACTGTGGATCATCACTGATGTACTATGGATCATCACTGATGTACTATGGGCCATCACTGGTGTACTATGGGCCATCACTGGTGTACTATGGATCATCACTGGTGTACTATGGACCATCACTGATGTACTATGGACCATCACTGATGTACTATGGACCATCCCTGATGTACTGTGGATCATCACTGATGTACTATGGGCCATCACTGGTGTACTATGGATCATCACTGGTGTACTATGGATCATCAGTGATGTACTATAGATCATCACTGATGTACTATAGCTCATCACTGATATACTGTGGACCATCCCTGATGTACGGTGGATCATCACTGATGTACTGTGGATCATCACTGATGTACTATGGGCCATCACTGGTGTACTATGGGCCATCACTGGTGTACTATGGATCATCACTGGTGTACTATGGACCATCACTGATGTACTATGGACCATCCCTGATGTACTATGGACCATCCCTGATGTACTGTGGATCATCACTGATGTACTATAGTTCATCACTGATGTACTGTGGATCATCACTGATGTACTATAGTTCATCACTGATGTACTATGGGCCATCACTGGTGTACTATGGATCATCACTGGTGTACTATGGATCATCACTGATATACTTTGGACCATCCCTGATGTACTGTGGATCATCACTGATGTACTGTTGATCATCACTGAAGTATTGTGGATCATCACTGATGTACTATGGATCATCACTGATGTACTGTGTATCATAACTGATGTACTATGGATCATCACTGATATACTGTGGACCATCCCTGATGTACTGTGGATCATCACTGATGTACTGTGGATCATCACTGAAGTATTGTGGATCATCACTGATGTACTGTGGATCATCACTAATGTACTGTGGATCATAACTGATGTACTGTAGATTATCACTGATGTACTATAGATCATCACTGGTGTACTATGTATATAGATCATCACTGATGTACTATGGACCATCACTGATGTACTATAGATCATCACTGATGTACTATGGACCATCACTGGTGTACTATGGATCATCACTGGTGTACTGTGGATCATCACTGGTGTACTATGGACCATCCCTGATGTACTGTGGATCATCACTGATGTACTGTGGATCATCACTGATGTACTATAGTTCATCACTGATGTACTATGGGCCATCACTGGTGTACTATGGATCATCACTGATGTACTATGGACCATCCCTGATGTACTGTGGATCATCACTGATGTACTATAGTTCATCACTGATGTACTATGGGCCATCACTGGTGTACTATGGATCATCACTGGTGTACTATGGATCATCACTGATGTACTATAGATCATCACTCATGTACTATAGCTCATCACTGATGTACTATGGACCATCCCTGATGTACTGTGGATCATCACTGATATACTGTGGATCATCACTGATGTACTATGGATCATCACTGATGTACTGTGGATCATCACTGATGTACTATAGTTCATCACTGATGTACTATGGGCCATCACTGGTGTACTATGGATCATCACTGGTGTACTATGGATCATCACTGATGTACTATGGACCATCCCTGATGTACTGTGGATCATCACTGATGTACTATAGTTCATCACTGATGTACTATGGGCCATCACTGGTGTACTATGGATCATCACTGGTGTACTATGGATCATCACTGATGTACTATGGACCATCCCTGATGTACTGTGGATCATCACTGATGTACTGTGGATCATCACTGATGTACTATGGATCATCACTGATGTACTATGGGCCATCACTGGTGTACTATGGGCCATCACTGGTGTACTATAGATCATCACTGGTGTACTATGGACCATCACTGATGTACTATGGATCATCACTGATATACTGTGGACCATCCCTGATGTACTGTGGATCATCACTGATGTACTGTGGATCATCACTGAAGTATTGTGGATCATCACTGATGTACTGTGGATCATCACTGATGTACTGTGTATCATAACTGATGTACTGTGGATCATCACTGATGTACTATAGTTCATCACTGATGTACTATGGACCATCACTGATGTACTATAGATCATCACTGATGTACTATGGACCATCACTGGTGTACTATGGATCATCACTGGTGTACTGTGGATCATCACTGGTGTACTATGGACCATCCCTGATGTACTGTGGATCATCACTGATGTACTGTGGATCATCACTGATGTACTATAGTTCATCACTGATGTACTATGGGCCATCACTGGTGTACTATGGATCATCACTGGTGTACTATGGATCATCACTGATGTACTATGGACCATCCCTGATGTACTGTGGATCATCACTTATGTACTGTGGATCATCACTGATGTACTATGGATCATCACTGATGTACTATGGATCATCACTGATGTACTATTGTTCATCACTGATGTACTATGGGCCATCACTGATGTACTATGGACCATCCCTGGTGTACTATGGATCATCACTGATGTACTATGGACCATCCCTGATGTACTGTGGATCATCACTGATGTACTATAGTTCATCACTGATGTACTATGGGCCATCACTGGTGTACTGTGGATCATCACTGGTGTACTATGGATCATCACTGATGTACTATGGACCATCCCTGATGTACTGTGGATCATCACTGATGTACTGTGGATCATCACTGATGTACTATGGATCATCACTGATGTACTATGGGCCCTCACTGGTGTACTATGGGCCATCACTGGTGTACTATGGATCATCACTGGTGTACTATGGATCATCACTGGTGTACTATGGACCATCACTGATGTACTATGGACCATCACTGATGTACTATGGAGCATCACTGATATACTGTGGACCATCCCTGATGTACTGTGGATCATCACTGATGTACTGTGGATCATCACTGAAGTATTGTGAATCATCACTGATGTACTGTGGATCATCACTAATGTACTGTGGATCATAACTGATGTACTGTAGATCATCACTGATGTACTATAGATCATCACTGGTATACTATGTATATAGATCATCACTGATGTACTATGGACCATCACTGATGTACTATAGATCATCACTGATGTACTATGGACCATCACTGGTGTACTATGGATCATCACTGGTGTACTGTGGATCATCACTGGTGTACTATGGACCATCCCTGATGTACTGTGGATCATCACTGTTGTACTGTGGATCATCACTGGTGTACTATGGATCATCACTGATGTACTATGGACCATCCCTGATGTACTGTGGATCATCACTGATATACTGTGGATCATCACTGATGTACTATGGATCATCACTGATGTACTGTGGATCATCACTGATGTACTATAGTTCATCACTGATGTACTATGGGCCATCACTGGTGTACTATGGATCATCACTGGTGTACTATGGATCATCACTGATGTACTATGGACCATCCCTGATGTACTGTGGATCATCACTGATGTACTATAGTTCATCACTGATGTACTATGGGCCATCACTGGTGTACTATGGATCATCACTGGTGTACTATGGATCATCACTGATGTACTATGGACCATCCCTGATGTACTGTGGATCATCACTGATGTACTGTGGATCATCACTGATGTACTATGGATCATCACTGATGTACTATGGGCCATCACTGGTGTACTATGGGCCATCACTGGTGTACTATAGATCATCACTGGTGTACTATGGACCATCACTGATGTACTATGGATCATCACTGATATACTGTGGACCATCCCTGATGTACTGTGGATCATCACTGATGTACTGTGGATCATCACTGAAGTATTGTGGATCATCACTGATGTACTGTGGATCATCACTGATGTACTGTGTATCATAACTGATGTACTGTGGATCATCACTGATGTACTATAGTTCATCACTGATGTACTATGGACCATCACTGATGTACTATAGATCATCACTGATGTACTATGGACCATCACTGGTGTACTATGGATCATCACTGGTGTACTGTGGATCATCACTGGTGTACTATGGACCATCCCTTATGTACTGTGGATCATCACTGATGTACTGTGGATCATCACTGATGTACTATAGTTCATCACTGATGTACTATGGGCCATCACTGGTGTACTATGGATCATCACTGGTGTACTATGGATCATCACTGATGTACTATGGACCATCCCTGATGTACTGTGGATCATCACTTATGTACTGTGGATCATCACTGATGTACTATGGATCATCACTGATGTACTATGGATCATCACTGATGTACTATTGTTCATCACTGATGTACTATGGGCCATCACTGATGTACTATGGACCATCCCTGGTGTACTATGGATCATCACTGATGTACTATGGACCATCCCTGATGTACTGTGGATCATCACTGATGTACTATAGTTCATCACTGATGTACTATGGGCCATCACTGGTGTACTGTGGATCATCACTGGTGTACTATGGATCATCACTGATGTACTATGGACCATCCCTGATGTACTGTGGATCATCACTGATGTACTGTGGATCATCACTGATGTACTATGGATCATCACTGATGTACTATGGGCCCTCACTGGTGTACTATGGGCCATCACTGGTGTACTATGGATCATCACTGGTGTACTATGGATCATCACTGGTGTACTATGGACCATCACTGATGTACTATGGACCATCACTGATGTACTATGGATCATCACTGATATACTGTGGACCATCCCTGATGTACTGTGGATCATCACTGATGTACTGTGGATCATCACTGAAGTATTGTGGATCATCACTGATGTACTGTGGATCATCACTAATGTACTGTGGATCATAACTGATGTACTGTAGATCATCACTGATGTACTATAGATCATCACTGGTATACTATGTATATAGATCATCACTGATGTACTATGGACCATCACTGATGTACTATAGATCATCACTGATGTACTATGGACCATCACTGGTGTACTATGGATCATCACTGGTGTACTGTGGATCATCACTGGTGTACTATGGACCATCCCTGATGTACTGTGGATCATCACTGTTGTACTGTGGATCATCACTGATGTACTATAGTTCATCACTGATGTACTATGGGCCATCACTGGTGTACTATGGATCATCACTGGTGTACTATGGATCATCACTGATGTACTATGGACCATCCCTGATGTACTGTGGATCATCACTGATGTACTATAGTTCATCACTGATGTACTATGGGCCATCACTGGTGTACTATGGATCATCACTGGTGTACTATGGATCATCACTGATGTACTATGGACCATCCCTGATGTACTATAGATCATCACTGATGTACTGTGGATCATCATTGATGTACTATGGATCATCACTGATGTACTATGGGCCATCACTGGTGTACTACGGGCCATCACTGGTGTACTATGGATCATCACTGGTGTACTATGGATCATCACTGGTGTACTATGGACCATCACTGATGTACTGTGGACCAATACTGATGTACTGTGGATCATCACTGATGTACTGTGGATCATCCCTGGTGTACTATGGAACATTACTGGTGTACTATGGATCATCACTGGTGTACTATGGATCATCACTGATGTACTATGGGCCATCACTGATGTACTATGGATCATCACTGATATACTGTGGACCATCCCTGATGTACTGTGGATCATCACTGATGTACTGTGGATCATCACTGAAGTATTGTGGATCATCACTGATGTATTGTGGATCATCACTGATGTACTGTGGATCATAACTGATGTACTGTGGATCATCACTGGTGTACTATGGATCATCACTGATGTACTATGGATCATCACTGATGTACTATGGACCATCACTGATGTACTATGGGCCATCACTGGTGTACTATGGATCATCACTGATGTACTGTGGATCATCACTGATGTACTGTGGGCCATCACTGATGTACTCTGGATCATCACTGATATACTGTGGACCATCCCTGATGTATTGTGGATCATCACTGATGTACTGTGGATCATCACTGATGTACTATTAATTATCACTGAACTACTATGGGCCATCACTGATGTACTATAGTTCATCACTGATGTACTATGGGCCATCACTGGTGTACTATGGATCATCACTGGTGTACTATGGATCATCACTGATGTACTATGGACCATCCCTGATGTACTGTGGATCATCACTGATGTACTATAGTTCATCACTGATGTACTATGGGCCATCACTGGTGTACTATGGATCATCACTGGTGTACTATGGATCATCACTGATGTACTATGGACCATCCCTGATGTACTGTGGATCATCACTGATGTACTGTGGATCATCACTGATGTACTATGGATCATCACTGATGTACTATGGGCCATCACTGGTGTACTATGGGCCATCACTGGTGTACTATAGATCATCACTGGTGTACTATGGACCATCACTGATGTACTATGGATCATCACTGATATTCTGTGGACCATCCCTGATGTACTGTGGATCATCACTGATGTACTGTGGATCATCACTGAAGTATTGTGGATCATCACTGATGTACTGTGGATCATCACTGATGTACTGTGTATCATAACTGATGTACTGTGGATCATCACTGATGTACTATAGATCATCACTGATGTACTATGGACCATCACTGATGTACTATAGATCATCACTGATGTACTATGGACCATCACTGGTGTACTATGGATCATCACTGGTGTACTGTGGATCATCACTGGTGTACTATGGACCATCCCTGATGTACTGTGGATCATCACTGATGTACTGTGGATCATCACTGATGTACTATAGTTCATCACTGATGTACTATGGGCCATCACTGGTGTACTATGGATCATCACTGGTGTACTATGGATCATCACTGATGTACTGTGGACCATCCCTGATGTACTGTGGATCATCACTTATGTACTGTGGATCATCACTGATGTACTATGGACAATCACTGATGTACTATGGATCATCACTGATGTACTATTGTTCATCACTGATGTACTATGGGCCATCACTGATGTACTATGGACCATCCCTGGTGTACTATGGATCATCACTGATGTACTATGGACCATCCCTGATGTACTGTGGATCATCACTGATGTACTATAGTTCATCATCACTGATGTACTATGGGCCATCACTGGTGTACTGTGGATCATCACTGGTGTACTATGGATCATCACTGATGTACTATGGACCATCCCTGATGTACTGTGGATCATCACTGATGTACTGTGGATCATCACTGATGTACTATGGATCATCACTGATGTACTATGGGCCCTCACTGGTGTACTATGGGCCATCACTGGTGTACTATGGATCATCACTGGTGTACTATGGATCATCACTGGTGTACTATGGACCATCACTGATGTACTATGGACCATCACTGATGTACTATGGATCATCACTGATATACTGTGGACCATCCCTGATGTACTGTGGATCATCACTGATGTACTGTGGATCATCACTGAAGTATTGTGGATCATCACTGATGTACTGTGGATCATCACTAATGTACTGTGGATCATAACTGATGTACTGTAGATCATCACTGATGTACTATAGATCATCACTGGTATACTATGTATATAGATCATCACTGATGTACTATAGACCATCACTGATGTACTATAGATCATCACTGATGTACTATGGACCATCACTGGTGTACTATGGATCATCACTGGTGTACTGTGGATCATCACTGGTGTACTATGGACCATCCCTGATGTACTGTGGATCATCACTGATGTACTGTGGATCATCACTGATGTACTATAGTTCATCACTGATGTACTATGGGCCATCACTGGTGTACTATGGATCATCACTGGTGTACTATGCATCATCACTGATGTACTATGGACCATCCCTGATGTACTGTGGATCATCACTGATGTACTATAGTTCATCACTGATGTACTATGGGCCATCACTGGTGTACTATGGATCATCACTGATGTACTGTGGATCATCATTGATGTACTATGGATCATCACTGATGTACGATGGGCCATCACTGGTGTACTACGGGCCATCACTGGTGTACTATGGATCATCACTGGTGTACTATGGATCATCACTGGTGTACTATGGACCATCACTGATGTACTGTGGACCAATACTGATGTACTGTGGATCATCACTGATGTACTGTGGATCATCCCTGGTGTACTATGGAACATTACTGGTGTACTATGGATCATCACTGGTGTACTATGGATCATCACTGATGTACTATGGGCCATCACTGATGTACTATGGATCATCACTGATATACTGTGGACCATCCCTGATGTACTGTGGATCATCACTGATGTACTGTGGATCATCACTGAAGTATTGTGGATCATCACTGATGTATTGTGGATCATCACTGATGTACTGTGGATCATAACTGATGTACTGTGGATCATCACTGGTGTACTATGGATCATCACTGATGTACTATGGATCATCACTGATGTACTATGGACCATCACTGATGTACTATGGGCCATCACTGGTGTACTATGGATCATCACTGATGTACTGTGGATCATCACTGATGTACTGTGGGCCATCACTGATGTACTATGGATCATCACTGATATACTGTGGACCATCCCTGATGTATTGTGGATCATCACTGATGTACTGTGGATCATCACTGATGTACTATGGATCATCACTGAAGTACTATGGGCCATCACTGGTGTACTATGGATCATCACTGGTGTACTATGGATCATCACTGATGTACTATGGATCATCACTGATGTACTATGGATCATGACTGGTGTACTATGGATCATCACTGATGTACTGTGGACCATCCCTGATGTACTGTGGATCATCACTGATGTACTGTGGATCATCACTGATGTACTGTGGATCATCACTGATGTACTGAGGATCATCACTGATGTACTATGGATCATCACTGATGTACCTTGGATCATCACTGATGCACTGTGGATCATCACTGATGTACTGTGGATCATCACTGATGTACTATAGATCATCACTGTATTACTATGGGCCATGACTGGTGTACTATGGATCATCACTGATGTACTATGGATCATCACTGATGTATTATGGATCATCACTGATGTACTATGAGCCATCACTGATGTACTATGAGCCATCACTGATGTACTATGGGCCATCCCTGGTGTACTATGGATCATCACTGATGTACTGTGGATCATCACTGATGTACTATGGGACATCACTGGTGTACTATGGGCCATCACTGGTGTACTATGGATCATCACTGGTGTACTATGAGCCATCACTGATGTACTATGGATCATCACTGGTGTACTATGGATCATCACTGATGTACTATGGATCATCACTGATGTACTATGAGCCATCACTGATGTACTATGGGCCATCCCTGGTGTACTATGGATCATCACTGATGTACTGTGGATCATCACTGATGTACTATGGGACATCACTGGTGTACTATGGGCCATCACTGGTGTACTATGGATCATCACTGGTGTACTATGGGCCATCACTGGTGTACTATGGGCCATCACTGGTGTACTATGGATCATCACTGGTGTACTATGGACCATCACTGATGTACTATGGCTCATCACTGATATACTGTGGACCATCCCTGATATACTGTGGATCATCCCTGATGTACTGTGGATCATCACTGATCTACTGTGGGCCATCACAGGTGTACTGTGGGCCATCACAGGTGTACTATGGAGCATCACTGATGTACTATGGATCATCACTGGTGTACTATGGATCATCACTGATGTACTGTGGACCATCCCTGATGTACTATAGATCATCACTGATGTACTGTGGATCATCACTGATGTACTATGGGCCATCACTGGTGTACTATGGGCCATCACTGGTGTACTATGGATCATCACTGGATTACTATGGATCATCCCTGGTGTACTATGGACCATCACTGATGTGCTTTGGGCCATCACTGGTGTACTATGGATCATCACTGATGCACTGTGGACCATCCCTGATGTACTGTGGATCATCACTGATGTACTATGGATCATCACTGATGTACTATGGACCATCACTGGTGTACTATGGACCATCACTGGTGTACTATGGATCATCACTGATGTACTGTGGATCATCACTGATGTACTGTGGGCCATCACTGATGTACTATGGATCATCACTGATATACTGTGGACAATCCCTGATGTATTGTGGATCATCACTGATGTACTGTGGATCATCACTGATGTACTATAGATCATCACTGAAGTACTATGGGCCATCACTGGTGTACTATGGATCATCACTGGTGTACTATGGGCCATCACTGGTGTACTATGGATCATCACTGATGTACTATGGATCATCACTGATGTACTATGGATCATGACTGGTTTACTATGGATCATCACTGATGTACTGTGGACCATCCCTGATGTCCTGTGGATCATCACTGATGTACTGTGGATCATCACTGATGTACTGTGGATCATCACTGATGTACTGTGGATCATCATTGATGTACTGAGGATCATCACTGATGTACTATGGATCATCACTGATGTACCGTGGATCATCACTGATGTACTGTGGATCATCACTGATGTACTGTGGATCATCACTGATGTACTATAGATCATCACTGAAGTACTATGGGCCATCACTGGTGTACTATGGATCATCACTGATGTATTATGGATCATCACTGATGTACTATGAGCCATCACTGATGTACTATGGATCATCACTGGTGTACTATGGATCATCACTGATGTACTATGGATCATCACTGATGTACTATGAGCCATCACTGATGTACTATGGATCATCACTGGTGTACTATGGATCATCACTGATGTACTATGGATCATCACTGATGTACTATGAGCCATCACTGATGTACTATGGGCCATCCCTGGTGTACTATGGATCATCACTGATGTACTGTGGATCATCACTGATGTACTATGGGACATCACTGGTATACTATGGGCCATCTCTGGTGTACTATGGATCATCACTGGTGTACTATGGGCCATCACTGGTGAACTATGGATCATCACTGGTGTACTATGGACCATCACTGATTTACTATGGACCATCACTGATGTACTGTGGATCATCACTGATGTACTGTGGGTCATCCCTGGTGTACTATGGATCATCACTGGTGTAATATGGATCATCACTGATGTACTATGGGCCATCACTGATGTACTATGGATCATCACTGATGTACTGTGGACCATCCCTGATGTACTGTGGATCATCACTGATGTACTATGGACCATCCCTGATGTACTATGGACCATCCCTGATGTACTGTGAATCATCACTGGTGTACTGTGGATCATCACTGATGTACTATAGATCATCACTGATGTACTGTGGATCATCACTGATGTACTATGGGCCATCACTGGTGTACTATGGACCATCCCTGATGTACTGTGGATCATCACTGATGTACTATGGATCATCACTGATGTACTGTGGATCATCACTGATGTACTATAGTTCATCACTGATGTACTATGGGCCATCACTGGTGTACTATGGATCATCACTGGTGTACTATGGATCATGACTGATGTACTATGGACCATCCCTGATGTACTGTGGATCATCTCTGATGTACTATAGTTCATCACTGATGTACTATGGGCCATCACTGGTGTACTATGGATCATCACTGGTGTACTATGGATCATCACTGATGTACTATGGACCATCCCTGATGTACTGTGGATCATCACTGATGTACTGTGGATCATCACTGATGTACTATGGATCATCACTGATGTACTATGGGCCATCACTGGTGTACTATGGGCCATCACTGGTGTACTATGGATCATCACTGGTGTACTATGGACCATCACTGATGTACTATGGACCATCACTGATGTACTATGGATCATCACTGATATACTGTGGACCATCACTGATGTACTGTGGACCATCCCTGATGTACTGTGGATCATCACTGAAGTATTGTGGATCATCACTGATGTACTGTGGATCATCACTAATGTACTGTGGATCATAACTGATGTACTGTGGATCATCACTGGTGTACTATGGACCATCCCTGATGTACTGTGGATCATCACTGATGTACTGTGGATCATCACTGATGTACTATAGTTCATCACTGATGTACTATGGGCCATCACTGGTGTACTATGGATCATCACTGGTGTACTATGGATCATCACTGATGTACTATGGACCATCCCTGATGTACTGTGGATCATCACTGATGTACTGTGGATCATCACTGGTGTACTATGGATCATCACTGGTGTACTATGGATCATCACTGATGTACTATGGACCATCCCTGATGTACTGTGGATCATCACTGATGTACTGTGGATCATCACTGATGTACTATGGGCCATCACTGATGTACTGTGGATCATCACTGATGTACTATAGTTCATCACTGATGTACTATGGGCCATCACTTGTGTACTATGGATCATCACTGGTGTACTATGGATCATCACTGATGTACTATGGGCCATCACTGGTGTACTATGGATCATCACTGGTGTACTATGGATCATCACTGATGTACTATAGATCATCACTGATGTACTATAGCTCATCACTGATGTACTATGGACCATCACTGATGTACTATAGATCATCACTGATGTACTATGGACCATCACTGGTGTACTATGGATCATCACTGGTGTACTGTGGATCATCACTGGTGTACTATGGACCATCCCTGATGTACTGTGGATCATCACTGATGTACTGTGGATCATCACTGATGTACTATAGTTCATCACTGATGTACTATGGGCCATCACTGGTGTACTATGGACCATCCCTGATGTACTGTGGATCATCACTGATGTACTATGGATCATCACTGATGTACTGTGGATCATCACTGATGTACTATAGTTCATCACTGATGTACTATGGGCCATCACTGGTGTACTATGGATCATCACTGGTGTACTATGGATCATAACTGATGTACTATGGACCATCCCTGATGTACTGTGGATCATCTCTGATGTACTATAGTTCATCACTGATGTACTATGGGCCATCACTGGTGTACTATGGATCATCACTGGTGTACTATGGATCATCACTGATGTACTATGGACCATCCCTGATGTACTGTGGATCATCACTGATGTACTGTGGATCATCACTGATGTACTATGGATCATCACTGATGTACTATGGGCCATCACTGGTGTACTATGGGCCATCACTGGTGTACTATGGATCATCACTGGTGTACTATGGACCATCACTGATGTACTATGGACCATCACTGATGTACTATGGATCATCACTGATATACTGTGGACCATCACTGATGTACTGTGGACCATCCCTGATGTACTGTGGATCATCACTGAAGTATTGTGGATCATCACTGATGTACTGTGGATCATCACTAATGTACTGTGGATCATAACTGATGTACTGTGGATCATCACTGGTGTACTATGGACCATCCCTGATGTACTGTGGATCATCACTGATGTACTGTGGATCATCACTGATGTACTATAGTTCATCACTGATGTACTATGGGCCATCACTGGTGTACTATGGATCATCACTGGTGTACTATGGATCATCACTGATGTACTATGGACCATCCCTGATGTACTGTGGATCATCACTGATGTACTGTGGATCATCACTGGTGTACTATGGATCATCACTGGTGTACTATGGATCATCACTGATGTACTATGGACCATCCCTGATGTACTGTGGATCATCACTGATGTACTGTGGATCATCACTGATGTACTATGGGCCATCACTGATGTACTGTGGATCATCACTGATGTACTATAGTTCATCACTGATGTACTATGGGCCATCACTTGTGTACTATGGATCATCACTGGTGTACTATGGATCATCACTGATGTACTATGGGCCATCACTGGTGTACTATGGATCATCACTGGTGTACTATGGATCATCACTGATGTACTATAGATCATCACTGATGTACTATAGCTCATCACTGATGTACTATGGACCATCACTGATGTACTATAGATCATCACTGATGTACTATGGACCATCACTGGTGTACTATGGATCATCACTGGTGTACTGTGGATCATCACTGGTGTACTATGGACCATCCCTGATGTACTGTGGATCATCACTGATGTACTGTGGATCATCACTGATGTACTATAGTTCATCACTGATGTACTATGGGCCATCACTGGTGTACTATGGATCATCACTGGTGTACTATGGATCATCACTGATGTACTATGGACCATCCCTGATGTACTGTGGATCATCACTGATGTACTGTGGATCATCACTGATGTACTATGGATCATCACTGATGTACTGTTGATCATCACTGATGTACTATAGTTCATCACTGATGTACTATGGGCCATCACTGGTGTACTATGGATCATCACTGGTGTACTATGGATCATCACTGATGTACTATGGACCATCCCTGATGTACTGTGGATCATCACTGATGTACTATAGTTCATCACTGATGTACTATGGGCCATCACTGGTGTACTATGGATCATCACTGGTGTACTATGGATCATCACTGATGTACTATGGACCATCCCTGATGTACTGTGGATCATCACTGATGTACTGTGGATCATCACTGATGTACTATGGATCATCACTGATGTACTATGGGCCATCACTGGTGTACTATGGGCCATCACTGGTGTACTATGGATCATCACTGGTGTACTATGGACCATCACTGGTGTACTATGGACCATCACTGATGTACTATGGATCATCACTGATATACTGTGGACCATCCCTGATGTACTGTGGATCATCACTGATGTACTGTGGATCATCACTGAAGTATTGTGGATCATCACTGATGTACTGTGGATCATCACTGATGTACTGTGTATCATAACTGATGTATTGTGGATCATCACTGATGTACTATAGATCATCACTGATGTACTATAGATCATCACTGATGTACTATGGACCATCACTGGTGTACTGTGGATCATCACTGGTGTACTATGGACCATCCCTGATGTACTGTGGATCATCACTGATGTACTGTGGATCATCACTGATGTACTGTGGATCATCACTGATGTACTATAGTTCATCACTGATGTACTATGGGCCATCACTGGTGTACTATGGATCATCACTGGTGTACTATGGATCATCACTGATGTACTATGGACCATCCCTGATGTACTGTGGATCATCACTGATGTACTATGGATCATCACTGATGTACTGTGGATCATCACTGGTGTACTATAGTTCATCACTGATGTACTATGGGCCATCACTGGTGTACTATGGATCATCACTGGTGTACTATGGATCATGACTGATGTACTATGGACCATCCCTGATGTACTGTGGATCATCTCTGATGTACTATAGTTCATCACTGATGTACTATGGGCCATCACTGGTGTACTATGGATCATCACTGGTGTACTATGGATCATCACTGATGTACTATGGACCTTCCCTGATGTACTGTGGATCATCACTGATGTACTGTGGATCATCACTGATGTACTATGGATCATCACTGATGTACTATGGGCCATCACTGGTGTACTATGGGCCATCACTGGTGTACTATGGATCATCACTGGTGTACTATGGGCCATCACTGATGTACTATGGACCATCACTGATGTACTATGGATCATCACTGATATACTGTGGACCATCACTGATGTACTGTGGACCATCCCTGATGTACTGTGGATCATCACTGAAGTATTGTGGATCATCACTGATGTACTGTGGATCATCACTGATGTACTGTGGATCATCATTAATGTACTGTGGATCATAACTGATGTACTGAGGATCATCACTGGTGTACTATGGACCATCCCTGATGTACTGTGGATCATCACTGATGTACTGTGGATCATCACTGATGTACTATAGTTCATCACTGATGTACTATGGGCCATCACTGGTGTACTATGGATCATCACTGGTGTACTATGGATCATCACTGATGTACTATGGACCATCCCTGATGTACTGTGGATCATCACTGATGTACTGTGGATCATCACTGATGTACTATGGATCATCACTGATGTACTATGGGCCATCACTGGTGTACTATGGATCATCACTGATGTACTATGGATCATCACTGATGTACTATGGACCATCACTGATGTACTATGGGCCATCACTGGTGTACTATGGATCATCACCGATGTACTGTGGACCATCCCTGATGTACTGTGGACCATCACTGATGTACTGTGGATCATCACTGATGTACTATGGATCATCACTGATGTACTATAGATCATCACTGATGTACTATAGATCATCACTGATGTACTATGGACCATCACTGATGTACTATAGATCATCACTGATGTACTATGGACCATCACTGGTGTACTATGGGTCATCACTGGTGTACTGTGGATCATCACTGGTGTACTATGGACCATCCCTGATGTACTGTGGATCATCACTGATGTACTGTGGATCATCACTGATGTACTATAGTTCATCACTGATATACTGTGGGCCATCACTGGTGTACTATGGATCATCACTGGTGTACTATGGATCATCACTGATGTACTATGGACCATCCCTGATGTACTGTGGATCATCACTGATGTACTGTGGATCATCACTGATGTACTATGGATCATCACTGATGTACTGTGGATCATCACTGATGTACTATAGTTCATCACTGATGTACTATGGGCCATCACTGGTGTACTATGGATCATCACTGGTGTACTATGGATCATCACTGATGTACTATGGGCCATCACTGGTGTACTATGGATCATCACTGGTGTACTATGGATCATCACTGATGTACTATAGATCATCACTGATGTACTATAGCTCATCACTGATGTACTATGGACCATCACTGATGTACTATAGATCATCACTGATGTACTATGGACCATCACTGGTGTACTATGGATCATCACTGGTGTACTGTGGATCATCACTGGTGTACTATGGACCATCCCTGATGTACTGTGGATCATCACTGATGTACTGTGGATCATCACTGATGTACTATAGTTCATCACTGATGTACTATGGGCCATCACTGGTGTACTATGGATCATCACTGGTGTACTATGGATCATCACTGATGTACTATGGACCATCCCTGATGTACTGTGGATCATCACTGATGTACTGTGGATCATCACTGATGTACTATGGATCATCACTGATGTACTGTGGATCATCACTGATGTACTATAGTTCATCATTGATGTACTATGGGCCATCACTGGTGTACTATGGATCATCACTGGTGTACTATGGATCATCACTGATGTACTATGGACCATCCCTGATGTACTGTGGATCATCACTGATGTACTATAGTTCATCACTGATGTACTATGGGCCATCACTGGTGTACTATGGATCATCACTGGTGTACTATGGATCATCACTGATGTACTATGGACCATCCCTGATGTACTGTGGATCATCACTGATGTATTGTGGATCATCACTGATGTACTATGGATCATCACTGATGTACTATGGGCCATCACTGGTGTACTATGGGCCATCACTGGTGTACTATGGATCATCACTGGTGTACTGTGGACCATCACTGATGTACTATGGACCATCACTGATGTACTATGGATCATCACTGATATACTGTGGACCATCCCTGATGTACTGTGGATCATCACTGATGTACTGTGGATCATCACTGAAGTATTGTGGATCATCACTGATGTACTGTGGATCATCACTGATGTACTGTGTATCATAACTGATGTATTGTGGATCATCACTGATGTACTATAGATCATCACTGATGTACTATAGATCATCACTGATGGACTATGGACCATCACTGATGTACTATAGATCATCACTGATGTACTATGGACCATCACTGGTGTACTATGGATCATCACTGGTGTACTGTGGATCATCACTGGTGTACTATGGACCATCCCTGATGTACTGTGGATCATCACTGATGTACTGTGGATCATCACTGATGTACTATAGTTCATCACTGATGTACTATGGGCCATCACTGGTGTACTATGGATCATCACTGGTGTACTATGGACCATCACTGGTGTACTATGGATCATCACTGGTGTACTATGGACCATCACTGGTGTACTATGGACCATCCCTGATGTACTGTGGATCATCACTGATGTACTGTGGATCATCACTGATGTACTATAGTTCATCACTGATGTACTATGGGCCATCACTGGTGTACTATGGATCATCACTGGTGTACTATGGATAATCACTGATGTACTATGGACCATCCCTGATGTACTGTGGATCATCACTGATGTAATGTGGATCATCACTGATGTACTATGGATCATCACTGATGTACTGTGGATCATCACTGGTGTACTATGGATCATCACTGATGTACTATAGATCATCACTGATGTACTATAGCTCATCACTGATGTACTATGGACCATCACTGATGTACTATAGATCATCACTGATGTACTATGGACCATCACTGGTGTACTATGGATCATCACTGGTGTACTGTGGATCATCACTGGTGTACTATGGACCATCCCTGATGTACTGTGGATCATCACTGATGTACTGTGGATCATCACTGATGTACTATAGTTCATCACTGATGTACTATGGGCCATCACTGGTGTACTATGGATCATCACTGGTGTACTATGGATCATCACTGATGTACTATGGACCATCCCTGATGTACTGTGGATCATCACTGATGTACTGTGGATCATCACTGATGTACTATGGATCATCACTGATGTACTGTGGATCATCACTGATGTACTATAGTTCATCATTGATGTACTATGGGCCATCACTGGTGTACTATGGATCATCACTGGTGTACTATGGATCATCACTGATGTACTATGGACCATCCCTGATGTACTGTGGATCATCACTGATGTACTATAGTTCATCACTGATGTACTATGGGCCATCACTGGTGTACTATGGATCATCACTGGTGTACTATGGATCATCACTGATGTACTATGGACCATCCCTGATGTACTGTGGATCATCACTGATGTACTGTGGATCATCACTGATGTACTATGGATCATCACTGATGTACTATGGGCCATCACTGGTGTACTATGGGCCATCACTGGTGTACTATGGATCATCACTGGTGTACTATGGACCATCACTGATGTACTATGGACCATCACTGATGTACTATGGATCATCACTGATATACTGTGGACCATCCCTGATGTACTGTGGATCATCACTGATGTACTGTGGATCATCACTGAAGTATTGTGGATCATCACTGATGTACTGTGGATCATCACTGATGTACTGTGTATCATAACTGATGTATTGTGGATCATCACTGATGTACTATAGATCATCACTGATGTACTATAGATCATCACTGATGGACTATGGACTATCACTGATGTACTATAGATCATCACTGATGTACTATGGACCATCACTGGTGTACTATGGATCATCACTGGTGTACTGTGGATCATCACTGGTGTACTATGGACCATCCCTGATGTACTGTGGATCATCACTGATGTACTGTGGATCATCACTGATGTACTATAGTTCATCACTGATGTACTATGGGCCATCACTGGTGTACTATGGATCATCACTGGTGTACTATGGACCATCACTGGTGTACTATGGATCATCACTGGTGTACTGTGGATCATCACTGGTGTACTATGGACCATCCCTGATGTACTGTGGATCATCACTGATGTACTGTGGATCATCACTGATGTACTATAGTTCATCACTGATGTACTATGGGCCATCACTGGTGTACTATGGATCATCACTGGTGTACTATGGATAATCACTGATGTACTATGGACCATCCCTGATGTACTGTGGATCATCACTGATGTACTGTGGATCATCACTGATGTACTATGGATCATCACTGATGTACTGTGGATCATCACTGATGTACTATGGGCCATCACTGGTGTACTATGGGCCATCACTGGTGTACTATGGATCATCACTGATGTACTATGGATCATCACTGATGTACTATGGACCATCACTGATGTACTATGGGCCATCACTGGTGTACTATGGATCATCACCGATGTACTGTGGACCATCCCTGATGTACTGTGGACCATCACTGATGTACTGTGGATCATCACTGATGTACTATGGATCATCACTGATGTACTATAGATCATCACTGATGTACTATAGATCATCACTGATGTACTATGGACCATCACTGATGTACTATAGATCATCACTGATGTACTATGGACCATCACTGGTGTACTATGGATCATCACTGGTGTACTGTGGATCATCACTGGTGTACTATGGACCATCCCTGATGTACTGTGGATCATCACTGATGTACTATGGATCATCACTGATGTACTATGGATCATCACTGATGTACTATAGTTCATCACTGATGTACTATGGGCCATCACTGGTGTACTATGGATCATCACTGGTGTACTATGGATCATCACTGATGTACTATGGACCATCCCTGATGTACTGTGGATCATCACTGATGTACTGTGGATCATCACTGATGTACTGTGGATCATCACTGATGTACTATAGTTCATCACTGATGTACTATGGGCCATCACTGGTGTACTATGGATCATCACTGGTGTACTATGGATCATCACTGATGTACTATGGACCATCCCTGATGTACTGTGGATCATCACTGATGTAGTATAGTTCATCACTGATGTACTATGGGCCATCACTGGTGTACTATGGATCATCACTGATGTACTATAGATCATCACTGATGTACTATAGTTTATCACTGATGTACTATAGATCATCACTGATGTACTATGGACCATCACTGGTGTACTATAGATCATCACTGATGTACTATGGACCATCACTGGTGTACTATGGATCATCACTGGTGTACTGTGGATCATCACTGGTGTACTATGGACCATCCCTGATGTACTGTGGATCATCACTGATGTACTGTGGATCATCACTGATGTACTATAGTTCATCACTGATGTACTATGGGCCATCACTGGTGTACTATGGATCATCACTGGTGTACTATGGATCATCACTGATGTACTATGGACCATCCCTGATGTACTGTGGATCATCACTGATGTACTGTGGATCATCACTGATGTACTATAGTTCATCACTGATGTACTATGGGCCATCACTGGTGTACTATGGATCATCACTGGTGTACTATGGGCCATCACTGGTGTACTATGGATCATCACTGATGTACTGTGGATCATCACTGATGTACTATAGTTCATCACTGATGTACTATGGGCCATCACTGGTGTACTATGGATCATCACTGGTGTACTATGGGCCATCACTGGTGTACTATGGATCATCACTGGTGTACTATGGATCATCACTGATGTACTGTGGACCATCCCTGATGTACTGTGGATCATCACTGATGTACTGTGGATCATCACTGATGTACTATGGATCATCACTGATGTACTATGGGCCATCACTGGTGTACTATGGGCCATCACTGGTGTACTATGGATCATCACTGATGTACTATGGATCATCACTGATATACTGTGGACCATCCCTGATTTACTGTGGATCATCACTGATGTACTGTGGATCATCACTGGAGTATTGTGGATCATCACTGATGTACTGTGGATCATCACTGATGTACTGTGGATCATCACTGATGTACTGTATATCATAACTGATGTACTGTGGATCATCACTGATGTACTATAGATCATCACTGATGTACTATAGATCATCACTGATGTACCATGGACCATCACTGATGTACTATAGATCATCACTGATGTACTATGGACCATCACTGGTGTACTATGGATCATCACTGGTGTACTGTGGATCATCACTGGTGTACTACGGACCATCCCTGATGTACTGTGGATCATCACTGATGTACTGTGGATCATCACTGATGTACTATAGTTCATCACTGATGTACTATGGACCATCACTGGTGTACTATGGATCATCACTGGTGTACTATGGATCATCACTGATGTACTATGGACCATCCCTGATGTACTGTGGATCATCACTGATGTACTGTGGATCATCACTGATGTACTATGGATCATCACTGATGTACTGTGGATCATCACTGATGTACTATAGTTCATCACTGATGTACTATGGGCCATCACTGGTGTACTATGGATCATCACTGGTGTACTATGGATCATCACTGATGTACTATGGACCATCCCTGATGTACTGTGGATCATCTCTGATGTACTATAGTTCATCACTGATGTACTATGGGCCATCACTGGTGTACTATGGATCATCACTGATGTACTGTAGATCATCACTGATGTACTGTGGATCATCACTGATGTACTATGGGCCATCACTGGTGTACTATGGGCCATCACTGGTGTACTATGGATCATCACTGGTGTACTATGGACCATCACTGATGTACTATGGACCATCACTGATTTACTATGGATCATCACTGATATACTGTGGACCATCACTGATGTACTGTGGACCATCCCTGATGTACTGTGGATCATCACTGAAGTATTGTGGATCATCACTGATGTACTGTGGATCATCACTGATGTACTGTGGATCATCACTAATGTACTGTGGATCATAACTGATGTACTGTAGATCATCACTGATGTACTATAGATCATCACTGGTGTACTATGTATATAGATCATCACTGATGTACTATGGACCATCACTGATGTACTATAGATCATCACTGATGTACTATGGACCATCACTGGTGTACTATGGATCATCACTGGTGTACTGTGGATCATCACTGGTGTACTATGGACCATCCCTGATGTACTGTGGATCATCACTGATGTACTGTGGATCATCACTGATGTACTGTGGATCATCACTGATGTACTATAGTTCATCACTGATGTACTATGGGCCATCACTGGTGTACTATGGATTATCACTGGTGTACTATGGATCATCACTGATGTACTATGGACCATCCCTGATGTACTGTGGATCATCACTGATGTACTATAGTTCATCACTGATGTACTATGGGCCATCACTGGTGTACTATGGATCATCACTGGTGTACTATGGATCATCACTGATGTACTATGGACCATCCCTGATGTACTGTGGATCATCACTGATGTACTGTGGATCATCACTGATGTACTATGGATCATCACTGATGTACTATGGGCCATCACTGGTGTACTATTGATCATCACTGGTGTACTATGGATCATCACTGGTGTACTATGGACCATCACTGATGTACTGTGAACCACCACTGATGTACTGTGGATCATCACTGATGTACTGTGGATCATCCCTGGTGTACTATGGAACATCACTGGTGTACTATGGATCATCACTGGTGTACTATGGATCATCACTGATGTACTATGGGCCATCACTGATGTACTATGGATCATCACTGATATACTGTGGACCATCCCTGATGTACTGTGGATCATCACTGATGTACTGTGGATCATCACTGAAGTATTGTGGATCATCACTGATGTACTGTGGATCATCACTGATGTACTATGGGCCATCACTGGTGTACTATGGATCATCACTGATGTACTGTGGATCATCACTGATGTACTGTGGGCCATCACTGATGTACTATGGATCATCACTGATATACTGTGGACCATCCCTGATGTATTGTGGATCATCACTGATGTACTGTGGATCATCACTGATGTACTATAAATCATCACTGAAGTACTATGGGCCATCACTGGTGTACTATGGATCATCACTGGTGTACTATGGATCATCACTGATGTACTATGGATCATGACTGGTGTACTATGGATCATCACTGATGTACTGTGGACCATCCCTGATGTACTGTGGATCATCACTGATGTACTGTGGATCATCACTGATGTACTGTGGATCATCACTGATGTACTGAGGATCATCACTGATGTACTATGGATCATCACTGATGTAGCTTGGATCATCACTGATGTACTGTGGATCATCACTGATGTACTGTGGATCATCACTGATGTACTATAGATCATCACTGATGCACTATGGATCATCACTAATGTACTGTGGATCATCACTGATGTACTATAGTTCATCACTGATGTACTATGGGCCATCACTGGTGTACTATGGATCATCACTGGTGTACTATGGATCATCACTGATGTACTATGGACCATCCCTGATGTACTGTGGATCATCTCTGATGTACTATAGTTCATCACTGATGTACTATGGGCCATCACTGGTGTACTATGGATCATCACTGATGTACTGTGGATCATCACTGATGTACTGTGGATCATCACTGATGTACTATGGGCCATCACTGGTGTACTATGGGCCATCACTGGTGTACTATGGATCATCACTGGTGTACTATGGACCATCACTGATGTACTATGGACCATCACTGATGTACTATGGATCATCACTGATATACTGTGGACCATCACTGATGTACTGTGGACCATCCCTGATGTACTGTGGATCATCACTGAAGTATTGTGGACCATCACTGATGTACTGTGGATCATCACTGATGTACTGTGGATCATCACTAATGTACTGTGGATCATAACTGATGTACTGTAGATCATCACTGATGTACTATAGATCATCACTGGTGTACTATGTATATAGATCATCACTGATGTACTATGGACCATCACTGATGTACTATAGATCATCACTGATGTACTATGGACCATCACTGGTGTACTATGGATCATCACTGGTGTACTGTGGATCATCACTGGTGTACTATGGACCATCCCTGATGTACTGTGGATCATCACTGATGTACTGTGGATCATCACTGATGTACTATAGTTCATCACTGATGTACTATGGGCCATCACTGGTGTACTATGAATCATCACTGGTGTACTATGGATCATCACTGATGTACTATGGACCATCCCTGATGTACTGTGGATCATCACTGATGTACTGTGGATCATCACTGATGTACTATGGATCATCACTGGTGTACTATGGACCATCACTGATGTACTATGGACCATCACTGATGTACTATGGATCATCACTGATATACTGTGGACCATCACTGATGTACTGTGGACCATCCCTGATGTACTGTGGATCATCACTGAAGTATTGTGGACCATCACTGATGTACTGTGGATCATCACTGATGTACTGTGGATCATCACTAATGTACTGTGGATCATAACTGATGTACTGTAGATCATCACTGATGTACTATAGATCATCACTGGTGTACTATGTATATAGATCATCACTGATGTACTATGGACCATCACTGATGTACTATAGATCATCACTGATGTACTATGGACCATCACTGGTGTACTATGGATCATCACTGGTGTACTGTGGATCATCACTGGTGTACTATGGACCATCCCTGATGTACTGTGGATCATCACTGATGTACTGTGGATCATCACTGATGTACTATAGTTCATCACTGATGTACTATGGGCCATCACTGGTGTACTATGGATCATCACTGGTGTACTATGGATCATCACTGATGTACTATGGACCATCCCTGATGTACTGTGGATCATCACTGATGTACTGTGGATCATCACTGATGTACTATGGATCATCACTGATGTACTATGGGCCATCACTGGTGTACTATGGATCATCACTGGTGTACTATGGATCATCACTGGTGTACTATGGATCATCACTGATGTACTATGGACCATCCCTGATGTACTGTGGATCATCACTGATGTACTGTGGATCATCACTGATGTACTGTGGATCATCCCTGGTGTACTATGGAACATCACTGGTGTACTATGGATCATCACTGGTGTACTATGGATCATCACTGATGTACTATGGGCCATCACTGATGTACTATGGATCATCACTGATATACTGTGGACCATCCCTGATGTACTGTGGATCATCACTGATGTACTGTGGTTCATCACTGAAGTATTGTGGATCATCACTGATGTACTGTGGATCATCACTGATGTACTGTGGATCATAACTGATGTACTGTGGATCATCACTGATGTACTGTGGATCATCACTGATGTACTATAGATCATTACTGATGTACTATGGGCCATCACTGGTGTACTATGGATCATCATTGATGTACTATGGATCATCACTGATGTACTATGGATCATCACTGATGTACTATGGACCATCACTGATGTACTATGGGCCATCACTGGTGTACTATGGATCATCACTGATGTACTGTGGATCATCACTGATGTACTGTGGGCCATCACTGATGTACTATGGATCATCACTGATATACTGTGGACCATCCCTGATGTATTGTGGATCATCACTGATGTACTGTGGATCATCACTGATGTACTATAAATCATCACTGAAGTACTATGGGCCATCACTGGTGTACTATGGATCATCACTGGTGTACTATGGATCATCACTGATGTACTATGGATCATCACTGATGTACTATGGATCATGACTGGTGTACTATGGATCATCACTGATGTACTGTGGACCATCCCTGATGTACTGTGGATCATCACTGATGTACTGTGGATCATCACTGATGTACTGTGGATCATCACTGATGTACTGAGGATCATCACTGATGTAGCTTGGATCATCACTGATGTACTGTGGATCATCACTGATGTACTGTGGATCATCACTGATGTACTATAGATCATCACTGTAGTACTATGGGCCATGACTGGTGTACTATGGATCATCATTGATGTACTATGAGCCATCACTGATGTAGTATGGATCATCACTGGTGTACTATGGATCATCACTGATGTACTATGAGCCATCACTGATGTACTATGGATCATCACTGGTGTACAATGGATCACCACTGATGTACTATGGATCATCACTGATGTACTATGAGCCATCACTGATGTACTATGGGCCATCCCTGGTGTACTATGGATCATCACTAATGTACTGTGGATCATCACTGATGTACTATGGGACATCACTGGTGTACTATGGGCCATCACTGGTGTACTATGGGCCATCACTGGTGTACTATGGATCATCACTGATGTACTATGGATCATCACTGATATACTGTGGACCATCCCTGATTTACTGTGGATCATCACTGATGTACTGTGGATCATCACTGGAGTACTATGGACCATCCCTGATGTACTGTGGATCATCACTGATGTACTGTGGATCATCACTGATGTACTATAGTTCATCACTGATGTACTATGGGCCATCACTGGTGTACTATGGATCATCACTGGTGTACTATGGATCATCACTGATGTACTATGGACCATCCCTGATGTACTGTGGATCATCACTGATGTACTGTGGATCATCACTGATGTACTATAGTTCATCACTGATGTACTATGGGCCATCACTGGTGTACTATGGATCATCACTGGTGTACTATGGGCCATCACTGGTGTACTATGGATCATCACTGATGTACTGTGGATCATCACTGATGTACTATAGTTCATCACTGATGTACTATGGGCCATCACTGGTGTACTATGGATCATCACTGTTGTACTATGGGCCATCACTGGTGTACTATGGATCATCACTGGTGTACTATGGATCATCACTGATGTACTGTGGACCATCCCTGATGTACTGTGGATCATCACTGATGTACTGTGGATCATCACTGATGTACTATGGATCATCACTGATGTACTATGGGCCATCACTGGTGTACTATGGGCCATCACTGGTGTACTATGGATCATCACTGATGTACTATGGATCATCACTGATATACTGTGGACCATCCCTGATTTACTGTGGATCATCACTGATGTACTGTGGATCATCACTGGAGTATTGTGGATCATCACTGATGTACTGTGGATCATCACTGATGTACTGTGGATCATCACTGATGTACTGTATATCATAACTGATGTACTGTGGATCATCACTGATGTACTATAGATCATAACTGATGTACTATAGATCATCACTGATGTACCATGGACCATCACTGATGTACTATAGATCATCACTGATGTACTATGGACCATCACTGGTGTACTATGGATCATCACTGGTGTACTGTGGATCATCACTGGTGTACTATGGACCATCCCTGATGTACTGTGGATCATCACTGATGTACTGTGGATCATCACTGATGTACTATAGTTCATCACTGATGTACTATGGACCATCACTGGTGTACTATGGATCATCACTGGTGTACTATGGATCATCACTGATGTACTATGGACCATCCCTGATGTACTGTGGATCATCACTGATGTACTGTGGATCATCACTGATGTACTATGGATCATCACTGATGTACTGTGGATCATCACTGATGTACTATAGTTCATCACTGATGTACTATGGGCCATCACTGGTGTACTATGGATCATCACTGATATACTGTGGACCATCACTGATGTACTGTGGACCATCCCTGATGTACTGTGGATCATCACTGAAGTATTGTGGATCATCACTGATGTACTGTGGATCATCACTGATGTACTGTGGATCATCACTAATGTACTGTGGATCATAACTGATGTACTGTAGATCATCACTGATGTACTATAGATCATCACTGGTGTACTATGTATATAGATCATCACTGATGTACTATGGACCATCACTGATGTACTATAGATCATCACTGATGTACTATGGACCATCACTGGTGTACTATGGATCATCACTGGTGTACTGTGGATCATCACTGATGTACTGTGGATCATCACTGATGTACTATAGATCATTACTGATGTACTATGGGCCATCACTGGTGTACTATGGATCATCATTGATGTACTATGGATCATCACTGATGTACTATGGATCATCACTGATGTACTATGGACCATCACTGATGTACTATGGGCCATCACTGGTGTACTATGGATCATCACTGATGTACTGTGGATCATCACTGATGTACTGTGGGCCATCACTGATGTACTATGGATAATCACTGATATACTGTGGACCATCCCTGATGTATTGTGGATCATCACTGATGTACTGTGGATCATCACTGATGTACTATAAATCATCACTGAAGTACTATGGGCCATCACTGGTGTACTATGGATCATCACTGGTGTACTATGGATCATCACTGATGTACTATGGATCATCACTGATGTACTATGGATCATGACTGGTGTACTATGGATCATCACTGATGTACTGTGGACCATCCCTGATGTACTGTGGATCATCACTGATGTACTGAGGATCATCACTGATGTAGCTTGGATCATCACTGATGTACTGTGGATCATCACTGATGTACTGTGGATCATCACTGATGTACTATAGATCATCACTGTAGTACTATGGGCCATGACTGGTGTACTATGGATCATCATTGATGTACTATGAGCCATCACTGATGTAGTATGGATCATCACTGGTGTACTATGGATCATCACTGATGTACTATGAGCCATCACTGATGTACTATGGATCATCACTGGTGTACAATGGATCACCACTGATGTACTATGGATCATCACTGATGTACTATGAGCCATCACTGATGTACTATGGGCCATCCCTGGTGTACTATGGATCATCACTGATGTACTGTGGATCATCACTGATGTACTATGGGACATCACTGGTGTACTATGGGCCATCACTGGTGTACTATGGGCCATCACTGGTGTACTATGGATCATCACTGATGTACTATGGATCATCACTGATATACTGTGGACCATCCCTGATTTACTGTGGATCATCACTGATGTACTGTGGATCATCACTGGAGTACTATGGACCATCCCTGATGTACTGTGGATCATCACTGATGTACTGTGGATCATCACTGATGTACTATAGTTCATCACTGATGTACTATGGGCCATCACTGGTGTACTATGGATCATCACTGGTGTACTATGGATCATCACTGATGTACTATGGACCATCCCTGATGTACTGTGGATCATCACTGATGTACTGTGGATCATCACTGATGTACTATAGTTCATCACTGATGTACTATGGGCCATCACTGGTGTACTATGGATCATCACTGGTGTACTATGGGCCATCACTGGTGTACTATGGATCATCACTGATGTACTGTGGATCATCACTGATGTACTATAGTTCATCACTGATGTACTATGGGCCATCACTGGTGTACTATGGATCATCACTGGTGTACTATGGGCCATCACTGGTGTACTATGGATCATCACTGGTGTACTATGGATCATCACTGATGTACTGTGGACCATCCCTGATGTACTGTGGATCATCACTGATGTACTGTGGATCATCACTGATGTACTATGGATCATCACTGATGTACTATGGGCCATCACTGGTGTACTATGGGCCATCACTGGTGTACTATGGATCATCACTGATGTACTATGGATCATCACTGATATACTGTGGACCATCCCTGATTTACTGTGGATCATCACTGATGTACTGTGGATCATCACTGGAGTATTGTGGATCATCACTGATGTACTGTGGATCATCACTGATGTACTGTGGATCATCACTGATGTACTGTATATCATAACTGATGTACTGTGGATCATCACTGATGTACTATAGATCATCACTGATGTACTATAGATCATCACTGATGTACCATGGACCATCACTGATGTACTATAGATCATCACTGATGTACTATGGACCATCACTGGTGTACTATGGATCATCACTGGTGTACTGTGGATCATCACTGGTGTACTATGGACCATCCCTGATGTACTGTGGATCATCACTGATGTACTGTGGATCATCACTGATGTACTATAGTTCATCACTGATGTACTATGGACCATCACTGGTGTACTATGGATCATCACTGGTGTACTATGGATCATCACTGATGTACTATGGACCATCCCTGATGTACTGTGGATCATCACTGATGTACTGTGGATCATCACTGATGTACTATGGATCATCACTGATGTACTGTGGATCATCACTGATGTACTATAGTTCATCACTGATGTACTATGGGCCATCACTGGTGTACTATGGATCATCACTGGTGTACTATGGATCATCACTGATGTACTATGGACCATCCCTGATGTACTGTGGGTCATCTCTGATGTACTATAGTTCATCACTGATGTACTATGGGCCATCACTGGTGTACTATGGATCATCACTGATGTACTGTAGATCATCACTGATGTACTGTGGATCATCACTGATGTACTATGGGCCATCACTGGTGTACTATGGGCCATCACTGGTGTACTATGGATCATCACTGGTGTACTATGGACCATCACTGATGTACTATGGACCATCACTGATTTACTATGGATCATCACTGATATACTGTGGACCATCACTGATGTACTGTGGACCATCCCTGATGTACTGTGGATCATCACTGAAGTATTGTGGATCATCACTGATGTACTGTGGATCATCACTGATGTACTGTGGATCATCACTAATGTACTGTGGATCATACCTGATGTACTGTAGATCATCACTGATGTACTATAGATCATCACTGGTGTACTATGTATATAGATCATCACTGATGTACTATGGACCATCACTGATGTACTATAGATCATCACTGATGTACTATGGACCATCACTGGTGTACTATGGATCATCGCTGGTGTACTGTGGATCATCACTGGTGTACTATGGACCATCCCTGATGTACTGTGGATCATCACTGATGTACTGTGGATCATCACTGATGTACTATAGTTCATCACTGATGTACTATGGGCCATCACTGGTGTACTATGGATTATCACTGGTGTACTATGGATCATCACTGATGTACTATGGACCATCCCTGATGTACTGTGGATCATCACTGATGTACTATAGTTCATCACTGATGTACTATGGGCCATCACTGGTGTACTATGGATCATCACTGGTGTACTATGGATCATCACTGATGTACTATGGACCATCCCTGATGTACTGTGGATCATCACTGATGTACTGTGGATCATCACTGATGTACTATGGATCATCACTGATGTACTATGGGCCATCACTGGTGTACTATGGATCATCACTGGTGTATTATGGATCATCACTGGTGTACTATGGACCATCACTGATGTACTGTGAACCACCACTGATGTACTGTGGATCATCACTGATGTACTGTGGATCATCCCTGGTGTACTATGGAACATCACTGGTGTACTATGGATCATCACTGGTGTACTATGGATCATCACTGATGTACTATGGGCCATCACTGATGTACTATGGATCATCACTGATATACTGTGGACCATCCCTGATGTACTGTGGATCATCACTGATGTACTGTGGATCATCACTGAAGTATTGTGGATCATCACTGATGTACTGTGGATCATCACTGATGTACTATGGGCCATCACTGGTGTACTATGGATCATCACTGATGTACTGTGGATCATCACTGATGTACTGTGGGCCATCACTGATGTACTATGGATCATCACTGATATACTGTGGACCATCCCTGATGTATTGTGGATCATCACTGATGTACTGTGGATCATCACTGATGTACTATAAATCATCACTGAAGTACTATGGGCCATCACTGGTGTACTATGGATCATCACTGGTGTACTATGGATCATCACTGATGTACTATGGATCATCACTGATGTACTATGGATCATGACTGGTGTACTATGGATCATCACTGATGTACTGTGGACCATCCCTGATGTACTGTGGATCATCACTGATGTACTGTGGATCATCACTGATGTACTGTGGATCATCACTGATGTACTGAGGATCATCACTGATGTACTATGGATCATCACTGATGTAGCTTGGATCATCACTGATGTACTGTGGATCATCACTGATGTACTGTGGATCATCACTGATGTACTATAGATCATCACTGATGCACTATGGATCATCACTAATGTACTGTGGATCATCACTGATGTACTATAGTTCATCACTGATGTACTATGGGCCATCACTGGTGTACTATGGATCATCACTGGTGTACTATGGATCATCACTGATGTACTATGGACCATCCCTGATGTACTGTGGATCATCTCTGATGTACTATAGTTCATCACTGATGTACTATGGGCCATCACTGGTGTACTATGGATCATCACTGATGTACTGTGGATCATCACTGATGTACTGTGGATCATCACTGATGTACTATGGGCCATCACTGGTGTACTATGGGCCATCACTGGTGTACTATGGATCATCACTGGTGTACTATGGACCATCACTGATGTACTATGGACCATCACTGATGTACTATGGATCATCACTGATATACTGTGGACCATCACTGATGTACTGTGGACCATCCCTGATGTACTGTGGATCATCACTGAAGTATTGTGGACCATCACTGATGTACTGTGGATCATCACTGATGTACTGTGGATCATCACTAATGTACTGTGGATCATAACTGATGTACTGTAGATCATCACTGATGTACTATAGATCATCACTGGTGTACTATGTATATAGATCATCACTGATGTACTATGGACCATCACTGATGTACTATAGATCATCACTGATGTACTATGGACCATCACTGGTGTACTATGGATCATCACTGGTGTACTGTGGATCATCACTGGTGTACTATGGACCATCCCTGATGTACTGTGGATCATCACTGATGTACTGTGGATCATCACTGATGTACTATAGTTCATCACTGATGTACTATGGGCCATCACTGGTGTACTATGAATCATCACTGGTGTACTATGGATCTTCACTGATGTACTATGGACCATCCCTGATGTACTGTGGATCATCACTGATGTACTGTGGATCATCACTGATGTACTATGGATCATCACTGGTGTACTATGGACCATCACTGATGTACTATGGACCATCACTGATGTACTATGGATCATCACTGATATACTGTGGACCATCACTGATGTACTGTGGACCATCCCTGATGTACTGTGGATCATCACTGAAGTATTGTGGACCATCACTGATGTACTGTGGATCATCACTGATGTACTGTGGATCATCACTAATGTACTGTGGATCATAACTGATGTACTGTAGATCATCACTGATGTACTATAGATCATCACTGGTGTACTATGTATATAGATCATCACTGATGTACTATGGACCATCACTGATGTACTATAGATCATCACTGATGTACTATGGACCATCACTGGTGTACTATGGATCATCACTGGTGTACTGTGGATCATCACTGGTGTACTATGGACCATCCCTGATGTACTGTGGATCATCACTGATGTACTGTGGATCATCACTGATGTACTATAGTTCATCACTGATGTACTATGGGCCATCACTGGTGTACTATGGATCATCACTGGTGTACTATGGATCATCACTGATGTACTATGGACCATCCCTGATGTACTGTGGATCATCACTGATGTACTGTGGATCATCACTGATGTACTATGGATCATCACTGATGTACTATGGGCCATCACTGGTGTACTATGGATCATCACTGGTGTACTATGGATCATCACTGGTGTACTATGGATCATCACTGATGTACTATGGACCATCCCTGATGTACTGTGGATCATCACCTATGTACTGTGGATCATCACTGATGTACTGTGGATCATCCCTGGTGTACTATGGAACATCACTGGTGTACTATGGATCATCACTGGTGTACTATGGATCATCACTGATGTACTATGGGCCATCACTGATGTACTATGGATCATCACTGATATACTGTGGACCATCCCTGATGTACTGTGGATCATCACTGATGTACTGTGGATCATCACTGAAGTATTGTGGATCATCACTGATGTACTGTGGATCATCACTGATGTACTGTGGATCATAACTGATGTACTGTGGATCATCACTGATGTACTGTGGATCATCACTGATGTACTATAGATCATTACTGATGTACTATGGGCCATCACTGGTGTACTATGGATCATCATTGATGTACTATGGATCATCACTGATGTACTATGGATCATCACTGATGTACTATGGACCATCACTGATGTACTATGGGCCATCACTGGTGTACTATGGATCATCACTGATGTACTGTGGATCATCACTGATGTACTGTGGGCCATCACTGATTTACTATGGATCATCACTGATATACTGTGGACCATCCCTGATGTATTGTGGATCATCACTGATGTACTGTGGATCATCACTGATGTACTATAAATCATCACTGAAGTACTATGGGCCATCACTGGTGTACTATGGATCATCACTGGTGTACTATGGATCATCACTGATGTACTATGGATCATCACTGATGTACTATGGATCATGACTGGTGTACTATGGATCATCACTGATGTACTGTGGACCATCCCTGATGTACTGTGGATCATCACTGATGTACTGTGGATCATCACTGATGTACTGTGGATCATCACTGATGTACTGAGGATCATCACTGATGTAGCTTGGATCATCACTGATGTACTGTGGATCATCACTGATGTACTGTGGATCATCACTGATGTACTATAGATCATCACTGTAGTACTATGGGCCATGACTGGTGTACTATGGATCATCATTGATGTACTATGAGCCATCACTGATGTAGTATGGATCATCACTGGTGTACTATGGATCATCACTGATGTACTATGAGCCATCACTGATGTACTATGGATCATCACTGGTGTACAATGGATCACCACTGATGTACTATGGATCATCACTGATGTACTATGAGCCATCACTGATGTACTATGGGCCATCCCTGGTGTACTATGGATCATCACTGATGTACTGTGGATCATCACTGATGTACTATGGGACATCACTGGTGTACTATGGGCCATCACTGGTGTACTATGGATCATCACTGGTGTACTATGGGCCATCACTGGTGTACTATGGGCCATCACTGGTGTACTATGGATCATCACTGGTGTATAGGGATGAGCTTCGTGTTCGAGTCGAACATACGTTCGACTCGAACATTGGCTGTTCGATCGTTCGACGAAGATCGAACGATTTGGGCCGTTCGCGCCAAATTCGAGTGACGCGAACGGCCCACAATGCACTACGCCATCGCAGTGTCATCCAGGCGCTGTGATTGGCCAAGCATGCACTGTGACCCCGCATGCTTGGCCAATCACAGCGCCGGCAGCGAGGAGAGCAATGATTGGCCACAGGCAGGATGCCTGTGGCCAATTATTGCTGAGGGTGTTTAGTACACGCCCCACACTATAAAAGGCCGCCAGCACGGCGGCCTAGTGTAGTGTGTTCCGGAGCAGGGATAGAGTAGCATAGGCAGGGACAGTGACTGTTATTTCTTTCTTGCTTAACCTGGATTCCTTTAGTTTAGGGAAAGAGAAGGATAGGTAGGGAGAGTGTCAGTGTGTTTTGTGCTTCTGCTATAGTGTGCTTAAAAAAAAACATTTATTCTAGGGACAGAAAACTCTAGGTAGGGACAGTGTCAGTTTCTTTCACTCTGCAAGTCCTTGTTTCCAGGGACCTGGAAGGACAGTGAGTGAATTGTCCTTTTGCTATATTGTGATTAAAAAAAACATTTATTCTAGGGACAGAAAACTCTAGGTAGGGACAGTGTCAGTTTCTTTCACTCTGCAAGTCCTTGTTTCCAGGGACCTGGAAGGACAGTGAGTGAATTGTCCTTTTGCTATATTGTGATTAAAAAAAACATTTATTCTAGGGACAGAAAACTCTAGGTAGGGACAGTGTCAGTTTCTTTCACTCTGCAAGTCCTTGTTTCCAGGGACCTGGAAGGACAGTGAGTGAATTGTCCTTTTGCTATATTGTGATTAAAAAAAACATTTATTCTAGGGACAGAAAACTCTAGGTAGGGACAGTGTCAGTTTCTTTCACTCTGCAAGTCCTTGTTTCCAGGGACCTGGAAGGACAGTGAGTGAATTGTCCTTTTGCTATATTGTGATTAAAAAAAACATTTTTTTCTAGGGACAGAAAACTGTAGGTAGGGAGAGTATTTTTTTTCTTTCACTCTGCAAGTCCTTGTTTCCAGGGACCTGTAAGGACAGTGAGTTAATTGTCCTTGTGCTATATTGTGCTGAAAAAAACATTTATTCCAGGGACAGAAAACTCTAGGTAGGGACAGTGTCAGTTTCTTTCACTCTGCAAGTCCTTGTTTCCAGGGACCTGGAAGGACAGTGAGTGAATTGTCCTTTTGCTATATTGTGATTAAAAAAAACATTTTTTTCTAGGGACAGAAAACTGTAGGTAGGGAGAGTGTTTTTTTTCTTTCACTCTGCAAGTCCTTGTTTCCAGGGACCTGTAAGGACAGTGAGTTAATTTTCCTTGTGCTATATTGTGATTAAAAAAAACATTTATTCTAGGGACAGAAAACTCTAGGTAGGGACAGTGTCAGTTTCTTTCACTCTGCAAGTCCTTGTTTCCAGGGACCTGGAAGGACAGTGAGTGAATTGTCCTTTTGCTATATTGTGATTAAAAAAAACATTTATTCTAGGGACAGAAAACTCTAGGTAGGGACAGTGTCAGTTTCTTTCACTCTGCAAGTCCTTGTTTCCAGGGACCTGGAAGGACAGTGAGTGAATTGTCCTTTTGCTATATTGTGATTAAAAAAAACATTTATTCTAGGGACAGAAAACTCTAGGTAGGGACAGTGTCAGTTTCTTTCACTCTGCAAGTCCTTGTTTCCAGGGACCTGGAAGGACAGTGAGTGAATTGTCCTTTTGCTATATTGTGATTAAAAAAAACATTTATTCTAGGGACAGAAAACTCTAGGTAGGGACAGTGTCAGTTTCTTTCACTCTGCAAGTCCTTGTTTCCAGGGACCTGGAAGGACAGTGAGTGAATTGTCTTTTTGCTATATTGTGATTAAAAAAAACATTTATTCTAGGGACAGAAAACTCTAGGTAGGGACAGTGTCAGTTTCTTTCACTCTGCAAGTCCTTGTTTCCAGGGACCTGGAAGGACAGTGAGTGAATTGTCCTTTTGCTATATTGTGATTAAAAAAAACATTTATTCTAGGGACAGAAAACTCTAGGTAGGGACAGTGTCAGTTTCTTTCACTCTGCAAGTCCTTGTTTCCAGGGACCTGGAAGGACAGTGAGTGAATTGTCCTTTTGCTATATTGTGATTAAAAAAAACATTTATTCTAGGGACAGAAAACTCTAGGTAGGGACAGTGTCAGTTTCTTTCACTCTGCAAGTCCTTGTTTCCAGGGACCTGGAAGGACAGTGAGTGAATTGTCCTTTTGCTATATTGTGATTAAAAAAAACATTTATTCTAGGGACAGAAAACTCTAGGTAGGGACAGTGTCAGTTTCTTTCACTCTGCAAGTCCTTGTTTCCAGGGACCTGGAAGGACAGTGAGTGAATTGTCCTTTTGCTATATTGTGATTAAAAAAAACATTTATTCTAGGGACAGAAAACTCTAGGTAGGGACAGTGTCAGTTTCTTTCACTCTGCAAGTCCTTGTTTCCAGGGACCTGGAAGGACAGTGAGTGAATTGTCCTTTTGCTATATTGTGATTAAAAAAAACATTTTTTTCTAGGGACAGAAAACTGTAGGTAGGGAGAGTATTTTTTTTCTTTCACTCTGCAAGTCCTTGTTTCCAGGGACCTGTAAGGACAGTGAGTTAATTGTCCTTGTGCTATATTGTGCTGAAAAAAACATTTATTCCAGGGACAGAAAACTCTAGGTAGGGACAGTGTCAGTTTCTTTCACTCTGCAAGTCCTTGTTTCCAGGGACCTGGAAGGACAGTGAGTGAATTGTCCTTTTGCTATATTGTGATTAAAAAAAACATTTTTTTCTAGGGACAGAAAACTGTAGGTAGGGAGAGTGTTTTTTTTCTTTCACTCTGCAAGTCCTTGTTTCCAGGGACCTGTAAGGACAGTGAGTTAATTTTCCTTGTGCTATATTGTGATTAAAAAAAACATTTATTCTAGGGACAGAAAACTCTAGGTAGGGACAGTGTCAGTTTCTTTCACTCTGCAAGTCCTTGTTTCCAGGGACCTGGAAGGACAGTGAGTGAATTGTCCTTTTGCTATATTGTGATTAAAAAAAACATTTATTCTAGGGACAGAAAACTCTAGGTAGGGACAGTGTCAGTTTCTTTCACTCTGCAAGTCCTTGTTTCCAGGGACCTGGAAGGACAGTGAGTGAATTGTCCTTTTGCTATATTGTGATTAAAAAAAACATTTATTCTAGGGACAGAAAACTCTAGGTAGGGACAGTGTCAGTTTCTTTCACTCTGCAAGTCCTTGTTTCCAGGGACCTGGAAGGACAGTGAGTGAATTGTCCTTTTGCTATATTGTGATTAAAAAAAACATTTATTCTAGGGACAGAAAACTCTAGGTAGGGACAGTGTCAGTTTCTTTCACTCTGCAAGTCCTTGTTTCCAGGGACCTGGAAGGACAGTGAGTGAATTGTCCTTTTGCTATATTGTGATTAAAAAAAACATTTATTCTAGGGACAGAAAACTCTAGGTAGGGACAGTGTCAGTTTCTTTCACTCTGCAAGTCCTTGTTTCCAGGGACCTGGAAGGACAGTGAGTGAATTGTCCTTTTGCTATATTGTGATTAAAAAAAACATTTATTCTAGGGACAGAAAACTCTAGGTAGGGACAGTGTCAGTTTCTTTCACTCTGCAAGTCCTTGTTTCCAGGGACCTGGAAGGACAGTGAGTGAATTGTCCTTTTGCTATATTGTGATTAAAAAAAACATTTATTCTAGGGACAGAAAACTCTAGGTAGGGACAGTGTCAGTTTCTTTCACTCTGCAAGTCCTTGTTTCCAGGGACCTGGAAGGACAGTGAGTGAATTGTCCTTTTGCTATATTGTGATTAAAAAAAACATTTATTCTAGGGACAGAAAACTCTAGGTAGGGACAGTGTCAGTTTCTTTCACTCTGCAAGTCCTTGTTTCCAGGGACCTGGAAGGACAGTGAGTGAATTGTCCTTTTGCTATATTGTGATTAAAAAAAACATTTATTCTAGGGACAGAAAACTCTAGGTAGGGACAGTGTCAGTTTCTTTCACTCTGCAAGTCCTTGTTTCCAGGGACCTGGAAGGACAGTGAGTGAATTGTCCTTTTGCTATATTGTGATTAAAAAAAACATTTATTCTAGGGACAGAAAACTCTAGGTAGGGACAGTGTCAGTTTCTTTCACTCTGCAAGTCCTTGTTTCCAGGGACCTGGAAGGACAGTGAGTGAATTGTCCTTTTGCTATATTGTGATTAAAAAAAACATTTATTCTAGGGACAGAAAACTCTAGGTAGGGACAGTGTCAGTTTCTTTCACTCTGCAAGTCCTTGTTTCCAGGGACCTGGAAGGACAGTGAGTGAATTGTCCTTTTGCTATATTGTGATTAAAAAAAACATTTATTCTAGGGACAGAAAACTCTAGGTAGGGACAGTGTCAGTTTCTTTCACTCTGCAAGTCCTTGTTTCCAGGGACCTGGAAGGACAGTGAGTGAATTGTCCTTTTGCTATATTGTGATTAAAAAAAACATTTATTCTAGGGACAGAAAACTCTAGGTAGGGACAGTGTCAGTTTCTTTCACTCTGCAAGTCCTTGTTTCCAGGGACCTGGAAGGACAGTGAGTGAATTGTCCTTTTGCTATATTGTGATTAAAAAAAACATTTATTCTAGGGACAGAAAACTCTAGGTAGGGACAGTGTCAGTTTCTTTCACTCTGCAAGTCCTTGTTTCCAGGGACCTGGAAGGACAGTGAGTGAATTGTCCTTTTGCTATATTGTGATTAAAAAAAACATTTATTCTAGGGACAGAAAACTCTAGGTAGGGACAGTGTCAGTTTCTTTCACTCTGCAAGTCCTTGTTTCCAGGGACCTGGAAGGACAGTGAGTGAATTGTCCTTTTGCTATATTGTGATTAAAAAAAACATTTTTTTCTAGGGACAGAAAACTGTAGGTAGGGAGAGTATTTTTTTTCTTTCACTCTGCAAGTCCTTGTTTCCAGGGACCTGTAAGGACAGTGAGTTAATTGTCCTTGTGCTATATTGTGCTGAAAAAAAACATTTATTCCAGGGACAGAAAACTCTAGGTAGGGACAGTGTCAGTTTCTTTCACTCTGCAAGTCCTTGTTTCCAGGGACCTGGAAGGACAGTGAGTGAATTGTCCTTTTGCTATATTGTGATTAAAAAAAACATTTTTTTCTAGGGACAGAAAACTGTAGGTAGGGAGAGTGTTTTTTTTCTTTCACTCTGCAAGTCCTTGTTTCCAGGGACCTGTAAGGACAGTGAGTTAATTTTCCTTGTGCTATATTGTGATTAAAAAAAACATTTATTCTAGGGACAGAAAACTCTAGGTAGGGACAGTGTCAGTTTCTTTCACTCTGCAAGTCCTTGTTTCCAGGGACCTGGAAGGACAGTGAGTGAATTGTCCTTTTGCTATATTGTGATTAAAAAAAACATTTATTCTAGGGACAGAAAACTCTAGGTAGGGACAGTGTCAGTTTCTTTCACTCTGCAAGTCCTTGTTTCCAGGGACCTGGAAGGACAGTGAGTGAATTGTCCTTTTGCTATATTGTGATTAAAAAAAACATTTATTCTAGGGACAGAAAACTCTAGGTAGGGACAGTGTCAGTTTCTTTCACTCTGCAAGTCCTTGTTTCCAGGGACCTGGAAGGACAGTGAGTGAATTGTCCTTTTGCTATATTGTGATTAAAAAAAACATTTATTCTAGGGACAGAAAACTCTAGGTAGGGACAGTGTCAGTTTCTTTCACTCTGCAAGTCCTTGTTTCCAGGGACCTGGAAGGACAGTGAGTGAATTGTCCTTTTGCTATATTGTGATTAAAAAAAACATTTATTCTAGGGACAGAAAACTCTAGGTAGGGACAGTGTCAGTTTCTTTCACTCTGCAAGTCCTTGTTTCCAGGGACCTGGAAGGACAGTGAGTGAATTGTCCTTTTGCTATATTGTGATTAAAAAAAACATTTATTCTAGGGACAGAAAACTCTAGGTAGGGACAGTGTCAGTTTCTTTCACTCTGCAAGTCCTTGTTTCCAGGGACCTGGAAGGACAGTGAGTGAATTGTCCTTTTGCTATATTGTGATTAAAAAAAACATTTATTCTAGGGACAGAAAACTCTAGGTAGGGACAGTGTCAGTTTCTTTCACTCTGCAAGTCCTTGTTTCCAGGGACCTGGAAGGACAGTGAGTGAATTGTCCTTTTGCTATATTGTGATTAAAAAAAACATTTATTCTAGGGACAGAAAACTCTAGGTAGGGACAGTGTCAGTTTCTTTCACTCTGCAAGTCCTTGTTTCCAGGGACCTGGAAGGACAGTGAGTGAATTGTCCTTTTGCTATATTGTGATTAAAAAAAACATTTATTCTAGGGACAGAAAACTCTAGGTAGGGACAGTGTCAGTTTCTTTCACTCTGCAAGTCCTTGTTTCCAGGGACCTGGAAGGACAGTGAGTGAATTGTCCTTTTGCTATATTGTGATTAAAAAAAACATTTTTTTCTAGGGACAGAAAACTGTAGGTAGGGAGAGTATTTTTTTTCTTTCACTCTGCAAGTCCTTGTTTCCAGGGACCTGTAAGGACAGTGAGTTAATTGTCCTTGTGCTATATTGTGCTGAAAAAAACATTTATTCCAGGGACAGAAAACTCTAGGTAGGGACAGTGTCAGTTTCTTTCACTCTGCAAGTCCTTGTTTCCAGGGACCTGGAAGGACAGTGAGTGAATTGTCCTTTTGCTATATTGTGATTAAAAAAAACATTTTTTTCTAGGGACAGAAAACTGTAGGTAGGGAGAGTGTTTTTTTTCTTTCACTCTGCAAGTCCTTGTTTCCAGGGACCTGTAAGGACAGTGAGTTAATTTTCCTTGTGCTATATTGTGATTAAAAAAAACATTTATTCTAGGGACAGAAAACTCTAGGTAGGGACAGTGTCAGTTTCTTTCACTCTGCAAGTCCTTGTTTCCAGGGACCTGGAAGGACAGTGAGTGAATTGTCCTTTTGCTATATTGTGATTAAAAAAAACATTTATTCTAGGGACAGAAAACTCTAGGTAGGGACAGTGTCAGTTTCTTTCACTCTGCAAGTCCTTGTTTCCAGGGACCTGGAAGGACAGTGAGTGAATTGTCCTTTTGCTATATTGTGATTAAAAAAAACATTTATTCTAGGGACAGAAAACTCTAGGTAGGGACAGTGTCAGTTTCTTTCACTCTGCAAGTCCTTGTTTCCAGGGACCTGGAAGGACAGTGAGTGAATTGTCCTTTTGCTATATTGTGATTAAAAAAAACATTTATTCTAGGGACAGAAAACTCTAGGTAGGGACAGTGTCAGTTTCTTTCACTCTGCAAGTCCTTGTTTCCAGGGACCTGGAAGGACAGTGAGTGAATTGTCCTTTTGCTATATTGTGATTAAAAAAAACATTTATTCTAGGGACAGAAAACTCTAGGTAGGGACAGTGTCAGTTTCTTTCACTCTGCAAGTCCTTGTTTCCAGGGACCTGGAAGGACAGTGAGTGAATTGTCCTTTTGCTATATTGTGATTAAAAAAAACATTTATTCTAGGGACAGAAAACTCTAGGTAGGGACAGTGTCAGTTTCTTTCACTCTGCAAGTCCTTGTTTCCAGGGACCTGGAAGGACAGTGAGTGAATTGTCCTTTTGCTATATTGTGATTAAAAAAAACATTTTTTTCTAGGGACAGAAAACTGTAGGTAGGGAGAGTATTTTTTTTCTTTCACTCTGCAAGTCCTTGTTTCCAGGGACCTGTAAGGACAGTGAGTTAATTGTCCTTGTGCTATATTGTGCTGAAAAAAACATTTATTCCAGGGACAGAAAACTCTAGGTAGGGACAGTGTCAGTTTCTTTCACTCTGCAAGTCCTTGTTTCCAGGGACCTGGAAGGACAGTGAGTGAATTGTCCTTTTGCTATATTGTGATTAAAAAAAACATTTTTTTCTAGGGACAGAAAACTGTAGGTAGGGAGAGTATTTTTTTTCTTTCACTCTGCAAGTCCTTGTTTCCAGGGACCTGTAAGGACAGTGAGTTAATTGTCCTTGTGCTATATTGTGCTGAAAAAAACATTTATTCCAGGGACAGAAAACTCTAGGTAGGGACAGTGTCAGTTTCTTTCACTCTGCAAGTCCTTGTTTCCAGGGACCTGGAAGGACAGTGAGTGAATTGTCCTTTTGCTATATTGTGATTAAAAAAAACATTTTTTTCTAGGGACAGAAAACTGTAGGTAGGGAGAGTGTTTTTTTTCTTTCACTCTGCAAGTCCTTGTTTCCAGGGACCTGTAAGGACAGTGAGTTAATTTTCCTTGTGCTATATTGTGATTAAAAAAAACATTTTTTCTAGGGACAGAAAACTGTAGGTAGGGAGAGTGTTTTTTTTCTTTCACTCTGCAAGTCCTTGTTTCCAGGGACAGAGAAGGACACCTGAAGGTAGCCCTTATTGCTTTTTTCCCATCTCCCTGCAGGCCATCTATTAGAATGTCTGGAAGGCAAACAAGGAGAGGCAGACAGTCAGGAGGCAATAAAAGAGGGCAAGCAGGCTCTGTGTCTGGGGGCAACAGTGCTGGTCGTGGACGCGGTGCATTGTCATCAGCACATGGCCATGGGACACGCTTGTCCTTCTTTTCGGCAGCTGGACATGTTGAGCCACATCATGCCGAAGACTTGGTAGAGTGGATGACCAAGCCCTCCTCCTCCTCCTCATCCTCTCTCACCCAGGCTCAGGGTACTGGAAAAGCAGCTGCCAAAGCGTCGTCTTCCCTGGTATCAATGTCAGACAAATCATCAGTCACTCCTTCCCTAGACCCACCATGTCCTCCTCCTGAGGAGTCCCCCGAACTGTTTCAGCACAGTGTTGGGTACATGCTCCAGGAGGATGCCCAGCGTTTCGAAGGGTCTGATGATGAAACCCAGCTAGAGGAAGGCAGTAGCGTGAGAGCAGACAGAGGGGATGCTCAAGAAGGACACCAATCTGGCAGTCATGTTCCAGCAGCTGCAGCATACTGCCAGATTGGCTCCAGTGATGAGGAGGGAGGGGATGATGAGGTCAATGACTCCACGTGGGTGCCTAATAGGAGAGAGGAGGAGGAGGAGGATGAGGAGGAGGCACATCTCCAACGAGGCAGGATGCCCTTTGGTGGCCAGCGTAAGGGCAGTACACCGACGGAATCACACCGCAGAGCTCCGCCTGTGCAGGGCGCTGCCTCTGCCCGTCATTCAAAAAGTTCTTTGGTGTGGGCCTTTTTTGAGGCTAGTGCATCAGATCGCACAGCTGCTGTTTGCAACATATGTCTCAAGCGTATATCGCGTGGCCAAAACATCAGCCGCTTGGGTACCACATGCCTGACCAGACATATGTTGACCTGCCATGCAGCTCGTTGGCAAGCCTACCTCAAAGACCCACACCAAAGAACAAAGCGGACCTCTCCTTGCACCGCATCAGCTGGGATCTCCAACCCCACTATAACTTCAGTCCTCTCTGAAACATGCACTGAGAGGAATGAAGGTGTAGAATTAGGTGTGTCACAGCCAAGTACTTGCGCCCACTCTGCTAGCAGTACACCGACGTCCGATTCTAGCAGGCAAATTTCCCTGCCCCAGCTGCTGGACCGTCGAAAGAAGTTCACTCCCAGCCATCCACATGCCCAGCGGTTGAATGCTAGCTTGGCTAAATTGCTAGCGCTTCAACTGCTGCCTTTTCAGTTGGTAGACTCGGCCCCCTTCCGTGAGTTTGTGCAATGTGCGGTTCCTCAGTGGCAGGTTCCCAAACGCCACTTTTTCTCACGGAAGGCTATTCCGGCTCTCTACCGGCATGTGGAAGGCAATGTCTTGGCCTCGCTGGACAGGGCGGTCAGCGGTAAGGTGCATATTACCGCTGACTCATGGTCCAGCAGGCATGGACAGGGACGTTACCTTTCTTTCACGGCCCATTGGGTCACTCTTTTGGCAGCTGGGAAGGATTCAGGACAAGGTGCAGTAGTGTTGGAGGTTGTCCCACCGCCACGCCTCCAAAATGCTACTACTGGTTGTGACACACCTCTCTCCTCCACCCCCTCCTCTTCTTCTTCCTCCATGGCCTCTTCCTGTGGTTTGTCCTATGAACCAGCGGTGCTCCGTAGCCGTTCACGGGGCTACGCAAGTACGCAGGCAAAAAGATGCCATGCCGTGCTTGCGCTGGTGTGTTTGGGGGACAGAAGCCACACTGGGGCAGAGGTCCTGTCTGCTCTGCAGGGCCAGGCCGAGAGGTGGTTGACGCCACGCCAGCTTAAGCCAGGAATGGTGGTTTGCGACAATGGCACCAACCTCCTCTCCGCCCTCCGACAGGGACAACTGACCCATGTGCCCTGTGTGGCTCACGTCCTTAACCTGGTGGTGCAGCGGTTCTTGGGCAGGTACCCGGGCTTACAGGATGTCCTGAGGCAGGCCAGGAAAGTCTGTGTGCATTTCCGCAGATCTTATAATGCCAGTGCTCGCCTGGCTGAGCTGCAAAAGGAGTTGAACCTGCCCAAGAACCGCCTTATATGTGACATGCCCACCAGGTGGAACTCAACGTTGGCCATGCTGCAGCGGCTGCACACGCAGCAGAGGGCCATCAATGAGTACCTGTGCGACTACGGCACCAGGACAGGGTCAGGGGAGCTTGGTTTTTTTTCTCCACGCCAGTGGGGCATGATCAGGGATGCATGCACTGTCCTGGCACCATTTGAGGAGGCCACGAGGATGGTGAGCAGTGACAGTGCATGCATCAGTGACACTGTACCTCTTGTCCACCTGTTGGAGCACACGCTGCGTGGAATAATGGACAGGGCACTTGAGGCAGAACAGAGGCAGGAAGAGGAGGACTTCCTTGCCTCTCAAGGCCCCCTTTACCCAGACAGTGTTCCTTCTGTCCCACCCATCGCACAGGAAGAGGAGGAGGAGGAGGAGGAGGAGGAGGAGGATTGTGTCAGCATGGAGGTGGAGGCTGGCACTCAGCATCATCAGCAGCAGTCTTTTAGGGATGATTTACAGTCCCAAGAAACCAGTGGACTTGTACGTGGCTGGGAGGAGGTGGCTGCGGATCATGTCGTCCTTAGTGACCCAGAGGACTCCGGAGCGAATGCCTCAGCAAACCTACGCTGCATGGCCTCCCTGATCCTGCAAAGTCTGCGGAAGGATCCTCGTATTCTTCGGATCAAGGAGAGGGACCATTACTGGCTGGCCACTCTCCTTGATCCACGGTACAAGGGTAAGGTTGCGGACCTTATGTTACCGTCGCAGAGGGAGCAGAGGATGAGACAACTCCGGGAGGCCTTGCAGAAAGGTCTGTGCAACGCGTTCCCAGAGACTGGGAGGTTGCAAACTCCTGGTCCTGGACAACGAGTTGCTGAGGCTTCGGCCAGTCAAAGAAGGAGCGGTGGGGAAGGTGGCCGTCTGACCGATGCGTTCAGACAATTCTTTAGTCCGCAGCCCCAAAGTATGATTGGTTCCAGCAACCATCGCCAGCGTCTGATAAACATGGTGCAGGAATATCTAGGGGCAAGGTCAGACTTGGACACCTTCCCCACCGAAAATCCTCTGGCTTACTGGGTCTTGAGGATGGATCACTGGCCAGAGCTTGCACAGTATGCAATTGAGCTACTGGCCTGTCCTGCATCCAGCGTTCTTTCGGAACGCACATTCAGTGCTGCTGGAGGATTTGTCACGGATCACAGGGTGCGCCTGTCCACCGACTCGGTTGATCGACTGACTTTCATCAAGATGAACCAGTCTTGGATCACCACCAGCTACCACACACCTGATGCTGATATAACAGACTAATTGATTTTAAAATGTCACATCCCTTCAAGACTGATGCTGATGCTGAGTGCCTGTGCTGTTATGTTGACTGGCTATCCTCCTCCTCCGAGTCCTCAATGATACGATTGATGATGATAGCTTGGAAGATCATTTTTGTTTATGGGTGCCGCCACCAGTGCCTAACGCCCAATTTTTCAGCCCCTGTTTAACAGGGGCGTGTAATTACAATTTTTGAAGCAATACTTTGCAACAGGGCTCATTGCTGTGCTCCAAGTACAGTATCTGTGAGGAGTTGCAGTGTTGTGCCACCAGTGCCTAAGGCCCAATTTTTCAGCCCCTGTTTAACAGGGGCGTGTCATTACAATTTTTGAAGCAATACTTTGCAACAGGGCTCATTGCTGTGCTCCAAGTACAGTATCTGTGAGGGGTTGCAGTGTTGTGCCACCAGTGCCTAAGGCCCAATTTTTCAGCCCCTGTTCAACAGGGGCATGTAATTACAATTCTTGATCTAATAATTCACAGCAGGGCCCATTGCTGCACCCACCAAGAGTAACTGTCAGGGCTTACAGTGTTGTGGCACCAGCACCACCATCAAAGGCCCAATTTTTACTACCACTGTTCAACAATTATATGTAATTAAAATTCCTGATATAATAGTTGACAGCAGGGCGTTCCAGCACCAACCAAGAGTAACTGTGAGTGCTTACAGTGTTGTGCCAACACCAACAACTAAGGGGCCTATTTCTGCAGAGTATATACGGCAGGTCCCTACTTTCAAACATCCAACTTACAAACGACTCCTACTTGCAAACGCAAGAAGACAACAGGAAGTGAGAGGAAATCTACCACTAGGAAGGAAAATTCTCTCCTGTAAGAATAAATATGGGAGAAAGGTGTCTCCTCTGTACTGATGCTTTATCAGCAATCCTTGTTTCAAGAAAAACACCACATTTCAAAAACAGTTGTCATTGGGACGGAAAGTGAGGTGAAATGTTCTGAACAGGGGCACAGACAGCAAAACAAATGTTACAGGGGTGATAACCCTTACCTATGTTTTCCAAAAAGTTTAAAAATAGATTTTTGGGCTGGAGCTACACTTCAACAATGTACCTGTTCAAAATTACAAACAGATTCTACATAAGAACAAACCTACAGTCCCTGTCTTGTATGCACCGCCTGTATACGGCTGTTCAGAGTATATAGGGCCTTTTTTATTTTATGTGCGGGGTTCCCCTTAATATCCATACAAGACCCAAAGGGGCTGGTAATGGGCTGGGGTAGGGGGGGGGGGTCATGGGGTAGCTATGCCATTTTTCTTAAAGAATTTCATCCATATTACCGGGACCAGACATTACATTAAAGCCGCAAGCAGTTTTAAATGGCTTTTTTTTCCTTTAGAAGTGTCATTTTGTGCAGGGACAGTTCTAAACACGGGAAACACGTGGCACTTCACAGGCATACTTTAGACACCCCCCAGGTACGATATTTAAAGGAATATTTGACTTTTTTTTTTTCACTTTATGCATCATTAAAATGACTGCTCCCGAAAAACGACCGTTTTTAAAACTTCTTTTTGCATTGATACATGTCCCCTGGTGCAGAACCCGGGTTCCCAAACCCTTTTTAGGACAATAACATGCATAATAGTTGTTATAATTAGCACTTTAGAATTCGAACGTTCGCATCCATTGTATTTAATAGGGTTCTAATGTTCGTTCGAACTTCCGGTCCGTTCGCGGGTTCTGGTGCGAACCGAACCCGGGGGTGTTCGGCTCATCACTACTGGTGTACTATGGACCATCACTGATGTACTATGGATCATCACTGGTGTACTATGGATCATCACTGGTGTACTATGGATCATCCCTGGTGTACTATGGATCATCACTGGTGTACTATGGATCATCACTGATATACTGTGGACCATCCCTGAAATACTGTGGATCATCCCTGATGTACTGTGGATCATCACTGATGTACTGTGGGCCATCACAGGTGTACTGTGGGCCATCACAGGTGTACTATGGATCATCACTGATGTACTATGGATCATCACTGGTGTACTATGGATCATCACTGATGTACTGTGGACCATCCCTGATGTACTATAGATCATCACTGATGTACTGTGGATCATCACTGATGTACTATGGGCCATCACTGGTGTACTATGGGCCATCACTGGTGTACTATGGATCATCACTGGATTACTATGGATCATCCCTGGTGTACTATGGACCATCACTGATGTGCTTTGGGCCATCACTGGTGTACTATGGATCATCACTGATGTACTGTGGACCATCCCTGATGTACTGTGGATCATCACTGATGTACTATGGATCATCACTGATGTACTATGGACCATCACTGGTGTACTATGGACCATCACTGGTGTACTATGGATCATCACTGATATACTGTGGATCATCACTGATGTACTGTGGGCCATCACTGATGTACTATGGATCATCACTGATATACTGTGGACCATCCCTGATGTATTGTGGATCATCACTGATGTACTGTGGATCATCACTGATGTACTATAGATCATCACTGAAGTACTATGGGCCATCACTGGTGTACTATGGATCATCACTGGTGTACTATGGGCCATCACTGGTGTACTATGGATCATCACTGATGTACTATGGATCATCACTGATGTACTATGGATCATGACTGGTGTACTATGGATCATCACTGATGTACTGTGGACCATCCCTGATGTCCTGTGGATCATCACTGATGTACTGTGGATCATCACTGATGTACTGTGGATCATCACTGATGTACTGTGGATCATCACTGATGTACTGAGGATCATCACTGATGTACTATGGATCATCACTGATGTACCGTGGATCATCACTGATGTACTGTGGATCATCACTGATGTACTGTGGATCATCACTGATGTACTATAGATCATCACTGAAGTACTATGGGCCATCACTGGTGTACTATGGATCATCACTGATGTATTATGGATCATCACTGATGTACTATGAGCCATCACTGATGTACTATGGATCATCACTGGTGTACTATGGGCCATCACTGAAGTACTATGGATCATCACTGGTGTACTATGGATCATCACTGGTGTACTATGGGCCATCACTGATGTACTATGGATCATCACTGGTGTACTATGGATCATCACTGATGTACTATAGATCATCACTGATGTACTATAGCTCATCACTGGTATACTATGGGCCATCTCTGGTGTACTATGGATCATCACTGGTGTACTATGGGCCATCACTGGTGTACTATGGATCATCACTGGTGTACTGTGGATCATCACTGGTGTACTATGGACCATCCCTGATGTACTGTGGATCATCACTGATGTACTGTGGATCATCACTGATGTACTATAGTTCATCACTGATGTACTATGGGCCATCACTGGTGTACTATGGATCATCACTGGTGTACTATGGATCGTCACTGATGTACTATGGACCATCCCTGATGTACTGTGGATCATCACTGATGTACTGTGGATCATCACTGATGTACTATGGATCATCACTGATGTACTGTGGATCATCACTGATGTACTATAGTTCATCACTGATGTACTATGGGCCATCACTGGTGTACTATGGATCATCACTGGTGTACTATGGATCATCACTGATGTACGATGGACCATCCCTAATGTACTGTGGATCATCACTGATGTACTATAGTTCATCACTGATGTACTATGGGCCATCACTGGTGTACTATGGATCATCACTGGTGTACTATGGATCATCACTGATGTACTATGGACCAGCCCTGATGTACTGTGGATCATCACTGATGTACTGTGGATCATCACTGATGTACTGTGGATCATCACTGATGTACTATGGATCATCACTGATGTACTATGGGCCATCACTGGTGTACTATGGGCCATCACTGGTGTACTATGGAGCATCACTGGTGTACTATGGACCATCACTGATGTACTATGGACCATCACTGATGTACTATGGATCATCACTGATATACTGTGGACCATCCCTGATGTACTGTGGATCATCACTGATGTACTGTGAATCATCACTGAAGTATTGTGGATCATCACTGATGTACTGTGGATCATCACTGATGTACTGTGTATCATAACTGATGTACTGTGGATCATCACTGATGTACTATAGATCATCACTGATATACTATAGATCATCACTGATGTACTATGGACCATCACTGATGTACTATAGATCATCAGTGATGTACTATGGACCATCACTGGTGTACTATGGATCATCACTGGTGTACTGTGGATCATCACTGGTGTACTATGGACCATCCCTGATGTACTGTGGATCATCACTGATGTACTGTGGATCATCACTGATGTACTATAGTTCATCACTGATGTACTATGGGCCATCACTGGTGTACTATGGATCATCACTGGTGTACTATGGATCATCACTGATGTACTATGGACCATCCCTGATGTACTGTGGATCATCACTGATGTACTGTGGATCATCACTGATGTACTATGGATCATCACTGATGTACTGTGGATCATCACTGATGTACTATAGTTCATCACTGATGTACTATGGGCCATCACTGGTGTACTATGGATCATCACTGGTGTACTATGGATCATCACTGATGTACTATGGACCATCCCTGATGTACTGTGGATCATCACTGATGTACTATAGTTCATCACTGATGTACTATGGGCCATCACTGGTGTACTATGGATCATCACTGGTGTACTATGGATCATCACTGATGTACTATGGACCATCCCTGATGTACTGTGGATCATCACTGATGTACTGTGGATCATCACTGATGTACTATGGATCATCACTGATGTACTATGGGCTATCACTGGTGTACTATGGGCCATCACTGGTGTACTATGGATCATCACTGGTGTACTATGGATCATCACTGGTGTACTATGGATCATCACTGATGTACTATGGACCATCACTGATGTACTATGGATCATCACTGATATACTGTGGAGACCATCCCTGATGTACTGTGGATCATCACTGATGTACTGTGGATCATCACTGAAGTATTGTGGATCATCACTGATGTACTGTGGATCCTCACTAATGTACTGTGGATCATAACTGATGTACTGTAGATCATCACTGATGTACTATAGATCATCACTGGTGTACTATGTATATAGATCATCACTGATGTACTATGGACCATCACTGATGTACTATAGATCATCACTGATGTACTATGGACCATCACTGGTGTACTATGGATCATCACTGGTGTACTGTGGATCATCACTGGTGTACTATGGACCATCCCTGATGTACTGTGGATCATCACTGATGTACTGTGGATCATCACTGATGTACTATAGTTCATCACTGATGTACTATGGGCCATCACTGGTGTACTATGGATCATCACTGGTGTACTATGGATCATCACTGATGTACTATGGACCATCCCTGATGTACTGTGGATCATCACTGATGTACTGTGGATCATCACTGATGTACTATGGATCATCACTGATGTACTATGGGTCATCACTGGTGTACTATGGATCATCACTGGTGTACTGTGGATCATCACTGGTGTACTATGGATCATCACTGATGTACTATGGACCATCCCTGATGTACTGTGGATCATCACTGATGTACTGTGGATCATCACTGATGTACTGTGGATCATCCCTGGTGTACTATGGAACATCACTGGTGTACTATGGATCATCACTGGTGTACTATGGATCATCACTGATGTACTATGGGCCATCACTGATGTACTATGGATCATCACTGATATACTGTGGACCATCCCTGATGTACTGTGGATCATCACTGATGTACTGTGGATCATCACTGAAGTATTGTGGATCATCACTGATGTACTGTGGATCATCACTGATGTACTGTGGATCATAACTGATGTACTGTGGATCATCACTGATGTACTGTGGATCATCACTGATGTACTATAGATCATTACTGATGTACTATGGGCCATCACTGGTGTACTATGGATCATCATTGATGTACTATGGATCATCACTGATGTACTATGGATCATCACTGATGTACTATGGACCATCACTGATGTACTATGGGCCATCACTGGTGTACTATGGATCATCACTGATGTACTGTGGATCATCACTGATGTACTGTGGGCCATCACTGATGTACTATGGATCATCACTGATATACTGTGGACCATCCCTGATGTATTGTGGATCATCACTGATGTACTGTGGATCATCACTGATGTACTATAAATCATCACTGAAGTACTATGGGCCATCACTGGTGTACTATGGATCATCACTGGTGTACTATGGATCATCACTGATGTACTATGGATCATCACTGATGTACTATGGATTATGACTGGTGTACTATGGATCATCACTGATGTACTGTGGACCATCCCTGATGTACTGTGGATCATCACTGATGTACTGTGGATCATCACTGATGTACTGTGGATCATCACTGATGTACTGAGGATCATCACTGATGTAGCTTGGATCATCACTGATGTACTGTGGATCATCACTGATGTACTGTGGATCATCACTGATGTACTATAGATCATCACTGTAGTACTATGGGCCATGACTGGTGTACTATGGATCATCATTGATGTACTATGAGCCATCACTGATGTAGTATGGATCATCACTGGTGTACTATGGATCATCACTGATGTACTATGAGCCATCACTGATGTACTATGGATCATCACTGGTGTACAATGGATCACCACTGATGTACTATGGATCATCACTGATGTACTATGAGCCATCACTGATGTACTATGGGCCATCCCTGGTGTACTATGGATCATCACTGATGTACTGTGGATCATCACTGATGTACTATGGGACATCACTGGTGTACTATGGGCCATCACTGGTGTACTATGGATCATCACTGGTGTACTATGGGCCATCACTGGTGTACTATGGGCCATCACTGGTGTACTATGGATCATCACTGGTGTACTATGGACCATCACTGATGTACTATGGATCATCACTGGTGTACTATGGATCATCACTGGTGTACTATGGATCATCCCTGGTGTACTATGGATCATCACTGGTGTACTATGGATCATCACTGATATACTGTGGACCATCCCTGAAATACTGTGGATCATCCCTGATGTACTGTGGATCATCACTGATGTACTGTGGGCCATCACAGGTGTACTGTGGGCCATCACAGGTGTACTATGGATCATCACTGATGTACTATGGATCATCACTGGTGTACTATGGATCATCACTGATGTACTGTGGACCATCCCTGATGTACTATAGATCATCACTGATGTACTGTGGATCATCACTGATGTACTATGGGCCATCACTGGTGTACTATGGGCCATCACTGGTGTACTATGGATCATCACTGGATTACTATGGATCATCCCTGGTGTACTATGGACCATCACTGATGTGCTTTGGGCCATCACTGGTGTACTATGGATCATCACTGATGTACTGTGGACCATCCCTGATGTACTGTGGATCATCACTGATGTACTATGGATCATCACTGATGTACTATGGACCATCACTGGTGTACTATGGACCATCACTGGTGTACTATGGATCATCACTGATATACTGTGGATCATCACTGATGTACTGTGGGCCATCACTGATGTACTATGGATCATCACTGATATACTGTGGACCATCCCTGATGTATTGTGGATCATCACTGATGTACTGTGGATCATCACTGATGTACTATAGATCATCACTGAAGTACTATGGGCCATCACTGGTGTACTATGGATCATCACTGGTGTACTATGGGCCATCACTGGTGTACTATGGATCATCACTGATGTACTATGGATCATCACTGATGTACTATGGATCATGACTGGTGTACTATGGATCATCACTGATGTACTGTGGACCATCCCTGATGTCCTGTGGATCATCACTGATGTACTGTGGATCATCACTGATGTACTGTGGATCATCACTGATGTACTGTGGATCATCACTGATGTACTGAGGATCATCACTGATGTACTATGGATCATCACTGATGTACCGTGGATCATCACTGATGTACTGTGGATCATCACTGATGTACTGTGGATCATCACTGATGTACTATAGATCATCACTGAAGTACTATGGGCCATCACTGGTGTACTATGGATCATCACTGATGTATTATGGATCATCACTGATGTACTATGAGCCATCACTGATGTACTATGGATCATCACTGGTGTACTATGGGCCATCACTGAAGTACTATGGATCATCACTGGTGTACTATGGATCATCACTGGTGTACTATGGGCCATCACTGATGTACTATGGATCATCACTGGTGTACTATGGATCATCACTGATGTACTATAGATCATCACTGATGTACTATAGCTCATCACTGGTATACTATGGGCCATCTCTGGTGTACTATGGATCATCACTGGTGTACTATGGGCCATCACTGGTGTACTATGGATCATCACTGGTGTACTGTGGATCATCACTGGTGTACTATGGACCATCCCTGATGTACTGTGGATCATCACTGATGTACTGTGGATCATCACTGATGTACTATGGATCATCACTGGTGTACTATGGATCATCACTGATGTACTGTGGACCATCCCTGATGTACTATAGATCATCACTGATGTACTGTGGATCATCACTGATGTACTATGGGCCATCACTGGTGTACTATGGGCCATCACTGGTGTACTATGGATCATCACTGGATTACTATGGATCATCCCTGGTGTACTATGGACCATCACTGATGTGCTTTGGGCCATCACTGGTGTACTATGGATCATCACTGATGTACTGTGGACCATCCCTGATGTACTGTGGATCATCACTGATGTACTATGGATCATCACTGATGTACTATGGACCATCACTGGTGTACTATGGACCATCACTGGTGTACTATGGATCATCACTGATATACTGTGGATCATCACTGATGTACTGTGGGCCATCACTGATGTACTATGGATCATCACTGATATACTGTGGACCATCCCTGATGTATTGTGGATCATCACTGATGTACTGTGGATCATCACTGATGTACTATAGATCATCACTGAAGTACTATGGGCCATCACTGGTGTACTATGGATCATCACTGGTGTACTATGGGCCATCACTGGTGTACTATGGATCATCACTGATGTACTATGGATCATCACTGATGTACTATGGATCATGACTGGTGTACTATGGATCATCACTGATGTACTGTGGACCATCCCTGATGTCCTGTGGATCATCACTGATGTACTGTGGATCATCACTGATGTACTGTGGATCATCACTGATGTACTGTGGATCATCACTGATGTACTGAGGATCATCACTGATGTACTATGGATCATCACTGATGTACCGTGGATCATCACTGATGTACTGTGGATCATCACTGATGTACTGTGGATCATCACTGATGTACTATAGATCATCACTGAAGTACTATGGGCCATCACTGGTGTACTATGGATCATCACTGATGTATTATGGATCATCACTGATGTACTATGAGCCATCACTGATGTACTATGGATCATCACTGGTGTACTATGGGCCATCACTGAAGTACTATGGATCATCACTGGTGTACTATGGATCATCACTGGTGTACTATGGGCCATCACTGATGTACTATGGATCATCACTGGTGTACTATGGATCATCACTGATGTACTATAGATCATCACTGATGTACTATAGCTCATCACTGGTATACTATGGGCCATCTCTGGTGTACTATGGATCATCACTGGTGTACTATGGGCCATCACTGGTGTACTATGGATCATCACTGGTGTACTGTGGATCATCACTGGTGTACTATGGACCATCCCTGATGTACTGTGGATCATCACTGATGTACTGTGGATCATCACTGATGTACTATAGTTCATCACTGATGTACTATGGGCCATCACTGGTGTACTATGGATCATCACTGGTGTACTATGGATCATCACTGATGTACTATGGACCATCCCTGATGTACTGTGGATCATCACTGATGTACTGTGGATCATCACTGATGTACTATGGATCATCACTGATGTACTGTGGATCATCACTGATGTACTATAGTTCATCACTGATGTACTATGGGCCATCACTGGTGTACTATGGATCATCACTGGTGTACTATGGATCATCACTGATGTACGATGGACCATCCCTAATGTACTGTGGATCATCACTGATGTACTATAGTTCATCAATGATGTACTATGGGCCATCACTGGTGTACTATGGATCATCACTGGTGTACTATGGATCATCACTGATGTACTATGGACCAGCCCTGATGTACTGTGGATCATCACTGATGTACTGTGGATCATCACTGATGTACTGTGGATCATCACTGATGTACTATGGATCATCACTGATGTACTATGGGCCATCACTGGTGTACTATGGGCCATCACTGGTGTACTATGGAGCATCACTGGTGTACTATGGACCATCACTGATGTACTATGGACCATCACTGATGTACTATGGATCATCACTGATATACTGTGGACCATCCCTGATGTACTGTGGATCATCACTGATGTACTGTGAATCATCACTGAAGTATTGTGGATCATCACTGATGTACTGTGGATCATCACTGATGTACTGTGTATCATAACTGATGTACTGTGGATCATCACTGATGTACTATAGATCATCACTGATGTACTATAGATCATCACTGATGTACTATGGACCATCACTGGTGTACTATAGATCATCAGTGATGTACTATGGACCATCACTGGTGTACTATGGATCATCACTGGTGTACTGTGGATCATCACTGGTGTACTATGGACCATCCCTGATGTACTGTGGATCATCACTGATGTACTGTGGATCATCACTGATGTACTATAGTTCATCACTGATGTACTATGGGCCATCACTGGTGTACTATGGATCATCACTGGTGTACTATGGATCATCACTGATGTACTATGGACCATCCCTGATGTACTGTGGATCATCACTGATGTACTGTGGATCATCACTGATGTACTATGGATCATCACTGATGTACTGTGGATCATCACTGATGTACTATAGTTCATCACTGATGTACTATGGGCCATCACTGGTGTACTATGGATCATCACTGGTGTACTATGGATCATCACTGATGTACTATGGACCATCCCTGATGTACTGTGGATCATCACTGATGTACTATAGTTCATCACTGATGTACTATGGGCCATCACTGGTGTACTATGGATCATCACTGGTGTACTATGGATCATCACTGATGTACTATGGACCATCCCTGATGTACTGTGGATCATCACTGATGTACTGTGGATCATCACTGATGTACTATGGATCATCACTGATGTACTATGGGCTATCACTGGTGTACTATGGGCCATCACTGGTGTACTATGGATCATCACTGGTGTACTATGGATCATCACTGGTGTACTATGGATCATCACTGATGTACTATGGACCATCACTGATGTACTATGGATCATCACTGATATACTGTGGAGACCATCCCTGATGTACTGTGGATCATCACTGATGTACTGTGGATCATCACTGAAGTATTGTGGATCATCACTGATGTACTGTGGATCCTCACTAATGTACTGTGGATCATAACTGATGTACTGTAGATCATCACTGATGTACTATAGATCATCACTGGTGTACTATGTATATAGATCATCACTGATGTACTATGGACCATCACTGATGTACTATAGATCATCACTGATGTACTATGGACCATCACTGGTGTACTATGGATCATCACTGGTGTACTGTGGATCATCACTGGTGTACTATGGACCATCCCTGATGTACTGTGGATCATCACTGATGTACTGTGGATCATCACTGATGTACTATAGTTCATCACTGATGTACTATGGGCCATCACTGGTGTACTATGGATCATCACTGGTGTACTATGGATCATCACTGATGTACTATGGACCATCCCTGATGTACTGTGGATCATCACTGATGTACTGTGGATCATCACTGATGTACTATGGATCATCACTGATGTACTATGGGCCATCACTGGTGTACTATGGATCATCACTGGTGTACTATGGATCATCACTGGTGTACTATGGATCATCACTGATGTACTATGGACCATCCCTGATGTACTGTGGATCATCACTGATGTACTGTGGATCATCACTGATGTACTGTGGATCATCCCTGGTGTACTATGGAACATCACTGGTGTACTATGGATCATCACTGGTGTACTATGGATCATCACTGATGTACTATGGGCCATCACTGATGTACTATGGATCATCACTGATATACTGTGGACCATCCCTGATGTACTGTGGATCATCACTGATGTACTGTGGATCATCACTGAAGTATTGTGGATCATCACTGATGTACTGTGGATCATCACTGATGTACTGTGGATCATAACTGATGTACTGTGGATCATCACTGATGTACTGTGGATCATCACTGATGTACTATAGATCATTACTGATGTACTATGGGCCATCACTGGTGTACTATGGATCATCATTGATGTACTATGGATCATCACTGATGTACTATGGATCATCACTGATGTACTATGGACCATCACTGATGTACTATGGGCCATCACTGGTGTACTATGGATCATCACTGATGTACTGTGGATCATCACTGATGTACTGTGGGCCATCACTGATGTACTATGGATCATCACTGATATACTGTGGACCATCCCTGATGTATTGTGGATCATCACTGATGTACTGTGGATCATCACTGATGTACTATAAATCATCACTGAAGTACTATGGGCCATCACTGGTGTACTATGGATCATCACTGGTGTACTATGGATCATCACTGATGTACTATGGATCATCACTGATGTACTATGGATCATGACTGGTGTACTATGGATCATCACTGATGTACTGTGGACCATCCCTGATGTACTGTGGATCATCACTGATGTACTGTGGATCATCACTGATGTACTGTGGATCATCACTGATGTACTGAGGATCATCACTGATGTAGCTTGGATCATCACTGATGTACTGTGGATCATCACTGATGTACTGTGGATCATCACTGATGTACTATAGATCATCACTGTAGTACTATGGGCCATGACTGGTGTACTATGGATCATCATTGATGTACTATGAGCCATCACTGATGTAGTATGGATCATCACTGGTGTACTATGGATCATCACTGATGTACTATGAGCCATCACTGATGTACTATGGATCATCACTGGTGTACAATGGATCACCACTGATGTACTATGGATCATCACTGATGTACTATGAGCCATCACTGATGTACTATGGGCCATCCCTGGTGTACTATGGATCATCACTGATGTACTGTGGATCATCACTGATGTACTATGGGACATCACTGGTGTACTATGGGCCATCACTGGTGTACAATGGATCATCACTGGTGTACTATGGGCCATCACTGGTGTACTATGGGCCATCACTGGTGTACTATGGATCATCACTGGTGTACTATGGACCATCACTGATGTACTATGGATCATCACTGGTGTACTATGGATCATCACTGGTGTACTATGGATCATCCCTGGTGTACTATGGATCATCACTGGTGTACTATGGATCATCACTGATATACTGTGGACCATCCCTGAAATACTGTGGATCATCCCTGATGTACTGTGGATCATCACTGATGTACTGTGGGCCATCACAGGTGTACTGTGGGCCATCACAGGTGTACTATGGATCATCACTGATGTACTATGGATCATCACTGGTGTACTATGGATCATCACTGATGTACTGTGGACCATCCCTGATGTACTATAGATCATCACTGATGTACTGTGGATCATCACTGATGTACTATGGGCCATCACTGGTGTACTATGGGCCATCACTGGTGTACTATGGATCATCACTGGATTACTATGGATCATCCCTGGTGTACTATGGACCATCACTGATGTGCTTTGGGCCATCACTGGTGTACTATGGATCATCACTGATGTACTGTGGACCATCCCTGATGTACTGTGGATCATCACTGATGTACTATGGATCATCACTGATGTACTATGGACCATCACTGGTGTACTATGGACCATCACTGGTGTACTATGGATCATCACTGATATACTGTGGATCATCACTGATGTACTGTGGGCCATCACTGATGTACTATGGATCATCACTGATATACTGTGGACCATCCCTGATGTATTGTGGATCATCACTGATGTACTGTGGATCATCACTGATGTACTATAGATCATCACTGAAGTACTATGGGCCATCACTGGTGTACTATGGATCATCACTGGTGTACTATGGGCCATCACTGGTGTACTATGGATCATCACTGATGTACTATGGATCATCACTGATGTACTATGGATCATGACTGGTGTACTATGGATCATCACTGATGTACTGTGGACCATCCCTGATGTCCTGTGGATCATCACTGATGTACTGTGGATCATCACTGATGTACTGTGGATCATCACTGATGTACTGAGGATCATCACTGATGTACTATGGATCATCACTGATGTACCGTGGATCATCACTGATGTACTGTGGATCATCACTGATGTACTGTGGATCATCACTGATGTACTATAGATCATCACTGAAGTACTATGGGCCATCACTGGTGTACTATGGATCATCACTGATGTATTATGGATCATCACTGATGTACTATGAGCCATCACTGATGTACCATGGATCATCACTGGTGTACTATGGGCCATCACTGAAGTACTATGGATCATCACTGGTGTACTATGGATCATCACTGGTGTACTATGGGCCATCACTGATGTACTATGGATCATCACTGGTGTACTATGGATCATCACTGATGTACTATAGATCATCACTGATGTACTATAGCTCATCACTGGTATACTATGGGCCATCTCTGGTGTACTATGGATCATCACTGGTGTACTATGGGCCATCACTGGTGTACTATGGATCATCACTGGTGTACTGTGGATCATCACTGGTGTACTATGGACCATCACTGATGTACTGTGGATCATCACTGATGTACTGTGGATCATCACTGATGTACTATAGTTCATCACTGATGTACTATGGGCCATCACTGGTGTACTATGGATCATCACTGGTGTACTATGGATCATCACTGATGTACTATGGACCATCCCTGATGTACTGTGGATCATCACTGATGTACTGTGGATCATCACTGATGTACTATGGATCATCACTGATGTACTGTGGATCATCACTGATGTACTATAGTTCATCACTGATGTACTATGGGCCATCACTGGTGTACTATGGATCATCACTGGTGTACAATGGATCACCACTGATGTACTATGGATCATCACTGATGTACTATGAGCCATCACTGATGTACTATGGGCCATCCCTGGTGTACTATGGATCATCACTGATGTACTGTGGATCATCACTGATGTACTATGGGACATCACTGGTGTACTATGGGCCATCACTGGTGTACTATGGATCATCACTGGTGTACTATGGGCCATCACTGGTGTACTATGGGCCATCACTGGTGTACTATGGATCATCACTGGTGTACTATTGACCATCACTGATGTACTATGGATCATCACTGGTGTACTATGGACCATCACTGATGTACTATGGATCATCACTGGTGTACTATGGATCATCACTGGTGTACTATGGATCATCCCTGGTGTACTATGGATCATCACTGGTGTACTATGGATCATCACTGATATACTGTGGACCATCCCTGAAATACTGTGGATCATCCCTGATGTACTGTGGATCATCACTGATGTACTGTGGGCCATCACAGGTGTACTGTGGGCCATCACAGGTGTACTATGGATCATCACTGATGTACTATGGATCATAACTGGTGTACTATGGATCATCACTGATGTACTGTGGACCATCCCTGATGTACTATAGATCATCACTGATGTACTGTGGATCATCACTGATGTACTATGGGCCATCACTGGTGTACTATGGGCCATCACTGGTGTACTATGGATCATCACTGGATTACTATGGATCATCCCTGGTGTACTATGGACCATCACTGATGTGCTTTGGGCCATCACTGGTGTACTATGGATCATCACTGATGTACTGTGGACCATCCCTGATGTACTGTGGATCATCACTGATGTACTATGGATCATCACTGATGTACTATGGACCATCACTGGTGTACTATGGACCATCACTGGTGTACTATGGATCATCACTGATATACTGTGGACCATCCCTGATGTATTGTGGATCATCACTGATGTACTGTGGATCATCACTGATGTACTATAGATCATCACTGAAGTACTATGGGCCATCACTGGTGTACTATGGATCATCACTGGTGTACTATGGGCCATCACTGGTGTACTATGGATCATCACTGATGTACTATGGATCATCACTGATGTACTATGGATCATGACTGGTGTACTATGGATCATCACTGATGTACTGTGGACCATCCCTGATGTCCTGTGGATCATCACTGATGTACTGTGGATCATCACTGATGTACTGTGGATCATCACTGATGTACTGAGGATCATCACTGATGTACTATGGATCATCACTGATGTACCGTGGATCATCACTGATGTACTGTGGATCATCACTGATGTACTGTGGATCATCACTGATGTACTATAGATCATCACTGAAGTACTATGGGCCATCACTGGTGTACTATGGATCATCACTGATGTATTATGGATCATCACTGATGTACTATGAGCCATCACTGATGTACCATGGATCATCACTGGTGTACTATGGGCCGTCACTGAAGTACTATGGATCATCACTGGTGTACTATGGATCATCACTGGTGTACTATGGGCCATCACTGATGTACTATGGATCATCACTGGTGTACTATGGATCATCACTGATGTACTATAGATCATCACTGATGTACTATAGCTCATCACTGGTATACTATGGGCCATCTCTGGTGTACTATGGATCATCACTGGTGTACTATGGGCCATCACTGGTGTACTATGGATCATCACTGGTGTACTGTGGATCATCACTGGTGTACTATGGACCATCCCTGATGTACTGTGGATCATCACTGATGTACTGTGGATCATCACTGATGTACTATAGTTCATCACTGATGTACTATGGGCCATCACTGGTGTACTATGGATCATCACTGGTGTACTATGGATCATCACTGATGTACTATGGACCATCCCTGATGTACTGTGGATCATCACTGATGTACTGTGGATCATCACTGATGTACTATGGATCATCACTGATGTACTGTGGATCATCACTGATGTACTATAGTTCATCACTGATGTACTATGGGCCATCACTGGTGTACTATGGATCATCACTGGTGTATTATGGATCATCACTGATGTACGATGGACCATCCCTAATGTACTGTGGATCATCACTGATGTACTATAGTTCATCACTGATGTACTATGGGCCATCACTGGTGTACTATGGATCATCACTGGTGTACTATGGATCATCACTGATGTACTATGGACCAGCCCTGATGTACTGTGGATCATCACTGATGTACTGTGGATCATCACTGATGTACTGTGGATCATCACTGATGTACTATGGATCATCACTGATGTACTATGGGCCATCACTGGTGTACTATGGGCCATCACTGGTGTACTATGGAGCATCACTGGTGTACTATGGACCATCACTGATGTACTATGGACCATCACTGATGTACTATGGATCATCACTGATATACTGTGGACCATCCCTGATGTACTGTGGATCATCACTGATGTACTGTGGATCATCACTGAAGTATTGTGGATCATCACTGATGTACTGTGGATCATCACTGATGTACTGTGTATCATAACTGATGTACTGTGGATCATCACTGATGTACTATAGATCATCACTGATGTACTATAGATCATCAGTGATGTACTATGGACCATCACTGATGTACTATAGATCATCAGTGATGTACTATGGACCATCACTGGTGTACTATGGATCATCACTGGTGTACTGTGGATCATCACTGGTGTACTATGGACCATCCCTGATGTACTGTGGATCATCACTGATGTACTGTGGATCATCACTGATGTACTATAGTTCATCACTGATGTACTATGGGCCATCACTGGTGTACTATGGATCATCACTGGTGTACTATGGATCATCACTGATGTACTATGGACCATCCCTGATGTACTGTGGATCATCACTGATGTACTGTGGATCATCACTGATGTACTATGGATCATCACTGATGTACTGTGGATCATCACTGATGTACTATAGTTCATCACTGATGTACTATGGGCCATCACTGGTGTACTATGGATCATCACTGGTGTACTATGGATCATCACTGATGTACTATGGACCATCCCTGATGTACTGTGGATCATCACTGATGTACTATAGTTCATCACTGATGTACTATGGGCCATCACTGGTGTACTATGGATCATCACTGGTGTACTATGGATCATCACTGATGTACTATGGACCATCCCTGATGTACTGTGGATCATCACTGATGTACTGTGGATCATCACTGATGTACTATGGATCATCACTGATGTACTATGGGCTATCACTGGTGTACTATGGGCCATCACTGGTGTACTATGGATCATCACTGGTGTACTATGGATCATCACTGGTGTACTATGGATCATCACTGATGTACTATGGACCATCACTGATGTACTATGGATCATCACTGATATACTGTGGAGACCATCCCTGATGTACTGTGGATCATCACTGATGTACTGTGGATCATCACTGAAGTATTGTGGATCATCACTGATGTACTGTGGATCCTCACTAATGTACTGTGGATCATAACTGATGTACTGTAGATCATCACTGATGTACTATAGATCATCACTGGTGTACTATGTATATAGATCATCACTGATGTACTATGGACCATCCCTGATGTACTGTGGATCATCACTGATGTACTATAGTTCATCACTGATGTACTATGGGCCATCACTGGTGTACTGTGGATCATCACTGATGTACTATGGACCATCCCTGATGTACTGTGGATCAACAGTGATGTACTGTGGATCATCACTGATGTACTATGGATCATCACTGATGTACTATGGGCCATCACTGGTGTACTATGGGCCATCACTGGTGTACTATGGATCATCACTGGTGTACTATGGATCATCACTGGTGTACTATGGACCATCACTGATGTACTGTGGACCACCACTGATGTACTGTGGATCATCACTGATGTACTGTGGATCATCCCTGGTGTACTATGGAACATCACTGGTGTACTATGGATCATCACTGGTGTACTATGGATCATCACTGATGTACTATGGGCCATCACTGATGTACTATGGATCATCACTGATATACTGTGGACCATCCCTGATGTACTGTGGATCATCACAGATGTACTGTGGATCATCACTGAAGTATTGTGGATCATCACTGATGTACTGTGGATCATCACTGATGTACTGTGGATCATAACTGATGTACTGTGGATCATCACTGATGTACTGTGGATCATCACTGATGTACTATAGATCATTACTGATGTACTATGGGCCATCACTGGTGTACTATGGATCATCACTGATGTACTATGGATCATCACTGATGTACTATGGATCATCACTGATGTACTATGGACCATCACTGATGTACTATGGGCCATCACTGGTGTACTATGGATCATCACTGATGTACTGTGGATCATCACTGATGTACTGTGGGCCATCACTGATGTACTATGGATCATCACTGATATACTGTGGACCATCCCTGATGTATGGTGGATCATCACTGATGTACTGTGGATCATCACTGATGTACTATAAATCATCACTGAAGTACTATGGGCCATCACTGGTGTACTATGGATCATCACTGGTGTACTATGGATCATCACTGATGTACTATGGATCATCACTGATGTACTGTGGACCATCACTGATGTACTGTGGATCATCACTGATGTACTGTGGATCATCACTGATGTACTGTGGATCATCACTGATGTACTGAGGATCATCACTGATGTACTATGGATCATCACTGATGTACCTTGGATCATCACTGATGTACTGTGGATCATCACTGATGTACTGTGGATCATCACTGATGTACTATAGATCATCACTGTAGTACTATGGGCCATGACTGGTGTACTATGGATCATCACTGATGTACTATGGATCATCACTGATGTACTATGGATCATCACTGATGTACTATGAGCCATCACTGATGTACTATGGATCATCACTGGTGTACTATGGATCATCACTGATGTACTATGAGCCATCACTGATGTACTATGGATCATCACTGGTGTACTATGGATCATCACTGATGTACTATAGATCATCACTGATGTACTATGAGCCATCACTGATGTACTATGGGCCATCCCTGGTGTACTATGGATCATCACTGATGTACTGTGGATCATCACTGATGTGCTATGGGACATCACTGGTGTACTATGGGCCATCACTGGTGTACTATGGATCATCACTGGTGTACTATGGGCCATCACTGGTGTACTATGGGCCATCACTGGTGTACTATGGATCATCACTGGTGTACTATGGACCATCACTGATGTACTATGGATCATCACTGGTGTACTATGGATCATCACTGGTGTACTATGGATCATCTCTGGTGTACTATGGATCATCACTGGTGTACTATGGATCATCACTGGTGTACTATGGATCATCACTGATATACTGTGGACCATCCCTGATATACTGTGGATCATCCCTGATGTAATGTGGATCATCACTGATGTACTGTGGGCCATCACTGGTGTACTGTTGGCCATCACTGGAGTACTATGGATCATCACTGATGTACTATGGATCATCACTGGTGTACTATGGATCATCACTGATGTACTGTGGACCATCCCTGATGTACTATAGATCATCACTGATGTACTCTGGATCATCACTGATGTACTATGGGCCATCACTGGTGTACTATGGGCCATCACTGGTGTACTATGGATCATCACTGGATTACTATGGATCATCCCTGGTGTGCTATGGACCATCACTGATGTGCTTTGGGCCATCACTGGTGTACTATGGATCATCACTGATGTACTGTGGACCATCCCTGATGTACTGTGGATCATCACTGATGTACTATGGATCTTAACTGATGTACTATGGACCATCACTGGTGTACTATGGACCATCACTGGTGTACTATGGATCATCACTGATGTACTGTGGATCATCACTGATGTACTGTGGCCCATCACTGATGTACTATGGATCATCACTGATATACTGTAGACCATCCCTGATGTATTGTGGATCATCACTGATGTACTGTGGATCATCACTGATGTACTATAGATCATCACTGAAGTACTATGGGCCATCACTGGTGTACTATGGATCATCACTGGTGTACTATGGGCCATCACTGGTGTACTATGGATCATCACTGATGTACTATGGATCATCACTGATGTACTATGGATCATGACTGGTGTACTATGGATCATCACTGATGTACTGTGGACCATCCCTGATGTCCTGTGGATCATCACTGATGTACTGTAGATCATCACTGATGTACTGTGGATCATCACTGATGTACTGAGGATCATCACTGATGTACTATGGATCATCACTGATGTACCGTGGATCATCACTGATGTACTGTGGATCATCACTGATGTACTGTGGATCATCACTGATGTACTATAGATCATCACTGAAGTACTATGGGCCATCACTGGTGTACTATGGATCATCACTGATGTATTATGGATCATCACTGATGTATTATGAGCCATCACTGATGTACTATGGATCATCACTGGTGTACTATGGATCATCACTGATGTACTATGGATCATCACTGATGTACTATGAGCCATCACTGATGTACTATGGGCCATCCCTGGTGTACTATGGATCATCACTGATGTACTGTGGATCATCACTGATGTACTATGGGACATCACTGGTATACTATGGGCCATCTCTGGTGTACTATGGATCATCACTGGTGTACTATGGGCCATCACTGGTGAACTATGGATCATCACTGGTGTACTATGGACCATCACTGATTTACTATGGACCATCACTGATGTACTGTGGATCATCACTGATGTACTGTGGGTCATCCCTGGTGTAATATGGATCATCACTGGTGTAATATGGATCATCACTGATGTACTATGGGCCATCACTGATGTACTATGGATCATCACTGATGTACTGTGGACCATCCCTGATGTACTGTGGATCATCACTGATGTACTGTGGATCATCACTGATGTACTGTGGATCATCACTGATGTACTGAGGATCATCACTGATGAACTATAGATCATCACTAAAGTACTATGGGCCATCACTGGTGTACTATGGGCCATCACTGGTGTACTATGGATCATCACTGATGTACTGTGGATCATCACTGATGTACTGTGGATCATCACTGATGTACTATAGATCATCACTGATGTACTATGGACCATCACTGGTGACTATGAATCATCACTGGTGTACTATGGATCATCACTTGTGTACTATGGATCATCACTGATGTACTATAGATCATCACTGATATACTATGGGTCATCACTTGTGTACTATGGATCATCACTGGTGTACTATGGATCATCCCTGATGTACTATGGACCATCCCTGATGTACTATGGACCATCCCTGATGTACTGTAAATCATCACTGGTGTACTGTGGATCATCACTGATGTACTATAGATCATCACTGATGTACTGTGGATCATCACTGATGTACTATGGGCCATCACTGGTGTACTATGGATCATCACTGATGTACTGTGGATCATCCCTGATGTACTGTGGGCCATCACTGATGTACTATGGATCATCACTGATGTACTATGGATCATGACTGGTGTACTATGGATCATCACTGATGTACTGTGGACCATCCCTGATGTACTGTGGATCATCACTGATGTACTGTGGATCATCACTGATGTACTGTGGATCATCACTGATGTACTATGGATCATCCCTGATGTACTATGGACCATCCCTGATGTACTGTGGATCATCACTGATGTACTATAGATCATCACTGATGTACTATGGGCCATCACTGGTGTACTATGGGCCATCACTGGAGTACTATGGATCATCACTGGTGTACTATGGACCATCACTAATTTACTATGGACCATCACTGATGTACTGTGGATCATCACTGATGTACTGTGGATCATCCCTGGTGTACTATGGATAATCACTGGTGTACTATGGATCATCACTGATGTGCTATGGGCCATCACTGATGTACTATGGATCATCACTGATGTACTGTGGACCATACTTGATGTACTGTGGATCATCACTGATGTACTGTGGATCATCACTGATGTACTGAGGATCATCACTGATGTACTATAGATCATCACTGATGTACTATGGGCCATCACTGGTGTACTGTGGATCATCACTGATGTACTGTGGATCATCACTGATGTACTATAGATCATCACTGATGTACTATGGACCATCACTGGTGTACTATGAATCATCACTGGTGTACTATTAATCATCACTGGTGTACTATGGATCATCACTGAGGTACTATAGATCATCACTGATGTACTATGGACCATCACTGGTGTACTATGAATCATCACTGGTGTACTATGGATCATCACTGGTGTACTATGGATCATCACTGATGTACTATAGATCATCACTGATGTACTATGGGCCATCACTTGTGTACTATGGATCATCACTGGTGTACTATGGATCATCCCTGATGTACTATGGACCATCCCTGATGTACTATGGACCATCCCTGATGTACTGTGAATCATCACTGGTGTACTATAGATCATCACTTATGTACTGTGGATCATCACTGATGTACTATGGGCCATCACTGGTGTACTATGGGCCATCACTGGTGTACTATGGATCATCACTGATGTACTGTGGATCATCCCTGATGTACTGTGGGCCATCACTGATGTACTATGGATTATCACTGATGTACTATGGATCATGACTGGTGTACTATGGATCATCACTGATGTACTGTGGACCATCCCTGATGTACTGTGGATCATCACTGATGTACTGTGGATCATCACTGATGTACTGTGGATCATCACTGATGTACTATGGATCATCCCTGATGTACTATGGTCCTTCCCTGATGTACTGTGGATCATCACTGATGTACTATAGATCATCACTGATGTACTATGGGCCATCACTAGTGTACTATGGGCCATCACTGGAGTACTATGGATCATTACTGGTGTACTATGGACCATCACTAATTTACTATGGACCATCACTGATGTACTGTGGATCATCACTGATGTACTGTGGATCATCCCTGGTGTACTATGGATCATCACTGGTGTACTATGGATCATCACTGATGTACTATGGGCCATCACTGATGTACTATGGGCCATCACTGATGTACTATGGGCCATCACTGATGTGCTATGGATCATCAGTGATGTACTGTGGACCATCCCTGATGTACTGTGGATCATCACTGATGTACTGTGGATCATCACTGATGTACTGTGGATCATCACTGATGTACTGATGATCATCACTGATGTACTATAGATCATCACTGATGTACTATAGATCATCACTGATGTACTATGGGCCATCACTGGTGTACTGTGGATCATCACTGATGTACTGTGGATCATCACTGATGTACTATAGATCATCACTGATGTACTATGGACCATCACTGGTGTACTATGAATCATCACTGGTGTACTATTAATCATCACTGGTGTACTATGGATCATCACTGATGTACTATAGATCATCACTGATGTACTATGGGCCATCACTGGTGTACTATGGATCATCCCTGATGTACTATGGACCATCCCTGATGTACTATGGACCATCACTGATGTACTGTGAATCATCACTGGTGTACTGTGGATCATCACTGATGTACTATAGATAATCACTGATGTACTGTGGATCATCACTGATGTACTATGGGCCATCACTGGTGTACTATCGACCATCCCTGATGTACTATGGATCATCCCTGATGTACTATGGACCATCCCTGATGTACTGTGGATCATCACTGACCCTGCAGGTCTCTGCCGGACAAGTTCGTATGAAGTGGCCAACCTCCCCGCAGAAGAGACACAGACTGCCTTGGACTCGACGTAGACGTTCAGCAGGAGAAAGAGGTAAACTACGAAAACTCAAGAGACCTTGCCTATTCTCTGCCAGACTTCTTCAGGCCATAGCGAACTCCTCCGTTTGGATGTCATAGCTTCTCCCATGTTTCCCGTTATCCTCGGCATTCCATGGTTGAAGGCACACAACCCTCACGTTGACTGGCTTACCGGAGATATTTTTTTTTTCGTCCAACTACTGCCAGACGCACTGCCTCTTTGGAGGAACTGTCAACTCCACGCCCCTCCTGGGTATCCACCCTGACCATGAAGCCTCTAAACTGATCCCGGTTGCTTATCACAAATTTCTGGACGTCTTTAATAAAAAGGGTGCAGACACTCTTCCACCTCATAGAACTTACGATTGCCCCATTGAACTTCTACCGGGAGCCGAGATCCCGTTTGGTCGGATTTACCCTCTCTCTGAGCTTGAATTGGAAGCCCTGCGTACCTATATCGACGAGAGCCTTGAAAAGCAGTTCATTCGGCCTTCCACTTCACCAGCAGGAGCCGGTATTTTCTTCGTTGAGAAAAAAGACCACACCTTGAGGCCCTGTGTGGACTATCGTGACCTTAACAGGGTCACTGTCAAGAATCGGTACCCTCTTCCTCTGATTCCCGAACTATTCAAGAGGCTGCGAGGGGCACGAGTGTTCTCCAAACTGGACTTGAGGGGTGCCTATAATCTTGTCAGAATCAGGGAGGGAGACAAATGGAAGACGGCCTTCCGGACACGCTTTGGCCACTTTGAGTATTTAGTCATGCCATTCGGGCTCTGCAATGCTCCAGCCACATTCCAGCATCTGGTAAACGATGTTTTTCGGGACTTTCTTGATTTATTCGTCATCGTGTATCTGGATGACATCCTTGTATTCTCTGAAACTTTAGAATCCCATCGGACTCATGTAAAAAAGGTATTAGCTCGATTGCGGGAACACCGACTTTACGCAAAGGCTGAAAAATGCGACTTTGAAAAGCAAGTTTTGCATTTCCTAGGGCTTGTCATCTCCGCCGAGGGAATCTCCATGGACCCTCAGAAAGTCGCTTCTGTCTTGGAATGGCCTGCTCCTACTGACAGAAAAGCTGTACAGAGCTTCGTGGGGTTTGCTAACTTTTATAGAAAATTTATTAAGGACTTTTCTGGCATCATCACTCCCATTACTCAGCTAACGAAACAGCATGTTCCCTTTCGATTGACCCCAGAGGCTCAGACAGCGTTTGAACAGTTGAAAGCCTTATTCACCTCAGCTCCCATCTTGAAACATCCCGATCCCTCCTTAGCTTATGTTTTGGAGGTAGACGCCTCGGAAAATGCAGTTGGGGAAAATGCATTTCCCAACGCCAAGGGCCCAAATCATTGCTCCACCCTGTGGCCTTCTTCTCTAAAAAATTAAATCCATCCAAAAGGAATTATGATGTTGGTGACCGAGAGCTACTGGCTATCAAGGCCGCTCTTGAAGAATGGCGTTACCTTTTGGAGGGAGCTTCTCACCCAATTCTTATCTTCACAGATCACAAGAATCTTGAGTATTTGAAAACTAAACGCCTAAGACCTCGGCAGGCAAGATGGGCACTTTTTTTCTCTCGTTTCATGTTTCATATAACCTACCGTCCTGGCTCAAAGAACGGGAAACCAGATGCCTTGTCCCGCATGTTCAGTGATCCATTTGTATCCTCGGAACCTGATACTATTCTACCAGCCAATAATTTTTTACTTCTTCAGGCGGATCTGATGTCACAAATAAGAAAATATGTGGAAGACCAACCTCCTTCCAAGGACCTGGCTCTTCAACTAAGGGATGGCCTGTACTTCCATAAGAGGCAAATCTTTATCCCAGAACAGTTCAGAGTTGCCGTCCTAGGGCGATGTCATGATCATCCCCTAGCGGGTCACTTTGGGATTCACAAGACGGCTAATTTGATCTCCCGTACATTCTGGTGGCCAAACTTGATGAACGACTGCAAGAAATATGTAAGATCTTGTATTTCATGCCTTCGGAATAAGACAGACAGAGCCAGAACTTGGGGTCTACTTGAGCCCCTTCCTGTACCTGAGAAACCATGGAGCATGATCTCCATGGATTTTATAGTAGAACTTCCCCCATCTGAAGACTTCACTACCATTTTCGTTGTGGTTGATCGTTTGACCAAAATGGCCCACTTTGTACCTCTGCAAGGAACTCCTTCTGCCCCGGAGACTGCCTCAACTTTTATCAAGGAGATTGTAAGGTTGCATGGCATCCCTGACAGCATAGTTTCTGATCGAGGGGTGCAGTTCACTTCTAGATTTTGGAGGGCCTTATGTGAAACTTTGAACATTGAACTCCGCCTCTCCACAGCTTATCACCCACAAACTAATGGACAGACTGAAAGGGTCAATCAAACCCTAGAACAGTACCTACGATGCTTTTCTTCTTTTGCACAGGATGACTGGCTATCACTTCTCCCACTCACGGAATTTTCATACAATAATTCCACCCATTCGGCAACCAAACAGTCACCGTTTTTCGCCAATTATGGATACCATCCTTCTTTCTTGCCTGAGCTGCCTATTGATTCTTCTGTACCTGCCGTACAAGACAGGTTGAACTTCCTTAACTCCAACTACCAATTACTGCAGGATACAATCTCCAAGACCCAGGCAGATAATAAAAAGTTCTTCGACAAGAAGAGAAGAGGCAATTTGAATCTTGAACCTTTTCCAGTACCTCGCTGCCCGTCTGCTACCGAACCCGGCCACCCTTGTGATCCTGCACCAGCCTCCTGCTTGGCTTAACGCTTTCTCCAGTGCCTGTGCTAGCTGTCCATCCTACCAGCTTTCCTGAGTCCAGTTCCTTACCAGATGCTCTGCCTGCATCTCCACGTCTGCAACTCAGCTGACAAGTTCTGCACGCAACTACAGGCACTCGTGTAACTCCTCACCCTAGGTCTGTCCCATTCTCAGTGGGGCTTGGGTTGGAGATACAAGGGAGGCCGACCTCGTCATTCCAGACTCCTACCAGGTACGTGACAGTACCAGTCAGCCAGAGATGGAGTCTGGAAGGGAGGCCTCTCCAGCGAAGGACATTTACCAAACTATTTCTGCGCTCTCAAATATTGTGCAGAAGTTACAAGAGCGGGTCACTTTGGGATTCACAAGACGGCTAATTTGATCTCCCGTACATTCTGGTGGCCAAACTTGATGAACGACTGCAAGAAATATGTAAGATCTTGTATTTCATGCCTTCGGAATAAGACAGACAGAGCCAGAACTTGGGGTCTACTTGAGCCCCTTCCTGTACCTGAGAAACCATGGAGCATGATCTCCATGGATATTATAGTAGAACTTCCCCATCTGAAGACTTTACTACCATTTTCGTTGTGGTTGATCGTTTGACCAAAATGGCCCACTTTGTACCTCTGCAAGGAACTCCTTCTGCCCCGGAGACTGCCTCAACTTTTATCAAGGAGATTGTAAGGTTGCATGTCATCCCTGACAGCATAGTTTCTGATCGAGGGGTGCAGTTCACTTCTAGATTTTGGAGGGCCTTATGTGAAACATTGAACATTGAACTCCGCCTCTCCACAGCTTATCACCCACAAACTCATGGACAGACTGAAAGGGTCAATCAAACCCTTGAACAGTACCTACGATGCTTTTCTTCTTTTGCACAGGATGACTGGCTATCACTTCTCCCACTCGCGGAATTTTCATACAATAATTCCACCCATTCGGTAACCAAACAGTCACCTTTTTTCGCCAATTATGGATACCATCCTTCTTTCTTGCCTGAGCTGCCTATTGATTCTTCTGTACCTGCCGTACAAGACAGGTTGAACTTCCTTAACTCCAACTACCAATTACTGCAGGTCCCAGAACAGTTCAGAGTTGCCGTCCTAGGGCGATGTCATGATCATCCCCTAGCGGGTCACTTTGGGATTCACAAGACGGCTAATTTGATCTCCCTTACATTCTGGTGGCCAAACTTGATGAACGACTGCAAGAAATATGTAAGATCTTGTATTTCATGCCTTCGGAATAAGACAGACAGAGCCAGAACTTGGGGTCTACTTGAGCCCCTTCCTGTACCTGAGAAACCATGGAGCATGATCTCCATGGATTTTATAGTAGAACTTCCCCCATCTGAAGACTTCACTACCATTTTCGTTGTGGTTGATCGTTTGACCAAAATGGCCCACTTTGTACCTCTGCAAGGAACTCCTTCTGCCCCGGAGACTGCCTCAACTTTTATCAAGGAGATTGTAAGGTTGCATGGCATCCCTGACAGCATAGTTTCTGATCGAGGGGTGCAGTTCACTTCTAGATGTTGGAGGGCCTTATGTGAAACTTTGAACATTGAACTCCGCCTCTCCACAGCTTATCACCCACAAACTAATGGACAGACTGAAAGGGTCAATCAAACCCTTGAACAGTACCTACGATGCTTTTCTTCTTTTGCGCAGGATGACTGGCTATCACTTCTCCCACTCGCGGAATTTTCATACAATAATTCCACCCATTCGGCAACCAAACAGTCACCTTTTTTCGCCAATTATGGATACCATCCTTCTTTCTTGCCTGAGCTGCCTATTGATTCTTCTGTACCTGCCGTACAAGACAGGTTGAACTTCCTTAACTCAAACTACCAATTACTGCAGGATACAATCTCCAAGACCCAGGCAGATAATAAAAAGTTCTTCGACAAGAAGAGAAGAGGCAATTTGAATCTTGAACCTTTTCCAGTACCTTGCTGCCCGTCTGCTACCGAACCCGGCCACCCTTGTGATCCTGCACCAGCCTCCTGCTTGGCTTAACGCTGTCTCCAGTGCCTGTGCTAGCTGTCCATCCTACCAGCTTTCCTGAGTCCAGTTCCTTACCAGATGCTCTGCCTGCATCTCCACGTCTGCAACTCAGCTGACAAGTTCTGCACGCAACTACAGGCTCTAGTGTAACTCCTAACCCTAGGTCTGTCCCATCCTCAGTGGGGCTTGGGTTGGAGATACAAGGGAGGCCGACCTCATCATTCCAGACTCCTACCAGGTACGTGACAGTACCAGTCAGCCAGAGATGGAGTCTGGAAGGGAGGCCTCTCCACCGAAGGACATTTAACAAACTATTTCTGCGCTCTCAAATATTGTGCAGAAGTTACAAGAGCGGGTCACTTTGGGATTCACAAGACGGCTAATTTGATCTTCCGTACATTCTGGTGGCCAAATTTGAAGAACGACTGCAAGAAATATGTAAGATCTTGTATTTCATGCCTTCGGAATAAGACAGACAGAGCCAGAACTTGGGGTCTACTTGAGCCCCTTCCTGTACCTGAGAAACCATGGAGCATGATCTCCATGGATTTTATAGTAGAACTTCCCCCATCTGAAGACTTCACTACCATTTTCGTTGTGGTTGATCGTTTGACCAAAATGGCCCACTTTGTACCTCTGCAAGGAACTCCTTCTGCCCCGGAGACTGCCTCAACTTTTATCAAGGAGATTGTAAGGTTGCATGGCATCCCTGACAGCATAGTTTCTGATCGAGGGGTGCAGTTCACTTCTAGATTTTGGAGGGCCTTATGTGAAACTTTGAACATTGAACTCCGCCTCTCCACAGCTTATCACCCACAAACTAATGGACAGACTGAAAGGGTCAATCAAACCCTAGAACAGTACCTACGATGCTTTTCTTCTTTTGCACAGGATGACTGGCTATCACTTCTCCCACTCGCGGAATTTTCATACAATAATTCCACCCATTCGGCAACCAAACAGTCACCTTTTTTCGCCAATTATGGATACCATCCTTCTTTCTTGCCTGAGCTGCCTATTGATTCTTCTGTACCTGCCGTACAAGACAGGTTGAACTTCCTTAACTCCAACTACCAATTACTGCAGGATACAATCTCCAAGACCCAGGCAGATAATAAAAAGTTCTTCGACAAGAAGAGAAGAGGCAATTTGAATCTTGAACCTTTTCCAGTACCTCGCTGCCCGTCTGCTACCGAACCCGGCCACCCTTGTGATCCTGCACCAGCCTCCTGCTTCGCTTAACGCTTTCTCCAGTGCCTGTGCTAGCTGTCCATCCTACCAGCTTTCCTGAGTCCAGTTCCTTACCAGATGCTCTGCCTGCATCTCCACGTCTGCAACTCAGCTGACAAGTTCTGCACGCAACTACAGGCACTCGTGTAACTCCTCACCCTAGGTCTGTCCCATTCTCAGTGGGGCTTGGGTTGGAGATACAAGGGAGGCCGACCTCGTCATTCCAGACTCCTACCAGGTACGTGACAGTACCAGTCAGCCAGAGATGGAGTCTGGAAGGGAGGCCTCTCCACCGAAGGACATTTACCAAACTATTTCTGCGCTCTCAAATATTGTGCAGAAGTTACAAGAGCGGGTCACTTTGGGATTCACAAGACGGCTAATTTGATCTCCCGTACATTCTGGTGGCCAAACTTGATGAACGACTGCAAGAAATATGTAAGATCTTGTATTTCATGCCTTCGGAATAAGACAGACAGAGCCAGAACTTGGGGTCTACTTGAGCCCCTTCCTGTACCTGAGAAACCATGGAGCATGATCTCCATGGATTTTATAGTAGAACTTCCCCCATCTGAAGACTTTACTACCATTTTCGTTGTGGTTGATCGTTTGACCAAAATGGCCCACTTTGTACCTCTGCAAGGAACTCCTTCTGCCCCAGAGACTGCCTCAACTTTTATCAAGGAGATTGTAAGGTTGCATGGCATCCCTGACAGCATAGTTTCTGATCGAGGGGTGCAGTTCACTTCTAGATTTTGGAGGGCCTTATGTGAAACATTGAACATTGAACTCCGCCTCTCCACAGCTTATCACCCACAAACTAATGGACAGACTGAAAGGGTCAATCAAACCCTTGAACAGTACCTACGATGCTTTTCTTCTTTTGCACAGGATGACTGGCTATCACTTCTCCCACTCGCGGAATTTTCATACAATAATTCCACCCATTCGGTAACCAAACAGTCACCTTTTTTCGCCAATTATGGATACCATCCTTCTTTCTTGCCTGAGCTGCCTATTGATTCTTCTGTACCTGCCGTACAAGACAGGTTGAACTTCCTTAACTCCAACTACCAATTACTGCAGGTCCCAGAACAGTTCAGAGTTGCCGTCCTAGGGCGATGTCATGATCATCCCCTAGCGGGTCACTTTGGGATTCACAAGACGGCTAATTTGATCTCCCTTACATTCTGGTGGCCAAACTTGATGAACGACTGCAAGAAATATGTAAGATCTTGTATTTCATGCCTTCGGAATAAGACAGACAGAGCCAGAACTTGGGGTCTACTTGAGCCCCTTCCTGTACCTGAGAAACCATGGAGCATGATCTCCATGGATTTTATAGTAGAACTTCCCCCATCTGAAGACTTCACTACCATTTTCGTTGTGGTTGATCGTTTGACCAAAATGGCCCACTTTGTACCTCTGCAAGGAACTCCTTGTGCCCCGGAGACTGCCTCAACTTTTATCAAGGAGATTGTAAGGTTGCATGGCATCCCTGACAGCATAGTTTCTGATCGAGGGGTGCAGTTCACTTCTAGATGTTGGAGGGCCTTATGTGAAACTTTGAACATTGAACTCCGCCTCTCCACAGCTTATCACCCACAAACTAATGGACAGACTGAAAGGGTCAATCAAACCTTCGAACAGTACCTACGATGCTTTTCTTCTTTTGCGCAGGATGACTGGCTATCACTTCTCCCACTCGCGGAATTTTCATACAATAATTCCACCCATTTGGCAACCAAACAGTCACCTTTTTTCGCCAATTATGGATACCATCCTTCTTTCTTGCCTGAGCTGCCTATTGATTCTTCTGTACCTGCCGTACAAGACAGGTTGAACTTCCTTAACTCAAACTACCAATTACTGCAGGATACAATCTCCAAGACCCAGGCAGATAATAAAAAGTTCTTCGACAAGAAGAGAAGAGGCAATTTGAATCTTGAACCTTTTCCAGTACCTCTCTGCCCGTCTGCTACCGAACCCGGCCACCCTTGTGATCCTGCACCAGCCTCCTGCTTGGCTTAACGCTGTCTCCAGTGCCTGTGCTAGCTGTCCATCCTACCAGCTTTCCTGAGTCCAGTTCCTTACCAGATGCTCTGCCTGCATCTCCACGTCTGCAACTCAGCTGACAAGTTCTGCACGCAACTACAGGCACTCGTGTAACTCCTCACCCTAGGTCTGTCCCATCCTCAGTGGGGCTTGGGTTGGAGATACAAGGGAGGCCGACCTCGTCATTCCAGACTCCTACCAGGTACGTGACAGTACCAGTCAGCCAGAGATGGAGTCTGGAAGGGAGGCCTCTCCACCGAAGGACATTTACCAAACTATTTCTGCGCTCTCAAATATTGTGCAGAAGTTACAAGAGCGGGTCACTTTGGGATTCACAAGACGGCCAATTTGATCTCCCGTACATTCTGGTGGCCAAATTTGATGAACGACTGCAAGAAATATGTAAGATCTTGTATTTCATGCCTTCGGAATAAGACAGACAGAGCCAGAACTTGGGGTCTACTTGAGCCCCTTCCTGTACCTGAGAAACCATGGAGCATGATCTCCATGGATTTTATAGTAGAACTTCCCCCATCTGAAGACTTCACTACCATTTTCGTTGTGGTTGATCGTTTGACCAAAATGGCCCACTTTGTACCTCTGCAAGGAACTCCTTCTGCCCCGGAGACTGCCTCAACTTTTATCAAGGAGATTGTAAGGTTGCATGGCATCCCTGACAGCATAGTTTCTGATCGAGGGGTGCAGTTCACTTCTAGATTTTGGAGGGCCTTATGTGAAACTTTGAACATTGAACTCCGCCTCTCCACAGCTTATCACCCACAAACTAATGGACAGACTGAAAGGGTCAATCAAACCCTTGAACAGTACCTACGATGCTTTTCTTCTTTTGCACAGGATGACTGGCTATCACTTCTCCCACTCGCGGAATTTTCATACAATAATTCCACCCATTCGGCAACCAAACAGTCACCTTTTTTCGCCAATTATGGATACCATCCTTCTTTCTTGCCTGAGCTGCCTATTGATTCTTCTGTACCTGCAGTACAAGACAGGTTGAACTTCCTTAACTCCAACTACCAATTACTGCAGGATACAATCTCCAAGACCCAGGCAGATAATAAAAAGTTCTTCGACAAGAAGAGAAGAGGCGATTTGAATCTTGAACCTGGAGATAAGGTCTGGCTTTCCACAGCGAACTTGAAACTAAGTTGCCCCTCGAGGAAGCTTGGCCCAAGATTTTTGGGGCCTTTTCCAGTACCTCGCTGCCCGTCTGCTACCGAACCCGGCCACCCTTGTGATCCTGCACCAGCCTCCTGCTTGGCTTAACGCTGTCTCCAGTGCCTGTGCTAGCTGTCCATCCTACCAGCTTTCCTGAGTCCAGTTCCTTACCAGATGCTCTGCCTGCATCTCCACGTCTGCAACTCAGCTGACAAGTTCTGCAGGCTCTCGTGTAACTCCTCACCCTAGGTCTGTCCCATCCTCAGTGGGGCTTGGGTTGGAGATACAAGGGAGGCCGACCTCGTCATTCCAGACTCCTACCAGGTACGTGACAGTACCAGTCAGCCAGAGATGGAGTCTGGAAGGGAGGCCTCTCCACCGAAGGACATTTACCAAACGATTTCTGCGCTCTCAAATATTGTGCAGAAGTTACAAGAGCGGGTCACTTTGGGATTCACAAGACGGCTAATTTGATCTCCCGTACATTCTGGTGGCCAAACTTGATGAACGACTGCAAGAAATATGTAAGATCTTGTATTTCATGCCTTCGGAATAAGACAGACAGAGCCAGAACTTGGGGTCTACTTGAGCCCCTTCCTGTACCTGAGAAACCATGGAGCATGATCTCCATGGATTTTATAGTAGAACTTCCCCCATCTGAAGACTTCACTACCATTTTCGTTGTGGTTGATCGTTTGACCAAAATGGCCCACTTTGTACCTCTGCAAGGAACTCCTTCTGCCCCGGAGACTGCCTCAACTTTTATCAAGGAGATTGTAAGGTTGCATGGCATCCCTGACAGCATAGTTTCTGATCGAGGGGTGCAGTTCACTTCTAGATTTTGGAGGGCCTTATGTGAAACTTTGAACATTGAACTCCGCCTCTCCACAGCTTATCACCCACAAACTAATGGACAGACTGAAAGGGTCAATCAAACCCTTGAACAGTACCTACGATGCTTTTCTTCTTTTGCACAGGATGACTGGCTATCACTTCTCCCACTCGCGGAATTTTCATACAATAATTCCACCCATTCGGCAACCAAACAGTCACCTTTTTTCGCCAATTATGGATACCATCCTTCTTTCTTGCCTGAGCTGCTTATTGATTCTTCTGTACCTGCCGTACAAGACAGGTTGAACTTCCTTAACTCCAACTACCAATTACTGCAGGATACAATCTCCAAGACCCAGGCATATAATAAAAAGTTCTTCGACAAGAAGAGAAGAGGCAATTTGAATCTTGAACCTGGAGATAAGGTCTGGCTTTCCACAGCGAACTTGAAACTAAGTTGCCCCTCGAGGAAGCTTGGCCCAAGATTTTTGGGGCCTTTTCCAGTACCTCGCTGCCCGTCTGCTACCGAACCCGGCCACCCTTTTGATCCTGCACCAGCCTCCTGCTTGGCTTAACGCTGTCTCCAGTGCCTGTGCTAGCTGTCCATCCTACCAGCTTTCCTGAGTCCAGTTCCTTACCAGATGCTCTGCCTGCATCTCCACGTCTGCAACTCAGCTGACAAGTTCTGCAGGCTCTCGTGTAACTCCTCACCCTAGGTCTGTCCCATCCTCAGTGGGGCTTGGGTTGGAGATACAAGGGAGGCCGACCTCGTCATTCCAGACTCCTACCAGGTACGTGACAGTACCAGTCAGCCAGAGATGGAGTCTGGAAGGGAGGCCTCTCCACCGAAGGACATTTACCAAACGATTTCTGCGCTCTCAAATATTGTGCAGAAGTTACAAGAGCGGGTCACTTTGGGATTCACAAGACGGCTAATTTGATCTCCCGTACATTCTGGTGGCCAAACTTGATGAACGACTGCAAGAAATATGTAAGATCTTGTATTTCATGCCTTCGGAATAAGACAGACAGAGCCAGAACTTGGGGTCTACTTGAGCCCCTTCCTGTACCTGAGAAACCATGGAGCATGATCTCCATGGATTTTATAGTAGAACTTCCCCCATCTGAAGACTTTACTACCATTTTCGTTGTGGTTGATCGTTTGACCAAAATGGCCCACTTTGTACCTCTGCAAGGAACTCCTTCTGCCCCGGAGACTGCCTCAACTTTTATCAAGGAGATTGTAAGGTTGCATGGCATCCCTGACAGCATAGTTTCTGATCGAGGGGTGCAGTTCACTTCTAGATTTTGGAGGGCCTTATGTGAAACTTTGAACATTGAACTCCGCCTCTCCACAGCTTATCACCCACGAACTAATGGACAGACTGAAAGGGTCAATCAAACCCTTGAACAGTACCTACGATGCTTTTCTTCTTTTGCGCAGGATGACTGGCTATCACTTCTCCCACTCGCGGAATTTTCATACAATAATTCCACCCATTCGGCAACCAAACAGTCACCTTTTTTCGTCAATTATGGCCACCAGAATGTACGGGAGATCAAATTAGCCGTCTTGTGAACATCAGTGATGATCCACAGTACACCAGTGATGATCCACAGTACACCAGTGATGGTCCATAGTACATCAGTGATGATCTATAGTACATCAGTGATGGTCCATAGTACATCAGTGATGAGCTATAGTACATGAGTGATGATCTATAGTACATCAGTGATGATCCATAGTACACCAGTGATGATCCATAGTACACCAGTGATGAACTATAGTACATCAGTGATGATCCACAGTACATCAGGGATGGTCCATAGTACATCAGTGATGATCCATAGTACACCAGTGATGGCCCATAGTACATAAGTGATGAACTATAGTACATCAGTGATGATCCACAGTACATCAGTGATGATCCACAGTACATCAGGGATGATCCATAGTACACCAGTGATGATCCACAGTACACCAGTGATGATCCATAGTACACCAGTGATGGTCCATAGTACATCAGTGATGATCTATAGTACATCAGTGATGGTCCATAGTACATCAGTGATGATCTATATACATAGTACACCAGTGATGATCTATAGTACATCAGTGATGATCTACAGTACATCAGTTATGATCCACAGTACATTAGTGATGATCCACAGTACATCAGTGATGATCCACAATACTTCAGTGATGATCCACAGTACATCAGTGATGATCCACAGTACATCAGGGATGGTCCACAGTATATCAGTGATGATCCATAGTACATGAGTGATGGTCCATAGTACATCAGTGATGGTGCATAGTACACCAGTGATGATCCATAGTACACCAGTGATGGCCCATAGTACACCAGTGATGGCCCATAGTACATCAGTGATGATCCATAGTACATCAGTGATGATCCACAGTACATCAGTGATGATCCACAGTACATCAGGGATGGTCCATAGTACATCAGTGATGATCCATAGTACACCAGTGATGATCCATAGTACACCAGTGATGGCCCATAGTACATCAGTGATGAACTATAGTACATCAGTGATAATCCACAGTACATCAGGGATGGTCCATAGTACATCAGTGATGATCCATAGTACACCAGTGATGATCTATAGTACACCAGTGATGGCCCATAGTACATCAGTGATGAACAATAGTACATCAGTGATGATCCACAGTACATCAGTGATGATCCATAGTACATCAGTGATGATCCACAGTACATCAGGGATGGTCCATAGTACACCAGTGATGATCCACAGTACACCAGTGATGATCCATAGTACACCAGTGATGGTCCATAGTACATCAGTGATGATCTATAGTACATCAGTGATGGTCCATAGTACATCAGTGATGATCTATAGTACATCAGTGATGATCCACAGTACATCAGTGATGATCCACAGTACATCAGTTATGATCCACAGTACATCAGTGATGATCCACAGTACATCAGTGATGATCCACAATACTTCAGTGATGATCCACAGTACATCAGTGATGATCCACAGTACATCAGGGATGGTCCACAGTATATCAGTGATGATCCATAGTACATCAGTGATGGTCCATAGTACACCAGTGATGATCTATAGTACACCAGTGATGGCCCATAGTACACCAGTGATGGCCCATAGTACATCAGTGATGATCCAAAGTACATCAGTGATGATCCACAGTACATCAGTGATGATCCACAGTACATCAGGGATGGTCCATAGTACATCAGTGATGATCCATAGTACACCAGTGATGATCCATAGTACACCAGTGATGGCCCATAGTACATCAGTGATGAACTATAGTACATCAGTAATGATCCACAGTACCTCAGGGATGGTCCATAGTACATCAGTGATGATCCATAGTACACCAGTGATGATCCATAGTACACCAGTGATGGCCCATAGTACATCAGTGATGAACTATAGTACATCAGTGATGATCCACAGTACATCAGTGATGATCCATAGTACATCTGTGATGATCCACAGTATATCAGTGATGATCCACAGTACATCAGGGATGGTCCATAGTACATCAGTGATGATCCATAGTACACCAGTGATGATCCATAGTACACCAGTGATGGCCCATAGTACATCAGTGATGAACTATAGTACATCAGTGATGATCCACAGTACATCAGTGATGATCCACAGTACACCAGTGATGATCCACAGTACACCAGTGATGATCCATAGTACACCAGTGATGGTCCATAGTACATCAGTGATGATCTATAGTACATCAGTGATGGTCCATAGTACATCAGTGATGAGCTATAGTACATGAGTGATGATCTATAGTACATCAGTGATGATCCATAGTACACCAGTGATGATCCATAGTACACCAGTGATGGCCCATAGTACATCAGTGATGAACTATAGTACATCAGTGATGATCCACAGTACATCAGGGATGGTCCATAGAACATCAGTGATGATCCATAGTACACCAGTGATGATCCATAGTACACCAGTGATGAACTATAGTACATCAGTGATGATCCACAGTACATCAGTGATGATCCATAGTACATCAGTGATGATCCACAGTACATCAGTGATGATCCACAGTACATCAGGGATGGTCCATAGTACATCAGTGATGATCCATAGTACACCAGTGATGATCCATAGTACACCAGTGATGGCCCATAGTACATCAGTGATGAACTATAGTACATCAGTGATGATCCACAGTACATCAGTGATGATCCACAGTACACCAGGGATGGTCCATAGTACACCAGTGATGATCCACAGTACACCAGTGATGATCCATAGTACACCAGTGATGGTCCATAGTACATCAGTGATGATCTATAGTACATCAGTGATGGTCCATAGTACATCAGTGATGATCTATAGTACATCAGTGATGATCTATAGTACATCAGTGATGATCCATAGTACATCAGTGATGATCCACAGTACATCAGTGATGGTCCACAGTACATCAGGGATGGTCCACAGTACATCGGTGATGATCCATAGTACACCGGTGATGGCCCATAGTACATCAGTGATGGTCCATAGTACATCAGTGATGATCCATAGTACATCAGTGGTGATCCATAGTACACCAGTGATGGCCCATAGTACACCAGTGATGGCCCATAGTACATCAGTGATGATCCACAGTACATCAGTGATGATCCATAGTACATCAGTGATGATCCACACTACATCAGTGATGATCCACAGTACATCAGGGATGGTCCATAGTACATCAGTGATGATCCATAGTACACCAGTGATGATCCATAGTACACCAGTGATGGCCCATAGTACATCAGTGATGAACTATAGTACATCAGTGATGATCCACAGTACATCAGTGATGATCCACAGTACATCAGGAATGGTCCATAGTACACCAGTGATGATCCACAGTACACCAGTGATGATCCATAGTACACCAGTGATGGTCCATAGTACATCAGTGATGATCTATAGTACATCAGTGATGGTCCATAGTACATCAGTGATGATCTATAGTACATCAGTGATGATCCACAGTACATCAGTTATGATACACAGTACATCAGTGATGATCCACAGTACATCAGTGATGATCCACAGTACATCAGTGATGATCCACAATACTTCAGTGATGATCCACAGTACATCAGTGATGATCCACAGTACATCAGGGATGGTCCATAGTACATCAGTGATGGTCCATAGTACACCAGTGATGATCCATAGTACACCAGTGATGGCCCATAGTACACCAGTGATGGCCCATAGTACATCAGTGATGATCCATAGTACATCAGTGATGATCCATAGTACATCAGTGATGGTCCATAGTACATCAGTGATGGTCAATAGTACACCAGTGATGATCCATAGTACACCAGTGATGGCCCATAGTACACCAGTGATGGCCCATAGTACATTAGTGATGATCCATAGTACATCAGTGATGATCCACAGTACATCAGTGATGATCCACAGTACATCAGGGATGGTCCATAGTACATCAGTGATGATCCATAGTACACCAGTGATGATCCATAGTACACCAGTGATGGCCCATAGTACATCAGTGATGAACTATAGTACATCAGTGATGATCCACAGTACATCAGGGATGGTCCATAGTACATCAGTGATGATCCATAGTACACCAGTGATGATCCATAGTACACCAGTGATGGCCCATAGTACATCAGTGATGAACTATAGTACATCAGTGATGATCCATAGTACATCAGTGATGATCCATAGTACATCAGTGATGATCCACAGTACATCAGTGATGATCCACAGTACATCAGGGATGGTCCATAGTACATCAGTGATGATCCACAGTACATCAGGGATGGTCCATAGTACATCAGTGATGATCCATAGTACACCAGTGATGATCCATAGTACACCAGTGATGGCCCATAGTACATCAGTGATGAACTATAGTACATCAGTGATGATCCACAGTACACCAGTGATGATCCACAGTACACCAGTGATGATCCATAGTACACCAGTGATGGTCCATAGTACATCAGTGATGATCTATAGTACATCAGTGATGGTCCATAGTACATCAGTGATGAGCTATAGTACATCAGTGATGATCTATAGTACATCAGTGATGATCCATAGTACACCAGTGATGATCCATAGTACACCAGTGATGGCCCATAGTACATCAGTGATGAACTATAGTACATCAGTGATGATCCACAGTACATCAGGGATGGTCCATAGTACATCAGTGATGATCCATAGTACACCAGTGATGATCCATAGTACACCAGTGATGGCCCATAGTACATCAGTGATGAACTATAGTACATCAGTGATGATCCACAGTACATCAGTGATGATCCATAGTACATCAGTGATGATCCACAGTACATCAGTGATGATCCACAGTACATCAGGGATGGTCCATAGTACATCAGTGATGATCCATAGCACACCAGTGATGATCCATAGTACACCAGTGATGGCCCATAGTACATCAGTGATGAACTATAGTACATCAGTGATGATCCACAGTACATCAGTGATGATCCACAGTACATCAGGGATGGTCCATAGTACACCAGTGATGATCCACAGTACACCAGTGATGATCCATAGTACACCAGTGATGGTCCATAGTACATCAGTGATGATCTATAGTACATCAGTGATGATCCACAGTACATCAGTGATGGTCCATAGTACATCAGTGATGATCCACAGTACATCAGTGATGGCTCATAGTACATCAGGGATGGTCCACAGTACATCGGTGATGGCCCATAGTACATCAGTGATGGTCCATAGTACATCAGTGATGATCCATAGTACATCAAAGATGATCCATAGTACACCAGTGATGGCCCATAGTACACCAGTGATGGCCCATAGTACATCAGTGATGATCTATAGCACATCAGTGATGATCTATAGTACATCAAGGATGATTAGTGATGAGCCGAACACCCCCGGGTTCGGTTCGCACCAGAACCCGCGAACGGACCGAAAGTTCGCACGAACATTAGAACCCTATTAAATACAATGGACTCGAACGTTCGAAATCTAAAGTGCTAATTATAAAGGCTAATATGCAAGTTATTGTCCTAAAAAGTGTCTGGGGACCTGGGTCCTGCCCCAGGGGACATGTATCAATGCACAAAAAGGTTTTGTGGACCATCGCTGATTTACTATGGACCATCACTGATGTACTGTGGATCATCACTGATGTACTGTGGATCATCCCTGGTGTACTATGGATCATCACTGGTGTAATATGGATCATCACTGATGTACTATGGGCCATCACTGATGTACTATGGATCATCACTGATGTACTGTGGACCATCCCTGATGTACTGTGGATCATCACTGATGTACTGTGGATCATCACTGATGTACTGAGGATCATCACTGATGAACTATAGATCATCACTGATGTACTATGGGCCATCACTGGGGTACTATGGGCCATCACTGGTGTACTATGGATCATCACTGATGTACTGTGGATCATCACTGATGTACTGTGGATCATCACTGATGTACTGTGGATCATCACTGATGTACTATAGATCATCACTGATGTACTATGGACCATCACTGGTGTACTATGGATCATCACTGGTGTACTATGGATCATCACTGATGTACTATAGATCATCACTGATGTACTATGGGCCATCACTTGTGTACTATGGATCATCACTGGTGTACTATGGATCATCCCTGATGTACTATGGACCATCCCTGATGTACTATGGACCATCCCTGATGTACTGTGAATCATCACTGGTGTACTGTTGATCATCACTGATGTACTATAGATCATCACTGATGTACTGTGGATCATCACTGATGTACTATGGGCCATCACTGGTGTTCTATGGGCCATCACTGGTGTACTATGGATCATCACTGATGTACTGTGGATCATCCCTGATGTACTGTGGATCATCACTGATGTACTGTGGATCATCACTGATGTACTGTGGATCATCACTGATGTACTATGGATCATCACTGATGTACTATGGGCCATCACTGGTGTACTATAGATCATCACTGATGTACTATGGGCCATCACTGGTGTACTATGGGCCATCACTGGAGTACTATGGATCATCACTGGTGTACTATGGACCATCACTAATTTACTATGGACCATCACTGATGTACTGTGGATCATCACTGATGTACTGTGGATCATCCCTGGTGTACTATGGATAATCACTGGTGTACTATGGATCATCACTGATGTACTATGGGCCATCACTGATAAACTATGGATCATCACTGATGTACTGTGGACCATCACTGATGTACTGTGGATCATCACTGATGTACTGTGGATCATCACTGATGTACTGAGGATCATCACCGATGTACTATAGATCATCACTGATGTACTATGGGCCATCACTGGTGTACTGTGGATCATCACTGATGTACTGTGGATCATCACTGATGTACTATAGATCATCACTGATGTACTATGGGCCATCACTGGTGTACTGTGGATCATCACTGATGTACTGTGGATCATCACTGATGTACTATAGATCATCACTGATGTACTATGGACCATCACTGGTGTACTATGAATCATCACTGGTGTACTATTAATCATCACTGGTGTACTATGGATCATCACTGATGTACTATAGATCATCACTGATGTACTATGGACCATCACTGGTGTACTATAAATCATCACTGGTGTACTATGGATCATCACTGGTGTACTATGGATAATCACTGATGTACTATAGATCATCACTGATGTACTATGGGCCATCACTTGTGTACTATGGATCATCACTGGTGTACTATGGATCATCCCTGATGTACTATGGACCATCCCTGATGTACTATGGACCATCCCTGATGTACTGTGGATCATCACTGATGTACTATAGATCATCACTGATGTACTATGGGCCATCACTGGTGTACTATGGGTCATCACTGGTGTATTATGGATCATCACTGGTGTAGTATGGATCATCACTGGTGTACTATGGACCATCACTGATGTACTTTGGACCATTACTGATGTACTGTGGATCATCACTGATGTACTGTGGATCATCACTGATGTAGTGAGGATCATCACTGATGTACTGAGGATCATCACTGATGTACTGTGGATCATCACAGATGTAGTATAGATCATCACTGATGTACTGAGGATCCTCAGATGTACTGAGGATCATCACTGATGTACTGAGGATCATCACTGATGTACTGTGGATCATCACTGATGTAGTATAGATCATCACCTTAGATCATCACCATCACTGGTGTACTATGGGCCATCACTGGTGTATTATGGATCATCACTGGTGTAGTATGGATTATCACTGGTGTACTATGGACCATCACTGATGTACTATGGACCATCACTGATGTACTGTGGATCATCACTGATGTACTGTGGATCATCACTGATGTACTGAGGATCATCACTGATGTACTGAGGATCATCACTGATGTACTGAGGATCATCACTGATGTACTGTGGATCATCACTAATGTAGTATAAATCATCACTGATGTACTATGGGCCATAGTGTACTATGGATCATCACTGATGTACTATGGATCATCACTGATGTACTATGGATCATCACTGATGTATTATGGATCATCACTGATGTACTATGGACCATCCCTGATGTACTGTGGATCATCCCTGATGTACTGTGGATCATCACTGATGTACTGTGGATCATCACTGATGTACTGTGGATCATCACTGATGTACTGAGGATCATCACTGATGTACTATAGATCATCACTGGTGTACTATGAATCATCACTGGTGTACTATTAATCATCACTGGTGTACTATGGATCATCACTGATGTACTATAGATCATCCCTGATGTACTATGGACCATCCCTGATGTACTATGGACCATCACTGATGTACTGTGAATCATCACTGGTGTACTGTGGATCATCACTGATGTACTATAGATAATCACTGATGTAAAGTGGATCATCACTGATGTACTATGGGCCATCACTGGTGTACTATGGACCATCCCTGATGTACCATGGACCATCCCTGATGTACTGCGGATCATCACTGATGTACTGTGGATCATCACTGATGTACTATAGATCATCACTGATGTACTATGGGCCATCACTGGTGTACTATGGGCCATCACTGGTGTATTATGGATCATCACTGGTGTAGTATGGATCATCACTGGTGTACTATGGACCATCACTGATGTACTATGGACCATCACTGATGTACTGTGGATCATCACTGATGTACTGTGGATCATCACTGATGTACTGAGGATCATCACTGATGTACTGAGGATCATCACTGATGTACTGTGGATCATCACTGATGTAGTATAGATCATCACTGATGCACTGAGGATCCTCAGATGTACTGAGGATCATCACTGATGTACTGAGGATCATCACTGATGTACTGTGGATCATCACTGATGTAGTATAGATCATCACCATAGATCATCACCATCACTGGTGTACTATGGGCCATTACTGGTGTATTATGGATCATCACTGGTGTAGTATGGATCATCACTGGTGTACTATGGACCATCACTGATGTACTATGGACCATCACTGATGTACTGTGGATCATCACTGATGTACTGTGGATCATCACTGATGTACTGCGGATCATCACTGATGTACTGAGGATCATCACTGATGTACTAAGGATCATCACTGATGTATTGAGGATCATCACTGATGTACTGTGGATCATCACTGATGTAGTATAAATCATCACTGATGTACTATGGGCCATAGTGTACTATGGATCATCACTGATGTACTATGGATCATCACTGATGTACTATGGATCATCACTGATGTACTATGGATCATCACTGATGTATTATGGATCATCACTGATGTACTATGGACCATCCCTGATGTACTGTGGATCATCCCTGATGTACTGTGGATCATCACTGATGAACTGTGGATTATCACAGTACATCAGTGATGATCCACAGTACATCGGGGATGGTCCACAGTACATCAGTGATGGTCCATAGTACACCAGTGATGATCCATAATACATCAGTGATGATCCATAATACATCAGTGATGATCCATAGTACATCAGTGATGATCCATAGTACATCAGTGATGATCCATAGTACACTATGGCCCATAGTACATCAGTGATGATTTATACTAGTGCCTGTAGTTGCGTGCAGAACTTGTCAGCTGAGTTGCAGACGTGGAGATGCAGGCAGAGCATCTGGTAAGGAACTGGACTCAGGAAAGCTGGTAGGATGGACAGCTAGCACAGGCACTGGAGACAGCGTTAAGCCAAGCAGGAGGCTGGTGCAGGATCACAAGGGTGGCCGGGTTCGGTAGCAGACGGGCAGCGAGGTACTGGAAAAGGTTCAAGATTCAAATTGCCTCTTCTCTTCTTGTCGAAGAACTTTTTATTATCTGCCTGGGTCTTGGAGATTGTATCCTGCAGTAATTGGTAGTTTGAGTTAAGGAAGTTCAACCTGTCTTGTACGGCAGGTACAGAAGAATCAATAGGCAGCTCAGGCAAGAAAGAAGGATGGTATCCATAATTGGCGAAAAAAGGTGACTGTTTGGTTGCCGAATGGGTGGAATTATTGTATGAAAATTCCGCGAGTGGGAGAAGTGATAGCCAGTCATCCTGCGCAAAAGAAGAAAAGCATCGTAGGTACTGTTCAAGGGTTTGATTGACCCTTTCAGTCTGTCCATTAGTTTGTGGGTGATAAGCTGTGGAGAGGCGGAGTTCAATGTTCAAAGTTTCACATAAGGCCCTCCAACATCTAGAAGTGAACTGCACCCCTCGATCAGAAACTATGCTGTCAGGGATGCCATGCAACCTTACAATCTCCTTGATAAAAGTTGAGGCAGTCTCCGGGGCAGAAGGAGTTCCTTGCAGAGGTACAAAGTGGGCCATTTTGGTCAAACGATCAACCACAACGAAAATGGTAGTGAAGTCTTCAGATGGGGGAAGTTCTACTATAAAATCCATGGAGATCATGCTCCATGGTTTCTCAGGTACAGGAAGGGGCTCAAGTAGACCCCAAGTTCTGGCTCTGTCTGTCTTATTCCGAAGGCATGAAATACAAGATCTTACATATTTCTTGCAGTCGTTCATCAAGTTTGGCCACCAGAATGTACGGGAGAGCAAATTAGCCGTCTTGTGAATCCCAAAGTGACCCGCTAGGGGATGATCATGACATCGCCCTAGGACGGCAACTCTGAACTGTTCTGGGACCTGCAGTAATTGGTAGTTGGAGTTAAGGAAGTTCAACCTGTCTTGTACGGCAGGTACAGAAGAATCAATAGGCAGCTCAGGCAAGAAAGAAGGATGGTATCCATAATTGGCGAAAAAAGGTGACTGTTTGGTTACCGAATGGGTGGAATTATTGTATGAAAATTCCGCGAGTGGGAGAAGTGATAGCCAGTCATCCTGTGCAAAAGAAGAAAAGCATCGTAGGTACTGTTCAAGGGTTTGATTGACCCTTTCAGTCTGTCCATTAGTTTGTGGGTGATAAGCTGTGGAGAGGCGGAGTTCAATGTTCAAAGTTTCACATAAGGCCCTCCAAAATCTAGAAGTGAACTGCACCCCTCGATCAGAAACTATGCTGTCAGGGATGCCATGCAACCTTACAATCTCCTTGATAAAAGTTGAGGCAGTCTCCGGGGCAGAAGGAGTTCCTTGCAGAGGTACAAAGTGGGCCATTTTGGTCAAACGATCAACCACAACGAAAATGGTAGTAAAGTCTTCAGATGGGGGAAGTTCTACTATAAAATCCATGGAGATCATGCTCCATGGTTTCTCAGGTACAGGAAGGGGCTCAAGTAGACCCCAAGTTCTGGCTCTGTCTGTCTTATTCCGAAGGCATGAAATACAAGATCTTACATATTTCTTGCAGTCGTTCATCAAGTTTGGCCACTAGAATGTACGGGAGATCAAATTAGCCGTCTTGTGAATCCCAAAGTGACCCGCTCTTGTAACTTCTGCACAATATTTGAGAGCGCAGAAATAGTTTGGTAAATGTCCTTCGGTGGAGAGGCCTCCCTTCCAGACTCCATCTCTGGCTGACTGGTACTGTCACGTACCTGGAGGAGTCTGGAATGACGAGGTCGGCCTCCCTTGTATCTCCAACCCAAGCCCCACTGAGGATGGGACAGACCTAGGGTGAGGAGTTACACGAGAGCCTGTAGTTGCGTGCAGAACTTGTCAGCTGAGTTGCAGACGTGGAGATGCAGGCAGAGCATCTGGTAAGGAACTGGACTCAGGAAAGCTGGTAGGATGGACAGCTAGCACAGGCACTGGAGACAGCGTTAAGCCAAGCAGGAGGCTGGTGCAGGATCACAAGGGTGGCCGGGTTCGGTAGCAGACGGGCAGCGAGGTACTGGAAAAGGCCCCAAAAATCTTGGGCCAAGCTTCCTCGAGGGGCAACTTAGTTTCAAGTTTGCTGTGGAAAGCCAGACCTTATCTCCAGGTTCAAGATTCAAATTGCCTCTTCTCTTCTTGTCGAAGAACTTTTTATTATCTGCCTGGGTCTTGGAGATTGTATCCTGCAGTAATTGGTAGTTTGAGTTAAGGAAGTTCAACCTGTCTTGTACGGCAGGTACAGAAGAATCAATAGGCAGCTTAGGCAAGAAAGAAGGATGGTATCCATAATTGGCGAAAAAAGGTGACTGTTTGGTTGCCGAATGGGTGAAATTATTGTATGAAAATTCCGCGAGTGGGAGAAGTGATAGCCAGTCATCCTGCGCAAAAGAAGAAAAGCATCGTAGGTACTGTTCAAGGGTTTGATTGACCCTTTCAGTCTGTCCATTAGTTTGTGGGTGATAAGCTGTGGAGAGGCGGAGTTCAATGTTCAAAGTTTCACATAAGGCCCTCCAACATCTAGAAGTGAACTGCACCCCTCGATCAGAAACTATGCTGTCAGGGATGCCATGCAACCTTACAATCTCCTTGATAAAAGTTGAGGCAGTCTCCGGGGCAGAAGGAGTTCCTTGCAGAGGTACAAAGTGGGCCATTTTGGTCAAACGATCAACCACAACGAAAATGGTAGTGAAGTCTTCAGATGGGGGAAGTTCTACTATAAAATCCATGGAGATCATGCTCCATGGTTTCTCAGGTACAGGAAGGGGCTCAAGTAGACCCCAAGTTCTGGCTCTGTCTGTCTTATTCCGAAGGCATGAAATACAAGATCTTACATATTTCTTGCAGTCGTTCATCAAGTTTGGCCACCAGAATGTACGGGAGATCAAATTAGCCGTCTTGTGAATCCCAAAGTGACCCGCTAGGGGATGATCAAGACATCGCCCTAGGACGGCAACTCTGAACTGTTCTGGGACCTGCAGTAATTGGTAGTTGGAGTTAAGGAAGTTCAACCTGTCTTGTACGGCAGGTACAGAAGAATCAATAGGCAGCTCAGGCAAGAAAGAAGGATGGTATCCATAATTGGCGAAAAAAGGTGACTGTTTGGTTACCGAATGGGTGGAATTATTGTATGAAAATTCTGCGAGTGGGAGAAGTGATAGCCAGTCATCCTGTGCAAAAGAAGAAAAGCATCGTAGGTACTGTTCAAGGGTTTGATTGACCCTTTCAGTCTGTCCATTAGTTTGTGGGTGATAAGCTGTGGAGAGGCGGAGTTCAATGTTCAAAGTTTCACATAAGGCCCTCCAAAATCTAGAAGTGAACTGCACGCCTCGATCAGAAACTATGCTGTCAGGGATGCCATGCAACCTTACAATCTCCTTGATAAAAGTTGAGGCAGTCTCCGGGGCAGAAGGAGTTCCTTGCAGAGGTACAAAGTGGGCCATTTTGGTCAAACGATCAACCACAACGAAAATGGTAGTAAAGTCTTCAGATGGGGGAAGTTCTACTATAAAATCCATGGAGATCATGCTCCATGGTTTCTCAGGTACAGGAAGGGGCTCAAGTAGACCCCAAGTTCTGGCTCTGTCTGTCTTATTCCGAAGGCATGAAATACAAGATCTTACATATTTCTTGCAGTCGTTCATCAAGTTTGGCCACCAGAATGTACGGGAGATCAAATTAGCCGTTTTGTGAATCCCAAAGTGACCCGCTCTTGTAACTTCTGCACAATATTTGAGAGCGCAGAAATAGTTTGGTAAATGTCCTTCGGTGGAGAGGCCTCCCTTCCAGACTCCATCTCTGGCTGACTGGTACTGTCACGTACCTGGTAGGAGTCTGGAATGACGAGGTCCGCCTCCCTTGTATCTCCAACCCAAGCCCCACTGAGAATGGGACAGACCTAGGGTGAGGAGTTACACGAGAGCCTGTAGTTGCGTGCAGAACTTGTCAGCTGAGTTGCAGACGTGGAGATGCAGGCAGAGCATCTGGTAAGGAACTGGACTCAGGAAAGCTGGTAGGATGGACAGCTAGCACAGGCACTGGAGACAGCGTTAAGCCAAGCAGGAGGCTGGTGCAGGATCACAAGGGTGGCCGGGTTCGGTAGCAGACGGGCAGCGAGGTACTGGAAAAGGCCCCAAAAATCTTGGGCCAAGCTTCCTCGAGGGGCAACTTAGTTTCAAGTTCGCTGTGGAAAGCCAGACCTTATCTCCAGGTTCAAGATTCAAATTGCCTCTTCTCTTCTTGTCGAAGAACTTTTTATTATCTGCCTGGGTCTTGGAGATTGTATCCTGCAGTAATTGGTAGTTGGAGTTAAGGAAGTTCAACCTGTCTTGTACGGCAGGTACAGAAGAATCAATAGGCAGCTCAGGCAAGAAAGAAGGATGGTATCCATAATTGGCGAAAAAAGGTGACTGTTTGGTTACCGAATGGGTGGAATTATTGTATGAAAATTCCGCGAGTGGGAGAAGTGATAGCCAGTCATTCTGTGCAAAAGAAGAAAAGCATCGTAGGTAATGTTCAAGGGTTTGATTGACCCTTTCAGTCTGTCCATTAGTTTGTGGGTGATAAGCTGTGGAGAGGCGGAGTTCAATGTTCAAAGTTTCACATAAGGCCCTCCAAAATCTAGAAGTGAACTGCACCCCTCGATCAGAAACTATGCTGTCAGGGATGCCATGCAACCTTACAATCTCCTTGATAAAAGTTGAGGCAGTCTCCGGGGCAGAAGGAGTTCCTTGCAGAGGTACAAAGTGGGCCATTTTGGTCAAACGATCAACCACAACGAAAATGGTAGTGAAGTCTTCAGATGGGGGAAGTTCTACTATAAAATCCATGGAGATCATGCTCCATGGTTTCTCAGGTACAGGAAGGGGCTCAAGTAGACCCCAAGTTCTGGCTCTGTCTGTCTTATTCCGAAGGCATGAAATACAAGATCTTACATATTTCTTGCAGTCGTTCATCAAATTTGGCCACCAGAATGTACGGGAGATCAAATTGGCCGTCTTGTGAATCCCAAAGTGACCCGCTCTTGTAACTTCTGCACAATATTTGAGAGCGCAGAAATAGTTTGGTAAATGTCCTTCGGTGGAGAGGCCTCCCTTCCAGACTCCATCTCTGGCTGACTGGTACTGTCATGTACCTGGTAGGAGTCTGGAATGACGAGGTCGGCCTCCCTTGTATCTCCAACCCAAGCCCCACTGAGGATGGGACAGACCTAGGGTGAGGAGTTACACGAGTGCCTGTAGTTGCGTGCAGAACTTGTCAGCTGAGTTGCAGACGTGGAGATGCAGGCAGAGCATCTGGTAAGGAACTGGACTCAGGAAAGCTGGTAGGATGGACAGCTAGCACAGGCACTGGAGACAGCGTTAAGCCAAGCAGGAGGCTGGTGCAGGATCACAAGGGTGGCCGGGTTCGGTAGCAGACGGGCAGCGAGGTACTGGAAAAGGTTGAAGATTCAAATTGCCTCTTCTCTTCTTGTCGAAGAACTTTTTATTATCTGCCTGGGTCTTGGAGATTGTATCCTGCAGTAATTGGTAGTTTGAGTTAAGGAAGTTCAACCTGTCTTGTACGGCAGGTACAGAAGAATCAATAGGCAGCTTAGGCAAGAAAGAAGGATGGTATCCATAATTGGCGAAAAAAGGTGACTGTTTGGTTGCCGAATGGGTGAAATTATTGTATGAAAATTCCGCGAGTGGGAGAAGTGATAGCCAGTCATCCTGCGCAAAAGAAGAAAAGCATCGTAGGTACTGTTCAAGGGTTTGATTGACCCTTTCAGTCTGTCCATTAGTTTGTGGGTGATAAGCTGTGGAGAGGCGGAGTTCAATGTTCAAAGTTTCACATAAGGCCCTCCAACATCTAGAAGTGAACTGCACCCCTCGATCAGAAACTATGCTGTCAGGGATGCCATGCAACCTTACAATCTCCTTGATAAAAGTTGAGGCAGTCTCCGGGGCAGAAGGAGTTCCTTGCAGAGGTACAAAGTGGGCCATTTTGGTCAAACGATCAACCACAACGAAAATGGTAGTGAAGTCTTCAGATGGGGGAAGTTCTACTATAAAATCCATGGAGATCATGCTCCATGGTTTCTCAGGTACAGGAAGGGGCTCAAGTAGACCCCAAGTTCTGGCTCTGTCTGTCTTATTCCGAAGGCATGAAATACAAGATCTTACATATTTCTTGCAGTCGTTCATCAAGTTTGGCCACCAGAATGTACGGGAGATCAAATTAGCCGTCTTGTGAATCCCAAAGTGACCCGCTAGGGGATGATCATGACATCGCCCTAGGACGGCAACTCTGAACTGTTCTGGGACCTGCAGTAATTGGTAGTTGGAGTTAAGGAAGTTCAACCTGTCTTGTACGGCAGGTACAGAAGAATCAATAGGCAGCTCAGGCAAGAAAGAAGGATGGTATCCATAATTGGCGAAAAAAGGTGACTGTTTGGTTACCGAATGGGTGGAATTATTGTATGAAAATTCCGCGAGTGGGAGAAGTGATAGCCAGTCATCCTGTGCAAAAGAAGAAAAGCATCGTAGGTACTGTTCAAGGGTTTGATTGACCCTTTCAGTCTGTCCATTAGTTTGTGGGTGATAAGCTGTGGAGAGGTGGAGTTCAATGTTCAAAGTTTCACATAAGGCCCTCCAAAATCTAGAAGTGAACTGCACCCCTCGATCAGAAACTATGCTGTCAGGGATGCCATGCAACCTTACAATCTCCTTGATAAAAGTTGAGGCAGTCTCCGGGGCAGAAGGAGTTCCTTGCAGAGGTACAAAGTGGGCCATTTTGGTCAAACGATCAACCACAACGAAAATGGTAGTAAAGTCTTCAGATGGGGGAAGTTCTACTATAAAATCCATGGAGATCATGCTCCATGGTTTCTCAGGTACAGGAAGGGGCTCAAGTAGACCCCAAGTTCTGGCTCTGTCTGTCTTATTCCGAAGGCATGAAATACAAGATCTTACATATTTCTTGCAGTCGTTCATCAAGTTTGGCCACCAGAATGTAAGGGAGATCAAATTAGCCGTCTTGTGAATCCCAAAGTGACCCGCTAGGGGATGATCATGACATCGCCCTAGGACGGCAACTCTGAACTGTTCTGGGACCTGCAGTAATTGGTAGTTGGAGTTAAGGAAGTTCAACCTGTCTTGTACGGCAGGTACAGAAGAATCAATAGGCAGCTCAGGCAAGAAAGAAGGATGGTATCCATAATTGGCGAAAAAAGGTGACTGTTTGGTTACCGAATGGGTGGAATTATTGTATGAAAATTCCGCGAGTGGGAGAAGTGATAGCCAGTCATCCTGTGCAAAAGAAGAAAAGCATCGTAGGTACTGTTCAAGGGTTTGATTGACCCTTTCAGTCTGTCCATTAGTTTGTGGGTGATAAGCTGTGGAGAGGCGGAGTTCAATGTTCAATGTTTCACATAAGGCCCTCCAAAATCTAGAAGTGAACTGCACCCCTCGATCAGAAACTATGCTGTCAGGGATGCCATGCAACCTTACAATCTCCTTGATAAAAGTTGAGGCAGTCTCCGGGGCAGAAGGAGTTCCTTGCAGAGGTACAAAGTGGGCCATTTTGGTCAAACGATCAACCACAACGAAAATGGTAGTAAAGTCTTCAGATGGGGGAAGTTCTACTATAAAATCCATGGAGATCATGCTCCATGGTTTCTCAGGTACAGGAAGGGGCTCAAGTAGACCCCAAGTTCTGGCTCTGTCTGTCTTATTCCGAAGGCATGAAATACAAGATCTTACATATTTCTTGCAGTCGTTCATCAAGTTTGGCCACCAGAATGTACGGAAGATCAAATTAGCCGTCTTGTGAATCCCAAAGTGACCCGCTAGGGGATGATCATGACATCGCCCTAGGACGGCAACTCTGAACTGTTCTGGGACCTGCAGTAATTGGTAGTTGGAGTTAAGGAAGTTCAACCTGTCTTGTACGGCAGGTACAGAAGAATCAATAGGCAGCTCAGGCAAGAAAGAAGGATGGTATCCATAATTGGCGAAAAAAGGTGACTGTTTGGTTACCGAATGGGTGGAATTATTGTATGAAAATTCCGCGAGTGGGAGAAGTGATAGCCAGTCATCCTGTGCAAAAGAAGAAAAGCATCGTAGGTACTGTTCAAGGGTTTGATTGACCCTTTCAGTCTGTCCATTAGTTTGTGGGTGATAAGCTGTGGAGAGGCAGAGTTCAATGTTCAAAGTTTCACATAAGGCCCTCCAAAATCTAGAAGTGAACTGCACCCCTCGATCAGAAACTATGCTGTCAGGGATGCCATGCAACCTTACAATCTCCTTGATAAAAGTTGAGGCAGTCTCCGGGGCAGAAGAAGTTCCTTGCAGAGGTACAAAGTGGGCCATTTTGGTCAAACGATCAACCACAACGAAAATGGTAGTGAAGTCTTCAGATGGGGGAAGTTCTACTATAAAATCCATGGAGATCATGCTCCATGGTTTCTCAGGTACAGGAAGGGGCTCAAGTAGACCCCAAGTTCTGGCTCTGTCTGTCTTATTCCGAAGGCATGAAATACAAGATCTTACATATTTCTTGCAGTCGTTCATCAAATTTGGCCACCAGAATGTACGGGAGATCAAATTGGCCGTCTTGTGAATCCCAAAGTGACCCGCTCTTGTAACTTCTGCACAATATTTGAGAGTGCAGAAATAGTTTGGTAAATGTCCTTCGGTGGAGAGGCCTCCCTTCCAGACTCCATCTCTGGCTGACTGGTACTGTCACGTACCTGGTAGGAGTCTGGAATGACGAGGTCGGCCTCCCTTGTATCTCCAACCCAAGCCCCACTGAGGATGGGACAGACCTAGGGTGAGGAGTTACACGAGTGCCTGTAGTTGCGTGCAGAACTTGTCAGCTGAGTTGCAGACGTGGAGATGCAGGCAGAGCATCTGGTAAGGAACTGGACTCAGGAAAGCTGGTAGGATGGACAGCTAGCACAGGCACTGGAGACAGCGTTAAGCCAAGCAGGAGGCTGGTGCAGGATCACAAGGGTGGCCGGGTTCGGTAGCAGACGGGCAGCGAGGTACTGGAAAAGGTTCAAGATTCAAATTGCCTCTTCTCTTCTTGTCGAAGAACTTTTTATTATCTGCCTGGGTCTTGGAGATTGTATCCTGCAGTAATTGGTAGTTTGAGTTAAGGAAGTTCAACCTGTCTTGTACGGCAGGTACAGAAGAATCAATAGGCAGCTTAGGCAAGAAAGAAGGATGGTATCCATAATTGGCGAAAAAAGGTGACTGTTTGGTTGCCGAATGGGTGAAATTATTGTATGAAAATTCCGCGAGTGGGAGAAGTGATAGCCAGTCATCCTGCGCAAAAGAAGAAAAGCATCGTAGGTACTGTTCAAGGGTTTGATTGACCCTTTCAGTCTGTCCATTAGTTTGTGGGTGATAAGCTGTGGAGAGGCGGAGTTCAATGTTCAAAGTTTCACATAAGGCCCTCCAACATCTAGAAGTGAACTGCACCCCTCGATCAGAAACTATGCTGTCAGGGATGCCATGCAACCTTACAATCTCCTTGATAAAAGTTGAGGCAGTCTCCGGGGCAGAAGGAGTTCCTTGCAGAGGTACAAAGTGGGCCATTTTGGTCAAACGATCAACCACAACGAAAATGGTAGTGAAGTCTTCAGATGGGGGAAGTTCTACTATAAAATCCATGGAGATCATGCTCCATGGTTTCTCAGGTACAGGAAGGGGCTCAAGTAAACCCCAAGTTCTGGCTCTGTCTGTCTTATTCCGAAGGCATGAAATACAAGATCTTACATATTTCTTGCAGTCGTTCATCAAGTTTGGCCACCAGAATGTACGGGAGATCAAATTAGCCGTCTTGTGAATCCCAAAGTGACCCGCTAGGGGATGATCATGACATCGCCCTAGGACGGCAACTCTGAACTGTTCTGGGACCTGCAGTAATTGGTAGTTGGAGTTAAGGAAGTTCAACCTGTCTTGTACGGCAGGTACAGAAGAATCAATAGGCAGCTCAGGCAAGAAAGAAGGATGGTATCCATAATTGGCGAAAAAAGGTGACTGTTTGGTTGCCGAATGGGTGGAATTATTGTATGAAAATTCCGCGAGTGGGAGAAGTGATAGCCAGTCATCCTGTGCAAAAGAAGAAAAGCATCGTAGGTACTGTTCTAGGGTTTGATTGACCCTTTCAGTCTGTCCATTAGTTTGTGGGTGATAAGCTGTGGAGAGGCGGAGTTCAATGTTCAAAGTTTCACATAAGGCCCTCCAAAATCTAGAAGTGAACTGCACCCCTCGATCAGAAACTATGCTGTCAGGGATGCCATGCAACCTTACAATCTCCTTGATAAAAGTTGAGGCAGTCTCCGGGGCAGAAGGAGTTCCTTGCAGAGGTACAAAGTGGGCCATTTTGGTCAAACGATCAACCACAACGAAAATGGTAGTGAAGTCTTCAGATGGGGGAAGTTCTACTATAAAATCCATGGAGATCATGCTCCATGGTTTCTCAGGTACAGGAAGGGGCTCAAGTAGACCCCAAGTTCTGGCTCTGTCTGTCTTATTCCGAAGGCATGAAATACAAGATCTTAGATATTTCTTGCAGTCGTTCATCAAGTTTGGCCACCAGAATGTACGGGAGATCAAATTAGCCGTCTTGTGAATCCCAAAGTGACCCGCTAGGGGATGATCATGACATCACCCTAGGACGGCAAGTCTGAACTGTTCTGGGACCTGCAGTAATTGGTAGTTGGAGTTAAGGAAGTTCAACCTGTCTTGTACGGCAGGTACAGAAGAATCAATAGGCAGCTCAGGCAAGAAAGAAGGATGGTATCCATAATTGGCGAAAAAAGGTGACTGTTTGGTTGCCGAATGGGTGGAATTATTGTATGAAAATTCCGCGAGTGGGAGAAGTGATAGCCAGTCATCCTGCGCAAAAGAAGAAAAGCATCGTAGGTACTGTTCAAGGGTTTGATTGACCCTTTCAGTCTGTCCATTAGTTTGTGGGTGATAAGCTGTGGAGAGGCGGAGTTCAATGTTCAAAGTTTCACATAAGGCCCTCCAACATCTAGAAGTGAACTGCACCCCTCGATCAGAAACTATGCTGTCAGGGATGCCATGCAACCTTACAATCTCCTTGATAAAAGTTGAGGCAGTCTCCGGGGCAGAAGGAGTTCCTTGCAGAGGTACAAAGTGGGCCATTTTGGTCAAACGATCAACCACAACGAAAATGCTAGTGAAGTCTTCAGATGGGGGAAGTTCTACTATAAAATATATGGAGATCATGCTCCATGGTTTCTCAGGTACAGGAAGGGGCTCAAGTAGACCCCAAGTTCTGGCTCTGTCTGTCTTATTCCGAAGGCATGAAATACAAGATCTTACATATTTCTTGCAGTCGTTCATCAAGTTTGGCCACCAGAATGTACGGGAGATCAAATTAGCCGTCTTGTGAATCCCAAAGTGACCCGCTAGGGGATGATCATGACATCGCCCTAGGACGGCAACTCTGAACTGTTCTGGGACCTGCAGTAATTGGTAGTTGGAGTTAAGGAAGTTCAACCTGTCTTGTACGGCAGGTACAGAAGAATCAATAGGCAGCTCAGGCAAGAAAGAAGGATGGTATCCATAATTGGCGAAAAAAGGTGACTGTTTGGTTGCCGAATGGGTGGAATTATTGTATGAAAATTCCGCGAGTGGGAGAAGTGATAGCCAGTCATCCTGTGCAAAAGAAGAAAAGCCTCGTAGGTACTGTTCAAGGGTTTGATTGACCCTTTCAGTCTGTCCATTAGTTTGTGGGTGATAAGCTGTGGAGAGGCGGAGTTCAATGTTCAAAGTTTCACATAAGGCCCTCCAAAATCTAGAAGTGAACTGCACCCCTCGATTAGAAACTATGCTGTCAGGGATGCCATGCAACCTTACAATCTCCTTGATAAAAGTTGAGGCAGTCTCCGGGGCAGAAGGAGTTCCTTGCAGAGGTACAAAGTGGGCCATTTTGGTCAAACGATCAACCACAACGAAAATGGTAGTGAAGTCTTCAGATGGGGGAAGTTCTACTATAAAATCCATGGAGATCATGCTCCATGGTTTCTCAGGTACAGGAAGGGGCTCAAGTAGACCCCAAGTTCTGGCTCTGTCTGTCTTATCTTGAAGGCATGAAATACAAGATCTTACATATTTCTTGCAGTCGTTCATCAAATTTGGCCACCAGAATGTACGGAAGATCAAATTAGCCGTCTTGTGAATCCCAAAGTGACCCGCTCTTGTAACTTCTGCACAATATTTGAGAGCGCAGAAATAGTTTGGTAAATGTCCTTCGGTGGAGAGGCCTCCCTTCCAGACTCCATCTCTGGCTGACTGGTACTGTCACGTACCTGGTAGGAGTCTGGAATGACGAGGTCGGCCTCCCTTGTATCTCCAACCCAAGCCCCACTGAGGATGGGACAGACCTAGGGTGAGGAGTTACACGAGTGCCTGTAGTTGCGTGCAGAACTTGTCAGCTGAGTTGCAGACGTGGAGATGCAGGCAGAGCATCTGGTAAGGAACTGGACTCAGGAAAGCTGGTAGGATGGACAGCTAGCACAGGCACTGGAGAAAGCGTTAAGCCAAGCAGGAGGCTGGTGCAGGATCACAAGGGTGGCCGGGTTCGGTAGCAGACGGGCAGCGAGGTACTGGAAAAGGTTCAAGATTCAAATTGCCTCTTCTCTTCTTGTCGAAGAACTTTTTATTATCTGCCTGGGTCTTGGAGATTGTATCCTGCAGTAATTGGTAGTTGGAGTTAAGGAAGTTCAACCTGTCTTGTACGGCAGGTACAGAAGAATCAATAGGCAGCTCAGGCAAGAAAGAAGGATGGTATCCATAATTGGCGAAAAAAGGTGACTGTTTGGTTGCCGAATGGGTGGAATTATTGTATGAAAATTCCGCGAGTGGGAGAAGTGATAGCCAGTCATCCTGTGCAAAAGAAGAAAAGCATCGTAGGTACTGTTCTAGGGTTTGATTGACCCTTTCAGTCTGTCCATTAGTTTGTGGGTGATAAGCTGTAGAGAGGCGGAGTTCAATGTTCAAAGTTTCACATAAGGCCCTCCAAAATCTAGAAGTGAACTGCACCCCTCGATCAGAAACTATGCTGTCAGGGATGCCATGCAACCTTACAATCTCCTTGATAAAAGTTGAGGCAGTCTCCGGGGCAGAAGGAGTTCCTTGCAGAGGTACAAAGTGGGCCATTTTGGTCAAACGATCAACCACAACGAAAATGGTAGTGAAGTCTTCAGATGGGGGAAGTTCTACTATAAAATCCATGGAGATCATGCTCCATGGTTTCTCAGGTACAGGAAGGGGCTCAAGTAGACCCCAAGTTCTGGCTCTGTCTGTCTTATTCCGAAGGCATGAAATACAAGATCTTACATATTTCTTGCAGTCGTTCATCAAGTTTGGCCACCAGAATGTACGGGAGATCAAATTAGCCGTCTTGTGAATCCCAAAGTGACCCGCTAGGGGATGATCATGACATCGCCCTAGGACGGCAACTCTGAACTGTTCTGGGACCTGCAGTAATTGGTAGTTGGAGTTAAGGAAGTTCAACCTGTCTTGTACGGCAGGTACAGAAGAATCAATAGGCAGCTCAGGCAAGAAAGAAGGATGGTATCCATAATTGGCGAAAAAAGGTGACTGTTTGGTTGCCGAATGGGTGGAATTATTGTATGAAAATTCCGCGAGTGGGAGAAGTGATAGCCAGTCATCCTGTGCAAAAGAAGAAAAGCCTCGTAGGTACTGTTCAAGGGTTTGATTGACCCTTTCAGTCTGTCCATTAGTTTGTGGGTGATAAGCTGTGGAGAGGCGGAGTTCAATGTTCAAAGTTTCACATAAGGCCCTCCAAAATCTAGAAGTGAACTGCACCCCTCGATTAGAAACTATGCTGTCAGGGATGCCATGCAACCTTACAATCTCCTTGATAAAAGTTGAGGCAGTCTCCGGGGCAGAAGGAGTTCCTTGCAGAGGTACAAAGTGGGCCATTTTGGTCAAACGATCAACCACAACGAAAATGGTAGTGAAGTCTTCAGATGGGGGAAGTTCTACTATAAAATCCATGGAGATCATGCTCCATGGTTTCTCAGGTACAGGAAGGGGCTCAAGTAGACCCCAAGTTCTGGCTCTGTCTGTCTTATTCCGAAGGCGTGAAATACAAGATCTTACATATTTCTTGCAGTCGTTCATCAAATTTGGCCACCAGAATGTACGGAAGATCAAATTAGCCGTCTTGTGAATCCCAAAGTGACCCGCTCTTGTAACTTCTGCACAATATTTGAGAGCGCAGAAATAGTTTGGTAAATGTCCTTCGGTGGAGAGGCCTCCCTTCCAGACTCCATCTCTGGCTGACTGGTACTGTCACGTACCTGGTAGGAGTCTGGAATGACGAGGTCGGCCTCCCTTGTATCTCCAACCCAAGCCCCACTGAGGATGGGACAGACCTAGGGTGAGGAGTTACACGAGTGCCTGTAGTTGCGTGCAGAACTTGTCAGCTGAGTTGCAGACGTGGAGATGCAGGCAGAGCATCTGGTAAGGAACTGGACTCAGGAAAGCTGGTAGGATGGACAGCTAGCACAGGCACTGGAGAAAGCGTTAAGCCAAGGAGGAGGCTGGTGCAGGATCACAAGGGTGGCCGGGTTCGGTAGCAGACGGGCAGCGAGGTACTGGAAAAGGTTCAAGATTCAAATTGCCTCTTCTCTTCTTGTCGAAGAACTTTTTATTATCTGCCTGGGTCTTGGAGATTGTATCCTGCAGTAATTGGTAGTTGGAGTTAAGGAAGTTCAACCTGTCTTGTACGGCAGGTACAGAAGAATCAATAGGCAGCTCAGGCAAGAAAGAAGGATGGTATCCATAATTGGTGAAAAAAGGTGACTGTTTGGTTGCCGAATGGGTGGAATTATTGTATGAAAATTCCGCGAGTGGGAGAAGTGATAGCCAGTCATCCTGTGCAAAAGAAGAAAAGCATCGTAGGTACTGTTCTAGGGTTTGATTGACCCTTTCAGTCTGTCCATTAGTTTGTGGGTGATAAGCTGTGGAGAGGCGGAGTTCAATGTTCAAAGTTTCACATAAGGCCCTCCAAAATCTAGAAGTGAACTGCACCCCTCGATCAGAAACTATGCTGTCAGGGATGCCATGCAACCTTACAATCTCCTTGATAAAAGTTGAGGCAGTCTCCGGGGCAGAAGGAGTTCCTTGCAGAGGTATAAAGTGGGCCATTTTGGTCAAACGATCAACCACACCGAAAATGGTAGTGAAGTCTTCAGATGGGGGAAGTTCTACTATAAAATCCATGGAGATCATGCTCCATGGTTTCTCAGGTACAGGAAGGGGCTCAAGTAGACCCCAAGTTCTGGCTCTGTCTGTCTTATTCCGAAGGCATGAAATACAAGATCTTACATATTTCTTGCAGTCGTTCATCAAGTTTGGCCACCAGAATGTACGGGAGATCAAATTAGCCGTCTTGTGAATCCCAAAGTGACCCGCTAGGGGATGATCATGACATCGCCCTAGGACGGCAACTCTGAACTGTTCTGGGATAAAGATTTGCCTCTTATGGAAGTACAGGCCATCCCTTAGTTGAATAGCCAGGTCCTTGGAAGGCGGTTGGTCTTCCACATATTTTCTTATTTGTGACATCAGATCCGCCTGAAGAAGTAAAAAATTATTGGCTGGTAGAATAGTATCAGGTTCCGAGGATACAAATGGATCACTGAACATGCGGGACAAGGCATCTGGTTTCCCGTTCTTTGAGCCAGGACGGTAGGTTATATGAAACATGAAACGAGAGAAAAAAGTGCCCATCTTGCCTGCCGAGGTCTTAGGCGTTTAGTTTTCAAATACTCAAGATTCTTGTGATCTGTGAAGATAAGAATTGGGTGAGAAGCTCCCTCCAAAAGGTAACGCCATTCTTCAAGAGCGGCCTTGATAGCCAGTAGCTCTCGGTCACCAACATCATAATTCCTTTCAGAAGGATTTAATTTTTTAGAGAAGAAGGCCACAGGGTGGAGCAATGATTTGGGCCCTTGGCGTTGGGAAATGCATTTTCCCCAACTGCATTTTCCGAGGCGTCTACCTCCAAAACATAAGCTAAGGAGGGATCGGGATGTTTCAAGATGGGAGCTGAGGTGAATAAGGCTTTCAACTGTTCAAACGCTGTCTGAGCCTCTGGGGTCCATCGAAAGGGAACATGCTGTTTCGTTAGCTGAGTAATGGGAGTGATGATGCCAGAAAAGTCCTTAATAAATTTTCTATAAAAGTTAGCAAACCCCACGAACCTCTGTACAGCTTTTCTGTCAGTAGGAGCAGGCCATTCCAAGACAGAAGCGACTTTCTGAGGGTCCATGGAGATTCCCTCGGCGGAGATGACAAGCCCTAGGAAATGCACAACTTGCTTTTCAAAGTCGCATTTTTCAGCCTTTGCGTAAAGTCGGTGTTCCCGCAATCGAGCTAATACCTTTTTTACATGAGTCCGACGGGATTCTAAAGTTTCAGAGAATACAAGGATGTCATCCAGATACACGATGACGAATAAATCAAGAAAGTCCCGAAAAACATCGTTTACCAGATGCTGGAATGTGGCTGGAGCATTGCAGAGCCCGAATGGCATGACTAAATACTCAAAGTGGCCAAAGCGTGTCCGGAAGGCCGTCTTCCATTCGTCTCCCTCCCTGATTCTGACAAGATTATAGGCACCCCTCAAGTCCAGTTTGGAGAACACTCGTGCCCCTCGCAGCCTCTGGAATAGTTCGGGAATCAGAGGAAGAGGGTACCGATTCTTGACAGTGACCCTGTTAAGGTCACGATAGTCCACACAGAGCCTCAAGGTGTGGTCTTTTTTCTCAACGAAGAAAATACCGGCTCCTGCTGGTGAAGTGGAAGGCCGAATGAACTGCTTTTCAAGGCTCTCGTCGATATAGGTACGCAGGGCTTCCAATTCAAGCTCAGAGAGAGGGTAAATCCGACCAAACGGGATCTCGGCTCCCGGTAGAAGTTCAATGGGGCAATCGTAAGTTCTATGAGGTGGAAGAGTGTCTGCACCCTTTTTATTAAAGACGTCCAGAAATTCGTGATAAGCAACCGGGATCAGTTTAGAGGCTTCATGGTCAGGGTGGATACCCAGGAGGGGCGTGGAGTTGACAGTTCCTCTAAAGAGGCAGTGCGTCTGGCAGTAGTTGGACGAAAAAAAAAATATCTCCGGTAAGCCAGTCAACGTGAGGGTTGTGTGCCTTCAACCATGGAATGCTGAGGATAACGGGAAACATGGGAGAAGCTATGACATCCAAACGGAGGAGTTCGCTATGGCCTGAAGAAGTCTGGCAGAGAATAGGCAAGGTCTCTTGAGTTTTCGTAGTTTACCTCTTTCTCCTGCTGAACGTCTACGTCGAGTCCAAGGCAGTCTGTGTCTCTTCTGCGGGGAGGTTGGCCACTTCATACGAACTTGTCCGGCAGAGACCTGCAGGGTCAGTGATGATCCACAGTACATCAGGGATGGTCCATAGTACATCAGGGATGATCCATAGTACATCAGGGATGGTCCATAGTACACCAGTGATGGCCCATAGTACATCAGTGATGATCCACAGTACATCAGTGATTATCTATAGTACATCAGTGATGATCCACAGTACACCAGTGATGATTCACAGTACATCAGTGATGGTCCATAGTACATCAGGGATGGTCCATAGTACATCAGGGATGATCCATAGTACACCAGCGCTGGCCCATAGTACATCAGTGATGATCTATAGTACATCAGTGATGATCCATAGTACACCAGTGATGATTAATAGTACACCAGTGATGATTCATAGTACACCGGTGATGGTCCATAGTACATCAGTGATGATCTATAGTACATCAGTGATGATCCACAGTACATCAGTGATGATCCACAGTACACCAGTGATGGCCCATAGTACATCAGTGATGATCTATAGTACATCAGTGATGATCATCAGTACATCAGTGATGATCCACAGTACATCAGTGATGATCCACAGTACATCAGTGATGATCCACAGTACATCAGGGATGGTCCACAGTACATCACTGATGATCCATAGCACATCAGTGATGGCCCATAGTACATCAGTGATGGCCCATAGTACATCAGTGATGGCCCATAGTACATCAGTGATGATCCATAGTACACCAGTGATGATCCATAGTACACCAGGGATGATCCACAGTACATCAGTGATGATCCACAGTACATCAGTGATGGTCCATAGTAAATTAGTGATGGTCCATAGTACACCAGTAATGATCCATAGTACTCCAGTGATGGCCCATAGTACACCAGTGATGGCCCATAGTACATCAGTGATGATCTATAGTACATCAGTGATGATCCACAGTACATCAGGGAAGGTCCATAGTACATCAGGGATGATCCATAGTACATCAGTGATGATCCACAGTACATCAGTGATGATCCACAGTACATCAGTGATGATCCACAGTACATCAGGGATGGTCCACAGTACATCAGTGATGATCCATAGTACACCAGTCATGATCCATAGTACATCAGTGATAATCCATAGTACATCAGTGATGGCCCACAGTACATCAGGGATGATCCACAGTACATCAGTGATAATCCATAGTACACCAGTGATGGCCCATAGTACACCAGTGATGGCCCATAGTACATCAGTGATGATCCACAGTACATCAGTGATGATCTATAGTACACCAGTGATGATTCACAGTACATCAGGGATGGTCCATAGTACATCAGGGATGGTCCATAGTACATCAGGGATGATCCATAGTACACCAGTGATGATCCATAGTACACAAGTGATGGCCCATAGTACATCAGTGATGATCTATAGTACATCAGTGATGATCCATAGTACACCAGTGATGATCCATAGTACACCAGTGATGATTCATAGTACACCAGTGATGGTCCATAGTACATCAGTGATGATCTATAGTACATCAGTGATGATCCATAGTACACCAGTGATGATTAATAGTACACCAGTGATGATTCATAGTACACCAGTGATGGTCCATAGTACATCAGTGATGATCTATAGTACATCAGTGATGATCCACAGTACATCAGTGATGATCCACAGTACACCAGTGATGGCCCATAGTACATCAGTGATGATCTATAGTACATCAGTGATGATCCTCAGTACATCAGTGATGATCCACAGTACATCAGTGATGATCCACAGTACATCAAGGATGGTCCACAGTACATCAGTGATGATCCATAGTACATCAGTGATGGCCCATAGCACATCAGTGATGATCCATAGTACACCAGTGATTATCCATAGTACACCAGGGATGATCCACAGTACATCAGTGATGATCCACAGTACATCAGTGATGGTCCATAGTAAATTAGTGATGGTCCATAGTACACCAGTGATGATCCATAGTACTCCAGTGATGGCCCATAGTACACCAGTGATGGCCCATAGTACATCAGTGATGATCTATAGTACATCAGTGATGATCCACAGTACATCAGGGATGGTCCATAGTACATCAGGGATGATCCATAGTACATCAGTGATGATCCACAGTACATCAGTGATGATCCACAGTACATCAGTGATGATCCACAGTACATCAGGGATGGTCCACAGTACATCAGTGATGATCCATAGTACACCAGTCATGATCCATAGTACATCAGTGATGATCCATAGTACATCAGTGATGGCCCACAGTACATCAGGGATGATCCACAGTACATCAGTGATGATCCATAGTACACCAGTGATGGCCCATAGTACATCAGTGATGATCCACAGTACATCAGTGATGATCTATAGTACATCAGTGATGATCCACAGTACACCAGTGATGATTCACAGTACATCAGGGATGGTCCATAGTACATCAGGGATGGTCCATAGTACATCAGGGATGATCCATAGTACACCAGTGATGATCCATAGTACACAAGTGATGACCCATAGTATATCAGTGATGATCTATAGTACATCAGTGATGATCCATAGTACACAAGTGATGATCCATAGTACACCAGTGATGATTCATAGTCACCAGTGATGGTCCATAGTACATCAGTGATGATCTATAGTACATCAGTGATGATCCACAGTACATCAGTGATGATCCACAGTACATCAGTGATGATCCATAGTACACCAGCGATGGCCCATAGTACACCAGTGATGGCCCATAGTACATCAGTGATGATCTATAGTTCATCAGTGATGATCCTCAGTACATCAGTGATGATCCACAGTACATCAGTGATGATCCACAGTACATCAGTGATGATCCACAGTACATCAGGGATGGTCCACAGTACATCAGTGATGATCCATAGTACATCAGTGATGGCCCATAGTACATCAGTGATGATCCATATTACACCAGTGATGATCCATATTACACCAGGGATGACCCACAGTACATCAGTGATGATCCACAGTACATCAGTGATGGTCCATAGTAAATCAGTGATGGTCCATAGTACACCAGTGATGATCCATAGTTCACCAGTGATGGCCCATAGTACACCAGTGATGATCCATAGTACACCAGAGATGGCCCATAGTATACCAGTGATGTCCCATAGTACATCAGGGATGATCCACAGTACATGAGTGATGATCCATAGTACACCAGGGATGGCCCATAGTACATCAGTGATGGCTCATAGTACATCAGTGATGATCCATAATACATCAGTGATGATCCATAGTACACCAGTGATGGCCCATAGTACTTCAGTGATGATCTATAGTACATCAGTGATGATCCACAGTACATCAGTGATGATCCACAGTACATCAGTGATGATCCACGGTACATCAGTGATGATCCATAGTACATCAGTGATGATCCTCAGTACATCAGTGATGATCCACAGTACATCAGTGATGATCTACAGTACATCAGTGATGATCCACAGGACATCAGGGATGGTCCACAGTACATCAGTGATGATCCATAGTACACCAGTCATGATCCATTGTACATCAGTGATGATCCATAGTACATCAGTGATGATCCATAGTACACCAGTGATGGCCCATAGTACACCAGTGATAATCCATAGTACACCAGTGATGGCCCATAGTACTTCAGTGATGATCTATAGTACATCAGTGATGATCCACAGTACATCAGTGATGATCCACAATACATCAGGGATGGTCCACAGTATATCAGTGATGATCCATAGTACATCAGTGATGGCCCACAGTACATCAGTGATGATCCACAGTACATCAGTGATGATCCATAGTACACCAGTGATGGTCCATAGTACACCAGTGATGGTCCATAGTACATCAGTGATGATCCATAGTACATCAGTGATGATCCACAGTACATCAGGGATGGTCCACAGTACATCAGTGATGATCCATAGTACACCAGTGATGGCCCAAAGCACATCAGTGATGGTCCATAGCACACCAGGGATGATCCATAGTAATCCAGTGATGATCCATAGTACACCAGTGATGGCCCATAGTACACCAGTGATGGCCCATAGTACATCAGTGATGATCTATAGTACATCAGGGATGGTCCACAGTACATCAGTGATGATCCATAGTACACCAGTGATGATCCATAGTACATCAGTGATGATCCATAGTACACCTGTGATGGCCAACAGTACACCAGTGATGGCCCACAGTACATCAGTGATGATCCACAGTACATCAGGGATGATCCACAGTATATCAGGGATGGTCCACAGTATATCAGTGATGATCCATAGTACACCAGTGATGATCCATAGTACACCAGTGATGATCCATAGTACACCAGGGATGATCCATAGTACACCAGTGATGATCCATAGTACACCAGTGATGATCCATAGTACATCAGTGATGGTCCATAGTACACCAGTGATGATCCATAGTACACCAGTGATGGCCCATAGTACACCAGTGATGGCCCATAGTACACCAGTGATGATCCATAGTACACCAGTGATGGCCCATAGTACACCAGTGATGTCCCATAGTACATCAGTGATGATCCACAGTACATCAGTGATGATCCATAGTACACCAGGGATGGCCCATAGTACATCAGTGATGGCTCATAGTACATCAGTGATGATCTATAGTACATCAGTGATGATCCATAGTACACCAGTGATGATCCATAGTACATCAGTGATGGCTCATAGTACATCAGTGATGATCCATAGTACACCAGTGATGATCCATAGTACATCAGTGATGGCTCATAGTACATCAGTGATGATCCATAATACATCAGTGATGATCCATAGTACATCAGTGATGATCCATAGTACATCAGTGATGATCCATAGTACACCAGTCATGGCCCATAGTACTACAGTGATGATCTATAGTACATCAGTGATGATCCACAGTACATCAGTGATGATCCACAGTACATCAGTGATGATCCAAGGTACATCAGTGATGATCCATAGTACATCAGTGATGATCCTCAGTACATCAGTGATGATCCACAGTACATCAGTGATGATCCACAGTACATCAGTGATGATCCACAGTACATCAGTGATGATCCACAGTACATCAGGGATGGTCCACAGTACATCAGTGATGATCCATAGTACATCAGTGATGATCCATAGTACACCAGTGATGATCCATAGTACACCAGTGATGGCCCATAGTACTTCAGTGATGATTTATAGTACATCAGTGATGATCCACAGTACATCAGTGATGATCCACAATACATCAGGGATGGTCCACAGTATATCAGTGATGATCCATAGTACATCAGTGATGGCCCACAGTACATCAGTGATGATCCACAGTACATCAGTGATGATCCATAGTACACCAGTGATGGCCCATAGTACATCAGTGATGGTCCATAGTACATCAGTGATGATCCATAGTACATCAGTGATGATCCATAGTACATCAGTGATGATCCATAGTACACCAGTGATGGCCCATAGTACATCAGTAATGATCTATAGTACATCAGTGATGATCCACAGTACATCAGTGATGATCCACAGTACATCAGTTATGATCCACAGTACATCAGTGATGATCCACAGTACATCAGTGATGATCCACAATACTTCAGTGATGATCCACAGTACATCAGTGATGATCCACAGTACATCAGGGATGGTCCACAGTATATCAGTGATGATCCATAGTACATCAGTGATGGCCCATAGTACATCAGTGATGATCCATAGTACACCAGTGATGATCCATAGTACACCAGTGATGTTCCATAGTACACCAGGGATGATCCACAGTACATCAGTGATGATCCACAGTACATCAGTGGTGGTCCACAGTACATCAGTGATGGTCCATAGTACACCAGTGATGATCCATAGTACACCAGTGATGATCCATAGTACACCAGTGATGGCCCATAGTACACCAGTGATGGCCCATAGTACATCAGTGATGATCCATAGTACATCAGTGATGATCCACAGTACATCAGTGATGATCCACAGTACATCAGGGATGGTCCATAGTACATCAGTGATGATCCACAGTACACCAGTGATGGCCCATAGTACATCAGTGATGAACTATAGTACATCAGTGATGATCCACAGTACATCAGGGATGGTCCATAGTACATCAGTGATGATCTATATACATAGTACACCAGTGATGATCTATAGTACATCAGTGATGAGCTACAGTACATCAGTTATGATCCACAGTACATTAGTGAGGATCCACAGTACATCAGTGATGATCCACAATACTTCAGTGATGATCCACAGTACATCAGTGATGATCCACAGTACATCAGGGATGGTCTCCACAGTATATCAGTGATGATCCATAGTACATCAGTGATGGTCCATAGTACATCAGTGATGATCCATAGTACACCAGTGATGATCCATAGTACACCAGTGATGATCCATAGTACACCAGTGATGGCCCATAGTACACCAGTGATAGCCCATAGTACATCAGTGATGATCCATAGTACATCAGTGATGATCCACAGTACATCAGTGATGATCCACAGTACATCAGGGATGGTCCATAGTACATCAGTGATGATCCATAGTACACCAGTGATGATCCATAGTACACCAGTGATGGCCCATAGTACATCAGTGATGAACTATAGTACATCAGTGATGATCCACAGTACATCAGGGATGGTCCATAGTACATCAGTGATGATCCATAGTACACCAGTGATGATCCATAGTACACCAGTGATGGCCCATAGTACATCAGTGATGAACTATAGTACATCAGTGATGATCCACAGTACATCAGTGATGATCCATAGTACATCAGTGATGATCCACAGTACATCAGTGATGATCCACAGTACATCAGGGATGGTCCATAGTACATCAGTGATGATCCATAGTACACCAGTGATGATCCATAGTACACCAGTGATGGCCCATAGTACATCAGTGATGAACTATAGTACATCAGTGATGATCCACAGTACATCAGTGATGATCCACAGTACATCAGGGATGGTCCATAGTACACCAGTGATGATCCACAGTACACCAGTGATGATCCATAGTACACCAGTGATGGTCCATAGTACATCAGTGATGATCTATAGTACATCAGTGATGGTTCATAGTACATCAGTGATGATCTATAGTACATCAGTGATGATCTATAGTACATCAGTGATGATCCACAGTACATCAGTTATGATACACAGTACATCAGTGATGATCCACAGTACATCAGTGATGATCCACAATACTTCAGTGATGATCCACAGTACATCAGTGATGATCCACAGTACATCAGGGATGGTCCACAGTATATCAGTGATGATCCATAGTACATCAGTGATGGTCCATAGTACATCAGTGATGGTCCATAGTACACCAGTGATGATCCATAGTACACCAGTGATGGCCCATAGTACATCAGTGATGATCCATAGTACATCAGTGATGATCCACAGTACATCAGTGATGATCCACAGTACATCAGTGATGATCCACAGTACATCAGGGATGGTCCATAGTACATCAGTGATGATCCATAGTACACCAGTGATGATCCATAGTACACCAGTGATGGCCCATAGTACATCAGTGATGAACTATAGTACATCAGTGATGATCCACAGTACATTAGGGATGGTCCATCGTACATCAGTGATGATCCATAGTACACCAGTGATGATCCATAGTACACCAGTGATGGCCCATAGTACATCAGTGATGAACTATAGTACATCAGTGATGATCCACAGTACATCAGTGATGATCCATAGTACATCAGTGATGATCCACAGTACATCAGTGATGATCCACAGTACATCAGGGATGGTCCATAGTACATCAGTGATGATCCATAGTACACCAGTGATGATCCATAGTACACCAGTGATGGCCCATAGTACATCAGTGATGAACTATAGTACATCAGTGATGATCCACAGTACATCAGTGATGATCCACAGTACATCAGGGATGGTCCATAGTACACCAGTGATGATCCACAGTACACCAGTGATGATCCATAGTACACCAGTGATGGCCCATAGTACACCAGTGATGATCCATAGTACACCAGAGATGGCCCATAGTATACCAGTGATGAGCTATAGTACATCAGTGATGATCTATAGTACATCAGTGATGATCCATAGTACACCAGTGATGATCCATAGTACATCAGTGATGGCCCATAGTACACCAGTGATGATCCATAGTACACCAGTGATGATCCATAGTACTTCAGTGATGGCCCATAGTACACCAGTGATGATCCATAGTACATCAGTGATGGCTCATAGTACATCAGTGATGATCTATAATACATCAGTGATGATCCATAGTACACCAGTGATGGCCCATAGTACTTCAGTGATGATCTATAGTACATCAGTGATGATCCACAGTACATCAGTGATGATCCACAGTACATCAGTGATGATCCACGGTACATCAGTGATGATCCTCAGTACATCAGTGATGATCCACAGTACATCAGTGATGATCCACAGTACATCAGTGATGATCCACAGTACATCAGTGATGATCCACAGGACATCAGGGATGGTCCACAGTACATCAGTGATGATCCATAGTACACCAGTCATGATCCATAGTACATCAGTGATGATCCATAGTACATCAGTGATGATCCATAGTACACCAGTGATGGCCCATAGTACACCAGTGATGATCCATAGTACACCAGTGATGGCCCATAGTACTTCAGTGATGATCTATAGTACATCAGTGATGATCCACAGTACATCAGTGATGATCCACAATACATCAGGGATGGTCCACAGTATATCAGTGATGATCCATAGTACATCAGTGATGGCCCACAGTACATCAGTGATGATCCACAGTATATCAGTGATGATCCATAGTACACCAGTGATGGTCCATAGTACACCAGTGATGGTCCATAGTACATCAGTGATGATCCATAGTACATCAGTGATGATCCACAGTACATCAGGGATGGTCCACAGTACATCAGTGATGATCCATAGTACACCAGTGATGGCCCAAAGCACATCAGTGATGGTCCATAGTACACCAGGGATGATCCATAGTAATCCAGTGATGATCCATAGTACACCAGTGATGGCCCATAGTACACCAGTGATGGCCCATAGTACATCAGTGATGATCCACAGTACATCAGTGATGATCTATAGTACATCAGGGATGGTCCACAGTACATCAGTGATGATCCATAGTACACCAGTGATGATCCATAGTACATCAGTGATGATCCATAGTACACATGTGATGGCCCACAGTACACCTGTGATGGCCCACAGTACATCAGTGATGATCCACATTACATCAGGGATGATCCACAGTATATCAGGGATGGTCCACAGTATATCAGTGATGATCCATAGTACACCAGTGATGATCCATAGTACACCAGGGATGATCCATAGTACACCAGTGATGATCCATAGTACATCAGTGAGGGTCCATAGTACACCAGTGATGATCCATAGTACACCAGTGATGGCCCATAGTACACCAGTGATGGCCCATAGTACACCAGTGATGATCCATAGTACACCAGTGATGGCCCATAGTACACCAGTGATGTCCCATAGTACATCAGTGATGATCCACAGTACATCAGTGATGATCCATAGTACACCAGGGATGGCCCATAGTACATCAGTGATGGCTCATAGTACATCAGTGATGATCCATAGTACATCAGTGGTGATCCATTGTACACCAGTGATGATCCATAGTACATCAGTGATGGCTCATAGTACATCAGTGATGATCCATAGTACACCAGTGATGATCCATAGTACATCAGTGATGGCTCATAGTACATCAGTGATGATCCATAATACATCAGTGATGATCCATAGTACATCAGTGATGATCCATAGTACATCAGTGATGATCCATAGTACACCAGTCATGGCCCATAGTACTACAGTGATGATCTATAGTACATCAGTGATGATCCACAGTACATCAGTGATGATCCACAGTACATCAGTGATGATCCAAGCTACATCAGTGATGATCCATAGTACATCAGTGATGATCCTCAGTACATCAGTGATGATCCACAGTACATCAGTGATGATCCACAGTACATCAGTGATGATCCACAGTACATCAGGGATGGTCCACAGTACATCAGTGATGATCCATAGTACACCAGTCATAATCCATAGTACATCAGTGATGATCCATAGTACATCAGTGATGATCCATAGTACACCAGTGATGATCCATAGTACACCAGTGATGGCCCATAGTACTTCAGTGATGATTTATAGTACATCAGTGATGATCCACAGTACATCAGTGATGATCCACAATACATCAGAGATGGTCCACAGTATATCAGTGATGATCCATAGTACATCAGTGATGGCCCACAGTACATCAGTGATGATCCACAGTACATCAGTGATGATCCATAGTACACCAGTGATGGCCCATAGTACATCAGTGATGGTCCATAGTACATCAGTGATGATCCATAGTACATCAGTGATGATCCATAGTACATCAGTGATGATCCATAGTACATCAATGATGATCCATAGTACACCAGTGATGGCCCATAGTACATCAGTAATGATCTATAGTACATCAGTGATGATCCACAGTACATCAGTGATGATCCACAGTACATCAGTTATGATCCACAGTACATCAGTGATGATCCACAGTACATCAGTGATGATCCACAATACTTCAGTGATGATCCACAGTACATCAGTGATGATCCACAGTACATCAGGGATGGTCCACAGTATATCAGTGATGATCCATAGTACATCAGTGATGGCCCATAGTACATCAGTGATGATCCATAGTACACCAGTGATGATCCATAGTACACCAGTGATGTTCCATAGTACACCAGGGATAATCCACAGTACATCAGTGATGATCCACAGTACATCAGTGGTGGTTCACAGTACATCAGTGATGGTCCATAGTACACCAGTGATGATCCATAGTACACCAGTGATGATCCATAGTACACCAGTGATGGCCCATAGTACATCAGTGATGATCCATAGTACATCAGTGATGATCCACAGTACATCAGTGATGATCCACAGTACATCAGGGATGGTCCATAGTACATCAGTGATGATCCATAGTACACCAGTGATGATCCATAGTACACCAGTGATGGCCCATAGTACATCAGTGATGAACTATAGTACATCAGTGATGATCCACAGTACATCAGGGATGGTCCATAGTACATCAGTGATGATCCATAGTACACCAGTGATGATCCATAGTACACCAGTGATGGCCCATAGTACATCAGTGATGAACTATAGTACATCAGTGATGATCCACAGTACATCAGTGATGATCCACAGTACATCAGGGATGGTCCATAGTACACCAGTGATGATCCACAGTACACCAGTGATGATCCATAGTACACCAGTGATGGTCCATAGTACATCAGTGATGATCTATAGTACATCAGTGATGGTCCATAGTACATCAGTGATGATCTATATACATAGTACACCAGTGATGATCTATAGTACATCAGTGATGATCTACAGTACATCAGTTATGATCCACAGTACATTAGTGATGATCCACAGTACATCAGTGATGATCCACAGTACATCAGTGATGATCCACAATACTTCAGTGATGATCCACAGTACATCAGGGATGGTCCACAGTACATCAGTGATGGTCCACAGTATATCAGTGATGATCCATAGTACATCAGTGATGGTCCATAGTACATCAGTGATGGTCCATAGTACACCAGTGATGATCCATAGTACACCAGTGATGGCCCATAGTACACCAGTGATGGCCCATAGTACATCAGTGATGATCCACAGTACATCAGTGATGATCCACAGTACATCAGTGATGATCCATAGTACACCAGTGATGGCCCATAGTACATCAGTGATGAACTATAGTACATCAGAGATGATCCACAGTACATCAGGGATGGTCCATAGTACATCAGTGATGATCCATAGTACACCAGTGATGATCCATAGTACACCAGTGATGGCCCATAGTACATCAGTGATGAACTATAGTACATCAGTGATGATCCACAGTACATCAGTGATGATCCATAGTACATCAGTGATGATCTATAGTACATCAGTGATGATCCACAGTACATCAGTGATGATCCACAGTACATCAGTGATGATCCAAGCTACATCAGTGATGATCCATAGTACATCAGTGATGATCCTCAGTACATCAGTGATGATCCACAGTACATCAGTGATGATCCACAGTACATCAGTGATGATCCACAGTACATCAGGGATGGTCCACAGTACATCAGTGATGATCCATAGTACACCAGTCATGATCCATAGTACATCAGTGATGATCCATAGTACATCAGTGATGATCCATAGTACACCAGTGATGATCCATAGTACACCAGTGATGGCCCATAGTACTTCAGTGATGATTTATAGTACATCAGTGATGATCCACAGTACATCAGTGATGATCCACAATACATCAGGGATGGTCCACAGTATATCAGTGATGATCCATAGTACATCAGTGATGGCCCACAGTACATCAGTGATGATCCACAGTACATCAGTGATGATCCATAGTACACCAGTGATGGCCCATAGTACATCAGTGATGGTCCATAGTACATCAGTGATGATCCATAGTACATCAGTGATGATCCATAGTACATCAATGATGATCCATAGTACACCAGTGATGGCCCATAGTACATCAGTAATGATCTATAGTACATCAGTGATGATCCACAGTACATCAGTGATGATCCACAGTACATCAGTTATGATCCACAGTACATCAGTGATGATCCGCAGTACATCAGTGATGATCCACAATACTTCAGTGATGATCCACAGTACATCAGTGATGATCCACAGTACATCAGGGATGGTCCACAGTATATCAGTGATGATCCATAGTACATCAGTGATGGCCCATAGTACATCAGTGATGATCCATAGTACACCAGTGATGATCCATAGTACACCAGTGATGTTCCATAGTACACCAGGGATGATCCACAGTACATCAGTGATGATCCACAGTACATCAGTGGTGGTTCACAGTACATCAGTGATGGTCCATAGTACACCAGTGATGATCCATAGTACACCAGTGATGATCCATAGTACACCAGTGATGGCCCATAGTACATCAGTGATGATCCATAGTACATCAGTGATGATCCACAGTACATCAGTGATGATCCACAGTACATCAGGGATGGTCCATAGTACATCAGTGATGATCCATAGTACACCAGTGATGATCCATAGTACACCAGTGATGGCCCATAGTACATCAGTGATGAACTATAGTACATCAGTGATGATCCACAGTACATCAGGGATGGTCCATAGTACATCAGTGATGATCCATAGTACACCAGTGATGATCCATAGTACACCAGTGATGGCCCATAGTACATCAGTGATGAACTATAGTACATCAGTGATGATCCACAGTACATCAGTGATGATCCACAGTACATCAGGGATGGTCCATAGTACACCAGTTATGACCCACAGTACACCAGTGATGATCCATAGTACACCAGTGATGGTCCATAGTACATCAGTGATGATCTATAGTACATCAGTGATGGTCCATAGTACATCAGTGATGATCTATATACATAGTACACCAGTGATGATCTATAGTACATCAGTGATGATCTACAGTACATCAGTTATGATCCACAGTACATTAGTGATGATCCACAGTACATCAGTGATGATCCACAGTACATCAGTGATGATCCACAATACTTCAGTGATGATCCACAGTACATCAGGGATGGTCCACAGTACATCAGTGATGGTCCACAGTATATCAGTGATGATCCATAGTACATCAGTGATGGTCCATAGTACATCAGTGATGGTCCATAGTACACCAGTGATGATCCATAGTACACCAGTGATGGCCCATAGTACACCAGTGATGGCCCATAGTACATCAGTGATGATCCACAGTACATGAGTGATGAGCCACAGTACATCAGTGATGATCCATAGTACACCAGTGATGGCCCATAGTACATCAGTGATGAACTATAGTACATCAGAGATGATCCACAGTACATCAGGGATGGTCCATAGTACATCAGTGATGATCCATAGTACACCAGTGATGATCCATAGTACACCAGTGATGGCCCATAGTACATCAGTGATGAACTATAGTACATCAGTGATGATCCACAGTACATCAGTGATGATCCATAGTACATCAGTGATGATCCACAGTACATCAGTGATGATCCACAGTACATCAGGGATGTTCCATAGTACATCAGTGATGATCCATAGTACACCAGTGATGATCCATAGTACACCAGTGATGGCCCATAGTACATCAGTGATGAACTATAGTACATCAGTGATGATTCACAGTACATCAGTGATGATCCACAGTACATCAGGGATGGTCCATAGTACACCAGTGATGATCCACAGTACACCAGTGATGATCCATAGTACACCAGTGATGGTCCATAGTACATCAGTGATGATCTATAGTACATCAGTGATGGTCCATGGTACATCAGTGATGATCTATAGTACATCAGTGATGATCTATAGTACATCAGTGATGATCCACAGTACATCAGTTATGATACACAGTACATCAGTGATGATCCACAGTACATCAGTGATGATCCACAGTACATCAGTGATGATCCACAATACTTCAGTGATGATCCACAGTACATCAGTGATGATCCACAGTACATCAGGGATGGTCCACAGTATATCAGTGATGATCCATAGTACATCAGTGATGATCCATAGTACACCAGTGATGGCCCATAGTACACCAGTGATGGCCCATAGTACATCAGTGATGATCCATAGTACATCAGTGATGATCCACAGTACATCAGTGATGATCCACAGTACATCAGGGATGGTCCATAGTACACCAGTGATGATCCATAGTACACCAGTGATGGTCCATAGTACATCAGTGATGATCCATAGTACACCAGTGATGGCCCATAGTACACCAGTGATGGTCCATAGTACACCAGTGATGGCCCATAGTACATCAGTGATGAACTATAGTACATCAGTGATGATCCACAGTACATCAGTGATGATCCACAGTACATCAGGGATGGTCCATAGTACACCAGTGATGATCCACAGTACACCAGTGATGATCCATAGTACATCAGTGATGGTCCATAGTACATCAGTGATGATCTATAGTACACCAGTGATGGTCCATAGTACATCAGTGATGATCTATAGTACATCAGTGATAAACTATAGTACATCAGTGATGGTCTATAGTACATCAGTGATGATCCATAGTACACCAGTGATGATCCATAGTACACCAGTGATGGCCCATAGTACATCAGTGATGAACTATAGTACATCAGTGATGATCCACAGTACATCAGGGATGGTCCATAGTACATCAGTGATGATCCATAGTACACCAGTGATGATCCATAGTACACCAGTGATGGCCCATAGTACATCAGTGATGAACTATAGTACATCAGTGATGATCCACAGTACATCAGTGATGATCCACAGTACATCAGTGATGATCCACAGTACATCAGGGATGGTCCATAGTACATCAGTGATGATCCATAGTACACCAGTGATGATCCATAGTACACCAGTGATGGCCCATAGTACATCAGTGATGAACTATAGTACATCAGTGATGATCCATAGTACATCAGTGATGATCCACAGTACATCAGGGATGGTCTATAGTACACCAGTGATGATCCACAGTACACCAGTGATGATCCATAGTACACCAGTGATGGTCCATAGTACATCAGTGATGATCTATAGTACATCAGTGATGGTCCATAGTACATCAGTGATGATCTATAGTACATCAGTGATGATCTATAGTACATCAGTGATGATCCATAGTACATCAGTGATGATCCACAGTACATCAGTGATGGTCCACAGTACATCAGGGATGGTCCACAGTACATTGGTGATGATCCATAGTACACCAGTGATGGCCCATAGTACATCAGTGATGGTCCATAGTACATCAGTGATGATCCATAGTACATCAGTGATGATCCATAGTACACCAGTGATGGCCCATAGTACACCAGTGATGGCCCATAGTACATCAGTGATGATCCACAGTACATCAGTGATGATCCATAGTACATCAGTGATGATCCACAGTACATCAGTGATGATCCACAGTACATCAGGGATGGTCCATAGTACATCAGTGATGATCCATAGTACACCAGTGATGATCCATAGTACACCAGTGATGGCCCATAGTACATCAGTGATGAACTATAGTACATCAGTGATGATCCACAGTACATCAGTGATGATCCACAGTACATCAGGGATGGTCCATAGTACACCAGTGATGATCCACAGTACACCAGTGATGATCCATAGTACACCAGTGATGGTCCATAGTACACCAGTGATGATCCATAGTACACCAGTGATGGCCCATAGTACATCAGTGATGAACTATAGTACATCAGTGATGATCCACAGTACATCAGTGATGATCCACAGTACATCAGGGATGGTCCATAGTACACCAGTGATGATCCACAGTACACCAGTGATGATCCATAGTACACCAGTGATGGTCCATAGTACATCAGTGATGATCTATAGTACATCAGTGATGTTCCATAGTCCATCAGTGATGATCTATAGTACATCAGTGATGATCTATAGTACATCAGTGATGATCCACAATACATCAGTTATGATACACAGTACATCAGTGATGATCCACAGTACATCAGTGATGATCCACAATACTTCAGTGATGATCCACAGTACATCAGTGATGATCCACAGTACATCAGGGATGGTCCACAGTATATCAGTGATGATCCATAGTACATCAGTGATGGTCCATAGTACATCAGTGATGGTCCATAGTACACCAGTGATGATCCATAGTACACCAGTGATGGCCCATAGTACACCAGTGATGGCCCATAGTACATCAGTGATGATCCATAGTACATCAGTGATGATCCACAGTACATCAGTGATGATCCACAGTACATCAGGGATGGTCCATAGTACATCAGTGATGATCCATAGTACACCAGTGATGATCCATAGTACACCAGTGATGGCCCATAGTACATCAGTGATGAACTATAGTACATCAGTGATGATCCACAGTACATCAGGGATGGTCCATAGTACATCAGTGATGATCCATAGTACACCAGTGATGATCCATAGTACACCAGTGATGGCCCATAGTACATCAGTGATGAACTATAGTACATCAGTGATGATCCACAGTACATCAGTGATGATCCATAGTACATCAGTGATGATCCACAGTACATCAGTGATGATCCACAGTACATCAGGGATGGTCCATAGTACATCAGTGATGATCCATAGTACACCAGTGATGATCCATAGTACACCAGTGATGGCCCATAGTACATCAGTGATGAACTATAGTACATCAGTGATGATCCACAGTACATCAGTGATGATCCACAGTACATCAGGGATGGTCCATAGTACACCAGTGATGATCCACAGTACACCAGTGATGGTCCATAGTACATCAGTGATGATCTATAGTACATCAGTGATGGTCCATAGTACATCAGTGATGAGCTATAGTACATCAGTGATGATCTATAGTACATCAGTGATGATCTATAGTACATCAGTGATGATCCATAGTACACCAGTGATGATCCATAGTACACCAGTGATGGCCCATAGTACATCAGTGATGATCCATAGTACACCAGTGATGATCCATAGTACACCAGTGATGGCCCATAGTACATCAGTGATGAACTATAGTACATCAGTGATGATCCACAGTACATCAGTGATGATCCATAGTACATCAGTGATGATCCACAGTACATCAGTGATGATCCACAGTACATCAGTGATGATCCATAGTACACCAGTGATGATCCATAGTACACCAGTGATGGCCCACAGTATATCAGTGATGAACTATAGTACATCAGTGATGATCCACAGTACATCAGTGATGATCCACAGTACACCAGTGATGATCCATAGTACACCAGTGATGGTCCATAGTACATCAGTGATGATCTATAGTACATCAGTGATGGTCCATAGTACATCAGTGATGATCTATAGTACATCAGTGATGATCTATAGTACATCAGTGATGATCCATAGTACATCAGTGATGATCCACAGTACATCAGTGATGGTCCACAGTACATCAGGGATGGTCCACAGTACATCGGTGATGATCCATAGTACACCAGTGATGGCCCATAGTACATCAGTGATGGTCCATAGTACATCAGTGATGATCCATAGTACATCAGTGATGATCCATAGTACACCAGTGATGGCCCATAGTACATCAGTGATGATCCATAGTACATCAGTGATGATCCACAGTACATCAGTGATGATCCACAGTACATCAGGGATGGTCCATAGTACATCAGTGATGATCCATAGTACACCAGTGATGATCCATAGTACACCAGTAATGGCCCATAGTACATCAGTGATGAACTATAGTACTTCAGTGATGATCCACAGTACATCAGGGATGGTCCACAGTACATCAGTGATGGTCCACAGTATATCAGTGATGATCCATAGTACATCAGTGATGGTCCATAGTACATCAGTGATGGTCCATAGTACACCAGTGATGATCCATAGTACACCAGTGATGGCCCATAGTACACCAGTGATGGCCCATAGTACATCAGTGATGATCCACAGTACATCAGTGATGATCCACAGTACATCAGTGATGATCCATAGTACACCAGTGATGGCCCATAGTACATCAGTGATGAACTATAGTACATCAGAGATGATCCACAGTACATCAGGGATGGTCCATAGTACATCAGTGATGATCCATAGTACACCAGTGATGATCCATAGTACACCAGTGATGGCCCATAGTACATCAGTGATGAACTATAGTACATCAGTGATGATCCACAGTACATCAGTGATGATCCATAGTACATCAGTGATGATCTATAGTACATCAGTGATGATCCACAGTACATCAGTGATGATCCACAGTACATCAGTGATGATCCAAGCTACATCAGTGATGATCCATAGTACATCAGTGATGATCCTCAGTACATCAGTGATGATCCACAGTACATCAGTGATGATCCACAGTACATCAGTGATGATCCACAGTACATCAGGGATGGTCCACAGTACATCAGTGATGATCCATAGTACACCAGTCATGATCCATAGTACATCAGTGATGATCCATAGTACATCAGTGATGATCCATAGTACACCAGTGATGATCCATAGTACACCAGTGATGGCCCATAGTACTTCAGTGATGATTTATAGTACATCAGTGATGATCCACAGTACATCAGTGATGATCCACAATACATCAGGGATGGTCCACAGTATATCAGTGATGATCCATAGTACATCAGTGATGGCCCACAGTACATCAGTGATGATCCACAGTACATCAGTGATGATCCATAGTACACCAGTGATGGCCCATAGTACATCAGTGATGGTCCATAGTACATCAGTGATGATCCATAGTACATCAGTGATGATCCATAGTACATCAATGATGATCCATAGTACACCAGTGATGGCCCATAGTACATCAGTAATGATCTATAGTACATCAGTGATGATCCACAGTACATCAGTGATGATCCACAGTACATCAGTTATGATCCACAGTACATCAGTGATGATCCGCAGTACATCAGTGATGATCCACAATACTTCAGTGATGATCCACAGTACATCAGTGATGATCCACAGTACATCAGGGATGGTCCACAGTATATCAGTGATGATCCATAGTACATCAGTGATGGCCCATAGTACATCAGTGATGATCCATAGTACACCAGTGATGATCCATAGTACACCAGTGATGTTCCATAGTACACCAGGGATGATCCACAGTACATCAGTGATGATCCACAGTACATCAGTGGTGGTTCACAGTACATCAGTGATGGTCCATAGTACACCAGTGATGATCCATAGTACACCAGTGATGATCCATAGTACACCAGTGATGGCCCATAGTACATCAGTGATGATCCATAGTACATCAGTGATGATCCACAGTACATCAGTGATGATCCACAGTACATCAGGGATGGTCCATAGTACATCAGTGATGATCCATAGTACACCAGTGATGATCCATAGTACACCAGTGATGGCCCATAGTACATCAGTGATGAACTATAGTACATCAGTGATGATCCACAGTACATCAGGGATGGTCCATAGTACATCAGTGATGATCCATAGTACACCAGTGATGATCCATAGTACACCAGTGATGGCCCATAGTACATCAGTGATGAACTATAGTACATCAGTGATGATCCACAGTACATCAGTGATGATCCACAGTACATCAGGGATGGTCCATAGTACACCAGTTATGACCCACAGTACACCAGTGATGATCCATAGTACACCAGTGATGGTCCATAGTACATCAGTGATGATCTATAGTACATCAGTGATGGTCCATAGTACATCAGTGATGATCTATATACATAGTACACCAGTGATGATCTATAGTACATCAGTGATGATCTACAGTACATCAGTTATGATCCACAGTACATTAGTGATGATCCACAGTACATCAGTGATGATCCACAGTACATCAGTGATGATCCACAATACTTCAGTGATGATCCACAGTACATCAGGGATGGTCCACAGTACATCAGTGATGGTCCACAGTATATCAGTGATGATCCATAGTACATCAGTGATGGTCCATAGTACATCAGTGATGGTCCATAGTACACCAGTGATGATCCATAGTACACCAGTGATGGCCCATAGTACACCAGTGATGGCCCATAGTACATCAGTGATGATCCACAGTACATGAGTGATGAGCCACAGTACATCAGTGATGATCCATAGTACACCAGTGATGGCCCATAGTACATCAGTGATGAACTATAGTACATCAGAGATGATCCACAGTACATCAGGGATGGTCCATAGTACATCAGTGATGATCCATAGTACACCAGTGATGATCCATAGTACACCAGTGATGGCCCATAGTACATCAGTGATGAACTATAGTACATCAGTGATGATCCACAGTACATCAGTGATGATCCATAGTACATCAGTGATGATCCACAGTACATCAGTGATGATCCACAGTACATCAGGGATGTTCCATAGTACATCAGTGATGATCCATAGTACACCAGTGATGATCCATAGTACACCAGTGATGGCCCATAGTACATCAGTGATGAACTATAGTACATCAGTGATGATTCACAGTACATCAGTGATGATCCACAGTACATCAGGGATGGTCCATAGTACACCAGTGATGATCCACAGTACACCAGTGATGATCCATAGTACACCAGTGATGGTCCATAGTACATCAGTGATGATCTATAGTACATCAGTGATGGTCCATGGTACATCAGTGATGATCTATAGTACATCAGTGATGATCTATAGTACATCAGTGATGATCCACAGTACATCAGTTATGATACACAGTACATCAGTGATGATCCACAGTACATCAGTGATGATCCACAGTACATCAGTGATGATCCACAATACTTCAGTGATGATCCACAGTACATCAGTGATGATCCACAGTACATCAGGGATGGTCCACAGTATATCAGTGATGATCCATAGTACATCAGTGATGATCCATAGTACACCAGTGATGGCCCATAGTACACCAGTGATGGCCCATAGTACATCAGTGATGATCCATAGTACATCAGTGATGATCCACAGTACATCAGTGATGATCCACAGTACATCAGGGATGGTCCATAGTACACCAGTGATGATCCATAGTACACCAGTGATGGTCCATAGTACATCAGTGATGATCCATAGTACACCAGTGATGGCCCATAGTACACCAGTGATGGTCCATAGTACACCAGTGATGGCCCATAGTACATCAGTGATGAACTATAGTACATCAGTGATGATCCACAGTACATCAGTGATGATCCACAGTACATCAGGGATGGTCCATAGTACACCAGTGATGATCCACAGTACACCAGTGATGATCCATAGTACATCAGTGATGGTCCATAGTACATCAGTGATGATCTATAGTACACCAGTGATGGTCCATAGTACATCAGTGATGATCTATAGTACATCAGTGATAAACTATAGTACATCAGTGATGGTCTATAGTACATCAGTGATGATCCATAGTACACCAGTGATGATCCATAGTACACCAGTGATGGCCCATAGTACATCAGTGATGAACTATAGTACATCAGTGATGATCCACAGTACATCAGGGATGGTCCATAGTACATCAGTGATGATCCATAGTACACCAGTGATGATCCATAGTACACCAGTGATGGCCCATAGTACATCAGTGATGAACTATAGTACATCAGTGATGATCCACAGTACATCAGTGATGATCCACAGTACATCAGTGATGATCCACAGTACATCAGGGATGGTCCATAGTACATCAGTGATGATCCATAGTACACCAGTGATGATCCATAGTACACCAGTGATGGCCCATAGTACATCAGTGATGAACTATAGTACATCAGTGATGATCCATAGTACATCAGTGATGATCCACAGTACATCAGGGATGGTCTATAGTACACCAGTGATGATCCACAGTACACCAGTGATGATCCATAGTACACCAGTGATGGTCCATAGTACATCAGTGATGATCTATAGTACATCAGTGATGGTCCATAGTACATCAGTGATGATCTATAGTACATCAGTGATGATCTATAGTACATCAGTGATGATCCATAGTACATCAGTGATGATCCACAGTACATCAGTGATGGTCCACAGTACATCAGGGATGGTCCACAGTACATTGGTGATGATCCATAGTACACCAGTGATGGCCCATAGTACATCAGTGATGGTCCATAGTACATCAGTGATGATCCATAGTACATCAGTGATGATCCATAGTACACCAGTGATGGCCCATAGTACACCAGTGATGGCCCATAGTACATCAGTGATGATCCACAGTACATCAGTGATGATCCATAGTACATCAGTGATGATCCACAGTACATCAGTGATGATCCACAGTACATCAGGGATGGTCCATAGTACATCAGTGATGATCCATAGTACACCAGTGATGATCCATAGTACACCAGTGATGGCCCATAGTACATCAGTGATGAACTATAGTACATCAGTGATGATCCACAGTACATCAGTGATGATCCACAGTACATCAGGGATGGTCCATAGTACACCAGTGATGATCCACAGTACACCAGTGATGATCCATAGTACACCAGTGATGGTCCATAGTACACCAGTGATGATCCATAGTACACCAGTGATGGCCCATAGTACATCAGTGATGAACTATAGTACATCAGTGATGATCCACAGTACATCAGTGATGATCCACAGTACATCAGGGATGGTCCATAGTACACCAGTGATGATCCACAGTACACCAGTGATGATCCATAGTACACCAGTGATGGTCCATAGTACATCAGTGATGATCTATAGTACATCAGTGATGTTCCATAGTCCATCAGTGATGATCTATAGTACATCAGTGATGATCTATAGTACATCAGTGATGATCCACAATACATCAGTTATGATACACAGTACATCAGTGATGATCCACAGTACATCAGTGATGATCCACAATACTTCAGTGATGATCCACAGTACATCAGTGATGATCCACAGTACATCAGGGATGGTCCACAGTATATCAGTGATGATCCATAGTACATCAGTGATGGTCCATAGTACATCAGTGATGGTCCATAGTACACCAGTGATGATCCATAGTACACCAGTGATGGCCCATAGTACACCAGTGATGGCCCATAGTACATCAGTGATGATCCATAGTACATCAGTGATGATCCACAGTACATCAGTGATGATCCACAGTACATCAGGGATGGTCCATAGTACATCAGTGATGATCCATAGTACACCAGTGATGATCCATAGTACACCAGTGATGGCCCATAGTACATCAGTGATGAACTATAGTACATCAGTGATGATCCACAGTACATCAGGGATGGTCCATAGTACATCAGTGATGATCCATAGTACACCAGTGATGATCCATAGTACACCAGTGATGGCCCATAGTACATCAGTGATGAACTATAGTACATCAGTGATGATCCACAGTACATCAGTGATGATCCATAGTACATCAGTGATGATCCACAGTACATCAGTGATGATCCACAGTACATCAGGGATGGTCCATAGTACATCAGTGATGATCCATAGTACACCAGTGATGATCCATAGTACACCAGTGATGGCCCATAGTACATCAGTGATGAACTATAGTACATCAGTGATGATCCACAGTACATCAGTGATGATCCACAGTACATCAGGGATGGTCCATAGTACACCAGTGATGATCCACAGTACACCAGTGATGGTCCATAGTACATCAGTGATGATCTATAGTACATCAGTGATGGTCCATAGTACATCAGTGATGAGCTATAGTACATCAGTGATGATCTATAGTACATCAGTGATGATCTATAGTACATCAGTGATGATCCATAGTACACCAGTGATGATCCATAGTACACCAGTGATGGCCCATAGTACATCAGTGATGATCCATAGTACACCAGTGATGATCCATAGTACACCAGTGATGGCCCATAGTACATCAGTGATGAACTATAGTACATCAGTGATGATCCACAGTACATCAGTGATGATCCATAGTACATCAGTGATGATCCACAGTACATCAGTGATGATCCACAGTACATCAGTGATGATCCATAGTACACCAGTGATGATCCATAGTACACCAGTGATGGCCCACAGTATATCAGTGATGAACTATAGTACATCAGTGATGATCCACAGTACATCAGTGATGATCCACAGTACACCAGTGATGATCCATAGTACACCAGTGATGGTCCATAGTACATCAGTGATGATCTATAGTACATCAGTGATGGTCCATAGTACATCAGTGATGATCTATAGTACATCAGTGATGATCTATAGTACATCAGTGATGATCCATAGTACATCAGTGATGATCCACAGTACATCAGTGATGGTCCACAGTACATCAGGGATGGTCCACAGTACATCGGTGATGATCCATAGTACACCAGTGATGGCCCATAGTACATCAGTGATGGTCCATAGTACATCAGTGATGATCCATAGTACATCAGTGATGATCCATAGTACACCAGTGATGGCCCATAGTACATCAGTGATGATCCATAGTACATCAGTGATGATCCACAGTACATCAGTGATGATCCACAGTACATCAGGGATGGTCCATAGTACATCAGTGATGATCCATAGTACACCAGTGATGATCCATAGTACACCAGTAATGGCCCATAGTACATCAGTGATGAACTATAGTACATCAGTGATGATCCACAGTACATCAGTGATGATCCACAGTACATCAGGGATGGTCCATAGTACACCAGTGATGATCCACAGTACATCAGTTATGATCCACAGTGCATTAGTGATGATCCACAGTACATCAGTGATGATCCACAGTACATCAGTGATGATCCACAATACTTCAGTGATGATCCACAGTACATCAGGGATGGTCCACAGTACATCAGTGATGGTCCACAGTATATCAGTGATGATCCGAAGTACATCAGTGATGGTCCATAGTACATCAGTGATGGCCCATAGTACACCAGAGATGATCCATAGTACACCATTGATGGCCCATAGTACACCAGTGATGGCCCATAGTACATCAGTGATGATCCATAGTACATCAGTGATGATCCACAGTACATCAGTGATGATCCACAGTACATCAGGGAAGGTCCATAGTACATCAGTGATGATCCATAGTACACCAGTGATGATCCATAGTACACCAGTGATGGCCCATAGTACATCAGTGATGAACTATAGTACATCAGAGATGATCCACAGTACATCAGGGATGGTCCATAGTACATCAGTCATGATCCATAGTACACCAGTGATGATCCATAGTACACCAGTGATGGCCCATAGTACATCAGTGATGAACTATAGTACATCAGTGATGATCCACAGTACATCAGTGATGATCCATAGTACATCAGTGATGATCCACAGTACATCAGGGATGGTCCATAGTACATCAGTGATGATCCATAGTACACCAGTGATGATCCATAGTACACCAGTGATGGCCCATAGTACATCAGTGATGAACTATAGTACATCAGTGATGATCCACAGTACATCAGTGATGATCCACAGTACATCAGGGATGGTCCATAGTACACCAGTGATGATCCACAGTACACCAGTGATGGTCCATAGTACATCAGTGATGATCTATAGTACATCAGTAATGATCTATAGTACATCAGTGATGATCCACAATACATCAGTTATGATACACAGTACATCAGTGATGATCCACAGTACATCAGTGATGATCCACAATACTTCAGTGATGATCCACAGTACATCAGTGATGATCCACAGTACATCAGGGATGGTCCACAGTATATCAGTGATGATCAATAGTACATCAGTGATGGTCCATAGTACATCAGTGATGGTCCATAGTACACCAGTGATGATCCATAGTACACCAGTGATGGCCCATAGTACACCAGTGATGGCCCATAGTACATCAGTGATGATCCATAGTACATCAGTGATGATCCACAGTACATCAGTGATGATCCACAGTACATCAGGGATGGTCCATAGTACATCAGTGATGATCCATAGTACACCAGTGATGATCCATAGTACACCAGTGATGGCCCATAGTACATCAGGGATGAACTATAGTACATCAGTGATGATCCACAGTACATCAGGGATGGTCCATAGTACATCAGTGATGATCCATAGTACACCAGTGATGATCCATAGTACACCAGTGATGGCCCATAGTACATCAGTGATGAACTATAGTACATCAGTGATGATCCACAGTACATCAGTGATGATCCATAGTACATCAGTGATGATCCACAGTACATCAGTGATGATCCACAGTACATCAGGGATGGTCCATAGTACATCAGTGATGATCCATAGTACACCAGTGATGATCCATAGTACACCAGTGATGGCCCATAGTACATCAGTGATGAACTATAGTACATCAGTGATAATCCACAGTACATCAGTGATGATCCACAGTACATCAGGGATGGTCCATAGTACACCAGTGATGATCCACAGTACACCAGTGATGATCCATAGTACACCAGTGATGGTCCATAGTACATCATTGATGATCTATAGTACATCAGTGATGGTCCATAGTACATCAGTGATGAGCTATAGTACATCAGTGATGATCTATAGTACATCAGTGATGATCCATAGTACACCAGTGATGATCCATAGTACACCAGTGATGGCCCATAGTACATCAGTGATGATCCATAGTACACCAGTGATGATCCATAGTACACCAGTGATGGCCCATAGTACATCAGTGATGATCCACAGTACATCAGGGATGGTCCATAGTACACCAGTGATGATCCACAGTACACCAGTGATGATCCATAGTACACCAGTGATGGTCCATAGTACATCAGTGATGATCTATAGTACATCAGTGATGGTCCATAGTACATCAGTGATGATCTATAGTACATCAGTGATGATCTATAGTACATCAGTGATGATCCATAGTACATCAGTGATGATCCACAGTACATCAGTGATGGTCCACAGTACATCAGGGATGGTCCACAGTACATCGGTGATGATCCATAGTACACCAGTGATGGCCCATAGTACATCAGTGATGGTCCATAGTACATCAGTGATGATCCATAGTACATCAGTGATGATCCATAGTACACCAGTGATGGCCCATAGTACATCAGTGATGATCCATAGTACATCAGTGATGATCCACAGTACATCAGTGATGATCCACAGTACATCAGGGATGGTCCATAGTACATCAGTGATGATCCATAGTACACCAGTGATGATCCATAGTACACCAGTAATGGCCCATAGTACATCAGTGATGAACTATAGTACATCAGTGATGATCCACAGTACATCAGTGATGATCCACAGTACATCAGGGATGGTCCATAGTACACCAGTGATGATCCACAGTACATCAGTTATGATCCACAGTACATTAGTGATGATCCACAGTACATCAGTGATGATCCACAGTACATCAGTGATGATCCACAATACTTCAGTGATGATCCACAGTACATCAGGGATGGTCCACAGTACATCAGTGATGGTCCACAGTATATCAGTGATGATCCATAGTACATCAGTGATGGTCCATAGTACATCAGTGATGGCCCATAGTACACCAGTGATGATCCATAGTACACCAGTGATGGCCCATAGTACACCAGTGATGGCCCATAGTACATCAGTGATGATCCATAGTACATCAGTGATGATCCACAGTACATCAGTGATGATCCACAGTACATCAGGGAAGGTCCATAGTACATCAGTGATGATCCATAATACACCAGTGATGATCCATAGTACACCAGTGATGGCCCATAGTACATCAGTGATGAACTATAGTACATCAGAGATGATCCACAGTACATCAGGGATGGTCCATAGTACATCAGTCATGATCCATAGTACACCAGTGATGATCCATAGTACACCAGTGATGGCCCATAGTACATCAGTGATGAACTATAGTACATCAGTGATGATCCACAGTACATCAGTGATGATCCATAGTACATCAGTGATGATCCACAGTACATCAGAGATGGTCCATAGTACATCAGTGATGATCCATAGTACACCAGTGATGATCCATAGTACACCAGTGATGGCCCATAGTACATCAGTGATGAACTATAGTACATCAGTGATGATCCACAGTACATCAGTGATGATCCACAGTACATCAGGGATGGTCCATAGTACACCAGTGATGATCCACAGTACACCAGTGATGGTCCATAGTACATCAGTGATGATCTATAGTACATCAGTGATGATCTATAGTACATCAGTGATGATCCACAATACATCAGTTATGATACACAGTACATCAGTGATGATCCACAGTACATCAGTGATGATCCACAATACTTCAGTGATGATCCACAGTACATCAGTGATGATCCACAGTACATCAGGGATGGTCCACAGTATATCAGTGATGATCAATAGTACATCAGTGATGGTCCATAGTACATCAGTGATGGTCCATAGTACACCAGTGATGATCCATAGTACACCAGTGATGGCCCATAGTACACCAGTGATGGCCCATAGTACATCAGTGATGATCCATAGTACATCAGTGATGATCCACAGTACATCAGTGATGATCCACAGTACATCAGGGATGGTCCATAGTACATCAGTGATGATCCATAGTACACCAGTGATGATCCATAGTACACCAGTGATGGCCCATAGTACATCAGGGATGAACTATAGTACACCAGTGATGATCCATAGTACACCAGTGATGGCCCATAGTACATCAGTGATGAACTATAGTACATCAGTGATGATCCACAGTACATCAGTGATGATCCATAGTACATCAGTGATGATCCACAGTACATCAGTGATGATCCACAGTACATCAGGGATGGTCCATAGTACACCAGTGATGATCCATAGTACACCAGTGATGGCCCATAGTACATCAGTGATGAACTATAGTACATCAGTGATAATCCACAGTACATCAGTGATGATCCACAGTACATCAGGGATGGTCCATAGTACACCAGTGATGATCCACAGTACACCAGTGATGATCCATAGTACACCAGTGATGGTCCATAGTACATCATTGATGATCTATAGTACATCAGTGATGGTCCATAGTACATCAGTGATGAGCTATAGTACATCAGTGATGATCTATAGTACATCAGTGATGATCCATAGTACACCAGTGATGATCCATAGTACACCAGTGATGGCCCATAGTACATCAGTGATGATCCATAGTACACCAGTGATGATCCATAGTACACCAGTGATGGCCCATAGTACATCAGTGATGAACTATAGTACATCAGTGATGATCCACAGTACATCAGTGATGATCCATAGTACATCAGTGATGATCCACAGTACATCAGTGATGATCCACAGTACATCAGGGATGGTCCATAGTACATCAGTGATGATCCATAGTACACCAGTGATGATCCATAGTACACCAGTGATGGCCCATAGTACATCAGTGATGAACTATAGTACATCAGTGATAATCCACAGTACATCAGTGATGATCCACAGTACATCAGGGATGGTCCATAGTACACCAGTGATGATCCACAGTACACCAGTGATGATCCATAGTACACCAGTGATGGTCCATAGTACATCATTGATGATCTATAGTACATCAGTGATGGTCCATAGTACATCAGTGATGAGCTATAGTACATCAGTGATGATCTATAGTACATCAGTGATGATCCATAGTACACCAGTGATGATCCATAGTACACCAGTGATGGCCCATAGTACATCAGTGATGATCCATAGTACACCAGTGATGATCCATAGTACACCAGTGATGATCCATAGTACACCAGTGATGGCCCATAGTACATCAGTGATGAACTATAGTACATCAGTGATGATCCACAGTACATCAGTGATGATCCATAGTACATCAGTGATGATCCACAGTACATCAGTGATGATCCACAGTACATCAGGGATGGTCCATAGTACATCAGTGATGATCCATAGTACACCAGTGATGATCCATAGTACACCAGTGATGGCCCATAGTACATCAGTGATGAACTATAGTACATCAGTGATAATCCACAGTACATCAGTGATGATCCACAGTACATCAGGGATGGTCCATAGTACACCAGTGATGATCCACAGTACACCAGTGATGATCCATAGTACACCAGTGATGGTCCATAGTACATCATTGATGATCTATAGTACATCAGTGATGGTCCATAGTACATCAGTGATGAGCTATAGTACATCAGTGATGATCTATAGTACATCAGTGATGATCCATAGTACACCAGTGATGATCCATAGTACACCAGTGATGGCCCATAGTACATCAGTGATGATCCATAGTACACCAGTGATGATCCATAGTACACCAGTGATGGCCCATAGTACATCAGTGATGATCCACAGTACATCAGGGATGGTCCATAGTACACCAGTGATGATCCACAGTACACCAGTGATGATCCATAGTACACCAGTGATGGTCCATAGTACATCAGTGATGATCTATAGTACATCAGTGATGGTCCATAGTACATCAGTGATGATCTATAGTACATCAGTGATGATCTATAGTACATCAGTGATGATCCATAGTACATCAGTGATGATCCACAGTACATCAGTGATGGTCCACAGTACATCAGGGATGGTCCACAGTACATCGGTGATGATCCATAGTACACCGGTGATGGCCCATAGTACATCAGTGATGGTCCATAGTACATCAGTGATGATCCATAGTACATCAGTGATGATCCATAGTACACCAGTGATGGCCCATAGTACATCAGTGATGATCCATAGTACATCAGTGATGATCCACAGTACATCAGTGATGATCCACAGTACATCAGGGATGGTCCATAGTACATCAGTGATGATCCATAGTACACCAGTGATGATCCATAGTACACCAGTAATGGCCCATAGTACATCAGTGATGAACTATAGTACATCAGTGATGATCCACAGTACATCAGTGATGATCCACAGTACATCAGGGATGGTCCATAGTACACCAGTGATGATCCACAGTACATCAGTTATGATCCACAGTACATTAGTGATGATCCACAGTACATCAGTGATGATCCACAGTACATCAGTGATGATCCACAATACTTCAGTGATGATCCACAGTACATCAGGGATGGTCCACAGTACATCAGTGATGGTCCACAGTATATCAGTGATGATCCATAGTACATCAGTGATGGTCCATAGTACATCAGTGATGGCCCATAGTACACCAGTGATGATCCATAGTACACCAGTGATGGCCCATAGTACACCAGTGATGGCCCATAGTACATCAGTGATGATCCATAGTACATCAGTGATGATCCACAGTACATCAGTGATGATCCACAGTACATCAGGGAAGGTCCATAGTACATCAGTGATGATCCATAATACACCAGTGATGATCCATAGTACACCAGTGATGGCCCATAGTACATCAGTGATGAACTATAGTACATCAGAGATGATCCACAGTACATCAGGGATGGTCCATAGTACATCAGTCATGATCCATAGTACACCAGTGATGATCCATAGTACACCAGTGATGGCCCATAGTACATAAGTGATGAACTATAGTACATCAGTGATGATCCACAGTACATCAGTGATGATCCATAGTACATCAGTGATGATCCACAGTACATCAGAGATGGTCCATAGTACATCAGTGATGATCCATAGTACACCAGTGATGATCCATAGTACACCAGTGATGGCCCATAGTACATCAGTGATGAACTATAGTACATCAGTGATGATCCACAGTACATCAGTGATGATCCACAGTACATCAGGGATGGTCCATAGTACACCAGTGATGATCCACAGTACACCAGTGATGGTCCATAGTACATCAGTGATGATCTATAGTACATCAGTGATGATCTATAGTACATCAGTGATGATCCACAATACATCAGTTATGATACACAGTACATCAGTGATGATCCACAGTACATCAGTGATGATCCACAATACTTCAGTGATGATCCACAGTACATCAGTGATGATCCACAGTACATCAGGGATGGTCCACAGTATATCAGTGATGATCAATAGTACATCAGTGATGGTCCATAGTACATCAGTGATGGTCCATAGTACACCAGTGATGATCCATAGTACACCAGTGATGGCCCATAGTACACCAGTGATGGCCCATAGTACATCAGTGATGATCCATAGTACATCAGTGATGATCCACAGTACATCAGTGATGATCCACAGTACATCAGGGATGGTCCATAGTACATCAGTGATGATCCATAGTACACCAGTGATGATCCATAGTACACCAGTGATGGCCCATAGTACATCAGGGATGAACTATAGTACACCAGTGATGATCCATAGTACACCAGTGATGGCCCATAGTACATCAGTGATGAACTATAGTACATCAGTGATGATCCACAGTACATCAGTGATGATCCATAGTACATCAGTGATGATCCACAGTACATCAGTGATGATCCACAGTACATCAGGGATGGTCCATAGTACACCAGTGATGATCCATAGTACACCAGTGATGGCCCATAGTACATCAGTGATGAACTATAGTACATCAGTGATAATCCACAGTACATCAGTGATGATCCACAGTACATCAGGGATGGTCCATAGTACACCAGTGATGATCCACAGTACACCAGTGATGATCCATAGTACACCAGTGATGGTCCATAGTACATCATTGATGATCTATAGTACATCAGTGATGGTCCATAGTACATCAGTGATGAGCTATAGTACATCAGTGATGATCTATAGTACATCAGTGATGATCCATAGTACACCAGTGATGATCCATAGTACACCAGTGATGGCCCATAGTACATCAGTGATGATCCATAGTACACCAGTGATGATCCATAGTACACCAGTGATGGCCCATAGTACATCAGTGATGAACTATAGTACATCAGTGATGATCCACAGTACATCAGTGATGATCCATAGTACATCAGTGATGATCCACAGTACATCAGTGATGATCCACAGTACATCAGGGATGGTCCATAGTACATCAGTGATGATCCATAGTACACCAGTGATGATCCATAGTACACCAGTGATGGCCCATAGTACATCAGTGATGAACTATAGTACATCAGTGATAATCCACAGTACATCAGTGATGATCCACAGTACATCAGGGATGGTCCATAGTACACCAGTGATGATCCACAGTACACCAGTGATGATCCATAGTACACCAGTGATGGTCCATAGTACATCATTGATGATCTATAGTACATCAGTGATGGTCCATAGTACATCAGTGATGAGCTATAGTACATCAGTGATGATCTATAGTACATCAGTGATGATCCATAGTACACCAGTGATGATCCATAGTACACCAGTGATGGCCCATAGTACATCAGTGATGATCCATAGTACACCAGTGATGATCCATAGTACACCAGTGATGGCCCATAGTACATCAGTGATGAACTATAGTACATCAGTGATGATCCACAGTACATCAGTGATGATCCATAGTACATCAGTGATGATCCACAGTACATCAGTGATGATCCACAGTACATCAGGGATGGTCCATAGTACATCAGTGATGATCCATAGTACACCAGTGATGATCCATAGTACACCAGTGATGGCCCACAGTATATCAGTGATGAACTATAGTACATCAGTGATGATCCACAGTACATCAGTGATGATCCACAGTACATCAGGGATGGTCCATAGTACACCAGTGATGATCCACAGTACACCAGTGATGATCCATAGTACACCAGTGATGGTCCATAGTACATCAGTGATGATCTATAGTACATCAGTGATGGTCCATAGTACATCAGTGATGATCTATAGTACATCAGTGATGATCTATAGTACATCAGTGATGATCCAGAGTACATCAGTGATGATCCATAGTACACCAGTGATGGCCCATAGTACATCAGTGATGGTCCATAGTACATCAGTGATGATCCATAGTACATCCGTGATGATCCATAGTACATCGGTGATGATCCATAGTACACCAGTGATGGCCCATAGTACATCAGTGATGGTCCATAGTACATCAGTGATGATCCATAGTACATCAGTGATGATCCATAGTACACCAGTGATGGCCCATAGTACATCAGTGATGATCCATAGTACATCAGTGATGATCCACAGTACATCAGTGATGATCCACAGTACATCAGGGATGGTCCATAGTACATCAGTGATGATCCATAGTACACCAGTGATGATCCATAGTACACCAGTAATGGCCCATAGTACATCAGTGATGAACTATAGTACATCAGTGATGATCCACAGTACATCAGTGATGATCCACAGTACATCAGGGATGGTCCATAGTACACCAGTGATGATCCACAGTACATCAGTTATGATCCACAGTACATTAGTGATGATCCACAGTACATCAGTGATGATCCACAGTACATCAGTGATGATCCACAATACTTCAGTGATGATCCACAGTACATCAGGGATGGTCCACAGTACATCAGTGATGGTCCACAGTATATCAGTGATGATCCATAGTACATCAGTGATGGTCCATAGTACATCAGTGATGGCCCATAGTACACCAGTGATGATCCATAGTACACCAGTGATGGCCCATAGTACACCAGTGATGGCCCATAGTACATCAGTGATGATCCATAGTACATCAGTGATGATCCACAGTACATCAGTGATGATCCACAGTACATCAGGGAAGGTCCATAGTACATCAGTGATGATCCATAGTACACCAGTGATGATCCATAGTACATCAGTGATGGTCCATAGTACATCAGTGATGATCCATAGTACATCAGTGATGATCCATAGTACATCAGTGATGATCCACAGTACATCAGTGATGATCCACAGTACATCAGGGATGGTCCATAGTACATCAGTGATGATCCATAGTACACCAGTGATGATCCATAGTACACCAGTAATGGCCCATAGTACATCAGTGATGAACTATAGTACATCAGTGATGATCCACAGTACATCAGTGATGATCCACAGTACATCAGGGATGGTCCATAGTACACCAGTGATGATCCACAGTACATCAGTTATGATCCACAGTACATTAGTGATGATCCACAGTACATCAGTGATGATCCACAGTACATCAGTGATGATCCACAATACTTCAGTGATGATCCACAGTACATCAGGGATGGTCCACAGTACATCAGTGATGGTCCACAGTATATCAGTGATGATCCGAAGTACATCAGTGATGGTCCATAGTACATCAGTGATGGCCCATAGTACACCAGAGATGATCCATAGTACACCATTGATGGCCCATAGTACACCAGTGATGGCCCATAGTACATCAGTGATGATCCATAGTACATCAGTGATGATCCACAGTACATCAGTGATGATCCACAGTACATCAGGGAAGGTCCATAGTACATCAGTGATGATCCATAGTACACCAGTGATGATCCATAGTACACCAGTGATGGCCCATAGTACATCAGTGATGAACTATAGTACATCAGAGATGATCCACAGTACATCAGGGATGGTCCATAGTACATCAGTCATGATCCATAGTACACCAGTGATGATCCATAGTACACCAGTGATGGCCCATAGTACATCAGTGATGAACTATAGTACATCAGTGATGATCCACAGTACATCAGTGATGATCCATAGTACATCAGTGATGATCCACAGTACATCAGGGATGGTCCATAGTACATCAGTGATGATCCATAGTACACCAGTGATGATCCATAGTACACCAGTGATGGCCCATAGTACATCAGTGATGAACTATAGTACATCAGTGATGATCCACAGTACATCAGTGATGATCCACAGTACATCAGGGATGGTCCATAGTACACCAGTGATGATCCACAGTACACCAGTGATGGTCCATAGTACATCAGTGATGATCTATAGTACATCAGTAATGATCTATAGTACATCAGTGATGATCCACAATACATCAGTTATGATACACAGTACATCAGTGATGATCCACAGTACATCAGTGATGATCCACAATACTTCAGTGATGATCCACAGTACATCAGTGATGATCCACAGTACATCAGGGATGGTCCACAGTATATCAGTGATGATCAATAGTACATCAGTGATGGTCCATAGTACATCAGTGATGGTCCATAGTACACCAGTGATGATCCATAGTACACCAGTGATGGCCCATAGTACACCAGTGATGGCCCATAGTACATCAGTGATGATCCATAGTACATCAGTGATGATCCACAGTACATCAGTGATGATCCACAGTACATCAGGGATGGTCCATAGTACATCAGTGATGATCCATAGTACACCAGTGATGATCCATAGTACACCAGTGATGGCCCATAGTACATCAGGGATGAACTATAGTACATCAGTGATGATCCACAGTACATCAGGGATGGTCCATAGTACATCAGTGATGATCCATAGTACACCAGTGATGATCCATAGTACACCAGTGATGGCCCATAGTACATCAGTGATGAACTATAGTACATCAGTGATGATCCACAGTACATCAGTGATGATCCATAGTACATCAGTGATGATCCACAGTACATCAGTGATGATCCACAGTACATCAGGGATGGTCCATAGTACATCAGTGATGATCCATAGTACACCAGTGATGATCCATAGTACACCAGTGATGGCCCATAGTACATCAGTGATGAACTATAGTACATCAGTGATAATCCACAGTACATCAGTGATGATCCACAGTACATCAGGGATGGTCCATAGTACACCAGTGATGATCCACAGTACACCAGTGATGATCCATAGTACACCAGTGATGGTCCATAGTACATCATTGATGATCTATAGTACATCAGTGATGGTCCATAGTACATCAGTGATGAGCTATAGTACATCAGTGATGATCTATAGTACATCAGTGATGATCCATAGTACACCAGTGATGATCCATAGTACACCAGTGATGGCCCATAGTACATCAGTGATGATCCATAGTACACCAGTGATGATCCATAGTACACCAGTGATGGCCCATAGTACATCAGTGATGATCCACAGTACATCAGGGATGGTCCATAGTACACCAGTGATGATCCACAGTACACCAGTGATGATCCATAGTACACCAGTGATGGTCCATAGTACATCAGTGATGATCTATAGTACATCAGTGATGGTCCATAGTACATCAGTGATGATCTATAGTACATCAGTGATGATCTATAGTACATCAGTGATGATCCATAGTACATCAGTGATGATCCACAGTACATCAGTGATGGTCCACAGTACATCAGGGATGGTCCACAGTACATCGGTGATGATCCATAGTACACCAGTGATGGCCCATAGTACATCAGTGATGGTCCATAGTACATCAGTGATGATCCATAGTACATCAGTGATGATCCATAGTACACAAGTGATGGCCCATAGTACATCAGTGATGATCCATAGTACATCAGTGATGATCCACAGTACATCAGTGATGATCCACAGTACATCAGGGATGGTCCATAGTACATCAGTGATGATCCATAGTACACCAGTGATGATCCATAGTACACCAGTAATGGCCCATAGTACATCAGTGATGAACTATAGTACATCAGTGATGATCCACAGTACATCAGTGATGATCCACAGTACATCAGGGATGGTCCATAGTACACCAGTGATGATCCACAGTACATCAGTTATGATCCACAGTACATTAGTGATGATCCACAGTACATCAGTGATGATCCACAGTACATCAGTGATGATCCACAATACTTCAGTGATGATACACAGTACATCAGGGATGGTCCACAGTACATCAGTGATGGTCCACAGTATATCAGTGATGATCCATAGTACATCAGTGATGATCCACAGTACATCAGTGATGATCCACAGTACATCAGGGATGGTCCATAGTACATCAGTGATGATCCATAGTACACCAGTGATGATCCATAGTACACCAGTAATGGCCCATAGTACATCAGTGATGAACTATAGTACATCAGTGATGATCCACAGTACATCAGTGATGATCCACAGTACATCAGGGATGGTCCATAGTACACCAGTGATGATCCACAGTACATCAGTTATGATCCACAGTACATTAGTGATGATCCACAGTACATCAGTGATGATCCACAGTACATCAGTGATGATCCACAATACTTCAGTGATGATACACAGTACATCAGGGATGGTCCACAGTACATCAGTGATGGTCCACAGTATATCAGTGATGATCCATAGTACATCAGTGATGGTCCATAGTACATCAGTGATGGCCCATAGTACACCAGTGATGATCCATAGTACACCAGTGATGGCCCATAGTACACCAGTAATGGCCCATAGTACATCAGTGATGAACTATAGTACATCAGTGATGATCCACAGTACATCAGTGATGATCCACAGTACATCAGGGATGGTCCATAGTACACCAGTGATGATCCACAGTACATCAGTTATGATCCACAGTACATTAGTGATGATCCACAGTACATCAGTGATGATCCACAGTACATCAGTGATGATCCACAATACTTCAGTGATGATACACAGTACATCAGGGATGGTCCACAGTACATCAGTGATGGTCCACAGTATATCAGTGATGATCCATAGTACATCAGTGATGGTCCATAGTACATCAGTGATGGCCCATAGTACACCAGTGATGATCCATAGTACACCAGTGATGGCCCATAGTACACCAGTGATGGCCCATAGTACATCAGTGATGATCCATAGTACATCAGTGATGATCCACAGTACATCAGTGATGATCCACAGTACATCAGGGATGGTCCATAGTACATCAGTGATGATCCATAGTACACCAGTGATGATCCATAGTACACCAGTAATGGCCCATAGTACATCAGTGATGAACTATAGTACATCAGTGATGATCCACAGTACATCAGTGATGATCCACAGTACATCAGGGATGGTCCATAGTACACCAGTGATGATCCACAGTACATCAGTTATGATCCACAGTACATTAGTGATGATCCACAGTACATCAGTGATGATCCACAGTACATCAGTGATGATCCACAATACTTCAGTGATGATCCACAGTACATCAGGGATGGTCCACAGTACATCAGTGATGGTCCACAGTATATCAGTGATGATCCATAGTACATCAGTGATGGTCCATAGTACATCAGTGATGGCCCATAGTACACCAGTGATGATCCATAGTACACCAGTGATGGCCCATAGTACACCAGTGATGGCCCATAGTACATCAGTGATGATCCATAGTACATCAGTGATGATCCACAGTACATCAGTGATGATCCACAGTACATCAGGGAAGGTCCATAGTACATCAGTGATGATCCATAGTACACCAGTGATGATCCATAGTACATCAGTGATGGTCCATAGTACATCAGTGATGATCCATAGTACATCAGTGATGATCCATAGTACATCAGTGATGATCCACAGTACATCAGTGATGATCCACAGTACATCAGGGATGGTCCATAGTACATCAGTGATGATCCATAGTACACCAGTGATGATCCATAGTACACCAGTAATGGCCCATAGTACATCAGTGATGAACTATAGTACATCAGTGATGATCCACAGTACATCAGTGATGATCCACAGTACATCAGGGATGGTCCATAGTACACCAGTGATGATCCACAGTACATCAGTTATGATCCACAGTACATTAGTGATGATCCACAGTACATCAGTGATGATCCACAGTACATCAGTGATGATCCACAATACTTCAGTGATGATCCACAGTACATCAGGGATGGTCCACAGTACATCAGTGATGGTCCACAGTATATCAGTGATGATCCGAAGTACATCAGTGATGGTCCATAGTACATCAGTGATGGCCCATAGTACACCAGAGATGATCCATAGTACACCATTGATGGCCCATAGTACACCAGTGATGGCCCATAGTACATCAGTGATGATCCATAGTACATCAGTGATGATCCACAGTACATCAGTGATGATCCACAGTACATCAGGGAAGGTCCATAGTACATCAGTGATGATCCATAGTACACCAGTGATGATCCATAGTACACCAGTGATGGCCCATAGTACATCAGTGATGAACTATAGTACATCAGAGATGATCCACAGTACATCAGGGATGGTCCATAGTACATCAGTCATGATCCATAGTACACCAGTGATGATCCATAGTACACCAGTGATGGCCCATAGTACATCAGTGATGAACTATAGTACATCAGTGATGATCCACAGTACATCAGTGATGATCCATAGTACATCAGTGATGATCCACAGTACATCAGGGATGGTCCATAGTACATCAGTGATGATCCATAGTACACCAGTGATGATCCATAGTACACCAGTGATGGCCCATAGTACATCAGTGATGAACTATAGTACATCAGTGATGATCCACAGTACATCAGTGATGATCCACAGTACATCAGGGATGGTCCATAGTACACCAGTGATGATCCACAGTACACCAGTGATGGTCCATAGTACATCAGTGATGATCTATAGTACATCAGTAATGATCTATAGTACATCAGTGATGATCCACAATACATCAGTTATGATACACAGTACATCAGTGATGATCCACAGTACATCAGTGATGATCCACAATACTTCAGTGATGATCCACAGTACATCAGTGATGATCCACAGTACATCAGGGATGGTCCACAGTATATCAGTGATGATCAATAGTACATCAGTGATGGTCCATAGTACATCAGTGATGGTCCATAGTACACCAGTGATGATCCATAGTACACCAGTGATGGCCCATAGTACACCAGTGATGGCCCATAGTACATCAGTGATGATCCATAGTACATCAGTGATGATCCACAGTACATCAGTGATGATCCACAGTACATCAGGGATGGTCCATAGTACATCAGTGATGATCCATAGTACACCAGTGATGATCCATAGTACACCAGTGATGGCCCATAGTACATCAGGGATGAACTATAGTACATCAGTGATGATCCACAGTACATCAGGGATGGTCCATAGTACATCAGTGATGATCCATAGTACACCAGTGATGATCCATAGTACACCAGTGATGGCCCATAGTACATCAGTGATGAACTATAGTACATCAGTGATGATCCACAGTACATCAGTGATGATCCATAGTACATCAGTGATGATCCACAGTACATCAGGGATGGTCCATAGTACATCAGTGATGATCCATAGTACACCAGTGATGATCCATCGTACACCAGTGATGGCCCATAGTACATCAGTGATGAACTATAGTACATCAGTGATAATCCACAGTACATCAGTGATGATCCACAGTACATCAGGGATGGTCCATAGTACACCAGTGATGATCCACAGTACACCAGTGATGATCCATAGTACACCAGTGATGGTCCATAGTACATCATTGATGATCTATAGTACATCAGTGATGGTCCATAGTACATCAGTGATGAGCTATAGTACATCAGTGATGATCTATAGTACATCAGTGATGATCCATAGTACACCAGTGATGATCCATAGTACACCAGTGATGGCCCATAGTACATCAGTGATGATCCATAGTACACCAGTGATGATCCATAGTACACCAGTGATGGCCCATAGTACATCAGTGATGATCCACAGTACATCAGGGATGGTCCATAGTACACCAGTGATGATCCACAGTACACCAGTGATGATCCATAGTACACCAGTGATGGTCCATAGTACATCAGTGATGATCTATAGTACATCAGTGATGGTCCATAGTACATCAGTGATGATCTATAGTACATCAGTGATGATCTATAGTACATCAGTGATGATCCATAGTACATCAGTGATGATCCACAGTACATCAGTGATGGTCCACAGTACATCAGGGATGGTCCACAGTACATCGGTGATGATCCATAGTACACCAGTGATGGCCCATAGTACATCAGTGATGGTCCATAGTACATCAGTGATGATCCATAGTACATCAGTGATGATCCATAGTACACCAGTGATGGCCCATAGTACATCAGTGATGATCCATAGTACATCAGTGATGATCCACAGTACATCAGTGATGATCCACAGTACATCAGGGATGGTCCATAGTACATCAGTGATGATCCATAGTACACCAGTGATGATCCATAGTACACCAGTAATGGCCCATAGTACATCAGTGATGAACTATAGTACATCAGTGATGATCCACAGTACATCAGTGATGATCCACAGTACATCAGGGATGGTCCATAGTACACCAGTGATGATCCACAGTACATCAGTTATGATCCACAGTACATTAGTGATGATCCACAGTACATCAGTGATGATCCACAGTACATCAGTGATGATCCACAATACTTCAGTGATGATACACAGTACATCAGGGATGGTCCACAGTACATCAGTGATGGTCCACAGTATATCAGTGATGATCCATAGTACATCAGTGATGGTCCATAGTACATCAGTGATGGCCCATAGTACACCAGTGATGATCCATAGTACACCAGTGATGGCCCATAGTACACCAGTGATGGCCCATAGTACATCAGTGATGATCCATAGTACATCAGTGATGATCCACAGTACATCAGTGATGATCCACAGTACATCAGGGAAGGTCCATAGTACATCAGTGATGATCCATAGTACACCAGTGATGATCCATAGTACACCAGTGATGGCCCATAGTACATCAGTGATGAACTATAGTACATCAGAGATGATCCACAGTACATCAGGGATGGTCCATAGTACATCAGTCATGATCCATAGTACACCAGTGATGAACCATAGTACACCAGTGATGGCCCATAGTACATCAGTGATGAACTATAGTACATCAGTGATGATCCACAGTACATCAGTGATGATCCATAGTACATCAGTGATGATCCACAGTACATCAGGGATGGTCCATAGTACATCAGTGATGATCCATAGTACACCAGTGATGATCCATAGTACACCAGTGATGGCCCATAGTACATCAGTGATGAACTATAGTACATCAGTGATGATCCACAGTACATCAGTGATGATCCACAGTACATCAGGGATGGTCCATAGTACACCAGTGATGATCCACAGTACACCAGTGATGGTCCATAGTACATCAGTGATGATCTATAGTACATCAGTGATGATCTATAGTACATCAGTGATGATCCACAATACATCAGTTATGATACACAGTACATCAGTGATGATCCACAGTACATCAGTGATGATCCACAATACTTCAGTGATGATCCACAGTACATCAGTGATGATCCACAGTACATCAGGGATGGTCCACAGTATATCAGTGATGATCAATAGTACATCAGTGATGGTCCATAGTACATCAGTGATGGTCCATAGTACACCAGTGATGATCCATAGTACACCAGTGATGGCCCATAGTACACCAGTGATGGCCCATAGTACATCAGTGATGATCCATAGTACATCAGTGATGATCCACAGTACATCAGTGATGATCCACAGTACATCAGGGATGGTCCATAGTACATCAGTGATGATCCATAGTACACCAGTGATGATCCATAGTACACCAGTGATGGCCCATAGTACATCAGGGATGAACTATAGTACATCAGTGATGATCCACAGTACATCAGGGATGGTCCATAGTACATCAGTGATGATCCATAGTACACCAGTGATGATCCATAGTACACCAGTGATGGCCCATAGTACATCAGTGATGAACTATAGTACATCAGTGATGATCCACAGTACATCAGTGATGATCCATAGTACATCAGTGATGATCCACAGTACATCAGTGATGATCCACAGTACATCAGGGATGGTCCATAGTACATCAGTGATGATCCATAGTACACCAGTGATGATCCATAGTACACCAGTGATGGCCCATAGTACATCAGTGATGAACTATAGTACATCAGTGATAATCCACAGTACATCAGTGATGATCCACAGTACATCAGGGATGGTCCATAGTACACCAGTGATGATCCACAGTACACCAGTGATGATCCATAGTACACCAGTGATGGTCCATAGTACATCATTGATGATCTATAGTACATCAGTGATAGTCCATAGTACATCAGTGATGAGCTATAGTACATCAGTGATGATCTATAGTACATCAGTGATGATCCATAGTACACCAGTGATGATCCATAGTACACCAGTGATGGCCCATAGTACATCAGTGATGATCCATAGTACACCAGTGATGATCCATAGTACACCAGTGATGGCCCATAGTACATCAGTGATGAACTATAGTACATCAGTGATGATCCACAGTACATCAGTGATGATCCATAGTACATCAGTGATGATCCACAGTACATCAGTGATGATCCACAGTACATCAGGGATGGTCCATAGTACATCAGTGATGATCCATAGTACACCAGTGATGATCCATAGTACACCAGTGATGGCCCATAGTACATCAGTGATGAACTATAGTACATCAGTGATAATCCACAGTACATCAGTGATGATCCACAGTACATCAGGGATGGTCCATAGTACACCAGTGATGATCCACAGTACACCAGTGATGATCCATAGTACACCAGTGATGGTCCATAGTACATCATTGATGATCTATAGTACATCAGTGATGGTCCATAGTACATCAGTGATGAGCTATAGTACATCAGTGATGATCTATAGTACATCAGTGATGATCCATAGTACACCAGTGATGATCCATAGTACACCAGTGATGGCCCATAGTACATCAGTGATGATCCATAGTACACCAGTGATGATCCATAGTACACCAGTGATGGCCCATAGTACATCAGTGATGAACTATAGTACATCAGTGATGATCCACAGTACATCAGTGATGATCCATAGTACATCAGTGATGATCCACAGTACATCAGTGATGATCCACAGTACATCAGGGATGGTCCATAGTACATCAGTGATGATCCATAGTACACCAGTGATGATCCATAGTACACCAGTGATGGCCCACAGTATATCAGTGATGAACTATAGTACATCAGTGATGATCCACAGTACATCAGTGATGATCCACAGTACATCAGGGATGGTCCATAGTACACCAGTGATGATCCACAGTACACCAGTGATGATCCATAGTACACCAGTGATGGTCCATAGTACATCAGTGATGATCTATAGTACATCAGTGATGGTCCATAGTACATCAGTGATGATCTATAGTACATCAGTGATGATCTATAGTACATCAGTGATGATCCAGAGTACATCAGTGATGATCCATAGTACACCAGTGATGGCCCATAGTACATCAGTGATGGTCCATAGTACATCAGTGATGATCCATAGTACATCAGTGATGATCCATAGTACATCGGTGATGATCCATAGTACACCAGTGATGGCCCATAGTACATCAGTGATGGTCCATAGTACATCAGTGATGATCCATAGTACATCAGTGATGATCCATAGTACACCAGTGATGGCCCATAGTACATCAGTGATGATCCATAGTACATCAGTGATGATCCACAGTACATCAGTGATGATCCACAGTACATCAGGGATGGTCCATAGTACATCAGTGATGATCCATAGTACACCAGTGATGATCCATAGTACACCAGTAATGGCCCATAGTACATCAGTGATGAACTATAGTACATCAGTGATGATCCACAGTACATCAGTGATGATCCACAGTACATCAGGGATGGTCCATAGTACACCAGTGATGATCCACAGTACATCAGTTATGATCCACAGTACATTAGTGATGATCCACAGTACATCAGTGATGATCCACAGTACATCAGTTATGATCCACAGTACATCAGTGATGGTCCACAGTATATCAGTGATGATCCATAGTACATCAGTGATGGTCCATAGTACATCAGTGATGGCCCATAGTACACCAGTGATGATCCATAGTACACCAGTGATGGCCCATAGTACACCAGTGATGGCCCATAGTACATCAGTGATGATCCATAGTACATCAGTGATGATCCACAGTACATCAGTGATGATCCACAGTACATCAGGGAAGGTCCATAGTACATCAGTGATGATCCATAGTACATCAGGGATGGTCCATAGTACACCAGTGATGATCCACAGTACACCAGTGATGGTCCATAGTACATCAGTGATGATCTATAGTACATCAGTGATGATCTATAGTACATCAGTGATGATCCACAATACATCAGTTATGATACACAGTACATCAGTGATGATCCACAGTACATCAGTGATGATCCACAATACTTCAGTGATGATCCACAGTACATCAGTGATGATCCACAGTACATCAGGGATGGTCCACAGTATATCAGTGATGATCAATAGTACATCAGTGATGGTCCATAGTACATCAGTGATGGTCCATAGTACACCAGTGATGATCCATAGTACACCAGTGATGGCCCATAGTACACCAGTGATGGCCCATAGTACATCAGTGATGATCCACAGTACATCAGTGATGATCCACAGTACATCAGGGATGGTCCATAGTACATCAGTGATGATCCATAGTACACCAGTGATGATCCATAGTACACCAGTGATGGCCCATAGTACATCAGGGATGAACTATAGTACATCAGTGATGATCCACAGTACATCAGGGATGGTCCATAGTACATCAGTGATGATCCATAGTACACCAGTGATGATCCATAGTACACCAGTGATGGCCCATAGTACATCAGTGATGAACTATAGTACATCAGTGATGATCCACAGTACATCAGTGATGATCCATAGTACATCAGTGATGATCCACAGTACATCAGTGATGATCCACAGTACATCAGGGATGGTCCATAGTACATCAGTGATGATCCATAGTACACCAGTGATGATCCATAGTACACCAGTGATGGCCCATAGTACATCAGTGATGAACTATAGTACATCAGTGATAATCCACAGTACATCAGTGATGATCCACAGTACATCAGGGATGGTCCATAGTACACCAGTGATGATCCACAGTACACCAGTGATGATCCATAGTACACCAGTGATGGTCCATAGTACATCATTGATGATCTATAATACATCAGTGATGGTCCATAGTACATCAGTGATGAGCTATAGTACATCAGTGATGATCTATAGTACATCAGTGATGATCCATAGTACACCAGTGATGATCCATAGTACACCAGTGATGGCCCATAGTACATCAGTGATGATCCATAGTACACCAGTGATGATCCATAGTACACCAGTGATGGCCCATAGTACATCAGTGATGAACTATAGTACATCAGTGATGATCCACAGTACATCAGTGATGATCCATAGTACATCAGTGATGATCCACAGTACATCAGTGATGATCCACAGTACATCAGGGATGGTCCATAGTACATCAGTGATGATCCATAGTACACCAGTGATGATCCATAGTACACCAGTGATGGCCCATAGTACATCAGTGATGAACTATAGTACATCAGTGATAATCCACAGTACATCAGTGATGATCCACAGTACATCAGGGATGTTCCATAGTACACCAGTGATGATCCACAGTACACCAGTGATGATCCATAGTACACCAGTGATGGTCCATAGTACATCATTGATGATCTATAGTACATCAGTGATGGTCCATAGTACATCAGTGATGAGCTATAGTACATCAGTGATGATCTATAGTACATCAGTGATGATCCATAGTACACCAGTGATGATCCATAGTACACCAGTGATGGCCCATAGTACATCAGTGATGATGCATAGTACACCAGTGATGATCCATAGTACACCAGTGATGGCCCATAGTACATCAGTGATGAACTATAGTACATCAGTGATGATCCACAGTACATCAGTGATGATCCATAGTACATCAGTGATGATCCACAGTACATCAGTGAGGATCCACAGTACATCAGGGATGGTCCATAGTACATCAGTGATGATCCATAGTACACCAGTGATGATCCATAGTACACCAGTGATGGCCCACAGTATATCAGTGATGAACTATAGTACATCAGTGATGATCCACAGTACATCAGTGATGATCCACAGTACATCAGGGATGGTCCATAGTACACCAGTGATGATCCACAGTACACCAGTGATGATCCATAGTACACCAGTGATGGTCCATAGTACATCAGTGATGATCTATAGTACATCAGTGATGGTCCATAGTACATCAGTGATGATCTATAGTACATCAGTGATGATCTATAGTACATCAGTGATGATCCATAGTACATCAGTGATGATCCACAGTACATCAGTGATGGTCCACAGTACATCAGGGATGGTCCACAGTACATCGGTGATGATCCATAGTACACCAGTGATGGCCCATAGTACATCAGTGATGATCCATAGTACATCAGTGATGATCCACAGTACATCAGTGATGACCCACAGTACATCAGGGATGGTCCATAGTACATCAGTGATGATCCATAGTACACCAGTGATGATCCATAGTACACCAGTGATGGCCCATAGTACATCAGTGATGAACTATAGTACATCAGTGATGATCCACAGTACATTAGTGATGATCCACAGTACATCAGTGATGATCCACAGTACATCAGTGATGATCCACAATACTTCAGTGATGATCCACAGTACATCAGGGATGGTCCACAGTACATCAGTGATGGTCCACAGTATATCAGTGATGATCCATAGTACATCAGTGATGGTCCATAGTACATCAGTGATGGTCCATAGTACATCATTGATGATCTATAATACATCAGTGATGGTCCATAGTACATCAGTGATGAGCTATAGTACATCAGTGATGATCTATAGTACATCAGTGATGATCCATAGTACACCAGTGATGATCCATAGTACACCAGTGATGGCCCATAGTACATCAGTGATGATCCATAGTACACCAGTGATGATCCATAGTACACCAGTGATGGCCCATAGTACATCAGTGATGAACTATAGTACATCAGTGATGATCCACAGTACATCAGTGATGATCCATAGTACATCAGTGATGATCCACAGTACATCAGTGATGATCCACAGTACATCAGGGATGGTCCATAGTACATCAGTGATGATCCATAGTACACCAGTGATGATCCATAGTACACCAGTGATGGCCCATAGTACATCAGTGATGAACTATAGTACATCAGTGATAATCCACAGTACATCAGTGATGATCCACAGTACATCAGGGATGTTCCATAGTACACCAGTGATGATCCACAGTACACCAGTGATGATCCATAGTACACCAGTGATGGTCCATAGTACATCATTGATGATCTATAGTACATCAGTGATGGTCCATAGTACATCAGTGATGAGCTATAGTACATCAGTGATGATCTATAGTACATCAGTGATGATCCATAGTACACCAGTGATGATCCATAGTACACCAGTGATGGCCCATAGTACATCAGTGATGATGCATAGTACACCAGTGATGATCCATAGTACACCAGTGATGGCCCATAGTACATCAGTGATGAACTATAGTACATCAGTGATGATCCACAGTACATCAGTGATGATCCATAGTACATCAGTGATGATCCACAGTACATCAGTGAGGATCCACAGTACATCAGGGATGGTCCATAGTACATCAGTGATGATCCATAGTACACCAGTGATGATCCATAGTACACCAGTGATGGCCCACAGTATATCAGTGATGAACTATAGTACATCAGTGATGATCCACAGTACATCAGTGATGATCCACAGTACATCAGGGATGGTCCATAGTACACCAGTGATGATCCACAGTACACCAGTGATGATCCATAGTACACCAGTGATGGTCCATAGTACATCAGTGATGATCTATAGTACATCAGTGATGGTCCATAGTACATCAGTGATGATCTATAGTACATCAGTGATGATCTATAGTACATCAGTGATGATCCATAGTACATCAGTGATGATCCACAGTACATCAGTGATGGTCCACAGTACATCAGGGATGGTCCACAGTACATCGGTGATGATCCATAGTACACCAGTGATGGCCCATAGTACATCAGTGATGATCCATAGTACATCAGTGATGATCCACAGTACATCAGTGATGACCCACAGTACATCAGGGATGGTCCATAGTACATCAGTGATGATCCATAGTACACCAGTGATGATCCATAGTACACCAGTGATGGCCCATAGTACATCAGTGATGAACTATAGTACATCAGTGATGATCCACAGTACATTAGTGATGATCCACAGTACATCAGTGATGATCCACAGTACATCAGTGATGATCCACAATACTTCAGTGATGATCCACAGTACATCAGGGATGGTCCACAGTACATCAGTGATGGTCCACAGTATATCAGTGATGATCCATAGTACATCAGTGATGGTCCATAGTACATCAGTGATGGTCCATAGTACACCAGTGATGATCCATAGTACACCAGTGATGGCCCATAGTACACCAGTGATGGCCCATAGTACATCAGTGATGGTCCATAGTACATCAGTGATGGTCCATAGTACACCAGTGATGATCCATAGTACACCAGTGATGGCCCATAGTACACCAGTGATGGCCCATAGTACATCAGTGATGATCCATAGTACATCAGTGATGATCCACAGTACATCAGTGATGATCCACAGTACATCAGGGATGGTCCATAGTACATCAGTGATGATCCATAGTACACCAGTGATGATCCATAGTACACCAGTGATGGCCCATAGTACATCAGTGATGAACTATAGTACATCAGAGATGATCCACAGTACATCAGGGATGGTCCATAGTACATCAGTCATGATCCATAGTACACCAGTGATGATCCATAGTACACCAGTGATGGCCCATAGTACATCAGTGATGAACTATAGTACATCAGTGATGATCCACAGTACATCAGTGATGATCCATAGTACATCAGTGATGATCCACAGTACATCAGGGATGGTCCATAGTACACCAGTGATGGCCCATAGTACATCAGTGATGATCCACAGTACATCAGTGATGATCTATAGTACATCAGTGATGATCCACAGTACACCAGTGATGATTCACAGTACATCAGGGATGGTCCATAGTACATCAGGGATGGTCCATAGTACATCAGTGATGATCCACAGTACATCAGGGATGGTCCACAGTACATCAGTGATGATCCATAGTACATCAGTGATGGCCCATAGTACATCAGTGATGATCCACAGTACATCAGGGATGGTCCACAGTACATCAGTGATGATCCATAGTACATCAGTGATGGCCCATAGTACATCAGTGATGATCCATATTACACCAGTGATGATCCATAGTACACCATGAATGACCCACAGTACATCAGTGATGATCCACAGTACATCAGTGATGGTCCATAGTAAATCAGTGATGGTCCATAGTACACCAGTGATGATCCATAGTTCACCAGTGATGGCCCATAGTACACCAGTGATGATCCATAGTACACCAGAGATGGCCCATAGTATACCAGTGATGTCCCATAGTACATCAGTGATGATCCACAGTACATCAGTGATGATCCATAGTACACCAGGGATGGCCCATAGTACATCAGTGATGGCTCATAGTACATCAGTGATGATCCATAGTACATCAGTGATGATCCATAGTACACCAGTGATGATCCATAGTACATCAGTGATGGCTCATAGTACATCAGTGATGATCCATAGTACATCAGTGATGATCCATAGTACACCAGTAATGATCCATAGTACATCAGTGATGGCTCATAGTACATCAGTGATGATCCATAATACATCAGTGATGATCCATAGTACACCAGTGATGGCCCATAGTACTTCAGTGATGATCTATAGTACATCAGTGATGATCCACAGTACATCAGTGATGATCCACAGTACATCAGTGATGATCCACGGTACATCAGTGATGATCCATAGTACATCAGTGATGATCCTCAGTACATCAATGATGATCCACAGTACATCAGTGATGATCCACAGTACATCAGTGATGATCCACAGTACATCAGTGATGATCCACAGGACATCAGGGATGGTCCACAGTACATCAGTGATGATCCATAGTAAACCAGTCATGATCCATAGTACATCAGTGATGATCCATAGTACATCAGTGATGATCCATAGTACACCAGTGATGGCCCATAGTACACCAGTGATGATCCATAGTACACCAGTGATGGGCCATAGTACTTCAGTGATGATCTATAGTACATCAGTGATGATCCACAGTACATCAGTGATGATCCACAATACATCAGGGATTGTCCACAGTATATCAGTGATGATCCATAGTACATCAGTGATGGCCCACAGTACATCAGTGATGATCCACAGTACATCAGTGATGATCCATAGTACACCAGTGATGGTCCATAGTACACCAGTGATGGTCCATAGTACATCAGTGATGATCCATAGTACATCAGTGATGATCCACAGTACATCAGGGATGGTCCACAGTACATCAGTTATGATCCATAGTACACCAGTGATGGCCCAAAGCACATCAGTGATGGTCCATAGTACACCAGGGATGATCCATAGTAATCCAGTGATGATCCATAGTACACCAGTGATGGCCCATAGTACACCAGTGATGGCCCATAGTACATCAGTGATGATCCACAGTACATCAGTGATGATCTATAGTACATCAGGGATGGTCCACAGTACATCAGTGATGATCCATAGTACACCAGTGATGATCCATAGTACATCAGTGATGCTCCATAGTACACCTGTGATGGCCCACAGTACACCTGTGATGGCCCACAGTAGATCAGTGATGATCCACAGTACATCAGGGATGATCCACAGTATATCAGGGATGGTCCACCGTATATCAGTGATGAGCCATAGTACATCAGTGATGGTCCATAGTACACCAGTGATGATCCATAGTACACCAGTGATGGCCCATAGTACACCAGTAATGGCCCATAGTACACCAGTGATGATCCATAGTACACCAGTGATGGCCCATATTACACCAGTGATGTCCCATAGTACATCAGTGATGATCCACAGTACATCAGTGATGATCCATAGTACACCAGGGATGGCCCATAGTACATCAGTGATGGCTCATAGTACATCAGTGATGATCCATAGTACATCCGTGATGATCCATAGTACACCAGTGATGATCCATAGTACATCAGTGATGGCTCATAGTACATCAGTGATGATCCATAGTACACCAGTGATGATCCATAGTACATCAGTGATGGCTCATAGTACATCAGTGATGATCCATAATACATCAGTGATGATCCATAGTACATCAGTGATGATCCATAGTACACCAGTCATGGCCCATAGTACTACAGTGATGATCTATAGTACATCAGTGATGATCCACAGTACATCAGTGATGATCCACAGTACATCAGTGATGATCCAAGGTACATCAGTGATGATCCATAGTACATCAGTGATGATCCTCAGTACATCAGTGATGATCCACAGTACATCAGTGATGATCCACAGTACATCAGTGATGATCCACAGTACATCAGGGATGGTCCACAGTACATCAGTGATGATCCATAGTACACCAGTCATGATCCATAGTACATCAGTGATGATCCATAGTACATCAGTGATGATCCATAGTACACCAGTGATGATCCATAGTACACCAGTGATGGCCCATAGTACTTCAGTGATAATTAATAGTACATCAGTGATGATCCACAGTACATCAGTGATGATCCACAATACATCAGGGATGGTCCACAGTATATCAGTGATGATCCATAGTACATCAGTGATGGCCCACAGTACATCAGTGATGATCCACAGTACATCAGTGATGATCCATAGTACACCAGTGATGGCCCATAGTACATCAGTGATGGTCCATAGTACATCAGTGATGATCCATAGTACATCAGTGATGATCCATAGTACACCAGTGATGATCCACAGTACATCAGTTATGATCCACTGTACATCAGTGATGATCCACAGTACATCAGTGATGATCCACAATACTTCAGTGATGATCCACAGTACATCAGTGATGATCCACAGTACATCAGGGATGGTCCACAGTATATCAGTGATGATCCATAGTACATCAGTGATGGCCCATAGTACATCAGTGATGATCCATAGTACACCAGTGATGATCCATAGTACACCAGTAATGTTCCATAGTACACCAGGGATGATCCACAGTAGATCAGTGATGATCCACAGTACATCAGTGGTGGTCCACAGTACATCAGTGATGGTCCATAGTACACCAGTGATGATCCATAGTACACCAGTGATGATCCATAGTACACCAGTGATGGCCCGTAGTACACCAGTGATGGCCCATAGTACATCAGTGATGATCCATAGTACATCAATGATGATCCACAGTACATCAGTGATGATCTATAGTACATCAGGGATGGTCCATAGTACATCAGTGATGATCCATAGTACACCAGTGATGATCCATAGTACACCAGTGATGGCCCATAGTACATCAGTGATGAACTATAGTACATCAGTGATGATCCACATTACATCAGGGATGGTCCATAGTACATCAGTGATGATCCATAGTACACCAGTGATGATCCATAGTACACCAGTGATGGCCCATAGTACATCAGTGATGAACTATAGTACATCAGTGATGATCCACAGTACATCAGTGATGATCCACAGTACATCAGGGATGGTCCATAGTACACCAGTGATGATCCACAGTACACCAGTGATGATCCATAGTACACCAGTGATGGTCCATAGTACATCAGTGATGATCTATAGTACATCAGTGATGGTCCATAGTACATCAGTGATGATCTATATACATAGTACACCAGTGATGATCTATAGTACATCAGTGATGATCTACAGTACATCAGTTATGATCCACAGTACATTAGTGATGATCAACAGTACATCAGTGATGATCCACAATACTTCAGTGATGATCCACAGTACATCAGTGATGATCCACAGTACATCAGGGATGGTCCACAGTATATCAGTGATGATCCATAGTACATCAGTGATGATCCACAGTACATCAGTGATGATCCACAGTACATCAGGGATGGTCCATAGTACATCAGTGATGATCCATAGTACACCAGTGATGATCCACAGTACACCAGTGATGGCCCATAGTACATCAGTGATGAACTATAGTACATCAGTGATGATCCACAGTACATCAGGGATGGTCCATAGTACATCAGTGATGATCCATAGTACACCAGGGATGGTCCATAGTACATCAGTGATGGCCCATAGTACATCAGTGATGAACAATAGTACATCAGTGATGATCCATAGTACATCAGTGATGATCCATAGTACATCAGTGATGATCCACAGTACATCAGTGATGATCCACAGTACATCAGGGATGGTCCATAGTACATCAGTGATGATCCATAGTACACCAGTGATGATCCATAGTACACCAGTGATGGCCCATAGTACATCAGTGATGAACTATAGTACATCAGTGATGATCCACAGTACATCAGTGATGATCCACAGTACATCAGGGATGGTCCATAGTACACCAGTGATGATCCACAGTACACCAGTGATGATCCATAGTACACCAGTGATGGTCCATAGTACATCAGTGATGATCTATAGTACATCAGTGATGGTCCATAGTACATCAGTGATGATCTATAGTACATCAGTGATGATCCACAGTACATCAGTGATGATCCACAATACTTCAGTGATGATCCACAGTACATCAGTGATGATCCACAGTACATCAGGGATGGTCCACAGTATATCAGTGATGATCCATAGTACATCAGTGAAGGTCCATAGTACACCAGTGATGATCTATAGTACACCAGTGATGGCCCATAGTACACCAGTGATGGCCCATAGTACATCAGTGATGATCCATAGTACATCAGTGATGATCCACAGTACATCAGTGATGATCCACAGTACATCAGGGATGGTCCATAGTACATCAGTGATGATCCATAGTACACCAGTGATGATCCATAGTACACCAGTGATGGCCCATAGTACATCAGTGATGAACTATAGTACATCAGTGATGATCCACAGTACATCAGGGATGGTCCATAGTACATCAGTGATGATCCATAGTACACCAGTGATGATCCATAGTACACCAGTGATGGCCCATAGTACATCAGTGATGAACTATAGTACATCAGTGATGATCCACAGTACATCATTGATGATCCATAGTACATCAGTGATGATCCACAGTATATCAGTGATGATCCACAGTACATCAGGGATGGTCCATAGTACATCAGTGATGATCCATAGTACACCAGTGATGATCCATAGTACACCAGTGATGGCCCATAGTACATCAGTGATGAACTATAGTACATCAGTGATGATCCACAGTACATCAGTGATGATCCACAGTACACCAGTGATGATCCACAGTACACCAGTGATGATCCATAGTACACCAGTGATGGTCCATAGTACATCAGTGATGATCTATAGTACATCAGTGATGGTCCATAGTACATCAGTGATGAGCTATAGTACATGAGTGATGATCTATAGTACACCAGTGATGATCCATAGTACACCAGTGATGATCCATAGTACATCAGTGATGATCCACAGTACATCAGTGATGATCCACAGTACATCATTGATGATCCATAGTACATCAGTGATGATCCACAGTATATCAGTGATGATCCACAGTACATCAGGGATGGTCCATAGTACATCAGTGATGATCCATAGTACACCAGTGATGATCCATAGTACACCAGTGATGGCCCATAGTACATCAGTGATGAACTATAGTACATCAGTGATGATCCACAGTACATCAGTGATGATCCACAGTACACCAGTGATGATCCACAGTACACCAGTGATGATCCATAGTACACCAGTGATGGTCCATAGTACATCAGTGATGATCTATAGTACATCAGTGATGGTCCATAGTACATCAGTGATGAGCTATAGTACATGAGTGATGATCCATAGTACACCAGTGATGATCCATAGTACACCAGTGATGGCCCATAGTACATCAGTGATGAACTATAGTACATCAGTGATGATCCACAGTACATCAGGGATGGTCCATAGTACATCAGTGATGATCCATAGTACACCAGTGATGGCCCATAGTACATCAGTGATGAACTATAGTACATCAGTGATGATCCACAGTACATCAGTGATGATCCACAGTACATCAGGGATGGTCCATAGTACACCAGTGATGATCCACAGTACACCAGCGATGATCCATAGTACACCAGTGATGGTCCATAGTACATCAGTGATGATCTATAGTACATCAGTGATGGTCCATAGTACATCAGTGATGATCTATATACATAGTACACCAGTGATGATCTATAGTACATCAGTGATGATCTACAGTACATCAGTTATGATCCACAGTACATTAGTGATGATTCACAGTACATCAGTGATGATCCACAATACTTCAGTGATGATCCACAGTACATCAGTGATGATCCACAGTACATCAGGGATGGTCCACAGTATATCAGTGATGATCCATAGTACATCACTGATGATCCATAGTACACCAGTGATGATCCATAGTACACCAGTGATGGCCCATAGTACATCAATGATGAACTATAGTACATCAGTGATGATCCACAGTACATCAGGGATGGTCCATAGTACATCAGTGATGATCCATAGTACACCAGTGATGATCCATAGTACACCAGTGATGGCCCATAGTACATCAGTGATGAACTATAGTACATCAGTGATGATCCACAGTACATCAGTGATGATCCATAGTACATCAGTGATGATCCACAGTATATCAGTGATGATCCACAGTACATCAGGGATGGTCCATAGTACATCAGTGATGATCCATAGTACACCAGTGATGATCCATAGTACACCAGTGATGGCCCATAGTACATCAGTGATGAACTATAGTACATCAGTGATGATCCACAGTACATCAGTGATGATCCATAGTACATCAGTGATGATCCACAGTACATCAGGGATGGTCCATAGTACATCAGTGATGATCCATAGTACACCAGTGATGATCCATAGTACACCAGTGATGGTCCACAGTACATCAGTGATGATCTATAGTACATCAGTGATGATCTATAGTACATCAGTGATGATCCACAGTACATCAGTTATGATACACAGTACATCAGTGATGATCCACAGTACATCAGTGATGATCCACAATACTTCAGTGATGATCCACAGTACATCAGTGATGATCCACAGTACATCAGGGATGGTCCACAGTATATCAGTGATGATCCATAGTACATCAGTGATGGTCCATAGTACATCAGTGATGGTCCATAGTACATCAGTGATGGTCCATAGTACACCAGTGATGATCCATAGTACACCAGTGATGGCCCATAGTACACCAGTGATGGCCCATAGTACATCAGTGATGATCCATAGTACATCAGTGATGATCCACAGTACATCAGTGATGATCCACAGTACATCAGGGATGGTCCATAGTGCATCAGTGATGATCCATAGTACACCAGTGATGATCCATAGTACATCAGTGATGATCCATAGTACACCAGTGATGATCCATAGTGCACCAGTGATGGCCCATAGTACATCAGTGATGAACTATAGTACATCAGTGATGATCCACAGTACATCAGGGATGGTCCATAGTACATCAGTGATGATCCATAGTACATCAGTGATGATCCATAGTACACCAGTGATGGCCCATAGTACATCAGTGATGAACTATAGTACATCAGTGATGATCCACAGTACATCAGTGATGATCCATAGTACATCAGTGATGATCCACAGTACATCAGTGATGATCCACAGTACATCAGGGATGGTCCATAGTACATCAGTGATGATCCATAGTACACCAGTGATGATCCATAGTACACCAGTGATGGCCCATAGTACATCAGTGATGAACTATAGTACATCAGTGATGATCCACAGTACATCAGTGATGATCCACAGTACATCAGGGATGGTCCATAGTACACCAGTGATGATCCACAGTACACCAGTGATGATCCATAGTACACCAGTGATGGTCCATAGTACATCAGTGATGATCTATAGTACATCAGTGATGGTCCATAGTACATCAGTGATGATCTATAGTACATCAGTGATGATCTATAGTACATCAGTGATGATCCATAGTACATCAGTGATGATCCACAGTACATCAGTGATGGTCCACAGTACATCAGGGATGGTCCACAGTACATCGGTGATGATCCATAGTACACCAGTGATGGCCCATAGTACATCAGTGATGGTCCATAGTACATCAGTGATGATCCATAGTAGATCAGTGATGATCCATAGTACACCAGTGATGGCCCATAGTACACCAGTGATGGCCCATAGTACATCAGTGATGATCCACAGTACATCAGTGATGATCCATAGTACATCAGTGATGATCCACAGTACATCAGTGATGATCCACAGTACATCAGGGATGGTCCATAGTACATCAGTGATGATCCAAGTACACCAGTGATGATCCATAGTACACCAGTGATGGCCCATAGTACATCAGTGATGAACTATAGTACATCAGTGATGATCCACAGTACATCAGTGATGATCCACAGTACATCAGGGATGGTCCATAGTACACCAGTGATGATCCACAGTACACCAGTGATGATCCATAGTACACAAGTGATGGTCCATAGTACATCAGTGATGATCTATAGTACATCAGTGATGGTCCATAGTACATCAGTGATGATCTATAGTACATCAGTGATGATCTATAGTACATCAGTGATGATCCACAGTACATCAGTTATGATACACAGTACATCAGTGATGATCCACAGTACATCAGTGATGATCCACAATACTTCAGTGATGATCCACAGTACATCAGTGATGATCCACAGTACATCAGGGATGGTCCACAGTAAAACAGTGATGATCCATAGTACATCAGTGATGGTCCAAAGTACATCAGTGATGGTCCATAGTACACCAGTGATGATCCATAGTACACCAGTGATGATCCATAGTACACCAGTGATGGCCCATAGTACACCAGTGATGGCCCATAGTACATCAGTGATGATCCATAGTACATCAGTGATGATCCACAGTACATCAGTGATGATCCACAGTACATCAGGGATGGTCCATAGTACATCAGTGATGATCCATAGTACACCAGTGATGATCCATAGTACACCAGTGATGGCCCATAGTACATCAGTGATGAACTATAGTACATCAGTGATGATCCACAGTACATCAGGGATGGTCCATAGTACATCAGTGATGATCCATAGTACACCAGTGATGATCCATAGTACACCAGTGATGGCCCATAGTACATCAGTGATGAACTATAGTACATCAGTGATGATCCACAGTACATCAGTGATGATCCATAGTACATCAGTGATGATCCACAGTACATCAGTGATGATCCACAGTACATCAGGGATGGTCCATAGTACATCAGTGATGATACATAGTACACTAGTGATGATCCATAGTACACCAGTGATGGCCCATAGTACTTCAGTGATGAACTATAGTACATCAGTGATGATCCACAGTACATCAGTGATGATCCACAGTACATCAGGGATGGTCCATAGTACACCAGTGATGATCCACAGTACACCAGTGATGATCCATAGTACACCAGTGATGGTCCATAGTACATCAGGGATGGTCCATAGTGCATCAGTGATGATCCATAGTACACCAGTGATGATCCATAGTACACCAGTGATGGCCCATAGTACATCAGTGATGAACTATAGTACATCAGTGATGATCCACAGTACATCAGTGATGATCCACAGTACATCAGGGATGGTCCATAGTACACCAGTGATGATCCACAGTACACCAGTGATGATCCATAGTACACCAGTGATGGTCCACAGTACATCAGTGATGATCTATAGTACATCAGTGATGGTCCATAGTACATCAGTGATGATCTATAGTACATCAGTGATGATCTATAGTACATCAGTGATGATCCACAGTACATCAGTTATGATACACAGTACATCAGTGATGATCCACAGTACATCAGTGATGATCCACAATACTTCAGTGATGATCCACAGTACATCAGTGATGATCCACAGTACATCAGGGATGGTCCACAGTATATCAGTGATGATCCACAGTACATCAGTGATGGTCCATAGTACATCAGTGATGGTCCATAGTACACCAGTGATGATCCATAGTACACCAGTGATGGCCCATAGTACACCAGTGATGGCCCATAGTACATCAGTGATGAACTATAGTACATCAGTGATGATCCACAGTACATCAGGGATGGTCCATAGTACATCAGTGATGATCCATAGTACACCAGTGATGATCCATAGTACACCAGTGATGGCCCATAGTACATCAGTGATGAACTATAGTACATCAGTGATGATCCACAGTACATCAGTGATGATCCATAGTACATCAGTGATGATCCACAGTACATCAGTGATGATCCACAGTACATCAGGGATGGTCCATAGTACATCAGTGATGATCCATAGTACACCAGTGATGATCCATAGTACACCAGTGATGGCCCATAGTACATCAGTGATGAACTATAGTACATCAGTGATGATCCACAGTACATCAGTGATGATCCACAGTACATCAGGGATGGTCCATAGTACACCAGTGATGATCCACAGTACACCAGTGATGATCCATAGTACACCAGTGATGGTCCTTAGTACATCAGTGATGATCTATAGTACACCAGTGATGGTCCATAGTACATCAGTGATGAGCTATAGTACATCAGTGATGATCTATAGTACATCAGTGATGATCCATAGTACACCAGTGATGATCCATAGTACACCAGTGATGGCCCATAGTACATCAGTGATGATCCATAGTACACCAGGGATGATCCATAGTACACCAGTGATGGCCCATAGTACATCAGTGATGAACTATAGTACATCAGTGATGAACTATAGTACATCAGTGATGATCCACAGTACATCAGTGATGATCTATAGTACATCAGTGATGATCCACAGTACATCAGTTATGATACACAGTACATCAGTGATGATCCACAGTACATCAGTGATGATCCACAATACTTCAGTGATGATCCACAGTACATCAGTGATGATCCACAGTACATCAGGGATGGTCCACAGTATATCAGTGATGATCCACAGTACATCAGTGATGGTCCATAGTACATCAGTGATGGTCCATAGTACACCAGTGATGATCCATAGTACACCAGTGATGGCCCATAGTACACCAGTGATGGCCCATAGTACATCAGTGATGAACTATAGTACATCAGTGATGATCCACAGTACATCAGGGATGGTCCATAGTACATCAGTGATGATCCATAGTACACCAGTGATGATCCATAGTACACCAGTGATGGCCCATAGTACATCAGTGATGAACTATAGTACATCAGTGATGATCCACAGTACATCAGTGATGATCCATAGTACATCAGTGATGATCCACAGTACATCAGTGATGATCCACAGTACATCAGGGATGGTCCATAGTACATCAGTGATGATCCATAGTACACCAGTGATGATCCATAGTACACCAGTGATGGCCCATAGTACATCAGTGATGAACTATAGTACATCAGTGATGATCCACAGTACATCAGTGATGATCCACAGTACATCAGGGATGGTCCATAGTACACCAGTGATGATCCACAGTACACCAGTGATGATCCATAGTACACCAGTGATGGTCCTTAGTACATCAGTGATGATCTATAGTACATCAGTGATGGTCCATAGTACATCAGTGATGAGCTATAGTACATCAGTGATGATCTATAGTACATCAGTGATGATCCATAGTACACCAGTGATGATCCATAGTACACCAGTGATGGCCCATAGTACATCAGTGATGATCCATAGTACACCAGTGATGATCCATAGTACACCAGTGATGGCCCATAGTACATCAGTGATGAACTATAGTACATCAGTGATGAACTATAGTACATCAGTGATGATCCACAGTACATCAGTGATGATCCATAGTACATCAGTGATGATCCACAGTACATCAGTGATGATCCACAGTACATCAGGGATGGTCCATAGTACATCAGTGATGATCCATAGTACACCAGTGATGATCCATAGTACACCAGTGATGATCCATAGTACACCAGTGATGGCCCACAGTATATCAGTGATGAACTATAGTACATCAGTGATGATCCACAGTACATCAGTGATGATCCACAGTACATCAGGGATGGTCCATAGTACACCAGTGATGATCCACAGTACACCAGTGATGATCCATAGTACACCAGTGATGGTCCATAGTACATCAGTGATGATCTATAGTACATCAGTGATGGTCCATAGTACATCAGTGATGATCTATAGTACATCAGTGATGATCTATAGTACATCAGTGATGATCAATAGTACATCAGTGATGATCCACAGTACATCAGTGATGTTCCACAGTACATCAGGGATGGTCCACAGTACATCGGTGATGATCCATAGTACACCAGTGATGGCCCATAGTACATCAGTGATGGTCCATAGTACATCAGTGATGATCCATAGTACATCAGTGATGATCCATAGTACACCAGTGATGGCCCATAGTACATCAGTGATGATCCATAGTACATCAGTGATGATCCACAGTACATCAGTGATGATCCACAGTACATCAGGGATGGTCCATAGTACATCAGTGATGATCCATAGTACACCAGTGATTATCCATAGTACACCAGTGATGGCCCATAGTACATCAGTGATGAACTATAGTACATCAGTGATGATCCACAGTACATCAGTGATGATCCACAGTACATCAGGGATGGTCCATAGTACACCAGTGATGATCCACAGTACATCAGTTATGATCCACAGTACATTAGTGATGATCCACAGTACATCAGTAATGATCCACAATACTTCAGTGATGATCCACAGTACATCAGGGATGGTCCACAGTACATCAGTGATGGTCCACAGTATATCAGTGATGATCCATAGTACATCAGTGATGGTCCACAGTACATCAGTGATGGTCCATAGTACACCAGTGATGATCGATAGTACACCAGTGATGGCCCATAGTACACCAGTGATGGCCCATAGTACATCAGTGATGATCCATAGTACATCAGTGATGATCCACAGTACATCAGTGATGATCCACAGTACATCAGGGATGGTCCATAGTACATCAGTGATGATCCATAGTACATCAGTGATGATCCACAGTACATCAGTGATGGTCCATAGTACATCAGTGATGGTCCATAGTACATCAGTGATGATCCATAGTACACCAGTGATGATCCATAGTACACCAGTGATGGCCCATAGTACATCAGTGATGAACTATAGTACATCAGTGATGATCCACAGTACATCAGTGATGATCCATAGTACATCAGTGATGATCCACAGTACATCAGTGATGATCCACAGTACATCAGGGATGGTCCATAGTACATCAGTGATGATCCATAGTACACAGTGATGATCCATAGTACACCAGTGATGGCCCATAGTACATCAGTGATGAACTATAGTACATCAGTGATGATCCACAGTACATCAGTGATGATCCACAGTACATCAGGGATGGTCCATAGTACACCAGTGATGATCCACAGTACACCAGTGATGATCCATAGTACACCAGTGATGGTCCATAGTACATCAGTGATGATCTATAGTACATCAGTGATGGTCCATAGTACATCAGTGATGAGCTATAGTACATCAGTGATGATCTATAGTACATCAGTGATGATCCATAGTACACCAGTGATGATCCATAGTACACCAGTGATGGCCCATAGTACATCAGTGATGATCCATAGTACACCAGTGATGATCCATAGTACACCAGTGATGGCCCATAGTACATCAGTGATGAACTATAGTACATCAGTGATGATCCACAGTACATCAGTGATGATCCATAGTACATCAGTGATGATCCACAGTACATCAGTGATGATCCACAGTACATCAGTGATGATCCATAGTACATCAGTGATGATCCATAGTACACCAGTGATGGCCCATAGTACATCAGTGATGATCCATAGTACATCAGTGATGATCCACAGTATATCAGTGATGATCCACAGTACATCAGGGATGGTCCATAGTACATCAGTGATGATCCATAGTACACCAGTGATGATCCATAGTACACCAGTGATGGCCCATAGTACATCAGTGATGAACTATAGTACATCAGTGATGATCCACAGTACATCAGTGATGATCCACAGTACATCAGGGATGGTCCATAGTACATTAGTGATGATCCACAGTACATCAGTGATGATCCACAGTACATCAGTGATGATCCACAATACTTCAGTGATGATCCACAGTACATCAGGGATGGTCCACAGTACATCAGTGATGGTCCACAGTATATCAGTGATGATCCATAGTACATCAGTGATGGTCCATAGTACATCAGTGATGGTCCATAGTACACCAGTGATGATCCATAGTACACCAGTGATGGCCCATAGTACACCAGGGATGGCCCATAGTACATCAGTGATGATCCATAGTACATCAGTGATGATCCACAGTACATCAGTGATGATCCACAGTACATCAGGGATGGTCCATAGTACATCAGTGATGATCCCTAGTACACCAGTGATGATCCATAGTACACCAGTGATGGCCCATAGTACATCAGTGATGAACTATAGTACATCAGAGATGATCCACAGTACATCAGTGATGATCCATAGTACATCAGTGATGATCCATAGTACACCAGTGATGGCCCATAGTACATCAGTGATGATCCATAGTACATCAGTGATGATCCACAGTATATCAGTGATGATCCACAGTACATCAGGGATGGTCCATAGTACATCAGTGATGATCCATAGTACACCAGTGATGATCCATAGTACACCAGTGATGGCCCATAGTACATCAGTGATGAACTATAGTACATCAGTGATGATCCACAGTACATCAGTGATGATCCACAGTACATCAGGGATGGTCCATAGTACATTAGTGATGATCCACAGTACATCAGTGATGATCCACAGTACATCAGTGATGATCCACAATACTTCAGTGATGATCCACAGTACATCAGGGATGGTCCACAGTACATCAGTGATGGTCCACAGTATATCAGTGATGATCCATAGTACATCAGTGATGGTCCATAGTACATCAGTGATGGTCCATAGTACACCAGTGATGATCCATAGTACACCAGTGATGGCCCATAGTACACCAGGGATGGCCCATAGTACATCAGTGATGATCCATAGTACATCAGTGATGATCCACAGTACATCAGTGATGATCCACAGTACATCAGGGATGGTCCATAGTACATCAGTGATGATCCCTAGTACACCAGTGATGATCCATAGTACACCAGTGATGGCCCATAGTACATCAGTGATGAACTATAGTACATCAGAGATGATCCACAGTACATCAGGGATGGTCCATAGTACATCAGTCATGATCCATAGTACACCAGTGATGATCCATAGTACACCAGTGATGGCCCACAGTATATCAGTGATGAACTATAGTACATCAGTGATGATCCACAGTACATCAGTGATGATCCACAGTACATCAGGGATGGTCCATAGTACACCAGTGATGATCCACAGTACACCTGTGATGATCCATAGTACACCAGTGATGGTCCATAGTACATCAGTGATGATCTATAGTACATCAGTGATGGTCCATAGTACATCAGTGATGATCTATAGTACATCAGTGATGATCTATAGTACATCAGTGATGATCAATAGTACATCAGTGATGATCCACAGTACATCAGTGATGTTCCACAGTACATCAGGGATGGTCCACAGTACATCGGTGATGATCCATAGTACACCAGTGATGGCCCATAGTACATCAGTGATGGTCCATAGTACATCAGTGATGATCCATAGTACATCAGTGATGATCCATAGTACACCAGTGATGGCCCATAGTACATCAGTGATGATCCATAGTACATCAGTGATGATCCACAGTACATCAGTGATGATCCACAGTACATCAGGGATGGTCCATAGTACATCAGTGATGATCCATAGTACACCAGTGATGATCCATAGTACACCAGTGATGGCCCATAGTACATCAGTGATGAACTATAGTACATCAGTGATGATCCACAGTACATCAGTGATGATCCACAGTACATCAGGGATGGTCCATAGTACATTAGTGATGATCCACAGTACATCAGTGATGATCCACAATACTTCAGTGATGATCCACAGTACATCAGGGATGGTCCACAGTACATCAGTGATGGTCCACAGTATATCAGTGATGATCCATAGTACATCAGTGATGGTCCATAGTACATCAGTGATGGTCCATAGTACACCAGTGATGATCCATAGTACACCAGTGATGGCCCATAGTACACCAGGGATGGCCCATAGTACATCAGTGATGATCCATAGTACATCAGTGATGATCCACAGTACATCAGTGATGATCCACAGTACATCAGGGATGGTCCATAGTACATCAGTGATGATCCCTAGTACACCAGTGATGATCCATAGTACACCAGTGATGGCCCATAGTACATCAGTGATGAACTATAGTACATCAGAGATGATCCACAGTACATCAGGGATGGTCCATAGTACATCAGTCATGATCCATAGTACACCAGTGATGATCCATAGTACACCAGTGATGGCCCATAGTACATCAGTGATGAACTATAGTACATCAGTGATGATCCACAGTACATCAGTGATGATCCATAGTACATCAGTGATGATCCACAGTACATCAGGGATGGTCCATAGTACATCAGTGATGATCCATAGTACACCAGTGATGATCCATAGTACACCAGTGATGGCCCATAGTACATCAGTGATGAACTATAGTACATCAGTGATGATCCACAGTACATCAGTGATGATCCACAGTACATCAGGGATGGTCCATAGTACACCAGTGATGATCCACAGTACACCAGTGATGGTCCATAGTACATCAGTGATGATCTATAGTACATCAGTGATGATCTATAGTACATCAGTGATGATCCACAGTACATCAGTTATGATACACAGTACATCAGTGATGATCCACAGTACATCAGTGATGATCCACAATACTTCAGTGATGATCCACAGTAGATCAGTGATGATCCACAGTACATCAGGGATGGTCCACAGTATATCAGTGATGATCCATAGTACATCAGTGATGGTCCATAGTACATCAGTGATGGTCCATAGTACACCAGTGATGATCCATAGTACACCAGTGATGGCCCATAGTACACCAGTGATGGCCCATAGTACATCAGTGATGATCCATAGTACATCAGTGATGATCCACAGTACATCAGTGATGATCCACAGTACATCAGGGATGGTCCATAGTACATCAGTGATGATCCATAGTACACCAGTGATGATCCATAGTACACCAGTGATGGCCCATAGTACATCAGTGATGAACTATAGTACATCAGTGATGATCCACAGTACATCAGGGATGGTCCATAGTACATCAGTGATGATCCATAGTACACCAGTGATGATCCATAGTACACCAGTGATGGCCCATAGAACATCAGTGATGAACTATAGTACATCAGTGATGATCCACAGTACATCAGTGATGATCCATAGTACATCAGTGATGATCCACAGTACATCAGTGATGATCCACAGTACATCAGGGATGGTCCATAGTACATCAGTGATGATCCATAGTACACCAGTGATGATCCATAGTACACCAGTGATGGCCCATAGTACATCAGTGATGAACTATAGTACATCAGTGATGATCCACAGTACATCAGTGATGATCCACAGTACATCAGGGATGGTCCATAGTACACCAGTGATGATCCACAGTACACCAGTGATGATCCATAGTACACCAGTGATGGTCCATAGTACATCAGTGATGATCTATAGTACATCAGTGATGGTCCATAGTACATCAGTGATGAGCTATAGTACATCAGTGATGATCTATAGTACATCAGTGATGATCCATAGTACACCAGTGATGATCCATAGTACACCAGTGATGGCCCATAGTACATCAGTGATGAACTATAGTACATCAGTGATGATCCACAGTACATCAGGGATGGTCCATAGTACATCAGTGATGATCCATAGTACATCAGTGATGATCCATAGTACACCAGTGATGGCCCATAGTACATCAGTGATGAACTATAGTACATCAGTGATGATCCACAGTACATCAGTGATGATCCATAGTACATCAGTGATGATCCACAGTACATCAGTGATGATCCACAGTACATCAGGGATGGTCCATAGTACATCAGTGATGATCCATAGTACACCAGTGATGATCCATAGTACACCAGTGATGGCCCATAGTACATCAGTGATGAACTATAGTACATCAGTGATGATCCACAGTACATCAGTGATGATCCACAGTACATCAGGGATGGTCCATAGTACACCAGTGATGATCCACAGTACACCAGTGATGATCCATAGTACACCAGTGATGGTCCATAGTACATCAGTGATGATCTATAGTACATCAGTGATGGTCCATAGTACATCAGTGATGATCTATAGTACATCAGTGATGATCTATAGTACATCAGTGATAATCCATAGTACATCAGTGATGATCCACAGTACATCAGTGATGGTCCACAGTACATCAGGGATGGTCCACAGTACATCGGTGATGATCCATAGTACACCAGTGATGGCCCATAGTACATCAGTGATGGTCCATAGTACATCAGTGATGATCCATAGTAGATCAGTGATGATCCATAGTACACCAGTGATGGCCCATAGTACACCAGTGATGGCCCATAGTACATCAGTGATGATCCACAGTACATCAGTGATGATCCATAGTACATCAGTGATGATCCACAGTACATCAGTGATGATCCACAGTACATCAGGGATGGTCCATAGTACATCAGTGATGATCCATAGTACACCAGTGATGATCCATAGTACACCAGTGATGGCCCATAGTACATCAGTGATGAACTATAGTACATCAGTGATGATCCACAGTACATCAGTGATGATCCACAGTACATCAGGGATGGTCCATAGTACACCAGTGATGATCCACAGTACACCAGTGATGATCCATAGTACACCAGTGATGGTCCATAGTACATCAGTGATGATCTATAGTACATCAGTGATGGTCCATAGTACATCAGTGATGATCTATAGTACATCAGTGATGATCCACAGTACATCAGTTATGATACACAGTACATCAGTGATGATCCACAGTACATCAGTGATGATCCACAATACTTCAGTGATGATCCACAGTACATCAGTGATGATCCACAGTACATCAGGGATGGTCCACAGTATATCAGTGATGATCCATAGTACATCAGTGATGGTCCATAGTACATCAGTGATGGTCCATAGTACACCAGTGATGATCCATAGTACACCAGTGATGATCCATAGTACACCAGTGATGATCCATAGTACACCAGTGATGGCCCATAGTACACCAGTGATGGCCCATAGTACATCAGTGATGATCCATAGTTCATCAGTGATGATCCACAGTACATCAGTGATGATCCACAGTACATCAGGGATGGTCCATAGTACATCAGTGATGATCCATAGTACACCAGTGATGATCCATAGTACACCAGTGATGGCCCATAGTACATCAGTGATGAACTATAGTACATCAGTGATGATCCACAGTACATCAGGGATGGTCCATAGTACATCAGTGATGATCCATAGTACACCAGTGATGATCCATAGTACACCAGTGATGGCCCATAGTACATCAGTGATGATCCATAGTACACCAGTGATGATCCATAGTACACCAGTGATGGCCCATAGTACATCAGTGATGATCCACAGTACATCAGTGATGATCCATTGTACATCAGTGATGATCCACAGTACATCAGTGATGATCCACAGTACATCAGGGATGGTCCATAGTACATCAGTGATGATCCATAGTACACCAGTGATGATCCATAGTACACCAGTGATGGCCCATAGTACATCAGTGATGATCTATAGTACATCAGTGATGATCCACAGTACATCAGGGATGGTCCATAGTACATCAGGGATGATCCATAGTACATCAGTGATGATCCACAGTACATCAGTGATGATCCACAGTACATCAGTGATGATCCACAGTACATCAGGGATGGTCCACAGTACATCAGTGATGATCCATAGTACACCAGTCATGATCCATAGTACATCAGTGATGATCCATAGTACATCAGTGATGGCCCACAGTACATCAGGGATGATCCACAGTACATCAGTGATGATCCATAGTATACCAGTGATGGCCCATAGTACACCAGTGATGGCCCATAGTACATCAGTGATGATCCACAGTACATCAGTGATGATCTATAGTACATCAGTGATGATCCACAGTACACCAGTGATGATTCACAGTACATCAGGGATGGTCCATAGTACATCAGGGATGGTCCATAGTACATCAGTGATGATCCACAGTACATCAGGGATGGTCCACAGTACATCAGTGATGATCCATAGTACATCAGTGATGGCCCATAGTACATCAGTGATGATCCATATTACACCAGTGATGATCCATAGTACACCAGGGATGACCCACAGTACATCAGTGATGATCCACAGTACATCAGTGATGGTCCATAGTAAATCAGTGATGGTCCATAGTACACCAGTGATGATCTATAGTTCACCAGTGATGGCCCATAGTACACCAGTGATGATCCATAGTACACCAGAGATGGCCCATAGTATACCAGTGATGTCCCATAGTACATCAGTGATGATCCACAGTACATCAGTGATGATCCATAGTACACCAGGGATGGCCCATAGTATATCAGTGATGGCTCATAGTACATCAGTGATGATCCATAGTACATCAGTGATGATCCATAATACATCAGTGATGATCCATAGTACACCAGTGATGGCCCATAGTACTTCAGTGATGATCTATAGTACATCAGTGATGATCCACAGTACATCAGTGATGATCCACAGTACATCAGGGATGGTCCATAGTACACCAGTGATGATCCACAGTACACCAGTGATGATCCATAGTACACCAGTGATGGTCCATAGTACATTAGTGATGATCTATAGTACATCAGTGATGGTCCATAGTACATCAGTGATGATCTATAGTACATCAGTGATGATCCACAGTACATCAGTTATGATACACAGTACATCAGTGATGATCCACAGTACATCAGTGATGATCCACAATACTTCAGTGATGATCCACAGTACATCAGTGATGATCCACAGTACATCAGGGATGGTCCACAGTATATCAGTGATGATCCATAGTACATCAGTGATGGTCCATAGTACATCAGTGATGGTCCATAGTACACCAGTGATGGCCCATAGTACACCAGTGATGATCCATAGTACACCAGTGATGGCCCATAGTACACCAGTGATGGCCCATAGTACATCAGTGATGATCCATAGTTCATCAGTGATGATCCATAGTACATCAGTGATGATCCACAGTACATCAGGGATGGTCCATAGTACATCAGTGATGATCCATAGTACACCAGTGATGATCCATAGTACACCAGTGATGGCCCATAGTACATCAGTGATGAACTATAGTACATCAGTGATGATCCACAGTACATCAGGGATGGTCCATAGTACATCAGTGATGATCCATAGTACACCAGTGATGATCCATAGTACACCAGTGATGGCCCATAGTACATCAGTGATGAACTATAGTACATCAGTGATGATCCACAGTACATCAGTGATGATCCATTGTACATCAGTGATGGCCCATAGTACATCAGTGATGATCCACAGTACATCAGGGATGGTCCACAGTACATCAGTGATGATCCATAGTACATCAGTGATGGCCCATAGTACATCAGTGATGATCCATATTACACCAGTGATGATCCATAGTACACCAGGAATGACCCACAGTACATCAGTGATGATCCACAGTACATCAGTGATGGTCCATAGTAAATCAGTGATGGTCCATAGTACACCAGTGATGATCCATAGTTCACCAGTGATGGCCCATAGTACACCAGTGATGATCCATAGTACACCAGAGATGGCCCATAGTATACCAGTGATGTCCCATAGTACATCAGTGATGATCCACAGTACATCAGTGATGATCCATAGTACACCAGGGATGGCCCATAGTACATCAGTGATGGCTCATAGTACATCAGTGATGATCCATAGTACATCAGTGATGATCCATAGTACACCAGTGATGATCCATAGTACATCAGTGATGGCTCATAGTACATCAGTGATGATCCATAGTACATCAGTGATGATCCATAGTACACCAGTAATGATCCATAGTACATCAGTGATGGCTCATAGTACATCAGTGATGATCCATAATACATCAGTGATGATCCATAGTACACCAGTGATGGCCCATAGTACTTCAGTGATGATCTATAGTACATCAGTGATGATCCACAGTACATCAGTGATGATCCACAGTACATCAGTGATGATCCACGGTACATCAGTGATGATCCATAGTACATCAGTGATGATCCTCAGTACATCAATGATGATCCACAGTACATCAGTGATGATCCACAGTACATCAGTGATGATCCACAGTACATCAGTGATGATCCACAGGACATCAGGGATGGTCCACAGTACATCAGTGATGATCCATAGTAAACCAGTCATGATCCATAGTACATCAGTGATGATCCATAGTACATCAGTGATGATCCATAGTACACCAGTGATGGCCCATAGTACACCAGTGATGATCCATAGTACACCAGTGATGGGCCATAGTACTTCAGTGATGATCTATAGTACATCAGTGATGATCCACAGTACATCAGTGATGATCCACAATACATCAGGGATTGTCCACAGTATATCAGTGATGATCCATAGTACATCAGTGATGGCCCACAGTACATCAGTGATGATCCACAGTACATCAGTGATGATCCATAGTACACCAGTGATGGTCCATAGTACACCAGTGATGGTCCATAGTACATCAGTGATGATCCATAGTACATCAGTGATGATCCACAGTACATCATTGATGGTCCACAGTACATCAGTTATGATCCATAGTACACCAGTGATGGCCCAAAGCACATCAGTGATGGTCCATAGTACACCAGGGATGATCCATAGTAATCCAGTGATGATCCATAGTACACCAGTGATGGCCCATAGTACACCAGTGATGGCCCATAGTACATCAGTGATGATCCACAGTACATCAGTGATGATCTATAGTACATCAGGGATGGTCCACAGTACATCAGTGATGATCCATAGTACACCAGTGATGATCCATAGTACATCAGTGATGCTCCATAGTACACCTGTGATGGCCCACAGTACACATGTGATGGCCCACAGTAGATCAGTGATGATCCACAGTACATCAGGGATGATCCACAGTATATCAGGGATGGTCCACAGTATATCAGTGATGAGCCATAGTACATCAGTGATGGTCCATAGTACACCAGTGATGATCCATAGTACACCAGTGATGGCCCATAGTACACCAGTAATGGCCCATAGTACACCAGTGATGATCCATAGTACACCAGTGATGGCCCATAGTACACCAGTGATGTCCCATAGTACATCAGTGATGATCCACAGTACATCAGTGATGATCCATAGTACACCAGGGATGGCCCATAGTACATCAGTGATGGCTCATAGTACATCAGTGATGATCCATAGTACATCCGTGATGATCCATAGTACACCAGTGATGATCCATAGTACATCAGTGATGGCTCATAGTACATCAGTGATGATCCATAGTACACCAGTGATGATCCATAGTACATCAGTGATGGCTCATAGTACATCAGTGATGATCCATAATACATCAGTGATGATCCATAGTACACCAGTCATGGCCCATAGTACTACAGTGATGATCTATAGTACATCAGTGATGATCCACAGTACATCAGTGATGATCCACAGTACATCAGTGATGATCCAAGGTACATCAGTGATGATCCATAGTACATCAGTGATGATCCTCAGTACATCAGTGATGATCCACAGTACATCAGTGATGATCCACAGTACATCAGTGATGATCCACAGTACATCAGGGATGGTCCACAGTACATCAGTGATGATCCATAGTACACCAGTCATGATCCATAGTACATCAGTGATGATCCATAGTACATCAGTGATGATCCATAGTACACCAGTGATGATCCATAGTACACCAGTGATGGCCCATAGTACTTCAGTGATAATTAATAGTACATCAGTGATGATCCACAGTACATCAGTGATGATCCACAATACATCAGGGATGGTCCACAGTATATCAGTGATGATCCATAGTACATCAGTGATGGCCCACAGTACATCAGTGATGATCCACAGTACATCAGTGATGATCCATAGTACACCAGTGATGGCCCATAGTACATCAGTGATGGTCCATAGTACATCAGTGATGATCCATAGTACATCAGTGATGATCCATAGTACACCAGTGATGATCCACAGTACATCAGTTATGATCCACAGTACATCAGTGATGATCCACAGTACATCAGTGATGATCCACAATACTTCAGTGATGATCCACAGTACATCAGTGATGATCCACAGTACATCAGGGATGGTCCACAGTATATCAGTGATGATCCATAGTACATCAGTGATGGCCCATAGTACATCAGTGATGATCCATAGTACACCAGTGATGATCCATAGTACACCAGTAATGTTCCATAGTACACCAGGGATGATCCACAGTAGATCAGTGATGATCCACAGTACATCAGTGGTGGTCCACAGTACATCAGTGATGGTCCATAGTACACCAGTGATGATCCATAGTACACCAGTGATGATCCATAGTACACCAGTGATGGCCCGTAGTACACCAGTGATGGCCCATAGTACATCAGTGATGATCCATAGTACATCAATGATGATCCACAGTACATCAGTGATGATCTATAGTACATCAGGGATGGTCCATAGTACATCAGTGATGATCCATAGTACACCAGTGATGATCCATAGTACACCAGTGATGGCCCATAGTACATCAGTGATGAACTATAGTACATCAGTGATGATCCACATTACATCAGGGATGGTCCATAGTACATCAGTGATGATCCATAGTACACCAGTGATGATCCATAGTACACCAGTGATGGCCCATAGTACATCAGTGATGAACTATAGTACATCAGTGATGATCCACAGTACATCAGTGATGATCCACAGTACATCAGGGATGGTCCATAGTACACCAGTGATGATCCACAGTACACCAGTGATGATCCATAGTACACCAGTGATGGTCCATAGTACATCAGTGATGATCTATAGTACATCAGTGATGGTCCATAGTACATCAGTGATGATCTATATACATAGTACACCAGTGATGATCTATAGTACATCAGTGATGATCTACAGTACATCAGTTATGATCCACAGTACATTAGTGATGATCAACAGTACATCAGTGATGATCCACAATACTTCAGTGATGATCCACAGTACATCAGTGATGATCCACAGTACATCAGGGATGGTCCACAGTATATCAGTGATGATCCATAGTACATCAGTGATGATCCACAGTACATCAGTGATGATCCACAGTACATCAGGGATGGTCCATAGTACATCAGTGATGATCCATAGTACACCAGTGATGATCCACAGTACACCAGTGATGGCCCATAGTACATCAGTGATGAACTATAGTACATCAGTGATGATCCACAGTACATCAGGGATGGTCCATAGTACATCAGTGATGATCCATAGTACACCAGGGATGGTCCATAGTACATCAGTGATGGCCCATAGTACATCAGTGATGAACAATAGTACATCAGTGATGATCCATAGTACATCAGTGATGATCCATAGTACATCAGTGATGATCCACAGTACATCAGTGATGATCCACAGTACATCAGGGATGGTCCATAGTACATCAGTGATGATCCATAGTACACCAGTGATGATCCATAGTACACCAGTGATGGCCCATAGTACATCAGTGATGAACTATAGTACATCAGTGATGATCCACAGTACATCAGTGATGATCCACAGTACATCAGGGATGGTCCATAGTACACCAGTGATGATCCACAGTACACCAGTGATGATCCATAGTACACCAGTGATGGTCCATAGTACATCAGTGATGATCTATAGTACATCAGTGATGGTCCATAGTACATCAGTGATGATCTATAGTACATCAGTGATGATCCACAGTACATCAGTTATGATACACAGTACATCAGTGATGATCCACAGTACATCAGTGATGATCCACAATACTTCAGTGATGATCCACAGTACATCAGTGATGATCCACAGTACATCAGGGATGGTCCACAGTATATCAGTGATGATCCATAGTACATCAGTGATGGTCCATAGTACACCAGTGATGATCTATAGTACACCAGTAATGGCCCATAGTACACCAGTGATGGCCCATAGTACATCAGTGATGATCCATAGTACATCAGTGATGATCCACAGTACATCAGTGATGATCCACAGTACATCAGGGATGGTCCATAGTACATCAGTGATGATCCATAGTACACCAGTGATGATCCATAGTACACCAGTGATGGCCCATAGTACATCAGTGATGAACTATAGTACATCAGTGATGATCCACAGTACATCAGGGATGGTCCATAGTACATCAGTGATGATCCATAGTACACCAGTGATGATCCATAGTACACCAGTGATGGCCCATAGTACATCAGTGATGAACTATAGTACATCAGTGATGATCCACAGTACATCATTGATGATCCATAGTACATCAGTGATGATCCACAGTATATCAGTGATGATCCACAGTACATCAGGGATGGTCCATAGTACATCAGTGATGATCCATAGTACACCAGTGATGATCCATAGTACACCAGTGATGGCCCATAGTACATCAGTGATGAACTATAGTACATCAGTGATGATCCACAGTACATCAGTGATGATCCACAGTACACCAGTGATGATCCACAGTACACCAGTGATGATCCATAGTACACCAGTGATGGTCCATAGTACATCAGTGATGATCTATAGTACATCAGTGATGGTCCATAGTACATCAGTGATGAGCTATAGTACATGAGTGATGATCTATAGTACACCAGTGATGATCCATAGTACACCAGTGATGATCCATAGTACATCAGTGATGATCCACAGTACATCAGTGATGATCCACAGTACATCATTGATGATCCATAGTACATCAGTGATGATCCACAGTATATCAGTGATGATCCACAGTACATCAGGGATGGTCCATAGTACATCAGTGATGATCCATAGTACACCAGTGATGATCCATAGTACACCAGTGATGGCCCATAGTACATCAGTGATGAACTATAGTACATCAGTGATGATCCACAGTACATCAGTGATGATCCACAGTACACCAGTGATGATCCACAGTACACCAGTGATGATCCATAGTACACCAGTGATGGTCCATAGTACATCAGTGATGATCTATAGTACATCAGTGATGGTCCATAGTACATCAGTGATGAGCTATAGTACATGAGTGATGATCCATAGTACACCAGTGATGATCCATAGTACACCAGTGATGGCCCATAGTACATCAGTGATGAACTATAGTACATCAGTGATGATCCACAGTACATCAGGGATGGTCCATAGTACATCAGTGATGATCCATAGTACACCAGTGATGGCCCATAGTACATCAGTGATGAACTATAGTACATCAGTGATGATCCACAGTACATCAGTGATGATCCACAGTACATCAGGGATGGTCCATAGTACACCAGTGATGATCCACAGTACACCAGCGATGATCCATAGTACACCAGTGATGGTCCATAGTACATCAGTGATGATCTATAGTACATCAGTGATGGTCCATAGTACATCAGTGATGATCTATATACATAGTACACCAGTGATGATCTATAGTACATCAGTGATGATCTACAGTACATCAGTTATGATCCACAGTACATTAGTGATGATCCACAGTACATCAGTGATGATCCACAATACTTCAGTGATGATCCACAGTACATCAGTGATGATCCACAGTACATCAGGGATGGTCCACAGTATATCAGTGATGATCCATAGTACATCACTGATGATCCATAGTACACCAGTGATGATCCATAGTACACCAGTGATGGCCCATAGTACATCAATGATGAACTATAGTACATCAGTGATGATCCACAGTACATCAGGGATGGTCCATAGTACATCAGTGATGATCCATAGTACACCAGTGATGATCCATAGTACACCAGTTGGCCCATAGTACATCAGTGATGAACTATAGTACATCAGTGATGATCCACAGTACATCAGTGATGATCCATAGTACATCAGTGATGATCCACAGTATATCAGTGATGATCCACAGTACATCAGGGATGGTCCATAGTACATCAGTGATGATCCATAGTACACCAGTGATGATCCATAGTACACCAGTGATGGCCCATAGTACATCAGTGATGAACTATAGTACATCAGTGATGATCCACAGTACATCAGTGATGATCCATAGTACATCAGTGATGATCCACAGTACATCAGGGATGGTCCATAGTACATCAGTGATGATCCATAGTATACCAGTGATGATCCATAGTACACCAGTGATGGTCCACAGTACATCAGTGATGATCTATAGTACATCAGTGATGATCTATAGTACATCAGTGATGATCCACAGTACATCAGTTATGATACACAGTACATCAGTGATGATCCACAGTACATCAGTGATGATCCACAATACTTCAGTGATGATCCACAGTACATCAGTGATGATCCACAGTACATCAGGGATGGTCCACAGTATATCAGTGATGATCCATAGTACATCAGTGATGGTCCATAGTACATCAGTGATGGTCCATAGTACATCAGTGATGGTCCATAGTACACCAGTGATGATCCATAGTACACCAGTGATGGCCCATAGTACACCAGTGATGGCCCATAGTACATCAGTGATGATCCATAGTACATCAGTGATGATCCACAGTACATCAGTGATGATCCACAGTACATCAGGGATGGTCCATAGTGCATCAGTGATGATCCATAGTACACCAGTGATGATCCATAGTACATCAGTGATGATCCATAGTACACCAGTGATGATCCATAGTACACCAGTGATGGCCCATAGTACATCAGTGATGAACTATAGTACATCAGTGATGATCCACAGTACATCAGGGATGGTCCATAGTACATCAGTGATGATTGACAGTACACCAGTGATGATCCATAGTACACCAGTGATGGCCCATAGTACATTAGTGATGAACTATAGTACATCAGTGATGATCCACAGTACATCAGTGATGATCCATAGTACATCAGTGATGATCCACAGTACATCAGTGATGATCCACAGTACATCAGGGATGGTCCATAGTACATCAGTGATGATCCATAGTACACCAGTGATGATCCATAGTACACCAGTGATGGCCCATAGTACATCAATGATGAACTATAGTACATCAGTGACGATCCACAGTACATCAGTGATGATCCACAGTACATCAGGGATGGTCCATAGTACACCAGTGATGATCCACAGTACACCAGTGATGATCCATAGTACACCAGTGATGGTCCATAGTACATCAGTGATGATCTATAGTACATCAGTGATGGTCCATAGTACATCAGTGATGAGCTATCGTACATCAGTGATGATCTATAGTACATCACTGATGATCCATAGTACACCAGTGATGATCCATAGTGCACCAGTGATGGCCCATAGTACATCAGTGATGAACTATAGTACATCAGTGATGATCCACAGTACATCAGGGATGGTCCATAGTACATCAGTGATGATCCATAGTACATCAGTGATGATCCATAGTACACCAGTGATGGCCCATAGTACATCAGTGATGAACTATAGTACATCAGTGATGATCCACAGTACATCAGTGATGATCCATAGTACATCAGTGATGATCCACAGTACATCAGTGATGATCCACAGTACATCAGGGATGGTCCATAGTACATCAGTGATGATCCATAGTACACCAGTGATGATCCATAGTACACCAGTGATGGCCCATAGTACATCAGTGATGAACTATAGTACATCAGTGATGATCCACAGTACATCAGTGATGATCCACAGTACATCAGGGATGGTCCATAGTACACCAGTGATGATCCACAGTACACCAGTGATGATCCATAGTACACCAGTGATGGTCCATAGTACATCAGTGATGATCTATAGTACATCAGTGATGGTCCATAGTACATCAGTGATGATCTATAGTACATCAGTGATGATCTATAGTACATCAGTGATGATCCATAGTACATCAGTGATGATCCACAGTACATCAGTGATGGTCCACAGTACATCAGGGATGGTCCACAGTACATCGGTGATGATCCATAGTACACCAGTGATGGCCCATAGTACATCAGTGATGGTCCATAGTACATCAGTGATGATCCATAGTAGATCAGTGATGATCCATAGTACACCAGTGATGGCCCATAGTACACCAGTGATGGCCCATAGTACATCAGTGATGATCCACAGTACATCAGTGATGATCCATAGTACATCAGTGATGATCCACAGTACATCAGTGATGATCCACAGTACATCAGGGATGGTCCATAGTACATCAGTGATGATCCAAGTACACCAGTGATGATCCATAGTACACCAGTGATGGCCCATAGTACATCAGTGATGAACTATAGTACATCAGTGATGATCCACAGTACATCAGTGATGATCCACAGTACATCAGGGATGGTCCATAGTACACCAGTGATGATCCACAGTACACCAGTGATGATCCATAGTACACAAGTGATGGTCCATAGTACATCAGTGATGATCTATAGTACATCAGTGATGGTCCATAGTACATCAGTGATGATCTATAGTACATCAGTGATGATCTATAGTACATCAGTGATGATCCACAGTACATCAGTTATGATACACAGTACATCAGTGATGATCCACAGTACATCAGTGATGATCCACAATACTTCAGTGATGATCCACAGTACATCAGTGATGATCCACAGTACATCAGGGATGGTCCACAGTATATCAGTGATGATCCATAGTACATCAGTGATGGTCCATAGTACATCAGTGATGGTCCATAGTACACCAGTGATGATCCATAGTACACCAGTGATGATCCATAGTACACCAGTGATGGCCCATAGTACACCAGTGATGGCCCATAGTACATCAGTGATGATCCATAGTACATCAGTGATGATCCACAGTACATCAGTGATGATCCACAGTACATCAGGGATGGTCCATAGTACATCAGTGATGATCCATAGTACACCAGTGATGATCCATAGTACACCAGTGATGGCCCATAGTACATCAGTGATGAACTATAGTACATCAGTGATGATCCACAGTACATCAGGGATGGTCCATAGTACATCAGTGATGATCCATAGTACACCAGTGATGATCCATAGTACACCAGTGATGGCCCATAGTACATCAGTGATGAACTATAGTACATCAGTGATGATCCACAGTACATCAGTGATGATCCATAGTACATCAGTGATGATCCACAGTACATCAGTGATGATCCACAGTACATCAGGGATGGTCCATAGTACATCAGTGATGATCCATAGTACACCAGTGATGATCCATAGTACACCAGTGATGGCCCATAGTACTTCAGTGATGAACTATAGTACATCAGTGATGATCCACAGTACATCAGTGATGATCCACAGTACATCAGGGATGGTCCATAGTACACCAGTGATGATCCACAGTACACCAGTGATGATCCATAGTACACCAGTGATGGTCCATAGTACATCAGGGATGGTCCATAGTACATCAGTGATGATCCATAGTACACCAGTGATGATCCATAGTACACCAGTGATGGCCCATAGTACATCAGTGATGAACTATAGTACATCAGTGATGATCCACAGTACATCAGTGATGATCCACAGTACATCAGGGATGGTCCATAGTACACCAGTGATGATCCACAGTACACCAGTGATGATCCATAGTACACCAGTGATGGTCCACAGTACATCAGTGATGATCTATAGTCCTTCAGTGATGGTCCATAGTACATCAGTGATGATCTATAGTACATCAGTGATGATCTATAGTACATCAGTGATGATCCACAGTACATCAGTTATGATACACAGTACATCAGTGATGATCCACAGTACATCAGTGATGATCCACAATACTTCAGTGATGATCCACAGTACATCAGTGATGATCCACAGTACATCAGGGATGGTCCACAGTATATCAGTGATGATCCACAGTACATCAGTGATGGTCCATAGTACATCAGTGATGGTCCATAGTACACCAGTGATGATCCATAGTACACCAGTGATGGCCCATAGTACACCAGTGATGGCCCATAGTACATCAGTGATGAACTATAGTACATCAGTGATGATCCACAGTACATCAGGGATGGTCCATAGTACATCAGTGATGATCCATAGTACACCAGTGATGATCCATAGTACACCAGTGATGGCCCATAGTACATCAGTGATGAACTATAGTACATCAGTGATGATCCACAGTACATCAGTGATGATCCATAGTACATCAGTGATGATCCACAGTACATCAGTGATGATCCACAGTACATCAGGGATGGTCCATAGTACATCAGTGATGATCCATAGTACACCAGTGATGATCCATAGTACACCAGTGATGGCCCATAGTACATCAGTGATGAACTATAGTACATCAGTGATGATCCACAGTACATCAGTGATGATCCACAGTACATCAGGGATGGTCCATAGTACACCAGTGATGATCCACAGTACACCAGTGATGATCCATAGTACACCAGTGATGGTCCTTAGTACATCAGTGATGATCTATAGTACATCAGTGATGGTCCATAGTACATCAGTGATGAGCTATAGTACATCAGTGATGATCTATAGTACATCAGTGATGATCCATAGTACACCAGTGATGATCCATAGTACACCAGTGATGGCCCATAGTACATCAGTGATGATCCATAGTACACCAGTGATGATCCATAGTACACCAGTGATGGCCCATAGTACATCAGTGATGAACTATAGTACATCAGTGATGAACTATAGTACATCAGTGATGATCCACAGTACATCAGTGATGATCCATAGTACATCAGTGATGATCCACAGTACATCAGTGATGATCCACAGTACATCAGGGATGGTCCATAGTACATCAGTGATGATCCATAGTACACCAGTGATGATCCATAGTACACCAGTGATGATCCATAGTACACCAGTGATGGCCCACAGTATATCAGTGATGAACTATAGTACATCAGTGATGATCCACAGTACATCAGTGATGATCCACAGTACATCAGGGATGGTCCATAGTACACCAGTGATGATCCACAGTACACCAGTGATGATCCATAGTACACCAGTGATGGTCCATAGTACATCAGTGATGATCTATAGTACATCAGTGATGGTCCATAGTACATCAGTGATGATCTATAGTACATCAGTGATGATCTATAGTACATCAGTGATGATCTATAGTACATCAGTGATGATCAATAGTACATCAGTGATGATCCACAGTACATCAGTGATGTTCCACAGTACATCAGGGATGGTCCACAGTACATCGGTGATGATCCATAGTACACCAGTGATGGCCCATAGTACATCAGTGATGGTCCATAGTACATCAGTGATGATCCATAGTACATCAGTGATGATCCATAGTACACCAGTGATGGCCCATAGTACATCAGTGATGATCCATAGTACATCAGTGATGATCCACAGTACATCAGTGATGATCCACAGTACATCAGGGATGGTCCATAGTACATCAGTGATGATCCATAGTACACCAGTGATTATCCATAGTACACCAGTGATGGCCCATAGTACATCAGTGATGAACTATAGTACATCAGTGATGATCCACAGTACATCAGTGATGATCCACAGTACATCAGGGATGGTCCATAGTACACCAGTGATGATCCACAGTACATCAGTTATGATCCACAGTACATTAGTGATGATCCACAGTACATCAGTAATGATCCACAATACTTCAGTGATGATCCACAGTACATCAGGGATGGTCCACAGTACATCAGTGATGGTCCACAGTATATCAGTGATGATCCATAGTACATCAGTGATGGTCCACAGTACATCAGTGATGGTCCATAGTACACCAGTGATGATCCATAGTACACCAGTGATGGCCCATAGTACACCAGTGATGGCCCATAGTACATCAGTGATGATCCATAGTACATCAGTGATGATCCACAGTACATCAGTGATGATCCACAGTACATCAGGGATGGTCCATAGTACATCAGTGATGATCCATAGTACATCAGTGATGATCCACAGTACATCAGTGATGGTCCATAGTACATCAGTGATGGTCCATAGTACATCAGTGATGATCCATAGTACACCAGTGATGATCCATAGTACACCAGTGATGGCCCATAGTACATCAGTGATGAACTATAGTACATCAGTGATGATCCACAGTACATCAGTGATGATCCATAGTACATCAGTGATGATCCACAGTACATCAGTGATGATCCACAGTACATCAGGGATGGTCCATAGTACATCAGTGATGATCCATAGTACACCAGTGATGATCCATAGTACACCAGTGATGGCCCATAGTACATCAGTGATGAACTATAGTACATCAGTGATGATCCACAGTACATCAGTGATGATCCACAGTACATCAGGGATGGTCCATAGTACACCAGTGATGATCCACAGTACACCAGTGATGATCCATAGTACACCAGTGATGGTCCATAGTACATCAGTGATGATCTATAGTACATCAGTGATGGTCCATAGTACATCAGTGATGAGCTATAGTACATCAGTGATGATCTATAGTACATCAGTGATGATCCATAGTACACCAGTGATGATCCATAGTACACCAGTGATGGCCCATAGTACATCAGTGATGATCCATAGTACACCAGTGATGATCCATAGTACACCAGTGATGGCCCATAGTACATCAGTGATGAACTATAGTACATCAGTGATGATCCACAGTACATCAGTGATGATCCATAGTACATCAGTGATGATCCACAGTACATCAGTGATGATCCACAGTACATCAGTGATGATCCATAGTACATCAGTGATGATCCATAGTACACCAGTGATGGCCCATAGTACATCAGTGATGATCCATAGTACATCAGTGATGATCCACAGTATATCAGTGATGATCCACAGTACATCAGGGATGGTCCATAGTACATCAGTGATGATCCATAGTACACCAGTGATGATCCATAGTACACCAGTGATGGCCCATAGTACATCAGTGATGAACTATAGTACATCAGTGATGATCCACAGTACATCAGTGATGATCCACAGTACATCAGGGATGGTCCATAGTACATTAGTGATGATCCACAGTACATCAGTGATGATCCACAGTACATCAGTGATGATCCACAATACTTCAGTGATGATCCACAGTACATCAGGGATGGTCCACAGTACATCAGTGATGGTCCACAGTATATCAGTGATGATCCATAGTACATCAGTGATGGTCCATAGTACATCAGTGATGGTCCATAGTACACCAGTGATGATCCATAGTACACCAGTGATGGCCCATAGTACACCAGGGATGGCCCATAGTACATCAGTGATGATCCATAGTACATCAGTGATGATCCACAGTACATCAGTGATGATCCACAGTACATCAGGGATGGTCCATAGTACATCAGTGATGATCCCTAGTACACCAGTGATGATCCATAGTACACCAGTGATGGCCCATAGTACATCAGTGATGAACTATAGTACATCAGAGATGATCCACAGTACATCAGTGATGATCCATAGTACATCAGTGATGATCCATAGTACACCAGTGATGGCCCATAGTACATCAGTGATGATCCATAGTACATCAGTGATGATCCACAGTATATCAGTGATGATCCACAGTACATCAGGGATGGTCCATAGTACATCAGTGATGATCCATAGTACACCAGTGATGATCCATAGTACACCAGTGATGGCCCATAGTACATCAGTGATGAACTATAGTACATCAGTGATGATCCACAGTACATCAGTGATGATCCACAGTACATCAGGGATGGTCCATAGTACATTAGTGATGATCCACAGTACATCAGTGATGATCCACAGTACATCAGTGATGATCCACAATACTTCAGTGATGATCCACAGTACATCAGGGATGGTCCACAGTACATCAGTGATGGTCCACAGTATATCAGTGATGATCCATAGTACATCAGTGATGGTCCATAGTACATCAGTGATGGTCCATAGTACACCAGTGATGATCCATAGTACACCAGTGATGGCCCATAGTACACCAGGGATGGCCCATAGTACATCAGTGATGATCCATAGTACATCAGTGATGATCCACAGTACATCAGTGATGATCCACAGTACATCAGGGATGGTCCATAGTACATCAGTGATGATCCCTAGTACACCAGTGATGATCCATAGTACACCAGTGATGGCCCATAGTACATCAGTGATGAACTATAGTACATCAGAGATGATCCACAGTACATCAGGGATGGTCCATAGTACATCAGTCATGATCCATAGTACACCAGTGATGATCCATAGTACACCAGTGATGGCCCACAGTATATCAGTGATGAACTATAGTACCTCAGTGATGATCCACAGTACATCAGTGATGATCCACAGTACATCAGGGATGGTCCATAGTACACCAGTGATGATCCACAGTACACCTGTGATGATCCATAGTACACCAGTGGTGGTCCATAGTACATCAGTGATGATCTATAGTACATCAGTGATGGTCCATAGTACATCAGTGATGATCTATAGTACATCAGTGATGATCTATAGTACATCAGTGATGATCAATAGTACATCAGTGATGATCCACAGTACATCAGTGATGTTCCACAGTACATCAGGGATGGTCCACAGTACATCGGTGATGATCCATAGTACACCAGTGATGGCCCATAGTACATCAGTGATGGTCCATAGTACATCAGTGATGATCCATAGTACATCAGTGATGATCCATAGTACACCAGTGATGGCCCATAGTACATCAGTGATGATCCATAGTACATCAGTGATGATCCACAGTACATCAGTGATGATCCACAGTACATCAGGGATGGTCCATAGTACATCAGTGATGATCCATAGTACACCAGTGATGATCCATAGTACACCAGTGATGGCCCATAGTACATCAGTGATGAACTATAGTACATCAGTGATGATCCACAGTACATCAGTGATGATCCACAGTACATCAGGGATGGTCCATAGTACATTAGTGATGATCCACAGTACATCAGTGATGATCCACAATACTTCAGTGATGATCCACAGTACATCAGGGATGGTCCACAGTACATCAGTGATGGTCCACAGTATATCAGTGATGATCCATAGTACATCAGTGATGGTCCATAGTACATCAGTGATGGTCCATAGTACACCAGTGATGATCCATAGTACACCAGTGATGGCCCATAGTACACCAGGGATGGCCCATAGTACATCAGTGATGATCCATAGTACATCAGTGATGATCCACAGTACATCAGTGATGATCCACAGTACATCAGGGATGGTCCATAGTACATCAGTGATGATCCCTAGTACACCAGTGATGATCCATAGTACACCAGTGATGGCCCATAGTACATCAGTGATGAACTATAGTACATCAGAGATGATCCACAGTACATCAGGGATGGTCCATAGTACATCAGTCATGATCCATAGTACACCAGTGATGATCCATAGTACACCAGTGATGGCCCATAGTACATCAGTGATGAACTATAGTACATCAGTGATGATCCACAGTACATCAGTGATGATCCATAGTACATCAGTGATGATCCACAGTACATCAGGGATGGTCCATAGTACATCAGTGATGATCCATAGTACACCAGTGATGATCCATAGTACACCAGTGATGGCCCATAGTACATCAGTGATGAACTATATTACATCAGTGATGATCCACAGTACATCAGTGATGATCCACAGTACATCAGGGATGGTCCATAGTACACCAGTGATGATCCACAGTACACCAGTGATGGTCCATAGTACATCAGTGATGATCTATAGTACATCAGTGATGATCTATAGTACATCAGTGATGATCCACAGTACATCAGTTATGATACACAGTACATCAGTGATGATCCACAGTACATCAGTGATGATCCACAATACTTCAGTGATGATCCACAGTAGATCAGTGATGATCCACAGTACATCAGGGATGGTCCACAGTATATCAGTGATGATCCATAGTACATCAGTGATGGTCCATAGTACATCAGTGATGGTCCATAGTACACCAGTGATGATCCATAGTACACCAGTGATGGCCCATAGAACACCAGTGATGGCCCATAGTACATCAGTGATGATCCATAGTACATCAGTGATGATCCACAGTACATCAGTGATGATCCACAGTACATCAGGGATGGTCCATAGTACATCAGTGATGATCCATAGTACACCAGTGATGATCCATAGTACACCAGTGATGGCCCATAGTACATCAGTGATGAACTATAGTACATCAGTGATGATCCACAGTACATCAGGGATGGTCCATAGTACATCAGTGATGATCCATAGTACACCAGTGATGATCCATAGTACACCAGTGATGGCCCATAGTACATCAGTGATGAACTATAGTACATCAGTGATGATCCACAGTACATCAGTGATGATCCATAGTACATTAGTGATGATCCACAGTACATCAGTGATGATCCATAGTAGATCAGTGATGATCCATAGTACACCAGTGATGGCCCATAGTACACCAGTGATGGCCCATAGTACATCAGTGATGATCCACAGTACATCAGTGATGATCCATAGTACATCAGTGATGATCCACAGTACATCAGTGATGATCCACAGTACATCAGGGATGGTCCATAGTACATCAGTGATGATCCATAGTACACCAGTGATGATCCATAGTACACCAGTGATGGCCCATAGTACATCAGTGATGAACTATAGTACATCAGTGATGATCCACAGTACATCAGTGATGATCCACAGTACATCAGGGATGGTCCATAGTACACCAGTGATGATCCACAGTACACCAGTGATGATCCATAGTACACCAGTGATGGTCCATAGTACATCAGTGATGATCTATAGTACATCAGTGATGGTCCATAGTACATCAGTGATGATCTATAGTACATCAGTGATGATCCACAGTACATCAGTTATGATACACAGTACATCAGTGATGATCCACAGTACATCAGTGATGATCCACAATACTTCAGTGATGATCCACAGTACATCAGTGATGATCCACAGTACATCAGGGATGGTCCACAGTATATCAGTGATGATCCATAGTACATCAGTGATGGTCCATAGTACATCAGTGATGGTCCATAGTACACCAGTGATGATCCATAGTACACCAGTGATGATCCATAGTACACCAGTGATGATCCATAGTACACCAGTGATGGCCCATAGTACACCAGTGATGGCCCATAGTACATCAGTGATGATCCATAGTTCATCAGTGATGATCCACAGTACATCAGTGATGATCCACAGTACATCAGGGATGGTCCATAGTACATCAGTGATGATCCATAGTACACCAGTGATGATCCATAGTACACCAGTGATGGCCCATAGTACATCAGTGATGAACTATAGTACATCAGTGATGATCCGCAGTACATCAGGGATGGTCCATAGTACATCAGTGATGATCCATAGTACACCAGTGATGATCCATAGTACACCAGTGATGGCCCATAGTACATCAGTGATGAACTATAGTACATCAGTGATGATCCACAGTACATCAGTGATGATCCATTGTACATCAGTGATGATCCACAGTACATCAGTGATGATCCACAGTACATCAGGGATGGTCCATAGTACATCAGTGATGATCCATAGTACACCAGTGATGATCCATAGTACACCAGTGATGGCCCATAGTACATCAGTGATGATCTATAGTACATCAGTGATGATCCACAGTACATCAGGGATGGTCCATAGTACATCAGGGATGATCCATAGTACATCAGTGATGATCCACAGTACATCAGTGATGATCCACAGTACATCAGTGATGATCCACAGTACATCAGTGATGATCCACAGTACATCAGGGATGGTCCACAGTACATCAGTGATGATCCATAGTACACCAGTCATGATCCATAGTACATCAGTGATGATCCATAGTACATCAGTGATGGCCCACAGTACATCAGGGATGATCCACAGTACATCAGTGATGATCCATAGTATACCAGTGATGGCCCATAGTACACCAGTGATGGCCCATAGTACATCAGTGATGATCCACAGTACATCAGTGATGATCTATAGTACATCAGTGATGATCCACAGTACACCAGTGATGATTCACAGTACATCAGGGATGGTCCATAGTACATCAGGGATGGTCCATAGTACATCAGTGATGATCCACAGTACATCAGGGATGGTCCACAGTACATCAGTGATGATCCATAGTACATCAGTGATGGCCCATAGTACATCAGTGATGATCCATATTACACCAGTGATGATCCATAGTACACCAGGGATGACCCACAGTACATCAGTGATGATCCACAGTACATCAGTGATGGTCCATAGTAAATCAGTGATGGTCCATAGTACACCAGTGATGATCTATAGTTCACCAGTGATGGCCCATAGTACACCAGTGATGATCCATAGTACACCAGAGATGGCCCATAGTATACCAGTGATGTCCCATAGTACATCAGTGATGATCCACAGTACATCAGTGATGATCCATAGTACACCAGGGATGGCCCATAGTACATCAGTGATGGCTCATAGTACATCAGTGATGATCCATAGTACATCAGTGATGATCCATAATACATCAGTGATGATCCATAGTACACCAGTGATGGCCCATAGTACTTCAGTGATGATCTATAGTACATCAGTGATGATCCACAGTACATCAGTGATGATCCACAGTACATCAGGGATGGTCCATAGTACACCAGTGATGATCCACAGTACACCAGTGATGATCCATAGTACACCAGTGATGGTCCATAGTACATTAGTGATGATCTATAGTACATCAGTGATGGTCCATAGTACATCAGTGATGATCTATAGTACATCAGTGATGATCCACAGTACATCAGTTATGATACACAGTACATCAGTGATGATCCACAGTACATCAGTGATGATCCACAATACTTCAGTGATGATCCACAGTACATCAGTGATGATCCACAGTACATCAGGGATGGTCCACAGTATATCAGTGATGATCCATAGTACATCAGTGATGGTCCATAGTACATCAGTGATGGTCCATAGTACACCAGTGATGGCCCATAGTACACCAGTGATGATCCATAGTACACCAGTGATGGCCCATAGTACACCAGTGATGGCCCATAGTACATCAGTGATGATCCATAGTTCATCAGTGATGATCCATAGTACATCAGTGATGATCCACAGTACATCAGGGATGGTCCATAGTACATCAGTGATGATCCATAGTACACCAGTGATGATCCATAGTACACCAGTGATGGCCCATAGTACATCAGTGATGAACTATAGTACATCAGTGATGATCCACAGTACATCAGGGATGGTCCATAGTACATCAGTGATGATCCATAGTACACCAGTGATGATCCATAGTACACCAGTGATGGCCCATAGTACATCAGTGATGAACTATAGTACATCAGTGATGATCCACAGTACATCAGTGATGATCCATTGTACATCAGTGATGATCCACAGTACATCAGTGATGATCCACAGTACATCAGGGATGGTCCATAGTACATCAGTGATGATCCATAGTACACCAGTGATGATCCATAGTACACCAGTGATGGCCCATAGTACATCAGTGATGATCTATAGTACATCAGTGATGCTCCACAGTACATCAGGGATGGTCCATAGTACATCAGGGATGATCCATAGTACATCAGTGATGATCCACAGTACATCAGTGATGATCCACAGTACATCAGTGATGATCCACAGTACATCAGGGATGGTCCACAGTACATCAGTGATGATCCATAGTACACCAGTCATGATCCATAGTACATCAGTGATGATCCATAGTACATCAGTGATGGCCCACAGTACATCAGGGATGATCCACAGTACATCAGTGATGATCCATAGTATACCAGTGATGGCCCATAGTACACCAGTGATGGCCCATAGTACATCAGTGATGATCCACAGTACATCAGTGATGATCTATAGTACATCAGTGATGATCTATAGTACATCAGTGATGATCCACAGTACACCAGTGATGATTCACAGTACATCAGGGATGGTCCATAGTACATCAGGGATGGTCCATAGTACATCAGTGATGATCCACAGTACATCAGGGATGGTCCACAGTACATCAGGGATGATCCATAGTACATCAGTGATGGCCCATAGTACATCAGTGATGATCCATATTACACCAGTGATGATCCATAGTACACCAGGGATGACCCACAGTACATCAGTGATGATCCACAGTACATCAGTGATGGTCCATAGTAAATCAGTGATGGTCCATAGTACACCAGTGATGATCCATAGTTCACCAGTGATGGCCCATAGTACACCAGTGATGATCCATAGTACACCAGAGATGGCCCATAGTATACCAGTGATGTCCCATAGTACATCAGTGATGATCCACAGTACATCAGTGATGATCCATAGTACACCAGGGATGGCCCATAGTACATCAGTGATGGCTCATAGTACATCAGTGATGATCCATAGTACATCAGTGATGATCCATAGTACACCAGTGATGATCCATAGTACATCAGTGATGGCTCATAGTACATCAGTGATGATCCATAGTACATCAGTGATGATCCATAGTACACCAGTGATGATCCATAGTACATCAGTGATGGCTCATAGTACATCAGTGATGATCCATAATACATCAGTGATGATCCATAGTACACCAGTGATGGCCCATAGTACTTCAGTGATGATCTATAGTACATCAGTGATGATCCACAGTACATCAGTGATGATCCACAGTACATCAGTGATGATCCACGGTACATCAGTGATGATCCATAGTACATCAGTGATGATCCTCAGTACATCAATGATGATCCACAGTACATCAGTGATGATCCACAGTACATCAGTGATGATCCACAGTACATCAGTGATGATCCACAGGACATCAGGGATGGTCCACAGTCCATCAGTGATGATCCATAGTAAACCAGTCATGATCCATAGTACATCAGTGATGATCCATAGTACATCAGTGATGATCCATAGTACACCAGTGATGGCCCATAGTACACCAGTGATGATCCATAGTACACCAGTGATGGCCCATAGTACTTCAGTGATGATCTATAGTACATCAGTGATGATCCACAGTACATCAGTGATGATCCACAATACATCAGGGATGGTCCACAGTATATCAGTGATGATCCATAGTACATCAGTGATGGCCCACAGTACATCAGTGATGATCCACAGTACATCAGTGATGATCCATAGTACACCAGTGATGATCCATAGTACATCAGTGATGATCCATAGTACACCAGTGATGATCCATAGTACATCAGTGATGGCTCATAGTACATCAGTGATGATCCATAATACATCAGTGATGATCCATAGTACACCAGTGATGGCCCATAGTACTTCAGTGATGATCTATAGTACATCAGTGATGATCCACAGTACATCAGTGATGATCCACAGTACATCAGTGATGATCCACGGTACATCAGTGATGATCCATAGTACATCAGTGATGATCCTCAGTACATCAATGATGATCCACAGTACATCAGTGATGATCCACAGTACATCAGTGATGATCCACAGTACATCAGTGATGATCCACAGGACATCAGGGATGGTCCACAGTCCATCAGTGATGATCCATAGTAAACCAGTCATGATCCATAGTACATCAGTGATGATCCATAGTACATCAGTGATGATCCATAGTACACCAGTGATGGCCCATAGTACACCAGTGATGATCCATAGTACACCAGTGATGGCCCATAGTACTTCAGTGATGATCTATAGTACATCAGTGATGATCCACAGTACATCAGTGATGATCCACAATACATCAGGGATGGTCCACAGTATATCAGTGATGATCCATAGTACATCAGTGATGGCCCACAGTACATCAGTGATGATCCACAGTACATCAGTGATGATCCATAGTACACCAGTGATGGTCCATAGTACACCAGTGATGGTCCATAGTACATCAGTGATGATCCACAGTACATCAGGGATGGTCCACAGTACATCAGTGATGATCCATAGTACACCAGTGATGGCCCAAAGCACATCAGTGATGGTCCATAGTACACCAGGGATGATCCATAGTAATCCAGTGATGATCCATAGTACACCAGTGATGGCCCATAGTACACCAGTGATGGCCCATAGTACATCAGTGATGATCCACAGTACATCAGTGATGATCCACAGTACATCAGGGATGGTCCACAGTACATCAGTGATGATCCATAGTACACCAGTCATGATCCATAGTACATCAGTGATGATCCACAATACATCAGGGATGGTCCACAGTATATCAGTGATGATCCATAGTACATCAGTGATGGCCCACAGTACATCAGTGATGATCCACAGTACATCAGTGATGATCCATAGTACACCAGTGATGGTCCATAGTACACCAGTGATGGTCCATAGTACATCAGTGATGATCCACAGTACATCAGGGATGGTCCACAGTACATCAGTGATGATCCATAGTACACCAGTGATGGCCCAAAGCACATCAGTGATGATCTATAGTACATCAGGTATGGTCCACAGTACATCAGTGATGATCCATAGTACACCAGTGATGATCCATAGTACATCAGTGATGCTCCATAGTACACCTGTGATGGCCCACAGTACACCTGTGATGGCCCACAGTAGATCAGTGATGATCCACAGTACATCAGGGATGATCCACAGTATATCAGGGATGGTCCACAGTATATCAGTGATGAGCCATAGTACATCAGTGATGGTCCATAGTACACCAGTGATGATCCATAGTACACCAGTGATGGCCCATAGTACACCAGTGATGGCCCATAGTACACCAGTGATGATCCATAGTACACCAGTGATGGCCCATAGTACACCAGTGATGTCCCATAGTACATCAGTGATGATCCACAGTACATCAGTGATGATCCATAGTACACCAGGGATGGCCCATAGTACATCAGTGATGGCTCATAGTACATCAGTGATGATCCATAGTACATCAGTGATGATCCATAGTACACCAGTGATGATCCATAGTACATCAGTGATGGCTCATAGTACATCAGTGATGATCCATAATACATCAGTGATGATCCATAGTACATCAGTGATGATCCATAGTACACCAGTCATGGCCCATAGTACTACAGTGATGATCTATAGTACATCAGTGATGATCCACAGTACATCAGTGATGATCCACAGTACATCAGTGATGATCCAAGGTACATCAGTGATGATCCATAGTATATCAGTGATGATCCTCAGTACATCAGTGATGATCCACAGTACATCAGTGATGATCCACAGTACATCAGTGATGATCCACAGTACATCAGGGATGGTCCACAGTACATCAGTGATGATCCATAGTACACCAGTCATGATCCATAGTACATCAGTGATGATCCATAGTACATCAGTGATGATCCATAGTACACCAGTGATGATCCATAGTACACCAGTGATGGCCCATAGTACTTCAGTGATAATTAATAGTACATCAGTGATGATCCACAGTACATCAGTGATGATCCACAATACATCAGGGATGGTCCACAGTATATCAGTGATGATCCATAGTACATCAGTGATGGCCCACAGTACATCAGTGATGATCCACAGTACATCAATGATGATCCATAGTACACCAGTGATGGCCCATAGTACATCAGTGATGGTCCATAGTACATCAGTGATGATCCATAGTACATCAGTGATGATCCATAGTACACCAGTGATGATCCACAGTACATCAGTTATGATCCACAGTACATCAGTGATGATCCACAGTACATCAGTGATGATCCACAATACTTCAGTGATGATCCACAGTACATCAGTGATGATCCACAGTACATCAGGGATGGTCCATAGTACATCAGTGATGATCCATAGTACACCAGTGATGATCCATAGTACACCAGTGATGGCCCATAGTACATCAGTGATGAACTATAGTACATCAGTGATGATCCACAGTACATCAGGGATGGTCCATAGTACATCAGTGATGATCCATAGTACACCAGTGATGATCCATAGTACACCAGTGATGGCCCATAGTACATCAGTGATGAACTATAGTACATCAGTGATGATCCACAGTACATCAGTGATGATCCATTGTACATCAGTGATGATCCACAGTACATCAGTGATGATCCACAGTACATCAGGGATGGTCCATAGTACATCAGTGATGATCCATAGTACACCAGTGATGATCCATAGTACACCAGTGATGGCCCATAGTACATCAGTGATGATCTATAGTACATCAGTGATGCTCCACAGTACATCAGGGATGGTCCATAGTACATCAGGGATGATCCATAGTACATCAGTGATGATCCACAGTACATCAGTGATGATCCACAGTACATCAGTGATGATCCACAGTACATCAGGGATGGTCCACAGTACATCAGTGATGATCCATAGTACACCAGTCATGATCCATAGTACATCAGTGATGATCCATAGTACATCAGTGATGGCCCACAGTACATCAGGGATGATCCACAGTACATCAGTGATGATCCATAGTATACCAGTGATGGCCCATAGTACACCAGTGATGGCCCATAGTACATCAGTGATGATCCACAGTACATCAGTGATGATCTATAGTACATCAGTGATGATCCACAGTACACCAGTGATGATTCACAGTACATCAGGGATGGTCCATAGTACATCAGGGATGGTCCATAGTACATCAGTGATGATCCACAGTACATCAGGGATGGTCCACAGTACATCAGGGATGATCCATAGTACATCAGTGATGGCCCATAGTACATCAGTGATGATCCATATTACACCAGTGATGATCCATAGTACACCAGGGATGACCCACAGTACATCAGTGATGATCCACAGTACATCAGTGATGGTCCATAGTAAATCAGTGATGGTCCATAGTACACCAGTGATGATCCATAGTTCACCAGTGATGGCCCATAGTACACCAGTGATGATCCATAGTACACCAGAGATGGCCCATAGTATACCAGTGATGTCCCATAGTACATCAGTGATGATCCACAGTACATCAGTGATGATCCATAGTACACCAGGGATGGCCCATAGTACATCAGTGATGGCTCATAGTACATCAGTGATGATCCATAGTACATCAGTGATGATCCATAGTACACCAGTGATGATCCATAGTACATCAGTGATGGCTCATAGTACATCAGTGATGATCCATAGTACATCAGTGATGATCCATAGTACACCAGTGATGATCCATAGTACATCAGTGATGGCTCATAGTACATCAGTGATGATCCATAATACATCAGTGATGATCCATAGTACACCAGTGATGGCCCATAGTACTTCAGTGATGATCTATAGTACATCAGTGATGATCCACAGTACATCAGTGATGATCCACAGTACATCAGTGATGATCCACGGTACATCAGTGATGATCCATAGTACATCAGTGATGATCCTCAGTACATCAATGATGATCCACAGTACATCAGTGATGATCCACAGTACATCAGTGATGATCCACAGTACATCAGTGATGATCCACAGGACATCAGGGATGGTCCACAGTCCATCAGTGATGATCCATAGTAAACCAGTCATGATCCATAGTACATCAGTGATGATCCATAGTACATCAGTGATGATCCATAGTACACCAGTGATGGCCCATAGTACACCAGTGATGATCCATAGTACACCAGTGATGGCCCATAGTACTTCAGTGATGATCTATAGTACATCAGTGATGATCCACAGTACATCAGTGATGATCCACAATACATCAGGGATGGTCCACAGTATATCAGTGATGATCCATAGTACATCAGTGATGGCCCACAGTACATCAGTGATGATCCACAGTACATCAGTGATGATCCATAGTACACCAGTGATGATCCATAGTACATCAGTGATGATCCATAGTACACCAGTGATGATCCATAGTACATCAGTGATGGCTCATAGTACATCAGTGATGATCCATAATACATCAGTGATGATCCATAGTACACCAGTGATGGCCCATAGTACTTCAGTGATGATCTATAGTACATCAGTGATGATCCACAGTACATCAGTGATGATCCACAGTACATCAGTGATGATCCACGGTACATCAGTGATGATCCATAGTACATCAGTGATGATCCTCAGTACATCAATGATGATCCACAGTACATCAGTGATGATCCACAGTACATCAGTGATGATCCACAGTACATCAGTGATGATCCACAGGACATCAGGGATGGTCCACAGTCCATCAGTGATGATCCATAGTAAACCAGTCATGATCCATAGTACATCAGTGATGATCCATAGTACATCAGTGATGATCCATAGTACACCAGTGATGGCCCATAGTACACCAGTGATGATCCATAGTACACCAGTGATGGCCCATAGTACTTCAGTGATGATCTATAGTACATCAGTGATGATCCACAGTACATCAGTGATGATCCACAATACATCAGGGATGGTCCACAGTATATCAGTGATGATCCATAGTACATCAGTGATGGCCCACAGTACATCAGTGATGATCCACAGTACATCAGTGATGATCCATAGTACACCAGTGATGGTCCATAGTACACCAGTGATGGTCCATAGTACATCAGTGATGATCCACAGTACATCAGGGATGGTCCACAGTACATCAGTGATGATCCATAGTACACCAGTGATGGCCCAAAGCACATCAGTGATGGTCCATAGTACACCAGGGATGATCCATAGTAATCCAGTGATGATCCATAGTACACCAGTGATGGCCCATAGTACACCAGTGATGGCCCATAGTACATCAGTGATGATCCACAGTACATCAGTGATGATCCACAGTACATCAGGGATGGTCCACAGTACATCAGTGATGATCCATAGTACACCAGTCATGATCCATAGTACATCAGTGATGATCCACAATACATCAGGGATGGTCCACAGTATATCAGTGATGATCCATAGTACATCAGTGATGGCCCACAGTACATCAGTGATGATCCACAGTACATCAGTGATGATCCATAGTACACCAGTGATGGTCCATAGTACACCAGTGATGGTCCATAGTACATCAGTGATGATCCACAGTACATCAGGGATGGTCCACAGTACATCAGTGATGATCCATAGTACACCAGTGATGGCCCAAAGCACATCAGTGATGATCTATAGTACATCAGGTATGGTCCACAGTACATCAGTGATGATCCATAGTACACCAGTGATGATCCATAGTACATCAGTGATGCTCCATAGTACACCTGTGATGGCCCACAGTACACCTGTGATGGCCCACAGTAGATCAGTGATGATCCACAGTACATCAGGGATGATCCACAGTATATCAGGGATGGTCCACAGTATATCAGTGATGAGCCATAGTACATCAGTGATGGTCCATAGTACACCAGTGATGATCCATAGTACACCAGTGATGGCCCATAGTACACCAGTGATGGCCCATAGTACACCAGTGATGATCCATAGTACACCAGTGATGGCCCATAGTACACCAGTGATGTCCCATAGTACATCAGTGATGATCCACAGTACATCAGTGATGATCCATAGTACACCAGGGATGGCCCATAGTACATCAGTGATGGCTCATAGTACATCAGTGATGATCCATAGTACATCAGTGATGATCCATAGTACACCAGTGATGATCCATAGTACATCAGTGATGGCTCATAGTACATCAGTGATGATCCATAATACATCAGTGATGATCCATAGTACATCAGTGATGATCCATAGTACACCAGTCATGGCCCATAGTACTACAGTGATGATCTATAGTACATCAGTGATGATCCACAGTACATCAGTGATGATCCACAGTACATCAGTGATGATCCAAGGTACATCAGTGATGATCCATAGTATATCAGTGATGATCCTCAGTACATCAGTGATGATCCACAGTACATCAGTGATGATCCACAGTACATCAGTGATGATCCACAGTACATCAGGGATGGTCCACAGTACATCAGTGATGATCCATAGTACACCAGTCATGATCCATAGTACATCAGTGATGATCCATAGTACATCAGTGATGATCCATAGTACACCAGTGATGATCCATAGTACACCAGTGATGGCCCATAGTACTTCAGTGATAATTAATAGTACATCAGTGATGATCCACAGTACATCAGTGATGATCCACAATACATCAGGGATGGTCCACAGTATATCAGTGATGATCCATAGTACATCAGTGATGGCCCACAGTACATCAGTGATGATCCACAGTACATCAATGATGATCCATAGTACACCAGTGATGGCCCATAGTACATCAGTGATGGTCCATAGTACATCAGTGATGATCCATAGTACATCAGTGATGATCCATAGTACACCAGTGATGATCCACAGTACATCAGTTATGATCCACAGTACATCAGTGATGATCCACAGTACATCAGTGATGATCCACAATACTTCAGTGATGATCCACAGTACATCAGTGATGATCCACAGTACATCAGGGATGGTCCACAGTATATCAGTGATGATCCATAGTACATCAGTGATGGCTCATAGTACATCAGTGATGATCCATAGTACACCAGTGATGATCCATAGTACACCAGTAATGTTCCATAGTACACCAGGGATGATCCACAGTACATCAGTGATGATCCACAGTACATCAGTGGTGGTCCACAGTACATCAGTGATGGTCCATAGTACACCAGTGATGATCCATAGTACACCAGTGATGATCCATAGTACACCAGTGATGGCCCGTAGTACACCAGTGATGGCCCATAGTACATCAGTGATGATCCATAGTACATCAATGATGATCCACAGTACATCAGTGATGATCCACAGTACATCAGGGATGGTCCATAGTACATCAGTGATGATCCATAGTACACCAGTGATGATCCATAGTACACCAGTGATGGCCCATAGTACATCAGTGATGAACTATAGTACATCAGTGATGATCCACAGTACATCAGGGATGGTCCATAGTACACCAGTGATGATCCATAGTACACCAGTGATGATCCATAGTACACCAGTGATGGCCCATAGTACATCAGTGATGAACTATAGTACATCAGTGATGATCCACAGTACATCAGTGATGATCCACAGTACATCAGGGATGGTCCATAGTACACCAGTGATGATCCACAGTACACCAGTGATGATCCATAGTACACCAGTGATGGTCCATAGTACATCAGTGATGATCTATAGTACATCAGTGATGGTCCATAGTACATCAGTGATGATCTATATACATAGTACACCAGTGATGATCTATAGTACATCAGTAATGATCTACAGTACATCAGTTATGATCCACAGTACATTAGTGATGATCCACAGTACATCAGTGATGATCCACAATACTTCAGTGATGATCCACAGTACATCAGTGATGATCCACAGTACATCAGAGATGGTCCACAGTATATCAGTGATGATCCATAGTACATCAGTGATGGTCCATAGTACATCAGTGATGGTCCATAGTACACCAGTGATGATCCATAGTACACCAGTGATGATCCATAGTACACCAGTGATGGCCCATAGTACACCAGTGATGGCCCATAGTACATCAGTGATGATCCATAGTACATCAGTGATGATCCACAGTACATCAGTGATGATCCACAGTACATCAGGGATGGTCCATAGTACATCAGTGATGATCCATAGTACACCAGTGATGATCCATAGTACACCAGTGATGGCCCATAGTACATCAGTGATGAACTATAGTACATCAGTGATGATCCACAGTACATCAGGGATGGTCCATAGTACATCAGTGATGATCCATAGTACACCAGTGATGATCCATAGTACACCAGTGATGGCCCATAGTACTTCAGTGATAATTAATAGTACATCAGTGATGATCCATAGTACATCAGTGATGATCTATATACATAGTACACCAGTGATGATCTATAGTACATCAGTAATGATCTACAGTACATCAGTTATGATCCACAGTACATTAGTGATGATCCACAGTACATCAGTGATGATCCACAATACTTCAGTGATGATCCACAGTACATCAGTGATGATCCACAGTACATCAGAGATGGTCCACAGTATATCAGTGATGATCCATAGTACACCAGTGATGATCCATAGTACACCAGTCATGATCCATAGTACATCAGTGATGATCCATAGTACATCAGTGATGGCCCACAGTACATCAGGGATGATCCACAGTACATCAGTGATGATCCATAGTATACCAGTGATGGCCCATAGTACACCAGTGATGGCCCATAGTACATCAGTGATGATCCACAGTACATCAGTGATGATCTATAGTACATCAGTGATGATCCACAGTACACCAGTGATGATTCACAGTACATCAGGGATGGTCCATAGTACATCAGGGATGGTCCATAGTACATCAGTGATGATCCACAGTACATCAGGGATGGTCCACAGTACATCAGTGATGATCCATAGTACATCAGTGATGGCCCATAGTACATCAGTGATGATCCATATTACACCAGTGATGATCCATAGTACACCAGGGATGACCCACAGTACATCAGTGATGATCCACAGTACATCAGTGATGGTCCATAGTAAATCAGTGATGGTCCATAGTACACCAGTGATGATCTATAGTTCACCAGTGATGGCCCATAGTACACCAGTGATGATCCATAGTACACCAGAGATGGCCCATAGTATACCAGTGATGTCCCATAGTACATCAGTGATGATCCACAGTACATCAGTGATGATCCATAGTACACCAGGGATGGCCCATAGTACATCAGTGATGGCTCATAGTACATCAGTGATGATCCATAGTACATCAGTGATGATCCATAATACATCAGTGATGATCCATAGTACACCAGTGATGGCCCATAGTACTTCAGTGATGATCTATAGTACATCAGTGATGATCCACAGTACATCAGTGATGATCCACAGTACATCAGGGATGGTCCATAGTAC